>CM067091.1:12688815-14028398 GCA_034008185.1 Gorsachius magnificus
CAGTAACCTCAGAGTCAGCATTTCAGATGTCAGTAGTTTCCACTGACAGCGACTGAGCTCAAGCCAAGTCAGTGAGGGACACAAATAAATAGGGGTAAAAATTTATGCTCCATCAATGGAAAAGTCACATTAAACAGAAAAGTGACCTAGGTGAACTATCACTCCACCCAGCCCACTTTTCTCACATAGACTGCCAGAACGGGTCTTGCCCAAGAAAAGGCAGACAACTGACCTGGGTTTGGCTGTTGCAATGGCTGCCAAGTCTTGAACATCACACCGATCCTCCAGCCATGCTTGGAGGAAGCGTTGCAGACCTGGGAGTGCCCGGGACAGAGCTAGCTGTGGCTGCTGGGTGAAGCACTCGGTGGAGGTGGAGGAGCACCTTGTTCCTGCATCACCATGACTTCTGCAACCCTGTCCCAAGCCAGGCAGGTATGGTACAATTTCAAATAAAAACATGCCAGACTATGGGCAGCTCCAGTAGTAGGTAGCAGTCATGGAAGAGCAGTGGAGAGTTGCAGCCTGGCAATTTGGGCTCAGATGCCTAAACTGCGGCAAAATGCCCTGTTGCTTGGGCAAGTCTTGTGTTTTGGTCCAGGCTCTTGCTCTTTCTGGTCACCCACCTCCTTCTGGGCACCGCTCTGCTCAGGAAGCACAGGGCAGGAAAAATCTGTCTTTCTGATGTTGAACTCTGACAAACTGACCCAGTTTGATGGTTGCTTTCAAAGTGTTGGAGGCAGGCACACACCTCCCTCCTTCCCCAATGAGAGCCACACGGGAAAGCCTCGCACAGCAATGGGGTCATTGCATTTGACCAGGAAAGGGCGTTTAAATTAATGATCCCTAAGCTACAGGACTGCAAGTTAATTGATCTTTGAGTTAAGGAGAAAGTGCTGTGGGAAGGGCTCTCCACTCACAACCCTCTTACATGGAGCACCATGAAACCTGGTGGGATCATCATCAGGGCCCCAGGGGGAGGACTTCTACTTGGGGAGGCCAGTCCTCACTATTACCTTATTCATTATTAAAACCTGGGTTCATTTTAAATGGCCACTCATATGGAACCCAACAGAAGGTCTTAAACACTGGGAAAGAGATGTCATGAGCATGGTGGTTGAACAGGCATCATTCATGAGTGATACATTATTAGCTCAGCTCCAGGAGAAATCACATCTTTTATAGTCTCAGGTTATCCCTTCTACCAGGAGTTGTCAGGCAGTTAGGAGCCATGTTCAATTTAAGCAGGCCCAGCCATGGCCACCCCACAAACCTGTGAAGTACCATCACCTGGGGGAGGGAGGGAGGGAGAGAAGGAGGGAGGAAGAGATGAGGTGACTTCATAGGGAAAGGGGAAACACAAACATGAAAAAAGTGAATAATCAAGAATGTCTGTAGTGGAGAATCCTGAATAAAAGTTTCTGTACCTCCCCTGCCTTGCCTAGGGCAGTTTCACATATATAGGCTGTATTTCCAGAGTATCGAGCGTTAACAGAAATGTCCCAAATTATTTCAGAGCAAACATGCAGACAGGGCCTGGACTTTGCTCTCCTCATTCTCCAGCAGATGCAACAAATTACTCACTTACATAGGGGCCATCTGGAGACTGTAGGATGCTTCAGACCTCTCTGGTCCTTGCTCCACAAGAGAGGCTAGAAATGAGCTCTCTGCTCCTGTAAGGCTACTTAAGCTACTATATTTACATATGAAATACAACTAAAGGTAAAGATAATTATAACTATCTTCTTTTTTTTCCCTTGTCATTCCCTGCTTCACACTGCTAAAAACCAACATGCTGTGAGAACATGGAAGTGTCCCAGTAGTAGATGCCATGTTTCTATTGCTGCCCTTGTTTTCTAAAAGGGTGGGCAGTAGGGAATGAGGATGACAGGGAACCTGTAGCATTTTGACCCTGATTTGCCAAGTTTTTACACATTTTGAAGTTTTTTTAGTGCATGACTTCAAAAAATCATCTCTTTGAAGCTGGGTCCATATTACTAGTGGATATACTAGGTATGTTTTAAAAACTCACCTCTCTCTGGACCTCCTTTGGAAAGAGAAAAAAGGCAGTGAAGATGCAGGTGTGTCTTGCTGGAAGAGTCTTTTCTGTAAGTCCAGGGAAAGACAACAGCTTCTAGCAGGGGCTACTGGCTTCTCTGAACAGCAGGTTACCAAGAAAGAAACATCAGTCTTAATGAGAACCTCACCAACTTCACCAACTTGCATTGCTGTGCCAACATGTAGGAACCGAAACAGTTCCTGGGGTCTCAGTATCCTCTTAATGTACTCATGAGTCACCTAGTGCTTGCCAAGGCTTTATGGACTGGTAATTCTCCTTCTTAGGGTGCTTGTGGGTTGAGTGAGTGTTGACGAACTCCCTTGGCAGAGTAGCCTCTGGCACATCAGACATGACAAATGCTTCAGGACCATACATTAAATATCATGAGCCTTGCAGTCAGTAGCCCAGTGTATGGTGAGAAGTCCTAGGACAGGGGGCATCCCACCCTGGGGATCTCCAGTGGGTATACAAGAGTGAAGGCTTGTTGGAGGACTTGATGCCCCTGGATCCATGAATTGCTGCTGAGCTCTGGCTGTACGTGCTTTTAGCTCCTACGTCTCTTCAGGTTTTCTTAGTTCTTGAACACTACCAACTGGGCAATAAGTGCCTAAAATACACATAAAATTGTTTGTATCTGGGCTCACATATCCAACCCACCCAGGGCACTCTGCAGAGCTGGCAGAGCTGTCTCGATGCTGAAATGAAGAGGATGGCAGGGACTGTAGGAAAGGGAAGGTGATGCTGGTGCTTGGGGAACAAGCATGAACACTGACTTGGCTTCACACCACCTCCACAAACGTAATAGGGGGATACAGGGACTTCTCAGTAATGTTCAGCATGGCTCCCACTCCTACTGTCCTTTCCCTCTCTTCTTCACACCTTCTAACTTATTTCACTTAACCTCTTTTTGTAATCCCCATTGTAATTGTGCCATCCTTTTGGCTAACTGTGCTCTTTATTATAATCGGCCCTTTTCTCTTGATTTTCTTACTTTTCTTTCTGTTCCACTATGTGTTCTCAAATCATTTATTTCCTGTTTCTCCTTTTCCTCCGTCTTCAGCAGAGATTTCTTCTCCCTTCCTTACTTCTTCTAAGCCCACAGGGAGAGGAGCTGGAATCCTTCTTCCAGTGCATCAGTCCTTTTTTTCCCTGAGTCCTGATCTGGTAAATCCTCTGAAAAACTGATGTTGACAACTATAACAGTACAGGTACCCAGTGATAAGTTTTATTGACAGTGTCATGGACCTATGGGAAGAAAATAGCCCAACCTGAGTGTCCCAGTCCAAGCCTGCAAGATGTGCAGTTGTTGGATCCCCTCCCACCCCCTTCCTTTTTAAAGTAAAAAGCAGCTCTTTACTAGGTTTGCCTTGTTATCGGTTGATGAGATTAATCCAGAACCCACCTCTTGCCCCCAGCCCTGCGGGAATCCAGCTTGCCTGCAATGTCAAGCAAGTCTAATAAATAATTTGGATGGAGTCAGTGCATTTAGTCAAACAAATAACTTCATTTAAAGGGCAGAATGGATTTTGTCAAAAGCCTTTTTTCATTATGTCAAAGCAAAGAAAAAATTGTGCAGCCCTTTCATTCTGTCACCACAAAGGCATTTGTTCAAGCTTCTGGCTTTGCTTGATGTAAAAAATGTAGTTGTCAAGCCCCACACAGTGAATTGCTCTTCCTCGCCCTGTTAGCATGAGCACACAGCCCCTCACTTCTGCACAGGTATGAAGGGGCACGAGTCTTGTCACTGCACAGGAACATTGCTTGGGTGGGGCTCTGGTGTGGAGAATGGTCCATGGGGAAGAGGAAGCAGCATACCCAGGTTGACTGCATCCAGTGCTGAGGAAGACTCATTCCAGTCCTCCCAGGCTGGTGCGTGTCCCTTCCCTGTGCCCCAGGTCACCTCCACCAGCATCCTGAGACACGTTCTGCGGCAGGATGCAGCACTTGGTAGCATGCAACAGTTAATTCCCTCTTTCTTTTTTTTAGGTTTGATGTTTGGCATAAACTCTCCTTAAGGTGAATAATGTTCTTTCTCTGCACTGCCCCAAGGCCGCATGTCCCTGCAGGATGGGAAAGGTGATGTTCCTCAGTGCTGAGTGGTCAGAAGCAGCTGGAGCACCAGGATCACAAAAATCACCCGCGTGAATTGTCCTCTTCTGGTGGCTACGGTGCAGCCTGTACATTGACGGGAAATTAAAACAGACCATGACTGCATTGAGCAAAGCCATCCGTCCTGTACACTCAGCATATTGCATTCAGCCAGCATCACTGCCTCGTGGCTGGTGGGGGGGATCTATATGCCACCTCCGACAGCCAGCACAGCTCCAGAACACACTTCGAGGCAGAGCAGACCCTGCTGCTGGTTTTCGTGGTGAGTGGAGAGCAGTGCACTCTCTGAGTGCCTGAAGGAAATTCAGACATCCCATACCATTTTGAAAAATCCCTTTCCACTTCATTGAAATCACTTTGCTAAATTAAGCATGTGCACATCAGACACACATGTGAGCAAAAACTGGAAAATGGGAAATATGGGTATTTTTCGCATGTCTTTCATTATATTTATTAAAAGTAATTAAAAAGAAGATGTGAACCTATGGGCAAAATGCTGGGCACTGAAAGTCCTTTTATTAACAGTCAAAGATGAGAGACAAATAGAGGGTCCAACAAGCAGAGGACGTTAGCTGATGGAGCAGAGTCATGGGCTATAGCCCCTGTGTATTTTCTTAGACTGTGTGAAGCCACCCCCTTGCACCGTCTTGGACTGATGCGAGTTGCAATTTTCTACCCAAGTCTTCATATTCAGCGCAGTCCATAGCCAAATTTCCAAACTGCCATTCAAAGCCAGCAGCCCCACCGAGGCCTTCCAGGGCCATGAAGACAGTTTAGCTGTGGTAGGACCTACAGCTGCCCAGCTAAGCACAGTGGGAAGTCACAGGAATGGGGCAGGCACTGTACAATTCCTTTCAATGAAGAATGGTGCATCCAGAGGGTCATCGCATCCACAAGTACATGTAAAACCTGCCTACCTTAATCATGGAACCATAGAATGATTAATGCAATAAATTCCTCCGACATAAAAGATGCTCCGCATATGTCAGTAGCCTAATCAGGCAACTGACTCATAACTGTTGGAGAAAAGAGAGAAGACATCAATACACCATGCTATTTTTACTTTTTGAGTGGTGCTCTGTTGCCGTAGGGGACATGAGGAGCTCAGGGAGACACGTCCCTGCATTGGATCAGCACAAGTCCATGCTACCATGTTCTTCCACCTCACCTGAAGGAGCTCCACCACCTCCTCTCACTTCCCACACCACAGAGAAGACTCAGACATCTGCCCCTTTTCTCCCACAACAAGCTCATGACTCCCAACCCTTCCTCAGACACTGTGGCTCTTGCGCACCAGCCTGCATAGGGCTGCTGCAAGGTGGGTCGGTGCTGAGCCCTCCATGCTGCAGGTGACTGGAGTGGTGGCAGTTCAGGGGGGGACCACAGGGACTCCTGCATACCCACCCCCTCCCCAAACTCCATGTGGCTCCTGCTTCCATGGACAGGGGGCAAGGACTGCTCCCCGGGCTGGGAACAGGGCATTTCACATCCCTGCTGGAGACATTGGGGTGGGAGGCACACAGATCCCCACATCCATGCTGAGATGCATCTAAATACAACTACTGGGAGAATGGCAATGCTGCCTTCCATTCAGATGTAGCAAGAGAATAATGAGTTCATTAGATACCAATTGATTGATAAAGAGGGATTTATTGAAAGGTCTAATGTGTGTAGCCAAAATTAGTTTGCCATGTAATTAACTAAAAATGACTTAAGCAATGCATTCTTAATTATTATCTTAGTACAGCCAACTTGTAAGAAATTTCAAGCATTTAATTGGCATTTGATAGAATAGCTATAGCAAGCTAATTAGGTACCAAATTATGGAATGCGCTAATTGATATTTAATAAGTATGTCAATTGGTATCTAACCAGCCAATATGTTATAGCTATCTTGGAATATGTCAATTAAGTGCCTAAAGATCTCTTTCAAGTAGATTATAAATGTAATCTATTAAGGATGTAATTTGCAACATTTTTTGATTATGGATTGTAACTTATTTGCTTCCTGAATATGTTATTGCTACTCGCAGACTCATTCATACAATATAACATACATAATGTTATCTACATGAGTAACTCTGACAAGTGATAGTTTTTTCCTGGGCTATACTCCTCTCAGTTATGCTGGTGTAAAGATTTACATTCCCTTCATAGGACCCAGAGAGGGGCATCTGAAATATACACCAGCGTGACAGGCACAGTCAAACCTGACAGAACTTAAATTCATAGAATTATAGAATCCTAGGTTGGCAGGGACTTCCAACCTTCCTGGGCAAGAGCACAGCCTAGACAAGATGGCCCAGCACCCTGTCCAGCTGAGGCTTGAAAGTGTCCAACGTGGTGGAGTCAACCCCTCCCTGGGGAGATTATTCCAATGGGTGACTATTCTCAAGGGGAAAAATTTCCCTCTCCTGTCCAGTTGGAATCTCCCCAAGAGCAACTTGTGTCCATTCCTCCTTGTCCTCGCCTTGTGACAAGGGAGTCTCCATCTTCCTTGTAGCTCCCCCTTAGGTACTGGTACGTGGTGATGAGATCCCCTTGGAGCCTCCTTTGCTCCAGGCTGAACAAACCCAGCTCTCTCAGCCCACCCTCGTATGGCTGAGAGGCTTCCCAGCCCTTGGATCATCTTGGTGGCCCTGCTCTGAACCCTGCTCCAGCCTGCCCACAGCTTTTTTGTACAGCAGGGACCAGAACTGTACACAGGATTCCAGTATTCCTACAGTATTCCTAAATTGGCTTAGCTGTAATTGGTGTCTAACCACAAGCATTTTGGTTACTGTCGAGGGGTGGTGAGTTGGAGAGAGGCCAAGACGACTGGCATGACCAGCTCACTTGGAGGGCAATGGCACTGGCTCAGCCCCAAGCCCTTCGACGTGTGGTCTTGTTCATCATCAGGAAAAATCAGGGGGGTGCTGTTAAAGTCAGTGGCTTTGCACAGGTCTGAACCAGGTGAGAGTTTTTCTCTGCAAGTTTGTTTCCTCAAAGATCATAAAAATTGCTGCTCTCAGGACAGGAACGAGAGGGGGTAGTGCATGAGAGGCAGCTTAATTTAAAGGGTATGGTGTCCTCGGTGCATCTCAGGATGGCAGGCTAGCTCGCTTAGCTCCTAACAGGATTTACCTGTTACTTGAACACGGCAGTCAGCCTGAATCCTCTGGGAATTTCACTAAAGAGTTAATTTAAAGCACAGTGATGACCATGGTTATTTTCTTTTGATTTCTTTGATACAAGTTGCCATTTGCGCTGTGCCTTCTGAGGTCTTTTCCCTACAGCAATCCACACATCTCTTTGTATCATGGGTAAGTATAAGGTTTGTATTATGAGAGGTGCAGCACATAACATTAGTGTTGTAGCGATCTGAGCACTTTATCTTCATGAGTAAAGTACCCAGCTGCTCTTGAATTCAACTGAAAAAAAATATGCTGCCACTCATAACAGCAATACATTTTCAGTTACTAATAACAACTGTTGTCATGGAAACAGCCAGCCCAGCATGAATGTAAGGATTTGCTTTCAGGTCAGTGCTGTATTAGTCAGCAGCCTTTCAAAACCTCATCTCCCCGGCACAGAAGTCTCCTGACCAATTTACTCTCTACAGCACTTTTTCTCCATTGTGAATTACTCAAAATTAATTACATTTTATGACAATTATGTGCAGCTCCTTTTTGACTCTACTCTTTGTATAATGACTTGGAAATGTTTTATGGAGGCCAAAAGAAAATTTCATAACTGTATCCAGGTTTGGGAGTTCTGTTTTTTTTTTTCACAGGAACAGTAACAATAGCAATGGGCTGAATTATTGTTATGATCATTAATAATAATAGAGCATTTGGTGTAGAGGTGGGTAAGCACGTAGGATGTGTCTGGGTTCCTTGCCCCTTCCAGGGTCTGCAAACTGGCTGGTGAAGTAGGCATTGCAGGGGGCTGCAGTCCCCACTACGTCTACCTGCAGACCCAGCATGTCTGGGGAAGGGTGTGCAGGCGCCCAGCACTGCATCCCCTGCTATAAGGCTCATTTGGAGCCCCTGTGGTGGACATGAGCAAAGGGAGTTTGCTCCACCCCAGCCCTGTGGGCTCATTTCTGCAATTTCCATTGATTCCATGGACAGCCAATGGGAAGAATCCAATGTCCTTCAGCTCCCAGCTGACCACGTCATGGCCACAAAAGACTCCTTCCCCACCCCAAAAGCAATCCCAATGGAGACTGGCTGGGGAGCCCAAATCTGGGCTTTTCACCTGGGGAACCTTCAGGCTGGAGTTAGGCTCCCAGAAGGCACTTTGGGACCTTTTCTTCTGGCTTTCAGAAGTGTCAAACACCCAGAGCTCCCATTGATGCCAGCAGGAGCAGGAAGGCTTTCAGCTCTTTTTACAGCCTGATTTAATTCTTCATTAAATGCTCTGCCTCTCCCACCAGAGACAAACAGTCCCATTCAAAGTGTGGGCACACCAAGCCTGTGAGCCCCCTGCTCCTTCTCACGTACCTCTCAAAGCTGCCTCCTACACAGACATATCCCTGCTGTTTCCTGAGAGGCAGAACAAAAATTTGCATTTAATTTCTACCATTCTGGGACAAAACTTGCTGGAAAATATCCCTAGACACAAGTGCAGAACCAAGGGGCTGATGCTACTCCCACACATCACCTGTGACTGTGGTCCAGACTTTTCACACAGTGAGGAGCAAGGTTTGGTCCCTGGGAAGGCCCAGTCCTGCTCCATCCAGTTTCTTTCCCTGTAGATCTGCTCCTATCCCCTCCCTGTGAATTTCCCTTCTCCTTGGTACTTTTATCAATCCATTTTTTCCTCTCTTTTAAATATGATAACCCAAAAATCAAGTGAAACCACTGTACCCTTTATTCCAGGGATGGACAGGCAGCCCTGGATGGAGAGTGAAGTCCTTGCCTTGCTGTGGGGATAATGGCCATGGTAAAAAATAGCAAGGAGCTGGTAGTTCAGGAAGGTTTTCTGACAAAAGAGGCAGAATACACTTTTGGGAAGGAATGACTCATTTCAGGGGAGTTGCAGATTTCAGCATCTCTCAGTGCTTTTGGGCTTTTGCGGGGCTTACCTTGGTGGGGAGCCGTATGGTGGGGACATGTCCCTGTCTGGGAGCCTCGCTGGAGAGAAGGTCCCAGCTCTGCATGGGAGGAGGGAAGGAGTAAAGATGAAAGACATCAAGAGCCTCAGTCAGAACATTTCCAATCTGGAGTCAAACTTCTCCAAAGACACAGCTGGAGTGGAGGGCAGGATATTGAGTCAAAAGCTGCAAAGGGTGGAAAGGCCCTGGCTTTCAGGGTCAAGATGCTGCCAACAGAGAGGGGGCAGAAAGAAATGAAGGGAGACAATCTCCAAGCAAAGGGAGTTTGCTCTACAGCCTGGGTGCCTCCACCTCATGGAGGGCTGTCTCCAGGCCTGTCTCCTTCACACCTAACCCAGCAAGGCTGAACAGTGGAGACAGTTTGCTTAACCTTGAATACTGTGTAAAAAGTCAATACCGTTAATGATAACAGAAAGAGAAGGAGCCTGGCAAAGATTGCTGAAGAAATATTTGATTTCTCATTTCACTAAAAGTCCTGCTCACCCAGGTGGAACACACGGTCTCACCGTTTGCCTATTAACCTGACCCTTATTGATTTATTCATGGTGCTTTGAGGGGTTGAGGGTTGCTGGACGTACTGCTCTTATATCCCAGGCCATAGCTAGTGCATTGTCTGCACAAAACCAGGCTGTGCACTAGGTGGATTAGAGTAGCTATGTCAGGTTTGTTTTGATATTGTTTGTATTACCTGAACCACAGAAAGGTGTTCTGGTTCAGGGGCCCCCCTCTGCTCTTAGCAATCATCTCAGGAAACCCCCATCTGAATTAATCACCCCGTCCCAAGGAACTATGGGTGGCTGGAGTCACCCAGAGACGAATTTAACAGGAATATTGCAAGCCTGCACACAAGGTTTGTGCCCAGTTTTGTGCTGAGGTACACACGCATCCAGGAGGTATCTGCCACCCTGCCCAGAGCTGTCACAACCCCCAGCCCACCCAGAGCTCTACCTGCTGCTCCCCAAAAGTTTATTTCTTCTCTGGGTGGGCAGGCCAGCCTCTTCCTCTTGCTTCCAGCTAAAAAGAAATAAATGTAGGACAAGTTTGAATAAAGGTATAAACTGACAAACTGTAACATTTCCTTCTCTTGATTATTGGTGAGAATATTTAGGAGGTGCTGCAGTGACAGTGTTCTGAGGGTCTCTCTACTCCCATGTGTTAAGAGAAACTGAACTGGATCACACTTGTTTGGGTGATGCTCAGGCACACCTACATGACAATGAAGGGTTTAGACCTGTAGTTCTTCACCCTCAGATGGCAGCCTGGGCAGGGATTAAGGTGCCAACCCAAACTTTGGACTCTTTGTGTGAATGGTGGATTCTCCCAAAAGGGACCTTGTGTCCTGGCTCAGCTCCAGCTCCAGTAACTGCACTCAGCCTCCTCCATACCCCTTCTTGTGAAAGCCATCAGAAAAACAGCCAGCTTAAACTTCTAGAGGCATTGGCCCATCATGCAGCAGTGATTTTGGTGGTCTTTGGTACAGCTGCCAATGAAGGCTTAAAAATGCTTTGGGAACCTTTGAGAAAAAAGGCATGGAAAATAATGGACGTTATCGCATGCTGGGATTACAGATCCAGACAACCACCAAGATCAGTGCAAAGGCTTTGACCTTCCAGTGCTCTGGATGAGATCCCCACAGTGCTGCACTACCCTGTAAACTGAAGAGAGCCATGCACTCATGTGTCCAGCGGTGCTTACAGGTAGCAGGGCAGGTCTCTGGCTTCTCTCGCCCGCTCCACGGGATGATCCCCTGTGTCTGCTTGCCTGTTTGGGACCCCCATCATAGCATGGATGACGCGAGACACTGTCAGCCTCCTGAAACTTACTGCAGCTTTGAAACCTCTTTGTCAGGCCATTGAGCCATGGATGGAGGCTGGTCCCAGGAGCTATTTAACAAATGAAATTTGGAGACTTAGAAATCCCTGCTCATTCCTGTATTATTTATTGTTTACTCAGTAATACTCAGGCCTTTATCAACCATGTATGAAGTAATCTGATATAAGACATTGGCAACTGTAGCCTTAAAAAGATCTCTTCTAGAATTATGTAAGATACATCTCACGCCATCCAAAGTCTTTTCAGAGACTGGTCAGAAGCGGAAGGAAAAACTTGCCTAGAAAATAAACCCACCATGCCTCCACCTCAGCCAGAAGACCTGTATCTTGCAAGCTAAGCATATTAAGAACATGTCAATGTAATAAGAACATGACACGTGTTCTGAGAGCCATCCCAAAAGGGCTGAGATACCCGAATGCCCAGACTGGCTCAGCCAGACCTGCCTGTGCCTCCTCTCAACACTCACCCATCTGTGCCCTGCACTTTACTGCAACATCTGTGACTTTACTGCTGACATATCCCTTGCATTGGAGAAGATGCAGATTTTATTCATAGCTTACTACTGTCTACCTTTTTATTATTCTCTACATGCTCTGAAAAGCTTGAAAAAATTGTCCTGGACAGGGTGCAGGTGAAGTTTTGTTCTTACCGGTGTATGGTGCATTGAAAAATGAGACGACAGCAAGCTGAAAGAAGCCTGGCTCTTCTATAATGTACAGCATGTGCTGAAATAAATGAGTCTTCAAAATGATAATGTCCTTATCCCCCAGGCCTGCTCTGCCGTGAAGCTGGACTTCAGGAGCAGTAGTTACATTTGCAGCTCATTATGTATGCTGGAGTTTTCCCCTTCTCCTTTTTTGAATTTGTTTGCAGTCTGTAATGGGACCCTTTCTGGTTCTTCCTCATATCCTCTGAATTGTTTTATAGGAGTGAAATGGAGGGTTTTGATATATTGAATACATTTAATATTTAAATGCTGAGAATTTGCAGGACAGAGCAGAGACTGCCTCTTGCGATAAGAGACATTATTATTGTTGTGAAGAATTCCTTTAAGATTCCATCTTAATCATTCTGCTATTGAAATGGAAGAATAAAGTAATAAATGGTTTGAATAGACTTGATTAAAAAGAATAATTATATTCCTTGGGTGGGTTAAATATATAAACTCTTTGTGGTTTTGCATTCTTCTAACATTTGCCTGTTAGAACGAGCATTTCTTTTCAATAAGCACATGGCTCGTATGTGGGAAGGAGAGAGGCCTCTTGGCAATGAGGTTTGGGTCCTCAGTGGCTTCTGCCATGTTCTGCTTGGGGCAGAGGGAGGGCTTGTGGCAAACAGCAGCCCCTCACCTGAAGCCAGGCACTGCCGAGATTTTCCTGCCCTGCTTTGGGGCCAGATTTTTACCAGAAGTCTGCTCTGACCTCTGGGAGATGCACCACCTCCTTTGGGGATCGTCCCTCTTTCATTGCCTTTTTGGGGAAACCACCGTGAGTCCAGGTGCCCGCGGTGAGTCGTGCTGCAAGGAGAAAAGACCCATGATGCTCGTGTCTCCCTTGGGGGAAGCACCTCCAGGAACTGAGGCAAAAAGGGCAGGTTTCCCATCAGCCAGGACTCCCTTGCCAATGTTGGCAAGATGCAGAGGCTGCTAACAGCCAGCTGAGCACCCCTCGAGATGCTCACCTGGGCACCCTCTGCCACGGGTAAGCTCTGCAGCCTTAACCTTGCCACTGGAAGAAACTGGGGAAAGGTGTTTGCTTTCTGCCAGGAATCCTGAGATTGCAAGATTCTATTGTGCCTTGAGTTAGGTAGAAATTCGGCCTATTTTGTAAAACCAGGGTGCTTCTTACTGGTGTCCTGGAAGTTATGTAGGACGATGCTTCAACGCTTCACCTAACTGCAGTGATGTATGCACCTTCCTGAGGTGTATACCATTTTGCACAGTATAGCTTCCTTCTCTACCTTAATTCTCCATTGATAGATTTCCAAAGATGAAGACACAATGACAAGAAATCCAGACTTCATTGAATGACTGTTTCCTGAAGGGAGCCACTCTTCTGGAATTCATCCTCACCCCAGAAGTCTCCTTCTAACCCTTGCAGTGATGAGTCTCCCAGGTTTGTCCTTCTCTGCTTCGATGCTTGAAAACTTTTGCTAGCAAAGAATTTGCTTCCAACCTACATTTCACTTTCCGCTCACGTCAGAGAGTGACTGCCTATCTCCCCCTTCCCCTGCAGACCTGATCATAGATGCTATACTACTAAGGCTTCATTATTTTTACAAAAATCTACTCCAGTACAGTATGAAGTGTTATAAATAATTAAAGAAACACTAGAGTTGTCAAAATAAATGAACAAAGTACACTTTGAGACGCACGCTCTTGGCTTATTTGGGGTTTGTTCAGTTGGCAGCTGAATCTCACAATTCAGCCCATGGAAATACCCACCAGAAATGCGACCAGTGAGGTTCAGCCACCTTCCAACAAGGAACCTTTGTCTTTCCCCCAGAGCCATCTAGGAACAGGGCTGGACATCAAATAATATGTATAAAACACCAAGTGCCAGCCTTCTCTTGGCGTTTCCAAGGAAAGCAAGGACCCAGAATGCATCCAGCCATGCATCCAGAAGTTAGCAAGACCTCTTGTATGGTCTGCTTTGTGTGATGCTAATGTTCCAACTGAATGCCTCATTGCTTTGCACAATAAACCTTCTTCTCTTCATTCAACGCTTTTTTCCAGAAGGTCTTCTTTGTCACCATGACGACAAATAAATTGCTTCTTGTTCACTGAAATCTGCTAAAAAGCTCGTTATTAAGCTAATGTGCCCAGGGTGGCAACACAGAAGAGGAAGAGAGTCCTGCTTCAGTAAAGGATGCTTTCTTCTTGGTTTCCCATGTGGACACCACTTCTCTGGGGTCTCTTGCTATGACTGCTCTGGGCATTGCTCTCATTTGCTTTCAGAGATGTTTAGAAAAATTAAAGACATACAGAGAGAGGAGTGAAAACTCTTGAGTGCGAGGCAAAGACACTGATAACTGTCTGCTCACCCTTTCCATCTGTCTCTCTGTCTACTGCCGTACTCTTTCCAAGCACACTGAAGCTTCCATACCACTGTTCATATTGGCCTCCAGCACATGGAAACCTAGGCAGTGTCCCAAGTGCTGGTGCCAGTGCCACCACCACCATCACCTCCAGCTTCCCCACAGCCTCCCCAGATGGTGCTCCAAAGGGGAAATGCCAATGTGGGAAGAAGAAATAAAATGAAGTGCATGTCGGGAAGCTGTTGGTCGTCCTGGCAGGGACCGCTCCTTGGGGTGAGACCTGAGCAAGCCGTGATGCAGGTTTCTGAGGTCTCTGGTGTGTTGCCTTGGAGAAGGGACCTGAGAGCCACAGTGCAGTTCAACATGGTATGGGTGAACTTAATGAAAATCCCCAGGAGATGATGATGCCTTCTCATGGATTGCCACCACCATTTAGCATTTCAGGGTTAGCTTGTTTCTTTACCAACCACAATATTTTTTACCGGCCTTCTTGCTCTCCCCACAATCCAAAGTGCTAAAAGGTCCCATGAGAGTAAATGGTGAGAGCTTTCATGTGGTTACTGTCACTAGGGAAACCACTTCCTTGTGATTCACATGTTCTGTGAGTCTCTCTTCATTTCTCTCTGCATTCAGAAAGGTAATATTGTGCTGGTACGTGTCGGGGGGATGGGGCAGGGAACAGGCAGAGGCAGCAGGAAAATGTATTAGCATGCAATTGATTGCAGGGGTTTGGAAAAAACCTGAGCATCGTGCCAGGGTGAGGTAGAGCTAATCACTAGGAAAAGATAAGTATTCAAAACTAGCAAAAAAAAATCAAACTGACTGTGTGGGACTCAATGTGACAGTCCCACAAAAAAAAAAAAAAAAAAAAAAAAGCTTGTTCTCCTCTTCTGGTATTACTTTCCTTTTCCTTTCAACTTGGTCACAAGTGTTTGAGCCCCAAATGAGCAAAACTGAAACAGGCAGACAAATTGCCACCATTTCTCTTCTCTTCCTAAGATCAGCCTGGTGAGAAGCGTCCTCTGCCCGCCTGGTAAGTGGGCGAGGAGGGGGTGGTTTGCCCAGCAGGTCACCGAGGTGCCCAGGCCCAGTGCTGTGGCTTGTGGCAGCACTGCAGTACAACTGGGGCTGATGCTATCAGCTGGAATGAGAAAGTAACCGCCAGCATATTGGAGGGGTAGCAGAAACTCAAGATTTGGAGGACACCCCAAAACACAGAGGTATTTGAAGATTGGAGCCCAGGAACTGGTTTCCTCAGGGAAGACCAGAAAGCCCCTGGTTCTGCCATGCATCCCAGCCTCCAGGCTGTGGCCAGCACAAAGAGCCACAGAAAGCGACTCTTTCTTCAAGCCCAAGCAAACATATTTATTCTTGCTTACAGGAAAAAAAAATGACTATCCTTTGCTTTAAGAGAAAATTTTTCATGGAGATTATTTTTGATCTAAACCAATTACCCATTTATATTAGTTTTTGCCAAACATGTCCTCTTTCAGAGGGAAATTGTGATTATGGGGAGGTAAAAGGATAAAACATCTGAAAACAGAGAGGCTGCAGCCAGCCCTCAGCTCAGTCAGTCTCATGGTGTGCACCCAGGAAAAGGGAAACCACCATGTCTTTTAGAGGGTTCCCTGTGATGGGCATGTCCTGGAGCTTCGCTTCACCCATATGTCTGCTCCATCCCTCACCTCCCTTCGCACCACCTTGCTGAAATCAGCTTTCTGCTGGCTCAATTTGCCGCCCTGCAAATTGAGTTCACATCCAGATACCTTTCATAGCTATGGAAGGTGGGTGCTTAAATCAAATGAAGATGAATATATTTGCTGGCATATAATTGTTTTCTTTAGTAATTGCACTCAGGTCTCTTTACATCTGATCATTAATGCTGGGTGACGATTGTTTGTGAAATGTCTTATTGTTTCTGATGAATCCTATGAAAAGTGACATTCTTGATTATTTTACCATGGAGTGGATTACACTGGGTTTTACTGCTAAGCAGTATTGATAGACCTGGTGCTGTCTTTTACCGTTCGGCTGCTACTAATAAATCAGAACTCGATTTCTTCTCCATGTGCTGAATCCTTTATCATGCACAAATACGAGAAAAGGGACCTTTTGCTGTTGCAGCTTCCCAGGAGTGTTCTCCTGGCCTGACCCATGGAGCTGGGTGGCAGGCTGGAGACCTCGGTGCTGCTCCAACGTGGGGCTCGAGGAGGGAGCCCTCAATACCTTCCTCGTGGTGGAAGCAAGGGGTTACCATCCATAGTGGCAACGGGACCTGGGCAGCCACACTCAGCATTGCCAAGGCTCCTTCTTCACTCATGGGGTTTCAAGCTTTTCTGCTGGTTTTTACACAGCTGCTGAAGGGAGGCACAGGGCTTGGCAGAGGCTCAACACATCTTCACTTGCTGGGGCTGGAGCAATGGCTGCCTGACCTGCGAGGCTTCAAGCAGGAGGCGACAGAAAAGCTTCAGAAGTGGCCATGATGTCTCTCATATTTGGGAGATTATGTGCTCTGAGGTCCCACTTTCCCATGGCAAACCCACAGCCAAAGGGAAGCCAGAGGCAGAGAAATTCAAGAGGATGGGGGGGGGGGTATAATGTGTCCCATCCCAGAGGACAGGGCTACCTTCCCTCTGGCTGTGGTGGCACGGACCCCGCCATGCATGCTGGCACCAGTGATGCTCGATGCCAGGATGTCAGCAGCGGCACTCAGGGCACAGAATCCCTTGGGCAGCCAGGAGGGCTCCAGCGGTAAATCTCCCCTCTGCCAAAAAGCTCAGCCCCCAGCCCAAAGCTAAGCTGGGAGCATGATCCTCCTGCAGGCTCCCAGAAACGCGCTGGGGCTGGGGAAACCCCCGGGTACTGCTGGGGGTGGTGGCGGCCGTGCCTTCCGGGTGGTCATCCCAAGGGGGATGGGGATGAGCTGGTGTCTGCTGTTCATAAACCTCGGGGCCTCCAGGAGCAGGTAAGTGATCAAAGAGGGAGAGCAAGAAGAAGCACACATGCACGCCGCTCCATCCCTCCCAGCCTAATTGAGCTAATTAATTTACCAAAGATACAGTGCACTGTAATTTGCCTAATTCAGTAAGAAGATAGGCAGCAACAGAAAGTCCTGCTAGCAAGGATCATCTTCCAGTGGGGCTGGTGCTGCCAGGGGCTGAGCACCCTCCAGTGCCTGCCAAACCCTTGCAGTCCCATCAGAGCCATCAGTGCCCATCACAGGCTCAGCACCATGCCGTGTCAGCCCCTAAGGAGCTCCAGATACAAAATAAAACAAACGTTCCTCATCGAAGAGGCTGCAATTGCTAACCTGAATGAAGTCACTTGAAACCCTGCCTCTGATTGTCAAGAGCAGTTAAACCCTCATCTGCTCTCACTTGTTTATTCTCCCAGCAATAAGGTCCCTTTCCTGTTGTGATTAGAACGCTCCCGGCATAAGGGGGTTTGCAGAGATTCCCCTCTTCCAGAGGCTGCTTTCCTGCCTGCCTTGCTTTTTCTCTCGCTCTCTTAGCGAAAATGTTGTGTGCTCATGAAATAAGTGTTTCTGGATATGGATAAAGATGTGGAAACTGCCATAATAGGAGGCTGAAGTTAACAGGCAACTGCACACTGATTAGAAACCATTAAAAACCCTTCTGCAACTGGCACCAGCGCAGCAAAACAAGAGGGACTTCTATGCTGAAATGGAATGCAAAATAAAAATTACATCTAGGTGAGGTCATTTCTTGCATGATATATCTTGGGAAAAGAGGGTTTTCTCTTCTTTCCCTGAGATATTCAGAAATTCAAAATAAAAGCTTTTAATTTAGGTGAGTGTCAAGGCAGAGCAGCACAGGCAGGATCTGAGACCAATGTTAATTTTGCCGTGATTTTTTTCCTCTCTATCTGGCAATCTTTAGGAAAAAAATATCTTGACATTTTTGTTTCCTTATTTGCTTGTCTTCTCAATATGTCAAAAAAGAGACAAGATTATAACACAATCCCTGCTCGCAGCAAAAGCCATATATTTGCCATCCAAACAGGCTGGTTTTTCCTTTTTAATGTAAACTATCACATTTGCCCAAGTTATTACTATAGATGTAGCAAGCCACATCTATTTTAATCAGCTTGTTTATGAGCATCCTTACATTTCCAAATTGCACAGGAGCTCTCTTGCTAAATGCCCCTTTCTTATTCAGGTAAGATAATTTCTAGGACAGAATGTCAGAAAGCTCAACACATCCCTTCAATTACTGTTGTACAGATTTTCTCTGAGCTACTGGACAATAAGTAGCTTTCAGGGAAGCATTAAGTAGATTTGCCCTCAAGGGTTTGTATTTCAGCAGAGTGACAGTTATTTTTGTAAATACAAAAAAAAAGAAAAAAAAGGAAAGAAAAGATGGAAAAAACCCTACACAACGCCTTCCCCCAGCCCCAGTAAAACAGACAGACATGGGCAAGACAACTGCTTATTATCTGGGAACTTTGAATCAGATAGGAAAACCAGAGTTTCTAATGTCTTCAAATGTCAGAGCGCTATGATTTATACCAGCACACAGTGTACTGTGCTTCATTATAGAGAGAGAAAAAAAAAAATTTAAAAAATTGAATTACGGAGCTAATGCCTTCCTCCTTTTTTCAGGCAGCTTCGATACCAGTCTGATGATATAAAATACATCATTAGTTGTTTTTAAGCTTGTCTCTAATGACGAAAAAAATAATGGGGCATGAAACCCAGACTTAACAAAACAAAAATACAAAACACAGCATTTTACAGACTTTACGTAAACATAATGTGACAATGCACTTCCTTTCATTCTCTGCTATGACAGTTAATTCCAGACCAGGAAAACTGTCAAAAATGTTTAGTTCTGCTTGGGTTGAGTTAATTACAGGCCCTGGGGCTGTGTTGACTTTCTCCTGCTAATGGCACTGTGCTACAGGTAAAAATCCATTTGCAAGAATGTTTTCAGAGCTACAGATCTAATTTACTGAATATCAAATATTTATGCCATTGCAATTAAAGTGACAACATTCCACCCCTCTTCACTATGCAGGCTCGGGCTTTTTAATAGAATTTATTATACAGTAAACATTTGGTAAAAAGTTTTGCTTCAGCTTATAATGTAAAAGCTTTGAATATTTTATTGATTTTATTTCTTTTGCACTCAATCCCTATCAACACTGGAACGTTATGAACTTCTGCAGCACATAAAAGACCATTTTTTACTGTCAGAGCCTTATAAGCTTGCATGTAAAGACTGGAGCCGAAGGATGGAGGCTTCGTTGTCGCTGCAGCTTTCACTGCCATGCGGGGAGGAAGAGGACGAACAGCGGTGAGGGACGAAGTGCCAGGACAAATCTGCCAAGGCAGGAGTTCTAGCACAAGGGAAATAATTTTTCCTCATTAGATAAATATGCAAGTGGATTACTCCTGATTTACATCATGATCGGTAGGACCCACGAGGGCACCTTCCCTGGTGGCGCAGGGTGCCCGCAGCCACCCATGTCATGGCATGTGGGTGGATGGACCTCTGCTTCCCGCCAGAGGTCTTAACGAGCACCTTGGAAGTCTGCAGGGCTAATGAGGCACTCAGTGACGTAGGTGAAAGTGGAGGGTGCCCAGGGGAGGGGAGGGGTTTGCTTTCTCCTCTGGTGTTTTGTTTTGTTTTTTTGACAGCGGAGATCAGGTTGCAAATTCTGCACTTAGGGCACTTTGTGCAACACCATGCAGCCATGCCCATTCTCACCAGAAGAGTGTTTGCCCATTACTTGGCTCTGTTTACCATAAACCTGACAGGTAACTACTATTTTTTTTTTCACATGAAGGATTTGACAAACCTGCTCAGGCTTATTTGCTTTTGCTGAAGATGTTTTTAAGTTGCAGAGAGAAAAACAACAACAAAATTTAGTTATGAGCATTTGTTTTAAAAACCTGCTTTTGGTTAAAACACTAAATATTTTCTGCAAGGAAAAGGGCTCTGCAAAAGGCATGGAAACAGGGGGAAGGGTGACCAAAAGTTGCCAGTTCTGCTTTAGGAGCAGCCGATGGTTGTAGCATCTACACTAGCCCTGGCGGGTGGCCTGCAGCTGTTGGATTAGGGATGTTATAGAGATGTCAGCAACATCACCCTGTCTTGTTCATCCATTCAGTGACTTGTTGTCTGTGAATTTGTGCCAGCCCTTCCTGACCCTGTGGGTACTGCCTGCCTCCACCCCCTCCTTGGGGCAGTCAGCTCCAAAAGTCTGCTGTGAAGAGCAGTGCTCTCCCTGACTTCTTTTAAAACCAGTCTCCCACTAGCTTTATTGAATTCCCCTTGAGCTGCTCTGCAGCTTCTTGCTCTCTGCACTGCTCCTTTGTCCCTTTGCCTCATTTTTATGTAGCTGTCTTCTTGGAGTCAAACATCCATGCAGCGGGGCAATTCGGCTTGCTGCCGTGCTAACGTGCCAAGCCTGACCAAGCAGAGGGGATATCCCACTGCTACCTTCTGAATCAGGACTTAACCAGACCAGCAGTGCTCCTCATGGATTGTAAGGCTGATTGCTCTAGCGTGCATCTTCTGTCACATCCAAAAGTGCAATGCCTTCATCTGAGCCCAATGACACACCGACCTCGCCTGTGTGTGGGTAGCTGACGTTTCCTGCAGTCACTACCTGGCCTAAATTTGCAGCTTTGCTCATCCCACTTAACGTTTCCTTGCCACTGTTGTCTGTGTTGTTAGTACCATCCTGTAGCATGCTTTTATTATCAGACCTTGGGTTTTCCACCCACAGGGATTCCCTAGAGCTCCTATTTCCACCTAGTATTTTAATGCTTTTCATTGTTATATTATCATATGCCCTGCCTCCCTCCCACCATCCTCCTCTGTCGTTCCTATAATGCTGGTAATGCAGCAACACCACATTTCTTGGATTATCCTCCCTCCACCAGGGCTCCTTGATGCCCACTGAGTTGGGACTGGTGGTGACGCCAAGCAGCCTAGGTCACCGTTTTAACCATGGACCTCTGATGTTGGTGCAGGAGCTCGTGGAAGTTTTGCTGCAGCTCTGGTGCTTCATGCTAAAGGCTGCCAGTCAGCTGGATCACACGTGGCCTCATTTGCCACCTTCATTTATTTTACCTGTGATGCTCATGCCCCACTGGTGCTTTCAGAGCTGCATTGAGCTATGTCCACCAAGCTGAACAGGTCAGCTGAACCAGGTGTTCTTCCTCATCAGGCCTCCCCAGTCCCTAGCCTAAATATGCCCTTAGGACCCCTTGGACCATGCTAACCATCACCCTGGCTCTGCCATGATTAAGGTGCAGTCCGTTTCTCCTGCCCTGGATCCTCAGCTCCTACCTCTGCCAAATCTCTCCTCTGTGCACCATCATCTCACTTTCACACCGAGCCTCCCAACTCCTGCCTGCCCCTCCGACCTCAGGTGTGGCATTGCAGTATCACTACTGCAGCAGTCCTGGAAATCAGCCCCTGCCAAGCAGCCTGCATTTAACCTCCAAGGTAGCTGCGTTAGTCTTGCCTACATCATTGGTGTCAATACGGACCACAACTACCAGCTGCCCCCAGGACCATACCAGTAATTTACCTGGATCTCTCCGGTACCTTTGTACCCCGCAGACAAATACTCAGAGTCCTGTCTGGTACCACAGCCCAGCACTCTGTGCCTGATAATTGCATTTCCCAATGCCACCACTTGTGTCTCCTTGTCTTATAGGATCCTCCCTGCTGTGGGAGCATCCTTGATGTAAGAAGACCTCGGAGGGCAACTCTCAGCTACATGACATCTTCCCTTGCCAACAAATTTCCTCCTTCTCCGGTACTTACACCTTTCTCAGCAGTAGAGGGGCTGCCCCAGCAGAGCTGGGACTGCGAGCGACTCCCCTGCGGACCTTGTATAGGAGCTGCTGCTCCCCTGAGCCACCCCATTAAACCTCTCTCATGGCAGGGGAAAATAAGTGCAGGAAAGAGGGAGGTCAGTGGACATGCTGCGCTCTGTGCAATAAATTGGGTAGTCCTCACTCCTGGGGAACACCTACCTGCCTCTTGGGCTTATATTAACTTAGTGTCTCCTTAAAGGAGGGGTTAAAATCACTCTTACACAACTCTGCCCTCATTAAATGACTTAGCAATAGGTAAAAAATATCCAGCAGCAAAAGAGCAGCCCACAGCCCCCTGATCTGCAGCCCCTTGAGCTCAAGTCCTGCTGTGACCTGGCCACTCAGCTGCCTCATGTCCTGCCCTGGGTCCAGGCAAGCTCTGCCCCTCGGTGGGAGCACAGGACCCCTTTCAGGCTCAGAAGCAGAACAGCGGGAAAGTCGAGTGGGTGGGAAAACTCTCGTGTGCTGAGTGGAGAAAGAAGAAAGAAGGAAAGTGATAAAGCAGTGTGGCATTGCAGGGGCCGCATTGAGGGGCTGGGACACCCTTTCCGCTGTCTCCTGCAGCAGGGGCAGGGGGATGCCTGAAGCTGAGCTCAGAGCTGTCTTGCTGAGAGGGTTGGTCACTGAAGGAGCTTGCTGCCATCTCACTTTAGGGCTACAAAGATGATGAGGGGACTGGAGCATCTCCCCTACAAGGAAAGGCTGAGGGAGCTGGCCTTGTTTAGCCTGGAGAAGAGAAGGCTGAGAGGGGATCTCATCAACACGTACAAATATCTTAAGGGTGGGTGTCACGAGGACAGAGCCAGACTCTTCTCAGTGGTGCCCAGTGACAGGACAAGGGGCAATGGGCACAAACTGAAGCAGAAGAGGTTCCACTTGAATGTGAGGAAGAACTTCTGTACTTTGAGGGTGACCGAGCCCTGGCCCAGGCTGCCCAGGGGGCCTGTGGAGTCTCCTTCTCTGGAGATATTCAAACCCTGCCTGGACGCTGTCCTGTGCCCCCTGCTCTGGGTGACCCTGCTTGAGCAGGGGGGTGGGACTGGGTGATCTCCGGAGGGCCCTTCCAACCCCTGCTATGCTGGGATTCTGGGATTCTGTGATCTCGATGCCATTGCTGTGGCAGGGATGTTCAACCTGAAAAGTCAGGATTTAGGCCAGGATTTCTAGACAAGAGAAGAGAGGAGGAGACCAGTTAGGATGTGCCCCAGCATGGGATAATTTGTACACTACCTGCCTCCAGCCAGTCTCCGTACTGCGGCAGCAGATGGAATGGAGGGGGCACAGCACATGGGACCCATGGATACCTGCCACAGATGGGATGGAGGGGGCAGCAAGGGGAGAGCAGTGCCGGAGACAGCTGTACTGACCAACCAACTCCTCACAGTAAAAATGACGCTGCACAGGCTCCGGTCATGTCTACAGCTTCAGTTTGCCTGGCCATGGGCAAGGTCCCCTCTGGGTGAAGGATGCTCAGGAAGCACTGGGGTCTGGCCAGGCACTGTGGCCATGCTCCCGACGGGACAGGGTTCTCAAGTGCCCATCGCGATGATTACCGTGCTCTGCAAGCGCTTTGAGTCACTTGACCTTCAGCCTCTTGCCTCTCTGCACGCCTGAGACAGGTGCTAATCACTTCAAAACCCAAATGCTGTCATGTCTCATTCCTTAAACACCAGCTCTGCCAGCTGCGCATTTACATCCTCAGCATTGACTCAGCTAATGTATCTGTCATTTAAGCGCTAGTGATCTGCCAGAAATAATACAGCAGCTACCGAGGGTTGGAGACTTGTGGCTTTCGGCTGCAGGGAGCAGTCCCTGGTTGTCCCAAGCAGGGCTTGTGGCAGCTCCAACCATAGACTTTTGCAGGATGTAGGCAAGCAGCACATCCTCATGCTCCATGGTGTGAGATGGCCCGGAGCCCCTGCAGCCCTCCTGGGGAAGGGCAAGAAGTGAACCCAAGATGATGTGGGATGAGTTCTACTTGGAGGGGTTGTCATGGGGCCAGGGTCAAGATGAGTGTGGTAGGACCTCTGGGGTCCTACGCCCAGGGCTGGCAGGACCAGAATCAGAAGCCCTGCTGGGCAATGTCTGAAGGTGGAAACTTGCTCCAAGCTGAAGTGTCGAAAGGTCCTTAGTTAGTTGGCTGTTCAAAGCTGCTGTGGAAGCTGCTTCAAACACCGGCTGCTCAGACTTAATGCTCAACAGGTATTTGTGCTCTACGTCCCATCAGTTCTTCCCTCCCACCATAGTGCCTTCAATTGGCTGATTAGAGCCGAGGGCAGCACAGCCTCTGGGCTGCAGCAGAGGAGAGAGAGACAGGCTCTACACCATGGCCTCCGCACTGAGTCAAGCTCCATTTGATTACAACCTGATTTTGCAGACTTCAGGCTGCTCATCAGCCTCCACTGACATCCTCCTGAGGAAGATGTCAGTGTGGGAAAATCTGCCCTCTGTGTCCAGGTTTGGAGGCAACTCAAGTAAATCCTGGAGAGAAGAAAATCTTACCTAACCATCACTGCACCATACAAAGCCTCTTTCAGCCTGGAGATGGGTAGGTAGGCAACTTAGATAAGTCAGAACATTTCTGCCTCTAATACTTCCATCAGGTAGTTGCAGGGTGGTGGTAACCCCAGGCCATCTCTCCTGGGGCTTAGCAGATGGCAGACAAACCAAACCTACCTTGCTCTAATCTCTTGCTTCCAGCTGTTCCCATGCCAAGTCAACATCTTTGGGAGGCTGTTAAACTACCTGGAACCAGTCACTGCTCTGCAGGTGGAGAAGAGGAAACAGCATTTGTTCTTCAAGCCAAACACTGGTGCAGAAATCATGAAAGTCATCACAGAATCAGAATCGTTTCCAAGATTTCTGAGCTTTAGCCCCAGCTTGGTGGTTCCCAGAACAGACCTTCTGCTTGGGGACAAAAGCTTGAAATGCACCTCTTGGAGATACCAGGGACCTGAAAGAACTAGCAGATAAGCCTTTTCTATGAACTCTCCCAGCCATCAGTGTTTAAGCCTGTAAATGGTGATGGCCAGTGGGGTGGTGACAGTGCGTAATTGTGGCTCCTGCGACGTCTTTCAAGGCTACTGTGCCTGAGAGCACATGGGGCTTGGCCAGGCAGTGCAGCAGCCCTGCTTCAGGAGATAACTCCCATCCTGACACTGAAGAAATACAGAAGATTAATGATGCTTGAAGATAGCTGTGTTAGCCACTAAATTTCACTCCAGCCTGCTCTCCTCCAAGTCAGCACCCACTAAGCTCCCAGGGCACAGCACAGCCACCAGGTAAGAAATGAATCATAGAATCATAGAATAACAGAGTGGTTCAGGTTGGAAAAGCCCTTTAAGATCATCAAGCCCAGCCGTTCCCCTAACCCTGCCATCCCACCACTAAACCCTGTCCCTAAGCACCTCCTCTGCCCAGCTTTTAAATCCCTCCAGGGATGGGGACTCAACCACTTCCCTGGGCATCCTGTTCTGGTGCTTGACAACCCTTGCGGGGAAGAACAACCCTCTGAGTGAAGAAAATGAAGGACGGGAATTGCCCTGCTCACTGCTCGTGCTGGCTAAGGGCTGCTGGAGCCAAGGCAGGGAGGATCCCCATGAATCCTACCATGGAAAGAGCACCAGCACCCCTAACGGTGGAGGTCACATCCTCCAGTGAAACTCTAAATCGTCTAAATCCACACTTGCCCTGGAGCTGAGACCCCGTCCTTTCAAGCCATCTTATCTCTGGACTGCCTCAATATATTCTGAAGGTCAAAATCACATGCTGATGGGACAAAGGAGGATTTCATAGAGTACATGTGGAGGTGCCATGGACACACGGGCATCCTCTGGAGCACAGATCAGAGCTTCTTTAAGAAGCTGCCCTACCTTTCATCAGTGCCTGGTCCCTGCACTGTGAGGCTGGTGCCTGGAGAGTCCTCCCAAGCTGCTGTGGTGGGAAGAGCTCATGTTCTGTCTTTGTCGTTGGCTTGTTTTCATGAAAGTTTAATGCATCTCCGCTCTGTCCCTGGAAGTGAGCTGGCTCAGGTGTCCCTGAACAGAACAAAAGCAAGGATGCACCACTGGCGAGGATGGAGCCAGTCCCGCCTTCTGCAGCCCCGCTTCTCTCTGCCTGGGACTGAGCAGCACGGTCGAGATAAGAGAAACGATCTTTGGCTACATCCTCCCCCCAGGTGAGGCCTGTGTGGAGCAAGGAGGCACAGCACTGCTACTTAAATAGCGGGGGCCAGGGCTCAGGGGAGCTTGTCCGTGGTCTTACTATGCTTTAGGAAGCAGGCGGACTTAATGAAATCTTTCATTCATCAGTAAATGCCACTGTATGAAGTGTAATTAATGGATTTACTAGAGCTGGATGTAGCCCAAACTGAAATATAAGCACTCAGGGAGCCGTCTGGGAGCAGTGTCCTCTACACCGCTTAATTATAAGGTCACTGCCGGAGTGGTGGGAGCTTCGCTGAGTCTCCGACTCGGGAGAAATCTTGCCAGCTCTGAAATTTCCTCCGGTGAAGCGGTGGCTTTTCATGGCAAGAGAGCAGAGCGTGAGCAGTGCAGGCAGGTCCCGAGCAGAGAGGTGCTGGTGCAGGGCTGCAGGCAGAGCCGGACAGGTCAGCAAAGCCCCAGGATGGGCCTTGCTACCAGGGCCTGCAGCTGTTTAAAGGTCAGCCTTGGAGCACAGCTAGCCCTTGTCCTGGGAAGGACGTCCTCCTTGGGTGGCCTCATGTGTCCAGGTGGAGAACTTACTCAGCCAGGACACCTCTAACTCTCATTTGGCCCCAGAAGAGATGGATCTCCAGTTATTCTGCTATGAAAATAATAAATAATGGTCAGGAAATGTCTAGCAATGGAGAAGAGACAAAGATAGACACAGGCACAAGTCTCCCATAACCTGCTACATCCCCAAATGAGGCCGTGTATTCTCTGCAGCTTATTTCAAAAAACCCAAAGCTCATTATGAGGAACAATCAGCAGCAGATTTTAATAGATGCATTTTGCACTCAGCTGTCACCATCTGTGTTTCTCCATTAGAAATGCGGAATGAACGAGCTCCACAATTACAGCTGTGAGGGTCTGGGAGGCCCAGCACAGCTCTGCACGCAGCTATCCTTCCTCTCCTCCTTGGGAAAGCCTCTCCCTCCATCACAGCTACCTGCTGCTGGGGCCAGTGCTTGGGTAGACCCTGCACCCTCCCAGGGGGGCATCATCCTGCATCCCTTGTCTCCCCTGGCCAGAGATGTGCAGGGCCACCACCTCCAGCAGGCTGCGGGGAGCCCAGTTTTGGGGCGTGTGGGGAGCCCAGCCCCAGGCTGGCACCCCACAAATGTGCTGGCAGAAACGATGCATGTTGGCATGAGGCACTTTCAGAGGAGATGTGGGGGTGCTCCCTGTGCATCCCAGACCTTGGAGGGTTCCTGTGCACACTTGCATGGGCTGACAGAACCACAAAGCAGGAATTGAGGCTGCCGGGAGGAAGCTGAGCCTTTCCCTCCAGTGTGATGGCCCGAGCCAAGAGCCAGACCACAGCAGCCCTGCACCAGGAGGGCGTGCAGGGCGCCCCGAGGCAGCCATGCCCCAGCCACATGGGCTCTGTGGGCCCAAACGTAGACTCCACTGGGCACCCGGACCTGCAGCCTGCCCCTGCAGAAGAGGATTGGCTGCGTGGGGCTGTGTGGCCTGGGCACAGGGACACCCCGGGGTGCTGGCTGGGAGCAGCCGCCTGGGGTGGGAGACCTCGGCTGGGGAGAGAGGAGAAGGGTGCTCGGGGTGCCCAGGCTGGGGGGCAGGACCAGTAGGCAAGCAGCACCCCAGAACAGCCCCAAAGTGTGTCCAGAGGAAGGAGGGAAGAAGGCACTGTGAATCAGAGATGCCTGGCTATGAAGGGGCTGCTGTCCCCATGGGGAGCCAGGGAGGGCTCGGCAAGGAGAGGGGCTGAGCTGGAGGAACCTGACAGGATGTGGGAACACACGAGCTGGCAGGATAATTACTTTTTTAATCAAGTCTTTTCAAAACATCTAATTTTATTACTTTATTCTTCCATTTCAATAGCAGAACGATTAAGATGGAATCTTAAAGGAATTCTTCACAACAGTAATAATGTCTCTTATCGCAAGAGGCAGTCTCTGTCTGCTCCGTCCTGCAAATTCTCAGCATTTGAATATTAAATATATTCAATATATCAAAAAACTCCATTTAATTCCAGAAAAATAATAAAGAAAAAAACCTCACATACAATATAAATTTTCCCCTCTTCCTGCTGAAAAAAAATCCAAAATTTAAATAACACCCAACACTTTTCCCCTCCAAACTGCAGTGGGGACTGCATGAGAAACCTCCAGCAGCTGCCAGACCAGGCACTAGCTCAGATGGAGAGCAGAGCTTTCCAAAGCTCTGATGCTACAGATCCCGCCCTAGATGCGCTGCTTGGTTTGGAGGAGGTATGGGCTGGGCTGGTGACTCCCTGTGTGGTGGCTTAGAGAAAGCATCTCCATCAGATTTGGAGGCTGGTGCAGGGGGGAAGATGCCAGTCGTGGTCCCCAGCATGGCACTGGGATTCAGGGGGAAGGATGGCAGCCCTGGTGCCCAGCACGGCGCTGGGACCGCAGCTGGGCTGCAGCTGCCCCTGGCCACAGTGCTCCAGCCCATTTCAGCAATGGCCAGGTCAATGCTTGTATTGATCACAGGAAGAGACAGTGTCATCTAAACTCGGGGGCCATCAGAGTGCTCCCAAATAACACAGGCTCTGTTTGCATCCTTGTTATTCTCCAGGACCATAAATGGTGAAAGGAAAAGTGGACAGGAGAGGAGTGACAGTCGCAGGGAAGGAGGAATGTGTTTGCTGTGTGATTTTGGGTTGTTTATGACAGCTCGGAGCTAAGCTTACCTTTCAGCGCTCAGGCTGCTGGGCATGCAGACTAAATGGGAGGGAAAAGAAAAAACCCTAAAGCCTTGTTTTGAAAAAGTGCCCACGGAAATAAGATAAAATGTTGGAAATAAACACAGATGACCCTGAGCTACTGTCTCATTCCAAAAGCATGCATGTAATTTCCTAGTTTGTTTTGCTTCGCTTTGCTTTTTAAAGGAAAGAGATAAAAACAAATTCTACTGTGTCAAACATCCTTTGGATGATTTCCCTTCCTGCCCTGATTCTGTCTGGATTGGCTGCAGGAGCTTTTGTGTAACAGTCCCGGTCTTCCCTGGGACAAAGCCCACGTCTCCATCGCCTGGTGCCTGCGAGCAGCAGACACAGCTCCACAAAAGCAGGTGGGAAATGCTCCATGTGCCCATCCTGCAGGCCAGGCCTGTTTCTGGTCCTGGCCACTGGAAACGTGCCTCCAGGAGCCACGTCTGGCAGGAACATCTCACAGGAGCAAGGTCCAGCCCAGGGGAGCCCTCACCACCTTTGAGAACTGGCACCAGAGGTCTGACGGAGAGTTTCATCCCAAGCCTCAGTGAAAGGCGATGGGAAACAGCAGCTTAGTGATCCGCAGCAATTTGGAGACTTGTCCCCCGTGATTTCACACCTTTGCTGCATTGCCCATCACACCAGGCAGCTGCTGGGACCACTGGCCTGGGGAATGTCCCTGCATCAGCCATTGCCAGCACCCACTCAGGGCACTGCTAACTTCAGGTCTGAAAACTAAATGTCAGGCTCTTTTCCAAAGTGCAGGAGTATCCAACTACTTCTAAATAACCAGGGTGAATCACATAAGGTTCTTGAAGGGCAAAGGATAACTTGGGTGTTGGACTGCAGGAGCAATCCTCAGCTCGGCTGGGTTTATTCTTATGGTCTCCCACAGATGGGTTGACCTCAAGGAATTTGTGTAGCTTTGCTGTGCCTCAGTTTCCCCATCAGCAGGGTGGTATTTGTCAGTCCTTCCTCGGGTACCATTTCCCTGGGCTGGCTGCAAAACCAGCTGTGGGGAATCTGGGGATGCACATCTGGCCTGCGGTTGGCCGTTTGCCATCCATCGCCACAACTCCTCCCCATGCACAGCGTGAACTTTTGAGGTGTGCTGATCTGGTAAGAAATACACCCCTTTCAGCAGTGAGTGCAACAAGCTGCCACCAGTATTGCTCAGTTTTTAAGGTGAGCCCTGAATTTGGATCAGTTACCTCCTGACATAATTCTCTATCCTGTAACAGTTTCCCCTCTGCATCAATACTCCCTTAAGATGAGTAATTTTAAATTGATGTCTATCTCTAATAGACTTTTCTCCGGCTCCCCTTACACTAGCTGCCTGAGCTGCTGGTTAGAGATTAAAATCTACTCGAGCCTGCCCGGCAGCAGTTCATCAATGACAGTTGTTTCATTAGTTGATGCAAACCCACTTAAAATAAAGTCTAATTAAACCAGGAACTGAAATAATATATTTTTGGAACGCTCCTATGCTAGTGGCACGCTCTGCTCCACGCTTTGCTTCCAGACCTGTTATTACTCAGTCCCCCGCCTTGTCACTGTAGATGCGGTATCAGACGACGCTAAATAAATAGCGCTTTCATTAAAGTCTTTGGCAATCCAGCAGCAGATTGAATTATTTGTTCCTTGAGGTTCCCTGTGCACATGAATGAGAGGGGAAAAGCCACGACCTTTTCCTCTGGGAAAAGCCAGAGCTGGGTCTGTCTTCTCCTCTCCTGGCGGGGTGTGGAGCAGGGGGCTGCAGAAATCACCGAAAGGACTCGGGGCCCTCGGGGCACTGATGGTGGTGATGAGTGCGGCCAGGCGGGCGTGTGGTGCTGGCACCGCTCCTCCGCTGGCTCCGTCTCCTGGGAGGGGTTGGCACAACTCAAGGGCCCGCTGCCTGGAACCAAGCAAGTTTTTGCAAAAAGAAATCTTATCATTTTATTAAAAAAAAATGCAGGCTTGGGGCAGTAAAAAAGTAGAAGCACAAAAAATAAAACCTCCAGGAGGAAAACCTTTCCGAAGCCCACTACCATGCTGTTGGCAATTAAATGTTTCCATTTTTTTTTCATTCAAATGTCTTGCCCTGACGTCTCAGTTTTGCCCCTGGGGGTGGGACAAGGCTCACCTACAGGGCGAATTTTGTCCCTCGGCTGGGCGGCATCCCCGTCCCACAGGAGATGCTGCAGAGATTGGACTGCAGAGATTGGGGCCACTTCCACGAACGGCATCCAAGTACCCGCCGCTGCCAGAAATCCCTTCTGAAGCTCACTCCTATAGATTGAACCGTTTGTACCGCACAACAAGTACAACTTGGTGCTTCAGCCTGTAGTCCACATGAAGAGTGGGTCGCCCGCCAGCACCCCCAGGCTGGCACTGGGCAATCTCCGAAGCGGGTCAGGATGCGGCTGCTGCCTGCCCTGCACCCCCGCCTGCCCCCCGCAGGGACCGGCCAGCCCTGACCTGTGCTCACCTCCAATTCAGGATGCGCCTGGTGCACCAGGAGCGGTCAAGGCCAGCGGCTTGGTGGATGCAGGCACCACACTGAGTTTAGCAGGCAAAAGGGTAAAGAAATTGGTGCCGCTTGAGGGGGACAGGCCGGTGGCACCAGCACCTGGTGGCAGGGATGGCAGCAGGGGACCCCGAGGGAGCCACCAGGTTGGCCCCCTGCCACCCCTGTTCCAATCAGCCTCCTCTCCCTTGCCAGCCCCAAACCCCTCACTGCGTCCATCCCCTCAGCACACAGAGCTGCAGCAAGGAGCTCTGATGGGCTTGCCACCAATTTTATTTTTTTTTTTTTTAGGAATCGTTCCCACAGCACATGATTTTAGAAATGCAAATAGGTTTGCCTGCAGATTTTCAGGCAGGTGTCAGAGAAGGGGGGGGCTGAGAGAGAGAGAGAGAGGAATGTTCTGATTTTATCAAAATCAGTTTTCCTGCCCAGGGGAGGATGGAAAGCGGCTACTCAGCCTCGGGAAGATGATTCTATTTAAACCATGGGATCATCTTGTAGCTACTTCTTATTTTCCAGACTGGAAAGTTACATTAAGAAGTTATCACTTATCTTGCAGGAGAACAGATTAAGAATGAAGAACCGTTCCCTGGTTTGCATACAGCTGCACTTCCCAGGTTACTAAAAAGACAATTGATGTACCCGTTCAGGAAGAAATATTATTTTCATTATGATACGCAGGCATCAGGGATTGTATTCTAACGGTCCCCTGTCACCAGTGAAGAGCAAAATGGCCTGTGACCACTGTAATGGAAAAACAGTTTCTGTGGTGTTTTGCATAGCACAGAGGCTTTTTTGTGTTTGGGAGGGTTTTTCGCTCATGACACCCTGATGGCGGTGCTAAAGGGAATGGCACCTATTTTTTCTGGGTAAGGAATTTTTGGTCTCATAGCAAGAAACTTTTTTCCCCACTTACAGAAGTATATTTATATTTTAAATTGACTTTTCAGTTCACTAGAAGATAAAACAGTGGGTCTCATTTTCAGCAGTCTAGGGGGCCTCCTGGGGACCTGCTCTCCACGCACACTTATTTGGGCAGGCAAAGTAGATGATTGTATAGAGTTACCTGATGGCACACACCTCTCTTTTGGGATCCCTTCAAGCTTTTCTAATGTTTTGCTGCCCATGAGCTTGAGGCTGTAGGAAAGCATCAAAGAGCAAGAAATGGTGGTTAGGATTTAACCGGTGTCTCCCTTCCTGGTGACACATGGGCTGGTTCACAGAGGCTGCATCCAAGGCAAACGTCAGCACCACAACCAGCCCCAAATCCTCACTGGGACGCACCGGCACTGACCCCCTCCTCTTCTTTTCCCACAACCCTCAGTCACTTCATGGAGAGCAAATGTGAGAACGGACGCCTCACCAAAAGCAGAGATGTGTTTTATCACACTGAGTGGGATCCTCCGTCATCCCACTCTTCACGCCTCGTTGGCTGAGTACCAGAACCAGCCAGTCTAGAGGCAGGAACGCACAGATGGCTCACGCCACCCATGTGAACCAATAGCAATATCGGAATATCGGCTATTCCACACGAATTATTCAGGAATAATTCCCAGAGGGGGAAAAAGAAAAAAAAAGTATAAGAATTCCCAACCACATTTGTGAATTACAGAAATTCTTAATAATTGATAATTTAAAGAATTTCCCTATTCGTTTCAGAATAACAACAAGAAAGATGTGAAAAATGTAGCAGTAAGTGATTCGCTGTGATTTTTTTCTCCTGTTTAATTACTCAGCTGCTGTAAAAACTGGACCAAGTTTCAAAGGTAACTCAGATTCCCTCATCACTAGACAGCACATAGCCCTTCCCATCTTCTGAACTTCCAGACAGCTGGGCTAAGCAGCTTTCCTTTAAACCCACCTAAGTTAAAGACAAACAATTTAGGTCCATTGATCTGTAGCTGCGGAGCCTCCTGTTTAAACTCAGGGAGATGGAAGAAGCATAAGGCTCGTGCATAGGATTTTCTTTGCATTGCTTAGATTAAAGGACATCAGGATGAGTGGTTTGTGTGATGATCAAAAGATTTAACACACTCTGCACCTGTCACAGGTACGAGCTCAATTCCTTATAGATAAAAACAGTAGAGCTGGCATAGCATGAGAGACTTACAGGAGAGGATGTGCGGGGAGGATATTTAAAGCAGGCTGCATGAATATAGGATTAAATGCTAGCATTATATGATAAAATGTTAATTTTGCTTAATTAGGCCATTCCCAGCATAGAGTTCCTGTTGATCATAGCACTCTCTGGAGATAGAGAGAGTGATAAGGAATTGTCTTCATAGAAATATAAGAAAGTTTCTAAACACTGATTTGGAAAAAAAACCCCACAGTAAATGGCTGCGCAGGTTAACACCGTTAGCACTAAGGCTCCCTGACCTGACCAGTATGGAGCGAATGGGAAACTCTCATCTCAGTTTGTTATTTTGCTCTTCCTCCAGAGGCTCTGACTTGCCTGCGAGAATGTGGAGTCCCTCAGCTTTCACCGGTCCTAAAATGGGACTGGAAATCTGGAGACTGCTGGGATATGAACAGCACGGACATGCCCTCCCCAGGGCCAATGGTGACCTTTGATTCCCTGGTCAGAGACTGGTATTTCACAAGGCCTGAACTCAGCTCAAGCAATTGCCATGTTCCCCGAGGATCCTTTTTTGCAGTTTTTATCAACTAAACAAACTGATGCCACAGAGTCCCCCTCCGCAGCCCAGACACCTCTCTGATGCTCTGGTTTCCCTGCTGCTGTATCTGCAAGAAGCCTCAAGCTGAGAAATGATCCGGGGCGGGGGGTGGAGGGGGAGAAGACCCTGAGTAAAGCGTGCTGCGGGTGGAAGGAAAACGGAGAGCTCGGCAATGCCCACTCCTGTGCACTGGACCCATTCTGCAGTCACTGCTCTTGCCCTGCAGTTTTTGCCATCCGCCAGGGTCTGGCTCCACCTGGCACAGCTGGAGCCTAAAATTTTCACATCTCGGAGAAAAAACTTGCAAGCTGCAGTATGAGACGTCAACCTCTCTGAAAAGGAATCCTTTGTAATGATATTCTAAGGCTAAATTTATATTTCTACATGCTCGTGGCAAGTTAAAAATAAATAAATAAAGTATAACAATTAGGCAATTAAACAATGCCCAGATAAAGATGGAAACCGGCAGGATGCCAAGGAACAGGCAGTTGGGTGACGCTAATTTTGTGATACATTGTATTTTATACTGTTTCTTTCTCATTACACACGTCACATCAGTCTCACTGGCCTGGCACATCCCCAGGCCCCATATGCATCTAAAGGCACTCATGGGGAGAAGGAAGAGCTGACAAGGAGACGAGGTGCAGCGCCTTGTTCTCAGACTACGGCCAGTGGTTTCCTTTCTACTCAAGAACACTGAAGTCAGCTCCCAAGTTTTTGTTTCTCTAACAATTACCTCCTTAACTTCCAAATCCTTTCCTGGACATAAAACCCATCTTAAAAACCAGGGGCCTTTAAGCAGGACGATGCAGAAAGGGCTGCATGGGACACAGGTGTGAAACAGAGGTCTCAGGCTGACCTTGGCATCCATGGACCAGACGGTGCAGATGCGCTTCTCGTGCTTTCCTTTGCATGGATCATCCCGTTCCATGGCCATTCTGTGCATGAGCACCCATGGTGCCATGAGGGAACCGCAGGGACCTGGAGATAATGTCCACAGTCAGATTTTCAGATTATCCAAGTTATCGAAATTATCCAAAAGAGTAAATGACACCTTCTGGGAAACCCAGTATCAGCCTTGGAGGAGATTGCGGATATTGAGCAGTTTGAGTCTTTGACTAGAGATCTGAACTGCCTTGGATAACCATATGGTTTGCCCTGAATGTAACTTGTCCTTCCATGACATTTGCAAACCTGTGCCTAAATCCCCTCTGCCAATCCTTTGAACTCTGCTTTATATTCCTCTTGTGGCATTGCTGGTTGCACCGAGCCAGCTTGGCACAGAAAGCATGGCCCTGTATGAACTTTGAGAAGAGGACCAAAGCAGCAACCCCTTGCTCACCCCATACGAGCGCTATTTCCCACCCAGGGGTAAGGGGAATGACCTAAGGGCAACATCTGTCTGTAATAGCACACACTGATCCCTTTTCTGCAGCAAAGGGTGTTATTTCTGGTCCCAGGCTGCCAACCACTGTTCAAGAGGTGGCTGAGCCATAACCCATTGCAATGAGCAAGTTTCCTTGTTCTGATTTCAGCAAGTGCTTCACTGAAGAAACAAATTTCAAGCAGAAATTCTGCCTCCAGTTGGTCACTGATGCACGACTGACTTGCAGCACTTGTCCGACCAACACAACCAAAAGAAGTGGCTCTTTAAACCTCTTCAGTAGCCAGATAACTTCTTCTTGGGTTTAACCCTCTGCAAAAGCATCCCTTCTTCCCAACGCCTGATGTCCAGAGGTGATGCTGAAACAGGCACTGCTCTGCTCAACCGCTGCAAGCGCCCAAGGACGGCATTGGGCTGGCTGGTAGGCAGGCACCATGGGCAGCCCTCAGTCATCCCTGGGAAATAAAGCCATCCCAATGCTGAGCTCAGAAAGGGTTATTCTTCACAGAGGAAAAAGAATATTTAAGACTGCAAAACTTCCTTTGACAGGGTTGTCTTTTAATTACCCTGTGGAATGATAAAATCCCAGCACTGAAAATGTGTCTTTACAAATCTCTAGCTGGAGTAATTAGTCCCGTGCCTGGCTCTCCTGAGAGATTATTGCTGCCTTCTTTTCAGATTACTTACCCAAATAGAAGTGGAATCATTGCTATGTTTGACAGTGAGATATAAAATATCAGATAAAGCTGTTAAAATACTGTTTCACACGCTGCGTTTCTGCAGAGTAAGGAAGCATCTGCTCTTGTGGTATAAGCAGCAGAGCCGAGCAGAAAATTCACAGCTGAGGGCTGAGATGATGAATCTCACTACTTTTTTTTTTTTTCTTCCTGGTCATTCCTGGAAAGATCCCAGTAATCAAGCATTTAGTCATTATTCACATGACTCAAATAATGTTGTTTGCAGCTTGTGTCCATCTTAAGGCTTGAACGTGCTCGTGGGGGTTTAGTTCTGGTGAGTCCCCTGTTATGGTCTGAGGAACTCAACTGGAATACTTGTGTGACAACGGCAAAATTATTCAGTGGTAGCACTGAACCCTGAAAAATCCAAGTCTTGTAGCACTGTGCAGACATATTGGGTGGACACCTCTGCAAAGTCTCTCTCTTAAGTAGCAGAGCTACTTATGGGGGATGCAAAATATAGGTAGCATCCCCCCTCTTACATACTTAATGGCATGAGCTCAGAAGGAAGCTTCTCATTAGATATGGCATAGATCTGTGGTGAAATTTCCCTCAAAGAAGTTACGGTTGCTATTTATTACTTCCCGGGGAAAAAAAAATCTTTCTTTGGGAATGAAATTGCTTGCTACATTATGTCAGGCTGTTAAGCTTGCAGTACTCAAAAATGCACTAATGACAATCCTCATCAGTTGCCGAGCTGTTGTGCAGATCACAACCTGGTTATTTCACTCCTTTCTTACCCACAGGACAAATTTGTACCCGAGTGTGAGCGTTACAGGGGCCTGGTGTAAGTGATGTGCTAGCGGCAGGGCAGGGTGCGCACAGCTGGATCAGCAGCTCCGTCAGGGAAGCCATGTCCCAGCCTTGCCTCCTGGACAGTCTGCTCCTTGCCACCTCAGATAAATGTTTTTTATGTAATTTTAACTCCTTCCAAGGCAGATTTTGTGTCACACTGACTTCTAATGCAACCCAGAAATGCAACAGAGCCATCCTCTGGGTCACCAGAGAGGTGAAGAGAGCTCAGGCAGCTCAACTAGGAGGAGGAACCACCAAATATCCTGTCCCTGAGGAAATTAAAACCATCCTAACACCTTCCAAGAATGAACTTTATGGGTTAGAAGTGTGCTGTGAAGGTCTCTGGTCCAGCCTATATGCTCCAGTGGATCCAGCTGGAGCGAGTTCCTTGGGGCCTTGTTCAGTCGAGTTTCAAGTATCTCTAGGAACAGACACCCCACAGTTTCCCTGAGCCCCAGTTCCAGTGTTTTGCCACCACATGGTGATAAAATTGTTCTTCATAACTAAGGAGAACTTCCCTTGGTCTGGCTGGTGCCTCTTGTCCTCCAACCATGCACCTGTGGGAAGAGCGTGACCTCATCTTCTGTGCACCAGGCAGCAATGAAATCTTTCCTTTGCCTTCTCTCTGGGCTGAACTCAGCTTCCCTTCGTCCATCCCTTGCTCCAGGCCTGGCAGCCTGCGCTGGATCCACTCCAGCAGGCGATCCTACAGTCCTCCTTGTCCCAGAGAGCCCCAAAACAGGCACAATATGAAATACAACTGTTTTCCCACACCGGGAGTCGAACCCGGGCTGCCTGGGTGAAAACCAGGAATCCTGACCGCTAGACCATGTGGGACCACAGTGTCCTCTGCCACCTGCTTGGCTCTGGACCTGCAGGGACAGCTAGTCCTGGTCCCTGGCTCAGGGACCTACAGACATCCCCAGCATGACCCCATCCTTTTCTTTCCTGGTGCATCCCACAGCCTGGAGGAGGAAAACACCGTAACATAAAAAAGGCAACGGCCCGAGCTCCTGGATCCATCTGGGGCTCTGCTGGGATTCTCCTGCAGCTCCATTTCAGAGCTCATGGTGGGACAAGCAGAGTTCATGCAAGCTCAACCCCATGGGAAAACTGCTGCATTAAGCACTCCTGGACTGCAGTCCCCAGCACCTGCCCACACGCTGGCCCTTGCACCCATCTCCTCAGGGAGTCATGCTGCTGCAGAGCTGAGGGGAAGGTCACGCACGGGGCCACGCAGTGTTATTAATGATAATTGGTGGCAGAGCATTGCAGGAGCTAATTCCACCCGCATGAAGGCAAGTGCACAAGCTGCTTCCCCTTTATTTCATTTGATTACACTTTTTTGTTTTTGCATGATTCCCTACAGTAAGTAGCTCATAATTAACAGGGGATGAATAACATTTCTGCCACTCTGCGTATTAAGTTTTCTCACAACAAATGAAAACATAATTGCCATTGCACAGCACCCTTATCTGAGGAAACATGCTGCAGTTGAGATGATGGAGATTTACGGATAGGCACACATTCCTTCAGCTACTTAGAGATGAAAACAAAGTGTTTGTGGCTAGAGGGCTGGAGCTGCTCAGCACACTGAACTGGCTTCCTCCCTGCAGTCCTCTCCGTCATGGGCTCACAGCCAGGACCTCAGGAGGTAGCCTAATGGGCCCTGCAAAGGAGGAGCTTCTTGAGGAGCAAAGGACAGGATGGGGATGCCTAGTAGGTGACACATGGGACATTGTCCCTCCTTCCCCTGACCAGGGAAACCCCAAAAACTGGTGGGGTGAGGCCTGGATGGTTTACTGGGAACCTTTCCACACCTCTGTATTGCCACAGAAGCCAAGGTGGATGGAGTAGCCACAAAGTCTGATAAGTTCAGAGACTCCCCAGGGCAATGATATCTATCTACTGAGCCAGAGGTCCTGGTTCAAAGCCATGGGGCTGTCAGCATGCGCAGTCACCATGGGGTTCTCCACCAGGCCAGGGACTTCCAGAGCAATATTAATGCCCCATCTCCTGCACACAACCAGCAGCTCACCAGGGACGCTGAGAAGGCATGACTGGAGAACCTTTCTTCTCCCAGCAGAATGTTTTTAGCTTTCAGGAAAAAGTAATAGCTAAAAAACCCAAGGGGTCAACCCCCACAAGCTTGACTAATGCTGCCAAAGAAAGAGGAAAGAGGCTCTTCTGGCACCAGGGGGGGTGGTGACACTACAGCAAGACCTGCCCAGATTTGGGACCTCTCCTAGGGATATGGTATGGGCATGTCTGGGCAGGTCTTGCTCCAGGGGAGGTGAGTATGTGTGTTTGTTTCTCAGGTAGGACAGTTTTTCACAAGATTTCTTTTTTTTTTTTTTTAATGAAAACTTGATTTGCAGTAACAAGTGAATGAGAACAAGCCTCTGTGCTTCCCCTGGCCCAGCTTGTGCAGTCTGTCCTTGTCTGGAAATCCATGGAGACACACATATCTAAAAGGACCACGGCTTGCCCAGTCAGGAATCAAAACCCATGGTCTTCGACTCTGAACATCCAGCTCCTGATGGGCACAGGGAAGCAACCTGCAGGACCACATGCTCCAAAAAGTCAGCAAAGAACCCCCTTGGGGGCTGTCCTGGGCTGCACAGTTGCACAACATGGCTGTGCAACCACCAACACTCATGGGCAGATGGGAAGGGTGAGCGCTGCGTGCCTCCTCCCACCGCATAGGGGAGGAGATGCTGAGCAGGGCCAGACCTAAAGAACTCGAGCTGCCTCCTTCAGCCTTCAGAACAAAGCCAGGTTTGCCAGTCCCACCCTGGCTGGAAGCATGGAGGTGTATGTGATGCATCTGTATGATGTTCACAGCACGCTCCTGTTGCTCTTCTAGAGTTCTTGTCCAGTGTTGGAAGAGCAGGATTCTTCATAATTATTCCCATACATCACACAGTATTGCCTCACTCTGTATGATTTCTTTTTTTTTCTTCTTCTTTTTCTTCTTCTTCTTCTTCTTCTGCTGCTGCTGCTATGAAGTCTTCTTGGAAAGGCTGGTCTGTTTTTTATTTTTCCTTCTTCAGTAGGTTCGGGTAAAAGACAGTCTCTTCACCCATGTCAGCTCTGCTCTGCCCAACCCTTGGGACTCTCCAAGTACATTTGTAAAGTGATAGTTGCCCCCAGAGAGAACAACCTGGAGTGTGTCTCCATGCCGTGCCATTCTCGTTTGCTCATGCAAAAGCCCCAGCTTCCCGGTCGTTGTCGTGATGCTGGTGTAGCATTGCAGACAAAATGTTCAGGGAGGATGTAATTGCCTGTTGCTTCATGCGTTGTCTTCCAACATCTTATCTGAAATCTTTGAAAGTGAATTCTCATCACAGAATGAGAGGAATAATGAGTTTCTGAGAACAGACGTTGTCCTGGCTGTACTTTCCAAGCAAATGGGGGCACATAATACAGACATGGCAGAAAACACTGAACTGACTGAAGGTCTTTCAGAAAAGACCTTGATCACCAATGTGCTGGGTGTAATTAGTACTCATTAGAGCTACTTATCATACAGACACTCCCAGAGGCCCTGCCAGGATTTCTGCTGGGCACTGAGCAAATCCATGGTGGGAGATTCCCCGCTCCCAAGCCACAATATCTGAAAAGCCAATCTCCCAAGGGCAAGGAATTAAACTAGTTTTGAGGTGGAGCTTGATCACCTTACCAAAGTGACACACAACAGGGTCTCCTGCACAAGTGGAGGGCAGGTCTTGGTGTCACAGGGGCTCCTTCGCTCCAGTTCTCCTCCATACCCAATGGATTGATCACTTGGCCGGGTATTTTCCTACATCCATGCCAAAAGATATTCCTTTCACAAAAGTTGCTGGCCAATGCATCCAGTCCCCAGTGCTCAAAAGAGTAAAGCTGGGCTGTGATGTCTCGCCCCCAGAGCAGTGTTGCTGGAGGTCCTACGCTAACAGAGCATGTGCCATGGCATCTGTGTCCCACCACTCCTCCTGCGGCAGCTGGCGTGCTGTGGGTGAGCCCCCGCCACCACGCTCTGCATGCAGGGGTTCCTCAATCCTGCCATTTCCCTGGACATTCAGGAAAAAAAACATTCATTTAACATTTTGGAGGCTTTGTTAGAATCCTGTTGCCATCTCTCAAACAAACCCAGCTGCTCGCTCATCTATGCACAGTTTTTAGGCTGGATTAGAAATAAACAGAAAGTTATCAAAATAAACTTTGGTGCTCTCGGCACATTATTCCAGTGTTACCATGTATACTCCAGGCAATGCCCCTACATAACTGCAGCAGCTCGGGCCAAGTCCACTGTATTACAAGGGCGCCTGCCCTACCAAAGGCTATTTCACTTTTATTTGTCAACCGCAAGTGATGAGCTGGAATCCAAATAAAACACAAATGAAAACCACTCCTCCCAAAGGGATTTACAGCCTTTAAAAGATTTAAAACAGACCTTCCAAAATGCTTCCAGGGCTGGGAGCTGAATGATTTCCTCCTCACACAGACTTTGAGGATTAACGCGCTATTTTCAGCATGGTCACCGGACCACAGAACAGCAAGAGGGAGTGGCAGATCTTTGGTGATAGCCTTTCAAATGATGTAGGGGTACACCCTGTCCCCTGCAGTTTGCGTGTAGATGTCACCAAAAGGCTGCCACCGCATGTCAGTGATGTAACAGTCTCAGGGCATGTCACAATTAAGTACTTTTTTCTAATTAAAAGAGTTCTCTCTGGTTTTTTGATTACTACAAGAGTACCTAAAAAGCCAAAAGCAAAAAAGAAGACATCCAAGATCTTTTGAAAATGAAGAATTCTCTTGATAAATACATCTCTTAATGAAATACAAGCAATTAAACTAAAAGCCCTATCGAATGCTGCTTGTCACTCCACACATTGACATTTAATTGAATTTTTTTTTCCATCCCCTGGTCCCTTTCCCCTGATAAACAAATTCATTCACAACAGATCAGGTTTCACTAGCCCAGAAACCAGATGATAGTCAATCAACTAATTGACACAACAAAGACTTTTATATGAAAAAAAAATTGTCTAATTAAAGCTCAAATGAAATTTAATGATACACAGACGTCTTATAGTAATGAACAGTCATCTTATATTAATTACTCTCTTTTTAACCCTTTCCTTTCCTCTGGTCACCTCACTTGTGAGGATGATGGACGCAGAGGCAGTGCCCAAGTGTTTGCATCGTCTCTGCTGGGAGATGGTCCAGGTGGAGTTGGGTGCGCATGGGTGACCCAAGGGCTCTTTGGCTGCTCTGGGTTAAATCAGTAAGTGCCATCGCCACCTCTTCTTCTTCCCTACCTGCTGCCATGTTTAGAGGAACTGCCCTTCTGCTTGCCCCATGAAACACGGTGCTCAGGCCTATGTAGGGCAGGACTCAATATGGAGTGGCCCAGGATGGATGGATGGATGGGTGAATGGATGGATGGATGGAGGAAGGGACAGACTCTTTACTCTTTCACTGAGAGGCATCAGCCATCGCGATGTCCTTGGGAAATGCATCCTGGCCCAGCACCACGAAAAACATGCTCACAGAGAGACACCAACACCGGTCCTGCCTTCAGTGAGAGCTTCGCTGAGCATGTTGGCAGGACAAAGGAGCAGCCCACCCCCTGACCTGATATTCTCCAAATCATTGAAAACTCTTGGGTTTTTATCTCATGCTTAAGAGCTTTCCTGAATAAAGTTGAGCTTAAGGATGTGGTTAAAGTTCAACAGGTGACTGAATCCTTTATTGAATCAGGGCTTTGGTCCACCACAAACCTGAGCCAACTCGGGAGAGAAACTAAAAACCTTTCCTGATGCCTTTCAGTGTCTTGAGTGAAAAATGCAAAAGAATCATAGAATCATAGAATCATTTAGGTTGGAAAAGACCTTTAAGATCATCAAGTCCAACTGTTACCCTAACCCTGCCATCCCACCACTAAACCCTGTCCCTCAGCACCTCGTCGGCCTGGCTTTTAAATCCCTCCAGGGATGGGGACTCGACTCCTTCCCTGGGCAGCCCCTTCCAATGCTTGAAACATATAAAAGCTAAACACATAAAGGGAAGTGCAGCAGATATTTCATCCCTAATGTACTTCAGAACTTAAATATATTTGTAAAAACACGGAGAGGTCAAGGAGAGAATCTTGGGGATGGTGCCGTGACTGCAGGCAGAGCAGTGGCACATACCCCTCAGCAGGAGGGAAGGCTTCATCCACATTTACTCGGTGGCTGGTTTCTGGGTGCTCCCATGCTATGTATAATCAGTCCTGATCAAAGTAGGATAGAAACACATTCCAAAAATAATGAGCAGCCGTTTGTGGAAGAGCCAAATAGAAGGAAGAGAGAAAAGCTCACCAAAGGGAATAAGAGTTAAGTTTTAAAAATGTTTAATTGCTCGTGCAAGCTGAACCCACAAGACATGTCAAGTGCCTTTTCCATTCCAGTTCCCCCTGCACGCGGCGCTCTGGCTCTCTCATTAAGAAGTAGCTATTATTTTCACAATAATTTTCTAGTGCACTTTATACCATTAACAGAGCAAGCTGTTGTGAATGGTCATTTTGTCTCCAAGCCAGTTTGGACACAAACAGCCTCAAGTTCTTTCACCAGCTGAAAACAGCCTGGGCTTCTCTCCCCATGTGAGCGTTTGGATACCCGCAGAGCTTGTCAAGTGCCGAGGGCAATCCCGAAACTTGCTGCTCGCTGGGGCATGCCACTGCCGTGAGAACTCAATTATGCTAAACAAAAGCTAATAGGGCACCAGAGGAAAGAGGAAAGGGGAATTAGCAGCCTTGTCAGACTCCTCCAGGTAATTATGGTTTTTCTATCTAAAAACTGCAACCACTCCAGAAATGCTGTTTTATTATGCTGGCGCATTTGGCATAAACACAAATGGAGAAGAGTTGGTTCGGCAGTGAAAACCTTTATCTTCGAACAGGTTTGTCAAAGGTAGAATTGCTGCAGAATTGATTGTCGCCACCAGGAAGAAATCAGCGTCTGGTTATTGCCAAGCCCAGCAGATTTAAAGATACAAGAGCACACAGACCACTTGAACAGCTGGATGAACTCCTGCCTCATCATCCTAAAGTGGAGGTCCCCCATCTCTGCCCCCTGAGGAGCTCAAAGCCATGTAGCCTGAATAGGAGGTAACTGGAAAAAAAACCTGAGACTGCTGGAGAGGAGAAAGCAGCAATGCAGGGAGAGCATCTCCAGAAAAAATCTTTTTTTACAAAGCCCTCAATGATGGAGACAGCTCATCCTGGTCCCCACACACTCCCAGCCCTCTCCCCACATGTCTCAGCCCACCAAAGTGCCCTCCCCAGAGGAGGTTTCTGAACCCAACCATCACCCCCCAAAGGCAGAGAGGCCACAGTGGCACTGGGACATGTCAGGAGAGGGATGCGGCAAGGCCCCATCCCACCAAGCAGGCAGAGACATGCAGCCACAACAAGTGTCTGAGCATGATGGAACCAAGAAACACCCCAGAAATGTGCTGGGGGTGTCTGCGGCACCTGGGGAAGCCCTTTCCCAGACCCTCGGGAGTCACTCCCGGCTCCCGCAGGAAAGAGAAACAGAGGGGAGAGGGGCTGCAGGGCCTGTCTGCAGTGCAGTTGGATTTTCCCCGGTATATTTAAACATATTGCTTGGCATTCACAGAGGTGGCAGTCTGACAAATGCTTGTACTCTAAGGGTTAAGCTCTTTTAAATGTCTTGGGAGTTATTTGTAAAGCTATTACTTCTGAGTTTGTTAATAAATCAGGATTTAATACACCTGAGTTACATTATCTCCCTGTTCTAATGTATAAATGCTGTCACTAAACCTTCAGGCCCAAGTGCTGTGTGCTTTTAGTCTTAGGTTTAGCTACCTGGTTTCTAAAACATTAGATTGTTTCACAAGTCAAGAGATGGATTTTTAAATCCTTCAAATCTCACAGCAAGTATACAAATCTGTGTCTGGAGTTACAAATCCGATCAGAAGGTTTGTAAATCCTACAAAAGATTTATTTGAAAAAGTTTTCATTTACAAATTCTTGCTTTGCCTTTGGGACATGTAAGTGACTTATTTGCAAAGGAGGATTTGGCAGACCTGGGTTACACTGAGAAATCCTTCCCTTCACTTGTCATACTCAACACAGGATAAATCCTCATCCAGCCATTCTGTATCTGTCTCCCGAATGAAGTTTGGGGTTAGTAATGAGCTCCAGAAAAGTCAATGGAGAGGAACAGATACTCTGGAGGGGTGTCAGCCTCCCAGTTTAGACACCATCTTAGGATGCCCATGCTCTGGAGACATCTCCTCTCCCCACTGATCACAGAGGGAGAGGGATACAGAGCTCAGAGGAAAAGCTTCATAGTGAGAGAGCTTGGGTGAGATGCTCCTTGCCCTAGATGTGAACCTGAGGATCACCAACACCTCCAGAAAATTGGTCTGAGGACATCAGTGAGGGGTAGGACTGGTGACACCAGGTGATGTTGTCCCCACTTGTCCCAGTCTTTCTGCCACTCTTACTCCCAGAGCTGGGTCTAGTGGGGTCCCACCAGCCATGGATACAACTGGCATCACTAAATGGAAGATGCCAACCACCAGTGATGACCCTTCGTCCCTGGATGCTTCAGTGCGGGGAGTCACAGCAGGGTGTGCAGCAGCAGCCAGCCACAGCCAGCACCACTCGAGCAAGATCCCATCCTAGACCCTGCCCAAATCCAGCTGAGGCTGGGCAAAGCCAGAACAAGGCTGGCCAAAGTCACCCAAAGCACAAACTCAGGTTTTCCACCAGGAAGTAGGGCTACAAAAATGATCTGAGGGCTGGAGCCCCTCTCCTACGAGGACAGGCTGGGAGAGTTGGGGGTGTTCAGCCTGGAGCAGAGGAGGCTGCGGGCAGACCTGATTGCAGCCTTGCAGGGCTTAAAGGGGATCACAGGAAAGATGGGGACAGACTTTTTAGCAGGGCTGGTTGTGACAGGACAAGGGGGGATGGTTTTAAACCAAAGCAGGGTAGGTTTAGACTGGATATAAGGAGGAAATTCTTTACCATGAGGGTGGCGAAACACTGGCATGGGTTGCCCAGAGAGGTGGTGGAGGCCCCATCCCTGGAAACGTTCAAGGCCAGGGTGGCCGGGGCTGTGGGCAACCTGATCTGGTTAAAGGTGTCCCTGATCCCTGCAGGGGGGTTGGGCTGGATGGCCTCTAAAGGTCCCTTCCAACCCAAACCATTCTGTGGTTCTATGAAAGTCAGGCTTCCATCACGGTTTATCTTTTGCCAGGAGGAGGCAGTCGTGCAGGCATAGTAAGGATGCATATGGGTGTGCAGGGAAAACAGCCGAGCGGCAGCAGCGTACCTGGTTACTGCTGGTTACCTGGTTACATTTAGCCCTCCTCAAATGCAAAGTAAAAACCTTCAGCCTGATGCACCAGCACTTTTCACTTTGCAATTGAGTCAGTTCCTACGGCTCTGTCATTTCTGTAGGTGCTTTGATAAGCAGTATGTAACAGGGTAGTTAGAAAAATCAGGAAGATCAGTCTGGGTTACCTCAAATACTAGAGGTTTTTTTAATCATTTTTCTTCTGTGTTGCTTCACTTTCTGGTTTCAGGCCCTGCCATTCATCCTAGAAAATTTCACTGAGACATGGACCTCCGAGGACATGGAGGCAAATACAAAATGAGTGGAAAAAAATCAAGAAGGTTTTATCAAAAGTAGATCACATTAGACTAATTTAATATCTTTTTAATAGGAAAACAGAGAGGAGCGGAGGAGCTAATCTATCTAGGTTTAAACAAAATATTGCATACAAAGCCTGATGGGAAATTAGTCTTTCAATAGAGATTCTTCCCAGAAGAAGGAAGAATCTCTATTGAAGGAGTTACAGGAGCCACAAAGTGGATGTGGATCCAGCTAAAGGGAAGGCTGTACAGAACGAAGTTATCAGCCTCGAGAGCAGCGCTGAACAGTGCTGCGCAGGGACCAGGCTTGGGGGCTTCATGCAAAAGTCAGGTGTGTGCTTATGAAATGGGGGATATTATGAAGTTAGAAGGTATTGCCAGTGCTGAGGGACTTCAGATTTCTGTACTGGAAGTGCTGAAACAGATACCAGAAAAAAATGGGGTCTGGCCACAACATTTTCTGCCTTGCTTGTCCTGGGCTAAACCCACAACTAGATTTGGGCTCAGGTATGACTTTTTTCCCAGGTGGAAATAGGCCAGAGGGGGTTTCTCTGTAGCACTGAGAAATCACAGAATCATGGAATAGAATCATAGAATCGTTTAGGTCGGAAAAGACCTTTGAGATCACCAAGTCCAACCATTACCTTAACCCTGCCATCCCACCACTAAACCCTGTCCCTAAACACCTCATCTGCCTGGCTTTTAAATACCTCCAGGGATGGGGACTCCCTGAAATGGTCTGGTCTCCAGACTATGTGAACGTGATGGCAGAAGACACCAGCAATATCAAGGGCAGCCAATGCTTTGTGCTTCTCCATCTTTCTTCCACAGTACTTTAGACTGATCTGCTGGGTGGTGGCCAGGTGGACCAGTTTGGCCCATGGGTCTGGGGTTCAGCCTCACAACAAATCTCACACAAATCCAAGGTGGTTAAGTGCAGATGTTTACACCACCCCTGTCAGGGATCCCAGCCCCACAGGCTCTGAACCATAGGAGACTGGATCTGGCCATCCCGGGGATCCTGGAGATGCAGCGCCCCGGGGTGCCAGCTCCCCAGGCTGGGCATGCTGTCTGAACACAGCAGCAATAAACACCACCTTGACTGCATCTCATCCTTTGGTCCACAACCATAAGGGTGGACTAATATGATATGGCACTTTTTAATTATTAGATCACCAACATCAAATAAAGGACATATTAAACCTTCCAGGAACAAATGCAGCTTTAAACTTTGGCTTTAAATTTAAAAAAAAAAAAAATCCGAAAAGCTAGTTCGGTGCTGCTTCTCTGTGCGCTTGAAAATCAGAAATGGCTTTGCCATCTCATACTGCTTCTGTTTGTCCATTCTTCCTGTCTCTGTTTTCATGTTTTCATTTTTCTATGGCTATGTGGAACACATTTCTCAGTTAAGTACTTGCTTTTGAGAGTTGTTGCCATAACAACCGTTTCATTCCACGATATGCACACTATCTCTGAAATACAGAATTTCTCCTTAAAGGAGCATGTGCCACACACATCAAAGAGGAGTATGGACTCATTATTTTTACATAATTTTGTGGGCAAATAGATGTTTTCCAATACAGGTTTTTTCTAACTGGATTTTCTTGTTCAGTGGAACTATGAGTTTTTTAAACATTCCTATCTTATAGTATAATTTTTGCCTGAAACCCAGAACATTAGGAGACAAGAATCTTTATTGTAGTTTCTTTTCTCCAAAGGTCTGAGAGAACTCTGCTGCAGTTAATGCATTTAAAACACATCTTATTAGACAGAAAAATTATGTAAATAAAATCTATTAAAAATGCATAGTTCTTGAAGTAAACCCCCTACTTTACTGTACAAGTTGGTGGTAGAAGGAGGGAGAGGGCCAAGAATAGTCAGGTTGCTTCATTTCTTAGTATCTCAAGGGTGGGTGTCACGAGGACAGAGCCAGACTCTTCTCAGTGGTGCCCAGTGACAGGACAAGGGGCAATGGGCACAAACTGAAACATAAGAGGTTCCACTTGAATGTGAGGAAGAACTTCTTTGCTTTGAGGGTGACCAAGCCCTGGCACAGGCTGCCCAGGGGGGCTGTGGAGTCTCCTTCTCTGGAGATATTCAAAGCCCTGCCTGGCCGATGTCCTGTGGCCCCTGCTCTGGGTGAGCCTGCTTGAGAAGGGGGTTGGACTGGGTGATCTCCAGAGGGCCCTTCCAACCTCTGCCATGCTGGGATTCTGTAATTCTGTGATCTTGCTTTTGGGGGTCTCTGCAAGGGGCATTATGTGTGCAACTGAACTGCCGCTCATTCCAAAAACCTACCCTCCCAAACTTTTCTGTGTCCGAAAGGTCAGAAAAACAGAGTTTTGCACATGGGTAGGACCTCTCTCCCGGGGATGCCATCAGCTCCCAGTTCCCGCCTGGGCAAGGGGTGCAACAATGAGCCATGAGCTGGCCAAGAGCCATGGATGTTCAGGACAACTTTGTTCTCAGCTTTACATTTACAGATTGAGCTCTGGGGTGATGATGGTGGGTCTTTGCTATGAACAGGAACATGGAGATTTCTTCTTGAGGGAAGCCCCCTCCCAAGGAAACCAAGGTGGGCTGTGACACTGAGGCAAGACCAACCGAGCTTGCAGATGGCTTTTCTATTGGACAGTGTTGCTTGTGCCTGGATAAAACCATGGAGAAATAGGCACACCAAGATGTGCTGCTCAGACACATGAGCCTTCAGTGCATGGTTTGCTCACCACAAAGGCACAAAGCCATGGGCATCAAACTGAATTTTAATTTGCATATTAATTTTTAAGATCCTTAGGAAAGTCAGTCTTTAGACTACAAACTCAGGGAGATCACAGCCGTAAGCAGGGCGTGCATCCTATGCCCTGTGCTAGAGAGTTGGTGTTGGTGGATGGCTCAAGCTCCTTCAAGCAAGGTCAGCATGGATGTGGCCCTATGGCCCCCTGTTTGCTGAACATTGGAGCTATGCCACATGGGGAGGTTATTGATGGAGAAGACTGGTCCTCACAATCCAATAAACCTGTTACATCCATTTTTTCACCCACCATAAGATGATGGACACTGCTTGGCACCGCAGTGCCATCACGCTCCTCCCGCATCAGTGTCATGGTGCAGAGCTCTCCAGTCACTGCTGCCAGTCTTTGTGAAGGAGCCGTCGCAGCCCATTGCCATCTTGCTGTGACCACCTCACATCCTATGGCATCACTGTCATGATACAGTGACACCCCTGCCACAGTGCATACCCACTGCATGGTTACACCCCAGGGCCACGTCAGAGTCAGCCGGCATCACAGCCTCTTGCACGACAGGGCCATCACCCTGCATTACGATCAGGAGGGGGAAAGTTTGAGTGCCATTCATGCTACATGACCCAACAGCATGGAGAGCTCCCAAAGCCATTTACCTTGCTGTTGCACCAAAACCTCTCTCAAGCCACTAGTACAGCCTGCTCCCAGCCTCGGTCCCCCTTGGCAATGCAGGCAGGCAAGCACAGGAACAGGGAGCTGCGGTGCACACCAGTGCATATTTTAACTCACATTTACAGGCTGAAAAATGCCACGAGTGGAAGGATGCAGTAGCTAAAAATGCTGCCAGGACAGGAGCTCTTCAGCAGCATGGAGAAGTGTTTAAAAGGCACCTTGCTCTGCAAGCGGTGGGTGCTGTGGAGGGGAGGGCAGCCAGAAAACACCTTTACTTCTGACCTTGGCTGGTCCTGCTTCCAGCTCACACAGGCAAAGATCCATGAATCGGAACCCCATGCCTTGGGGAGGAAATTGGTCCCATCACTCGCTTGTGGCCTCTCCCTCCAAAACCAGCTCTAGACAGAGATGCTGCATTTTATACAAACCACTTAGTAAGAAAGGGGGGAAACCAGACCTCCAGGCCAGCACTGAGGGCACCTTGTTGGGCAGGGGGAGAGCAAAAGTCAAGCTCCAGGGCCACAAAAGACGCAGAATAGCTGCAGCAGGAGTGCTCCCTATGCAAAAAATTGCACGTGCGGTCTGCACCAAGGCAGGGTGTCTGCAGCCCACGCATGACTTGGGACAGACACAGTTTGTCCGTTCTGTAGTGAAACTTCCCAAGGATTTTGTGCAGCCCCAGCATGGGAGAGAGGAAGGGGTCCTGCCTGTCCTTCAGGACACAGGGAGCTGGCTTGGTCCCCAGGACGTATAGAAGGTCCCATAGACAGGAACAGGCTGAGTCCATCAGGTAACCAGCAGCAGAAGTGTTGAGGGGCCGGTGGATGGAGGCACTGACAGGAGCCAGTGAAAGTTCAGTTGTTTCTCAGAAAACATACTCTTTTTAAGGGCCACCTCACAGGTCTCTCTGGCATGCAAATTCTGTGTGTATCTTCTAAATTTCTGTCTCACACAACCCACAGCATCTCTCTGTCTGCGAGCTGCCAGGATTGGACACCTCTGTAAGAGGCCACTGGAGATCTCCTCTGCAATGGATACAGGGTGAGAGTGATAGACTGACTCTTCAAAATCAAACTTCCTTCGCACTGATGGGCCACAGGGATTTCCCAGTCCGGGGTCCGACAGCACAGCAGGAATTGGCTGCTGGTCCTGAGCGAGCCCCGGCGCTGCAGGCAGATCCTTTGCTCTGCAATCAGTGCTCTGAAGCATCTTGTCCCTGACAGATGTCAGGACCACCATCGTCCATGACTGCTGGCCACTTGCCAATGGAGACCTTGGTGTCCTTCAGCACCCCAGCACCCATCACCCCTTTGGAGGCACAGCCACCTCCTCCAGCGGCCTGAGATAGAGCCACCTCCTCCAGCAGCTCGTGGAAGGCTGCTTTGAACCCCCTGCCAACATGAACATTTCATTGATTTATTAATGAGGGGTGTTCAAAAACACATGTTCATGAGTTCTGCGAAATAGCCTTTAGCTTCTGCTGATTACTCATGTTTTACATCAGACTGATGTTTTCTAGATGCATTTCAATCAATACAATAGCTTTTTTAGCACACATTACTGCTTGCCTTTGGCTAACCAACCATCACATTTCTTTTCAAGTGCCCATTTGCATCAGACTAACCCCAAAGATGCATCATATCTCCTTTGACTGTCACCTGAGCTTACACAAACATTCCCATTTAGGTTTCAAAATGCCTTGCACGCTCAAGCCTCATTTCTGAGTGCTTCAGACAAGATGTTGGACGTGTTGTGTCATTCATGTCAGAGACTTATTCTCTGTACAACTTGCCTTGCAACCGCAGCATGAATATTCAAGCTTACTCTTTTCCCCAGACTCAGTGCTAGCCTACACTACAATTTTGGGGTCAAGGCAGCTCAGAGGTAGAGGCAAGTGGTAAGCTGAAAGCAGGAGAAATATTTTGACCGAGCACATGCAGAATCATGCGCTTCCACGGTTTCACTGCTTTTGGTACCCACGGTGGCTGTTTTCAGGCCAGCTCAGATTTGGCCCCACGAACTGCTTTCATCCCCTTCACTCAGCACAGGCATGATAACCCACGCTCATTTATTGCATCTAAGGTTTTCATTGCAAAGCAGCTGTTGTGGCATCTGAATGACCTTTGGAAAAATAGTAGCAATAGAGATATGGGTTTTTACTTTGGATCACTTCTTTGAATATCCACCAACCCTTAAGATTTGCCATTGTGGTAATATGCAGCAAACAGCTCTGCTCCTAAAGCAGTGTAATGGTCCTTTGGACCGTCGTTCAGATTAGTCAAGTCAAACCCAACCGTTTTTGCCACCAACTATGTTTTTAATGCTCCAGCTGCACTTTTATTGTTTAGGTCCTTCTGTCCAAACCTGCAATTCCACTTTTCACTGGAAGGGCACACAGCTTTTCACATGTTTTAAAGAACCATTCTTTGTTGGTAGTAAAACGCACACTGTTAAATAACACAGCTGTTGCCTTCATTTGTTCAGTAGTAAAATGAAAGCAAACGTTAACGCAATGAAGGGAGGGGGAAGGGACCTTCTTCTGCTGGTGCCACTTCCGCACACAAACCATGGACCAAGTTTCCAAGTCCAGTATTTTCTAATTTAGATGCTGACTTTGGTGAATTCCTCTGGGCATATGCCAGACACAGTGTTGGAGCCTGTTGGCATATATTTAAACATGTCAGCCCACTATGACAGTGACAACAGTGCAAGGACAGTGGCATTCCTCCTTCTCCCTCCCACCTCCCAAGCATCCTTTCCCACTGGTGACAGTGGCCATCCAAACCCATGTTAATTTTCCCACCAAGTTGCTCTGCTGCAGCCCTACTCACAGCCAGGACATGTGGACCCTCCACATCTAAGCACCACTGAGCCTTGCTGAGCAGAGAGATATAAAAGACTGGGGATGAGATGGAGGGGTGCTCTGCCAGCAGGATCTCTGAGAACCTCAGTGAGATGTGGTGCTTTCAAGTGTAGCTTGTGGCCACTGGGTCTCCAAAAGAGGAGCAGATTCAAAGCTGGTTAGACACATTGCAATCTCAGGGCTCTCGCACTAGCAATACCCGAGCACACGTGTGAGCTCAGCTTCCTTGGGCACCAACAGGCAAGGGATTTCATCCCTAAGTGGTGGGAAATCCCAGCCCATGCCCGCTGCTGGACAGCCATCGCTCCAGTTGTCTCCCCCTGCACAATGTTCTCCAGGAAAGCAGGGGCTGTGTGAGACGGAGACAGCCACGCTCTGATGCCACCCTGCTGCGGAGATGCTTGCTAAGTACCATGTTTGCCTCTTTTCTTGTGGTTGCTTTGTTCTTCCTCATGTTCAGCATTCACTGTGGACTTGAAAACATGTTTCACACCAAGCAGTCCAGAAAACTCCTGCTGCCAACCATCAGCCTTTCCAAATATCAGCATTTTCATCACTTAAATTTTCTGTAAAAACTTAGAGCCACTCTACCTTTGAGGTCTATAACACATGGCACTACAGCTCCTGATGAGTCCTGGGGCTCCAGAAACCTAGGGAGAGACTGGGTGTCTACGCAGAGATGTGTTGCAACACAGAAATGACATGGGGTTGCTGAGACTTCCCCATGGGTACAGTGGGACCTATGGGAGACCCACACCCTTCCTGACATCCTGAGGTACCTTAGTGTGTGTCTTAAGGCACTTTACTCACACACCCCTGTTTTCGTTGGCTTCCAGTTCTGGTTCCTTTAACAGTTGGACTTGGTGATCTTAAAGGTCTTTTCCAACCTAAATGATTCTATGATTCCAGTGAGAATGTTTTAATGGCTGGTACAGGATCTGCTGCACACCTGCATCCCACATGTGGTGGGTGCGGTGTAAGAGGAGCACAGGCTAGGAGTGTGATCAAAAAACAACCTAAGCTGTGAGTGGTTTGAAAGAATATCGTAGAAAACTTTGGCAACAGAAACACTGCTGCAGGTAACCTGGCTTGACATGATGAGGTTGTATTAGGAGACTATAGCTGACCCATTAGGGAATCTGCTCCTCCCCATGAGCCCAAGGAGATCTTTACTTATGGCATGGCTGTTCCCAAAGTCCAGTTTAACAGCAGGCTAATGAGAAACTTCATGGCCTCAAAAATTGTAAAAGTTAGATAACTGTAAGAAGAAAGGGAGAGGGGAAGGTGGTGGAAAAAAGGCCACATGAGTGTGGGACTGGGCAGGGGACTTGACTGCTACATTTACAAGGAGTTATCAGATCATCTAATGTTTCTGAACCAAAAATAAGTTCCTGGAGGAAGCAGCCAAAGGTGGATCTAGCTCATTACCTTGTCTCCAGCCTGTTGCTCTTTCTGAAGAAGATCTAGAGGGATGAGACCTTGACCTTTGCATGGCACATGGGTAATACAGAGGACATGTTAATTATACTTTTACTCCATGAAGACAGTGAAAATAAATCCATCCCCATTACTGCTGGGGGGTCTCAGCTTGGGGAAAACTCCCTTGCCCCGTGGCTCCAGATGTGCTGGCGGGCGCAGAGCTGTAGCATGCCGGTGCTTGCCTTTACCCATCGCTGCACTCTGGTGAGCTGCTTCCTCTGGTCTCTGTAGTGGAGTAGCTGGTTCCTACTGGCCTCTTCTCCTGGATCTGCTCTGGCCTCCAGACAGGCTCTGGTTTCATTTCCTCGGTCAGTGCTGTACAATGCTCCTCGCTGTGACAGAAATAGCTGTGCATTAGCAGCTCCTTCCTGCTGCCACCAGCTCTGCTTGCCTGGTCGTGCAGCCTGGGAGAGCATTTGGGGGGGCTGCAAGGGGAGACAGGAGAGGGTCAGAGATTCTGTCTGTGCTGCAGAGCCCTTAATACAAGACATCTCTTCTTTCTAGAGGCAACATGTCAAGCTAAATTGAAGATACTAAATGTAATTGCAGTTTGCTTCAGCAAAACACACTCTCAGCCGCTTGCGAGAGACATTTAAGCGCTGAGTGCTCCTGATCCAAAGATTAGCACATTTGTGGGATTACAGCTTCATCCCACCCCCAATGTGGGCTTTTCCTCTGGCTTCAATGGGTGCTTCAGGGCTGGGAACTGAATCAGTAACCTGGAGTCCCCAGGGTGGGGTTAACCCATTTCTGGAGTCACCGGGTGAACAGGATGGCAGCACAGTCCCTCCAAGGGGAACAGGATAACCAAGAAGGTCTCTCCAAGGAAGGAGCACTTGATGTTAGCCTGAGCACCAAGGAAACCATTGGCTTCAGTAGGAATGACCTGGTCAATGAATGCCAAGAGCTCCTGCAAATCCACCCAGAGACTCTGTCAGCAGGAAGGAAAGGGAGGGCTGTCAGCCAAGGGGCTAGAGCTGGGAATAATGAGATGAAATTAAGAAAAGGAAAATGTCAGGTGAGTAGCAGGAAGCATTTCCCAGAGTGAGATCTATCAGATACTGGAATATTCCCTCCAGGGACATGGTGGCAAGTCCATGCCTTTAGAAATTTAAACTAAATAAAGCACAAGACAATGTAGAGGAATGTCCTGCTCACTGCAGGGGGGTTGGACTAGAAGACCTCTAGGGGTCGCTTCCAACCCAAACCATTCTATGATTCTATGATTTGCAGCACCTTTTCCAGTGTGATGAAGAAATGGAATCTGGAGGATGTTCCTCCTCCACCACCTTCTGCAACAGTGAAGGAAACCTGTGGTTCAGATTTGCACTGGACTGCCAGAAGTCAAGAGGGAAGAGGAGCTGGATAGCTGATGGCAGTGTTGGGATGCACCTCTGTCTCCCGAGGGCAAGGGCAGCCCCAGAGCAGCTGGGGACACAGGGTGCCCCGTCCCCATAATGCCCATGCATAGCACATGCCATCAGCACAGGCTGGGCTTTGCCTCTTCCTTTGTCATGATCCCAGAGGTGTGGAATGGTCTCCCATACCCTGTGAGAAGCCAGGGAGCGGGTACCATGCTGCAGGAGACCAAGGGGCCACCAACACCCCTGAGCTGCTGACCTGCAGGATGTGGACCCAGTCAGGGAGGATAATGTATGGGCACTGGGAAACCAATAACCACAGGAGAGATCCAGACTGGCATGATGGCATGAGATGTGATGGGGAGCGAGAAAGCAGATGAGCTTTTAATACAGATGAGCAAGGTGCTGAGGGAGTAGGGGAGAGGGTGACGTGACCAGGACCAGGACCAGGAGCATGCCCCAGCCGTGGGGATTATGCTGGCAATGCGGACACCAGGCATAGGCCCAAAGGAGTTGGAAACTGTGCCTGGACTCTGCCCAGACCCACCATCCTGGGAAAAGAGGGGGTCCAGGCAGGAGGTCCCTTGTTTCACCATCCAGTTAAACCCTCTCCTTGCACCAGTCTGGGGCTCTGTGCCCAGGAGGGGCAGAGCTGAGGGACTGGCCATGGCTGGTGCTGCTTCTTGGTGTTTTCCATTTCTCTTCCAGTTCTTCTTGCAAAGGGAGAGTGAAAAGCCATCAAGATGAGCAGTGCCACACTTTCAGGCTCTCTGGGGCTTAACACAAGCTCTTTCACCTGCCAAACACGTTGCCTGAGTCTGTGTTTCCAGCCACAGTGAAGACTTTACTTCGGCATTGGTTTTTTGTTGGAAATAAAACTGAACTGAGGGCAGGATGTTGTCTTTAACTAGTCTGAGATGACTAATTATTAAACTCATTTTCTAAAGGTTACCATATACAGAAAAGCAATTATACAGAGATTAAAACAAGTTCAGAAACCTGATTCATTCTGAAACTATGGTAAACCCAAATCTTGTACTATTTCTGATTTTTAATGACCTCAGGAACATTTTATTTAACTTAGATGTCAAATGCAATTCTGAAATGAGAGATTAAATATATTTCATGCCTTTTTTTTTTTTTTTTAACATAGCACAGTGCACAAATTTCCAGTGCTAATTCTGTTAGTGGGTTTCAGCAGACAGGCAGGAGAGAGCTGTGCTTGGAGAGAGGATCCTGGTTAACCCCTGAGTGACTGCACTCCTCCGAGATGCCCAGCTGGGCCCCGCTCCCGCTGCAGCGCTGGCCCAGCCCTGGGTGCGGGTAGGCGACTGGAGCAGCACTGCCCCTGAAACACCACTGAGCACACAAGGTGGGTCTCTAATGATGTTGCTTCTTCTCAGGGCTGCTCCCTGCTTGTTCTGGCCCTGACACAGTGATCCTGAATCCTCCCCGGGAGGCTTTTGCTCGTGTGGATTTTCTGTAAAAAGCAATATGGGGTTACAGCTCCTTTGGGAGCTCTGGTGCTCCTAGGCTGGAGGGATCGCTGGGACGGTGGTGGTCCACACATCCCATATGTTGCCATGGGGCATCTTTCCCTGGCAGGTCTCTGGAGGAGGAAGAGGAGGCAGTTACGGTGCTGGTGCTCATGTGGTAATGCAGCTCTGTGCTCCACCCATGAGACACATCCAGTCAGGAGCTCCTTGCTCACAGAAGCATCACCATGGCAGGCCCTGCAAGAGGATAGGCATCGAGTAAGGTGGGACAGGCATCTTCTATGCACTCCTCAGGCTCCTGCACTACTGCCAGATACAGACAACAGCACTTTCTGCACCAGGAGGAGAGTAGAGTGGCAAGGCCGGTCCAGCGGACTGTGCCAGCTGAGGCTGCCCAAGTGATGCCCTCTGACGCTGTATGCCAGAGCAGCAGATCCACAGATCTCCACCAGAGCCCTGCACGGCACCCAGCAAAGCTTCCCTGAGAGATGCAGCAATCCCGGCAGGGCAGCTCTGCACCCAGCTCCAGAAAGTGATGAGGGGGTGCGGCACCCCCGTCATGGGGATGCCAGGGTGGCCATGCCACACACTGTGAGCTACACAGAGCAAAGGGCCACAGCTTTCCTCCCTCTCCTGCCACGCTGGGGCAAAGTCCTGCAGGAAATGGTTCTTCATTCAGCCTGACACTTCCCAGCTGAAGTGTCCTGGGTTACACAAACTGTCTGCTCTCCTGAGGTCTCCGACTGGCAGTAGTGACCCCCTGCCCGGCACAGGGGTTGTCCTATTCCAACCAAAATCAGACTTCAACAAACCCCAAAGTTTCAGCCAGCCCAGAGCCCGCCACATCTCCTGCAATGGCTGTGACTGCTGGGACATGGAGGGGAGGACTCCTCCTGGGAGCTCCAAGGAGGCAGCAATCCTGCATGGCTTTTATTCCGCTTTTCAGCAGTTCCTCTGACCCAAGGTCACTCAGGGCGATCCTGAGCAAGGTGTGCTGGCACTGGGCTGTACCGAATCCCTGGTTTTCTCTGCCAGTAGCTGCTCCAGAGCATGACGCAAGTGAAAACACATGTTTTTAAGCAGGAGAATCCCCTGACCTGAAAACAGATGGAAGGTCAAGATGGGATATCATGTACATTTGCCCCATTCTTGCTTTTTTGGTGTCTGCCTGTGACCGCTGGGATGGATCCTCAGTCTCAACCTAAGGGGTCATTCCTGGGACCTTAATCTGTTTCAGGTCACGTTGAGGTAAATCTCAGATCTTCCAGGTTGTGAATGGGAGTGCAAGTACATACCTAAGAGGCAGAAAGAAAATATTTTGGAAGGATTTGGGGAAAAAAATTACCTTGCTTTTGTTTCTTGTCTTTATTTCTGCTCCACAGAAAAAAGAAAATGGGGCAAAAGACTTGGGGCTAAGTATTAGTTTTTGGGTTTCCAACAGGACATGAAGTCAACTTCTGAACCTCACTGTTTCCCCCAGGACGACCGAAGGAGAGAAGCCGTTACACACAGGAGCGATGCTCTGGTCTCATTCTCCATCTCCCAAAGATAAAAGCAGCCAAGCAATAAACAAGGTTTCAAACAACATCAACTGTGAATGAAGAATTCCCAAAATACAGCTGCATTATCAAGGAGCTCACCCAGCAAAACACTCCCTCCTTGCTGCCCTGACAGCACTGCTTCCCACCCCGGTGCCACCATCCCAGGATCGATCCCCATCTCCTCACTGCAAACGTAGTACCCCCATGGGTCTGGGGCTGGCAAATAATTCAAGCTAAAACACACCCATTTTAGAACAGATTTTAAAAGGCTCTATGTCTCATTTTGACATTCACTCAACAAAGGTTCCACTGTTACCGTGTCAAAATGATCTCGTGTGGAGAAAGGCATCTCAATTTGCTGCTGCTGCCGCCAACGTCAAGGTGAAAACTTCTGTGAAACAAAATGAAACACTCCACCTTTAGTTAAATGCAGTGTTGCCATGGTCTTCCATCTTTTCTCAGAAATTGATTTTGCTTTCCAGGGCCATCCAAAACTCTCTGTCTGCAGCTCAGCCAGAGAAGCAGGCAGGCGGTTATTTCCCACCTCCAACCTGGAGCTCTGCTGCTGCATCAGCCTGGCATGGGGAGGGGAAGCTGTGGGGCCTGATCTGCCACTGCCTTGTCCCCGCAGTCCCCGAAGAGTGATGAGGACAGGGCTGGCCCCTGGTGGATGTGACTGCCTGGCTGCCCAGGGCCGGAGGGGAGAATGCTACAGCTGTGTTACACCCCGGACACACAGCAGGTCCTGGGCAGGACCATGCTCAAGCCATCATGGAGCAGCAGGATTTTGCAAGAAGTTGCCAGGACTACGCAGGGCTGGTAGCTGGAAGGTTTTACCCACCCCGCCAGGCTGCCAGCGGTGGGCAGCCGCCTCCCCTGGCCTGGCCAGCATCCCCTGTGCCACAGGACCTCATCCCGAAAGAAACATTGTCCTCCCGACAGGCGGTTATTAATTAGTGCCTTGGCCTCTTTATTCAAGGTGCACACTGGCCTCTAGCGGTGCCCAGACAAATCCTTTGTGATATTAACTCTGGAGCCACGTTACAGGAATGGGTGATAGCACAAACGATACAGATAATGTCAATATATGTACACACACATACATATGTCTGTTTGTTCATGTATTTATACATACACATGTATCTATGACCTGCTATTCCATGTATGTCGTACTTAACCCCAGTGCACCCTTGCAGGCGATTTCTCTCTCGTTACCTGACCTGCATGAGTTTCCTTGTTGCTCCTTTCTGGCAGAAACAAAACAGCCCCCTGTGAAGTTGAGTTGAGCAGTGTAACAAAAAGTAGTCTGAGCTCTGGAGCCTGGTGATGCTTTGGGGAAACCACAGCCCCGACTGGTTGATTGATTGCTCCTACTGGGTATAAATGGGCCAACTTCTGGCTGAAATCTGGAAAGAAGACTCTCAACAGTGGAAAACAATTTTGGCTTGAGACTTCAAGCTGATAAAACAGCTTTTCTCTGAAAATTCAGAACAGAAAAGTTGGCTCTGGCATAGATGACAGCTGGGAACATTTGCTCCATCAGATGTATCTGGCTATGACGGGAGCAGTGTTGTGATCTAGCAGATCCCAACAGGAAGAGCTCTGCTGAGCCTGGAGAGCAAATGCGCTGGCACTCCAAGTGAAAATCAAAGGCCTGGGCTTATTTATCCTGAAATAAGAAGACTTCCCAACATGAGTAGTTGTGCTTGGTTCACAGGCAGCTTTGAAGAAAAGCACAGCCAGAGCCCTACCTGCCAGTGAAGCCTCTTGCTGTGCTCAGGTAGGAGGGTGAGCGGGGAAAGCTGCCAGCGAGGGGGAGAAACTCTGGAGATACAGCCTTGGGGAGTCTGATCGTCCAACAGCTGGCTGAGCCCCATCTCACAGGCTGAGACGGTAACTGGGGTTGGAAGGGACTACTGAAGGTCTTCCAGTCCAGCCTGCAAAGACTCCTCTCTGCCTGTGCATCCAGCACTGATTTAGTTGTAATTGTTAATGGAGATGATCCTTTAGGGTATTTCACCACCAGGGCCAGGACCCAGGACCTCCTGGAGAGGTGGCCAAGGGCAGAGCCCCCCAGTGCTGCTCTCTGCTCCACACGGAGGCAGGGCACGGGCTCTGCTGCACTCCTTCGTTAGCTCCTTCCCTCCCTCGCAGACCCCAAAGGATCGCCTGCCTCCCAAGGGGATCAGATCCTTTGCTCCTCTTCCTTTCCTGCTGCCAGTGAATAATAAATGTGCAACATTTGCAAATATGCTTTTTGCCACCCCCTGCCTTCTCGACAGGCAGCTGCCAGCTCAGCACCCCTCCGACCAGCCCCAAATAACTCTGCACTGGGAAGTCTCCAGCCAGGACGGGTCTCCTGGCAGAGCCCACCCAGAGCTGCTGGGGTTGCAGGATGGAGGAAGCAGCTCTGCAGGGCAGCAGGGCAGAAATATCAGCCCCATCATCTCTGGAGAGAGCAGGGAAATGGCCACAGGCAGCCCCCAAACCCCTGCTGGTCCATACATCTCCCTCCTCTCCTGCTCTGCCAGGGTGCTCTGGGCACAAGTGCATTGACCATGTGTGATTCATGGGCAGCTTTACGTAGGGCAGCTACTCATGAATCAGGGAATCAGTGCAGCTTTAGGAGCCTAATCAAACACGCCACCTAAGCTATAGGCACAAACAGCAGAAGGGAAGGGAAGGGAAGGGAAGGGAAGGGAAGGGAAGGGAAGGGAAGGGAAGGGATAAAGGCTGCCTGGAGAGGTGCTGGATGGGGGCTGCCACAGATGTGCCCTCACTGGGAGCTGAACTCCAGGACGCCCAGGAAGCCGGTGACTGCGGTGGTGTCATGCGGGGGGTGCTGGTGAAAGGAGCTGTACAAGGAGGTAGAAAGTCAAGCCCAAGCAAGAGGGCTCCTAGTGTGACCCAAGCACTGAGCTGGGCCATGTCTGGCCAATGGGAGGAGAGGTGTCAATCACTGGTGGGGAACTGCTACTCCCTGTCACCCCTTGCTTTTCACAGCTGCTGAAGGAGCATGTTGAGATCCAAATGTGGGGACCAAGCCCCCAGGATTCCTCAGAGAAAGACCATGGGGCTCCTGGCTTGCTTCAGAGATGGTATCCTCCTACCATCACACAGTAGATGCCCTGGAAGCAGGAGCAGCTGCCTGGCATCCCGGAGCAAAAGTTGGTGCTTTCCCATCTTCCATCCCCACTCTTCTCCCTGACTTTTGCCAAAAGCCGTTCCTGTCCATGGTGGATGCCCAGCAGAGCTGCTTCTCCTAAGAGAAGAAATGCCCAGTCCTAATTGGGAGAATGTTCAGAGCCCCGTCCATCACAGGAACTTGGGGACGTTCTAGTTAGATATGCCAGATTTTGCTTTACAAACACTTGGTTTTACTTCTTTCTTTTTCCCCTCATCTCCAGACATTGGCATGAATCTCCTGATATTTTTGCCATGGCACTAAATTGGCCAAGACCCTGAACTCCCATTGCTGAGCTGCATTTTATTGTTCAAACCCACAGAGAGACAGGGTCATGTTAAGACCTCTGAGCCCACCTCCCTTGGTCTCACACTGAGTACTAAAGCCAGGACTGACCTTGTACCCCCAAACCTCTTCCATGCATTTTTTTCTTATCATTAAGATGATTTTGCTCAATTCCTGCAGAGATGCTGAGGCCCTCTCAGTTATTTGTTTGGCTGTTCTCACATGGGAAAACCCACCTGAACCTCAACATCAGCTTGCAGCAAGGGGCATGACAGCAATGATGGACACTTTGGGCACAACCACTTATTTCCTGCAACCATGGACTATGCAACCTGAAACATGAATTGAAGACAACATCTCTGGGCCAAATTTTATCTGTACAATTTCTCCCTTTACCTTCGTCATGAAGACAGTAGTACTCCTCAGACAACTTCAAAACCAAGGGAGGCTCTACTCTCATCGCCGTATCCGGTCCTCCACCCTGGTGCAAGGGCTGTGTTTGCACTTTTCTTCCTGTTATTGTGCACACATTAACAGCTGGCCTGGCCACCTCCTCCTCCTTGCTGAGCTGAGATGGTGTTTTCTGAGCTCTTTACCCTGTCCTCTCCTTCGGCCCAATGTGAAAAGTGGCAAAGAGTGAAAAATCCCCAAATCCTGAGGCTCTGTGGCTGCAGGGTTAAGTGTGTGAACAAGCTTCTAGGGGATGGAGAGGCTAACACTGGGGGTGAGCCTGAAGAGCTGGTCCAGCTCCTCTTGAGGGAAGCTCACCACGGTTGGGACCAACCTGTAGGGAGGGTTCAAGGTGCTGGCCATGGCCAGTAGGAGTAAATGTGGTTGATGCTGAACAGGCAGACAGCCTGGCTTTGGCCCTGACCCAGTGAGTCCCTCTCTCCCAGCCATAGCAGACATCATTCCCTCACTCCGAAAGCTTCCCCTATGACAGAGAAGATCTTGGTGTCATTCAGCTCATCACTGGTGTCCCTCCAAACTAAGGATGAGGTGATACATGTCAGGCCTAAGAAAATAAAATATTTCTTTCAAACCACAGCACATCAGTCTGTTTGGATATCATTGTGCCAATTAATTATCCTTATTAATCAGAGATGATGGCAAACTTCATATGGTCTACCTCTGATTGTTGCTTAGAGGTATATACATCAACATTTCTCATACTTTGGATCCTTTGGGTTTCCTCTGGTTGTCTTCTGGTTTCCAAGCCTTTAAACTGCATCCACGTCACTTTGTGCTTTTCTCTGCAAACACAAAGGTGATGCAGAATAAAAAGTGAATATTTGCAGTGCATGTCAGGTCCGATGCTTTAGTGAACTGGTCTGGTTCACAAACCAGCTGCACTTCTGATGAACTGAAAATTTCACCACCTGAGAGTTTTGTGCAAAAACATTCACCAAGCTCTACTGGAATATTTTTTTCCAACTGTATATGAATTTTTGGTACAAGTGCAGCTTCAGGAGCTGCAGCTATAAGAAAACCACTGGATATCATAAAGACTTGTTGGAAAATCCTGACAGTTCAGGAATTCAAAGGACCCCGTAGACAGACAGATAGGAAAGAAGGGGCTGTATGCCTAGGAGTTCACACTCAAAACTACACTTACATCTCTGTGGTCCAAGGGCAAGCTGTAATACATCAGACGGTGATCTGCAAAACTGCTGCAAAAGCCCTAAACACCACAAGAGACAGCACACAAAAATCTGTGAGTCTCTATAATCTAGTGACTATTAAATGTTGATCAAAGTGTTTGTAATTCTAACAGTGAAAATATGTCTCAACAAGACTCCAGCGTTGCCCACCTCAACACAAAGATCTCTTTCCAACCACCCTGCAAGGGTACTGTGCAAGGAGAGCTGTGGGTTTTGCTCAAAGGGTTGGGTTGTCACCCCAAAAGAAAGCTGAGCCACCACAGCCGTGCACCCACCCAGCTCCTGGGCTGGGGGCTTGGCTGGGGGACACCCTGCTGCTGGCTGATTTCCACCCTTCCACCGTGCAGTGAAATAGCAAAACATTATTAAGAACAGAAACACAGCCCTGACCCTTCTGGCATGAGCACAGCACAAGCCCACCAGCCTGGCTTACTTACCCAGGGCTCTTCTGCACAGTGTCTTTGTCCTGAACCTGGACAGTTTGTTTAACCAAAATTGTTTGTCTTTGAATAGTTTCGTTTCATCTCTATATTTCATCAGACAGCTTGTGGTGATCAGGACCAGAAGAGCCACCCAAGCCTTGCAGGTGCCACACAGGTTCCACGCCATGGGATTGCCCATTCCCACTTGGTCGCCCCAGACCTGCTCCTGGTTGTCACTGTGCTCGTAGGAACTTCCCACCTCTGAGTCTTTGGACAAGTTTTCTTGAAATTAGTCATTGCCTCTAAAAGCTCTGTGGGGGACTGACAGACAGATGGCAGAAAGACAAACAGGCAGCTGGCACAACTGCAGCATATCATTGTCTTCAAAAACCAGAGAGCTGGTGGAGATTGAGGAGTCAGCCAGCCAGGTACATTAGGACATAAGAAAGGCTCTGGAAAACGCAAAGGAATTGCAGCTTCACTTGAGAAAAAGCTACAGGATCTCCAGGGCAGAGCATGGGTTGGAGCAAACTTAGGGAGAAAAGAGATTTTCTCTGGCCCCTTTGTGCTACAGACTGAGAAGCTGAAGTAGAGAAGCAGAGAGAGAGTGGGTCATGGCAGAGGACCTGACCCCAGCATTAATTCCCTCTCTAATGTGAGAAGTAGATTTGAGCTCGCTAGCAAGCCTCATGTGTTGTCATAAATGTTTCTACTTAGCAGCAAACATAAAAATGAAGAGGAGTCCTTGATCCAGGCCCAGCAAGGACAGATTTCACACACATCCCCTGCCAACTGGAAGAGGGCAAAAAATAAAATCAGAAAATGTTTTGACTCCTTTTGAAACATTTTGACTTCCACCGAGGAAACTCCCATGGGTGCCTGGACATCATTTACTATTGAAACCGGCTTTTGTGCCCTTGTAGTCTGAATTCTTAGATGCAGGTGCCATCTCAAAACAAAAGTGGGAAGGTTTTGCTTTGGAGATTTTGCACCAAATTTTTTTCTTTTTTCTTTTTCTTTTTGTCAACTACCAAGTGAAACATTTTGTTTAAAAAATGCCTAAACAAAATATTTTGACATTTTCAAAATGTTCTCCTGTTCCCTTTAGCCAAAACATGTTGCTATATTCAAAGCAAATTCACAGATCCCTTCAGCCCTTCCAAAAAGCCCTGGGTTTGCTGAATTTCATGCTAATGGTGAGATGCTTGTGCAGCCACACAGGCTGACCAAGGGGCGGGAAGGGTGGGGGGAGGCTGGGAGAGGGCGAGGGGCTCCCAGCAGGGATGGAGAGGAGATGGGGAGCCAAGCAGCTTCATGGGTGCGGGCAGTGGGGCTCTTGAGGTAGCACAGAGGCACCATCACAGATGCTGATGGGTAGAGGAGCCTGCCTGAAACAGGACCAGACATGGCCTTTGTGCCCATCACCCGTGGGACAGAGGTGGGGTGGAAGAGGAAGACCCATCCCCACTGCCAGCCGTGCCGCGCAAACCATCTGATGTGCACCAGGGGCTGCAAGCCCCTTCTCCTGATGCATCAAAACCACCAGCAGTGAGCTCTGCTTGCAGCTTTCCCCTGTGGAGAAGATGGGAGAAAAACAAAATAACCACATCTGAGAGGCTCTAGTTACGCTGCTTACCGGCAGCCGTGCCCTGCTGCCGCACGCTACGCCGGCACAGAAACTGTGTCAGCGGCAGCGAGCTGCATTGGGAAGAGGACCCGGCCACCGGCACTGCAGGAAGCTGCTCCCCACCTCTCCATCCCTGAGCGTGTCCAGGGTAGATGGGTCCCTGCCCACCCTGCATGGCGAGCTGGAGGGATGGGGCTCCATGCATTGGCCAGGACACAGAGCTCAGCTGATGCCTCCACCTCTCCAGGCTGACCATGACTGTGGGGGCTATCATGGGGCTGGATGGAAGCTTTCTGCAGATGTCCCTCTGCTGCTGAGGGCTTGCAGAGGTCCAGCAGGCTGTGAGCTGTGGGGCTGCTGGTGCGGGGCTCCAGCTAACCCTGCAAACCAGAAGAGCAGGCAAACCTGCAGTCTGAATTCAAGAGAGAGGTAGCTGCAGAGCATTTACCCTTTTGGGTCCCATCCAAACCTGTTTCCATAGCAAAGGAACAAGCACTGTACATACTATCAGCAGAATCAGCGATGGGCTCTTGTCTCATTATGCCTATGTTTCCTGTTACTTTACAAGAGTTACATATGGATTCATAGGTGATTCATGGGGTTCATGACCTTCTCAGATACTACATTACTGGGGACACTGTGGGTGGCTGCTATAATTAGTGACTAATTTCTTGAATTCAGTAGCACAAGCATCACATCGCCTTGCCAAGGCCGGTCCCAGCTGGCTGTGTGCAGACCACACTGCCAGGTTGGCTGGAAGAAACGCTGCATCTTTAACATCCCCCCGTGAGCGTCTCTCGTTTGCAGCACGGCTGTAGAGACTCATGATGGGAGGGTACTATGGGCTGTAGGACCCCTGAAGGGCCCATGCCCAAACTCACAACAGTCTTTCCAAGCTCTACTCTAGCTGGAGCCGCCCCGCTCCAACACACAGCACGTGATAACAATGACCTACACTTGGCCAGCATACCCCACAAAAAAACAATCCCTGGAGCCCCGCGATGGACAAAACCCTGTGTATGCAACAGCAGAAAAAAGAGGATGATGAGAGGAAGGCAAAAAAAGGAGTTTGGGGGAGACTGCTGGGGTCTGGGGTTTGTTTGATGTTTTCAGCATCACCGGTGGAAGACGATTTGGAAGCCCAGAATTTGGGCCTGACCTCTTCCCAGGATGGCTAACAAAGATAACCCAGACTGGCAGTGGCAAAGAAAAGATTTGGAGAAATCTGGTGAAATGTCTCAGGATGAAGACAATTACTATCTCTTCAATCATGGGGAAAACTCCCTGTCAGCCAAGCATCCTGGTTTCGGCTGGGATAGAGTTAATTTTCTTCCCAGTAGCTGGTATAGTGCTGTGGTTTGGATTTAGCATGAGAAGAATGTTGGTAACACCCTGATGGTTCAGTTGTTACTGAGCAGGGCTTACACTAAGTCAGGGACTTCTCAGATTCCCCTGCTCGACCAGGGGCACAAGGAACTGGGAGGGAGCACAGCCAGGACAGCTGACCCCAACTGGCCACAGGGCTATTCCAGACCATATGATGTCATGCCCAGTATAGAAACTGGGGGGAGTTGGCTGGGGGGCAGCAATCACCGTTCGGGGACGGGCTGGGCATTGGGTGGCGGGTGATGAGCAATTGTATCACTTGTTTTCCCTGGGTTTTGTTCCCCTTTACCTTGTTGTTGTTGTTGTTTTCCTTTTCAATACAATTTTATATTTTTTGTTGTTGTTGTTATTATTATTATCATTATCGTTATCATCATCAATATTATTATTACTTTATTTCAATTATTAAACTGTTCTTATCTCAATGCACAAGTTTCCTCACTTTTACCCTTCCAATTCTCTCCCCCATCCCACTGGGGGAGTGAGCGAGCGGCTGGGGGGAGCTGAGTTGCCGGCTTGGGTTAAACCATGACACCAACCCGGATGAATGCTCTGCAGAAAGCTCTTAGCCCTTCTCTGGTACTGATCACGAGCCAAGACACAACCAGGTAGGTCATCCCCAGAAGCTTTAAAGGGACCCAGATTTCCAAAAAATGCAGAGCAGGCCTCTACCCCTACCCAGCACTACCCCTCTGGGGCTATCTGGCACCATTGGTGCCTTCCACGTAACCTAACATGTTGTGGGGTCTCCATCTCAACCGTGCCGCTACAAGACCAGTTTCCCCAGCAGAAGTTCTGGCCCAACAGTTTATCCTCACATCAACAGGACAAAGCTGCACAGATGGAGGATTTCAAGGGGAAATTATTTAGATAAGAGATTATGAGGTATACTTCGATGTCAGCTGAGCTTATGGGCTTAATGCAGAATGATGAATCACCCATCCAAATACATATTATTTTCCCTGGAGGCACTGTCCTGTGAAATTTATTTCCCTCTAAAGGGCCTTGTAAATCATTTGTAACAAATAAGTTACACAGTATTGCCAACCCCACATGTTCTAAAACCCAGAGTCATGTGTCAGGAGATTGGCCTAAAAGTCATGAGGTCTTTGCTTTCTAGCAGTTTGGGGAGGTGGACCTTTCTCTACTTTCTGACCCGTATATATATATATTTTTTTTTTTTTAATTTTTTTTTTTATTTTTTTTTTTTTTTTTAAAAGGAGGCTGGCGTTCCCCCGAGATCTCTCGACTCCCACACCTGGACCTTTCAAACATGAACAGCATGCTGCTTATTCTCCTCTCTTGTCCTCACGGTGCTGGAGGACATGGTTTGCCCAAAAGCACCTGCCATCCAAACCCAGGCATCAAATCCCCCCTGCCACCAGTGCCCAATGTGGAGCTTCTGGTTGGGTTTGATATTGCCCTGACCCCATGGGGAACTGAGCATGGATGCCCATGCGCTCTGGCACCTCTCTGTCACTGGCTCTTTCCCGTCAGCAGTGGATTAGTTGGGGTTTGTCCAGGACAGCCTGTGTTGCCTCTTTGGCTGATGTCATCTTTTGAGATTCTCCACTCCAGGGAATAGATGCAGAGAGAGTCCCAGCCCGAGTGTGGCTGAAGCCAGGACAGCAGACAGTTTCCTTGCTGGTGGTCTTGTACACCCCCTGCCTGGGGACAGTCCTAACCCACTGTTTCTCTCCCACTCTCTGCACTGCTCCTTCTCACCCCAAGCTTGGTGGTCCCCACTCTTCCTGCCTCCCCCAGCTTCATTTCTGGACAACCCCTCTTGGTGACCTTATCAGCCGCCCTTTGCAGCAGAGGCACCTTCGCTCCCACCTGGGAGACAACCATGAACAAAGCCTGATGGCCAGAAGATTACAGACCAGGCTGACAGCCACCACAAGTGCCTTCCAGTGCGGCAGATCCTTTGGCCACCTCCATGGCCAGCCCATGCTTTTGGGACACCAACATCTATTTCTCCTTGAAACCAGGTTGGTGAAGGAGACCCTCATTGGCTCTCTCTGGAGCAGGATGTGCTGAAGCAATGGTTAGTGGCTCATGGAAGCACGGGAAGCGCCTCACAGCAGGACCAGGGCTTCTCGCAACCAACGCTGAGGCCTGAGGTCTCAGGCGATTTCTGAAATATTGCAGATCATGTGTGCTGCGACTGCAAATTTTCCCCCTTTCACTGGACATGACCAGGGAATAATTTGTGCCAAGCAAAGGCTACAGCAGTTTGCTGCCCCTATCTGATCATCTCCTGCGATAGGTGCTCAGCCCTATCTGATCCAGCAGTTATTGAAAACTCAGCTGAGTGTGACTGGGATCATTTTTCAGGGTTTTCATGCTGCTCTTTAACCACGGTGAAAATTAAAGAGCCAACTGTGGAACAGGAGAAAGCTCTGTACTTTCACTATGACACTTTCTGGTAATGAGATATTTATTAATGTTCATTTCTTCTTAAAGGAAACAAACCAAACCCAATCCCTTATCTATCTCTAGGTGTTTAAGTTATGAGTAACACAGGAAGCTATTAGGCCATGAGACAGCAAATACACCCTGCTTGGGAGCCTGTGGGTGTAGGAGATACAGCGATAAAACCAAGATAGATCAAATCACTCCCATTTACCTAGAGCTTTCTGCAACTCTTGAAATGATGTCGGGATCTAAAGATCCTTTGCCTTTTTTATGAGAAAAGCAGCTGTGATTTAGCAGTTTAATCACTTTTGTCACAAAGAGATGCAAAACAAAGCCCATCAGCAGGATATATTTTTTTCAAAGCTGTTTTTTGTTTCCCATCAGTAAGGAATGATTTTAACGGAGATAGGCACGTACTAAATAAAGCCATTGCTTATACAGCAGCCAGGTTTAGATCAGCTCTCCGAAACTGCTGTCCCACTAAGGGCTTAGTAATGGTGTTGATGGCCAAAACTTGCTGACTTTGGGTGCTCAGCAGGTCTTCACAGGCAGTGGCTGACTTGAGGGTGATTTGGGATGAGCCACATAACGAAGAGCTGCCTTAGCACCGTGTGGGATTTGACTCACGGGTTTTTGCCGTACAGTGACTTCTGAATGACCTTGTTCAACCTGCACGACTCGAGCCCCGGCTACTGTAGCTCTCTTGCACTCGCAGCCAGTGAAGTCGGCCTGTGCTCTGGCAGCCTGAACTCACTCCCACACCCTGGCCATGCAAACTCCTCACTGCTCTGCTCACCAGCGCTGGGGTGCGATGAGATGAATTTCTTAAGAAGAAAATGCAATGAAGTAATTATTTCCTTTGCCATTATAATCATGCCCATGTGATTTATTAGCAGGGCTGGAAACTTCACAGACCTCTGCCAAGGAAGCTGTGGGTCTCACCAAACCACACCAGCGCTGCTCTCACCCCGGCCACAGCTCCGTCGGCCAAGCAACTCTCCAGCTGCCCAGCTCCAGCCCCAGCTCCTCATAAGCTTTGGGATCTTTGTTGTAGACCCCTTCCCATGCCCTCTTCCTTGCTGCAGCCCAGGTCTCCTGCTCGATACTTGGGAAAGGGCCATAGAGCACCCAGGGGACCCACCTCCCAGCCTTGGCCTGTGTAGATGGGAGAAGCAAAACTATAACTGACCCCCCAACTGAGTGTGTGCTGAATGAGATTTCTCCAAAGGTTTGCAATGCAGCCAAATTGAGGTACATGTGCATAGGAAAAGCAAAACATCCCCATAGCAAAATGGACATCCCTTCCCAAGCTCCAAAGCCTTGCTAAGCCTTGCCAAAGAAAGGGCCATGAGTTCACTACTATTTTGTAATGTACCATTTTCTTCTATGTCTAAAAAATGGTGGCCAAAGGATCCAAAGCTCACTTGCTGCTGCCAGACCAGACAAGAGGGTTTATACACAATCTGGAGGCTTTGTTTCCTCAGCAGCCTTTTTTAAAATCCATTTTTTATTTCGTATTTGCTGGCTTTGACATATGACTGCATTACCCAGTGTCAGACAGTGGCAGTGCAGTAAAGATCTTGCTGTGCCAGTTGCAGGACGCATGTCCAGCAAGACTCAAGACAAAGACTGGAAGGGGAAAAGTCTTCATGGGGCACCCTCCACCACTTCTCCTTGGTGAGCAATGAGGGTTTCCCACCTGGGCACTGGCTGGGTTGGTCAGTGGTCCCCAAACCACTTGGGGCAGGCAGAGGCATGGTCCTTCTTATGGTGAAAGGCACTTCCCACAGGGTCTGCACCAGCATCCCAGCCAGCCTTGGCTAGGAGACATGCAGGTACAGTGTCCTTGTGTCCTACACCGGCTGTGCATCTCCACCTGAGGTGGAGGCTGCTAAAAAACACGGGCAGGTGCTAGGGAGCTCTTCCTGGCATTGCAAAGCAGCAAGAAAGTGCTCCAAACCCTTTCTTCTACATATCCAACACCTCTCTTGATGACAGCAGAGTGACCTGCCTGGGGAAACCCATAGAAACCCAAGGGAAATCCCACCCTTTGGTACCAATGTGGCAGAATGAATGTCTCTGCCCCTTGGCAGCCATCCCACCACACCCTCTGGCTACTGAGGGGCACAGTGAAAGCATAAGGCTTGCTGGTGGGCTGGCAGCATCCATGGCTAAGGGAACTCTTGCCCTGCCCTCTGCGTACCACGGGTCACACAGCCTCCTGCCACAGCCCTCATCTCTGCACAGGAGCAGAGCAGGGCAGATGCATGCCCAACGAACCCAACTCGCCTTTTGCTCATGAAAGGAGTGAGGGGCTCCTGCCGGCCCTTCCAGGTGTGCCTCCAGGTGCTACAGGGGTCAATGGTCCCAAAACACCTCTGTCCTTGCAGAAGAGCTCTCACAGGCCATAGCAAGGCTTGAAAACGAGCAGCAAGGGCAGGTCACTGCAGCCATGAAGAGCTTATGGACTTGTTTCAGCTCAAGCCCATATAACAAAGAAGGGATTCACTGCAAACAAAACATCCCTTTCTTCTCTCCTTCTCTCCTTCTCTCCTCTTTGGACAGTACTGTTTTATGGCACCTCCTCCAGTTGGATGTACCTTGACAGCTAATTCCACCTGTTCATAAGTCATAGAATTATAGAATCATTTAGGTTGGAAAGGACCTTTAAGATCATCAAGTCCAACCGTTACCCTAACCCTGCCATCCCACCACTAAACCTTGTCCCTAAGCACCTTGACCGTCCCTGGAGGTATTTAAAACTCAACTGAAATCTTGTTCAGGCAGGAAAACAAGGGTGGCTGATTGTACGTTAAAAACAAAAGCTCAGCTCTGCAGCAGGTCATGGCATCAGCCCCTGCAATGCCATCATCCAGAGGCGGTTGGTGGCACAGCCGGCCACAGCAGCAAACTGAAGCTGGAGGAGCCTGACAGCAGCCATGCTCCTAATGGAGGAAACATGCAAAATCAGGACTTTCTATTTTAGTAAGACCAGGCCAGGTGGAGCCAAATGAGAATTTCCTAATTACTCTATTTTGGAGTATCTGGCAATGTTACTCTACTTTGGAAAGGGTGGATTTGTCAGAACTGGAATTTTTCCCTGCAATGTGCTAGGGTTTTTTTTGAAATTTGGTTTGAAAAAGGTTTCTCTGGTCTGGGAAAAACAGCTGGTTACAATCAGAGATGAAACAAAATCGCCAGTGCTTAGGGGCTCTCAGTAAGGAGGCTAATGACCAAGTTTGAGCTGGCTACTCCGGTAAAGGAGCATTTACCCCTTCTGGTTATTCAGATAGAGTGGTGAGTGGAGACACGGGGAGGCCCTCACTACAGCATGGGCTGGAGAGGAGACAGCCTCCCAGGGGATGTGGGGACCCCGCCAGGGCCATCTGCTCCCAGGTGGGTCTGGAAGGAGGCAGGAGGCAGCAGAGGTGCGAAGGGGAGAGCCATAGCTGTGGCCCGGGGCTGGCCTGGCCTGGCTACTGGCCGTGCTGAGAGCTGAAAGGGGCAAGTCTTGCTTCTCACAAGAAACGTCAGAAAGCCGCATTTCCACTGCAGCCCATAGCAGGAACGTGTTTATAATCACAACCAGCACCGCAGAGTGGAGTAACGGCTCCTCACCCACCTCTTGCGGTGCGCGGCACAGAGCACAAGCACCTCTGATCTCTATCGCTGCACTGCTTCGTTTCCCAACGCCGCGCTGCAATGACAGTAGTTATGAGATGAGCTGGCCAGCTCACCTCCACAGCATCCATGGCAGCGATGATGGCCGCACGGCTAGAGAGCCACAGGGCCCTCCTGGGGCAAACTGGGCAGTTCAGGTGACACCTGCGGCCACCCAAAAAGTCACAACTCCAGCCCCTGTGGGGTGGCCAGCCCCATGGACGTGATGGGACCCCAGGCTGGGCTGCTGCACCACTCAGCTGGTGTTCCCTGCTTGCAATGCTGCTCTGTATCGGCCCTGGCGAGCCCCAGCTGGCACGCAGGCAGTGCAGGCAGCACAGGCGCTCATGCCAATGATGCTCAGGTGTCAGCCCAAACACAACCAAACCTATCCAAAATCATGAGAAGAGCCAAGCGCTGCACATGGCAGTGCCTGGAGAAGGATCAGGTCCTGAGGGTGCCCTGAATTTCTACCTCTTGGGCCAAGCACCGGCGGCTCCCAGGAGATTTGCTTTGTTTCCTAAAATCTCAGCCAGAAGCCGTGCGGTTCAGTTAAAAATCTCAGCTGTCAGTAAGAAAAATGTTATATTTCTAACACTGAATGTAGCAGGCAGAAGTTTTAAAAGGTCTTTGACGCTTTAAGACTCTGAAACAAGGAGGCAAACAGGAGGAGCTAAAAAGTTTTAAAACCTCATAATTTTGCAGCCCATCTCCTGATTGCAGAGTCCTGCTGAGTCCTCAAACCTAATACAGGGATCATTTATCATCTGCTGCATGGACTACTGAGGCCTCTTGCAGAACACAGCTTCCCCTGACTGTAGGTTAAAAGATCCCTCCCTAATCTGCAAAAGAAATCTCTCAGTGCGTTTTTCATTGGATTTTTTTCTATTTTCAGAGAGCAGGGGGAAGTTTCAGAATTTCGGAAAGGTCATATTTTCCCCTTCTACCTATGAAAACAACCTTTTCACCTGTATACACATATACAAATTCAGAAAGTATGTGTTGGTATAAGGTATACCCACAAAGACTTGTTAGATTAAAATCTAGATAAGCTTAGTCATCTGAATTTTAACTACATTTTACTTGGTTCATTACATTTTTTGAGTGAATGATACAAGAAGATGTTCTCCAAAACATCTTTAAAACATCCATGCGTGGTTCAGTAAAGTCCTAGCCCGTTTCTAATGTTAAGCTTCACAGACTTTTGTTACACCACAAAAAAACAAGAAAGGGGAGAAGACAGGAAACGAGCCCCAACAACTAGGTCTCACAATGAGCAAAATTCAGCTCAGATCTGTTGGCCGAATCCTATCAAACCTGGTCCCAAAGTTGCAGTGTATTTCTGTGGTAGGGTGGTACCTTATTGCCGTTATTTGCTTGTTGCTACTCATCCAATTTTTGAAAAATCTCAACTGAAAGCATGAGATCCACAAGCCACGTCACTAATAGGTTTGACACTGAAAAATGGATGAAACAGGGACTCATGAAGGCAACAACTGATCCGTTATCAATGCACTGCACCCTCAAATCACTGTGGGAAAAGTCCAAGGGAAGGTCCTGTGCACCGACCGACCATGGCATCCTCTGTCCGCTCTGAGCTGCAGATAATCACGCCATGGCAGACGAGCAGCTGGGGTGTCCCTTTGAACCACTGCTGGTTTCTTCTTTGCACACCAGTAAACAAAACAGTTGGGTTCACCAAGGATGAGAAGCTCAGGGGCAGGTGGTGTTTTTGTCCTCTGCTCAATCACACTCAAACTGGACAACCACCCCTGGACCTCAGGAGATCTCCTGCCAAGATGATGGCTTTGGGCAGGAGTGTTGAACTGCTGGAGAGGAGGAGGGCTCTGCAGAGGGACCTGGACAGGCTGGATCCATGGGCCCTGGCCAACTGTGTGAGGTTCAACACAGTCAAGGGCCGGGTCCTGCACTCTGGGGTCACAACAACCCCACGCAACACTACAGGCATGGGGCAGAGAGGCTGGAAAGCTGCCCGGCAGAAAAGGACCTGGGAGTGCTGGTCGACAGGCAGCTGAATATGAGCCAGCAGTGTGCCCAGGTGGCCAAGAGGGCCAACAGCATCCTGGCTTGTATCAGGACTGGTGTGGCCAGCAGGAGCAGGGCAGTGACCATGCCCCTGTCCTGGGCACTGGGGAGGCCGCCCCTTGAATGCTGGGTTCAGGGTTGGGCCCCTCACTCCCAGAAGGACCTGGAGGGGCTGGAGCGTGTCCAGAGAAGGGCACCGGAGCTGGGGAGGGATCTGGAGCCCGAGGCTAATGGGGAGCAGCTGGGGCACCTGGGGGTGTTCAGCCTGGAGAAGAGAAGGCTGAGGGGAGACCCTGGGAACTACTGACCTGTCAGCCTCATCTCTGTGCCTGGGAAGATCATGGAACAGATCCTCCTAGAAGCTATGCTAAGGCACATGGAGGCCAGGGAGGTAATTCGAGAGAGCCAGCATGGCTTCACCAAGGGCAAGTCCTGCCTGACGAACCTAGTGACTTTCTATGATGGCGTGACAACAGTGGACAAAGGAAAACCAATAGATGTCATCTATCTGGACTTCTGCAAAGCCTTTGACACAGTCCCCCACAACATACTTCGCTCTAAATTAGAGAGCTATGGATTTGATGGGTGGACTGTTTGGTGGATAAGGAATTGGTTGGATGGTCACATCCAGAGGGTAGTGGTCAACGGCTCGATGTCCGGATGGAGACTGGTGACGAGCGGTGTCCCTCAGGGTCCGTACTGGGACCGGTGCTGTTTAATGTTTTCATCAATGACTTAGACAGCGAGGTGGGTTGAGTCCCCATCCCTGGGGATATTTAAAAGCCAGGCAGACGAGGTGCTTAGGGACAGGGTTTAGTGGTAGGATGGCAGGGTTAAGGTAACAGTTGGGCTTTGGTCTTTTCCAACCAAAATGATTCTATGATTCTATGTCTTCTGGGAGCCTGTTTCTGGTTTGGTGGAGCTGGAAGGCCATTGCAGGGAGTTTTGCACTGCCAGACTGTCATCTTTCCATCTGGAAACCTGTTCTTTCAGAGCCGCTTGCCACCATGTCACTTTACTGCCTCAAAGGAGCTTCACAGCTGGAGCGGTGGAGAATGACTCAATACATGCATTTTGTCTGATGTGAAAGCAGAGCCAGCACTTGTCTTCAACACTCTCTAGCAGGCTCCAAAAAACATTAACAGAGGAGAAATAAATATGATCTTCAAATAAGAGGGGAAGGAGCACTCCAGCCCACTGACATTTGAGGATTCAGACAGGAGCAGCAGAACCGCTATGAAAACAGTTCTCTCATGACACAGACACTATTCGACCACCATAATTGTTAACACAAAAGGCACACAGACTCCTTTAAAACTATTTTCCATGTTGGAGGCTTTGTCAGCTGCTTGGCTTCTCTGCAGTGCTGTGATCGTTCATCTGCCCGCAGCCCACAGCAGAACAGGCTTCTCCCTGGGAGAAGAGGGGACGAGAGCATCACACGGTCCCAGAAAAAGCAGCAGCCCCTCGCAGGGGCTGCCATGGTCACACGGGCCCAGCAGCTACCTTGAGGGGCTGACAGCAGAGGGACACAGGCAGCAGTGGGGCAGGCTTCTAAGCCCAGTTTGGACAGCAAGCGCTGCTGTAGGGACTCCAGTGAGAAGCTCCATGTCCTTTCTTGATGGAAAGGAGCAGCAGGACAGATGAGAAGCTGAGGAGTGAAAGATGTGAAGCTTTGGAAACCCGTAGGGGTGGGTTATTAGGGACCCATCTGGACAGCCCCATTGCTGGGTCCAGATGGGTCCCCAATAACCAAAAACCCCCATCGCTGGGTCCAGATGGTCCAGAGCAGCAGCAGACAGAAAGGCATGGCATCCCTTCCCATGCTAGACACGGATGAAGGCCTGTGATGCTGTCCTCGTGGCAGGGCTGTCCTAAGGAGCAGGAGCTCTCTGGGGACACAGACCAGGGACTCAGGCGTGCAAAACTGCCTTCAAACCAGTTCTGGTTGACCGCGGAGGGAGGAGGTGGTTAGCCACCAAACTCTGCTCTGAAAAGTCACTACCAGTGAAAACATGCTTGATTTTATCAATAATCCCAAACTAACAACTGAAAACTGAAAGTTTTGTTTTTAAAGCAAAGTTTTCATTCTTTTGGTTTTCTACAAACCACCAAATGTTTGCCAGAGAGGTTTCAACACGTGCTTCGCCAGCACTTCACTTTCTGGCTGGCACCTCTGCCCAGGCTGCTGCAGAAGTGGCCAGTTCTGGGCTGGTTCTCCCCACCGAAAGCTGTCCTTGTCCACGGCTTTGCCAGGCAGCAGAAGGGGATGTCAAAAGGTCCCTGCTGGGAGCTGCATGGCCAAGGCTTTAGGGGAGTCCTTCAGGTGACAGCCTGTGGATGTGGAAGCAGCGCCTGGATGCTGCAACGTGCTGGGATGGGAGATGCCACCCCCTCCACCTCTCTCCCATCCACAGTTCACCATGGTCCCTGTGGGGCTCTCCTTGAGTTGCTGGGGATGTACAGGAGCACAGTGCTGCCCCACACCAAGACCAGCAGAGAAAGCAGCTGCAGCCCTCCCTTACTGGAGACCTTTGAGCAAGTTTTGGGCACTGGGTTTCTTTCCTCCTTAAAGACCCATTCCTTCAGTCTGTGGGTCTCCAAAAACCTCAGCTCACTTATAAACATATTGCAATTCCTGAGCCTTCAGGGTTGCACAGAAAAGCCAAGAGATGCAATGTGAGCAGGACCAGGAGCACTACAGAAACCCACCATGCGTCCCTCTCCCTTTCCTCTCTGGGGCAGGCATGGCTTGATGGGCAAATCCATGGATGGAGGATGGAGGCTGAAGATTGGCAGAAGGCTGATCTGCCACCACAAGGTCCTGCTGCAGCCATGAGTGCACCAAGGGAGACCCCAATCTGCTGCGTACAGCAGCTGGGAGTCGAGGCGGGTGTCCCCCTGCAAGACCCTTGACTGTTCGGCCATCATAGTCACAGTGGGAGCCCAGTGAGTGGGATGTGGAGAGGAGAGGAAGGAGGTCACCTCCACCTCCTTCCACACTGCAGGAGGGGAATATGGCTCTGCAGGAATGAGCATCAGGAAGGATGGGGTCAGAAGCCCACCTCTCCTCACCTGCAGAGCAGGGCTGGAGCGTGTCAGCGAGGCCACCAGGTCAGCCGGCAAAAGATCAGGCCAACCCTCCCCATGGATGACAGCTATATATGCACCCAGATGACAGCCCCCATCAAGGGCAGTTTTCCATACCATGGCCAGCAGAATCCTCCATCTCTCCTACAGACTGCCGCTGAAATAACAAAGCCGGGATTAATTCAGGGACTTTTGTGTTTTGTTTTTACATCCCATGTTGTTCAGCTTCCAAGGCATGGGCCAGCCCTGCAAAGGGGCCAATGTGTTGGTGGGTACAGTCCCCAAAGGGGCCAATGTGTTGGTACAGTCCCCATGCTAGAGGTGGCTCCTGCAATGCACATCTCACCCGCTTTCCAGGAGGGTCCAGTCCAGCCTGTTGGCATGCAAAGATTTCCTTCCAGCTTTGCTAATGAACTCATCTCTTCTTCAGAGGTCTCTACCTAGCAGGAAGGAGAGAGCTGTTGACGAAATCAGCCTGCTGCTGGAATCCTTCTCATCAAAAATGGATGAGCCACTGGAAATGCCATTATGGTAGATCCCCAGGCAAGGAGGCCAGGACCTCACAAGGAGGAGGTTACCTCTATTCAGTGTGTGAGTGCAGAAAGGGGGAGGTAAGTTTTTGAAGGCACTGAATGCCAACAGCATGGACAAAAAAAGCAGGAATTTATTCCAGAAAATCCAGTTGGGATTTCTCTTCCAGCCAGTTGACGGGATTCCTGAAAGACAGAGAAATACCAGAGCCTGAGCCATGTTTGGGCTGTGTTTAGTTGCCCAGATGATCACTCCTCTTGCAGGGAGGAGCAAGGTGTGGCCAGCACATAGTTCTCAGGAAAACCCTGCCAGGACCAGGCACCAGTGCTCTTCAGGTGGCTCCAGCTCCTGTGCACAGCTGCTGTGAGCCAGCCCTGCTGAACAGGCATCCCCACGGGAGACATCACCGAAACCAGTGACCAAACCCTTCCGATCCCGTCAGGGACAGGGCTTCCCGCTGCTCTGGCTTCCCACTGCAAACCGTCCCCTTCCAAGCACCGCAGGGCGGTCACTTCTGTTGTTGACCATTTACGGAGATTGACTGCGCTGTTTTCATGTCCATTTATGTGTCACAGTATTGGCAATTATCAAATATCAAAGTAATTTTGACAGAGAACAGTGTCCTTCAGGGTTTGCCAGGTTATTACCCCAAGCAGATTGAAACAACACTACCATGGAGGAGCTTACTATTTACCCATCAAAAAATAAGTTTAGGGACAGAAGCATTGTCACCTGCCTGCCTTAATGCATGTCATACATGTGACATACTTCATGTAGCAGCAATAAAGTAGTTTCAGGTTGAAAGCAAAAATAAAAAGGCAAAAAGGAGATGAATGGTGGAGGGAGAAGTGACTCCTCCAGACCCGTTCTGGTGCCTCTCGGCGCGGGTCACACTGCACCGCAGGAAGGTGTCAGCTGGGAGCAGGCTGCACCTCTGCCACTTGGGCTCCTCTGCAAGCCCCCGCCCGAGCCTGGACCGTCCCAGCGAGGCTGCTGGTGGTGCCCTTCCTCCCCCATCCCCCCCGCAAAAACCCCGGATAAGATTCCCCTTTCCCCAGTACAAGGGAAATGCTCACAGCAGCCCCAAACCCACCTCCCTCCGGTCCCACGCCCTTTGGCAGCCATCACCAGTGCAGTTATGTGCTCCTGCACACAGCCCTGGTCTCCTGCCCTGGGAAACAAACTCACCCCTGTTCTGACCTTTACTGAACAGCAGGAGACCTTGTTCAGTGACCAGTTTCAGTGAATTTGTTTTACATGGCATAAACTAGGGAATAAAATGTCCCTGCCACCTCTCTGCATTTCCAGAGAGCCGCAGGAGGGTTTTCTCATTGCTTTTCTCCAGCTGTAAACTCAGCCCTTCTTACCCCATTTGCCGTGTGAGTGTGAAAGGTGGGGGATTCTCCCAACATACAAGTTTTCTGAACTTCGAGGTCAAAATCCTGGCTGCGCTGGAGCCAATAACCAAACAACCAAACTTCCCAGCCCTTTCCCACCATGCATAAGGCTGGATAAACCTTCTTGTCCTGTTTTTTTCATCTACCTTTGCAAGCCCACCAAGAAAAATGAAAGATGTAGAAGGCAGTCCCTCTGCAGATGTCCCTGACTCACGCGGTTGATGGCAAGCAGACCCACACCTCTCCCCTGCCCGCACCCAAAGGCCGCGTACGTGCTCCTTGGCTGCTGGGGACATGACGAATCGCTGTACAAGGGAAATGCTGCCTGTCCCCTCTGTGGCTATCTCTGTTCTACAGACACCAACCATCTGAACACCTCTAAATCTTCCTGGTAAAAAAAAAAATCAAAGCCACAATCCCTATGGGAAAATCCTAGCTCAGATAAACGCAATGAAACCTCATTCACACAACTGTGGCAGCTTTGGACTTCATCAATGTCACATAACGTGGGTGCCATAAATCCCCATACTAAAAACCAAGACACATTGATGCTAACTTAGTTTTATTTTTGCTTTCTCACTTGTCAAAATCCCAACAGCAAGCCAGACTTGCATAAAATATTCAAACTTTATATAGAGCCACAATTCTTTGTGAACACAGCACAAAGAGCTCCTGCGTGGCCCTGTTTGGAAGAGACCCGTTTGGAATGGGAGCCCTCGCTGCATTCTCTGGTTGCTGCCTATGTACAGCTTCTGCAACAGTGTTCGTTAGTTAATTAGTGAAAGAAAAATCAATAAGAGGTTTAAAGCAAACCAGGTGAAGCTGGGGAAGCTGCATGGTGGAGCAATGCCGTGTCAGCTCTGCCTTTAGCATCTTTTGCTGGTGTTTCTGCTTGCTGAGTGCCGTTTTGGTGGGATGTACCTGTCCGTACTCCCTGCCTGGGAGAGCAGGGCTCTGCAGTGCTGGGACTCCTCGCCCATCACAGCTGGGCAGCTGGGAGGCCAGCTCTTTCTTTTTTAAGTTGCAGCATGGCTTAATACCATGGCACCGAGAGGAAGAGGAGAAGCCAGGCCGCCCATGAGTTTTCTATGTCTTATATTTGGCTGTATTTCTTTTCTCTTTTATTATGTTAGTCAGGTGCTAAACAAATAAAATCAATTCTGAACTTATAAAAAGCAATTGGAAATGTCTAGTCTTTTATAGTGAAATCTCGACTGCAGCAGCCCACAGCACTTGGAGAAAAATCAATCATCGTTTCCATCCTGCTATGCGTGCTACTAAAATTAAGAATTGATGTTTGGCTGCAAAGGAAAATTATTTCAAGAGAAGCACCTTAGCAACAGTTTTCAGTGTTCGTAAAATTCTTGTTTACGGTTCTTCTCATAACAGACAAACTCCTACATTCCACCATGAATTATAAATATTAATGGGCGATCCTGATTTACATACAGTTTCCATCTTAATGGGCATCAAAATTGCAAGCAGGGCAACAGCACCACTTATGGTAATAGCAAGTAGTAAACAAGTCCTCAGCCTAAAGATGTCATAAACCAAAGTGTTAAATGCCCCTATAATTACAGCCTCCCCCCCATCCAAATGAAACTTCACATTATTTTGCCGGTGGCCTTTTCATAAAGACAGAAAGCCTGATGAGCTGGAGTGGGGCAGCTGAAGCAGCACTTCATTCTGATGGGGCCTAAATATTTTAGCAACATGCTCTGTCCATTTGAAAGCACCGCTTCCTGCATCTTCTTTGATTTATTGCATCAAAGCCCATGTAACTCGTACGATACCATGTGCACACCACATTAATATTCCTCTAGTATATGCCACAGCGACACTGAAAACCACCCTTTTCCCCCAAATTCCATCCCACCAGCTGTATTTGTGCTTATTAACAAACATGCAGATGATTGCCACGCCACCACCTAGAAGTCGCCGTTTATCCCACGCACAGGGGCTGAGCAGCAGCAGCAGCAGCAGCAGCCCAGGCTGCCCGGCACCCTGAGCCGTGGCACGGCACGCTCCTCTCACGCATCAGGACCTGCTCCCACCCAGTTCCCGGCAGCCAGTTTTCTCAGCCCCTCTCTGGTGGGGCTTGTGGTGACAACAACAAATTCACCTTGCTTCAGCAGGGTTTGCGCTAAACCTGCGGCTGCGTCAGGAGGGAGAGCAGCAAATGCTCGGGAGGAGGCAGCCCAGTCTGTCTCCCAAACCCCGGGGAGCCCCAGGGTGCTCAGCTGCATAACATGCTCTCAGACATGGTAAGGAGGGTGATGAGCACTGCACCAAAAGCGGCTTTTTCACAACCACCTCCGTTTTGATCCAGCTGGCTCTCCCAGCTGCTGCTCTCGGGCCTGTCAGTCCCTGGAGCAGCAATTCAGTCCCATTTATGCCCTCCTCCTCCTCTGCTCATCCGTTGTTTTGGTCTTTGCTATTCACAGCCCTTGCAGGTGGAGAGACAGAAAGTTATTTTGCGATGGACAGCTCAATTCCATTACAGTTAGCTACATTTTTTCCTGTGAAAATATTTTACTAATGCTTAGTAGGGTGCAGCGACTAATTACCACACTTCAGTGAGTGCAATTAGTGCCCCTGATGTTGCCTCCTCAGAGTCCACCTCCTCCATGGTGGCGCTGGGAGTGTGCTCCCACCTTCCCAGCTGTCCCTTTGATGCCAGTAGAGAGACGCTGTATGGCTCTGCCTCCGCCTTGTCCCATTTTTCTTTCAACTCACATACTGCATCTGTTTCAAAAATACTTCAGTCAACTTTTAGAATTCAATAACTGACTTGGACAGAGAAATTACTGTTCTGGTATATGGCAAATGACAGTGGTCTAGAACACTGTTAAATTTAAGTCTGGAAAATTAACTTTAACAAAATGCGTTCCAGTAATGTACTGTGACAGCTTTTAGTGAAATCAGCTCCAGTAGTTTGATTCGCCCAGAAACGCAGCGATATACTCCAGCAGCCTTGAGCCATGGAATAAGAAAGCAGACAGCTTTATGATAAATGGCCCCAGAAACCTAAATTACAGCTGCAGCAAATGAACAGTATGTCGAAATTACTGGGTGGCTTTTTGTTTCCTCCGTGCTGGTACATGGGCAAGCACTGACACCTAGTGGGACAGCCCCGGGTGAGGAGCCTTGGGGCGAAGTGGGTTTGTTTTACGGAAGAACATCAACAGCCAGCCCTCCATGATGCTCAACGCCAGCACGAGATGACAAAGCTTTGGGTTATTTGTGCCCCTTCCTCTCCTGCATGCAAGCTGCTTTAGTTTTGATTTCTACAGGCGGCACCTTTGCCAGGCAAAGGACTGGCTTATCACCTCTTGCTTCTGCTCTCCCACCTCACTCCTCCTCACCTATGGGCACAGATGGGGGAGGGAGGGAAGGATTTACTGTGGATTGATCAAGGTCTAACGACGCTGGTGTGGAGAGGTCTCTGCCAGCCGCTCTGTTCCCTGCCCATGGCATGGGGGTTGGACCTAGATGATCTTTAAGGTCCCTTCCAACCCAGACCATTCTATGATTTTGTTAAAACATAACCTGCTGTTTAAACTGCGGGACGCTGAAATTAGTGCAGTTGCACTGGGAGCGCGGGCTCTGAAATCCTCCCTGATGTGAGCCACAGCACTGGTACTGCCAGGGGACCCATTCCTCTTGCAGGGAAGCAGGCGGCTGCGAGCCGGGCTGCCTGGGAGCCGGTCCTGCTCCGGTGCGAGGGTGCCTGGCCGCGTTGGAAGCCCAGCTGCGGGTGGGAGGTGACCCCACCACGCGGCTCCACGCGCAGGCTGGGACGCTGGCGTCTCCAAAGCAGGTCCTGACGCATCAGGCAAACCTCAGGCAAAGCTGGGACCGAAGCCAAGGGAGGAAGAGCCCGAGGATGCCCCTGGGGAGGAAGGCTTACTGGCCGGGAGGCTCCCAGCTGCTTCGCCAACACCCGGGGCCGTTTCCAGCCTCATCTCCAGGCGGGAGCTGTGCGGAAACAGGGCCAGGAGCCACCTCCTCTTCCCGCACGGGACAGGAGCCCTCCCGGGCAGCTGGCACCACGGCCGGTAACGCACCGTCGCGGTGCTCGTTAGGTTTATTTTCATCTCGGGGAGCTACACCTCGGTACTGCCGGCTGCCCCGGTGCCTCGCAGGCCGGCCCGGAGGCTCGCCTCTGCCCCTGGGCGTGCCCCCCATCGCTGCCCCGGGGAGTCAGGGCCTCCAGTGAGGTAAGGCAGGAACCCGCCGCCCTGCCCGGGGGTACCCGCGGCTCCTTCCCGCCCCGGCGAGAGCTGACGGCGGCGAGGAGCCCGCGGAGAGCGCCCAGCCCCCGCCGCCCCCCGGAAGCAGAGAAGCAGCGCGCGGCGCTTCCGGCAGCCTGCGCATGCGTGGCCCGCCCCTGCCGCTCCCATTGGCTGGAGGGCGGGGGCGCGGCGGCGGTGGGGGCGGCCATGGCCGCGCTGCGCTGGCTCGGCGCCTTCCTCTGCCTGTGGGCGCTGCGGCTCCCGGCCCCGCCGGCGGGCGCCGGTGCGCGCCATGTTCTACCACGCCTACGAGCACTACCTGGAGAGCGCCTTCCCCTACGACGAGCTGCGGCCGCTGACATGCGACGGGCAGGACACCGGGCAGGTAGGGGCCCCCGGGGGGGCCCCCGGGGCCCTGGCGCCCCGCTGCTGGGCGCCCGCCCCCCGCCGGACCTCACCTCGCTTCTCTCCCGGCGCAGCTTCTCCCTCACGCTGATCGACGCCCTGGACACCCTGCTGGTGAGTACGGGCTGCGCGCACCCCGCGGCCCGGCCTCCGCGGCCCCCGCCCGCTCCAGGCCGCTGCCAGCCTCCTCCCTCACACCCGGTGTTAGGATCCAGTTTTGCTGGTGAGAGGAAGGCCCCCTTGCTCTCTAGCCGACCTCAGGCGAGTCTGGGAGGCCTGGGGCAGTTGGACCAGCCTCTTGTGTCAGGTTCCATCCCTTCGAGCAAGATTAAGACACAAACGAGGTCAGATGTGGTAAATCTTTGGGGGAAAGAGAAAAAGCAGCTATAGGAAAGGAAGGGAGGAAAGATGGGAGATTAAGCAAGAGGTCTGGATAGAGAGCGCAGGCAGTCACCACTATGGATCCATGGCGTCCCGGGGGTCTGTGCTTCTGGGGTCTTCGGTGGTGGGTGATCACACACAGGGGTTGGTGGTTGCACAGGGCCTTCAGTGATCTCACAGGGTCAGTGATCGCACACGGGGTCTGAGACAGTGGCCTTTTATAGGCTGCGTGCCAAAGGCACACACTTGCACAGACTGCCCTCAGCAACAACTTCACGCTTGCGCCATGCAGCGCGCATCTCCCATCTCCAGGCTCCCTTCCCATGCCTGGGGTCTCATGTGCTGACCACGTGCACATGCCCACAGCCTGTTGCTGCCACCGGATAGGATGTTACCATGGCCCTGCTGCTGTCCTTGTGGCTGTGTGGGCAGGGGGCAGCCTGCACAATTGCCCTGCAGGATCCTGTTAGCTTCACATGGGCAAGCTTTGAGACAAATGTCCAGCCGTTCTGTCCCTCAGACCTGGCTCTGATGTGGCATAGAAGGTCAGTTGTCAATTAATTAACACTATGGAGGTTTCGCTCAAGCCCTGGGATCTGGAGGCCTTCTAACTCTGGAATAAAGACCTCAAGTGTGCAAAGAAGACATTTTGGAGTGTGATTAAACAGTCAGTGGCTTTTTTAGTACTATTTGCAATTATCGGTTTTACAAAATAGTAAAACAAACCTGGAATTATACCCTAACGTTGAATCGTGCCTTTGTTCTCCTGTGAACTCTGAGCCTTGTTCTCTGTTGTCCCGCTCCCCCTGCAGATCTTGGGAAATGTTTCCGAGTTCCAGCGAGTCGTCAACGTACTGCAGGAAGGGGTGGATTTTGATATTGATGTCAACGCATCTGTCTTTGAAACTAACATTCGAGGTGAGGTGGGTTTTTCCTGTGGTGTTTATGCTGGATGACCTTCCTGCATGAGTCTCTGAACTGTGCACAGAGGTAAGGCGAGGTAGTGCTCAGAGTGAATTTGTAACGCAGTGTAACAGGACACGTAAACACAGAAAAGATCCCAAACAAATGTTGCTTCCGCCTTATCTTTGCACATCACCTTTCTGCTTCCTGCCTCAACACAAAGAGAAGTACATGTGGCAGTTTCAGTATTCTGGTGCCAGGTTTTAACCTTTGGGATAAACATCTTTTCCACTGAAACAGTACAAATTGTACACTATCTCTTTTACATACTGTTTTGGAGTAGAGATTATTTATTTCTTGCTTTAGCGTCATAAAGTGAAACTTGTCTTTTTTCTTAAAAATCATGAAGGCCTTTGGAGTCTCATGCCCGGTTGAATGCCTAACTGCTTCAGTACTGTCCAACTAAAAGATACTGGCAGGAAACAAAACTGTTAGTTATGGTTTTTTTGTTTCTCCTGTCAAATATTGCTGAGCCAGTCTTTGCAGCACTAATTTCTCTCTGTGCATTTGTTATGTGACAGTAGACAAGGCTGTGAAAAGGGCTAATAAATCCCTGCCTCTGTCAGTCACACTGAAATTCTTGCCTAGACATTTTTCTCCAAGGAATTTAAGAAAGTACGCTGTCTTACTTCACACAAGACAAAGCTGTCCGGAAGAAATGAGACAGAATTCCTCTCATAGAGGTTCGTGTTCGTTCCCTTAGCTTTCTCATTGTCTGCAGGGCAGTGCAGGTATAGTGGGGCAAGTAGGATCTGATGCTTCTAAAATAATGGAAGATAGAGATCTGCTGCCCATTGCAAACAGACAGGAAGAAACAAACCAAGCGCTCTTGTTTTGTGGCATACTGAATTAGGCTGTTAAAGATGAGCCATCTCACTTTTCTTCTCCATAAACACTGCCTTTGCATCATGATAAATACAAATAAATAGAACTGGTTTCACGTTTCATTCCTCTGCCACATCCTTTAATGGGATTCTTACTGTGCACCTTCCAGTGGTGGGTGGTCTCCTCTCTGCTCACTTGCTGTCAAAGAAGGCTGGTGTTGAAGTAGAAGTGGGCTGGCCGTGCTCTGGACCTCTCCTCAGGATGGCGGAGGAAGCAGCTCGCAAACTCCTGCCGGGTGAGAACTTGTCTGGTTTGTGTTGCTGTCGCTGTAGGCGACTAGTGCGTTTGGTGAAGATGGCACTGGCTGATGTGTAAACTCATAAACCAGTCCTGCATTCCCTGAGCTCAAAGTAAGTTTAGCTTGCGGGGAAAACGTGGAGTGCATGACACCAGCTGTATATGTGCATGCCAAGTGTTGTATGTGCTTAACACATCTGTTTCTTTGCTGCTTGCTGAGGGGAAATGTATTTAATATAAATAATGAATAAAGCACAAGCTCGGTGTTTGCGCTTTGCTGCCCAGTGTGTTTAGTTCTATTTTGACTACCCTTCTTGTGCTGTTAAAGAAGGAGGGATGCAGTCTGCTGCTCTGGGCAAGGTGGAAGAGATCTGCAGTACCTTCTCGGGACTGTGTGTAGTTTGGGGTGCTCTCTCTGCCCCTCCCACGATCACAGTCTACTTCTCATTTAATTCTTTGCAGTTACTGCAATTGCTCCAGTCCCTCTTCTTGCCTGTGTGCAGTAGAATGCAAGGCACGTGTTTGCTTGATGGTCTGTCAATCATAACTGTGAACACTCGTGTGAATCCAAAATACTATGTTTCAGCTTTTCAGACCCCAACTGGGATGCCATATGGAACAGTGAACTTGCTGCATGGAGTAAACCCTGGGGAGACCCCAGTTACCTGTACTGCTGGAATTGGTACATTTATAGTGGAATTTGCTACTTTGAGCCACCTGACTGGTGACCCAGTGTTCGAGGATGTTGCCAGGAAGGCTTTGAAGGCACTATGGAAAAATCGCTCAGATATTGGGCTGGTGAGTGAGGAATGGACTTTGAATTTGCTGGCCTGCTTTTTGTATAGTTTTGTGCATGCAATTCTAACAGTAAAAAAGCATAAATGCAGAGGAGAGAGAATAACCAGAATGTTAATAACTGGGCTGAAGTTGTGTGTCTGACATGGTTCCTGGACGCCTGCAGCACCCACACCTCTGCTTTAGTGGTGCAACCCAACGTTATACCTTTGTTCTGTTCCATAACAGATGTTGTTGGGAGACAAAAGCCTTCTACTGGGTATTGCAGTTTTTGTAACAGCAACTGTAACAGATTAAATAGCAGGTCTGTCTGATGCCTGCTGGGACAACGGCCTATGGAAGAGAGTAAGATCATGGCAAGTGCACCAGGGTATAAGCAGCCCCTACAGCTTTGCTGTTAGCAATATCCAGAGCTAGACGTGTTATCTCTGTGTTCACTACCTCCTGGTCGAACTTCAGTTAATTTCTATAGGTGCTTTTTGCACCTGTGTGAGCTCCTAGTGTTGTGTATGTGAAGCAGAACAGATTTATTCATACACTGTATGTAGAAGTGGTCCCTTTTGTTTGCTTTGGGATCTGTTTATTTTTGGTTTATACCCCTAATCCTTGTTCAAGAAAGAAACTGAATAGCTGGGTTTTTTCATCATTGTTAAGCAAGTCACCATTGTGTATTTTATTCTCCGTCAGCTGGGTTTGTTTCTAGGCTGAAGAGTCCCAGGTGTGAAGGATCTATTTAAATATTAGCACGGCAGCTGTCATACCTTTGACATCCTTGGCCTCCATCTCCGTATCTGTACCTCTTCATCCTTTGCTACTCTTTTGTAAGATTGTAATTAGGACCAGACACATCGTCTTGAAATTGTGCATTTTTACAGTAGCTTAATGGTGTTTTGTTTTGGCCAGTGCAACATTTATACTGGAAGCATAAAAATCCAAAGTTGTATTTTCTACAGTTTGTACTTCTCTGATGCTCACAAATGTGTCTTGTAATGGAGAAAATGCTAGTTGGAATGGACATTGTGAATCTGTGAAATGGACAGTCTGAAAAAAGGAAAAGGACCTGGGGCTGTTGGTTGATGGAGGGCTGAATGTGAGCCAGCAGTGTGCCCAGGTGGCCAAGAAGGCCAGCAGCATCCTGGCTTGTATCAGGACTGGTGTGGCCAGCAGGAGCAGGGCAGTGACCGTGCCCCTGTCCTGGGCACTGGGGAGGCCGCCCCTTGAATGCTGGGTTCAGGGTTGGGCCCCTCACTCCCAGAAGGACCTGGAGGGGCTGGAGCGTGTCCAGAGAAGGGCACCAGAGCTGGGGGAGGGGTCTGGAGCCCAAGGCTGCTGGGGAGCATCTGGGGGAGCTGGGGGTGTTCAGTCTGGAGAAGAGAAGGCTGAGGGGAGCCCTTATCACTGCCTACAACTGCCTGACGGGAGAGTGGAGCTGGGTGGGGGTCAGTCTCTGCTCCCAGGGAATGGGCAATCAAACGAGGGGAAACAGCCCCAGTGCAGGTTTAGGTTGGACATTGGGAAAAATTCCTTCCCTGCAAGGGCTGTCAGGCACTGGAAGGGGCTGCCCAGGGCAGGGGTCGAGTCCCCTTCCCTGGGGGTATTTAAAAGCTGGGCAGACAAGATGCCTAGGGACGTGGTTTAGTGGTGGGATTGCAGGGTTAGGGTAATGGTTGGTCTTGATGATCTTAAAGGTCTTTTCCAACCTAAACGAGTCTATGATTCTAAAAAAAGGTCAAGGGTTTCTTGTGTTGTGGTGTTGCGGGGATTTTTTTAAACTGTTGTTTAGTAGATAAGCTTTATTTCCACTTCAACTCCCTCTTTCCTCCTCCCTCACTTCTTCCAGGTTGGTAACCACATTGATGTGATAACTGCCAAGTGGGTGGCCCAGGATGCTGGCATTGGGGCTGGAGTGGACTCCTACTTTGAATACCTTGTCAAAGGAGCCATTCTCCTGCAGGACAAGGAGCTGATGTCCATGTTTCTAGGTGAGCGGTCTGTTTTCTGTGTGAAGGGTCCCAGGAATGCTTCCTTGACTGCACCTGTAAAAACTTTGAATGAGGGACTGTGGAAGATGAGGAATCTACTAGGGCACATTCAAGACTGTTCCTGAAGCCTTTGTTGTAATACATTTGAACAGCCTGTGGTAACAGTGAGTTACCAGAGTGAGCACCCTGAGACGTCATTCATTTGACAGGTCTCAAGTGAAAAAGGGGCTTCTCTCATTCTTAAAAACAGTATATTTTTTTTGTTGTTGTTGAATTACCTACCCATCTATGTTTCCTTATAGAATATAACAAAGCTATCAAAAATTACACAAAGTTTGATGACTGGTACCTCTGGGTTCAGATGTACAAAGGAACGGTGTCCATGCCTGTTTTTCAGTCCCTGGAGGCCTACTGGCCAGGCCTACAGGTAAGAGCTGTCGTACCAGTAGCATGCAGTGATTTTATTCTGTCTTGGGTCAGTCTTTAATATAAAAGTTACAAATATAACCCTCATCTGTGCTGGCTTAAAAGTTTGTTTTGATCTCTGGTGAAATCTACAGTCATCTGAGCCTGTAGAAGAGCAGATGTTGACTTCATCTATGATCTGTTAAAGAAGTATCCCATTAAGCACGATGGGAGGGCAGGTTTGTTGTAGCAAGCTCCACTGACAGTAGTCTCATAATCCAGATGGGGAAAGTAAGGCAAATGAAAATCACACCTCTTTTTCCCCCACTTTATAAATGCTTTATTTGTGTGATTACTTTCCCATTGAGAGGTTTGCTCTTGCATTAGTACTTACGTTTGGTCTGGGACTTTGTTATCCCGACTGAAACAGCCTGGATGCTGTGACTGACTATAAGAAATGTTGACTGAAGAAACCCAGCCTTCCATTAGCTAAAAATCAAGAGACTTCATGTTGTTTAGGTGTGTGGAATGTGATCCAACAGAAAAGCAGCACCAGTCTCCTTAGTCCTACCTATTCTTAAGGCACTGTGCCTAAATATTACTAAACACCATTCAGATCTGCTGAACAACCCATTTCTGTCACCGTCTCTTGCTTTGACTGTAGGAGTGTTACTGCATCGATTCCTGTGCTGTTTCTGCTTCACCCAGGTGTTGCTCTGCTAATTGTTTCCTCTCTCTCAGAGCCTAATTGGGGATGTAGATAATGCCATACGAACCTTCCTCAACTATTACACTGTCTGGAAGCAGTTTGGTGGGCTGCCTGAGTTCTACAACATTCCCCAGGGCTATACGGTGGACAAGAGAGAAGGATATCCACTCCGGCCTGGTAAGCAGAGATGAAATAAAAAGGAACATGGACTCCTGCTTTTACTCTGGTGGTAAGATCAAACGTTAGCAACACCTGCCCTCCAAAAGCTCCTCCCCAGTTTTGTTTTGACTTGGTTCCTGCATGTGTTTTACCAGCAATGTCCATAGTCAAAGCTACACATTTTGCTTTCTGCCTTTCACAAAAGCAGAGCTACCTTTTAAAGGAAGCAAACCACAGTGTTACTATATTAAGGGGACCCGTTAATGAATTGGGTTCACAATGTAGGATTTGACAGCCAAAATCAAGGACACGCTGTCTGACGTGGGATGTTTTAAAGCCATGTGAAATGTTGATATGCTTGCCTGTGTCCTTTAAATTTAGGAAGTGAAAGTGAGTATGAATAGATCACTCTAGTTCTGCTGGGTTCCTGAAACTAATTCTAGTTGCACTAGTAAAGCTGAACGTACAAGAGGGATTATATGTTGTCTGTGATACTGCAATGAAATGATCTGTATTTTGTTCTGGTTTGTTTTTTGGTTTGTTTTTATAACTCTGAAAAAAATACGAATTAACACCTGATTATTAGGTCAGTGTCCTGGTTTCAGCTGGGATAGAGTTAACTTTCTTCCCGGGAGCTGGCATAGTGCTGGGTTTTAGATTTAGTATGAGAAGAATGTTGGTAACACACTGATGGTTCAGTTGTTGCTGAGCTGGACTGACACCAGTCAAGGCCTTTTTCAGCTTCCCCTGCTCTGCCAGGGGCACAAGAAGCTGGGAGGGGGCACAGCCAGAACAGCCGACCCCAACTGGCCACAGGGCTATTCCAGACCATATGGTGTCATGCCCAGTATAGAAGCAGGGGGGAAGGCTGGCGAGGGGGTCCTGCTCAGGGACGGGCTGGGCATCGGGTGGTGAGCAATTGTTTTTCACTTGTATTGCTTGTCTTTCTTTGGTTTTATTTCTCTCTCTTTTTGTTATTTTCATTATACCTTATTATTTTATTTTTATTATTAAACTTTTCTTATCTCAACCCATAAGTGTTCTCACTTTTGCCCATCTGATTCTCTCCCCATCCCACTTGGGGCAGGGGAGTGAGTGAGCGGCTGGGTGGGGCTTAGTGGCTGGCTGGGGTTAAACCATGACAGTCAGTAAAAGTTTGTAAATGAGGATAATTAATTTCCTTTTGGCCTGAGTGTTCAAGTGACATCCACACTGGACACTTCTACCAAAAATACTCATCAGCCTTAACTTTCAAATGCATTACAGCATCCTGAAAGACCCATTTCTTAGTAAGTAAACCCTGCACAGTTGTCTATACAGAGTATTTCCATAGTGGCTGTTTTCATGGTGGTTTAGATACCTCTGTTTCAGAGGCTCACAGTATTGTTTAAAAATTGTATTTTGAGGATTGAATTTCTTGTCTGTAATCCCTTCTAGAAGCATCTTTTCTTTCTTTGACAACTGAGTTTTAATCCTTTTCTCTCTTGCTCCCCTCCCACTCTCTGAATGTGGGAAGGGAGCGCTATTCACTGGTACCTGAGCTGATGCAATCTGATTAGAGTGAATTTCTTTGTAGCCCATCCTCAGTAAAAGCAAATCTCTGTGCTTTGAGCCAGAGGAAAGATGAGGCAAGCTAGGCTGTTTACCTGATCATCTTAAAGTAGTATTGTTAAATTTGTTCAAGGAATATATTGTCTTCCCTGGGTGTGTGGTTTGGTAATCTTTACGCTTGCAAATGTTTGGGGTTTTTTTGCAGAGCTGATTGAGAGTGCAATGTATCTGTACCGTGCTACAAGAGATCCCACGCTCTTAGAACTGGGAAGAGATGCAGTGGAGTCAATAGAAAAAATCAGCAGGGTGGACTGTGGATTTGCAACTGTAAGTGCTAAATCAACTGCTAAGTTGGCTAAATGGCTGCTAAAACAGCTTGTTCTCATGAATGGTGTTTTGCCATTGAGTCAAGTGATCACTTGGGTTGAAACATGACTTCTTTTTCAAAGAAACCCTTGGTATTTCTCTGTGAAGCTCGTCTCCTAACTCTTGTCATGTTTCTGGTGGTAACTTCCCTCACAGCCTGAACAGTGGCCAAATTCTGTCATTGGCTGTTGCACCAGAGCCCAAAACATGGGAAAGCATCAGAAACTTCTCCTCCCCCCTGCATCTTGGTAGCTATTAGGTGTTCCAGCTGAGCAAGAAGGCTCATATGCAGGCTGGCTCATACACCGGTTGTGTGATTCTGCTTTTCCACTATGCCTTGAAGATCTCGTCAAACACAACAACTGCAGTGAGTGATTTCTCTAAAATCATTTAATGGAAGATTTCAAACATACTATCAAGCTCTGTTTTACAAAAGACTCCTTATTAATATTGGGAATTAGGCCTTGTGCTTTGGGAAGTAGGTAAAAGCCTTATGATTGGGGTTTTTTAGTGGGGGAAATGATGGGAAGCTTACTCACCCTTCTCCTTATCCAGCTAGGAAGTGTATTTCTCCTGATTGTTAGTTACTGTTCCTTATCGCTAGACTATGCTAACTCAAAACATCTGAAACCTCGATGTATTTGCATACAGCTATTTAAAATACAGGGTGAATTGGTGCCAAACTGTGGTGTTTAAATGAAATTAATTGCAAGCTGGTTTTACTTTTCCCCCCTAAGTTTGTAACTGAACTGAATTCCATATATCTGTAACCCCCTGTATTTCTTCTCTTGTAGATCAAAGACTTGAGAGATCACAGGCTGGATAATCGCATGGAATCCTTCTTTTTGGCTGAAACAGTAAAATACTTGTACCTGCTGTTTGACCCAGACAACTTCATTCACAATGATGGTTCGGTCTTTGATGTGGTGATTACGCCATATGGGGAATGTATCTTGAATGCCGGAGGATATGTCTTCAACACTGAAGCTCACCCTATAGACCCTGCTGCGCTGCACTGCTGTAGGAAGCGTAAGGAAGAGCAGTGGGAAGTGGAAGACTTGCTGCGGGAATTTTACTCACTGAAGAAGAACAAAAAATTCACTTTAAAAAGAGCTTCTGACCATGGTGAAGAAGAAAGTGCAAAAGATGCCTCTTCAGGAAAAGGTGGAGAGAAGAGAAACTCCAAGAAGAGCTCACACTCCCTCCTGAGCTGCCCCAGTCAGTCCTTTAACTCTAAACTTGCAGTACTGGGACAGGTCTTCCTGGATAACAACTGATTCTATTTTCATTATCGGTTTAAATTATTGATTCAGACTCTGGGAATATATTTTTATAGTTTCATAACAGAAAAAGTCATACCTCGCAATGTGAATTGTATTATGAAGTGAAACAGTTTCCCATTAAATTCTGCCACTGCTGGTTCATAAAATACAATTCAGATATCGGCTGTTAATGCTGCAGAGTTGCCAATCCCAAACTGATGGTTGCCTGAGTAGCAGATAGGTGTTCAGAAAGAGAAAGAAGAGTCTACAGGTTAGAGGCACCTTGTGAGTTTATTCCGAAGTTTTACAGGCTTATGCAGAGTCCACAGCTTGCTTTGCTCTGTGAAAATGAGCCTGAGCGGTTCCCTGTCATAAGGAGAAAAGCAGGGATCACTTCACTTCTGAGGCTACAAGTCTTCTCTCCTCTTTTATCTTTGGCCTTTTTATGAATATGCGCTTAGCTGGACAGATTGATGATGAGTTGGGAAAACTGTTTGATTTTGTGGCGGAGGCTCAGGTTTGTAGGTCTAGCGTGTCTGTCAAGCGTGAAGGATGGCATGGGGGGAGGAGAGCAGCTGCGACACAGAAAGTTGCTTGACTCCTCTGTATGTGGAGCCAGCGTGGGTCAGTACCACCTGCCTGAAACTGGTTTAGTAAGTGTCCAGGTAATGTCAAACTGAGGTGGAGTGTGGACTAGTGAAGGTTTGATTTACCCTGCAATGGAGCTTGCTTCCTTCTTACAGCATCTAACATGCTTTTCCTATGAAATTTCCCCATTTCCTTCCTCTTTTAAACTTCCCTTTGGGGCTTCACTTGCGTAAGTCCGCATCAGCCACCTCAGTCAGTCAGTGAAGCTGGCTTCAGGGTGGACCAGCTGAGCTGCATGTGTAGCGTGCATAAGTGCAGGATGGAAGGGGGCTTGGTTCGGACTGAAATGCAACTCTGCTTTGGTGCAGCAGTCAGCTGAAGAGATGTTCACAAGCCGCTCCCTGCAGCAGCCAATGGGAGAGCTCCTGAGCCTTCCTCTGACGGAAACCAGGCTGCATTTCTTTTTCTTAACAGGTGAAAGGCATGAAACCTCTTGGTGTTCAGCTGACTTGACAAATCCAAACCTTTTAATGTGTTATTAGTGTCTTTGATAGGAGCATGCAATGATCAGAAAGAGAGAAATCAGTAGCGTTCTACAAAGAGTTTTTTAAAGAAAATGGGGGCAAGGGGTAGAAAAATTTTCTTTTTCCTTCAAGCCTGCTGGAAGTTGAGTCTGGAGCAAGCACAAACAAGCTATAGTCACAGGATCACAGAATGGCAAGGGTTGGAAGGGACCTCTGGAGATCATCTAGTCCAACCCCATTGGGTCATTTGAGTGCGTTAGAGATACATAGGATAAATAAATCCATGTGACCAGTACAACTCGGTCAGTGCCCCATCTGTTGATGTGGGCTTGCTTTGAGAAACTGCTGCTTTTGTCCTGATCTGTACTGGTGTGGTACAGTTACATGAAATCTGTACTCTTACCCTTCAGGATGGAAATCCTGTTGCTGTTGTGAGTAAACTACAGTAAGAGGCACTTGCAGTTTGGGACAGACAGATGTATCGGAAGGGGTGGTAACTTCTAAGGGGCCTTCTAGCTCTGTAGTTCTTTCCTTTTAGCGGGTGGGACAGTTGCTGTTCTAGAAATACTGCATTGATGCAATTGTTGCATGGGAGGTGCTGAGGGAAGGGCACCCTAAAATTGAGGCACTGTTAGACAAAGGTGGAGCTCTCGTTAGCAGCTCCTTGTTGTAACCTTAAAGTTCTTCTCCAGCCGTTCATATCTCTCGCGCTGTTCGTCATCTAATCTGTAGAACAAAATGCCTTCTCCAGTGGCTTTTCTTGGTCCTCAGTCCTGATTCTCTCTCAGTATTGCCCCACCCATGAAGTAGAGGAAAAGGAAAGCCTTGAGGGAGAGGCTGCAGCTTGCCAAAACAGCAGATCTCTGCTAACCACAGCATTTTGGTGCCCTCATCTAGGAGGGTCCAGGAGCAGAACCAAGGGGTAGTAGCCTTAGGAGACTACTCCTGACGGGAGGGTGTAGTGAGGTGGGTGTTGGTCTCTTCTCCCAGAGAATGGGCAATGGGATGAGGGGAAACAGCCTCAAGTTGTGCCAGGGCAGATTCAGATTGGACATTAGGAAAAATTTCTTCCCTGAAAGGGCTGTCAAGCACTGGAAGGGGCTGCCCAGGGCAGGGGTTGAGTCCCCATCCCTGGTGGGATTTAAAAGCCGGGCAGAGGAGGTGCTTAGGGCCAGGGTTTAGTGGTGGGATGGCAGGGTTAGGGTAACAGTTGTGCTGGGTGATCTTAAAGGTCTTTTCCAACCTTAACAATTCTATGATTCTATGATCTTTCCTCAGCACAGCTGGAGCTGAAAGAACTCATCTGTTCACAGCTGCTGTTCTACTGTGAGTAATTAGGTGGATCTTGGTTAGTGCTATGGGATGGATGAGTCAGAATAACACAAGACAGCCTAACTTTTGGGTTGTTCCAGTATTTGAGAGCGACTACCATCTTTCTAAGACTTACTTTTAACAAAAAGAACTGCTACATGATTTCTTCGGGTCCTTAGTAAGCCTTTTCTTTAAATGGAAAACTCTATGACTTGGCCTAGGTGCTGGAGGGCAGAAGCATACTTTGAGCCTTAGTGGCACGTCTGGAAGCTGTGCTATTTTATAGGCAATGTGATGAAGGACAGATATTTGGGAAGCTCTCTCCAAGAGATGGTGGGATGAAATCGGTGGTGGCTGGCTGTCCGTCCCTCTGGAGATCAGATTCCATTCCCTGTATGTACAACGTAAGAGGTTCTGCTGTTAGTGAGAACTTGATGGATTCAAAATTACTATCACAAGTCAGCTGGGGAAAAAAACATAAAGCTGAAACTTGTGGTCTCCTGCTGCCTCCCCTCCCAGGGGCCTCACAGTGAAGGACATCTGTGGGAAGAGATGGCAGGTCTATTTTGGCATATTCCAGCTGGAGGGAGAGCTCCAATCAAGCAATATGTTGAGTGCTTGGTCACATTAACAGAATGTGAAAGGAGTTTGGTTGGGAATCCAAAGTGAGATGTGTGTGAAATGCAGATGGGTATTGGTAATTTTGGATGGCTTCCAAATGAGGCGGGTTAGCACTCAAAGATCCCACCTACAGGGCATACTCCTGGCATCTGTCAGAGGATGGAAGGAAACTGCGGATTTTGGTGGAGTTGTGAAAGAGAGCACAGAAACAAAATCTAGCGTTTGCTGTTGATACCACCCTTGTAAGTCATTCAGGGTTTTTTTTCTCTGCTCCAAGCAGTCTGCAAAGCCCAAAACTTAAGGCAAGATTTTCTCAGGTGTTTCAGAAGTAATTGTTTGGATTTGGAGAGGCTGTGGACTGATGGAAGGTGAAACATCTTGTGAAAGATTATTTTAATGGAGCAAACAGAAGATAGAGGAAAAAGAGCATAAATTGCTGGGAAATGGCAAAAAACATACCGAAAAGAAAGCGGGGGGGGAGGGGGGAACACTTGGTGAGAAGTGATGTAAGATGTGATGCTCTAAAACTTTAAAATACATCACCTGGATGCCATCACAGCACTGGTTAGGCAATGCCGTTGAGTATGTTAATCCCTAGTGTGTCTTACTGCTTCCTGTTGTTCCTTGTACAACAAAGGGAAGCTAAAATGGAATATAAACTAAGGTCTGCATCGAAAGCAGTCATGGTTTTGAGCACCTGTATTGTATGCTGCATTCCTTGCCATCTCGCCAAGAACCGGGGCTGGGCAGTTCGGCCGGGCAGGGGCCGAGGGAGCAAGCGGGGGAGGAGGGCGGCCACCCGTGAGCTGTGCCCATCGTCACCTTTCGGTCCCCGGGAGCCGCTGCCTGTGCCTTGGTCAAGAACCCGCTCCCAAGCGTCCGTCTTCCCAAGGTGCTGCGTCTCCTTCGACTTGTTGGGTTTGGGGTTTTTTTAGCCCCCCGGAGGCACTTACAGGGTTTTGCTTTGGTTTGAACAGCACCCGGCTCGGACGCAGCTTTCTCCCTCCCAGCTTTGTTGCATGGGCCGGGCTGGGGGTGCCTGGTCTGTGGTTCCTGTCGCTGGATCCACAGCTTCTCGGGCGCTGCGCGGGGGATTTCAGCTCTGCCTGGGTGTCCCACTTCCCCACGCCGGCTGGCGACAGGAGCGTGGCGGTGGGAGCGGCGGGAGAGCAGGGGTGGGTATTTGCACAGCAATAACCTGGGGAGGAGGGCAGCTCCCGCCGGGGCCCCGCTGCCTCAGCGCCCCCAGCGGGGGGGGGGGGGGGGGGGGGCAGGGCCGGGCCCTCGCGCCCGCGGGGATGACGCAGCCGCTGTGTGCCTCCGTCTGGGCCTGGCGGTCGCCACCCCCCCGCCCCGTTTCTCGGGGCAGCCAGCGGCGGCTTTGCACTGCGCGCCTCTCCCCGCCGGACTACATTTCCCATCGGCCACTGCGGTCCAGCGGCGGTGCAGTGCGCGCGGGGCCCGGGCGGGGGCGCTACGGGGCGCCCCTCGCGCCGCGCCGTACAAAGCGGCGGGGGGGGGGCCGGCGGAACCCGGAGCAGCTCCGGCCGGGCGCTGGCGGCTGTGGCCTGCGGGGGGGGGGGGGGGCCGGTGGCGAGGCCCCGTGGTGGGGGGAGGCCGTTCCGGCGACACCTGGGGCGGGGAGGGGAGGCGGGGGCTTACTGGGCCTGGGGGTCGGCGCGGCCGCGGGGGAGCAGAGCGCTGGCGTGGGGGCCGGCGGGGGGCCGGGGCGGCTGGCGGAGGCCCCGCCGCACCTCCTGCCCCGTGCCCACCCCCGCCCGCCGCCGGCCTCGGGCAGGGCCTGCGGATCTGGCCCGCAAGGCCCCGCTCCGTCGGGGTTGGGAGCGGGTGTTTGCGGGCCTTCGCGGCCCTTCGGCGGGGCTGAGCTCCGGCCCGGGGCTGTTAGGCCTCTCCTGGAGTTCCGAGGCCGGGAAGAGCTCGGGTGGCCTAGCGGGGCCTGCCGCCAGGTCTGCTTGGAGGCAGCGGCTGGCGGAGCGGCCTCTCTCCGGCTGGACCGGAGCGCTCCCTGGGGCTCCCCGCGGCTCCCCGCGCTCCTCCGCCAGCCCGGCGTTGGTCCCGGTCCCGGACGGTGGCCCCGCAGCCTCACGCGGCGGGCAGAAGGATGCCTCTGTGCCTTCCTTGCGCCTATTCCCTCCTTCCCATCCCCGATCTGCCTGGAGCGGGAGAAGTGTTTGCCGTGCTGTGAAAGAGCTGTGCTTCTCAGTGGCTTTGGTTGGTGATAGAGGGTGTGGGTTTTTCCTGCGAAGAAAGGAAGCTCTGCTTGGAACCGTAACAATGCAGCGTCAAAATTTAAGTATATTTGATAGACAAAGGCAGCCTCATGATATTAGGGCTTAGGAGATCTTTTAGCTCTGGAATGGGGTGGGCTTAATGCTGCTGGTTTTCCATGAAGCTAATCCAGGTCTATTTCAAATTTGTGATCTTTCCCAATTTATGATGCTGGGAAATAATAAGAAATGAAATCAGCTCATTAACCTAGGCTTGTGCCCACCATGTGCTTATGCTGGCTCTTTTAAGAAGCTGCTCACAAATAATGGGCTATATTAATTTCTTTTTATGAGGAATAATTGGCATTTACTTTACAGATTAAATGCGAAATGGTGCAAAGACTTGGAAGCTGAAGCGTGGGATAAAGAACTTGCAGTCAGGTGGTGATTTATTGAGCTAAAGTATCTTAAGAGTTGAAATGGAATAAAAAATGGGATTTCTGTAAGTGGTTTTCACTAGTGCAGACAACAGTGTTTTCCTTGATTAACAAGGATTCTGAGCAATTGCTAAGAGAAGACTTGTTCATCATAAATGTCCATGCCTCATTCCGTAGCAGAGAGAGGTAAAAGAGGAGAGGGTGACTTTTTAAAAAATCTTTTGTCCTTATTGTACTTCTTGCTCGATGCTAGTTTGGTTAATACTTACAAAAAAGCAAGTAATTTGCATGAATTTAAATCTGATACTGTCTCTTTTGAAGGAAGTTATTTCTGTGGGGTTGTTTCAGGAGCGTATTTCATATGGCATGTGGACGTGATCTGTTGGGATGGAACCTCCACTCTGGCCTTGGGTTTGCTTGAGAGATACAGCTGTACTGTGTTTTAATTAGGGTCTTTTATGAATTCTTGGAAATAACTGCTGAAAAAAACGACCAGGCTTTTACAGTAATCGAGCAAACTTCTGCTAGCTATATCCTCCTCCGCCTCGTGCCCAAGTTTAACGTGGGGTTTTTTATTGCTGGGGTTTTGTTTTACTTTATAAATTTCAGTGTCACTGTGCTGCCCTGAAAGACTCAAAGCTTGGATGCCTAGGGCTTCATAAATGCTGTAGGAATACATTTTTAAATCACTTGGACTGATGGGGGGGGGAAAAAACAACTCCCTGAATGATTTAGAACTTCGTATATTACACATGTTTGTACTTTTACCTTGAAGCAGTTTTTTGTTTGTAGGCAATCTAAATATAAAACACTTTGATGTAACTTTTAAAGAAGTACAAGGCAGTTTGGGGTGCTTTTCGTTTAAGTTCTTTTTTTAGAAAAATGCTTGCAGTTTTCCTGCAGTTTGCTCCTCAGTGGCAGGCTGGTAGCCCTTCCATAAGTTTCTCAACTCATTTGCTCCTGAAAAGCCTGACAGCAGATCAAGTTTCCAAGCTGCTGTGTTGGGGTCTGGAAGACCAAGTCAGGAGAATGTCCTTTGAGCTTGCTCTTCCCGTTCTTTGCAAGGACGTTTTGGGTCATATGCTGCACGGGCTGCACCGCTGGTATCCCGTGAGGAAAAGAAACCCTCTTCAAGATCTTAATTCAGAGAGATTGGGAAACACCGTTCCTTGCAGTGGTGCCTGCCATCCGAGTAGTGTTCTCCCCCAATGTTGCCACTGTGTTTCAGCATCTGATCTCCGGGAGACAATTCCTATCCTTTTGTGGCCAGCAGTGGCATTTATTCTTAAACAGAGCTATACGTACTGGTTTTAGGTGATTTCAAGACTGGTTTTGTATGAGGAAAGCAGGGCCTTGTCTTTCAGTTGGTGAGGATGATTGTTGATGGGCCTACACCTGAAAGTTCATCAGTCTGATCTCACAGGGGCATAAAAATATTTTTAGCAGCAACAGCCACATGAATATTTGGCAGTTTTGAGGCCAGCTTAAGTCTCTGAAATCTGGATCCATGTGCGTTCTTGTACTTGTCTACCAGGAGCCATAGCTTTCTTGCCGGTTGGTTTCTTTGCTTTATTATTAATAATATGAATGATGGATAAAGCAGATTGCCATTATCTGTTCATATATCCATATTGCTGGCATCAGCTCCTGCCCTGGATGCAAACCTCAGTCATTGGTATCCAATTGCACAACCTTGTATGGAGGTTTGCCCTAGCACTGAGTACACAGAAAGCGAAAGGGGCTTTTCGGATCTTGGTGAACTAGAAGCAGACCACCTTTCCAGAAGTGATGCACATTTTCTAATAAGGGGAAATATTGGTTGTAAGCTGGCTGGTCTGTAGTCCCCCTCCTGGCACAGCTGCGCTGTGTGCATGCAGGCTCTGTAAGTAAGACCTGATGGGGTTTGTGCTGTGGCTCCTTGAAGGCAAAGGAACATTTTGGCTCAGCTGATCAAGCTCAAATCCCGTTAGCAAGAGGGCACACACTTCATCTGCTCCCAGCTGACTGTGAAAAGCATGTATATAACATGAAACCAGAAGATATTTAGGTGCAGGTATGTGAATCCCTGTAGGCAGAGCAGTGTAAGAGTGGACTAACCAGTGATTTGTTGGCAAACTAGCGTGCTTCTGATGCAGTCCCAAGAGCAGATTGTCAGCACCGATCTCACTCTCAGAGGATTGCCAAGGCTTAGCCGAAACAATCAGAATGGAAAAAAAAGAGTCCATCTTTCCAGCTGTATTTCGTGATCTGCTATTCCTAGGAATAGATGCCTCCCTTAGCAGTGTAATCCCTGTCCACTCTGAAACAGCGCTCTATGCGAAGGTTCTGCCTCAGACATCCGGATTTCCAGGTTATCAGTGTTCTGTAGTAGCTTCCCAACTCTGAGAAAATACTTTGTTTTCAATAAGTTTTGTTTCTTCCTTATAACACCACCAACAAAAAGCATCATGTGAATATAATCCAGTTCAGTAGCTCTAATTGTACGGATCTTAGCAGGCCTCTTCAGTAGAGTACAGCTAAGCGAGTATTGGAAAAATCTGGACAGGCTTTATATATATATAATGTTAGAAATGCTCAGAAGTGGTAGTGTTGGACTTCAGTAGTCTTAGTTTGTGTGACTGAGGATGAGTGGGAAGAAAACTGTTGTAGATGTGGTATTCCTCGCCCCTCTCCTTTTTCCTGGATATCCCTATGGATCTTGCTTTCTTTCAAAACGAATTAAAGAAGAAACTTAGGCAGTTCCAAGGAAAAAAGTAATCCCTGAGAACTTAATGTAATTTTACACATTAGTTGATTTATTTTTCTCTGAGAGTAAGATCATCAAACCAGACATTAGGAGCTATTATTGTTACCTGGTAGATTCCGTAAGTGGTTTTGAAGAGCTGCCGGTGTTAAAGATCTGTGTTGGAGTTGTTCTGCTCTTGAGACACTGTGGGGTTTTGAGATTTGTGAGACTTGGTCTTAGTAGACTGGCTCTTCCTCTGGTGATGGTGAGTACAGTAGATTGGGAGTCATGGGGATAGTTAGGCCTGGCTAGAAGCTGTGGCAAGTTTTATGCTAGGATGCCGTGTCCCTGAGTTCATGCATGGCTTTTAGGTTGGCAGAAGAAAGGATGACGGGCTCCATCCAGGGTTGTGGAGGATGCAGAAACATTAGTTATGGGGAGCTCGATCCACGCTTCAAAGAATCTAGGAGCTGGTGAGAGGCTGGAAATAGGTGTTCTTACGTGGACTTCCCCCAGCTTATTATCACCAGCAGAGTTTCTTTTTCTTGATCAGAAAACGAACGTGTTCTTGATCAGAGCTACGTGCAAAAGACCCCGCCGGTGACTGGCCCTGTTGTTTGCTGCCTCACAGCTGAGCTTCTCCCTTGGAACACTTTCCAGAACCACTGTACAGGCCAGAAGCTGTGTTTCTGTAGTATGTCACTGTGTTCAAATGAAAACCTGGGGGAGGGTGGGTGTCATTTACCTTGGTTTTAGGCTTTTTTATGAAAAGTTGTGTGAGGAAGGAGACGGCTTAGCCAGGCCGATGTGTGTTTGTTAGCAACTGAAAAGGAAAACATAATAAAAACCTGGGATGACAGGGCATTCCCCAAAATAGTGAATAATCATTCTCCCGGCAGTCTGTCAGAGATGACTTCCTAAGTTATTACTGCTCAGAGGAAAATTAAATATTTCGTTGCACAAATATTAGCTTCCTGGTTTCTAAAGGTACAGACTAAAAGGTTTGAAGGAAAGGGTATAGAAAGGCTTTGATTTTATTAAAAATATGTAGAGATCATGTGCTTGCATTTGTTTCTTGAGATCCATAATCCTGTGCCTCTTTTTCCTTTTAAACTTTCAGAGCATTTGAATATATAGGTCAGTTGTCATGGAAAATACTGGGAATGGAAATTCTGCTTTTTTTAAAGGACTTCCAATCTTAGCTTAATGCATAATTGCAACAAAAAATTGAATTAAGAAAAGTTACAGCTGATGTGTCATAGCCGTAAAGTCTACCACAGCGGGAATTCTTCAGTACTGTGAAAGATGCTTGGACACCTGAGTCACTATTTTTGTTTTTTGAAAGATCATGGAAAACACCCTCCTGTAGTGAGTGCTCAGCAAGACTGTGAAATGTTTGAAGGGTAAAATGTGAAATAGAGGCACAGTTTTATTGGAAAACTGTTAGCCCTAGTCTGGAGAGCAAAGGGGAGGATTAGCTCATGTTTTTTTGCCACTGTCGTGTGCTCGTAGGCCTTCAATTTGTCAGCAACTATGAGAATGCATGGTGATGTGTTACTGATCACAGCTTGGAAAAGTGGTGGAGAGAAGGTCAGGAGAAGATGTTTACTTTGTAAGGCAATGAAAATTGTCACAGTGCAGGAACACAGATGGCAAGGAAAATCCTCACTGGAAGGGGAAGAGATTTTGAAGCAGTCAAGCCTGGGCACAAAGCTTCTAAGGAGTGGCTGGGGGAGCTGAGGGTGTTCAGCCTGGAGAAGAGGAGGCTGAGGGGAGCCCTTACCACTCCCTACAACTGCCTGACAGGAGGGGGGAGCCGGGGGGAGGGCGGGGGTTGGTCTCTGCTCCCAGGGAATGGGTGATGGGACGAGGGGAAATGGCCTCAAGTTGTGCCAGGGCAGGTTTAGGTTGGACATTGGGAAAAATTCCTTCCCCACAAGGGCTGTCAGGCACTGGAAGGGGCTGCCCAGGGCAGGGCTCGAGTCCCCTTCCCTGGGGGTATTTAAAAGCCAGGCAGAAGCGGTGCTTAGGGCCAGGGTTTAGTGGTGGGATGGCAGGATTAGGGTAATGGTTGGTCTTGATGATCTTAAAGGGCTTTTCCAACCTAAATGATTCTGTGGTTCTGTGAAGCGTCTTGGAGGATAAGCCCTGTGCATTGGAGAGGCTGGGCCCAGAGGATAGCAGTCATGGGGAGGAACATCAATGGCAAATACTGTAACAAAATGGAGAGGGAGAAAGGAAAGGGGAACTAAACTGATCAAGGGGTGGATTTAGGTAAATATTAACATATAACCTAATATAACTTGATGAAGTATTACTGAAAATTATTTCTTGAAAATTATGCTAATGGATGCTGGGCTGCTCTAAAAGGATTTATAACACAGGAGGAATAGAAAGAAATTTAAAAGAAATATTGAGATTTGTGTGTAGTGCCTTCATTCAGCCTTTTGTATACTTTCAAGAAAAAATATGCGAAAGTGTTATTTAAACTCTGTAGTAGGCAAATATTCCTATGGTAGTTATCAGTCTTGGGAGTCATCTGGGAAATCCTGGGCTCCAGTCCTTTGGGAGATTTTAAAGAGAAAACTCCTCAGTCTGCTCTACCTTGCAGTCATGGGTAGGCCTGATGACACATTCTTAACTCTGTACTTAAATCCTCTTGCAAGTCTTTGATTGTCCTTCCAGCAAAGCCACACCGCTGTGGCTGCAGCAGCACAGCTGGAGGCGGGGGGGTGCCCGGTACTGGTTAGGTACCAATCACCTGCCTGATGAACAGCATTCCCTAAACTGCTGGTGTAAAACTGGCATCATCCAGGTGGCTTTGGGCTGTGATGTAGTTTGGGAGCTCTGTGCCTGGGCTTGAGCTAGTGTGTGCCGCCCTCTTCCAGAGGCCTGCCTGGAACACAGCTGCTTCTGGAGAGCTGCAGCACGCTGTCCCCCGGGGTTCTCGCTTTGTGATTCAAAACTTGGATGTGTTACGGCAAACTTTGGAGAAATGACTCTGTGGTGTCTTGGTGTTTGTACTGGTTTGGTTTACTGTACCTGGGTGGTAGGGAAGTTTTGACGCTGGTCATTTGTTTTCCCAGTAGTTGGTAGTTATGCTGTCATCCTCTAATGCCAGTAAGGCATGACGGTTCATAACCCCTGCAGCCATCAGTTAGATGGGCCCTTTCTTTTAATTTATGCCATTTGCAGCTGGGCCTGTGTAGCCTCCCCTCCTCGCTAGATAGTATCTCACTTCTCAAACTTTGTATGCAAGATTTCAGAGATTTTTTTTTTTTCAGAGCTATTCAGTGAACGAAGAAAATTTCTGAGAAATCAGTGTTGGATTGAGCTTACCCTGCTTGGATAAGACCAAAAAAATTCTGGAGAGAGAAAGGGACCCCAGAAGACCCAGTGCTAATTTTGATGACTATTCAGTAACATCTGCCCAAAAAGAGCAAGAAGGAAATCAACTTTGCTTATAAATGAAAACCATTGGCGAGCAGCAATTACAGAAATCATGAGATGCAGTTTTTAACCAAAACAGTTGTAAAGAAAGACAGCAGAATCCAAAATCTTTGCGTTGGCAAATACTGCCCCGCCACAATGGAAATACTCAGAGCCAGGGTAGCCTCATAAATACAGAACAGGGACCACAAGTTAGAGCTTGCAATGAAACCAAAGATATGTATTAAAACAAGAGAAAGAAAAGCTTTTTTTTCTGAAAGCAGTTAAAAGAAGATGAGAACAAGGAAACATTTACTTCATTCTTCCAGAATTTCAGTTCTAAAAGTTTTCTGTAGGTCAGCACAAATGACTGCCTCTCAGAGTCTGGGCCAGGGAGAGGAAGACCTACTAGTACAGAAATGGGAATGAAGGTGGATCCTGCCCCAAACTGAGAAGCGTACGCGTGGTTAACAAATGCGGTGCTAAGCCCAGGACAAGGGTTTAACATCAATTAAGGGCTTTTGGCCTTTCTGAGAGCACTTGAATGCTGAATTCTGCGCTGTGCTGCTGGAACCTGAGGTTGCAGCCCATGCACGTCATCGTTGCCTGTGGTATCTTTCACATCAGCTGGAGTCAGAGAGTTGGATCCTTTCCCTGGCGTTTTGCTGTGCATTCTTTGCACTTTACCCAGCAATTAATTTTGTTCTCCTGCTGCTCGCGGGGCTGTGTGCTCCTCCCACACCTGAGATGGGGTAGTGGTTGAGCTCCTCTTGTTCTCTCTGTGCTGGGTATTACAAGGAGAAAGGGAAATCTGTGACTTCAGAGGAGCTGACCCATTACAGTCCACACCATGAGAAGCCATTTTGTCTTTCTAGTTTCATCCTGCTGTTTGTTGTGAGAATGGCCTCCTCGGACGGAGCTCTCTGTCACTGTCCAGCAGCACTGGTTGATTGCTCTTCTCCAGAAGACAGAAAGCAGAGAAAAGTTAAAAACTGGGGAGAGTTTTATGTCCCAGTTTGCCCATGCTGCTTCAATCACTCCTTGCAGCAGGAAAACCTGATGCTTCAAGACCCTTGAAATTCTTAGTTATGTTCAAATTTGGGTATTGTATCAGGAAAAGAACCCTAACTTGCAGGATGGGTGAGGACCCATAGCAGTTAGCATTGCCAGTCTGACTCCTTACCTGCTTGCATGGTTTTTCTCATCGTCCTGTATGCTAACAAGCAGAGAAGAGGGTTACATTCTCGGTCAGAAATTGGGGTATATTTGCATATAATTGTCTAATTGGGAATTGAATGGCTCTTTGGAATTGTACACCGAGGTATATCTGAGAAGGATGTCTTGGCTGAAACAAGAAGATGAAAGATTTCCTGGCTGTTAACTATTAACAACGAACATTGAAGGAGACTGGAGGGAAACAACGCAAGTTAACGTCAGAAAGGTTCAGGGAGTGACACAGAATGAGAGCAGCTTAGAGGTTTGGGTCTAGGAGAAAGAAAATACACAAACATTGCATTGAGATGCAGTCTTGCTGGCCTGAGGATTGTGGGGTTTTTTTTTCCCTTATTTTGTTGTTTGTTTTTTTTTTTTTTTCTTTGAAGGGCGTATAAAAAATTTTGTAAAACCAGCCAGAAATCCTGCTGGCTATAATTATTGTAGTCTGCCTCACCTTTGTGTACAAGGTTAAGTCCTTATTTTGGGTTTGGTCTGGGTAACTCTGAAGTATCGTTAAGGAAGGGGGTTAAATTTTGATCAGCATTGACTGGATGGCAAACTTCAATGAAGAGCTCCTCCTTTACAGCATGTGCTGGCAGCAACCTGAAAGTGTTCAGGCTTCAAAACATCTTTTGTGGATTCTAAGCAGGATGTCTATTAGCCTTGTGCTGCTACTTCATTTTTTTTCAGGTATAAAATATAGCAGTGAATATTGAGATTATTTTTTTTATATTTTGGGGAGATGGAGGAAAGTTGGAGAAAGTTTGCACAAATATAGTAGCAAATGCTCAAGTATTCTTTTCTTGTGGTTGCAGCCCGCTTCCCAGAGTGCAGTGCCAGTCTTGTTCTCTTGCTGATGCAGTTGTTCGTCTCCATTTATAACCAGCCCAAGACTAGAGAGGAAATTTTCACTGTATCTTTGATACATTCTTCAGGAGTCTGTCTGTAAATCTTAGTGGTTTAGGTCATCGCTGGGACCAGTAATGGCTTTGGTGACGTGGCAGAGGAAATGCTCATTACTAGCTGAACGTGATGAGTAACAAAGCCTCTCCATCCTCAGGGTTCTGTCTGCCTTCGACTAGTGTAGTTTTTGACAGTCAAGGGCACCCGTCTCCTCCTTCAGTGACCTGTCAATCTGAGTTCTACTAATGGAATTCTTCAGAAACTAATGTGTTCCCATTTAAAAATACTTGATCACTATAAAAATACGGAATGAGATTAAGTACTCTAAGTGACAACATCTGCTTTAAGCCTTGTCCTGCTTAAGATACTTTGACCATCTGTAAAATTCTGCAGCTACCAGTCCTGGATAAATTGCTGCATGGAAGGAGGTACTGGATTTTGTAATGGTACTCTCTGCAAGAAACTATTTTTCTGTAGTATTCTGATAATGGTATTTTGGGGAAGTGATAAGGTGTTTTTCCTCGTTGTGAAGCATTGGACACATGGGAATTATATTTTTCCTTTGTTGCAGATCACAGAGGCCTTGCTAAAGGAAAGAGATAAACAAGCAAAATGGAATGGGATTCCCTTACTGTTGCAAAAGCTGTATGAACATAGCCACCCAAACAGCGATTTCTCCCAGTGCCAAAGCATCTTAAAGGTACTGTCGACACTGTTCTTCTGAAAGCTAGGGGTTATTTTGTTGTTGCTTTCTTTAAAGTCCAGTGTGATGATACTCTAACTAATTTTTGAAACTGTTTGCATGGTAGTATCTGTGAATTGGCTGATAGATGAGAGCTGGGATTGCATGTATTTGATTAGTCAGTACATCAGTCAGTTGTGTTTATACTGATGAACGGGTTTCTTTCTGAACTGTTTTTTTTTTTTTTAACTACATGCAGGAAATTTCTCCGCTTCTTTCAATGGAAGCCATGGCATTTGTTACAGAAGACAGAAAAGCTGCTCAAGAGTCCACTTTCCCAAACACATACACATTCGACTTATTTGGAGGAGTTGATGTAAGTGTGTTTTTTCAAAGATATCAAAAGATTTCTGCATGATAGTCGTACCACTGAAATCTGTGAGGTCTTTGAGACCTTTGAAGCTTCTAAATGCAAGCTAAAGAATGGCTTTACCAATGTGATGTTAAGCACTAGAATTGTGCCTGTTTCTGTTAATCAAAATGTGAAAAGGGTTTATTTTCTGAGGTATTCTCTCATCAAAAGTGAGGTGCTGCTTCGTATATGGTATAGAAAACCTGTTTGTTTTTTCAGGTAGTCTGTTTTTAACTTAGAAAAGGTGAAACCTCTAGGTTCTCAGTGAAAACAGCTTCAAATTATTTCTAATTGTGAGATCAAATACTACAGTTTGTACTGGAGCACTGAGAGTTTCACTTACCCGTGAAGGGTATGTGGCGTTTTTTTTAGTGTGTTAGGGCACTCTTAGGCAGGTTGTCTACGTTTATTGTTGGCACGCAATGTGGACTGCTTCATCTGTGGAAAAGTTTTTAAACAGAGCTGCGAGGTTTCTGTAGACATTCTGGCAATTTATCTTCTTGTTTATTTGTTTTAATTCTAAATTACACAAATATCCAAGTTTGCTCAATTTTATGGTGACAGACTCTAGGATCTTAGCTTTCGTTAGAAATGTATGATTGTTATTTTCCAGTGAACTAATTGACACTTTATTCCCCTTTTTTCCCAATCTAACTAAACAGTGTCTTTGCTAATCTCTCTTGTTACACTTAGCGTGCCTGTACTTAAGTAAAAGCTTTATTTAGGTAGCACTGCTTTAGTTACTGGTATCTTGTCAACTGCGGATAAAAGTCTCTCTGGCTACCCAAGCCATTTAGAACATTGTATGAAAATGTTCTAAATGTCCCTTGTTTTTAAAGGGAAATAGTGATACTTCCTGTAGAAGTGCTTTAACATAAGAATGCACAGAATGAGCGTGTGTTAGATTGTTTTTTGGGTTTTTTTTTCCTGGTTGTGTTTTTTTTTCTTGGGCTGGAGGTGGTAAATATCAGATACACTGTAATCACCTGGTACTATGGCCAGAGATTTGGCTGATACAAGTGGGTTTAATCTGATTAAAGGCAGTAGTAGAAGCCAGTGCTATGTGTTTTTGAAAATCCTGCTCTAGGACTGGAGAGGGAAGTAGTCTGATCTGCTGGTTCTGTGTATGCCATGTGCTGATTCTGTGTTGCAGTATTTCAGACCATGAAGCATGAGTAACTTTGAAGGACACTAAATTTGCGGTGTATTCTGTATGCTATAATGTGTGATAGTATATTCCTTAAAATATTTTTGGATTCTGACAGCCTTTACATCAAGGAAGGACAGAAGCATGTTTGTGTCTCCTCCCTTTATATGAATACGTGTAAAGTATTCCCCGAGAGTCACAGGCACATGAACTGATACATGAGCCTTGTGGACTTTGGAACTTGAATGCAGTCCCTTTCCAAGAAATAAGATCTCATAACTCCCTTTCTGCTCCTTCTGTCTCTGGTGAGGCACCCTCTTACCTATTCTCTTTCTGTCATTGGACTCTGGTTCTTCTTGCTGCATACTGCTGCAGTTTCAGTAGGATGGCTGAAGAAAGCCCTTTCCAAGGAGTGTCTCACTCCACTGCAGTCCAGTCCCTGGAGTGTATGTGAGGAGCATACCAGTTCTGCAAGAATTAGGTGATAAATTCATGGTGGGTTATAGTATTGACCAGGAAAAATAAATGCTAGCTGAAAGGGTTTACTCTGTGGCAAGGCAGGAGCGATCATTGCTGCAGCCACCCTTAAAAGACAGACTTGTTGCAGGAGGAGAAGAGCAGTGTATTGAGATAGCATCTCTGGTACTGAGCCTTCAGGTGTGCATTCTCCTCCTAAAACGTAAGCCATTAATAGGAGTACTACATTAATTCTGCAGTCATTTTTCTCTGCCCTACTGATGTGACAGCTCCTATTACAAATATTGCTGGAAAATGTAAGTTGCCTATTTATTTGTTGGCACTTAAAATGTGGGCAGTGCCTCCAATATCAGATGTTTTCCTCTGTGTCTGGGTAGGTAGTTCATTAAAAGAAGGGTAAAGTTAAGCTGGGGCAAATAGAGCAAGTTGTAAAAAGTAAATATATTATCAGTTGGCGTGACTTGACTGGGTGATGCCTACGTTGCAATTTTAACAATTTTTATCTGAATTTTAAAACTAGGGGCTTTTTGCAATACTTCTTGCAGAAGTCATCAGTTCCTTCTAGGGGCTAACTCATTTTAAAAGTAAACTGCTGTTTTTTTTAGTGTTTTAAAATAAACCAGTGGTATAGGGTAGAACAACCAAAGATCAGTTCTGCAGATCAGAACCATATTCCTAGTCTTGGAAAGCTGACTTAGATTCCTTGAATAGAAATGAGACAACACTTCACATAGCTGTAAATGTATATGTAAGTATACATATAAGGTGCACCTACACAAGCAGTGGCTTCTTTATTGGTGAGATTAAAATCTGGAGCAACTGTTATGTCTGGACCTGAAACGTATTTTGAAGCCCAGCAAGATTTAGGGAGACCCCTTGCAAGATTTGCATCTCTTTGCAGATTATTGCTGATGATTCATTATTTTGGGAGATGTCCGATAGCCATCCTTGATGTTATCTGGATGCATGTGAAATTACTTCCTTTGCAGACTCAAATTCTTTAAAACTTGCCAGCGGGAGATTGTTTTATACAACTGTTATTATTTTTTCAGGGTAAATACAACTATATTTTGTCAATGTAATTTTGACACCAGTGGCTTTTGATTGTAGAGCTTCTGTTATTCACCTCTGTGACTTCAGTGGAGACGGGTCTAAGTTTGGATTTGTCACCGGCAAATTAATTGGTCATTTGTATCCCAATGATTACTCCCTTAATTTTTTATCTTCTTGTTACAGCTTTTAGTAGAGATTCTCATGAGACCAACACTTATTACACAGAAAAAGAAACAGAAAAGTAAGTAAATAGGTGTTTTATCTTTTTTTCATTCTTTCCTTGTGTCCTTATCCAGACAGAAATTATTCTGGTTTTCTGTTGTTCTCTTTCCATACCACCAGTTCCCTGTTCCTAAATGAATCACTGGTTTCTTTGTTCTCTGTAGTACTGACTCACGACAGGATTTGGGATAGTCACCTGCTGTAAAGCACAGCTCAGGAGTATTCATGCACTCAGCATAACATACTTCTCTCAGTGCAGTAAATCTGCAATCACTGGAAACATCTATTGTTACTGTGGCTATAGCTACAGTTAACAATTATTAATAATAAGCCACAAAACCTTGTTTATGTAATAGGAGTTACAGAGATTGTGAGATAATGAAAAGTATGCCAGTTTCCTGACCTAGTCATAGTGACTACTGATTTCCAAATTGCTGTAAGGGTAATTTGCCAGTGGGGCACAGGAGCTTCAGCGTAACTTTCCTGCTGGAGCAGCTTTAGTGTTTTCATTTCTCCTGTCTGTGATTCTGCTGGTTCTCTTGAACCCTTCTGAGGAAAGGAAATGTCACTGTACACACCCATGCCTCTCAGCCAGGGAACTTCAAAGGTGAAGTAACTTAAACTTGAGCTAGAGGCAGCTGGTGTATGTTTGTGCTGAAAACATATTTTGAATATTAAAATGCTGAAGTAAATATCATTGAAAGCTTTTCTATGAATTCCTGATGCTGCATGGAGAAAACTGCATGAGCTGTCCTATTTTTTTTTTTGCCATGCTTAATGATTGGAACTAATATGTGTCTCAGCAGTTTCTCATTTTGACAAATTTGAGTTGATCTATGATATTTTTTTCTAAAATACTGTTTAGACCCATATAATTTTCTTTTGTGTGTGACTTACAAGTCCATAGACCACACGTACATGTCTGTTTGTGGTCCTAGGCAGTGCTGGTAGTAGTTTTGGAAGAAAGCATGTGAACAGGCCAGGTATCGAGTCTATCTTCCTCTGGTTTCTATCCTCCAAGGCACAGTGATCTGGGCTAGCCTGAAATTCTCACCCGTTTTATAGCTATTTGTGTCGCTACTGTGGAATTTAGTGTTCCTTGGCAACGTATAGCTAGTGAATGTCTGTTCTCTCCTTTGCAGTAAGCGATGACCTCATCAAGGACTGTTTAAGCATATTGTACAACACGTGTATATGTGTAAGTACAACTGCTGTGGAAAAGTGTTCTGCTGGTCATTTTACATGTGCCACTTGATAAGACAACTTGGACTCTCTTAAGCATAATTATAACTTACTTTGAAACTCTTCATTGAAATGCCTTCAGTTAAATATCAGACCGCCCTATATTTTTATGTGTTACTCAAATAATTTCTGCTTTCTTAGCCACATTGCCAAGGTTAAATCCTCTTGTTTGGATCTTTCTGTATCTGTGTTTCCATAGGAAAGCTGAGTCAGCCTTTGTTGTATTCAGACTTAAAATTTGAAAATGGAAATGGATGCCTGCTAACTCAAGATACAGCTGTTCTTGTTCAGTAATGGCGCTGGCAAAACAGTTTAAGTTGGATCCTGCAACTCCTTCATGTGCTGAACATCAGTTCAGCTGATGGCAGATCAGTGCTAAGGAAGACGCTGGGTTAAGGGCCCGATGAAATACCTTGCCATTAAAATTCTGAAGCTGAAAGTATATGCCTCAGATTATGTATGCAGGGAACATCCTCAGGATTGTTTACTTAATCACACGCTTTATGATGTCATAAGCTAGGGACCATTGTTTAACAGAAATTGAAAAAAAGGCAGTTACTGGCTTGGAGCTCTTCCAAAGACATCAACCTGATCTCCAGCGTTTGAGTCTTAATAGATCATGTTCTCACTGCTAAGTATCTGCATACACGTGGGAGGGGGAAGCGAGGGAGTGCTTTCTTTTTTTTTCTCGTTGGGTTTTTTTAACTACAGGTAATGCAACTCTTGCAAACTGAATAGTATAATATGCTAAGAAACAAGTTTTCAATTTCTAGACTAGCTGCTGTTCTAATTCACTTCGGTATTACTGTGCTCTCTTGAATGAGAAGTATTCAGGATCACAGAAATGTCGTGTGTGCAGTGTTTACTGTCCTTATGCTTATGTGTAACTCTTCAGGAAGTACCTGAGCCAGCTCTGTGAGCGCTGGTAGTATGGCAGTCATATATAACAGACAGCTTTGCAAGGGGTAGGGATGAGTTTTAAATTACGTTTAACTCCAGAAGACTGGCCATGCTCTTGGCAGAGATCAGAGCATGAAAGCTGTCTTAAATGATCAGAGCATGAAAGCTGGCGTTAATGAACTCGGTGATGCACCTGAGTTTATGCTTCAGCATCACTGAGTTCATTAAGGTCAATGCTTGATTCTGGTTGCTCAGGCTCTGCCCAGCTGAGAGCCATGTTAACAGTTTAGGAGGAATCTGGGGACTACACTTACATGCCATAAAATGGAGCTGGTTCCAATTTGTATGGGAAAGCAGAGACAAGCCTCTCTGATGTATTTTCAGGCATGCAGTGTTTACTTTTGATTCAGGCAAGTAAACAACTGCCTCGAGATGAAGCCTCACAGCCTGTAGTTTCTGCAAGCATCATGGTAACTTCAAACAAGTACTGGAGCTGGTTTCGGTCACCATAAACACAATGTTTCCTGATTTCAGGAATAGCTGATATGATAACACATCATCTGTAAAACTGTCCTGCATGTGCCTGTAACATCTGACTCTTCAAGATGAGCTCTGACTCTGGGTCTGTGTGTGCTTCTTGCTGCTTTCTAGACGGAAGGAGTCACAAGGCGATTGGCAGAAAGAAATGACTTTGTGTTGTTCCTGTTTACACTGATGACAAACAAAAAGACATTCCTACAAACTGCAACACTCATTGAAGATATCCTGGGAGTTAAAAAGGTTAGTTACTGGTTTTTGTTTGTATGGCTTTCCAGGCCGGTAGAGGAAAGACAGCTGTTCCTTTGAAGAGCTGCTGAAGGTAATCCTCTAAGCTAGCATTCTCACTCCTTGTAGCTTGTTTGAAACCTGGCCTTTTACGGTGATCATTCACTTCAGTCAAATTTCATACAGAAACCAAATTATGCATGCGATACTGTACTTGTAATGCTTTTGCACAGCTTGCACAGGATGATGGGGGGTGAGTGCTGTCATTAATGTACAGCCAGTATTTCAAATAAAGAAAATTAACCTCACATAAATTCATGTATCATCCTTGCCTTCTCATTACACTTCAGATATTTTAGTAGCCTTCCTAATATCTGGAAGGCGTCCTGTGCTTCTCTCTCACCTTGGGGTTTGAAACCTCTGAGAAGTTGTAGGCTGGGGGAACAGGGCTCTTGGGTCTTCTGCATGAACTAGGTTTTTGAACTTGCTTGCCAACATCATTACAGCTTGGTGCCCTGATGTGATGCAAATTAAATATTAGAGGTGGTGTAACCCTGGGAAAACCCTGAATTACATGTGTCTGTACATTTTGTGGAGAGGGTCAAGATTCTGTAACTTGTTACTGGTTTTTTTAGAGTAAAGTTGAGGATAATGTGCTTCCTGAGGTAGGAAATGAGCTTAGTTTATGTGAACATAATTTTTTTTTGCTGAAAATGGTTTTCAACATATTTTTAGTATCTTTTGATGAAAAAGAATGATGCCTAGATTTTTTTTCCCCACGGTTCTTACCTGTGAGCTTCAAAGATAATATAGAGGGAAGTGGAAAACTAAACTGAAGCTTTGTAATCTCTAAATGCAATTTGTCTGTTAAGTTAGTTTAAAAAAAAAAAAGCCCCCAAAATTTGACTTAAATACATAGTCTTTAAAAGATGGATATCTATACTTCTGAAGTTGGTAAACACAAGTGACAGCAGTTGTGAATCACAGGTTTTTTCAGACTCTTTACTTTTCACTGCCTGTTTGCTTCTCTCTTACTAACATTGAAATTACCCACAGATCTCGCCAGGGAAGAGCTGTAGCTGAAGCCTTCTGGCTGCATCCGTGCTCCCTTCTTGAATATCGTGTGTGACTCACTCTGATGTTGCCTCCTCCAGGAAATGATACAACTGGATGATATTCCCAATCTTGCAAGCCTTGTGTCCAGTTTTGATCAGCAGCAGCTTGCGAACTTCTGTAGGATCCTTGCCGTCACAATTTCTGAACTTGACACGGGAAGTGATGACAAGCACACGCTTCTTGCCAAAAACGCCCAGCAGAAAAAAAACTTGGGTCCTTCTCGAGCTGAAATTAATCAAGGTAATTGCTCTGTTGTGAACAAACGCAGGAGAATCTCAACAGTGTGTAAAGCTTCTCTCTTCTCAGTGTCACATCTGTAGCATGTGTTTCTAGAGGATACTGTAAGCATTCTGTCTTACAAAACATTTTTCTTTATTAACTTTCCTCAAGCAGTTTCCTGGAAACAGTCTTTTCTGTTAATGAAAGTTACTTTGTAGCTTTTGGTTTCATATGGTGCTGTAATTACGGGAGTAAATTTCTATCGCTTCAGCCCTCTCTGATGAACTGAGTGGCTTAAAATAATTGGGTTTGTTTTCCATCCCTCAGTCACTTCCATGGCCTTCCCTTCAGCAACTCTCAGTAATTCTGTGTCCTTCTTAAAATGCATATTCCTGAACTAAAACTGCAAGCAGCATGGTTGCTGTCGGAGCAGTTCCTTCTCTGATTTTATCTTATGTTGTTCTGAGCAGGACATCTTTCTTTATCAACAAGGAAAGTGTGTTTAATGTTAATCACGTTGCCCACCCTTACCGCACCAGCCTTGGAAATCTGGGTCTAATCTCAACTTTAACTTCAGGCACAGTGCGGGTTTCCTTATTTTGTTGTGTGCTTCTCAGATGCTGGTCTTGCCTATGAATTTAAGAGATATCATAGAATCATTTAGGTCAGAAAAGACCTTTAAGATCATCAAGTCCAACCGTTAACCTAACACTGCCATCCCACCACTAAACCATGTCCCTAAGCACCTCATCTACTCTTCTTTTAAATACCTCCAGGGATGGGGACTTGACCACCTCCCTGGGCAGCCCATTCCAGAGCCTGACAACCCTTTCAATTAAAGTACCCTCAAATGTAGGATCCGCTGTTTTTAACTCTTACTGTGCTGGAAAGCATTTGGGCTTCTGAAGCAGATGTTTGCATAGGCCCACGCCAAACAATCTTGGGAAGTGCAGAAAGCGGTTTTGGAGCTGTTTCTCCCATTTTCTAACACTTTCTGTTAGCCATGAACAATAAAGCTCCATTTGTACCCAACACCACCTCTACAGCATCCGGTGAGAAACGGATAGGATAATCCAACGGGCAGAAATGGAGAGACTTGAAGGGGGGGCGGGTATTGTCTTCTGCCCTGTGGTTGCCAGAGCTTGCTTATGAAGAGCAATGGACAAGTATGCGTAGGTGTGGGTACAAAGTTTAAGCTAGTTGTACTGAATAAGCTTGGATCCCACAGAGCTGAACTTAGCCAAGCAAATGTTTAACTCATTTTTGTTTGCACAATTAGAGAGCGTACCTCAGACTGTAAAGCATATTCAGTTTTAAAAACTTTTTATCAGGGAGCTTATTCTTTCAGAGATGGAACCAGCAGGCAGAATCTTACAACTCTTTCATATAGTGTTCGTGGCCAAATTCTTTGTCCTCTTCTACCTCATCTGTGTGTAGTGAAGTGAAGGCTTAGCCATGTATCTGTAATAAACAGGTCCTGTAATTCTGTGAAACCTTTAGGACAGAGTGCAGCTCCTAGCACCTTCCCAAATGCCCCGAGCATTTTGCAGGCCAGCAAATTCTGACTTTAAACTGCCGTTTCTAAGGGTGCAGTTCCACAGCGATTAAACCCCTCTAACTAGGGGCTGCTGTCATGTGTTCCCCATCTGTTTTGCTCCATAATGTACTAATTCAGGAAACTAGTACTTAAAAAAAACACCAGCTTTCTGCTTAGCTACTGAAGTGAGCTAGTTCAGTGTGCTAGGAGCCAAACACTACAGGAGGTCAAATGAAGGAGGTGGCATCGCACAGAGGAAAGAGGAGACAGAGCTGCCCCTTCCAAGGGCTGCTGCTTTATTCCTGCCAGCTTAATTTTCAGCCAGATGAGTTCTTTGATATTGACTCACTGTGGACTGGAAAAAAGCAGCGCCAGCAAAAGGGAATTGGCCAGAAACAAGCAGTTAGAGTAGGGTAGAACTAATTTTTTTCCAGTGTAAGTCCAACACAAACCAGTTTAACACTGAATTATGCCTAGGGTATGTGCACTCTTTTCCGGTCCTTAATAGGGGAGTGCACTGACTTCTTCCATCTTTGGATCTTTTTAACCAGATGGAATTTGTTTCTGTGTACTCTTCTATATTACTAATAAGGTGTTTTGGTACCTCATGGTATGGAGGATTTGATGACTGTTATGTTGGTGATCTTAAATCACAATACAATTATTTTTCTTTTTCAGCTACGCTTTTGAATATTCCAGGCTTCATTGAGCGATTGTGCAAACTGGCAACGCGGAAGGTGTCTGAAACAACAGGTACTTCCAGCTTCCTCCAGGAGCTGGAAGAATGGTACACCTGGCTGGACAATGCGCTAGTCCTTGATGCACTGATGAGAGTGGCAAACGAAGAGGCAGAGCAGAGCAGTACAGGTATCTGGCTTGCGTTCCTCTGGCCACCATTAGCTGATGCATGTCTTGACCTTCTTCAGTGTTTGCCATGCATTGGTTTGCCTTTCAGACAAATTCCCTTTTCTTGCTTCAGTGACTCATGTGCCAGTGTTTAGGTCTGGCTCCCATTTTGTTGTCATGTAACACTGATTTTTTTTCCATGAGCAAAAGTTAGCAAAAGGAAATATCCTAAGGCAAACTGTGCCCTTTGCACACCTAGATAACACTGTAAAGCTGTACATCGTCGACACTAATATCCCTTGGAGTGACAAGAAAGCATCTGAGGTAAGTGACTTTACCAGCATTTTGCTCTAAAACTTAGGCTGATGGCTTTAGGTCCAAATACTTCATACCAAGCAAGCAGTTCCTTCTTTAAAAAGGAAAGGTAGTTCCAGCAAAATTAAGTTAATTGGAAAAAAAAAAATTGTTCCAGGTGAGCATATGGAAGTGTTAATACAACCTTAGGAGAATGCTTTGAAGCAACCACCTGTTTTTTTTTCTTCACCCTTCAATATTAGAAAAAATGCAATGTATGTCTTGTTGAACTCAAAGTACTCCGTAACGGAATAGGAACTATCCCAAAATTTCGACATCTAAATCTTTGCTTCTGTGCTGCTTTTGAAAACTTTCTTCCTTGTCCAGCTTCATTAGTTTTGTAGCAATTAATTATTAAAACTTCTGAAAATACACAGAAAATGAAGTACGTGAATGCTCCAACAGCATCTCACACATACCTTTATCCACACCAACTTGGTGGAAACTGGAGAACGCTTGGTATTTTGAAACAGAATTCCCACAGCAATTTTGCTGAGGTGGAATGTGCCCAGTCGCAGCTCTTGACCCACAATATCAGTTAGCAAGCAAACCTAGATGTACTTTCCCCGAATACCATCTCAGTCTCCAGTGGCTTGTGGCTTAGGGACTTCTGAGTCAGAGGGGGTGTCTACGCTTTTTAGCCTTTGATGGTTTCCTTCCTTTGTGTGTTTGCCTCGCTACTGTTCCTTCACGTGGGTTCAAAAAGCATTCACGCTGTCCTGTGGCAGGGTGGTTCATCACTTCATTGTGCATCGTGTACAGGGCCAGCTCCTTTCTGAACTGCAGCCTACACGTTTCACTATGTCCTTATTTACTTTCTTGTGTCACTCATGATTTCTGTCGTGTTTTCCGCTTGCAATCATGGCGCGTTATATCCTATTTCTGCCCTTAGCAGTAGATAGGGCTATGAAAATTATTTAACTGTGGCCTAAGTATACTGGTACTGAGGTATGAAAGGAATGTAGACTAATAGTAAATGCTTCTGGTAATCTCACTCCTGCTTTTATGTCCTTTCTGGTGCAGTAGTCTATTAATTCATATAGGTGATCTTACTTATTTTAGATAGATGATGCCATTTCGCTTATTATGGAAAAATTAAATACTCCTAAAATCTAATTTTTCTCTCCTCTGAAGCTCCAGCTAGATCTTCTCTTCTGTAGCATGTAATGTAAATTGGTTATTTGTTGTACGTCACTATTTTTAGTTGAGAAGAAGATTCAAGCTGGTCTTACATCTGCCGTGTTTCAGTGTAACAGTCATAATTGTAACAAATCCTTCCCTGCTGAAGCTGCCTCAGGCTCACATCTTTGCCATCTTGTTTAGAGTCTTCAGATGAAAGTGGATTGGCCAACACCTCAACACGAACACAGCTTCCACAGTCCATGAAGATCATGCATGAGATTATGTATAAGCTGGAGGTGTTGTATGTTCTCTGCGTGCTGCTCATGGGGCGACAAAGGAATCAGGTGAGCACTTGTACACGGTCATGCGTGCAGAAGCTGATGTCTCTTTAAACCTGAGTGCTCATTAATTGGGTCACGGACACAGAAACATGAAGGCCAAAGCTCAAGGCATAAAGCCAGGCAAATCCCATCATTGCAGCGACGCACAAACAAACAGGCAGTGTTTCATTGCTGAGAATCGGAGCAAGCTGTTGGGCAGGGCTTGCCATGAGTTGCACTGACCAGTGTTGGGGTGGTGGTCAGTCTGCAGAGCTGCTGCTCTGGTGCAAGGTGGATGCAGGAGGATGCCTTCTGGATGAGGCATCCAGCCTCTGTGCATGAGGCGGTGGTTGGATGTACCTGGGTGCCGCAGGAGCTGCAGCCAGGCGTTCCTCCCCGTCCTGGTGCACTGGTGACCTGCTTGGACAGAGCCCCTTCAGGCCTTCCTCTTCTTTGGCTGCTTTCACTTCTAGGAATCCTCTGGGGTGATTTGTAAATGGGTGATTTTTGCAGTAGGGTTCCCATGTCTTGGCTTGAATGTGTTGTTAAATTCTCAGCTGGGAGGATACACTTCAGTGCTGTCTGCGCTAGGCGCTGCCTAGAAATCCCACTCTGTTCCTTTCACATTTCTTGCTTTCAAAATGAAAAATAATTTATTCCCTGCCTCACGTAGGCTTACGGAGAACCAATCACTGCAGCTTGGCTGTAGTTTGATTTAGATGGGTCAAAAGCATATTGTGAAGAGGAAAGAAAAGCAATCCGTTGGTATGGTTTTGACAGGTTTCCAACACTGGCACCAGTCTGCTCAGCTCAGCAGAGCAGCAGGGGCATTCAGATACCCTAGAGACTGGGAGGATCAAATCGTTTTGAGTTGTTGAAGGGCTGTTATATTGGGCAAGAGTATCTGTGTTGGGGAGCTGTTGCCTAAGCACATTTATTGCGAGTGTTTTGTTCTTTGCTGGTAACCTCCCGCTGTATAGAAGTCACAAATACTCACCACAGGCAGTCCCTTAAATCTCTTAATCTGAATTTAAAATAGAAGTGCATTTATAGTACCGTCCTGGACATAACCAACCTGTTCACTCTGAACCTACAAATGGATACTCAGCATTAAAAAGAAATATATTCTGTTAGAATAGTAACCAGAGGAAACTAGCAATTATTGCAGAAACCATAGTCACTGCCATAAGAAATTCATAACCCTGTTGTCATTCCCAAGTATGGTTTCAATTGGGCATGAAATAATATTTAAAAAAACCCCAGGATATAACTGGAACTACCAGAACATGGCTCTGTTAGGAGGACTTTTTCTTTTCTGTTGTATCAAGTCAGATAATTCCTCCGTGCCTGATTTCACCACAAGAATACAGTTCTATAGATAGTGTAGAAACTACTTCCAGCTTGCACTCATCCTGCTGCCGCCTGTTCAGGGAGCTGGCGGTGCTGGCTGCCTTACTTCCCTGGGGCAGTTCTAGTGTGTTACTGTCAGATGTGACAAGGTAGAGAGTATGCTGCTGAAATAGCTAGCTTTGACGCTGATTTTTTAATTATTTTTTTTTTAAAAAATATCCTGGGAGAACAATTTTTGTGCTTCCTCTGCTACTTCTGCCCCCCTGCAAACTGGGAAACTGTCTAAGGGTAAAGCTGGCATGCAGTTCACTTCTTCTCCAGGGCTGATTCAGAACTAAAATTGAATTCTTGGAAGACTTGAGTTACTTCCCAAACACTTTTTGTCCAGAGCCAGCTCTTTTTGTAAAATCCATTGCCTTTGAAACACGATGTATCCCTCATTCCTTAATCCACATAGAGTTTTCAAAGACTTGTGTGGCAGATGCAAATCCATTCCCCTTCCTGAGAGGCAGTCAGATTAAGAACTGGAGCGGTGCTGTTCTACATGGAAAGCCCCAATAAGCAGGGGATGGCAGTGTCTGCAGTAGCACTCCCGCCGACAAGCATTTCAGCCGCTTGACGGTATCCCTTTTTCTGTAAGGGAATAAAAGCACAGGATCTGTGGTATTGGTCTTCCAGTCTGAGCAGCCAAAGGTTTTTATATTGGAATAATTTTGCATAGAATTTCTAAAGGGCATCACAGACCTGCTTCAGTCCATTGTGATAATCAACATAATGGTCTGGCATTTGCTTGAAGTATGATGCAGCTTCCTAACAAACTCAACCTACTCCTGAATGTTTACTCTAAACCCTTGGTTTAAACTCAACTGCTGGCTAACTTGCATAAATCGACAACTGTGCTAGCAGCAACCTGGCTTCTACCTACTGCCATGCTGGGGATGATCACACCCTTCGGGATAAGTGGTGTTTCACTGCAGATCTGTGCCTTTGCTTTCTTTTCGTGGTCACACCCTAAATTAACTGACATATTTTTCTAGGCTGTCTTGCATATCTGTATTGTGGTGAAAGGCAATCAGCTGGTTTACTTGCTTCTGATATAGGGAGCCAAACTGCACACAGCAGGAGCTCATAATAGTTTTAGTAGTGAGAAAGCAATAGAGCAGTTCATGTGAAGCTGGGTAGCAACAGGAAAAAATCAAAGGAGATTGAAGGATGAATACAGAGCAAGAATTGTCTTGGCATCCCCAGGTGGAGCCGTTGTAATGAGTTTGGGGTCTGGCAGAGAGCGTGATCCAAAGGCAGTGACTGTGACTCAGGAGCTCTGTCATGCGGCCGTCGGTCAGGTGAGAACTTGGAATTAAACAACTACAAGTAAACCGAGCGCGTTGGAAATTAGGGATGAGCCATTAGGAATAAGCAGGTTGTGCTCTCTGTGGGAAGGAGCAGAGAACTCCTCTAGTGAGGGGCAGCTCGCACACTTGGTTTCATCCTGTTGTGCTTGTGCCACACTGGCCACCGAGGGACAGGGACTACAGGAAGCGCTTTGTTCAGAGAGATTCCTCAGAGCTGTGTTTGTTGGAGGCTTGTGACTCGAACAAAGTGCTCAGGAGTGTTTTAAAGTAAGGGAGCGCTGCTGAACTCCAAGCTTTGCAGCCTGTCAGGGTAAGGTGGGGAGGAGCTGCATGCTTCCTCAGGTGTGATATTCAGAGATGCCCAGCAGTGAGAATGAGATTTCCATATAGATGGGAAAGTTGGTGGCTACAGCCAAGAGGAATACCAAGTACGCTGTGAACAAGAGTAAGGATGAAAACCTGTAAAATAGCTTCGGCTTCGAATATTTTGGATTCATTAGGTGTTTGAGGATATAGACCAAATGGAGTGATCTGCTCGAAATACTGCTGGTTGTAATTGTGCATCTTGGGGACAACCTGGGTTATTGTTCAGGTAACTTGACTTTGTCCATTACTGCTTTGGGCACTTAATTTTTGCAGCATGTTGGGCTTCCCAATCATGCGTGGTTTTCATTTGCACCACATCTCAAGGGATACTGCTTGTCATAGACCTGCAGCTGACGAGAGTCCCACTTTGTACTTCTGTTCCTCAAATTGCTTCCATCAAAAGTATCAAAGCTTGGACTGAAGGTATTCAGCAGCTTCGCACCAAAATTATTAGCCTTTTTACATGAGGACCTTTATAGTCAGTTTCAAACATGTCATGATGTACCGTGTCCTAGCTTGGCAGGCAGACTGATCAATAAACCTGAGTAATCTGGCATTTTCTTCTCTTCTGAGCATTCTCTAAAGAAGTTCAACTTCCCCTTAGCTGGAAGGAGCAGCACTTGAGCTGCAGCACGGTTGTGTTACTGCTGGACTCTGCTCAGAACTCCTGCCTAGGTCACTTGAACAAAATAGATACCGATAGCTTCTGTTGTCTTCAGAGGACTGCCTCAGCCATGTGAACTAGCGATGTGCTCAGTGGATGACTGGCAGCAGAACATTCACAACTTAGGTTTGCGATACGTAGAAGTTAGGAATAGATGTATTTGAATGCGCTGTAAGTGATCTCCCGATGTCTAAAGCTGCTTCCAGAGGCGCAGTGGTTAACTGAAGCACTGGCTAACAGCTTTATCCCAAAATGTCTGTTTTCTGTCCATGTCCACCAAATGGAAACTGCTCTAATGATACACCATGGTTAGTGTTCATGTTAACACAAACACATGCTGCTTGAGAAGAGAATTCACTCCCTCTGTTGTCAGAGGATGTCGGAGTTGTGCCCATCGGTTTACTATGTTATATCTGTATTTGAGGCTGCAGAAAATGAGTATGTGCTTCTTGTTTTCCAGGTTCATAAAATGATAGCAGAGTTCAGACTGATTCCTGGCCTCAATAACTTGTTTGACAAACTGATCTGGAGAAAGCATTCGGCATCAGCCCTTGTTCTGCATGGACACAATCAAAACTGTGATTGTAGCCCAGTGAGTAACTTTTTAAATTCTGTATTGGATTTTTATCCTATCATATAATTCTGAGGAACTGTATTGAGTAACTGGGTGCTTCTGTAATAAATGAATTGAGACGTGGTAGCATTCAGGTTTTTGTGAATTACTGTTTTCGCTTAACTCTCTGTCTTTGGCTCACGTTAGTAGTTTAGCAGAGGGCAATTTACCCTCTCCCCTCTCTCCTGGTTTCGGAACTGGGAGAGGGGAAAATTCTGTGGTTCCTGGAAGCCAAAGATAGAAGATGACCAAAACTTAAGGAAATGGTAGCTAGTGAGCGGGTCTAGCAAGGAGAGGCACAGAACACAAAGTGGATCACAGTCAGACTTTTGGGGGGTTGGGGTTTTGCTTTTTTTTTTATTTCCCCCAAACCTAGATATTCTAAATTGATCAATACAGTGATGAGCTTTTTTTTGCCTTTGCAGCAAGAAGAAATTATTAACTGTTTCAACTGTAGCTTTGGAGGCAGTCTCCGTTTCTTTGCTATTTTGGGAAGCCTGCAAAGTGCAGCCATTTATGCCAGTCACTTGCTCTGCCTTCCAAATGGTTTTGATTTGGATAAGTTTTCAGTTCAGTTGTTTTCGTGTCAGCTTGGTAACTAATGATATCCAAAAAATACTAAAGCAAAATTTTTTGACCTTTCTTGTCTCTTTTTAGGACATTACTTTAAAGATACAGTTCTTGAGGCTTCTTCAGAGCTTTAGTGATCACCATGAGTGAGTATGAAAAGCTGTGGTAGATTGTGGCTCAGCAGTATTGTTTGCCTGGTTGCAGTTACAGCAGGTGTCCTAGGCACGGTGCAGGTTCCATGTGAATGGAATGTTGTACTGTCCTTAAACTTGATTCAGGTGTTCATGTGCTGCTCAGCTCCTCCTGTGAAAAGGCTAAGGATTTGCTCTCCAAAGGGCATCTCTTAGTATGTCTGTTGATGATTAAAAATAGCCCATTTTGCTTTGTGTTGAAACGAACTGAAACATTTATGTGATGAGCTAACGCTTTCTGGCTGAAGAAATAAGGAGGCAGCTTTCATGGTCTTGTTTATCTGTCTTCTCCCCAAGAATTGATAGTGAGCCAGTGTGCTTGCCAGAGCACATGTACGCTGTGGGGACATGCTCAGGTTTAACTCTGAGCGGACAAGCACAAAACAGAGGCTGTTGGAAGATCAGGGGGAAAGACAGCGTACTTCTGAAGAGGTTAATCAATACTCTTTTGCCCTTGTAAAAAGGCTGGGAAGAATGTGATTGCTGTCTAAATGCCAGCCATGGGAAAGACCTGGTTAAACTGGATGGGAAAATGTTAGGGGAACAATTACCTGTCAGCTAGCCGTTGGGAACCTAGGTTAGATGTAGGAAGAAAGCTGTTTGCCTTCAGAAGTCATGCTTGTAAAGCTTGAGTCTGCTGGAGTAGTTAAGGGGTGATGCAGATTTATTTATTTTTATTTTGTAATGCTTTTACTCAAGAAGCACAGCTCCTCTGCTGGTACAGAGGTACTTGTTGCTCTATTCTGACTTGCAGAATTGCATCTCGCATTCTGTCAATGTCCTGTTGCTCTAATTCAGTCCTGCAAGATGGTTTCCTGTTCTTGCCAAGCATCTGCATTTGGGCATGTTGCACTGAATATGTACATACCTTCACTTCTTGCCTAGCTGGTCTTACCCACAGCTAGGGTGACATTTTTGTGTAGGTTTTATTTAGTACTGTTAGATCTGCGTATTGAAAGCATCAAGCCTTTTCGATCCGGCAGTATCAGCTTTAAGAATGGGGAGTTGCTGGATGTATTGTAAACATAAGGGGAAGGCTCACCTATTGTAAATCCTCCATGCAAGACATTGTTTGTTCAGGAATCACTGCAGGTTTTCCAATAAATTCTCTTTAGAAGATGTTCCTACTTAAGTGGTTACTACAAAGATCTTGGGCTGCTTTAAGCAGAAAACAGCTTTCAGCTGCAGCATTTCAGCAAGTGGAATGTGTGGAATCTGGTCAGGGTTTTTAAATAAATAGTTCCATGAACTTTCTATGAAATGACAGGTACGCCGAGTTAGCTGAGGACAGGATGAGAACAACTACTTGTATACTAATTTCAGTTAAACTGTGCATAAACCAGACTTGGAGAACTGTTTGCTGCATGGAGAGAGAGGCTGTATTTTCATTACAGAAACCTGTTGATCCAGGTCAAAAGAAGCTTCACATGACTGCCTCAGCAGGCACTAATCTGGAAGATAGTGTTTGAAGCAAGGCGGCATCCCCACCACCTTTCTGGTCTAATAATTTATACTCTGTGTAATGGCTGTGTTTGGATGAATAGGTCCTTTGCACACCCTCACACTCACCACACCATCCTATGCTCCCTTAGGCTTCCTGTAAATAAATCTGTGCAGTCTGATTTTGAGCACTTTGAAGTAGGAGGGCTGTAAGGGAGCACGCTGACCTTGGGCAGGGAATCTGACAGAGAGCCTCTGGATTACATTTCTGCTTTGTCAGACTTGTTCTTCATTTAATTTATTTTACATATAAATTGGTTTCATTATGAAAAGTTCAGTATTTGAATAAAGCATTTGATGCAAAGTCTGTGGTTTTATATCCATTCCTGTTTTGTTTTCTACATTTTATGAAGTTTTTAAATATTTCCAGACTAAACAGTTTGCTCAGAGCAATCAAATACCAGGATGATTGAGTACTTTTTTGCAGTTTCTGCTTTCTAATTGAGGTTTATTACTGATAAGGAGCATAGTCACTATATGGCAGAGAGAGACTGTAAGAAGCTGTGGAAAAGTTTGCTATTTAAGTGCTGAAATTCAGCAGAATGTTGCTGAGATTTTCAAAAGTGAGTGCCATCTGGAAGCAAATATTCACAAAACAAACCTGATCCTGAACAAAGAACCACAAAGAACCAGCATCTCGAAGCTAGTCAGTGTTGAAACTTGCATTTGGCAAATTTTGGAGGAGGCTTATGAAAGAGCAGCTAGTTGGCCTAGCGTGGGTGTGTGCTGTGGCAGAGGGGAGTAGAGTGTGAATGGTTACGAAGAGCTGGAGAGGTGAACGCTGATCTCCTAGTCCTGTGGCCCTCGTAGGCCTTTATTCTTCATGGAATTGCATGATTGCCTGCCTCAAATTCATCACATTTTTCTCCCCTCCTCCCCAACTGTCTTGCTTTAGGAACAAGTACCTCCTTTTAAACAGTCAAGAACTTAATGAGCTGAGTGCAATCTCCCATAAAGCCAACATCCCTGAAGTTGATGCAGTTGTCAACACAGACAGGTGAGTAGGCATAGAGGGTTCAGGTCAGCAGCTTCTAGTGTTTTGCAAGCACTTACATTGGAGGTTTGATGTTGCCCATCTCGTTTGAGGCCCCTCTGTCCACCTCACTTGCTGTAATTTCAGTGACGTGTTTCAGCAGGAAGCGTCTAGGTTTGTGTGATGTTCATGGTCATTAACAAATCTAAAGTGTGCTTGTGCTCAGTGAGGCACTTTAAAAACAAAAGCAACCCAAAATGGGGGGGTTGAGTTCATGGCCCAGACTTCTTTATGGTGTTCTTGGTCTGCCTGTTTGGCTGGGCGTTCTCACTACAGGCGTTGCAGACAGACCTGGAAATTAAACCTCTAATGCATGGATTGCTGTTACTAATAAATCTTAGTTTTGAGACTCAGGAGCAGTCTGTGCACACATAATGTCCATTTGCAGCCCACATAAACGGATCTAAATGCATCTACTCTACTCAGAGTCTTTCTTCGAAGAGCAGCTAATAACTACAATAAGCTAAATTAGATTAACATGTTAAACCACGTACAGAATCTCTAGTCTTTATGAGTATTCTTTAATACATGATTCTGGTGTACAAACCTCACAAGGTGAAATATTGTTTGCAGAATTTAGTTGTCAGAATTCTGTAAGAGAGAGAATTTCTAGATTATAATTGTTATAATACTGTGTCTAACTGGGAAGAAATGGTGTCTGTATTATTTCCTTCTAAGCACAGGTACTTCTCTGGCTTTGTTCGAAAAGATTTAAGTATTTAGGGAAAAAGAAATCACCCTGTTAGGAGCACAGTGAGATGAAGTGGAGCAAGGGTGTAAACAGCTTTTTCCAACCTGCAAAGTTTCTCATCTCTCTCGAGCGTTAGTAAGAACAGACTATCGTGCTGCAAGAAAACCACTTCCCACAAGGGCTTTGTCAGCCAGCTACTGACTGCCCAGCAAAGGTGCTGGTACAGTATGTAGCCAGTAACCTGGATGCATCTGCTGAAAATGCATGCTGGGATTTTTTGGGTTGTGGGTTTTTTTGGGTTGTTTTGAGTAGAAGAGTGCCACTTGAAACATTGTATTCTACCTCTGCAGGGTGGTTTGTATAGCCAGACAGGCAGCATTGCTCAGTTTCTGGCCTAAAATTGGTTTCTTTTCCACCCTTAGCATTTCATGTTCATGTTGCTTTTCTTGATACATGAGGAGATCAAGGCATTGCTTCTGCACGAGCTTACCGTAGGCAGATACCCCACAAAAGGTGCTATTTAATACAAGTAGTATTGCAGTTCTACAGCCTCTATGCTTTTATTAGTACACACAGAATGTAGCATCTAGGTTTCCATACTATGCTCTGCCTCGTAAAGGGAACTTAGAGCTTCCTTTGCATTTGTTGAGCAAAAAAGGTGTGGGTTTCTTTCATTCCTAAGATCAAATGTGGTTTATATATTTTGGGTTTTTTTTCTAATCTCCTATTTCTTACAAGCTGTGAATTGGTATTTCTGAAGTCATGAAAATTTTGAGAGAAAATGAATAATTTTTCTTTAGGATTTGTTTGCAGGTATTGTTTGCAGTCTTGTTGCAGGTATTGCGGAAGTTTACCAAAGACAGTGAGGAGAACTCTTTCACTGGTAAAATTAGTAGTTCAAGTTAGTTAATAATTGTACTGTATATTTAATACTGGGATTTTGATCATTAAAAGCTCTGGAGAAGAGACTGGAATCGGTGTTCTACTGGGTGCAGTGCTTGCCAGCCCTTCCACTCATGCTGTCATTTCTTCACATGCTCTAGGAGTCTTGTCTGCGATGGGAAGAGAGGCTTGTTGACCAGGCTGCTTCAGGTCATGAAGAAGGAACCAGCCGAATCCTCCTTCAGGTGGGTTCACTTTGCACTGTAACATGCTGGTTTGAGTTGACTGGGAAGTTGGGGGGGGGGGGGGGGGGGGGTTGGGGGGGTTGGGTGCATATAGCTTACAGCTGTTGAAAATGTTTGAAAACAGTAAGTTGTGACAAGATCTGGCTTTGTTGCACTTGGCTACGATGGCAGTGCAGGTGAGGGAGAACGCCGAAGCTTGCACTGAACCTCATACCCAGTAGTGTCAGTGATTTTCTTCAAGATCAACAGGTCTAAATGCAGCTTCAGATAGGAATGAAACTGAGTAGGAATTTTGATTTAAATTATAGTTGCGATAAAATACTCCCCTTGCTCCAAAATTAAAACCTCGTTTCTTCTATTTCTCAGGTTTTGGCAAGCAAGGGCAGTTGAAAGTTTTCTGCGAGGCACCACCTCCTATGCAGACCAGATGTTCCTGCTAAAGAGAGGACTCCTGGAGGTAATGAAGTATATGTCAAGCTCCCTCTGTAATGTATCTTCATAGCAGGATTTATCTGTAATGAATTAAAAAAAAAAAAGTAGTGTTAAATATTCACTGGAAATAGGGCAATTTTTGAAAAGTATTAGCAAATTCTGCTTGTGGCAGCCAGGTTTGGGGTGCCCAGTTCAGTAGCCTGCATCACTGGGAAGTTAATTGAACAGAAGACTCATCTGAATTGCTGTCTTTGGTTCTGTCATCTGAGAACTAAATCTGCAGATAAAAGGTTTAAATAGTGATTAAATGGGAGTCTGTGCTGTACTGCTGGCTTGGGCTGAACTGTGCAAGTAACGTGTTTTCCTCCCATGCCAGCATATTCTCTACTGCATTGTTGATAGTGAGTGCAAATCACGGGATGTGCTTCAGAGTTACTTTGACCTTCTGGGAGAACTGATGAAATTCAATATTGATGCATTCAAGAGGTTCAACAAGTACATCAACACAGATGAGAAGGTAAATATTTGTAAAAGCCCTCCCCAGCGGGTCAAATTACATGCTCTCAGAACCAAACCTAGCACTAAGAAACTCAGGTTCATTTGCTGATTTTGGTGGGATTGCTGAGGGTGGTGCACGGTAAACACAGAATAGTGAGCTGCCCAGGTCTCTTTGCAAGCATGTGTGTTGCTGCATGCACTGGTGTTTTCCGAAGTGCTCCCAGCTGTTCTGAGTCAGCAAGCACTGAGCCATGCAGAAAACATTGCCCTGTTATGCGATCAGGCAGGTCTAAGGTCAGGGCTCAAAGACGGTAGAACATTTCCTGTGAAATCGCTGTGTTTTGGGTTAAGCTGATGATTGTGGGCATGGATACAGGCTCCAAAAAAATCTTTTACTGGAGCTTGGGGGGGGGGAGGGGGCAGTCCTTCATGGAGGTAACTTAAAATATCATTGCTATTTGATACTGCAAAAAGACATATCTTATCATAGAATCCTAGGTTGGAAGGGACCTCAGGGATCATCTGGTCCAACCTTTCTGGGCAAGAGCCTAGTCTAGACAAGGTGGCCCAGCACCCTGTCCAGCTGAGTCTTGAAAGTGTCCAGTGTAGTGGAGTCAACCCTTCCCTGGGCAGCTTATTCCAATGGGTGGCTGTTCCCCTGGGGAAAAATTACCCTCTCGTGTCCAGTCGGGATCTCCCAAGAGCAACTTGTGTCCATTCCCCGCTGTCCTCTCCATGGGACTCCTTGTGACAAGGGAGTCTCCATCTTCCCTGTAGCTCCCCCTTAGGTACTGGTACGTGGTGATGAGATCCCCTTGGAGCCTCCTTTGCTCCAGGCTGAACAAACCCAGCTCTCTAGGCCCATCCTCGTATGGCTGAGAGAGGCTTCCCAGGCCTTTGCATGTCTTTGATGTTACTTGAACTTACAGTCATTTTAAGAAGTCATGGCTGATGTAATTATCTATGAAACTTAGTTGCATATGTAGATCACGAATGGGCAGCTCTCTATGCAAAGTGGTTTCATGCTCTCGTGCACTTTGTGCATGTAACACCAGCTGTTGGGTTGGTTTGAATGACCTCATACTTTTGCTTATGTTACTGTAATTTTTCTCTGGTTGCTGTTAGGTCTGGCAGACCTTGGAGAATAGAAGCAGAGACGTATTTAAAAGAAAGATCTATTTAATTTCAGGTTTTCTGGTGAATTAACTCACACATTCTAGAGACTCTGTATGTGCTTCCTATTTATTGATCTAAACACTTTTTAATTCTCATTCTGTATGAGTCCCTCACTGTGTTCCTCCCTGTCAATGTCTGCTGTACAAAATAAAGTGTAGGAAAACATGGAGCTGGAGGAACTACAGAGACCAGTGGCCATGCTGTCTCGTTTCCCTCTTCCAAAACAAATAGTGCATGAAACCTCGGTCTCATTGAAGTGACATAGCTTCAAAAGAGATTTTGATGGTGCCAGGACTTAGGCATTTTTCTGTTCCGTGGTGTTTTTAAAGGAACTTGCTGTGGGGATCTTTGGTCAGCCCTCAGTGCCAGTATTGGCTTGGACTGGATGAGGCAGGCCTGGGAGTGTGTATCTCCTCTTATTGTCATTAGAGATAACAAAAAGGTAATGACCCTGAGTATTTTGGCATTCAGAACCTGACTCTTGTTTCTGAAGGGAAGGGGAAATTATCCACATCTGTGAAGCCTTATGTTGGTGAAGTGCATGTTTTAGGTGCTTGTACTCGGAATTCGAGGTGGTTTCTCCAATAAGCTTCAAGAACTGTATTCTGTCAATGCTGAAGATACGGAGAAAGGTCACTGTTGCCCTACTTGCCAAACCTTGTTTGTAGCTCTTCCTGCTTGGGTTCACTGACCTGATCCCCTTGGGCCAACAGAATAATTGGCTTAGTGCAGCTCTTGGCTGTGCACATTCTGAAAAGAGTATGAAGTGCTCTTCTGTCAGAGAGAGTTCGTGTAGGATGAATTTCTGTTTGGTTGGGTTTTAATGCAACACTAAAAAGTATTTCTCTTCAGTTCCAGATATTTTTAAATCAGATCAATAGTTCATTGGTGGACTCAAACATGCTTGTTCGCTGCATTACGCTGTCCCTGGACCGATTTGAGAATCAGTCTGATGCTAAAGGTAAAGAATAAGAAATGGGAGGACAGGGGGTGTTTGATAGTGATAATGGTTATTGTAAGTCTGGGCTTTGAAAATTTTGGTTTTAGACAGAGAAATACCACCTTGCAGGTTTGCTGCTAGGCTCTGAGCACCAGTTCTTATGGCCGTATTGCTTGGACCAGTGTGTCTGAACTTGAAGCACCTGACGATTGTCTTTTTCCTCTTGCTGCAGTTGCAGAAGTCCTGTCAGAGTGCCGCCTGTTATCATACATGTCCCAGATGTCCATGAGAATGTCCTTTCTTTTCCGTCTCATTAATATTATTCATGTACAGACACTTACACAGGTAAATAGCTGACGGTAACTTTGCAGTTCTCTTGCTGTGATATTGTGTAGTGATGAACTGGGCTGGGAGCGGGGAGGAACCTGGCTTCTCTGGAGGAGACCCTTGTCCCTCCTTTCTTGGTATGTCTAGGAGCACCTCCTCTGCATGCTTACCACAAGCACATTTTGTAAGGACATGTGTACAACCCATATCTCTATTTTTTTTTTTTTTTTGTTTTGTCACCCACTGTGTCATTTTTAATTTTAGGAAAATGTCAGTTGTTTGAACACAAGTTTAGTTATCCTAATGCTGGCCCGAAGGAAAGAAAAGCTACCTTTTTATCTGCACACTTTGCAACAGATGGAATATACAGAAAAGTACCCCGGCTTCATCCTGAACAACTTCCACAGTCTCCTGCGATTCTGGCAACAGCATTACCTCAACAAGGATAAAGACAGCACCTGCTTAGAAAATGTACGTGAACCTCTTGCATAGCAAGAATCAGTCATAGCAATATCTGTCTACTAGCCACCTAGCAAAAATGGGAACTGGGAGGTTGTGAAGGGAAAGAAGGGAGCAAGTTCCGTTCCCCAGTGTAACTTTCTGCAGTGCTTTTCACACAGTCTTCCCCAGTCAGGTCCCTTCTGCAGGCAGGCAGGCTACCATGAGGTAGGTGCTGGGTTTCCCTGCAAACAAAAGCCTCTTGGCTCTGGCACACAGAAGTGAGGCTTGCCAGTGCTGAGTGTGTTTGAGAGGTGAGGGCTGGCGAGATGGCCAGCCCTGTGCAGGGATGTGGAGGCAGGACAGAATCCAGCTCCCAGACCGGTTAGTGTCTTAACCAGTGTCCCCTCTCCTCCTGGTGTGGCAAACAGTGCAGGGAAAGTGTCTGGTGTAGCTGCTAGAAGACAAGGCAACTACCCTGTGAGAAGCAGCCTGCAAGTTTCCAATCCAGAGCTGGTGTGTCTTGGGCACTGAGAAGAAGAAATGACCTGAGGTGAGAAGGTGACTCCCTTGGGTATGCCCTAGAAGGCTAAAGTGAGGTTGCACGATTTTCTTCCTGGACTTTCAGCACTTGGGTGGCAGCTTTAACAGATTTTTAATGTGTTTGTGGAAAAGCCCTCCTTCTCTAGTGTACGCATACACTGCAGCACACAGCCCCACGGCTGCAGCCTGAGTGCAGTGCAGTCTCCTGCAGACAAGGTGCTTGAAGAGGGGCGATACCGGGGCTTGGAAGTGGTTAAAATAAGGAGCTTCAGTTCCCCAGAACGGGGGAGTGGGAAGGAGAAGCCGCGGGGAATGGTGCAGACCTGTAATGCTTTTCTCTCAGCGTGGCTTGGCGCAGTACGCTTGGGTCAGTGCTGGGGAGTGGCAGGGTGGCTCGGGGCCCACGACACCCGGGTGCTGCGTTGCAGGGCTCGTGCTGTGGTTCGACGCGTCGGCGGTGCACTGGGCTGCGGAGGGGAGGTGCTGCCGACACCAAACCTCTCTGCCATTGCCGCGTTTCAGGGTCGCGTTGTGCTGTGCGGGGGCTCTATGGTACTTGCTGTGTCTGGAGCCACTGGTGGGGTAGCAATTGTGGGCTGTCCAGCGTGTAAAGGCTTTGGGAAATAGGAAATGTGGTGTAGGGCTGCTAGAGAGGCCTTTTGGCTGTAAGAGAATGATGCGGGAGGGGTGTGAGCAGGGAGTGTGTGTTGTCCTCGTGCCTTCCCGAGGAGTGGGAGCTGCTGCCAGTATCGGCTTGACCTGCAGCACTATGGTGTCCCAGCTTGTGTTTGGACTGGACAGCAAAGGAGAAGCTTGGGCTTGTGTGGGGGAGTGCTGCTCATGGGCCCCCCGCCCATGTGGGCTTGCTGGGGTGGTGGTCGCCCTGTGCTGCTCTTAGCAGGGCTGTAGCTGCCACAGGTGCTGGGAGCCCCTGCCTGTAGCTGGACAGCGGGAGGCCGGTTGTAGAGGATGCGGTTGGTTCAGCATCCCCCCCTTCTGCTCCACACTCCGCGGAGGGGGTGCCGGCCTGCGTGGCTGGGGAAGTCAGGCTGAATAGGAAGCAATTTTCAGTTCCCTCTGCTGAATGCCTTTGGGACATGTCTTCTGCTGCGCATGGGTGCCTGCGGACCATGCTAACCAGCCTTTTCATCTCTTCCCACAGAGCTCATGTATTAGTTTTACCTACTGGAAAGAGACTGTATCTATACTGCTCAGTCCAGACCGGACATCCCCCTGTGCCATAGTTAGCTACATCGACGAGGCGTATATGGACATTGACAGAGACTTTTCTGAGGAGTAATTCTTCACTCTGGCTTCAGATGGACAGCGCGTAGAGGGTACCTCACAGCCCATGGATTTTCAGGGATACGCTGTGTAGTGTGTGTGTGCGTGTGCGGCTTGGAACCGTGGAGCGTTACTGCATTGTCAAAACCCCAGCCCCCTCCTGGTCCCCGTCTCTGATCTCTAACGGATGAGACTCCGAAAGCTCTCTGGGCAACACATTCAGGGATGTATCTTCCAGTTGTTCTGGGATAAAAATAATCACCTACAAAAACCAGCCTCTATTTTCTATTTTTTTTGCTCTCCCAGTCCAGCGTGGCTGGTCAGATATTTTTTTGCTGACAGATGAGGATACTCTGTATGTGCCAATTTAGTTGTGGCGCTCTCATGGCTACCAGAATTAGCAAGTCAAAAAGCACACAAATTGCCCTCCAAATGTGAGGTCCAAGGAGCCAGTCTGACTGGGACCCCGACGCACCAGCCACGTGCAGAGCCACCGCCAGGACTCCCTCCAGGGGTAATGCTTCCGCTGGGGTTTGGAATTGGGGGATAAGGGGCGGTCAGAGTGTGAGTGCGTGTGCTTCTAATTCCTGAGAGCCCTAGCTCCAGTCACCTCTTTACCATTTACTTTTGGATCATTTGGTACTAAATCTGTCTGTTTGTGTGTTAGGAGAGAACCTCTGCTCCTGCTGTCTTTCCTGCAGATCCCATCTGAAGGCGTTTTACAATGCTGTGGAGAAGAGAGACGTTTCGGTAGTGGTGGAATTGCAACAGGGGTTGGCTTTTTCATGGAGCACTAGCATTAAAATTGTACTAATTTTTTAAACCTGCGGCTTGTCCCTTCTTGGGTAACTAATCTGGTTTTAAAATCCTTTCCAGGACCATTGCTCTTGGCGCTAACCTGCTATGCCTGGAAGTCCTACGTCAGTCTCTGCTTTCGGTCCTTAATAGTAACACACACATTAATCTTTAAGTGCAATATTGACTGGAGCGGTCAGGTTTTCCTGGATCTGTTTTAATCAGAATGTGTTAAATGCTAGGAATAAACACTCCTGGTTGAAGGTAACTTTGTAGGATACGTTGGGAAAGGGGGAGTGGGGTTTTGGCAGTCGCGATTGCAAAGACATGCCCTGCCTGCTCGCCAACGTTAATTGTGTTGCTCCAAGACAGTCACGTTCCCAGGAATGAAATGCAGTCTGAAGTCCTGAGCCACTGCATTTCAGTCAAAAAATACACATCCTGCAGCTCCAGCTAAAAGAAATCAGTTTTCTTTGAAACACGCATCTGAATTTAAATTTTCTTAACTTATTTGATGAGATGACTTGACTTCAGCTCTGTCCAGGCTCTGGAGAGGGACTGGGGGCCAGGACATCCCAGAGCTGTACCATTTCGTCTCTAATCTTTGCCAGCAGAAGGAAACCCACTCTGAGGGATCCCTGTGCTGGGGCCTGGATGAGGGGATGAGGCTCCCAGCCCCAGGTGCAGGACTTGCTCTCTACATGTCATTCTCCTCTACATGTCACCCTTCCCCTCTCGCTTGTCTCCCACTTGGGTGTCCTGCCACGGACTTGCAGTCAGTGCTTTGCTTGCAGGGCGGTCAGAGCTGCTGAGCCTGGAGCCTTGCAGGAGCTCCCGGGGATCCCCGTGCTGCTCCCTGGGGTGCTGAATCCCCTGGGCAGCCTCTGCCCCACTCCAGTGAGGGTACCCTGGTTGCACCCCTTGCATCGGGGAGCTCCTTGCTACAGCACCTGCATCTCTGCTCTTCATCATCTTGCCCCTGCCCTGCCCCCTCACTCCCCTGAGCTAAGTTCTTTCTCATCTGTACTTTTTTGTTCTTGGGTATTTGTGGTTTTGGTGTATCTTTGCTTCTTCTTAACTGTAATAGATGTACACGTCAAATAAATGCTTCAAATTAAAAGGCTTTTACGTTAAGGGATGCCTTTTCCATAGTCCAGTTAATTGGTGCATCTAACGATTGCTGCTATAAACCCGCAGTCTCATTCCCATCTCTATGGCTGTAACATACAGTTCGGGGCCCAGCCGGGCAGAGGCGAGCCCTGCCTGCCTTCTGGCCCCTGGGTCCCTCCTCCCTGAAACTTGGGGCTCCCTACTTGCTGCAGGCAGCCTGGCTTGGCTCTTGCCTCGGGCTGCTGCAGGAGGCTGAGGGAAGGGCACAGGGAAGAACCCACAGCAGCTCCTCCAGCAAGGGAGTGCGGGAAAAGGCTCTGCCTGCGGTGGGCAGGGGGATGAGCACACAGGGAGGGCCACGGGCAAATTTTAGCTGGGAGCCACGTTCCTGTGGGCTCATCTGCCTGTGCCAGGTGCCTCGAGAATCTCATTTTGAGAGGGACCAGACAGCTGTTCTTCATCCTTGTTTTGTCTTATTTATGGGGAGGGAGTGTCCTGCATGTTGGGGAGCACCCACTGGCTTCAGCGGAGGTGGGAGCCCTGTCGCTAACAAATACTGCTGGAAGCCTGCGCTATCCCCGTGGATTGCTGAGGTTCGTGCTGCCCAGATTAATGCCAATTTACTAACTGCAAATAAACATATTAAATGGGAACTATTAAAGAAATCTATTTTAAAGAAAGGAGTGGATGTGTCTTTCTTTGCAGTCCCTTTGCCAAAGCCCTGACAACCCTCCCTTTCCCCACCAGGACTGTAGTTGTGATTTTTTTTTATGTTCTCCCCAGGAGTGATGGTTTCGGTGAGGTCTGTTCTGCCCTCCCCCCTGCCTCCCCACTCGGCTCTGCTCCCCTGCAGCTGAGGGGGGCTGAGGAGTTTTGGTGGGAAGGGTTGAGGAAAGGGCTCTTTGCCCAAATCCTGCCTGGAGTGGGCCAGGGCAATGGAGCAGGGAGAGGGGAGGCCTGTGCCTGTCCTCTTCCCCACCCCTGCCAGGCTGTGAATGACATCCCCAAAGACCCCAGCTTGCCCCCCACATCCCCAGCAGCAGAGCCCAAGGCCCTGGTTACCCCACAACAGACACGGGAGCGAGTCCTGGCAAATCTACGTTTATTCATGTGGTGCGAAACTGGCAGTGGCTGTTGCAGCCATTTGCCTCCAACCTACAGCAGATGCTGGGGACGGGGCAGGCAGATGGGCTCCTGCTACTCGTGCTGGAAAACAAAACCAAAAGGGGCTTTGGGGAGAGCCTGGGCCTGGGGGTAGGGAGCACTCTGCCACCCTCTGGGTCCTGGCACCATCGGCAGGTGGGGAGGGTGGTGCTGGGCAGGATGCGGCCGCTCCTGGGGCTCCAGGAATGACAGAAGCCCCTTCCTGGGGCTGGGTGGGCTTACCTTGGAGGTGATGACCTCCCTGGTGCGGGCGCGCAGCTTGTTGACCTGCGTCTCAGCAATGTCGGCACGCTCCTCAGCGTCATCCAGCTCGTGCTGCACCTTCCGGTACTTCACCAGGTTGGAGTTGGCCTGCTGCTCCTGGATGGGGTGAGGGGAGAGGTGGGCACCTGGGCTGATCCCCCCATGCCCACCTCATGGCCCAATTCTCTCGCAGTGCCCCCCCGCCTCAGCAGCCCCGGATTGGGGCGGCACTCTCCTCCACCCCAGCGGCAGCAGCAGCCGTGGGGTCGGGCACTTACCGCCTCCTCAAACTGGCGCTTGTAGCTCTTGACCTTGCTCTGCAGCTTGTCGATCAGGTCCTGCATCCGTGTCAGGTTCTTCCGATCTTCCTCAGCCTGCAAGTGCCCCGGCTCCGTTAGCAGAAGACCCCTTTCACCCCTCTGGGCCCGGCTGCCCCCACACATTTATCCAAGAGCCCCAGCGGTGCCAGGGCCCTCCTGACACAGAGAGCACCAACCCGCCCCATGGACCCAGCCCCTGTCCCGTGTCACAGGGTCTGTCCCAGCCTCCCCGTTGTATCCCAGCACACTGCTCAGGAGCTGCTGGCAAAGGGGCAGAAGGACACAGAGCAGGGGGTGGATGCTGGGACAGGGAGAAGCCCATCCTGCCCTTGTTGGTCCCGCTCAGAGCCCAGAACAAGCCCAGGCTGGGCTGGGCTTGCAGGGGGGGTTATTGGGTAACGCAAGCAGCTGAGCACAGGGAGAGTTGGGCCAAGTCCTGCTGGGCTGGAGCTGTGACCGGTGCTGCTGTACCTGGTAGCTCAGCTCCTTGATCCTCCGCTCGTACTTGCGGATGCCCTTCTGGGCCTCAGCCATCTTCTTCTGCTCCATGTCCAGCTCCCCCTCCAGCTCCCGTACCTGCAGGTGGGTAGAGGCGCAGCGCTCTGCTCCCTACTGCCAGCACCAGCCCCAGCTGAGGCCAAGACACTTTCCCAGCCCAGAGAGGCCACAGCAGAGGCTAAGCCACCCCAAGCAAAGGCTGGGAGCTGGGCCCAGGGTGGGAGGTCCTTGGGGACTGTCCCTCCCTGCCCACAGCCCCGCTGTGGTGCAGTGCTGGTGCCCTGCAATGCCCGGTGCCACAGGGGCTGGGGCAGCACCAGGAGCCAGCTCCTGGTGGACACAGCTAGGGGTCTGTCCCTGCCTCCTCACCCTGGCCTCCAGCTTCTGGATCTGCTTCTTGCCCCCCTTGAGAGCAATCTGCTCGGCTTCATCCAGGCGCATCTGCAGGTCCTTGATGGTCTGCTCCATGTTCTTCTTCATCCGCTCCAGGTGTGCGCTTGTGTCCTGCTCCTTCTTCAGTTCCTCTGCCATCATGGCAGCCTGCAAGGCCAGGAGCACAGAGACATCACCACAAGGCCAGGCAGCCCTGCCAGACACAGGGGCTCAGTGGGGAAGTTCTGAGACACTCCCCTCTCCTCCCACCCACCAGCCCCATGAGGTGCTGGTCACCCTGGCCGAACCATGAAGCACGATTCCCACCACGCTCTTACGTCCGTGATAGCCTTCTTCGCCTTCTCCTCAGCATTGCGGCACTCCTGCACTGCATCTTCCACCTCGCTGCTCAGCTGCGAGATGTCTGCCTCCAGCTTCTTCTTTTGGTTGATCAGGCCCGTGTTCTGTGGACAGAGCCGGTTCAGTGCCACAGGGACCAGTCATTCACCGCGGCCGGTGGCCTAGCTGACGGACAGGCTCCTGGCTTGCCAGTGCCAGCAGATGCAGGACTTGGTGGTCTCTCACCTGAGAGTGGAGCAGGTTGACCCTCTCGGTGGCCTCCAGCAGCTCCTGCTCTGCCAGCTTCCTGCTCCTCTCTGCCTGCTCCAGCGCTGCCCGCAGCTCCTCCACCTCCGCCAGCAGCAGGTTATTGCGGCGCTCCAGGGCAGCCGCCTGCTCCTTCAGGTCGTCATTGTGGCGTTGAGTGTCATCCAACTCGATTTGCAGGTCCTGCCGGGCAGCACGGGGTCAGTGGGGACAGGACGGAGCCAGGGCTGGCAGCAGGGACAGTGCTGAATCTGTCCCACCCACAGACGCCCAACCTTGATCTGGGCCTGGAGCTGGCGGCCCAGTTTCTGGAACTCGGCAGCCTGGCGGTTGGCGTGGCTCAGCTGGATCTCCATCTCGTTCAGGTCTCCCTCCATCTTCTTCCTCAGCCGGACAGCCTCGTTCTTGGCCCGGGCCTCGGCATCTAGCGTGGCCTGCATGGAGTCCATGGCACGCTGGTGGTTGCGCCTGTGGGAGAGAGGACACATCAGCCCCGTCCGCCTGGGGACACCGCAGCCCTGTCAGAGCCGCGGTGCCAGCTCTGCCCCTGCAGTGATGGCCCAGCCTGGCCCCTCTCGGCACACACCTCAGGTTCTCAAACTCCTCGTCCTTCTCTGCCAGCTTCCTGTCCACATCAGCCTTGATCTGGTTCAGCTCCAGCTGGATGCGCAGAGTCTTGCTCTCCTCATGCTCCAGGGCCCCCTAGAGACAGCAGCAGCTGTGGGAAGGTGGCCGCTGGGGGATCTCCCCAGCCCTCCAGCCTGGCTTTGCCCCTCAGCCCAGAGCTATGGGGAGGGGGGGGGCACGCCAGCGCGCTGGGCATTGCTGCTCCAGTGGCACCCCACCAGAGCTGCAGGGTGGGCCAGTGGCTCCTGAGGGCAGCAGCCACATGCAACCATCATTGGAAAGCAGGGACCCACCTCTGCCTCCTCCAAAGCCGCCTGGATATCGCTCTTCTCGCTCTCCAGGGCTTTCTTCAGCTTCTCCAGCTCGTGGATGGTTTTGCCGCTCAGACTGATCTGGTCAGTCAGATCAGCGATTTCCTCTGGCAGGGACAGAAGGGCGTTCGATCAGGAATGAGTTTGTGGGGCCAGCCCCGCGTAGGTGATTTCCCCATTCCCCTGCCCAGGCTCAGCCAATGTCCCCCCAGCCCCTTGGAGAGTAGCTGAGGTTGCGCTTGGGGTCATTTCTGGGCCCTGCTGAACTCCCCTGCAGTCTGGGTGAAGGAGAGGGCAGAGGAGAGTCATTAAGGACCCATGGAGACCTGCTGGTCCAAGAGCAACACCCCCAAGCCAGTGCCATGCCACAGCCCTGGCACTCGGGGCAGCAAAACATGCAGCATTTGGAACCAAGAGCAACCTGTCCCCGCCAGTCTGCCCAGTGTCCCCAGCAAGGGGGCAGGACACATGCTGGCTTCCCAACTGGGCTGCTGCCTCCCTCCAAGGAGGAAATGGGCCAGGCTTGGCTGAGCAGCAAGGTCTTCTCCCTGCCTACAAGGGTCCCCAGTCCCACCACATGGCTGAGGACAGGGGAGCCATGGGCTGGCAGTGAGAGCAGGGCCCTGGGCAGAATACAGGGGAAGAGCCTGAGCCCAGTCCTACCCTGCAGGTTCTTGTTCTCCCTCTTGAGGGTCTCCAGGTTGTCCAGGGACTCCTCGTAGGCATTCTTGAGCTTGAACAGCTCCGTGCTCAAGCTGCGTGACTCCTTCTGTGATGCCTCCAGCTCTGCCTGGGTCTCCTCATACTTCTGCTTCCACTCAGCCAGGATCCTGTCGAAGTTGCGTTGCTTCTTGTCCAGGGCGGCGCAGGCCGAGTTGGCACGCTCCAGATCCACTGAGAGGTCCTCGATCTCTGTCTGCAGCCGGTGCTTGGTCTTTTCCAGCGAGGAGCACTTGGCATGGGCAGCCTCCACTGCCTCCTCTGCCTCCTGCAGCCGGATGGCCAGCTTCTTCCTGCCAATGGCAGCAAGGGGTGAGTGCTCCCAGCCTGAGCGTCATCCCACCCCAGGGCTCTGAGGAGGGGAGGCCACAGCCTGCCCAAACAGCCTCAAGCCCAGGAAGGAGGGTGCAGTCTCACCCTGGGGTCTGGGAAAGCCCCATCGTTGAACAGAAACTTGCTACCTCTTCTGGCATGAGACTTACTTGGCTTCCTCCAGCTCCTCCGTCCTCTGGATGGCATCTGTCTCGTACTTGGTTCTCCACTGGGCTACTTCTGCATTGGCCTTGGACAAGTTCCTCTGGAGCTCGCTCTTGGCCTCCACCTCCTCCTCATACTGCTCCCGTAGCAGGTCACAGTCATGCCGGGAGGCTTGCAGGGCATGGGCCAGGGCATTCTTGCTCTGAGGAAGGGAGAGCTCATGAGAGAAGCAGCTGGCCCCAGGCACCAGGACACCGGGCATGGCGCTGGGCCTGGGGGCAGCAGGAGGGAACTTTTGTTCTTCCCAGGCTAAAAGCTGCCCCTGGGCCTCCTGTGTGCAGCTGCATCCCACCTCCCCAGTCCAAGAAGCTGGGCCACTGCCACAGTGGGATGCGCATCCCATTCCCTGAGATCTGTGTCACGCCGGGATCAGCCATGCCCTCACCTTGGTCTCTTCCTCCAGCTGCCTCTTGAGCTCCTCAATGTTCTGTGTGAATGAGGCCTTGCCACGGCTCAGCTGGTTGATGAAGGACTCCTTCTCCTCCAGCAGCCGACTAAGTTCCCCTGGGTTCAAACAGAGCCAAACCAGCTACTTCGGGGCCGAAGGGCTGAGATCTGCATTAGCCCGCATACCCCACCCAGGCAAGCTGGGACCCATAGGCAGAGGTGCACACCAGCAGCTAAAGGTATGGAATAAAGTATGCCAGGCAGGAGCCCCTCTTCCTGATGTCTCAGGTCACAACACATCACCTGGCACAACCAGCATCACCACAGGGGTCCTCTTCCTTGCCAAGTTATATGGCACCTCTGCAAGGCCTGAGTGGAGCCACAACACGGACGTGCCACTCCCCTCCACTACAGATGGAGCTCCTGCTATTTTTTTTTTTGTCCATCAGAGAAGCAGGACAGTCTGCCCGGCTGAACTCAGAAGCCCCAGTGCAAGACCAGCCCCAGGGCAGCCACATGTCCCCTGGCTGCCGCCCCCACCTACCGTTCTCGGTCTGCAGCCTGCCCCGCTGCGTGCTCACGTCGGTCAGTTGTCGCTGTAGCTCATCCACTTTGGACTTGGCCTCGCTTAGCTGGTCCTCATAGGTGCGGCACAGCTTCTCGGCACTGGCCTGCATGCACCAAGCAAAGCCTTGTGAGACCCAGCTCTGGCCAGAAGGCACCATTCTCCCAGGAGGGGCTCAGTGACTGCATCGCCCTGGAACCTCGCTGCCCTGCTCAGCTGATCTGGGAAAACACAATGCAGGAGTGCAGCACAGGCTGGGATCCCCCTGCTGGAGAGCAGCTCTGTGGAAAGGGACCTGGGGTTCTGGTGGCCAACAAGCTCCATATGAGCAAGCAGTGTGCTGCTGTGGCCAAGAAGGCCAAGAAGGTGCTGGGCTGCATCAACAAGGGCATCACCAGCAGAGATAAAGAAGTCATCATCCCACTCTGCTCAGCACTGGTCAGGACAGACCTGGAATCCTGTGTGCAGTTCTGGTCCCCCACTGTACAAAAAAGCTGTGGGCAGGCTGGAGGGGTCCAGAGCAGGGCCACCAAGGTGATCCAAGGGCAGGGAAGCCTCTCTCAGCTATATGAGGATGGGCCGAGAGAGCTGGGTTTGTTCAGCCTTGAGCAAAGGAGGCTCCAAGGGGATCTCATCACCACGTACCAGTACCTAAGGGGGAGCTACAAGGAAGATGGAGACTCCCTTGTCACAGGGAGTTCCATGGAGAGGACAAGGGGGAATGGACACAAGTTGCTTTTGGGGAGATTCTGACTGGACACGAGGGGGAAATTTTTCCCCATGAGAACAGTCAACCCTTGGAATAATCTCCCCAGGGGAGGGGTTGACTCCACCACATTGGACACTTTCAAGCCTCAGCTGGACAGGGTGCTGGGCCATCTTGTCTAGACTGGGCTCTTGCCCAGAAACATTGGACCAGATGTTCCCTGAGGTCCCTTCCAACCTGGGATTCTATGATTCTATGATCCCATGTGCACACAAGGCGGAGAGCAAGAGCCTGCCAGAGCTCTCGTGTCTCTGCTAAGCTAACAGTGCCTCTCTGCCCTCAGTCTCCCAGGAACTGTCTTCCCAAGTCCTTCAGACTTGACTAGAACAAGCAAAGCATCCTGCAAGCACTGCCATAGTGACAGATGGACAAGCTATATCTAGTGAAAAAGAGGGACTTGGCCATGGCAAAGAGCTACCTTGGACAACATCCCATGGACATGGCTGTGCTGAACACCCTGCAGCCAGCTGCACTGATGTTCAGAGAAGAGCTGAACCTGCCCCTCACAGAACAAGTGCTCACCTTGTTCTTGGTGAGGTATTCAATGTTGGATGATAGGTCATCCACCTCCATCTTCATCTCACTCTTCTCCTTCTCCAGCTCGCGTTGCCTCCTCCAGGTCCCGCCGCAGCTTCAGGAATTCTGCTTCCCGCTTCTTGTTCATCTCCAGCTGTGTGGCTGTTGCCCCACCAGCCTCCTCCAGCCGTTCGCTCAGCTCCTCCAGCTCCCGTGACACTTCTGCCCGCTGCTTCTCCACCTTGGCTCTGGCAGCACGCTCAGCCTCCAGCTCCTCCTCCAGCTCCTCGATGCGGGCCTGGAAAAGACAGAATAAGGCAGATGCTCCAACCACCAGGTGAAGCTCCAGCATCTTTGCTCTCCACAATGGAACAAGCTGTCTCTTCTGGTGCTGGGGAGCAGCAAGCCACCAGTCTGGAGGAAATGCTTGGGCTGTTTTGGGATCCTCGGAGGCAGGCATGCCTGGTGCTCCTTGGTAGTGTGTTTTGCAGAGCTCCTGCTCTCCCCTGTACCCTGCCATCAGGATCCAGGCTGACACCAGCTTCTTTTCAGTGGGAACCTCCATGCAAACAGCCTGAATCTGGGGGCCTGCCTCTGACAGGAGGAAGCCCAACATGCTAGATTTGGATCTTCAGAGTTTGGGCACTGGATTTAAGGTTTTATCTGGACAGAGAACTACACCCTAGAAGCTGTTCCTCATGCTGGTGCTAGCGTTCACCTCAGTAGTTCATTCTTTAATTTTCAGTCCACCTTTGGCAGAGGGCTTTGCTTCTGCTAACAATGGCAGCTTTTTTCATCACCCTTCTGCCAAAACAATGCCCCTGTGCTCAGAGAGGGACTGGCCCATGCAGATTCCCCAGCACATTACATCTGATGGAAATTTAGGACTCCAGACCACTGCCATCATACCTGGAGCTCCTTGATCTTCTTCTGCAGCTGGGCCTCAGTCACTTGCCCATCTTCAATCCTTGAATTCAGTTGACTCATTTCAAAGTCTTTCCTGTACAGAAAGAAGGCAGAGCCTCTGGTCAGACAAATGCTGTCCGGCCAAGTCCCTCTAGCTCCTGAAGTCAGAGGAAGATTGTTCCCTGCATTGTAACACCCAGGTCCTGAGGACAAACCAACCCACATGGGAAAGGGACTGCAGGGGTAAGCAGCAGCACATGGGCTGCTCTGAGGGAGGGTTGGAATGGCCAAACTGGCAAGACAAGCTGGCTCTGAGGTTTTCCCTATGAGGTCTCTAGGTGTTGTTCTCCAGTTCCCCAGTGAGAATGGGACGTGAGTGATGATGTCTGTACTTGTAGCTGAGGTCACAGCTCTGTGTTAGGGTCCTGCCAGGCAAGTCTCTCCTCTCCAATCCCATGTACAGAGGAAGGTCTGTATGCCCTGACCTATTAGTCTGTGCAGCCAACAAGCTCCACAGCATCTCTGCATGGTGCCCAGGAAAACTACCCTCCATGTGACTCCACCACAGTGGACACTTTTAAGACTCAGCTGGACAGGGTGCTAGGCCACCTTGTCTAGACTGTGCTCTTGCCCAGAAAGGTTGGACCAGATGAGCCTTGAGGTCCCTTCCAACCTAGGATTCTATGGCTCTACGATTCTATGATTTTGCCTGGACTGATCACACCAAGCAGTGTTCAAAGCCACATCCCAGCAGCCCCTGCAGAGGCCACACATCTACTTGATTGTCTCTTCTCCCAGGTAACGGGCGATCGGACAAGGGGAAACGGCCTCAAGTTGTGCCAGGTTGGACATTAGGAAAAAATTTTTCATTGAAAGGGTTGTCAAGCCCTGGAAGGGGCTGCACCAGGAAGGTGTCGAGTCCCCATCCCTGGGGGTATTTAAAAGCTGGGCAGATGAGGTGCTTAGGGACAGGGTTTAGTGGTGGGATGGCAGGGCTAGGGTAATGGTTGGGCTGGATGATCTTAAAGGTCTTTTCCAACCTAAACGATTCTATGATTCTATGATTCTGGAGGTAGGCACTGGCCTGGGAGAGTGAGCACACAGCCCAGGCAGGTCACACACTCACTTTTTGAGTTTCTCCTCCAGCTGCTGTTTGTCATTCTCCAGATCCATTACAGACTCTTGTGTCAGCTTCAGGTCTCCTTCAAGCTTCCTTTTTGCTCTCTCCAGGTCCATGCGGACTTTCTTTTCTTGTTCAAGAGAGCTTTCCAGCTGGAGAATGAAGGGAGAGAGGATAGGGAGGGAAAGGACCTTCTGTAGCCCTGACCTTCCTCATGTCCACTGCTGTGGGAACTTCAGCCAGCTCTGCAATCCAGAGCTGTCTCCTCCATTGGTCTCCAGTCCTGTTCCCTCAGCCCAGGACTGCTCTGCATGAGGTACTCTGGACCACCTCTTTGTTCACAGGCAGTTTGTCAATGGGGTTATTCATCAACTGGCCATATTAAAATGGGATCTGGTAATGATCCCACCCTCCAGATCCCACTCAGGGACAGCTTTTGGGCCCTCCTGGGGATGTGACTCAAACCTCTCTCACTTCACTGTCACTGGCCTATGACTCACATCATCCACTTGCTGCTCCAGTTTGACCTTGGCTTTGGTCAGTGTGTTGACCTTGTCTTCCTCAGCCTGCAGGTCATCCAGGGCCTGCTGATGGGCCTCTTGCAGTGCTTTCTTCTCTTTCGTCAGCTTGGCGATGATCTCATCCAGAGCAGCCATCTCTTCAATCAGGTTTTTAACCTAGATCAGTGAGGTCAAAAATTGAGCGCATCTTCTCAGAGAGAGGAGATGCAAAGGTAATGCAGCAGCCCATCTCCCCTTGGCCAGGCTGGTTCCACCAGCTGGTTTGTCAGTGCCACAAATCACTTGCCATTGCACAGAACTGTTTGCCCGTACCAATCCTGTGCAATGAAACAGAACACCAGAGGGTTTTGCCCTCTCCCACACCTCTTTGCACTCTGCCCTGCCCCAGCTCCCCCACACCAGCAGCCTTGTCCCTGACGTTTCTCTTTGGTGCCCCCTCAAGCACTGAGCTCTACAGTTTGCAGGGAGAGTCAGTTACCTTGTTCTCAGTGGCATGCTTCTCCTTCTCCACCTTGGCCAGCGTGATCTCTAGGTCATCAATGTCCTTCTTCAGCTCTGCACATTCATCCCCAGCTTGCGTTTCTTGGCGGTGAGGTCTGAGTTCATCTCTTCCTCATCCTCCAAACGCTCTGTCAGCTCCTTCACCTTGGCCTCCAGCTGGATCTTGGACTTGATCAGCAGGTCGCAGCGTTCCTCTGCATCTGCCAGGTTGTCTTGCTCCTGGGAGCAGGAGAGACCCAGTGCTCATCCGCTGCCCCAGGAGCACACCATCAGGCTCTCAGCCATGCTATCCTGGCCCAGAGCTGAAGCTCTCCTTGTGGAAGGGGCAGAGCAAGCACGAGGTGCTCAGGTGTACAAAAAAAGACAGCTCCAGTCACTGCCTGTTTTCAAGGTCCATGTGACAACCCCTAATACTAGCCAGGGCCAAATAGTTAACAGCAACTAAATCTTTCCAGAGGAAGGAAACACTGGACTGGCGCTTCCCGGCACAGAAATGGCACAGATTAGCCACAGTTTGGCAAGCAAATTGTTGCCATTCCTCCCACCCCCATGTAAGGAGATCACCCTTTCCAGAGCCAGGGGAGTGTGAATCCCCACATCAGCCCTGAGATGGCAAGGCTGTGACGTTGCTTCAGGTTTGCACCAAAACTGACATTGCATTTCAAACAGCTTGTGGCAATGAGGGGACCTCAGAACTGCAAGAGGTCAAAGGAGGGATCTAGCACACCCATGGACCCTGCGCTACCTTTACTCTTCCAGAGAGGGGGTGAGGTACTCACTGCCTGCAGCTGGAGAGCCAGGTCATTCTTCTCCTGGATCATGGAGACCTGCTTCTCTTCCAGCTCCTTCCTCTTAGCCTCGGACTTCTCCAGAGCCTCCTTCAGCTTCTGGAACTCCTCCTTCAGGTTAGCCATTTCCTTTTCAGTCTGAGCAGACTTGAGTAAAGGCTTGATCTTGAAGAACAGCTTCATCCAGGACCAGTTCTTGACAGCATTGAAGGCCCGGATGTTCCACTGGATGGTATAGAGGGCTTCCCTGGAGGGATACAAGCACAGCATCATCATGGGTGTAGACTTCCCACATCCCATCCTCACTGCAGCAGAGACTTTTTTTTTCCTTTTGCAGGCTGGGACATGGCTCTGTTTTCTACCAGCTGGAGAAATGGCAGTCTCTTGAGTGACTGGCACATTGTCTGCTGTAATGGCCCTAGTGGGATGGGTCGCGTGGTCTGGCCTTCAGGTCTCTTCACTCTGCATCCTTCTGAATCTTTCAGTGGAAACCAAAAGCTCCCCCCACCTAGATCCACCAGCCCTCCCAGCCAGGGCCATACACAACCACTACAAGCCATAGGCAAGCCCTACACGTCATGCCCACTGAAATGTGCAGAAGGAACAAGGAGACACACAAATCTCTGCATATTCTCCCCCCCCCCCCCCGCCCCCAACTCTACCTCCTGCTGATGATCTTCTGATACTCAATACGCATGAGGTGCCCACGGATTCTGGCCTGCAGCATGGTCAGGATCTTGGCCAGACGCTCATCTCGCATCTCTTCCAGAAAGCCCAGCAAACCAGCCTTGAAAAACACCTGCAGGCAAGACAGGACAGAGGGCTCAGGGCTAACATAACCTGTCAGGCAAACCTGGGCTAAAGGCGGCCCAAAGCAGGGACAGGCAGAGCAGTGAGGGCTGTGCACTGGAGGTGTAGGTGCCCTCCCTGCACAGGCACACACCTACGCTCTGCACTGGTCAGAGCTGCAGCCACCCAAGGCACAGGCACAGCTGGGCACCAGATCTCCCTGCCCTGAGCAAATCACATTCCCCAGCAGGGACATCAGGCAGCAGTGACCTTCTGCTCAGACCTGTTTCTTCCCAGCCTGCATCTTCCCCTGCCCTCCTCCACCCCTTCAAGGACCACATGCAACCTGCAGAGCACAGGGCTTCAGCAGGGCTGTGGCCAGGCAGGGAACAAGCTGGGCATGGAGAGCAAACTGGGATTGCAGAGGCAGAAGGGGCAGTGTCTCCCTCCCAAGGCCTGGTCTCACCTTGGTGTGACCAAACTTGTACTGTGAGTGGTCCAGTTCCAGGGAGCTCAGCAGCTTCTCTGTGGCCTTTCTGCTGTCCACAAACTTGTCATCTGGAATGGCTGCTGGATTCAGGATACGGTAGCTGCAGGGACAAAGCAGAGGGAGGGTATGCAGGAGAACCCTAGCACAGAGTTGATGGCTCCATCATCATCCCTGCACCCCAGTCATGCCAGTCCCCCCCAGAAGCATGTCGCTGCAGCACAGGCTGGAGCCAGGTAAGAACCAGGAGCTCCACGGTGCAGTATGGGCTCTTCTGCAGAGCAGACACCAGGGAACCCTGCCAGATAGTCCCTGAACACACAGAAGACTGTGCAGAGCAGGCCACTGGCCTCCCCATGCCTGCTCAGGCCCAGGCCAAGCAGGGTGGATGGGGCCAGCTGGAGAATGGTATGGACCCCGAAGGCAGAGAGAATCCGAGCCAGGATGGGAGGACCTGAGCCTTGTCACCATCCACCTGCACCAGCCCTGCATTCAGTATCTCAAACATCACCAGCCCTGCTGCCTCATCACATCTGGCATTGAACTATCCACATCTGGCACCACAGAGCCAGTGGCAGAGCTATCCCAACACATGGGGGTTGTTGGGCAAGGAAGAAGAGGGAGTTACCGCTGCTTAAAGTCTGCGTAGAGGATCCTGTTGGGGAATCCCTTACGGCAGATGCGAATACCTTCAAGGACACCGTTACACCGCAGCTGGTGCAGCACCAGGAAGGCATCCATGGCTCCTATGGGGGAGAACAAAGATGGAGCAGGCACTCAGCCCAAGAGGACAGGGGAAATGGCTGTAGTGTGGGCCTGAACTCTGGAATCAGCCTGTGGTTTTGAACATGGGTGTTAACCCGCCCTGTAGGCCTGTGCTGAGCACCAGTGCTGCAGCCTGGCCTTCGGGTGGTAGAAGTCAGCCTGAAAGACTCATCCATGCCGGCTGTCACATGCAAGCGCAAGGCAGCCCAACCATCAATGCACAGCCAAAATGGGAGCCTGGAAAAACCCATTCTCCCCAGTAGAGGAGACTGGCATGGGCTACAGGGGTTTCCACACTAAGGTGGGGCCAGGTCTCAGTGGCTGCAGAACTGCTGCAAGAAAAGGTCTGGGGAGAAGGTGGGTGCAAGAGTCCTTGACAGCTCCCACATGTGGATGTCACTCAGGTGAACTGCCAGGGTGCTGCCTCGGTCCATGCATACCTGGGGTCTTTGTCTCATTGGGGATGATGCAGCGGACAAAGTGGGGCTGAGTGGAGCGCAGGTTGGTCATCAGCTTGTTGAGATTCTCCTGTAGGGCAGACACAGGGGATGAGGCATGAGGTGACAGCTCTGCTCCCCTCTAACAGTTCTCTCCAGCCCCTTTGCCCCGCAGGCAGGGAGAGAGCAGACACTGAGAGCCCCTTACCACTCTTCATGGCAGAGGGGGAATTTCCTCCTGCTTGGCTGCTCCCTGTGCTATCCCACCAATCGGCCAGCCCCACAACAGGACCACTGCTTCTGCCAGGGTGGGAGCAATGGCAGAGGGGACCGGGCTGGCAGACATACCAAATGGCACCCACAGGTTTTGCTATGCCAGAATGGAGCCAGATACTTCCCAAGTATTTGTAGGTAAAGATTTGCTGTGGGGGAGAGCCAGGAACACAGGTGGTGTTCTCTGCTGGTGCCCATCAGCCCTGTGCTCAGCACCCTGCAAATCTAGCATGGGCATCCACATTGGCTGCAGTCCTCATCTCATCATGTTTTTCCTGCACCTCCACAGTACTGCCCATGCCCTTCAGCCATGACAGAGGGCCCTGCTGATCCAGCCTGGGCCTCCTTTTCTCTCCAAGGCAGGGCTCAAACCAAGATATGGCCCTGCCTTTTCTCATGGGAAAGGCATCTGCACGCTCAGTCTTTCATGGCTGCCTTCCCCTGCTGACATAGGCTCAGCCTGCCCAGGGCCAGTTCAGGGAAGGGAACATCTTCCCACAGCTCCACATCATTATGGGGCAGCTTCTCGCCGCAGACACCTTTCCCCAAGGCCTGTGACTTGTCCAGGAGGAAGAAAGTCACACGTCTCCCTGAACAGGGGCTCTGACGCAAGCGCTGCCCTCTTTGACCACCCTGCCACCACGAGGCTGCCAGGGCAGGACACAGCTTTGGGCTCACACACCCCTCTGTGCTGTTTTCCAGTTGCTTAAGCTCTGGGGTGGACAAATAACTCCTGAGGTGAGCATGGGAACGGCGGTGTGTGTTATCCTGAGCTGTAAAACAGCTCAGGTCACCCCCCTGGACAGAACAGCGAAAAGCTGCCTGCTCAGAGACCTGTAAGATCCTCCTCCATTTTCTTCTGCCCAAAGGCTGTCCTTCCCGCCGACAAGAATGAGGAGAGAAGTAGCACAGACTTAAAGTGATGTTCATGTAATACATTATCTAAACATCACTACAAGTCTTAACTGCCGCTCTCTCAAAGGTGAAGGAGCTGCCAAGAAGCACAAGCATCACGTGGGCAGAAGCAGCACAAGCCCCAGCTCAAAGGGAGCCACCGCTCTCCCGGCCTGGAGCCTCGTGTCCTCCCCTAGCAGCATGGGGACAGGGCTGGGACTCTGCCAGGCATGGGCCCCTTGCCCAGGGACAAAAGGGTGTTAGGAGCTTTTGCCTAGTGCTGGTCCTTCAGGAGCCCTGGTGGTCCTTCAGGCCCCAGGACCTCACAAGCAAGATACCCCAAAGTCTTGGCAGGGAAGTAGGGCTGATACTGGGACACTCTGAGCATGCTTCCCTCATGGCCTTGGGCGAGGGGCTGGCTCTTACCTTGTGCAGCTGCGACACTGTTTGGAAAGAAGCTGCCTTTTTACGTTTCTCCTTGGTCCCGGGCTTGTGAGGTTCCTCTGTTGGGTTGAAATATTGATTAATTAAATCAGCAAAATATACGCTTGGCTTGGAGGACTCAGGAGCACCCCCAAACACCCCTGAAACACCCACAGCTCCTGTTCTCTGTAAAGGAAAGATGCAGGAACACCTGCTGCAGGGTGTTGTTCCTGAGCTCTTGCTAACAGCAGACCCCATCGCAGGGCCACCAGGACAGCTCTACAGCATTGCACAAACCTAGCCTGGTCCTAACCACCCACCTAAAGCTCCTAAGACAGCGCTGCATGTCCAGAGCACCCACCTACCCAGGTCAGAGAGGTTTTTAGGGGTCAATGAGGGTCTTCCCTTTGCCCAGGCTGCTAGGTGCAGGAATGCTGCACCAACAGCCAGGTGTGGGGGCAAGGAGGCTCTGCTGCAAAGGGAGGGAGAGACCAAGGTCAACAAAGGGATGGGGCTGTTCCTCACCTGAGGTAGAGCTCACGTAGTTCTCATAGAGGGAGGCCAGGAGCTTGTTTTGGGATTTTTGGAAGACGGCCACCACTGTCTCATTCAGGGGGTCCTTGTTCTTGTCCAGCCAGCCAACAATGTTGTACGGCACCTGCCACCAGGGGAGAGAGGAAAAGGTAAGGACAGCCCTGCAAAAGGGAAGGTGTGCATGCTGAGGGAGAGCTGACAGGGGACATACCACGCCAGCATAGTGCACCAGCTCGAAGTGGGCCTCGTATTTCCGCTTTTTATCTGGCCGGGGCTTCTGGAAGTTGGGCGACTTCCCAATGTGGTTGTCGTAGAGCTTAGCTTTGAATGACATGTCGGAGGCTTTCGGGAACATGCACTCCTCTTCAAGGATGGACAGGATTCCCAGCGGCTGCAGGGAGAAGGTGGTATAATGACGTTGAAGCTCAGTGTTGCCATGTCCCATCCGAGAATGGGGGAGTCTCTGTGCCACTGAGCAAGGTGAGGCGAGGCTTGGCTCGGGAGACCTTGTCCTCATTCAGGTAAATGATGCAAGACATTGACCATGGGGCAAGCTATCACTGGTGTATTCCAGGCTGCATCTGACCTCCAGCCAGTCAGAGTGGGACTGGCCAGGCCTGCAAGACATGGGGGCTTGCCCAGGTCCCTCAGATTGTTGAGAATCCTCTCCAGAATCCTGACAGGTTTTCTCCTTTCCAAAAAAAAAGGTGAGTTTCCTCCATGCAATGGTGGAAATCTTTTACACAAGCTGCTCTGAATCAGCAAGTACTCAAGTAAGAGGCACTGAGGAGCAGCAAGTGGGTAGGAAAAAAGGGGCAGAGATCACTGTTCTCCAGAGGAAAAGGCCACACCAGGCTTTGTGGCTCGCCAGTGGGTAGGAACAGAATTTTGGTGGTTTCATGAAGTCAAAATCTATGTCAGAGAGGACTCAATGGGCTGGAGGCTCTGAGCCGTAAGTGTGGGGAAGACGAAGCTGGGCACTTAACACTGACCAGGGAGGGAATAATTTCATTTCTGAGTGCACAGCACCCCTCACTGTTCCAGTCTTTACAAATGAGCCACCTACCAGGAGTACCATTCCTGTGCCCTGGCTCATGCTTTACCTTCTCAATCAGGTCGATGCAGGCCTGCAGGTCCAGGCCAAAGTCAATGAAGACCCATTCGATGCCTTCCTTCTTGTATTCTTCTTGCTCCAGCACAAACATGTGGTGGTTGAAGAACTGTTGCAGCTTCTCATTGGTGAAGTTGATGCACAGCTGCTCAAAGCTGTTGAACTGCAAGAACAAAACAAACCTGTGTCAGAAGAAGGAGCTCCAGACGTGAAGGGATTCACTCTTCTGCTTTGTCTGGGTGTGAAGAGTGACCTCTGCTAGGCTCAGCTGGACTGCTCCCACAGTAGGTAGCCAGGAATCATGGGAGTTTTGTCCACAGCATTGTTAGAACAGTCCTTGTGAGCTGCCTGTTTGCTCCAGGGAAATTAATTCAGACAAGACCTCTTTTTCTTATCAAGGCCAGCATTTTCTTGGAGGAGATAGAGCTGTCAGACACTGGGGGACCGAGCTGTCTACAACATTCCCCCAAACCCACTGCAGGGTGCCGGCAGAACTCACGTCAAAGATCTCGAAGCCTGCAATGTCCAGTACTCCAATGAAGAACTGTCTGGCCAGCTTGGTGTCTAGGGTCTTGTTGATCCGAGTCACCAGCCACTTGAACATGCGATCATAGGTGGCTTTAGCCAGGGCTCCCACAGCATAGACAACCTGCCAAAGCAAATCAGAGAGCAGGTCCTGAGCACTTACGCTTCTCCCTGCTTTTGTAGGAGCTAGAGGTTGAAGAAGAAAGCTCCTCTTAGCACACAGATGACGGACAGACAGATCCAGGGAGTTTGTGGTCACAGTATATAGCTCAAGATCAGTTTTCACATGCTCACAAGTGTGTTCTTGTGTCCCTAGCCTGGTCTTAGCCTTCAAGGTCTTAGGATATAGATTCAGTCTAAAGTGATATCTTCAGAAGCCTTGTATGGCAGGAGCCTACAGCTCACTTTGGATAAGACACCAGCTCCTTAGGTCCTCTTGAATTTTAATTGAGGACTGGCTTGCACTATTCAGGCCAGGTTTGGGTTCCTAAATGTGCTGTGGTTGGAATCTTACAAAAGATACATTTTTGGTACATTTGAGTCTCCCACAAGATCAGTTTGGATGAATTTTAGATTAGTGTTTAGAAGAGTTTCCTACTTCCTACAGCTGAACTCTTCATGGGAGCGTGACTGTCTCTGAAGCAGATCCATAGAAACTGGACCTCTTCTAGCTGTGATCCAACCCACATTTCAAAGATACTGAATTGAACCTCCAGCCTTGGTTAATGTCCAAAGTCATCTGCTAGCTCTGCCACCAACTTTCCCGGCTGCCAAAAGCCAGTAACTGTGGATACATCTCCTCATGCTGCTCTGGAGTCTCCTCCTAAACTCGAGAGAGTGAACTGAAGCCCCAGTTGCCCTGTGCAGAGAACACTACACGATGGGCGTGCCAGCAGAGTCACACACCAGTGTGAGCAGGGATCCTGAGTCCACCCACACTCACCTGTTCCACGTTCTGACCTTTGGTCACGTACTCATTGCCCACTTTCACACGAGGATGGAGCAACCCCTTGATGAGGTCAGCTGAGCTGATTCCCATGAGGTAGGCAGCTTTGTCAGCACCTGTAAAACAGTACAAAGGCATGAGGAGCCATCGAGAAAGCCCCAAGGAGGAAAAAAGGAAAATAAAAAAATAAATTACCAGCTCTTCTGCTGCTCAGTGCTAACTATACTAGTTTTTCTACCTGCTCCAGAGTCTCCTCCAGTGTCTAGTGTGGTTTCCCATCTTGGATATCATATGATGCTTTTAAAGTCCTCCTTTAGGACCTTCTGCCTGAGAAGCTACTGTTTGGAGGAGATGGCAATAGCAGACCCGCTGCACCTTGTCAGGTTTTTGAGTCTTCTTAATCTGGGGATCTCTATGCGTTTTCCAGTGGAAGCCTGGATTCCCATGCAATGAATTCAAACTGACCAGAAGAGAGGTGATTTTCTTGATTATCTTTCACAGACACCTAATAGCAGATTGTAGCCAGAAAATCACCTCTGTAGGGAAATCACTGCTAGATCAAAATCTTCTTTAATTACCAGGTAGCAGCTGAATCCTGTGTTGACATTTGTCAGGCAAGGGGAAACTCTTCCGTCATGAATGTTAGCAGGACAAGGTCTGACCCAGGAGGTCATTTCTGCTGGATCCCCGCCTCAGCTGATGTATAGTTACTGTTTAAGCCTTACAGTTAAGTGATAGGGCTCCCCCTTCTCATCCTTCCACAAGCTCCAGAGTCACCTTCTCCTTCAAGCTTGCTCCATTTTGCCCGGGAGCCAGGCATAATGCAGCAGTGCAAAAGCAACGGAAAATATTTGAGCTCTGACTTTTCTGAATTTTCATGTTTGCTCTGCAGCCTGACTATTCTCTTCAATCTATGATTTGCACTGGATTTTCCTAAGCAACAAACAAGGAGAAGTATTAGACGGTGACTGTATCCTACTCTAACCGCTCTTCAGGGGGCTGTAACTTGAGCAGGTCCTTGCAGTCCTGATGGTGGCCTGGCTCATATTCTGTGGTTTACCTGCTCTGAAAGGCTTTCTAACGAACTGCAAGGGAAGAGGTGATGAAGGGCAGGAGAAGACTGGACAGGGTGAAGCACAGCCAGTGTGTGACAGCATGTGATGATGCTGAGGCAAGTCTGATGCAGATGAGACCACCTAGTGCTTGAAGGAAAGGCTTTTCTAAATATGCCTGCTCAAGGACAAGCCCCTTCGTGCACCTACAGCAGGTCCTAAGACAGTGTGGTCGCTTGGGATCATGGTCACTGACCTTCACAGACCAGGCCAGGGAAGTTATCACAGTCTGCCCTTGGAGGAAATTGCACACCCAGCCCAGGCTAGGCAGATCTGGCAGCATGGAGCCAAACTCACTTTCAGTGCCGTCAGCCTCTGCCTGCTCTTCTCGCTGCTTTTGCTTGAACTTCATGTTGCCGAAGTGCATGATAGCACCCACTATTTTATAGGAGCCATATTTCTCATCATTGCTGAAACCCAAGATGTCCATGGCGTGCTGAGGAGAGACAAAGTAAAATAGATAGAACAAAATCACCATTCTGAGGTAAGGGTTGGTCCTCCCACTGTCTCTTAAGGCACTCTCCCTGTCCTGGGACTCTGGGCAGGGTGCTCTATCTGGCGGGCACGTAGCCAAGGAATCCTGTCCATGGGATTTTGAATGTGAGCCCAGCTCCCACCAGATCTATTTGAAAGCAAATGGACTAGCCTAGCATCCACAAGAAGGAAGCTTTCTGAGCTGAGGTCTCATCTTCTCACAGGAGCCATGGGAAGCGCTGATGTGCTACAGGCCTTTCCTAATGCAGGGAAGTGCTCTCTCTTCTCTGCCTGGAGGAGGCTGTTGATGGAGATTGGAGTCACTCTGCTCTTCCCTATAGGCTCACAGCATGTGTAGAGCAACCAGAGGGAACTCATAGCTAATTTAGAGAGGGGCACAGTAAAGCCAGGGCATGTCCCCATGTCTACCCAGAGGAGGCGGTGCCCTCCCCCAGGCCCCTGCCCCAGCTGCACAGTGCGAAGGAAGTACACGTACATCGGTTGCCATGAGTTCCTCGCCGTCATCCAGGTTGTCCACAGTTGTCACACCCTGCGAGCAGAAGTGGTAGTCGTAGGGGTTGAGGGAGAGCAGCAGCATATCTGTTGGGGAAAGAGATGCAGGGGTGAGGCCAGTCTGACAGAGACAAAGCTGGGGCGGAGGGGCAACCCTGGACACGGATGAAGAGGCAAGGCTTCACTGGCCTCAACTAGAGGGCACCAGCCGGTGGGAGGAAGCCCAGGCAGGCCCACACGTGGATCCATCTCTTCTGTGATGTGCCTCCTGCTTGCTATCTTGGGATATGGCTTGGCTGCAGACTGATTTAGAAGTGGCCATCCATGTCCTTGTGACCACCAGATAAGATTACTGCTCTGCACAGCTCTCCAGACCTGCCTAATAAGGCATTGTTCTCGAGCCAGCGACAAGCTGAAGAGCTGGCAGCCAAGAGGCTGAGCCCCCAGGGGCTGTGCCAGCCATCCTTCTGCAGCATGGAAAGGTTTCCTGTGCGCTCCCTGTGCGATCCTGGCACCTGGAGGGCCAGGGAAGGCTGCTCCGAGCACACCACTACCCCCGTGCAAACTACCCCCAGCTGGGGGGACACATCTAGGACATGTCTACAGCGGGGCTGCTGCTGCAAGTGAACTGCCCGGCCATCTCACTAGGGCAGCTTCAGGAGCTCAGGCTGCAAAACACTTCCCCCTACCCCAAAATGAGTAAATATCCAGCCTACAGATGCTGAGCTCAGTGCTGTACCTGCCACACGATGAGGACTCTGTGCAAGGCCTCAAGTTGTGCCAGGGCAGGTTTAGGTTGGACATTAGGAAAAAATTTTTCACTGAAAGGGTTGTCAAGCACTGGAACAGGCTTCCCAGGGAAGTGCTCCAGGTGCTCTAAACACCTGGAGGTGTTTAGAAGCTGGGCAGATGAGGTACTTAGGGACAGGGTTTAGTGGTGGGATGGTGGGGTTAGGGGAATGGTTGGGCTGGGTGAGGAGCTTAAAGGTCTTTTCCAACATAAACCATTCTATGTTCTATGAAGGCAGCTTTGCAAAGCGCACTCCCAGCCTGCAAATAGACCCTGAGTGACCACTGCTCTGCTCCTAGACAGTTGCAGAAAGGGCTTTAGTCTGGCTCCTCAGTCTGCAAGGATAAAGGAGGCTGGACTAGATGATCTCTTGAAATCTCTTCTACCCTGAATTATCCACCAATCCTATGATCCTGCGCAGCTAGGAAAGCGTTCGAGGGCAGTACCTGCATGGGGAGCTGGGTTTGCTCGTTCCCTGCGGGCCCCAAAGCTGACAACAGAGTCATTTGTGGCTACTTTGGGGCCATCATGCTATAAGGGCTACACTGCAGCTTCGGCTGCCTTACCTTGCAGCTCTGGTTTCTTCCCAGAGAGGATCTGGTAGTAGATGTGGTAGCTCCGCTCTTTGGGTTGCTGGAAAATCACTCTTGATTTTTCCAGAAGATCTAGGATCAAATAGGACAGAGGGGTTAGAGGAGGGCTTGTTCTTTCCTGGAGCTGGCCCAGCATCAGCACAAATGGTGTGATGAAATCCCTCCCTGCTCCAGCTGGCACACATTTACTCACAGATGTCAATGTCTGCAGAGGCCAGCTTCCCTGAGGGGCCAAAATGGATCCGGATGAACTTGCCCTGAAAACATGTGCAGGAGGTAAGTGCAGGACTTGGCTACATAGGTACAATTCTGTACAGCTCCTAGAAGCCTCAACTGCAAGACACTGGTAATTTCCTGCTTCTTAGGCTTCTAAGTTACTGGGAAGTTACTGGGCTCTGGGGTGGGTGGTGAAGGTCTCTGGTTCATCATGTGCAGAGGGTCAGACAGCATTGCCTAAGGCTTTAAACACTAGGCAGGCAGAAATTCCACTCACAGCAGATAAATCCCTGTCCTCAGGCCTGTCCTTAAAGCTAAGCCCTTCTCTGCATGGTGTGATAGTGAGCCTGGCCGCAGCCTCCCACCTGGTGAGATCAGGATCCACCCACCAGCACTTCTGCATCCCACAGCAAACCCAGGCTGGGCTCAGCTACTCCCTGGAAGGGGCGTGCTTGTCCATCCCAGCTCCAGCACTCCAGGCTGTGCTCTCTGGCCCTCCCAACTTTGGTCCTGCAAGGGACTTCCCTCCAGCCACAGGCTGTGACACTGGGTGAGTCATTCTGACCAGCACACCGGTTACTGCACCAGTGTAACCAGAAGCAGCTTGGCGTCACCAGTCCTATCCCACCAGAAGCAGAATGAGCTTCCCACTGGGTGCCTTTGGCTCGTGCCGTACAAAACCATGATACTGCAGGCAATGCCTTCAGCTTAGATAAACATGGTGCATTAGCTCTCTGTCTTGCTAAGACACTTACAAAACGTGAGGAGTTGTCATTTCTTATGGTTTTGGCATTGCCAAAAGCTTCCATAGCTGGGTTAGCCTCAATGATTTGATCTTCGAGGGTGCCCTGGAAAAAAAAAACAAAGGATGTGTCAGCTCCCAGCCAGCCAGAGGGGATCCGTTACCAAACAACACATGGAAACCGGGAGTGGGGCTCCTTGCACCATCTGCCCACTACGCTTGTTAGCTGCCTTTAGGAGCCTGCTGCTCCTGAGGCATCTCCTTGTCTCATGAGGCAATGCAGCTCAGTTTAGCAGAGCAAGATCTTGCAGAAATGCTCCCTGTGGGCTTCCCCTTGCCTAAACTGGTCCCTCTGAAGATCCACGCTACCATCCCCTCTGCACACAGCAGTCCTTAGCCCCTTTCTTAGGCTGCTACAATATGCAAACCAAGAGCAAGCACACATTGTCACCACCATGGTCTGAAACATTTCAGGCTCTTTGACTCTGCCAGGCATTTCCTCTTCCACCCAACCCAAGACTTGGACAGTTCAAATCACAGCACATTGCAAAAGAAGAGCTCCAGAAAACAGGCTTGATCTACAACTCCCCACACCAACCACATACACAGCAGGGTCACAGTGTTGTGGGAACGCATCACAGGTCCCAGCTGGCGTGGTCTGCTGAATTCGCTGGAGCTCTGCTGAGCAAGCCCCAAGATTAATCTTCCCTTAATCTTGTTTTTTCCATTCATGTTTCACAAGCACAGTTCAAAGATAAAGGGACAGCCTCTACCTAATGCAGGCACAGCAGGACAAGAATTTGAGGAGAGAAGTAAGAGACTCGTGCCAAGCCACACAAAGGATGGGGCGAGGTGGTGACAACAGTAGTAGAGTTTGGTGGCACAGGCACCTGCAGGATTTTTCATGAGACCTTTTGCCCATGCTCTGACACGTTACAGCCCATGGGGCTTTCTTTAGGTGGGGAACACCAGCTCTAGGCTCTGCCCACCAAGGCTCACGCTGTCTTTTCAGTGTTGGGCCCACGGCTGCTCCCCACCTCTGCAGCTCCAGGCATGTGAAGGGCAAAAGAGTCAAGGAGTGGCTGTGAACCTCAGCTTTACTAACAGTATTTTGTCACTTGGATATCCTTTCATCTGTTATCTTTAAATTCAGCCTGATCTAAAACTGCCTGGCCTGTGAGATTCAATGGAGGCTGCCCCATGGGTTGCCCTGGGACCCACAGATTCAGCCCCCCTGGCTATCTCACTCTTAGTTAAATTTGCCCAAGTGTGTCTGAGACTCATGTGTTAATGAGCACCCCCCAACCAAGACTGTGCATTAGCTAAAGGCTGTCCCTCAGTGCTCAGAGAACTTGAGGGCCAAGGACATACAACTGAGCTGCTGCAATGGCTGAGCCCTGAAGTGCTGGGAGCACCAGGGACGGAACCTTTGCTGGATTTCCAAAAGCACTCAGGTGTTTCTTTGGAGCTAAGTAGGCACCTCAGAAATGCACCCCAGAGAAGGACATCGGCTGCCTGCAATGTGCTGGGCTGAGCCAGTTCAGGTTTTTGCAGAGGGTGGCGTGTGCCCAGGCATCACCAGAGCCCCAGTCTGCAGCTAGAGCACCGGTCTGCCGGTGGCAAAGCAGCTCTTCCCCTGCCCCTGGCACCACTGCCCTCAGCTGGGCTTTGAGGCGGGGGGACACCAACGGCTCAGAGAGTGGAGGCTTCACCTTGTCTTTGGAGGAGCCCATGCCACCTCCAGGCAAACACTGTGCCAGTTAGAAACAAGCGTTTGGAGAGCAATGATCCCTTGAAGGAGAGGTTGGAGTCAGAAAGGTAGAAAGCGGAGGCCCCATCCCTGAAAATGTTCAAGGCCAGGTTGGACGGGGCTGTGGGCAACCTGATCTGGTTAAAGATGTCCCTGCTCACTGCAGGGGGGTTGGACTGGGTGACCTCTAAAGGTCCCTTCCAACCCAAAACATTCTATGATTCTGTCTATGAAAGTCACTAAGAGATGAAACACCAAAGCTTCAAACTATGGGAAGGCGGGAGATACAAAGCCAAGTGGGAACTAAATGCTGCACAGGTGCTGGGGCAGCCCTTGCTCCCCGGCCCAAGGCCGATGCCCCACGCAGGCGTTCCCCACCACCTCGCTGTAGCTCTGCGTCGCAGCAGAACCCTGTCCTCAGCATTGAAGCTTAGGAGTCTACAACACTTACCCCAGTTTTAGTGGCAACAGCTGCCTAGAGAAAGGAAAGAAAATTGTCTTTAGAAACCCTGAAAAGCCAGGCAAGAACCACAAGAAGCATGGTCAGAAAAGCAGGGCATGACCATTTAGTGCCAAAAAAGATCCAAGAAAAAATGGGAGGATTAAACTTTATAAGAGATGCCAAAAAGTTGTTAAATAAATTAGCTCAAGAAAATAAAGAAATGCGTCAAAAAGCAAGAACAGTTAAATCCAAACCCAAAGAAGAGTAAAGAAAATAATGCTGAAGTATTGCTTGTCTGATACCTAAAGCAGCCAGTTTGCTTCTGCAAGGGAAAAGCAGGCTGGAGCCTCAACGTATCAAGAAGAAATAAGCGATTGCAAGGGCAGCTCAAAAATAACCAGCACCAAAGAAATGCAAGAATCAAAACAAGAGCAAGAAAAGCACAAGGTAGAAAAGGGTCAAAATGAACAAGAGGAGGAAAAAAAGGAGAAAAGGACGAAAAGCAAGGCTTAAAAGAGGCAAGGTGGGAAATGGCAGGTTTACTCCATTCTTTTAATGCTCCTTGAGAAGAAGGTCTGTGGGGTGTTGAAGGAGGAAGAGAAGATAAAGAGGGCATCTAAAGCACCCCTTCCAGGCTGCACAGATTGAGCAGCCGCATAAAAAAAAATTCCATTTCCCCTTGAGCAGAATAATTTCAAGCCTTGCTTGTTCAAAAGTCAGGGAAAAGCCAAGCCCTGGGTGCGTCAGACCAAAACACGCTTCCAAATGCAAAAAGTTGGGGGTAAAAAGGTAAAAATAAGAAGAAAGGGGGAGGGGGGGAAAAATAGTAAAGAAAGGAAGAAAACAGCAAGAACTTGTTTCAAAAGAGGGTCTTACTAATTTCTTGCCCGGTGTGTCGCCCAAGGCTGCGACAATGGCAAAGTACTGAATGACCCGCTTGGTGTTTACAGTCTTACCAGCACCAGATTCTCCGCTTAGAGTAACAGAAATACACAGATCAAGGACATGAGGCAAAGAACAGGCAAAACGTCAAACAGAGACCCTGCTGGCCTGCCACCCCATTCATCATGCCAGGAGGGAGATGCAAAGTATGGGAGGGACAGGGAGGCCGGCGCTATCGATCCCCTCCAGCCTGGGGGTGTACGTGCTTGTCTTTGGGGCTCGTCTTGGGAGCAAAACCCAGCTCCATCCTTGCCGTGCCCTGCAGCTGGTGAAGGAGGTGCCACAGGGGGTCAGCTGCACGCTGCAGAAAGGTGCCGGCACCCACCAGGGCTGTACGGCCCCGGCCCCGAGGCTTCAGCTGTCCGGGATCAGCCAGGACCCATCCTCGACTGCTGCCGCCCGGGCAGCTTCAGCACGCCCCGCTCTGCTGGGGGGGTTGGAGATGGCAGTGGCACTGTGTTGGGACGAGCCCTGCCCGGGTGAGCACGGGGGCCAGTGTGCCCGAGGCGGGGTGCGGGCAGCCAGCGGGCCCCACTGAGCTCATCCCTATAGTTAGCTGCTCTCCCATTGTAATCCCAGATCACAAAGAGCCGGGGGGGAGCTGGGGAGTGGAGCTGCCGCCAGACACGCGCCAAGCATCTCTCCGCAGCCCCTGCCTTTCCTAATTAGGCTATGGCCGAGGCTAAGAATGTCCGTGGCTCCTGGCAGCGGCGTAGGGTCCTTTAAAGTCCTTTATATAGCCCTTATCTATATGTCACTTGAAATCAACCTGGCCTACACCCTCCCACATCACCCTCCTCCCACACCGCCGCCCCTCTGGATGCTGCCGCCATCTCCCTCTGGCCTTGGCCTCCATGTCTCCTTCCCCCTTGCTCTTCGAGGACGCTGGCGGTTGGGGCACCCCAGGGCAGCTCCTCAGCTGTTGGGGGGGGCCGGGGCCGGGCGGGGGGAGGTGGGGGGCCCTCCCGGGGCTGGGTGCCGGCCCAGGGGGGTGGCGCGGGGGCCTTGGCAGCTCGCATGGGGCTGGGCAGGGCGAGGGCATGGCGGGGCACTTACGTGATGAGCATGGACTGGTTTTCGCGGTCTGGAAGAGAAGGAGCGGGCGTTAGGCCAGCGCCGCCCGCCTCACCCCCTGCCCCAGGAGCCCGGACCCCCCCCGGTGGGGGCCTCCAAGGCGAGGGCTTACTGCGCAGCATGTCGTTGTAGGCATTGTCAGCGATGGAGTAGATGTGCGGGGGCACCTCGGAGCGCCGCTTGCCCTTGTAGGCTGCCACCACAGGAGCGGTGTAGACGGGCAGCCACTTGTAGGGGTTGATGGTGACGCAGAAGAGCCCTGAGTAGGTCTGCAGGGGGAAGGCGGTGGGTGAGGAGTGGAGGGGCCCCAACGCCCCTTTGTCCCCCCAGCCCAGGGGTGACCCCCAGCCCCCGGGTCTCCTTGGCTTACGTAGATCATCCAGTGAGAGTAGCGGCGCTTCAGGTTGTAGAGCACGGAGGCCTCGTTGAGGTGTGTCAGCATGGCCATGTCCTCGATCATGTCGAACTTGGGGGGGTTCATGGGCTGTACCTCATCCTCCTTCACCACCCGCACCTGCCGGAGGAGGGTGGACATGTCAGATGGACCCCAGCCCCCACGAAATGCCCTCTTCCCCAAAACCCACCAGCTGGGTGGACATACTGACAGTCCCCTGCTGGGGACAACCCTGGCCCCATGCCTGCTGTCCTCCCAACAGGGCTGCCCTCCATTTCGGGGTGATGGGGCTAGGGGAGCCCTGCCAGCAGCCCAGCCACAAAGCCCAGCTGGGAAAAGCAAGCCCCAGGCCCATCCCCTCCCCAGGCACACGGCCTGTGGCCAAGCCTGGCAGAGGGGGTCCAAGCTGGGGGGCACCACAATGTCACCCCACAACATGCTCAACACCCCCATCCTATGCTCTTCTTCACAGCCTAAAACCCCGCAGCAGCGCAGTCTTTCTCCCGGTGATCCCTGGTTATTTGGGCAAACAGCTGAAGCCTGTACCCCATCACTTATAACTGGATTTATTTAATCCCGCCTAGCCAAGTGCTGGGAAACTATCACATTACCTATCTGGCCTGAATGGAAGAAATTGGACTTAGCAAATGGGCTTGTTAATAAAGGTTAAATTAAACTTTTCAAAGGTGTTTTTTTACGGGTAATATGAAGCACGTGGTGTTAAAATGTGTTAGGTGTTAAAAGCTGGAAGGTAGATAGAAGGATAAGGGTGGGGTTATGTCTCTTCAAATTATTTCTGCTGGAAATGCTGATCCAGGGAAGGAAGATACAGTTTTATATTTTGTAAATCCATAACAAATTATTTAAAAAAACAGTTTCAAGAGAGAATGGCAAAAAAGGTTTGAAACTGCTTTGTTTGCAGAAGCTGAAGGTCTTCAACCACAGCATTTTAAACATCAGAATAAACTTTTCAAATCGACACCCGGTCCCCAGCAAATTTTTTTTTGAGGTAACAAAAATGCTTTCTTTTTTTCCCAATTTCAGACAAAAATATTTTCAGAACTTTGACACTTTTGAAGATGTTTACGTATATTTCTTTTAAATTCGGCAGACTTGAGCGCTTCTCAGTGCTGCGGTGACTGGCTGAGAAATAGAAATAGCAAAATCTACCACCAGCTGCCTGGTCAGGTACTTGTTCTTTTTCCCAGTTTTACACCAGTGGAATGATGTTGAAAACCCAAGAAAAGAATACGAATTAAGCTCATTTGAGGCTATTTGCACTGGATATTATCTAGACAAATACCAGCTGCTTGCTGTTTGCTTTGCCTCCCTCCTGCTGCTGGAAAGCTGGAGCCTCACCCCCAGACACAGCGGGTCCTACCTCTTTGCTGAGCACCTCTTCTCCCAACAGCGCTGCTTACTCTGCTGCAAATCTCAGTGAAAACGAGTGGGAATTGGCCAACTGGCCCCTTACCTCTTGTTCTGACCTTCGAGATGAGCCGGGCAGTGGTTCAGCATTGCAAAGGGAGCAGGAGCAGGCGCTGCCTTCGGGCAGACCTTCCTCCCACGGCTAGGAGCTGCGCCCCGTCAGCCCGGCCGTCCCCCGACAGTCTGTCTCGCATGGCAAACCGTGCTTGAAAGCAAACGCTTGATGGGGGGGATGCTGAACCGTTGCCACTCTTGGCAAGTAATTGGCCTACGTGTCCCGACACACTGTGGTGTGTGTCCCCTCGGGGCATGACGGATGGCCGAGTGTGGAAGGGTTATCAGCAAGAGCTTGGCTAGTTTCAGACGTGATCTTGTCACACAGATCTCCCCTCCGCACACACTCCCTAGCCCTTGGAAAATGAAAGGTATTTTGCTTACTTCCTTATTTTTGGTTTCCACAGTGACTTTGCCACCAGAGCTTTCTTTGATTTCCACTTCAATATAAGCTTCTTTGTCATCCGGGATCCAAGCTCGCTTCTTTCCTGGAGGAGAGAAGGGAAGGGAAGGGAAGGGAAGGGAAGGGAAGGGAAGGGAAGGGAAGGGAAAGGGGACACAAAACAGGTTGAAATGTAGGAAACCATTTGAAACTGTCGACTGAAAGCCACACAAATGCAGTCTGACAATGTGGAAGGACAGTGTTTATTCCTTCCTATGTTCTTGGTCATAGGAGCTGGGGTTTCTTTGCTTTTTTTCATGTTTGCCAGCTGTTTAATTTGCTGGGATCAAGTAGGGATCATAGAATAGAATTGTTTAGGTTGGAAAAGACCTTTAAGATCACTAAGTCCAACTGTTACCCTAACCCTGCCATCTCACCACTAAACCCTGTCCCTAAGCACCTCCTCTGCCTGGCTTTTAAATGCCCCCAGGAATGGGGACTCAACCCCTTCCCTGGGCAGCCCCTTCCAAGGCAACTTTTAGTCTGACAAAAGTCTGCCGTTCCATGTGTGCTTGCACTCAGACCGTTGTGAAAAAAGGACGGTGAGAGAAAGCAAAACTCTCAGTTTGCTGAGCCCAGAGGAGCAATTTGGGCCCTGGAGCTCTGAGGACAGCAAGCTGTGAGCAGACACCTCCCAAATGAAACAGAGCTGCAGAAGGGTTTGCCACCAGTCCCTCAGCCCTCCTGCCCCTCAGGGTGGGGGGAGATGAACAGCCACCTCCACCCACACCTCAGCAATGGGACAGCCAAGAACCTGCTTTTCCTACTTCTGGGATCTTCCTGCCCTCCAGGGTGACGGGGGCAATTCTGCAGCACCAGCGATACCACGGGTACCAGCACGGGGAAAGGGACAGGGACATTCTCCAAAGAGACCCATGGCCAAGGGCTCCCACGGGGCTTTGCCGAGCGCTGCCTTCGAGTCTTACCATCGAATGGTATTGTCTGAAGCTTCAGCTGTTCTGTGTAGCTTTTCCGGAGGTATTCAGCAGCCTCGCCAAACTCGCTCATGTCCAGCAAAGACATTTTGCCCAGCTGGAGGAAGACTTGGCAACAGCGAAAGAAGAGTGAAAGACACCTGAATGCTGAAAGGAAGGAAGGGACAAGGAGTCAGTGCACAGGCAAAGCACCCACTGCTGGGCTGCTAACCAAGAGCAACACAGTCACCAAACACGCTTTTAAGTTTTAGAGAGCGGGAGAAGACAGCGACAACAATACTAGCTAATAATAGCTGTAATAACCAGACAACTACTGAACACTTTCCCTTCGGCTGCTATCAACCCCACACTGCAAGTGCCAGCTGGGTGAGCCAGCACCGCTTGGGTGTCAAAATCCACATTTGCATTTTAGGTGTCATCAGAGATCATCAACAACACCCCTCTTCTTGATAAACTCAGCTAAAAACTACCCCAGCCCTATAGAGCTGTCAGAGCCCTGGTGCCCTGCATGCCTCTGCAGACCCCGGTATATGTTGCAGAGCAATACTGCAGGAAGATAAAGGCAAGCCTGGAGGTGTGATCCCTGGGAAGACCCCTTCTAGAAGACCACTGACAGCTGGTTGGAAAAGCTTTTATGAGAGTGCTTTCTAATGTCCCTCTAATGTGGTTTCACACAGCAGAGCTCCGAAACACCGCAGCTATTGTGACCGTAGCCACTGCTGGTAGCCAGCAACCTGGCAAAAATGCTCTCGATCCAGGTCTGTCCCACCCTCCCCGTAGCACCAGCATCAGCCCTTGTCCTGTGGGAACATCCACCCTGCAGAGGTGAAGCGGGTTAGTAGCAGAGGACAAGCGTGCACACAGACATGCTCTTTATTACTAACCTTGGTGATAGGACTGAGTGGCTGTGTGCGTGCAGCAAAGCCCCTTTTTATTGTGTCTGTCAAGGTCAGAGTGGGAAAAGATATGTCAGAAATTCCCATGTGTCATGTCCACACAGCTCCATTGGTGCTGCTGTCCCACTGCCTGGAGAGACACAAAAGGCAAACTTCTCTTTTATCTCTCTGCAAATGCAGCCTGGTTATTTTTATTCCTATATTGTCAGGCGAGTACAAAGGCAGAGTGAGAGGCTCCAGCTCCCGGAGGCAGCGCAGCGCTCCAAGCCTGCCCGTGCTGCCTGCTCCGGCAGCGAGCAGAGGAACCAGAGCTTCACCACTTCCTCCTGCACCTGAGCAATCGGTCTCCTGCTGCTTCCCTGCTGCCTGGTGGGATGCGTGTGGCCTCTGGCTTTCCGAGCTGGAGCATCCCAACCTCTAGCTCAGCTCTGGTTCAGCCTCTCCCCAGCCAGACTGCCCGGGAGCTGGGGACTGGAGAAGGACCTTGGGGCTTGGCTTCTGCTACTCCCTTGTCTTCTTCTCAAAGGGCTCAGCTTGTTTCCCAAGACACACCAGCCGCTGCCCATTTAACACCAAACCTCACAAACATCAGAATTTTCTTTTCTGGTTATAGGCAAGTGAAACTTGATGGTTTTGTGAGAGGGGTCTGATGCTCCCCGGAGCCACAGCAGCACGTGGGCTGGAGCCCCCTTGCTCTGTCTTGCTGATGTGGATGGGCTCTGCTGGGACCCTCAGGTCCTGCTCCCAGAGCACGCTTGCCTTGGCTTGGGAGCCTAGTTCATGGCTCAACCAGATTAAAGATCTCTCTACAGGGAGGTTTCTGGGTTTCCTCAGCACCATTTTACCTGGGCAGCACCCAAAGACACCATGTACAACACGGTGATCACAGCCCAGAGCACACTTCTGTCCTGACAGCACTGCCATGGGCTGCCCGAGACAGGAACAGGACCTGGCGGGGGGCAGCCAGACCCACACCCATGCCACTGGGATTTCTGTGCCAGGCTCAAGGAAAAGCCGTTTTAGTTGCTGGCATCTGAAGTGCAGTGATATTTCTGCCTCTGGGTTGGCCACGTTGCTGCCTTCCCCAAGGACTCTCATGCCTGCCTATCGAGTCCTCCACTCCTTTCTTTGCCTTCGCTTTGGTGCATTTAAAAAAGCAAAGCAGGACTGGATGTTTTTTTGCACCCCATCTCCCTCCTGCCCGCACCAGGCCAGGACGTGCCACTGTCAAGGGCCGGACCAGCACGCACCTTCCCCCGGCCAGGGGCTCCGTGGAGCAGCCCAGTGCCTGCAGCTGGGAGGTGCGTGCCCCGCCAGGGTGGGCCACCGTCGCTCAGCCCGCCGGGGGACACGGCCGCTCCTCTGCAGCGCTGCTCTGCTCCTTCCTGGGCACAAAGCTGCTCCAGGCTCTCCATGGGAGCAGGGGAACTCGTGGGCTGCTTGGATTCAATGCAGATTTGTGTGAAATGAGCTCAGCCTCCTCTGGAGCTGGAAATAAGCCTAACTAGAGCTGGGTGCCTTGGGACCCTCACATGCACGTGCAGGGAGGGGCAGCATCTGCCCCCCCTGCATCCCCCATTCTCGGCCAGGTGGTGCCTTGGTGCCAAACCACCTCTTGGCTCCCCTGGTCATGTGGTCATGCCCTGGGGACACAGAAATTAGAAATAACCCCACCGAGGTGATACTGGAGAGCCAGGGCCCATGGGTGCAGCATTTTGCTATTCTCCATTCAGTACCCCTCACACCCCACGGTTGTTGTAACCTCCTGAGAGCAGGGGAAAGCGAGCCACGGGGCGATTAAGGATTAGCTGCATAGTGCTGTGCCCAGGCTGGATGTGGCGTGGCTTCTGCCATGGCCAGAATAGCATCACGGGAGCTGCTTAGGGCATGTGGCTTCAGGCTGGGCACACAGCCCAGGTTGCAGGGAGAATTCTGTAGCCCCAGGACCTGCCCTGAACCTAAGCCAAGCACTGGAGGTGGTTTCTGCTGAAGCCCCAGCAGTGGTCAGTGCTTCCAGTGCACAGGCATGGTTTGCTGCTACATCCTATGAGTCTGGGCTCCGGGTGCTGTCCCCTCTGCACCCCCCTGACAGGCGGGTCCTCTGCCCTCCCACCCTGATTTGGAGTGAAGTCTGGGAGATTCATGGGGTGGAGGAGGAGTCCAGACCCGTCCCCTGTAGCTTGAGCCCCAGCAGAAAGAATGGCTGGGCTCAGGGATGGGTGGATGTTGCCTTCATTGGCCGCGTGGTATAATGTAAGGGCTTTGCACAGTGCCCGTCTCCCCTATGAATTAAAATGCTCCCATGGAGAGGAGCCTGGAGCATGAACAAGGTGACTTTGAGTACATCAGGATAAAACAGGGTGCAAGCCCCCATCTCCATGTCCCATGTGAGCACCCTCTCACCAGGCTGGTGTTCAGAAGCCCGGGTCCTCATCAGGATTTGGCAGCAGCTGGTGCAGAGCGGGACTCTGCAGATGTGTCTACTGCAACTCCCCTGGGGACACCACGAGGGGACGCCAGCCCTGAGATCCCTCTTGATCATAGTGTGACAGAGGTGCTCAACCTTGCCATGGTGGCAGAGTTTCAGTGTCCTGAAGAGCCACAGGCCCTGGTGGACCACAGGTCCCTCTGAGGTTCCTCGGGTGGTCTTCTGCCTCTGTGTCCTGGGCTTGGAGTCAGGTTTCCACCCACGCTCTGGAGGGACCCGAGGCCTTTGGTGGGTCCGGTGCCAAGCACCTTTGCCACAAGCACCCTGGCAGTGGGATGCGCTCTCGGCCCAGACCTACCAGCTGGCCCAGCCTCACACATTCTTCTCAGGGCATGTGCTCGCCCCACGCTCCGCTCACCCCCTCCCCTGCCTTATCTTTAAAGCGATTTTATTTTCGGAGATTCCTTCTGCAGTTCCTTCTGTTCGCCCAAGTTTCTCTCCCTCTTTGAAGAGGTTCCAGCAGGGTCCATCAAAGGCCGAGCAGATCTGTGGAACAGGAAATGTGGAACGGTCGCTCCAGCAGCTGCTGAAATGCAGTTCCGCTTGGTTCGGGTGCCTTCAGCACTAGTGTTTGTGATGTGGTTTTCAGGGTGGTGGGAAGCTCATCCTCCTGTTGCTGGCATGGCCCGAGCTATGCCCTGCTCAGACAGGTGTGACGGGGCATCCTCAGTGGGTCAGCGGCTGCAGAGGGCTCTTAGGGACCTCCCGTGAAACCCCACAGGCACAACCAGGAGCCCATGGCTTTAACCTGAGCGGAGGGGAGCTTGCTTTATTTAGGTGGCTACTGTCTGAAGAGAACAGTCTGCCTGAACATCCCACCAGCCCTGTATGACCATCCCCAGCCGCTGGGAGCATCTCCCCTGGCCACTGAGACACCCCCGTTCTTCCCCCCGCAGCTCTGTGCTTGCCCCCTTGGTGTCCCATGACATGATGGAAGAGGATGGGGCTCCTCATCTGTGCCCCCAAGGGCTGGACAAGTCTCTCCCCATGGGACAGGACACCACCAGCCCCAGACCACAGAGCTGCCCCTTCAGTGAGCATCCTGTGGTCACATCAGCTCCTGCCCAGCCCTGGAGAGCCAGGAGGGTGCCAGGGGCTCAGCCGTCCTCTCTGGAGAAAACCCACGACTGCTTCCCGACCCCCGGGAGGAATGTTTCGCATTAGCAGGCTCTGATAAGTGGCAGGAAGGAGAATTACCCTATGTGTCGGGCAGTTCGCCAGAGGTTTCCACACTTAACATATCACCACTATCAGCTCCCTGAAATGCACTGGAGGGGAGTGTGAAAGCAGCTGATTAGATAAAGACAATCTGCAGAGGGGCTATTTCAGGCATATTTCCATCGAGCAAGAATGTCTGCTTACAGGCGGAGGTGACAGGCCAGCGCTGCCAGTGCCACAGTGTCTCTCGGGTCAGCCTGGCCGTGCAAGGCTCCCTCCAAAGCAAAGCCCTAACCCCCACAGCCCTGTCCCACCATGGCGAGACACGGCAGCCACCACCACAGCACAGCTTCCCACGCACCCCTCGACATCCGCAGCAGGTAGGTGCAGCAGCAGTGTCGCTGCAGGGACCCCAAAGGGCAGATGCTCCCATGGGGCTTGGGGTGGGGTTAGCACTGCATTCCCTCATCTCACAGATCCCTGGGCACTTCCCAGCATGAGCGCCCCGCTGCCTGGACGTCCCCCTGTCTGAGCTGGCTGTCCTTTGGCTGGGGGGCTGTGCTGCCTCTTCATGAACACCCATGAAGCTGCCGCTGCTGTAAGCACCTTGGTGCACACCTCGCCAAGGCATGGGCAGGCCAGTGGCCGAGCCTCCGGGCATCGTGCTTACGCCGCATGCAGGCAGTCTCCAAAATGCATATCAGGATTGAGAAAGCATCTGGAAGAGACATGACGTGAGAAATTAGCATCCAGAGCTAGCAAGCAAGGTGCTGGGAAGGTCACACGTAGGCGTGGAGACAGTGAGATCACCTGGAGACTGGGAAAATTGGAGAGGGTTTGCTCATTTGCTTTGAATTTACCAGCTTTGAGGTTCAAGGGGTTTCATTCTGGGGATCACCACCACAAAGCACCATTTAGGAATGGAGGTTGTACTGAACACTGCAAAAATTACAGGAATGTGTGAGCCTTCAGTGAAGATGCTTGAGATTTTGTCAATGCACTTCAAAAAGAGAATCTTGCCCTGTGCATTTGAATACTTAATAGCACCTTAATTGCAGCTGCCCTGATAGACCCTGGCACGCAGCAGCCATTGGAAATCACGGCCAAGATCTGCCTGGGAGGCTGCAAGAGAGGCGCAGAGCTGGAGCAGAACCAGAGCTGGGACATGGTTCCGCCAGCCTGTGTGCAGGATCTGCCCCTGTGGTGCCCTTAGCTCTTTTGTGGGTTTGCATCGGTTTCCAACTGCTGTGAGATCTGGGAGGACAAGGGTGGGTGGTGACCTGCATGCATGCCGAGCCCATCCAACCAGACGCTTGCAGGGCATCAGTCCCCAGGGAGACCCCATCACAGCTCCCTGTTCTCTCCACCCCTCACATACCTTGTCCTTTGTGAAACTAGACTAGGGTGGCATTGAGGAGATAAGGTGATGGAAGTGGCTGCACTGGGCTGAGACCTGCTTGGCTCCAACAGTTGTTTCTCTGGCCTGATGAAGGCCGTGGCTCTGCTCTTCTGGCCTGTTGACGCAGCCTTCTGCTCACTGTGGGCTCAGGCACTGCTCAGCCTGTCCTCCCCACCGTGCTTGGTCATCAAGCCTCACATGAGATGGAGCTCAATTTATCTCATGACAAGGGACAACTGTTCAAGATGGAGCAGCAATAAACATGGGAGTTCCTCATAGGACCTGGTAGGCTTGGACCTTCCTCAAGACTGGCTGTCACCTGGGAGAGAGCAGTATTCCTGCATGTCCTCACATCACAACTGGAGACCTTCCCACATCACCATGGCCCATCAGACATCAGCAAATGTCTGATTTCCAGTCACTAGCCCGGATATGTCCTGGTGGGATACCACCTTGCAGACAGCAGCTTTCCCCCTACAAGATGTCCCCTGTCCCTAAGCAAGGCTCTGCGCCACAGCGTTTGGGCTTAAGGGCTCCTGAGCATCCCAATGCAGCAGCTGAGCTGGACACACAAACATGGCCCATGCTATGGCCTGTTTGTCAGCTGGCAGGAGAAATAACCCTCCCTAAAAGCTACCCGTGGAAGCAAGTCCCGGTGCTCGTGGGACTGGGGACCAGCCGCTGGGTCCGTTCACAACCAGCGCGGCGGCCGCTGGGGCTGCACCTGCAGGGACCTGCTTCCCTCCGGCAGAAGGGGATCAGCATCCATGGCTGGTCCCCAGCTTGGGGCTGCCGAAGCTTGGGCACTGCTCGGGGAAGTGAAGGTGCGGCCAAACGCAGGTTCAGCATGGCAGCTTCATTTTCCTCCAGCCGGTTCCGCTGCCTCTCTCGCAGCTGGGCTCCGTGCTATTTATACCTCGCTCCACGGCCACTTCACAGTGCAGAAAGGCCTGGTGGAAAAGCTAAGGAAGTGAAATTAGTTTGGGGAAGAAATGACACTACCCGTTTATAAATAACCTGGGTTTCATTGATCTTTTTAGATGCTCTCTTGGCAGAGAGTCCAATGTCATCGCTCTGGCAATGCAGACAATACTTGGGCATTGTTTTATTCTCAGTTACAGGGAAAAGGACAGCACCAGCTGCCTTTCTATCTTTAGCCCATGAGAGCACCCTTCAATTGTTCTGCACTTCAAACAATAGGCACACATGTGGGGGTTTAAGATTGCTGGCCTTCCCAGAGCACTTTGCATTGAAATGTGGCCTTAGAGACAATAGATTTCTTTCATGCCCTGGCTGAAGCTGGTATTTATTTGACAGAAAAACCAGGGTGCAAGAGCTCTGTCTTGTTTTTCTTGTGCCTGATGGGCCAGCAAGGGGTTTGGCTCCCAGAGGAGCCCTCTGAACTCTCTCCCACCAAAACAGCCCTATTGTTCCCTCTTTGTGTGGCTGGTGCCAAACATCACGTCATCCCCTCCACTCACGGGGTCAAGTTAATGCCTTTGGTCCTCCTCTATTGCAAAAATGAGTTTCTGCATTAATGCACAAATATTCTGAGATACAGCAGCATTGGCCAAAACCTCAGACTCGGCTATGTTGGTCTTGGAGCACGGGAGAACTGGGGAGTTGTTTTTGCCCCCGTTAGAGGGTACCGGGGAAGCGAGCGAGCCCGCCTGTGGTTGATGAGCGATTCTTTGAAGGCACGGACGGGCGGCCAGGCACCCCACTCTGCAGCCGGCCGTCAGCTGCAGTGTATCAAATGCCCGTGCATAGCTCAGCAGCGTCGTGGGCAAACAATCTCCTCTCATTCTGGTGGCTCTGCCAGCGTGCTCGGAGCCGGGCTGCCTCTGCCCTGCAAGGCTGGGGGACCTGGTCTGCGCTGCGGGCATCCTGGGTGCAGGATGTGGCTGAGCAGGGGACATGCCTGCAGCAAAGCTCCTGTTCATGCATTAGGCTCTGATGAGTTGGAAAAGCAGGGTCTTGCCAGAATTATTTATTCCACCTCCCCGTCGTGACTGATGTTGTATTGAGTTTCAATTGTCTGAGCCCTGGGCAGACTTTGAAAGGGGATGTGCCATCCCAAAGCCACAAAGCCCATCTTTGAAGGCTCTTTAAGAGCCAGAGGAGAGGTTTACAAGTATAAAGTGCTTTTCTTTAAACTTTGCAGGACTCTATTTTTAGCAAATAAAGATAATGACCCAGTTGCTGTTGTTCATCTTTTGTTGCATGTAACATGCCAAATACTTCCCATGTCTGCCATATTTTTTTATCATTTAACCTTCTCCAAGCTGCATTGCAGCTCTCTTACGCTGTAGCAAAGATTATGGGCTATCTGCATGTATAAATCCTTCCCAGGCTACTGGATTACTTTGAAAAGATCTCATTCTCCAGACTGAATTTGGAAAAGAGAAAGAAAAGGCAAGCCAGAGCTCTGTATAAAAAGTTTTCCCAGTCAGAGCAGGGTGCATTCATTCTGGGAGGACACTCTCGAGGACAGGGCAGCACCTTTTTCCAACTTAACTTGCAATGAAACAAGCAGGACAGGCAGGAAGAAAATGAGATTGAAAAGAAAAAAAACCCTCATGGGACAAGATAAATGCAGTTCAACAAAAAGAAAATCAAAGGCCATGCACGGTAGCAAAAGGAAAACAAGATTTTGTTCTCTACTTCCCATCAGCAGGCAATGTCCAGCCCCTTCCCGGGAAGCAGGGCTTCAGTGTGCATAGCGGTTGCTCCGGAAGACAAAATGTCATAAAAGATGAATGCCCTCCCCTTCTTCCTCCCTTTCCCTTAGCTTTTATCTCGGTGTCACATGGTATGGAATATCCCTTTGGTCAGTTTGGATCGGGGGTCTTGGCTGTGGCCCCTGCCAAGATCTTGCCCCCTGCCAAGATCTTGCCTCCTCCAGCCCACTGGTGGTGGTGGGGGAATGTTGGAGACACAGCCTTGATGCTGTGTGAGCGCTGCTCAGCAGGAGCCAAAGCACCGGTGGGTTATCAACCCCTTTCTACACACCAATAGCAAGCACAGCGCTGTGAAGGCTGCTACAAGGAAAATTAACTCCATCTCAACCCAGTACAGGAGGGCAACTGAGCGCAGCAGTAGGCATTGCCCAGTGCTTGGTGGTGAATCCCCTCCACCTCGGGCAGGCATGCCCCAGGGTGGGAGCCTGCCTTGGCACCCTCTTCCTAATGCAGCCCACAGCGGGGTGCCCCTGCCTGGGGCTTTCGCTTGCTGCCCCCAGGTGCAGGCGTGGATGGGGGCAGGAGCAGCGTGGGTGTGAGCACAGCATGGGGGTGTGAGCCTGGCGCCCTCCTCAGCTGCCACGCTCTTGGTTAATACATATGGGTGTGTGCATGTGTATATATATACAGCCTTAATCCACCCACAGCCTCTCTCCAGGTTCGGTGGGTCAGGAGCTCTCCTGCACAGACAGGCTCCGGGATGAAGAGCTTGCTGCAGGGCCTGGCACTTGGTGTAATTCCAGACTTGGTGCTGCTTTCACTGCTGGATAACAGCAGCCCTTAGGGCAGATGGGAAACCGAGGCAAATGATAAAGGCACTTAAAAAAAGTCACCAAGTCAGTGGCCAAGCGAGGAAAGGATCTACTCCTCCTCCCAGGCAGTCCACCTTACAGCCCAGGTCACTGAGGAGATGGGGAGGTCTCCATCCCGGGAGGTTTCCAAGGCTTGGCTAAGTAAAGCCCCAGCCACTCCGATCTCGTGCTAGGGAAGGTCCCGCTGTGAGCAGGAGGTTGGGTTAGTAGAGGCCAGCCCCTTCCCCTTCCCTCTCTCATTCCCTGACGTGAAGAAATGTCCGAGCGAATCCCCTGTGGTAGAGCAGACAGAAAAAATCCGTATCCACAGGCAGCACACTGGAGTAGATGAAATAATTCACAATTTCCCAGTTTTGTAATTGCAGGGTCCGGACATCATACATGGATTTGCTTGTTCCGCTTCCAAAACTGCATCAGTGAAAAATTAAGTCCAAATAAAGACGCAGATCTGAGGCTGGTGTTCAGCCAGTGTTCTGCTGGCTACGCACAAGCACCATACAACCCTCTCTTCACCAGCAATCGACAGCTTCAAACGTCCATACCGCAGGTCACAAACCAAGGCCAGCCCCACTGATTTTGTTGGAGCCTTCCAGTTGCATCATAAATGCGCTGTGAAAATGCTTACACAATTATATTAGTCCAGTGGGAACACAAATGATTGCCTTGTGATGACAATAAATCTTCTTTCTAGTTGTGCCGTTGTGTTGATGGCACCTTACTGGCCAACGCGTTAGGGTTGGTTCATTTTATTACACTTATTGTAAGGGCAGAGTGAGTTAGGACTGACAGTTCCTTTGTATGTTTAAACAAAAAAGTAGGAAAGACCTGGTTTGGTTTGGATTTATTTACACATAAAAAAATTCTGTCTGTTCCTAATACAGACACGTTCCTACAGAAATAACCCTCTTGATTTGTCACACTGCCGTTTCGAGCCCTATTGCTGGGAAATGAATGTCCTGCAAGTATATGAAACTGTTCTGAAATCTGAGATTTACCAGATATGCCCAACTGAAGAGGCAAAGAACAGCCCCCGGCCTCGGATGTGTCCAAAAGGAGAGCAGGGAGCAACCCTATCTCCTGATGAGCCAAGACGAAGTGAGCGCAAATACACATCTAACGTGGGAGAACAGTATCAGCTTGCATTATGCCGCAGGGCATCACAGAGACTGCCCAGGACCCAGGAGTGCCTCCCTGCTGCAGCACGGCATACGGTCGGGGATGTCCCCCTGCGGGCACCCAGGAGCACCCAGCAGCCTCTCTGGGAACAACAGGGGGGCATCTGTGATGGGGGCTGCATCGAGGTACCCCGGTCACCCCCTTTTCCATGTCCTGTCAGTGCAGTGCAGCAGAGGGATGTGGGCAAGCAAGATGCTGAAGAAACAGAAAACATGAAGATGTTTGCAGTAACGGTTCAGTTCGGGTTCTTTAATTTCCAAAGCCGGGCTTGCAGTTCCTCTGTCTTCCCCTGCCTGCAAAGGGCGAATTTCAGCTCCCACGAAGGCAACAGATGATGCAGCTCCAGTACAAGAGAAAGTGAGTTAACATGAAGATGTTTTCCACTGCTTTTGGCTCACAGCAGCCTCAGAAATGATGCTGGGGGCTTGCAGAAGATACTCTGGGGGAGGTTCACAGCCTGCAGCAAACCAAGGGCCAGGTTACAAGTTCCCCGTGGTGAAAACACCAAGACTCTCTAGGAAAGGAAAGGCAGAGCAGGGGCCTGCCCAGCTCCTTGGGACTGCCCTTCAGGCCTGATGGGTCCCTCCAAGCTGGAATAATTTCAAATGAATTGGACAGCATCAAATGGAGCTGGGTTTGCTTCAGCTCTGCTCCCTTGGAGGAGGCTCTCCCTCCTGTGGGAAAGGCAGAGGTTTGCAAGGTCTTGCTTTTGCACATCTGCAGGGATGCTAGTGGTCACCCCAATGTTGCGCTCGAGCACCACAGGCTCCCTGGAGGGGCAGAGTCACCGGCTGTGGTGGCCCCTCCAGAGGCTGGGGCTCTCCAGGGGGGACTGTGATGGCAGCCCCGCGTCACAGCAAAACCCAGGCTCTCAGCATTCAGAGCCATGGAAAGATGGAGTTGTTCAAATATAGGTTCGGTTCAGGTGCTTTAATTTCCCAAGCTAGGCTTGTGGTTCCTCTGTCTGCCACAATCTGCAAAGGGCCAACTTCAGCTCCCACGAAGGTGACGGACGACGCAGCTCCAGTGCAAGAGAAAGCGCCAACGAGCTGACGTGCAAACCACCATGCGCCGCTGTCTGCACTCTGCCGGCCCTGCCGCACGCTGTCTCTGAGGGACAACACAAACTCGAATCCACCAGTTCACCAGCTGAGGTCTTGTGGCTGCAAACGTCTTCAGTTTTACAAAACACAGTAGCTTTCTTCCAGCTCAATTTCCTTAGAGCGGCTCCGCAATGTGTGGCTTGACGTGGGCATTCAGTGAGAAGATGGTCCCCACTCTGCACATACGAGCAGCAGAGCTCGGCACTGCGCAGCAGAAGCAGCAGCAGTGGACCACCGCTGTTTCCATCTGGGGGGGTTGACTGACGGAGGACACCCTCTCAGACCAGACAGCTGGGTGCTTTCACCAGAGGACAAAACCTTTCCTGGGGTGAACACCTTGGCTGAGCAACCCCCTGATGACCTAAAGTCTTCCAAGTGTTGTCTGAATCCTGGAGACACAACTATTGGAAACATCTCTTTTGGCTACCACCGAGTATTTTGTGATTGATTTATTGGTGGCAGGGGATGATTGTCACCACTTGTACCTTTGTCAGGCTGTCCCCAGTCGAGTCACGGGGTACTGGGCCTTTCTCTTGCTGCCCTCCCACTGCCAGGGTGCCAATTCCTGGCTGCACACTGGTGGGAAGACCACTGGCACCACAGCAGGCTGGGAGCTCCACAGGGAAACATGTTCAGCATTTGCACTGGAGAGCATTTCTATTAGGCACAACAAGATCTATCCCAATAAATCGGTAAAATTATTGTCCCCGATATAGACAAGGCACAATCTTGTCACGTGCTGGCAACAGATCCATTCTGGAGAACATCCCTAGCAAGCTCCAACCTGTTCCAGTGGCGGCAGGCGCAGGCGAGGTTGAAGGCCGGTGCCCACCTCACCTTTGTGACCTCAGGGATGGTTCGCAGCCCTCGCTTTCCAGCAGGAGCAACCAAACCCAGCACCAACTCCTGAGCTGCACCACGCCATGTCCCCGCTGGGCGCAGCACCCACAGGCCAAGGCTGTCCCACCCCGCAGCCCGCCAGATGCCGGGGGCACCCTGGGCTCCCCCGCCAAGCCTCTCCCGGCGCCTGCGCGGTGCCACATGTGTATTGCAATCTTTCTGCAGGGAATGACGTCATTACGGCTGATGATGAGTCAGAGGGGCGCTGAATCTTCCTCTCCGCAGGTCGGGACTGAGCGGCACCGCCCCTGGGAGCGGAGCGTGGGCTTCCTTAGCCCGAGCCCCCCGCCGCGGCGGGGACCTCCAGCGCCCACCTCCTGCAGCCCCACGGGGGATCGCCGGACATCACAGCATGACGTCACACCGCCCCGTGACGCACCCCGCTCCGGGGCACCACGCCCCCTTGCTGCAGGCACGCATGCGCGCGCTCAACACCTCCCACAGCACCTTCCCCCCGCCCCCGGTCAGACCCCGGCGCTGATAGGTCGGATGCGCTGCCAATCCGCGTCCAGGGCGGGGTGAAGGTGGGCGGTCTGTCCAATCGCCTCGCGGTGGGCGGGGCGGGCCGCGGGGCGGGCGGGGGGCGGGGCGGGGGGGCGCGCGGGGGGGGCGCCAGGGCCCAGGGGCCACCTCAGCTCCCTGCCGGGCGCCTGGGGCCGGGCCGGGCCCCGGCTGCCGCCGCGGTGCCCGAGGCGCGCAGCCAGGACGGTGCTGAGCCCCGGCCGCCCGCCGCCGTCCCCCCTGCTGGGAAAGGGGGTGAGGGCCGGGCGGGTGACTTCTGCCTTCTGCCTCCCCAGCGCTGGCCATGGCGGCGCCGTGGGAAGACGTCCTGGGGAACGAGCCGGCCATCCGGGAGGCCGCGGCGGTGGCCGTGGACGCGGCGCTCCTGGAAGGCGTGCTGATGCAGGGGCAGCCCAACGCCTCGGATGTAAGTGCCGGGGCGGTCACCGGGTGCGGGCCTGGCCAGGGCCTGAGGCAGCAAAGCGAGAGGAGCACCGGGGGAGCTGGCTGCCCTCCCGGGCTCTGCTGGGCCCAGTCCCGGGCTCTGCTGGGCCCTCGTCAGCGTGTGTCGCTTTGCAGTGAGCACCCAGCTGCCTGGCTGAAGCCCGGCCGAGCTGGGGGCTATAACCCACACTCCATCCTGCTGATGAGTGCATCTCCCTGAGACACAGCCCTGTGATACAGTTCCCCGTTTCCAAGGAGAGGGAGAGACCGGGAAAGGTTTGGGAAATTGCCAGGAGCCCTGCGTGTGCATGGTGGTGGTAGTTTATCCCTCTCCCAGCCTCTCGCTACCCATATGATCTGTTGAACCAGTCTCTTGGAGGGGCCGCTGTTTTTGGCGTGCTCCCAGCTGCAAGTCAGCCTTCGCCCCACACCTGGGATGAGGCGACAGGGACGGGGGTGGCTGACGTCTGGGATTACCTCTGGCAGCTGTCTGGGGCAGGGGCGCTGATAAGGGGCTCAGCCTGTTGGAGGGGGCTGCTGTGAGGGGTCTCAGACAAAGTACCCCTGTGCGAGAGGGGTGGGATGCTGTCGGGGACAGATCCCTATGGAGCCTTTGGGGCAAGCAGGGAGCTGGGCTGGGAGCTGGCAGGGGTATGAGGGAGGTCTCCACCGTGGGGGCTGCTCCTTGATGTCAACCCCATGTCAGGTCAGGGCTCTGAGGGAGCCTTGAAGCATGAGAGGAGGACAGGACCTGGGAGGAGAGGCCAAACACGCTGCCAGTGTCCCTTGTCTCGTGTAAAAATCAAGGTGAATTGAGAACTTCTCTCTGGTGTAATGTTTTGGCTTTGAGGGTGGCCCTGTGCCTGAGCTGTGGGGTGACCCCAGAGTCCAGAGTCACCCCTGGGACTCAGTGGGCAGGGGTCAAAGGAAGCGATTCTGATAGCCAAAACCCAGGACTGGCAAATTCACCTTTTCTCTGAAACAGAGGCGTTCCAGAGACAGTGCTCTCCAGTGAAGGTGGAAACAGAGCATCCTTCAGAGGGAAGCACTTGGAGCAGCTGCTCCTGCCTCTGCAGTGCCCCGTGGTTTGGCTCGTAAAGCAAAGCCCTCAAAAGTCAGGAGTCAGCTGAGCTGAGGCCACGCGTCTGTCCAAGGTGCACCAAGGAGGGCTAGGGGTGGCTTCAGCCTTCAGGCAAGCAGAGGAGGCACCTCTGTAGCACCACTTGAACCACATAGACCTGACTGCTCTGCTGCTGCTCCTTGTTTGCAGGTGGTGAATTATGCTCCCTTCACGCTGCTCCCATCTGCAGTACCAAGTGCCCTGTTTGAACAAGCGTATGCTGTTCAGCAAGATTTTAACCTGCTGGTGGATGCTATTAGTCAAAACAAAGAATTCCTGGAGTATACTCTGGCCAGGTAACTTTCTTGCACGTTGCATTTTAATGAAATATTTTAAATGCAAAGCATCTATCACCTTTCAGACATTCCTACCTTCTGTCCGTTTGTGTGCTCAGGTCAGGTGATTCTCCTTTTCCATTTTCCAAGCTTGTGAATTCTTACTTGTGAGCTTGTTGGCCCTTGGGCCTCAAATTCAAATTGCTGAAGTCTTCTTTGAGTCCTGGATTTTGTAGTCTCTTTTAGTCTCATTTGGCATCTGCCTGTGGCTATCCAATAACCACCAGCTCTGCTGCCTGCCTGCAGTTATGAAGGGAAGGTGTTTGTTCCTTCCCCCATGCCTACCTCTGGTCAGTCACCCCGTGTCCCCTGCTTTCCCAGCCATGCTGGGAAGGTGACCTGCAAGCTCTGGCTGCTGGGAGACTGGTCAGCTCTGGCTCATGAGCGCTGCTGGATTTATCTGTGGCTGGTGCCCTGTGCTGGAGTGACTGTGGCCTCCATAATCTGTAGGGCTGATGCTTCCACAAAACCCATTTCCCTTCCTGCCGCCTGTTCTGTGCTGGTGCTGCTGGCTCTCTGGCACTGGGACAGAGCAGAGCAAAGGAGATTGTTTTCCAGCATCCTTTTTGTTAAAGCCTGACCACTCATAGCTATTTTGATGCTTGTGCCTGTTCCAGAGCTGACTGCAACCAGAGCTTGTGGGGACATGTTTATACCTGTGGTTAAGGAATGCAGGGCCTGGGTCTTGTGTGCACTCAGGTGCCTGCCCTGTGCTGCCTCCTTCGCAGCAGTGTCTGAGGGCGGCTCCTTGGAGGTGCTGCTCTTAATTAACTCGGGGATTTAGGACTCTGAAGAAAAGCCAGACCTACTCTGGCAGGGCCACTGAAGCACTTGGCACCACAGTGTGCAGGATTTGGAGCCCAACAGGACAGGGGGAATTTGATGAAGCTCATCAAGCTTCTTCTATGAACTGTGTGTGCAGGCACAGAGAGACTTCTGATTTCTTTCCTGTACCTGCAGAATTCTGCTGCATTTCTTTGCTTTTGCTTGTCCTGTCTCTCTGCCCTGCAGATGAGTCACCTCTGCACAGCGGTGCTTTTGGTAGAGTGGCTGTGCTAAGCAAACGGGATTTGGGTTAAGGTTATGCACTGTGGCCTTTGATGAAGAGTGTTCATGGTGAGATGCTTAACGGTGCTGTAGGACTTGGTCTAGCCGCAGCCCTGCTATTTGTGCTGGAGAATGTCCCTGGTAAGGTTTTTTTCTGGAGAGAAATTAATTTTCTTGTTCCTCTGTGACAGTGTAAAGGAGCTGATCTGGTCTCTTTCTCTCTAGTACCATCAAGGTAGATGACTTCACAGCTCAACTCTTCAGAATCCACATGCAAGTTTTGGAGGAAGGCTTGGCTCAGGTACCTTGGCAGAAGACCCCAATGGTCAGCAGCTGTGTCCCTTTGCATTGCGGTGGGGTTGCCTGGTCTCTGTCTGCAAGCTTGCTGCTGTGGGCTTTGAGCTGTCCCATAGTCAGCCTGGTTGCCAAGTGCCGGGTCCTGATTTGGGTCACAACAACCCCACACATTGCTACAGGCGTGGGGCAGAGTGGCTGGAAAGCTGCCCGGCAGAAAAGGACCTGGGGGTGTTGGCCGACAGGCGGCTGAATATGAGCCAGCAATGTGCCCAGGTGGCCAAGAGGGCCAACAGCATCCTGGCTTGTATCAGGACTGGTGTGGCCAGCAGGAGCAGGGCAGTGACCGTGCCCCTGTCCTGGGCACTGGTGAGGCTGCCCCTCGAATGCTGGGTTCAGGGTTGTGCCCCTCACTCCCAGAAGGACCTGGAGGGGCTGGAGCGTGTCCAGAGAAGGGCAATGGAGCTGGGGAGGGGTCTGGCGCCCAAGGCTGCTGGGGAGTGTCTGGGGGAGCTGGGGGTGTTCAGCGTGGAGAAGAGGAGGCTGAGGGGAGCCCTCATCGCTCCCTACAACTACCTGACAGGAGGGGGGAGCTGGGGCGGGGCGGGTCAGTCTCTGCTCCCGGGGAATGGGTGATGGGATGAGGGGAAATGGCCTCAAGTTGTGCCAGGGCAGGTTTAGATTGGACATTGGGAAAAATTTCTTCCTTGAAAGGGCTGTCAAGCCCTGGAAGGGGCTGCCCAGGGCAGGGGTCGAGTCCCCATCCCTGGGGGCATTTAAAAGCTGGGCAGAGGAGGTGCTTAGGGCCAGGGTTTAGTGGTGGGATGGCAGGGTTAGGGTAATGGTTGGTCTTGATGATCTTAAAGGGCTTTTCCAACTTAAACGATTCTGTGATTCTATGCTACGATGTCTCGGTTACAGCCTGTGAGCTCAGAACTTTGCCCTGTTTGACAGTCATGCCCTTTGATTGCTGCTGCTGGAAGCAGGCCTTGACTGGGAGGATTTAATATGGTTTGCCTATGTCCTCTGGGATCCTCGATAGAGCGCAAGGATGTGTGCCATGTTGGGACCTGTGCCGGACAGGCTGTCCCTGCAGAAGCTCCGTTGCTCTCACCAGTGTTGTTAACTCCTCTGGAGCACTGAGGAGGGCTCTGTGTCCTGAGCAAGGGCCAAAGCACCCCCGGGCACATCTTGCAGAGGTTTTTATCAAAATGTAGGTGACTGGATCTGCCCCAGGAGGATTTTGAAGCGAGGTCATCAAAGGGATTTGCAGTTAAAGGCAACAGGAGAGCCCGCTTCACCTCCCCTCTGTTTCAGTCTGTGTTTTTAGGCATAAACCGCTCTGATTACATGTTTGACTGTGAGGTAGATGGGACACCGGCCCTGAAACAGATAGAAATAAACACCATTGCTGCCAGCTTCGGAGGCCTCACCTCCCGCACTGCGGCGGTCCATGGGTAAGGGAGCATCTCTGATTTGTGCTGCTGCGGCAGCTGTGCCACGTGGGCTGCTGTGCTCCGTCTTTGTGTGCTCTCCAAACTCCCGCTCCCTAGGTCTGGTTGGGGGCTGTCATGGCATTTACAGCTTTTCTTTTTGTTCCACAGGCAGGTGCTGAAAGTTCTGGGAAAGTCTGAGGAGGCATCACGCCTGCTGCCCAACAACCCATCAAAAGAACTTGCCTTGGGTATTGCGAAAGCCTGGGAGCTCTATGGTTCTCAAAGGTAAGGAGAGAGGAGGTGCTGGAGGCTGAGTTATCTTGTCTCCTCTTGGGATGCACGTGTCTGGTCTTGAAATTGCGCTTTCTGAAAGATGCCTGTTTGCTCGAAAAGCCTGTGGCACCCTGGGAAGAGCAGTGCGGCTGTCTCCGTGCGCAAGGCTGTTGTGTCTCAAAGGCTGAGAGGTGTAGAGGCACCATGGAGGAGTTGTGTGGCTCAGCAGCCTTGCACAGAGCTTGCTTTTCTTCCCGCCCTTGTGCTTATGCCCTGCATTGGTTTGGTGGCATCAATACTGCTCTCCATTTGCATGACCCTTAGAAACACTGGAGAAAGCGAGCAGGAGCAGTGCAGGAAACCTGAATCACAGGGATCAAAAGTTGGTAATCCTGGAGTGGCGGTGGAGTGTTTCTGGGTTTAATGGTGTCCTTGGTATCTTTTTCCAGTGCTGTGGTGATGTTCCTGGTGGAGGAGGTCCAGAGGAACATTTTTGATCAGCGATGTGTAGAAAATGAGCTTTGGAACAGGTAAAGGTTGAATTTTCCTGGGATGGGAAAGGAAGGAGATGGTACAGTTTTGGAAAAGGGAAGCAGGGCGAAGTGCTGCCAGATTGTAGTGTTTCCCTCGAGGCAGCTTGTGGGGCTTCTCCAGGCTCTCCAGCAGGCACAGCATGGCAGCAGGAGCATAGGAGCAGGCCAGGGAAAGATGGAGGTGTGCAGTATCTGTTTGCTTTTTACTTTGTCACTTACTCGAGGATAAACTCAAAACATTTTATGGTTTCTGTGATTGTCAGAGAGCATGTCTTGGTACGTAACTGGGCAGCCTTTAACTTACCTCTGGGTTCTGTTACGCAGCTCTCATTCAGTGTTCCTTTGGTGGCCTCCTGCCTAGCCTCAGCACCCACCTTCATCTTCTCAACAACCTCCCAAAGCCTCTCACCAGCTCTTTGCTGGAAATACCAGCAGCCATCAAGGCCTCTGGTCTCCAGGGCTGATTCCTTGCTGATTTTGTGCCTGTGTAGTCCTTGGAGCTGCACCAGTAGTAGCTTTGCTGTGGGCCAGGTCTCTTAGATGAGACAATGTGGAGCAGAGTGGGGTTAATGAAGGTGCTCCTTGCTCTCTGACTTGGGATTGGGCATAGGGTATTTCATAAAAGCTTAATTAACGAAGCTTCAAACCCATTGTGAAAGATCTGGGCAAAGTAATCAACGCAGCAGTGGAGTAAAGGACTTGGGAGAAGGAGGTGTTTCGATCAGGTGTAGCCCTGAGCCTGTGCTGGAGCAGTGGGAGGTGTATGGCTGTGTCTGCACATAAGCAAGCCCACACTGCCGCTGTGTGGAGGAAAGCACCGAGGAGGCCGAGCAGGCATGAAGTCACTTGTCTGTCTGCAGCTCTTGGCTTTGAAGCCAACACTGAATCTGTTGTGTAGGGATTAAAAAAAAAAATAAAAATACTGACTTCTCTTAGAAACACTTCAGGAGGTGAAAGGCGAGTACGGAGAAATCCAGGGTGTTTAGGTACGTGTTCTGAATCTTGCAGTATTTGGGCTGGAAACAAAGGACAGGCGGTAGAAACAGGGATGGGCTTGGCCTGTAGGATTCCTCTGGCTCTGTAGTATGGATCCTCCTGGCTGGAGCCACTGGTTCCACCTGTGATTTCTAGCTCAGGTAACCGTGCTCAGTCTGGTGACTCTCCCTCTCCTCTCAACAGGAATATTCGAGTCATCAGGAAGCGATTCAGAGATGTGTTTGAAAAGGGGTCTCTGGATGATGCCAAGAGGCTGTATATGTGAGTATGAGCCCAGGTGCGCGTTCCTGGCTGTGTGTTGGGCACACAGGGCTGTAAATGGGAATTTTCAACCAAAGCTGGTGGTATGTTTTGAGTGTAAATAGTGAGCTTCTGAGAAAGTAGTTCTCTTCTGTGATCCAGGTGACTGCTGCTGCTTCCCCTTAGAGCTGAAGTGATTTTGTTTTCACAGTGGTGAGATTTTGCATATCCACATCAGTCCCTTGCATCTGGAAACATAATTTGCCTCCTTGGAGGCATAGCCTTCAGAGCTCTGAGAGATCTTTACTTCCTCCACATACATCTGCTGGGAAAAGTCCTGGCTATTTCAGAGGCTTCCACAAAGACGTTTCCTGTTCATGTGGTGCTCTGCCAGCGGGAGCTAGAGGAGGAAGCTTTGCGTGTCCTTATGGTATCTGTTGGTTTTGAATGTGCTCAGCATCGTGCCCGCTCCCTGCGGAGGCCAGGATGTGCGGGTCACAGACTCCCAAGTGCTGGCGGTTGGTCCCAGGTGACGTTTGTCCGATTTCCAGGGTAATGTGCTTGGAGCTGTACAAGCTTGGAGCTATATGGTTTCATGCCAATGTTTTTTCTGTAGTTAAGCTAATTTTTCCATGGTTTGAGCTTTGGTGCCTCTGCTGTGTTTAATTAACGAATACATTTGTCATCACCATACATACAGTTAAGAGGGAGGCGTATCCACTGTACTTCTCTCGAGCAGCCTCTCCTCTCACTGACGAGTGCCTTTACAGTTACGCTGCCTGGCTGGCAGCAGTTTCTGTGCTGCTTCCCCTGACTGCACGCACAGCTTGTGTGGCCAAAGCTTGGGGGTGTGGTGCTATAGGTATGCCGGCGGCCCTGCCCTGGTGAGATGTTGATGTCCTGCCTTGAATTGCCACTGGAGAAGGACCCTCTTCCCTCCCAGCTTCAAGAATCTCCCAGGCCTGGCTCCCAGTGGCAAAAGCTATTAAAAAATTAGGTTCTTTCTTACCTGCTGGGCTGGTTGCATGAATTATTGAGACCTTGGTTAGTCAGGACAGGGCAAGCCAGCTGGGCTCCGTGGAGAGGAGCCAGGGCTTGCAGTCCTCAGCTTTCTCTGGCAGAGCCAGCCAGGATCAGAACAGCCCAGGAGGCCAAGGAGAAGGGGCAAAGGCTGTAACACGCCACCTGCCTGACCCTGTTACAGCCCCCTTGGTGCTGGGGCAGTCGGGCAGAGGGGGGCAGGCACTGGCCTGCTGCTGTGAATGCTTCTGGTGTCTGTTCCAGGGACGGTCAGGAGGTCGCGGTGGTGTACTACAGAGAGGGCTATGTGCCAAAGAACTACGACCAGCAGGTCAGTACTAACCGCTCTACTTCCAGAAGCCGCCCACGCTGTGGCCTTGCCCAGCAAGTTTGAAACACCCCGTGATCACAGGGGCATCTGCCCCATCTGGCGTGGGTGATAGTGTCAGGAAGCTGTGACTTTGCAGCGTCCCTGGCACTGATACAATGAGAAAAATGGGTGGCTTTCCTCTTCAGTACCCACTCATGCAGTGACCTCTTACCCCAGCACTGAATTGCTTCTGTACAATATGGGTTAACACCAATTAGCACCTGTTTAAAGGGTTTAGATTTGATCTACAGATCACACTCTGTCCTCTGCTAGGACTATTAGGCTGCAGGTAATAATACAGACCAGATCTTGCTGTTGTCTGGAGGTGGCAGCACTGGACAAGCTGGGGAGGGAATGCAGGCAAAGGCAGGGGACTGACCTGGCTGTGCTGTTTCCAGAGGTGGTGGGAAATCAATCTGTGCATGTCTGCTTGTCTCCAGAGTGCTGTTCCCACCAGGAAGGAGGCAAATTGTATGTCAATAACTGAATAGAAAAGACTGGAGAAAACCTTCTGTTTTTTTGCTGATGGGATGGTTGCTCTCTTTCTGTCCCAGAACTGGGAGGCACGGCTGTTGCTGGAGAGGTCGAGGGCTGTGAAGTGCCCTGACATTGCCACCCAACTCGCAGGCACCAAGAAGGTCCAGCAGGAGCTGAGCCAGCCGGGGACACTGGAGAGATTACTGCCCGGCTGTGCCGAGGCTGTTGCTCGAATAAGAGCAACGTTTGCTGGACTCTATTCCCTGGATTTGGTGAGTGTGAGTAGGGCTGGTGCAGGAACAAACATGCAGACGTGTGTTTGGCCTGTGTGATGCTTCTCTTTGGTTAAGAAGATGAGAGGGCTTCGTTGTGGTCCCTGGGGGACCCTGTTGATCCTGCTTGGGGGGTCTGTTGAGGAGCTCCTCCTCCCTGATGGTTTGCTGTTGCCATCCTTTCCTAACAGGGTGAAGAAGGTGACAAGATTGCTGCTACGGCTATCGCGGACCCAGACCGTTTTGTGCTGAAGCCGCAGCGAGAAGGTGGAGGTACGAGCTGGGGCGGGTCCGTGTGGGTTTTCATTGCAGTCGGGCTGTATCCAGGAGAGGCTGTAGCTCCCTGATGGCTCCTGGACCTGGGCTGAGGGATAAGAGGTGGGGTGGCTCGTAGCTACTTGTAGTCACTGGGACTAGCCATGGCAGGGAGGTGGTGCTGCTCCTGGAGGAGCTCCCAGAGCTGGGGAGTGGGGAGCCCAGGCAGCACGTGGGGAGGCAAAGGCTGGGCCTGTTTGGGCTGCTGGGGCTGCGTAGCTGGGGCCAATGGCTTCTGCTGTGCTGGGAAGTGCTTGAATTGCTGGTTCTGTTGCCAGGGAACAACCTCTATGGTGAAGAGCTCAGGCAGGTTCTGGAGAAGATCAGAGACAGCCCTGAGAGAACCTCCTACATCCTGATGGATAAGATCAAACCGCAGCCAGCAATGAATTACTTGCTGAGGGCTCACAGTCCCCTACAAGTGTCCGAGTGCATCTCAGAGCTTGGTATTTTTGGTGTCTATGTCAGGTGCGAAAGGTGCTTGCATTACGGGGTGGTGACCTGTGCCAGCTGGCACTTGGGTGTTGGAGCTCAGCAGCAGGGCAGATGTCTCTGGGGAGGTGGAGGCACAGGGGACAGATGTGGGGGTCTCTGCCCCTGTCAGCCTCTCCCTGAGCACTTTGTTCAGATGCTGAACGGCTGCTCTGTACCTGCTGCCGAATGAGCTACTGAAAAACCACAGAGCTGGTGCTGGTGGTTACTGGTGCAATGGCCACATCTCATCCCTGATTTCTGGGAGCACTACGCGGGTTCTGGGTGCAGCCGCGTCCTTTTCTGAAGGCTTGGCGATCTCAGAAATACCTGAAGGTTTAATACAGTCGTGTTCAACCCTAAATAGCTGCTGCTTTTATTTAAAACCCTTGAAGGCCCATGGAAATGTTTCCATAGCTTATAAATCAAAGTCCTTCTCATACAATTTTAGAAACAAATATACTCTGGCAGCGTTCAGAACCTGACACTGCCTGTGTGCAGAGCAATCGGACCAAAATGGCCCAGCTGAGAAAGGGCACCGTTGCTGGCAGGCACAAAGCAGGTGCAGCTCTGTTGTCTGCATTAGCCTTGGGGCTTTTGCATGCCAGTTACCTGCCCCGCGCTGTGGCAGGGAATGCAAATCAATTTGTCCAAGGTGAAATGGCGCAGGCTTTCTGTTCCACAGGTGCTGAATTGCCCTTTTCTTTGCAGACAGGGCAAGGAGATGGTGATGAACAAGGCTGCTGGCCACCTCCTGCGGACGAAGGCGATTGAGCACGCAGACGGCGGGGTAGCAGCTGGGGTGGCAGTGCTGGACACCCCCTACTTGGTGTGAGGAGTCGATGCCCCATCCTGCTCTGCTGCCCAAAGAGCTGACCTGCCACAGTGATGTTCTCCTTAGGGTGCGCTTACCAAGGCCTAATGTGTTGGGGATGGGTGAACACAACTGCTCCAACATCCTGCGTGCCAGCCCCAGCCTCTCGTCTGCAATTCCTCCCGTGGGAAGAAGGGAGTCCTTGGCTCTGCCTGCTTGGGGGGCCCTGCCCCCTGCACAATCCCAGCTGTCACCTCCCAGGACTGCACTGCTCTGGGTGTTTCCTTGGGGCCTAGCCTGGGGGCAGGGCTACATACAGCAAAGCTGAAGGGTAAACATGCCACAAGTTCCCAGTACCGTTATTTCTGGAGATGCACAAAGCCTAGGGAAGGGAAGGAAAAAGGTGGATGTGCGAGTGACAGCCTTCAGCCACAGTGCTTTTGAGGTTAAAGAGGGGAGCCCAGCTCCATGTGTCCATGGCCCTCCAGCCCTCCTTCAGGTACTGCTGCTGCTCTGATTACTTTTCCCTGTGCCTGAGGATCCTTGGGGTTCCTGCATGAGGGACAGCTGCCCTAGTGTAATTTGTCTAAGGGCCTCTTGCTTGCTTTTGCTTTGCCTAACTCCTTTGTTGGCCTGGGTACTCATCCCAGAGTGCATCTGCGCTATGCAGGGCAGGCAGCGGTGCAGAATGCAGCTGGCAGGCTTTGCCCTCCCCCGGGGGGCTGCATCTGCACCCCTTGCTCCTGCAGCCTTGTCCAACAGCTCCCCACAGCTTGGCACAAGAATCCCTCAGTGACGGTGGCAGATCCTGGTGTGGTGCTGTCACAGGCAGGGTGCTGATAAACCCTGGATCCCCAAGGGCTTGGGCCTGTGCATCCCACTGCAAGTCATGCACAGAGCAACTCCCACCCAGTCTGCTGCTGCATGTGTGGCCCAAGAGCAGTGTTGGGGAGCCCCCACTTTGGTAATGGTCCTGCTGTGATGGGGGGTGGGTTGAGACTGGGAGCTTTGCAGCTGGGAAGTGATGGAATTGCAGGAGAGGCTGAGCGAGCACAGCCCTCAGCTGCTTCACTCTGGGACCAGCACCAGCGGAGAGCTGTGTCTCCCTCTGGGTTTCATGAATGGGTGGGAACAGCGCAGCAGCGGAGGGCCAGAGGTGTGCAGGCTCTCCAGCCCATGGGCTTTTGTCTCCTCCTCCAGCCCCTCTTCCTCCTCAGCTGAGCAGTGCAAGGGGAAGCATAAAGGATGCACCTCTGGGGCAGTGCCCTGGTAAAGCGCCCAGGCACCCTCAGCTCTGCGCTGTTAGTGCCTGGTGCTGCCACGCAGTGGCCCTGCGGGCTTCAATCATTAATCTGTTGCCTTGGAAAGAGGCCAGTTCTGGCTGTGTGACTGATTCTGTGATTCCTGGGTGGTTGGTTTGTTGGAGGGCGACTGCCCTCAGCCAGAGATTAAAACATATGTGCAATCTGAGCCCTGTTCTTGTTCCAGTTTTGTCCGAGTCTAGCTGTGAAGGGGAGGAGTTCGTCGCCTCCCTGTCTAGGAGCGGCTGCTGGGCAGCCGTATGCCTGTGCGTGGCCCTTCCCTGCACCTTCACAGCAGAGACAGCTAAAGCCAACCCCCGCTTTCTGCTCTGGTCGCTGTGAGGCTGCACAGCACTGTTGTGGAGATGTGTCCTGGCATTGGGCTCTGCAGCGCTGGCCCAGCACAAGCAAGGGATGGAGCTGCTGGTGTGAGGGCTGCAGGAGGAAACGCTCTTAGCCAGGGGCTGTGGCTGCAGTTTGCCGGAGCAGCAAGGGCCCAAGGCAGATGCAGCTGTGAGGAGCAAGTGAGCGCTGCAGCATGGCCGCTGCGCTGCTGGAGAGGCCTGAGCTGAAGGTGACACTGGGGATGGCAGAGCGGAGGCAGAGGCTGGTGTCCACTGCTGTGCTGGGGTGAGGAGGAGGCACGGCCAGTACCGACAGGCCTGAGCTGCCCTGGCTGCTCCTCCATCGCCCTGGCACCGACCCCACCCCAGTGGTCGATGACAGATGGCTGTCACACTGTCTTGTGCTCTCCATCAGCCTCAGTAGAACAACCGTGGCTGGAGACCAGGGAGAAACTGAGGCACAGGCTCCAGCCCTGGAGCCAGAGCTTCTGCCCTCACCCCCATGCAGAGTAGCAGTGGGGACTCAGTCACAGCCCTGAAAAAGCATTGCAGGGGCAGTAACCTACCCCTCCCCAGCCCCAAAAGCCTACCCCAGTTACAGAACAGGAGGCCCAGCAGCAACTCAACAGCTGGATGTGCTCTAAGCCTCTTTCCATTTTCTTTTATTGAATTTTATTCCATTTTGCATAAAATTCTAGCTGTTTCCAGCCAAAATTACATAGTGGACAGAGAGTAAGAGAGGAGGAGAGATTATGTAGGGATCCTTGTCAATGAGGTGGCATGATCCACTGGTACAGAGCTGTGGGGGGCATGTGGGACAGTGGCACACAGCGAGGTCATCATCACAGACACATGCCACACCAGTGAGAGCAGCAGGTAAGAAGTGGGACGTGGATGACAGCGCACCTGCAGAACCCAGCCCCCAAGGCAGCTGCCGCCTCCTTTCCAGCCCAGCCAAAAGTCAGCTCAGTTTGCAGGTAAAGTCTGTACATGGCACTCACCAACAGCTGTTGCAGCAGGTTTTAAAGCCCATTTCTCCTTTGGCTTAAGTGCAAAACTAGACAGTTTTCACATGCAATTTTCATACAGACATTACACAGAGGAGGTATCTCTCCCAGCTCAACCCAGGGCTGGAGTTAAATGTAATTCAGCTGAAGAAGAATGGCTTTGGCAGTACCCTTGCACTGTTCAGGCTCTTGGGCTAGAGAGTTTGAGGTTTTTCCCTCTCATCAGCATAAAGCAGTGTCAGATTTAAGAAAAAGCTCACTAAACATCTTCCACCATTTTTTTCCTGATGAGAAAACATCATCTAGGACTAACACAGTTTCTTTGTTGTGGTGATGCTCGTGGTGTGCTACAACCCAGGGCCTAGTTTGCCTGCCGTGGGAAAGGGGCCCCTGCAGGGCTTGGTGCCCCCTCCACCCTTGGGTACCAGCAGCACCCACTCCTACCCCGGGACACAGGAGGAGCATCCAGCTGCAGAGGCTCCGTGTTCAGCTATGGGCCAGTGGCAGCAGCGCTCTCTGGACCAAGGATCAAGACCCTTCCTCCTAGACCATATGTGGCTCCCTATCATGTCCCTGGCCAGGGGAGGACCCTGGACTGGGAAAAATGCACCAGCTGACACCATCCCTTAGGAAGCAGCAGATCTTGGTACCAAACTGCTCTAAAAAAAAAAAAAAAAATATATATATATATATCTGTTTAAAGCACAGAGCTGCCTTGAGCCTTGCCCCTCTCCCTTTCAGGCAAGGGGACCTCTGCTAGCAACAGGCTTACACAGCAGATGCAAGGCTAAAGCTCAGCTACACAGTTACGATGCGAGTGTGTTTTTAGCTTCTCGCACAGCTTGCGGTGCTCCCAGTATAAAAGGAAGCTTAACTGGCATGTGGGCAGTGGCAGATGCTCCTCCCTTGCCTGCCTGCATTGAGCAACTGCAGCACCACTTCCCCTCCAACCCCCAAAGTTCCTTCCCACTATGCACAAGGTGCCAGGGCCCCTCAATTACATAAAATTAATTAACGCCTCCACTTCCCCCCCCCAAATAAAATTAAAAATCAAGAACACAAGGCTGAACCTCAGACAGAACACAGTGCACGCACTCCTCCAAGGCATGGACACGCTAGTGAGACATGGCCTCTCCAGAGCCAGCCCTCCCCTTGTTCATAACATTTGTACATTCAATTCAGCGGGTGAAGGTTTCCTTCCCAAGGCAGGGAGGGGTTATTCAAGGGACCTGCTCATCGGGACACTGCTGCTGCTACAGTTCTGCTCAGCAGGGAGAGGTCACGCCGCTACTGTTTAGTGTCACATCTGCTGTTGAAAAGATGTTTTATGATGCCCGGGTTTGCCAAGGTGGAGATGTCCCCCAGATCTTGGTCATTTTTTGCAATCTTCCTTAATATCCGCCTGGTAATCTTTCCTGTAAGAACAGCCATGAAAGGAAAGCAGGAGTCAGGATCTCTTCAGCACCTTTAGCAGGAGTGGGGAGTGCCCAGACCTGCAGCACCCTGTTGCTCTGAGGTTGCTCCCTACTTGAGTGGCCCTGGACAAGCAATTTAGGACTGATTTCCTTCCACTGCCTGAAACAACGCAATCCTCCCCAGCACTGTCACTGGACCCCTTACCTGAGCGGGTTTTGGGCAGGCCAGGGGCATACTGGATATAATCAGGCGTTGCTATCGGTCCGATTTTTTCTCTGACTGAGATAAAAAAAAAGAAATATTTTCATTGTAGGTACTTGGGGACACCATGCACATCCTTTTCAGGCAGGACAACCAAGACAAGCAGAGCCCAGCTCCTGGGGAACCCGACAGGGCAGTGCTTAGGGCTGCCGCACCCGAGCCTCCAGGCTGTGGGAGGGGGCAGTGAGACCTGCAGTGCCAATGGGGCTGCAAGCACATCTTCCCAAAGGCGAGAGCACTCTTTGTTTCATTCTATCTTCAAGGGACCTCTAGAATGGCTACACCAATCACTATGACCGTTTTGATAGCGCAAGGATGGATTTGCTGTCGGATTCCTATAGAGAAGAAACCGCCATGGGTCTATTTCCCACATGAATTGCTGCAGTCTGTGGTGGCAATGAGAGTGCTCCCTTGAGACCAGAGGACAAACACCCAGAGCACCACCCCAAAGCAACCGAACAATCCTCACAGCAAGTCAAAGCCAGCCAGGGAGGGCCACGGGAGCCATGCCCACACAGGAGAGCGCTGCTGCAAATGAAACCCTGCTTGGGTACCCCAGTCCTTCATGCGGCTGCCAGCTCCCAGGAGGTAGAGATGGCATCACATGAACAGCCAAAGGCCAGGAGAACTAATTTTAGTCTTCACCAGCATGCTCTCTAATCAGAGGGGGCACCTTGTCACAGCTGTCCACAGTGCATTCCCCAGACTACAGGCACCCTTGTTCAAGCACCCAAGCCCTTAACCCCTCCATCACCTGCCCAGCACTGTCCTCCCTCTCTGCCACATAACCTCCCAAATATTTGGCTGTTCCTACCTTGTTTTTTCAGCTCATCCGTCAGGTTCTTGGTGAACTCGTGGCCATCTCTCAGGGTCACAAAGCAGTAGAGGCACTCGCCTTTCAGGGGGTGTGGATGGCTGACCACTGCAGCCTCTGAGATGGCGGCGTGCTCAAGCAAGGCCGACTCCACCTCTGCGGTGCTCAGCAAGTGGCCTGGAAGGAAGGAGAGGCAGTGCTTTACAGACACACATGACTTCAGGTCCCCCTAAATTATAGGTTTGAGAGCATTGATTTCATTTGCTTGAGACAACACCTGGAGAGAGAAACTTGCTGCAGCAGTGCAGGGGCTGGGCTGCCCCAAATGCTGCCAGGCATCACTCACCTGCAGAGCAAGGCCACCTCTCCCTGGCTGTTTTCCCTCCCACCTTCAGGCTTCTTTCTTTAACAGATCATGGCTATTTACAGCCATGGGATTAAACAAAGCACAGGCTGAGGAGGTGCCAAATTTGGTAAGAGGAGACCTGCCCACACAGTCAGCTGGAAGGTGCAGAGGAGGAAGAGTTTGGATCTGCAGAGCCCAGGAATCAGCCAGGCCATGCATTGCTCCAGCTCATCGCCGTGGGGAGATGAAACAACACTCCACATCTCGGGGCAGGGGCACAACTTGCTCCTGTATGCCTCTACTCCTGTACCTGCGCTCTGACATTCCAACCCTGCAACTGCTGTCACAGAAAGCCATGGGAAGGTGGTCAGCTCCCAGAACGATCAGCTGGGGGAAGATCTTGCTGGTCAGATGAAAAGATCTAATCTGATCCAGGGACAAGCAAGCTCGCCGTAAGTCGGGGAACATTAAATGTAGTGTAAGACAGGTGAAAAAAAGGCGCAGACAAAGCTCCGAGCAGCGTGATCCAGCTTCAAGGTTAGCTCTACACAGAGCAGCAGGTTGGACTAGGGAACACATGGTGCTGCCCAACCTCTGAGAGTTCCTGCAGCCCTAAATCCTTCAGCACAGAGGCACCTTGGCTGGTTAGGGACCTCCTCTAAGAGGTTACAGAAGGTTTCTTCCCTCCAGTGCATCATCTCCAGAGGAAACAATGCAAAAGCCACCAAGTCACAGACTCATCTGCCTCTGAAATAACCCTGACCCAGCAATTAGATCCACTTTAGGACAGGTTGCTGGGCAGAGTCACAGATGCAGAACCGTCCCCCATAAAGCGAGGTGGCTTTTTTAACTCGCATCAGAAACGGATGCAGAAATGTCCCCCCCAAAGCAAGGTGTCTCTCTTTACTAGTGTCAGAAAGCACATTGGTCCCCACTGAAGATAAAACTCGTTCTTACCAGAAACATTCAACATGTCATCAATTCGCCCTGTGATCCAGTAATAACCATCTTTATCTCTCCTGCAACCTAAAAATAGCCAGAAATGACAGCGTGAGGAAGCAGTGCCAGCTCTTGGAGCAACTGACAAGGGATTCTGAGGCCAGGATATGGCAAGATTTAAATTGCTGTCCCCAGGCCTCTGCAGCCACGCACTCCCCAGACAACCTTACCATCGCCTGTCACATAGTATCCAGGGAACTTCTTGAAGTATGTGGTTTCAAATTGCTGGTGGTTTCCATACAGTGTGCGCATTATCCCTGGCCAAGGCTGCTTAAATACCTGATGGTGAAAAATGCAGACGTGAGTCAGTGAGAGCAAAACCAGTAACCGCAGGCTTTGCACCACAGTGATAGAAGTGCGTGCAGTCTCTGCATGCAGCGATAGAAATGCTAGAGACAGCCGTGAGTGACGACGCTCAGACACTTGCTGCCCAGAGCTGATCTACTGGGAAAGCCTCACTAGGCTTGGCATGGGGGAAGGAGCTTGGCTGAAAAGTTGTTCCCATCCTCCTGCCTTGCCCATGTGTGCAAGTGCATTTAATGAGCAGTTGAACAGTTTGTTCACAGCATAAAGCTCCCAGCGAGTTCTGGCAGTGAAGGGAGTTCCCACCACCCAACGGAGCCCCTTGAGCGGACCCAGAGTAAGCAGAGACATGTCTGTGCTACCAGGGAGGTCCTGGAGCTCACAGGGAACAGACAAGGGGAGGGTGGAAAAGGTGACCCTTCTTTACCAGGTAGCCTTCTGCTTCTCCTTCCAGCTCTTCCCCCGACTCGTTCAAGATGGCAGGGACCACACCGAAGAAAGGGAACGTCTGCCATGGGGACCAGAGAGCAAGGAGATACGGAGGTGAGCCCACGCATTAAAACCCCATGAACCAGAGGGAGTGGGAGGCAGAGCAAGGGCAGCTTTGGAGAGGCTGTGGCACATGGGGCCTGTGAGTGCAGCTGCACAGGACCAGGCCTGGGATTTTGGGTGGTGGCCACCTCCCCACACATACCATCATCCCACAAGCACCCCGGCAGGCTGGTAAGCACCAGTCCATGGTACAGAGAGTGCCAGCTGCTGCTGCAGGGCCTTGGCCTGGCCCCTGAGGAGCCCTCCCTGCCCCTGGGGAAGAGAACAAATACTCACGGCTGACCCTGGCTTCATGGGGGTGGCAGCAGGGAGGGGTGTCAGCATGTGGCCACCCTGCAAAGAGAGGCAAAAATGAATGAGTTTGGGCCATGCCAGCCTGTCCCACAGCTGTTTGCATCGGCTCTGGTCACATCACATCCCAGTCAGACTGCAGGCTGCTCAGGGGAGATGTGAAAATGGGGCCTTGGGAAGGATATGGCAGGGGACAGGGAGCCTGTGTTTAGGCACGGAGCTTTGGAGGTGCTGGGGGAGAGAAAGAGGGGGAGGAGAGCAGGGTCCAGAGCAGACCTTGGCAAGGGAACCTTTGGAGAGGAAGGTGTCCCCTTGGAGCCTGTTTGAGGTCTCCAGGAAAGAAAGAGAAGGGGAACCAACACTTGCAGGCCACACTGGAGTCTCCTGGGCAAGCAAAACAACTAGTCCACATAGAACCAAAGAAACACTACGGCAAACTGGCAAAGACACCCTGCATGGAGCACAAGGGAAAGAGAGGTCCCAGGGACACCCAGGTGAGGACTCACTGTCTCTGTCTGCCAGAACGTGTCCACAATGGGACACCTCTCTTCTCCCACCACGCGGTAGTACCACAGCCAGGCTTCAGGGTTGATGGGCTCGCCGACACTCCCCAGCACCTTCAGAGACTTTCTGCTGTGCCTGCAGAGAGGAGGGGGCTGGCGGGAGCTCAGCAGGCCATGAAGAGCAGCAGCTGTGAGCCTGTGGCACAGCAGAGCCTGCAGGAACCCCTGGGCTACCCAAAGTCTGCTTGGGGCTTCCAGGCCTTCTCAGCCCTCTTCCACGGGAGGAGAAAGGAGAGTTCTGTGATTTTGGTATCTCCCACTCTCCAAGCTCTGCTCCTTCCCTTCTGTGGGCCAAGGAAGCAGCACACAGAGGGGCTCTCTGCCCAGCAAACCTCTGTGAGCTTTGGGCCAGGAGCAGGGAGAACCTGCAATCTCCGAGCTTAGCTGCAGCTTACGGTGAAAGAGGAGGACCTGCTCAGAAGTGCCATAATGAAGTTAGTGCTGGGAGTGCAGAAACATGGCCTGCTTATTGCTGTGTAGAGGGCAGAAGATCCTGGTCTGTTCAGAAAATACACTGGGGCAGCTGCCGCTCAGCGAGGAAGCTGGGGCCCCTGGACCCGGTGGGGAGGCTCTGGCTGTGCTGAGCCAGGGATCCCCATGCCACTGGGGACTGGCACTCACTTTCTGACAGGCTCCTCCCCCTGCTTCATCAGCAGCCGGATGGCTGTAGGTGCTGTGTAGAACTTGGTCACCTTGTACTTGTCAACGATGCTCCACATTCGCCCGATGTCTGGGTAGGTGGGGACACCTTCAAACTGAGCAGGAGACAGGGCAGTGACCAGGGCAGCCATTCCTTACTGCTACCAACCTGCAGCACCTTCCCAAGCAGGAGGAACCAAGAGCAACAGCGAACAGCAGTTGGACCCCAGAATCTCTTTATAGGAATGCCAGGGGCACCACGCAGTGAAACCAGCCCAGTCCAGGGACCTCTTGTACTGCTTCCTGGGGATGGATTTGGCATTGCCCCACCCCAGGTGTCCTATCAAATGTCCCCTGAAACACCCTAGCAGTACAGGCGCTTGGGTAGCTAACACAGTGACAGTCCCACCAGCTCAAATGACCCTGCCCACATGGTCAAGGGCAAGAGGTCCAAACACAGTGACAACCAAAGGTACCAAGAACCCCTAAATGGACTCGCCCAACACGACAGTGATTTCCCTGCTTGCATTTCCCCAGGGAGCCTTGGGCACAGGCCTCTGGTTCCCTGATCTGTATACAAGTTACGGCCATACACTGCCAAGGGAGACACAGGCACAGGAATTAAGTGCAGGTTGTCAAATCAGCATCAGCAGTGAAAACATCACTCCCTGCTCCTGATCCAGCTTTTGCATTACCCCACAGCAGCCCTGGCTCCCCTGGTACACAAGGCATGTACTTCTAAGGGAAAGAAACAGGGGAGCACTTGAAAAATTAACCACCCAAAAGCCACACACAAACTAGCCCCCCCGGCCATCTGCCACCTAGCAGTCACCAATGCCCTCCCTGGGGACCACCACCCTTCCCCACAGAGCCCAGGAAAGTGAGAAGCACACTCATCAGGGAGCGATGCAGGGAAGCAGCTCAGCACCACATTCTCCCCTTTCTTGGAATAAAAGCACCCAGCTGCCATCCAGCACTTACTAACACACTAGTCGCCCCATTTGCCAAGGGTCCATAAGTGAGGTAGGAATGGCCCGTTATCCATCCAATGTCAGCTGTGCACCAGTAGACATCCTCAGGTTGGTAATCAAACACATATTTAAATGAGGTGGCAGCAAAAAGCATATATCCACCCACTGTATGCAGCACACCCTACAAGAAGAAGGCAAGTGACTGTCAGGGCAAGCTCCCACCAGGGCCTGCACCCTCCCAGGCTGAGCTGAGCGTCACCGGTCCACTAAGCTTGATCAGCAGCTGAGCAGGAATGACCAGCACAGCCCCATTCCCAAGACTTCTGTGGTTCTTCTTACTGGGGGCTCCCAATGTGACCCTCACCAGTTCCCACAGCTGAGGTGTTACTGCTCTTCAGCCCAGCCCCAAGGGTGGTGAACTGCGAAGCATACCTTGGGTTTCCCAGTTGAGCCACTCGTGTAGAGGATGAAGAGTTCGTCCTCAGAGTCACACCACTCAGGCTCACACTCCGTGCTGGCACTGCTCATCAGCTCATTCCACCACACATCCATGGCTGGGTTCCAGGGGACCTGAGAAAAGCAGAGTATTAGAAACAGGCCTACCAAAAAGCAAGAGGGGGAGACGAGGGGTGCAGCCCCAACCTCGCCCCCTCACTGACCATTGAGGCAGATGTTCACAGCACAGCTTCTGCCCAGAGCTGTTTGCTGCAAACCACGCACCAGAGCTGCAGCTCCCACTCCAGAAGCTCCTTTTCTCAGCCCACAGCCATGAGGAAAACCTTTAAACACGGTCTGGCTGCAAGACCTGAAGCAGACTGCCCAAACGACTTGTAATGCTGATAAATCCCTCTCAGCAGCAGCAGCCAGGAGAGGGCCTGTGGCAGCAGCTGCTCTGGGCGCTGTCAGCAAACTGGCTCCTCCTGCCCTCCAGGGCCACCCCGAGCCATGGTCCAACAGCAAAGCAGCAAGCCTCACCTAGCACAGCCACACACCCACTGGTCCAGCACACCTTGCTGACACCCCTACGGCAGCATGGCCCACCCGAGGCAAACAGGAACATGTTGGGCTCACACTGCTTGGCCCTGCAGACATGAAAAAAATCTGTTATCTAGATTTTAAGTTAACTACCCTGATAAGAATTGACTGCTCCAGTGCAGAACCACCCAACACTGGCCACCCAGAGGAGCCGCCTGAGGATGCCAGAGCTGTAACAGAGCCAACCAGCGCTTGTGGCTGATGGGCAGAGGTCACCCCGAGAGGTGTGCTGGCTGGCTGCCTCTCCAGGGTGGCACATGCCAGTACAAGACCTCACTCCACCTGACCTTCTCACCTTTCCTCAGAGGAACTTGGGGGCAGCTGAGTGGACAACACTCCCCAGCCTCAGCACAACCTCCTTGAGGGCAGGCACACTGACCCAGAGCCTTGCAGCTCCCAGCTGGGGCACATCTCCTCCTTGCAGAGCCAGAGCCCATTGCCCAGTCACAGCCTGCACAGAGTCCCCACAGCACCCCCAGCTGGGGTGCATGGAGAGCAGCCACAGGGTCCTGCAGTGACTTTCCGCAGCCCTAAAGATGTTCATGTGCCATTTGGAGGTGCTGGGACCCCACAGCCCAGCATGCAACTCCTGTACACGTGGTGCAGGGGACACTAGCTGCTTGACAGCCCAGCACGACCAAGCCCACTTGGAAAGCTCTCATGTATCCCCAGGGCTCCTGACTACCTGGAGAAGCAGTTTCCACAAGTCTGTCCCATCAACAAGCTCCCAGCAAGGTACTGGGTCAAACAAGCCCAAGGTAGGCTCAACACCACCCTATCCAACAGTTGTTTTCTTGCACCCCTCCTTCAAGGATCCCTCCATTTCAGCACCCAGCTTCCACTGCCCCATGGAGGAGCTCAGACCCATGGCATGGCATGCATCCCCTGAGGCCAGGCCTGCCTCTGCCTGCCTGCTCACGGGGTCCTGAGGCTGCAGCTCCTTGGATGGGGCCGTCAGAGTCCGCATGCTGGGTCTGGAGCGCCAGGCTTGCTGCCCGCAGCATGGCGCTGTAGCCAGGAAACTGCAGGTGATCCCTGCCAGCCTCACCGCAAAGGGAAGCATGTCGCGAGAGCTGCTTTTAAAAGGCAGAGGGAGGAACCATCATCCGAATGCTGACAGCGCATCCCTGTGGTTCTGCATTCTCCCCCGTCAGCACACCGACGTGGACTCAGGGGGTTTTATGGAGGCAGATTTGTTTCCGGCAGCAAAGTTGGTGGCACCACATTCACCCCAAAACTGTGGGGAGCTCTGGCTAAGCGGCAAGTGGTGTCTATCACTAACATGCAGCTGCTGGTAACCCAGTTAGGAAAGCATGTGTGGTCGTGAAGTCAGAGCAGTTAGGAAGGTGGAGCACCGGAGGGGGAAGCACAGGGGAGGTGCCATGAGGAGGCAGGCAGTGCTGTGTGTAAATACCTTGGGATGGAGTCTCTGTGAGCTCTCAGTCTTTTTTTCCTGTTAAAAATCCATAAAGAGGGTGTGAAAGTTGAGAAATGGAAGATCCACACTGGGCTTTGCAGACAGGGAGCTGGAAGCCCACAGACCTGGGTGCTGGGAAACAAGCAGGCTGGAGAGTGCTCTGACCCGGGGCCAGGCCAGGAGCTGCCCTTTGAGCAAAAGCCTTCCCATTTCCACCACCTTCCCTGGGCACTCATGGTCTCTGCAGCAGGTCACCGAGGCCACCCCCTGCACGCAGCCAGCTGGGTACAACAGCACAGAGCCAGCATACAGCCCACAGACCATCCGATAGCGTAACACAAGCCAACGGCATGGTAAAAACACACTCACAAGGGAAAGCAATCTTTAATAAAGTGTCTGAACAAGTAGGGAAGCAAGAGCCAAAAGGTAAGAGACTCCCTCCAGCCTCTCCCCTCCTCTTGGGACATTCTGCACAATAACCTCACCAACAGTGACCAGCACAGGGACAGGTTTCTCTGCAACCACCTGACCAGGGAAACCTCGCACAGGAAGGCTGGTCTGCTCCAGTTTTCCTACTCCACTGCAGCTACCCTGCCCTTGTGAGAGAAGGGGCAGAGGTGGCAGCCAATGTAACATGGCCAGGCTGGCAAACACCAAGCAACACCCCAATAAAATTAACACAGCTGAACAAGGAAAATTAACTCAAAGATACATAATCTGCTGGACTTTTGTTCCAGGGATGTGCACAGACATCCATTCTGAAAGGAGAGCCCAGAGCTCAAATGTTCTCCCCAAATACAACCCATTTCTGAGCAAGCAGCAGCCTGGGGATAACCCAATGCAAATAATCACCAAACACAGAAGACACCATTGCAAGACACCGAGCTGTTAGGCAGCTGAAAGCAACCTGCCTTTTAAGCAGATGAAGGCAGCAGGTAGCTGCCGGGCACAGCAGGGCTGCACACCAGCCTCAGGAGCTCGGCCAGCAGCCACAGCTCCATGACACCTTCTCCTCCTTCCACCCCCATCTTGCCACATGCCTCTGGTCCACATCCTTTCATCTGGTTTCAGTTGCGAGGGAAAGCCCCAGCCCCGACAGCTGACACAGTTACTGTGCCAGCTTCACAGAGACCACACTATTCTCAGCGTACGACTGTTGTCTTGTTGGGGGACTGTGCTGAACCCACGCCATGAGCACAGATCTCCTGGTTTTCCTCTCCTGTTTCCACTGTCACAGTTACAGTGCAGGGTGGCATTGATCTTTGCACAAAAGGGGAGACAGATACAGGGTTAGGAAGGAAAAGTCCTTCACTGGGTGGAGGAAAACAGACATCTTGTCCTTGTCCCAGTGGCTTTGGAAGATGTACCCCACTGTGCTCTCAGGGGTCCTGCAGGCTGGCAGCTAGCAATGGTGTTAAAGGAAGCAGTGAGGAAAGGATCTTGGTAACGCAAAGGAACCACTTTTCAGACCACTCACAATGCAACAACAGCAAGGAAGGGAGAAAACATGAACAGGAGTCAGAGAACAGGAGCATCTGGGGAATCATCGCAGCAGTTCTGTATGGATTGATTTGCTGGGCTCAGGCCCATAGCAATAAAATCCCTCCTCTCCCCGCCCCAGGACACCTCTCACCTGTACATCCTGGCACAGCCTTTTGAGAGGGGGAGACTTGCTGCACGTTCCATCCACTGCTACCTCTTCCCTCACCAGGTGCTTCACCACGATGCACTTTTTCAAAGGGGCGCCTCTGTAAAAGGCAGGAGCTGTCAGATCAGGCTGTCCAGGCAGGGGCTAAGCCTGCCCTTCATGGGCTCTACAGGCAGCACTGGAGGCAGAGCGGGGCCCCTGAGGTGCTCTTCTTGAGCTAGAACGTATGCCGTCATGCAAACTCCAGGCACACCATGATTGCCAAGAGACACCAGCCACAGGAACAGAGCTTGGAGAATAGGAGAGGTCCGTGCACAGCTTACTGGGGATTTATCAGGTGCAACTCCTATGGAGGAAGCAGGGATCCCACAAGCATCTCTCACAGGTCACTGCTGCAGAGATTCCTTTTGCCTGCCTGTGACCACAAACGAGATCTCTTGCAGCAGCCAAGAGATGTTAGGTGGCTGCTCCCATCCCTATGCATGACCAACCATGTGATTCAGAAAGAGGAAAGGCTTCCAAAGCCAGATTATACATTGAGGAAAAGAATGGGGGGTTGTCCCCTCATGAGGGCCAAGAGAGCCAACCTAAATGCAAACAAAATGATCTTAGCGCCCTTCAACCCTGTCACAGTACCAACACACATTCTCCATCAGTTAATTCCCAACTTCTGGATCACTTTTGCCATATAGCTAATTCTACAGACATATAAACTTATGTTTTAAAGTTTCAGTTTTAAATGCTTTTAAAGAGTTTGGATTTCTAACATGCAGCCTATCTGCCCTAAACTTTTGTGTTTGATCTAACTTACAAGATCACATTCAGTCTCACACAAGCTACACAGAGACTGTGTCTGTAAGCTTGGCAAAGTCATTTCACCATGATTATTTCCTTTCTGTAAAAGGTGATGATAGATCTGTCTATCTCTATGGTTTACAGTATCTCAGTGAAGATGTTAAAAAAAATAATAAAGCAGCTCCATCATACACTTGTGTGCAGTCAGGCTCTGATCCTGCACATGTTGGTGCATGTCAACTGGAGTACCTGTTGCTGTTTACACAGACATTTCCCAAACTTGAATTTCTCGTTTATTACATTATTGTTGAATTAGTGGTTTTGGAGCAAAAGTTAAGCTTCATCTTGATGTGCCCCACAGCACTGTGTCCAACTGTTCACAACTGGTATGGCTGTGTGTTATTCCCTCCTGCTCCAAGAGCTGCTGCTGCAGAGCTGGGAGATCTGCCATCGGCCATAACGATGGTGGATCACACTGTCTCCAGCAAATCCTCCCATCCAATATGTGGGCCTTCAGGTCAGAACAGACAAGTTAAAAGAAAATATTTTTAAGACAAGGGAGCCAAAGCATGTATTACTTCTGAAAGGCTCGCAAATGTAGTGCAGCTCGTGTCTGACCTGCTGCAGAGTCTGCCCACCTATGAAAACTTCCATTTCAATTTGCGCAGGAGCAGATTCCGGCAGCAACACCCTTCTTACAAGAGAATCCGAACTTACTTGTCTTTACATTTCTGGAGGGCTTCATCTGCAATCTGCTTCAAGTTGATCAGCTTGTCCCCTCGATAAAAGGCATCTGCAAAGTGGTAAGGAAAACATTAGAGGGACTTCACAGCCAAGGCAGCCTGGGACAGCTGGAAGTGACAAGCAGTTTCAGGAGGGCAGAGCAGAGCTCATGCACTGGAGTGAGGGAAAGCAGACATGCAGCTGATGGGAAAGGTTTCCTAATTTGCCCTTTTAGCCTAGAGAAACAGATGCCAAAAGAAATGGTGAAATTCCTTCCCTGGGAGAGGTTCCAATTTGACCCGACAAGTCTCTTAGGAATATTCTGTGGGGAATAATCCAACATGGCCAGAACACAGATTGCAAAGTTTAGTGGGTCCTTTCCATGCCATGGACCTATTAATAAAACCACTATTTTTTGCAATGTTGGAAAAACCAGTTGGGGAAATGCAGCGGGCTTACATGCAAACACTACCCCTCTCTTGATCCCTTGCTTTACAAGGCAAAAGTTGCAACAGAGATTTCCCTGAAATTGGGAAAGGAGGGAATTCTCATATTAGGACTGCCTCATAAATGATACATCTTGCAAACATGTGGCTGATTTTGAAGAGGAACATGGATGAGAAGCGTTTGGAAACATGTTATTAGCAGCTGGTGACATCATGCTTTACAGGACAAAGTGGGCGGGCTGCTTCGATGCTTCACTGTATGTTCAAAGTGGAAAACAGTACTCAAGCATAGCTACAAGCAGTGCATCCGCCTTGCGGCAGCTCAGCAAAGGCAACACCCTCCAACACTCTTCCAATTTCAAGTGCATTTGGTTTTTAAAATAAAGACTTTCCAGACAGGCAACAGTAATGGCTCAGGGGCCCAGACGCACGTTTTACCTGCTGTGATGAGAAGAGAACAACCGCAGTCGAGAATCCGCTCACAGAGAGAGTCTGCTGAGAAACCCGCAAACTGACAGAGATCACACAATCAAGTCATCCAGGACACCAAAAAAAAACTTCAACCCCAAAAAACCCAGAAGCAACTGTGCAGTTCACCCACAGTAAACAATACCACCAGGCACTGACAGAGCGAGCTAAAGGAGGTCATTCTACAGCTAATACAACAGAGGGCTAGGAAACAGCACCTTAATTTAGTTTCCATTCACCTCACAGTCAGCACCCATTTTTCCAAGTCCCCTCCCTCACTGTCCCAAAACCAAGAGCTGCTCCCTCCCAACAGCTCAGAACCAAGAGCAATGCAAAGGGCTTGTTCCTACCACGATGGAGTGAAGAGCTCCAATCCTGGCACAGGCAAGCATGGCTACAACCAGCTCCAGGATCATCGGCATGTAAATGGAAATTCGGTCTCCTTTTTTCACGCCTGCAGAGGGAAAACGAACCTGGTATTTGTCAAAAGGAACATAGGACATGTCAAAAGAACAGCACAGAGAAAGAAATTAGTGCTTTTAAAATCAACATTTATATGCACACAATAAAACTTCAGCTGGAGTTAGAGCTGAACCAGCCTTGGGTTTTGCCCTTCAAGCCCCATGGCTCTTGTAAGACGAACGCTCCATGTTCTCATCAGACACAGCCCTTGAAGGAGGCAGAAATTTAACCGCTGACCTGCTACTGGAAAACCCCAGAGAAGGAAGTTTTGAGCACAGATTTCTTCCTTGTACCACTGACACGACCAGCATTGATTAGCTGTCACAGACAGAGCCAGAGATGAATCTTCAAAAGTTTGCTGCAGAGCAAACTTGCATCCACCCTGCTTTACAACCGTGGAAGCAAAGTAGTGACCCATTTTGCACAGAATGACTCAGCAGACTGGCAACCATGCAAAAAATGAACCCAATCTCCAATGAACCCCAGTATCCAGCACTACTATTGCCTCAGTCGCGTACCTTGGCTGCGGAGGACATTGGCAAACTGACAGACTTTGTGCAACAACTCGCTGTATGTGATTTTCGCAGAATCCCCAGGTTCGTTCCCTTCCCTGGAAAAGCAAGGTAGTATTTGTTACAGTACAAGCATTACAAGGTAACAGTGACGCTTCAAATTCAGAGGTACTTACTGCTCTGGACAACACGTGTCCTCACCTGCCCTTCCGAGCATAGAGTAACCAAACCCCAGAAATCCAACCCTGGACTAAAGTTCTCCAATAGTAGGAAAATTTAGTCCAAAGTCCCCATCCCAGTGTAGATCACTACACCTGAAAGCAATGGAATTGCATGTAGTGCAAATACAGGGTACTTTCAGAGAGGCGAGAAGGGACCAACAGAACCAAAGCCAAGAGTGCACAAGTTCAAGAGTGAGCTGGGGTTTGTGGCATGGCACCCTTGCTCACATTCACTGCAGATACGTCTGCATGAAACACTGGCCAATGCTGTCGTGCAGCAACACCCAGCCCTTAAATACCTACCATCTGATGGACTAGGATGGGATGCCAAGGGCTGTCTTATTTTCCAAGGTCATATATAAATATAGCTGTGTCTACTTGTTCAGTGCCATGCCTGCTCTGCGTTCTTCTCTCTATGGTCCTCTATGAACCAGCTCTGCGCTCCTGCAGCTCAGGTGCCAGTTCAGCAGGACCTTGCCATTAGACACACCAATGGGAAGAAAAGCCAAGAGCTGCACCCAGAGATGGAACAGGAATGTCACATCCCCAGGGAAATGGTTTGCTACCAAAGTAAAACCCAGCTAATTTTAATGTGACACAACACTTCAGCCATGCAAATGAGGTGGCACTCCCAACAGCTCAGGAGATTAACAAAGAATTTGAAATGACTTCACACTCAGCAGAGCAGCGGTCTCCCACACCCGGGAACGAGGGAGGTGCTTTACCAGGTCTCCCCAAGACAGACGGAAAAATAAAAAAAAAAAATAAATAAATAAATAAAAAATAAAAATTAGTGATCCATGAAAGACTAGGGGTATATCACTCTCAGCTGTTGGTCTCCCAGACAAGCGTCTCCTTGAGTATGTGCAGCCAAATAAAAACACCACCGGTGCTGAGGTGAAGCCAGGAATCACCTCCATGCCATGCCTTCCCTTAGGACTGCAGCAGGACTGTCTAAACTCTGGAACAGAAACCTCACTTCTTTAACATCTCAAACAGTCCAGAGCTTACAAAAAAATATGTACTGAATTCTAGCTAAACCCAACCACTGCTGCCCCTTCCCCCAGCGACACAAACAGAAGGAGGGCTTCTGTGATGCAGAAAGGCATAAAGGAACACCCTTGTTTCTTGTGCAATTCTGTGCCATTCTGTGTCAGCACAACGGTGACCACACGGTCCTGGTGGAAACAGGGTAAGAGCTGGGAGAGCCCCACTGATAGAAGCTCTGTGCCTCCTGCCCCACGCAGGGCAGGGGTTTCAGAACTGGTGGTTACACTTGGATCATCCCATTCAAGAGCTGCTCATGGATCTGCTGTTTACAAACTTGACTTATCCCTCTTGATCCCCAGCTTCCACGGCACTCTGCAGCAACCGGGTCCATCGATACCTACAACGACTTGCACAGGGCGGTGTATCTTCCCACCAGTGGCTCCTGAAAGGGGATTCCCTGCTTGATCCTTCATGCAAGTTTGGCCCCTTTTAAGCGCAACTGATCAGGCTCAAAGGAAGAGCATCTGCTTCTGTCGCATCTGACTGCAGGCCGAGTGCCCTCCCTCACTGTGCAGAGGTTTTCCTTAGTGCATCTACACCGCAGCTGCAGCAGCAGCAAGGCTAGCACTGTGCAAACCTGCTTGGGTCCAGACACACAAGATCACTGCGTGTGCAGCTCTGCCCCTCAGCAATGAGCCTTGGTACCAAATATCTCTTACAAGACAAATATAATGCTTCCAAATGCAAACTGGAGCATCCCAGCCCACTAATCCCTCACCTGAACATCTCTGCACTGGGGTCTGCTGGGCACTGCGGGCAAACCCTGCACAACCCAGCCCCCAGCCCAGTGTAAACCTGCAGAACAGGGCAGGGAGGAGGGAAACCCCTTTGCCCATGCTCTGCTACAGCATAGGATCTAATTACAACCTTTAATAAGAGAGAAACACATTAGGAGGGAAGACTAGCACAGGCTGTCCCCTCTGGAAGGCTTCCCATGTAAGGCAGGTAGCCCGTGGCCATCTGTGCTATCTGGGGGCTTGGCTGGGCACTGTGGGTGAAGTGCTGTTCTGGCTGGCAGCAGACTTTGCCAAGCACACAGATCAAAGACCCTTTCCCTGTGCCAGGGAAATCAGGTTTGCCCATCAACTCAGTGACACAACACCTACCTAAGACAGGAGAGGAAGGCTCTGCTTTGTGTGCAAAACATGGGGAACCCTCCAACACAAGCTCTGCAATCCTGTGTTCCAGGAACTCTCAGCTCCCTGTTTTGAGCCTTCACCACCACATTTCTAATCCGTGCCCTGCTCTGCAAACAGGTCTCCGCAGGTGCTGATTTGCTTCAGGCTGGGCTGGTCACTGCTGCCACAAGATGGGCTAAGGGAGGGATGGAGACAGAGCCTGTGTAAAAGGCTGCATTGAGCACCCTACGCTTGCCAAACAACTGAGGGGGACAGCAGCCAGGCCACACTGAACTGTGGCTTCTGGGGTGAGCAGCCCTGCATTACCCCCTCCAGGCAGAGCTACGCTGCCTCCCGCACACGGTACCCACAGGGACAGGGACCTGCCCTGCCCTGCTCCACTCGGGTACAAGGCACCACTTGGACATCCCTGATCTCCCTGCACACAAGAAGCACATCTCAAATATGCCAGGTCCTCCTCCTCCTTACCAGGCTTCAGGAGGGAAACTCAGGCCAGGGAACGTGCCCAGGCTTGTCCTCAAAGCCAGCATGCACAGGGCACTGCAGGAACAACACAGTCAAAGAAGTTAAAACTCCTGCAAAGATTTTCAGAGGACTTTCAGAGTCCTTTCCATCCATTCACGTGACTGCAAAAGAGCTCCAGTAGCGTCAGCGGGGGAAACCTCAGGCTTCAGATTTTAAGACGATCTTGTGCTTAATGGGAAATGAGTCACGTCCACATTTCTACAGGACAAGACACCTCCTTTCTGGCAAAGGCCTCCAAGCAGTCTCTCAATAGCAGGCAACTACTTTAAGTCTCCCTGTGTCTGAAAATAGTTTGGAGTGCCCTCAGCTACACTTAGCGGGCTACAGCAGCACTCAGACTGCTCTGTCCTCTTCTCTGGCACAAAAGCCCAGAGAATTGTCTATTTTAGATGGGGCATTTAAAGGAATGCCCACTCGAATGCTACGAAGTACTGTGCGTCAAAAGCAAGCCTGTAAATTTGTGGGAGCAAAGTTCTGCGAGCAGCATCTTCCCTTCGGCACCTGTCAGATAAAAGCAATAGCTGTCAGCCCTGAGCCTCTCAGACAGACTCGCTTGTCCAAAGTAAATTGAAAAAAAATAAAAATAAAATAAAACCCACACACTTCTGAAAACATTAGCACAGTGCTCACCTCCATACCTACAGCGTGCAGCCCAAGCCTTGCAGAATCCAACATCCCCCAAATATATCCTTTTTTAAGAACTGGTGATGAAAATAGTTGGCAGCGGCACTGCTGTGATTGCTAGCATGCGGTCTTTGATCTAACAGCAAGCCGCCTTCTGAAAGGAAAAAACAATTTTCAGCTCCCCAAACTTCCCAGATACATCATCAGATGAAATACATGGCAAAACGCAGTTTGAGCCTGACGTTTTTCTCATCTCCCTCAAACCGAGTCCTGCATTTAGCAACCAGTAATCCAACATTTTACAGTATCATCTGTCTAACAGCAGGAATGTATTAGAGTTTTTCCACACTTGAGAAGCCCGTGTTTTACATACTGCATGTTGTGTGCACACTTAGCTGGGGAAAGGCATTTTTTGGCCATATGGTCTCAGCTGAACCACCCATCGACTAAGTAAATGCAAGTCCTTTAAAACTAAACACACAGATGCACAACTGGGGACCTTCCAAGGCAGGCTTTCTCCTAGAAATCTTCGTTGAAAAAGTCACGTTTCATGCAAAGATGATCACTTTCTAGCTGCCTGCAGCCATTCATTGCCAGGACCTGATAGCCCAAGGGCATCAGGGACCATCACGACAGTTGTGTGCAGGACAGTGGCACCAAAGTCTGCACAAAATAGGTCCCTGTTAACATCCTAGAGGAAGCACAGGCTCTGCAGAGCACTTATCATACTGCTCCGTTCTGCCAGCAGTTAAAACAGTGGGCTCTCCACTTCTGAACAGCCAGCGCAATGGACACAAGCCCCACAGCACACGCCTCCGGTGGCCCAACCAGCATCTCAGCAAGAAACGATCACATGGAGGTCACCCTGGGCAGGGGAGGAAGAAAACTTCAGGTGGGAAACCTGAACACTTATCACCTCCATGGCAAAACCACGCTTACAGGAGGATGACAGACTGACTGTCTGCTCAGCTGGGAGTTTGACCTTGGAGATGCAGAGCTGCATGCCTATTTGACCTGGTGCCCCTGTAGCTAAATCAAGGTTAAGCTTCCCTGCATAAGTAACCACATTGGGTAAGCAAAAGATTTAGTGTTGCACATAAACTGTGCAGTAGGGAAAATGGTTTGTAGGAGCAGGCAAGGATTTCCTGAGAGCCATGATAACTGGAGCACCGGCCCTGTGGAGCAGTCGGGGATGCAGAGCAGCAGCACAGCAGAGGGAAGCAGTGGCCAGATGCGTTTGTGGGTATTTGCACCAAAGCAAAGTTAGGAAGTTACCATGCTCTGCCAAGCATCAGGGCTGACTACAGGACTTCTCAAAGCACTGGTCTGCTTCAGCCACTCATCACGTAACCAAGCGAGCCTTACATTGCCCATCCAAGCAAGCTCAGCCCATCTGATAACAAGCAGTAAGGATGGGAGGTAACTTCTTAATCTGCTACAGCTCAGTGGCCAAGAGGTTGCACAGTTCCCAGAGCACCCAAGCAAAGCTGACCTGAAAATGAATCAGCAAGGCTATTTGGTCACTCTCTTTCACCAGATTTCTAAATAACATTTGCATAGTCTGTTTGAGTAATGGATGTATACAGCTTCCCTGTGCAATGCTGCCTGAGCACTTGCACAGAGCAGCAGGAAGCACAGGTTGAATCAGTGGGAATTATGGTTTTCAAGGTAATTGCCGATGATAATTGTGGTTTGCAGGGGTTACAAACACCACTAAGAGAAGCTGGAGTACAGGAGAAAATGATGAAGTGAAGCCAAGCAAGTGAAGTGTTATGGGTTTAAGATCTGCCAGACCATCTGCAGATCTGCAGGCAGTCAGAAACAGAAAAATCACAGACCAAAGCAAACTAGGGCACAAAGCCAAAGCCTATTTGACCCCTGTAAACACTCCCACTAAGGATCAAAGGGGCTGAAGATCATTGAAGTTTCTCCTCTAAGCTCCTGTGACCACAGTGCCCTCAAAAGCATTGACCCAAAGTTACCAAGCACAGCTGGGGTGTGAGACACCTGGAGGGTAAAAGCAAAGCAAACCACCTCAAAGCCACCAGGTTTCATTCCCTGACCAGTAGACAGGCAACAGCAGCCCACAGAGCAGTTTTGCCTAATGCAGGAAAAAGACTCTGCATTTTAGCCCATGGAAAGCATCCTTAAGGAAACAGGGACTCCCAGTTTGAAACTGGTGGTGGGAGAGGGCCAGGACCCTTTCTCAGATGACGCAATGTCACAGGGAGAATTCGCAGTGGGGAACTGCAGAAAACTTCCAGTAGAGCAGAGGTGGGAACTGTGGGAATGTCTGCCCGAATGTCTTTGGTGCCATCTAAACTAAAACACCCTCAGAGCCCAAAAGCCCTCCTAAGCATGGGACCATGCATGAGAGGCATAAGATGGAGACAGCAATTCTCCAGCATCTGCTCCACCAGCAGCCTGTCCCCAGAGCATGGTACGAGAAGGAACGAGTTTTCCTCTACCGCAGGCTCCTGCATGGCAGCACGTCCTCACGTGCAAGGTCACTGGGGGCGGCCAAACGGGCTCTCGGCTTCCCGATCCACCCCCCGTCCAGAATTAGAGCAGCCGAAATGCCAGGCAAGGCTTGGCAGGGATGAGCTCCTGCCATCTGGGGAACAGGCTCACGTGCACGCCGCATGGGCAGTGACAGCCTGGGCCTTCTGACGCCTGTGCTAGCACGCACAGGCTGCGTGCTCGGCTACCGCGGCTGCCAGCTGCTCACAGACCTCCTGCCATTTGGCCTTGGCTGTTCTCAGAAGACCCAGGAAAACCTGCCGCCTGAAGAAGGCTCTGTCTGTAGCCAGTTTGGTGATTTGGGAACAACAGCCACCAAGACTGAAAAAAATATGATTTCTCCCTCCACTCATAGCCTTGCTCATCCCATCTAACGCAGGGACGGCACTTGAGTAGAGAGCGTCCTTTAAAATCTGTTCTTGAGAAAACAGGTTACGTTGAAACGTGAAGTTTGGAGAAACCAGCTGTGCAAGATAATCAGAAAAAGCCACTGTTTCATCAGAAAAATTGCTTGTATTTGCATGTATTGTTTGATATAGGTACTGCCCAAAGCAGAAGGGTCTGTGGGTCTGCACCACTGATTCCAGGAGGGAGCCAGGGGTGGGGCATTGAAATGGGTTTGTAAAAAACCTTCACAAGAACATTTCCTAATAACATGACAGACTGCCCAAGCCTGCCCAGGCTTACCGTCACCCATTTCCCACCACAGTAATGCATGGCAGCAAATACCCAAAGGACTTCTGGGAAGGCTGACAGTCTTTAGAGTAAAAGGTTTACCAGAAAGCTCAGCCTCTACAGTTCCTGCAGTCATGCTCAAGTTCTGTTGCATCATGACAAGGATCAGGAAAGAAGTTGCGTAACGATGGAGCATAGCCTGGGAGGGGCTGGTGAAAAGGTTTTCTCATTATGTTCAGAAATATTTGGCAGCACTGAGAGAACACTGTTGAGTAAACCTGGCAACAGAAATCCCAGAGAGAAGAAAAATCTTATCAGTTTAACAGCATCACCTTCTAAAACCACGCAGTTAACACCGAGCCCTGCATTAAAGCCCCCCTACGATTTTCCCCTCCAGTGCCCCCCATACACGTCGGTATGGCCTAACAAAGCTCCACGGTGAAATCCATCTCCGAGCCAAAGCATCTCAACCAAAAGCTGATCATGTACCCAGGATGAACGGGTTCCTATTGCTGTAAAGAAAGCCAAACCAGGCTGGCAAAGAGTGCTGTGCTGTGCCAAAGCAGGAGCCCTGTGCTCCGCAGAGCACAATGCGCTGTGTCCAGCCCCCAGCGCCCATCCTCCCCAGCCCGACTGACTCAAACGCAGGCATTGCTGTGCCAGGATTTTACAAAATAGCTAAAATGGAGCGTATTTCTAAAGGGACACTGGGGGTCTGCTCTATGATCAGGGAATCGGTCTTCTAATCACCTTTAAAAACAGCCATAGTGGCCTACAAAGAAAACACCCAACACCCTGCATGGTTGCTAGTGCCCCATAGGAAAAAACACATCCATCTTTCTATCCTTCATTCTCATTAAACACATTCTCAGCTACTCTTTCTATCTGCAGCATTTCAGAACCTGAACAAGGACCAGAAGCATCTAAAGAAATAATATTAATCTTGTGCAGTCCAACCACTGTTCACTTCACCATATCCTGAGCAATGCATACAGCACAGAGCCCAGCTAGAGGTGGACACCACTCCAAAAATCACTTGTTTGTTTATTGACCCTCCAGAATTCCCTCCAATTTTCCTACTCACCTGCCAGGCTACACCCTAAAAATCTACTTCAAGCCCCTTTCTCCAGACTGCGAGATGCTCAGACATGTCTGAAGGAGCCAACACCTCCCGGCTTACATGAGCCAAGACAAGCAAGCGAGTAGAGTCAATGCGATGGGGTTCATACAGCTTGCGTTCACACCTGAGAGCCAGAACACTCAAGGATAACAGTTTTAGAGAATACAGGATCCACAGCAGTCAGCAAGTCCCTCTTCAAGGGAAATCTACACCATTGACAAAATAAGGTAGTTCACAAGTGATACAGACCACGTGTAAATACCCTGGTGATGGGGTCAGCAGCCATTCCACGCTGACGGGTGTCTGCTCAGCAGCAAGGGGAATTCTGCTCCTCTGTGGCTTCACGTTTTTCCTGCTTGCTTGATATTGAGTAACCATCAAGTCAAGAGGATATTCGTTAACTCTGCTTAGGTTCTTACTTCATGTATTTTACAACACAGGAGAACAGCCAATAAGAAAAATGGTAGCTTCTCATCTATTTTATTTAGAGGAGAGCAAGATTTTTAAATAATAGAATTTTAAAGTGTTGTGTTTTTTTTTTAAAAAAACCAAAATGATTATGTAGTGTTGCAACAGAGCTCATATGCAAGACTTACGCAGTAGGTCACCAAGCTTGGCTGACCTCAACCTGTACTTCCAACCATGTGAGCCAAATCCACAGAACGCTGTAGAAGAATGCAACGGTCTGACACAAGGGGAAACATTTTAGATGCTTAGCATAAGTAATATTTTCAGAGAAGCATGGACTATTTTTACCAGTCCAACAGGAGGAGAGCTTATTTCCAGCACAACACTGCTGATTCCTTCTTTAAACAATTTGCAGTTGGGCCACAAAACATATCCTGGATGAAGCTTTTGTAAGTAAAATTGTCAACAAGTGGCCTGCAGCTGGGAAATACCCCATTTTGGGAAATACTGCATCTCTGGATGGAGCACATTGCCAAATTTTCAAGACCTTCTAGAAACACTGAAAGCCAGGCAAGCTGATTTCAATGGAGGCTCAAACAATATCCATCAAGGCCATGATAGGAAATTAAACTTTTAATCAGATTTTTGGTGGATGTTTCAACTTCATGCCTCAGAAAACTCTACAGGTGGTGGCCAGATATCACCTGCTGGACTGTCATCTCCTTCTGTACAAGGAACATCTCTTAGAAGATGGTCAGCAGCAACAGGATTGCAAAAATATGCTTCACTACCAGGTACTCAGGTGTGAAAAGGTAACCAGGAAGGCCAACAACTTCCTTGAGTGATTCCCCTAAAGAAGGGAGATGACATCTGCAAAAACAATGGGGTTTGAATTTATGGAGAACTGCCAGGGCTCACTGTTTCAGATCACACCACATTTCAACATTTACAACAAGTGATGTGCAGAAATGCAAACAGAGAACTGAAACCCTGCTCCAGCCGTGTGCAACGCTTGCCCCTCCCAGCAGTATGCAACTATTCTTAAAACACCTCAGGGTGCCTGTAATATCTGCCAGTGTTACAAGATACTCGTTTCATAGATGTGAGAAAATCCAGGAGCTATTGTCTGTGCATGCACACCCCTCTCTGCTTTCCCAGTTAGTTATTGTGCAACCACACACCCAGAGCCATGCAGAAAGGTGGCTTTGGACATGGTATAAGCCAACATTTTAAGATAGATGTGCAATAAACAGTTAATGAAAAATTATTAAATCCCTTGTGCTGGATCAACAGAACCAGACCCTCTGTTAGAGCAATGAACAGCATGAGGAAAAATACCAAATAAGACCATGAAGGAAGACACAGGTCTCATTTACATGGCAGTATTTCACTTCAGCACTGGGACATTCACAGCAACTCAGCCAAGAGCCTCTTAGACTAAACCAAAATACCACGCTGGATCAGAACCAAGATCTGGTGTTTTGCCTCCAGGAGCCACAGCAGGAGATGCTGTTTATGGAGGGCACACGAGCCTGGCCACCATCAGTGGTTCAGTTTCAACACTGAACCTTGGGGGACCTGCTGCTGACGAGTGACCATTAACAGCCAGGAAGCAAAGGGTAAAGCTAAACCAGCTCCAGAGAAGGACCTTTCTTACACTCACAGTTAAACTGCTTTCTCGAAAAACCCTTTGTGGCAATCCTCACGAAGGTGGTCTGAAAACAGCCACATCCATGCGCTCAGTGCCACCTGCCTTGTGCTCCAGCAGGTCTGCCGTCAGGACTTCACAACAGCTCCATCGCTTTTCCCAGCACGCTGCACTGGCCCATGCACACAGTGACCTGATTCCACTGTACCACGATAGGGGTGCAAGTCAGATCTGCTGCTTCCCAGGACCCCCTCTGTTGCCCTCTCTAGGTGGAGCAGGGCTGACAACCTTTCAGTCCTCAGCACAGCAGCCCTTCGCAGTAACACATGGCATACCCTGGCCAGCTCTGCAATTTCACATTCAAGTTCCTGCAGTCCTGTGGGTCATATACCATCTAATCCTAGGCCCATATTGACATCCAACTTGTTTATCTGGTCAAATACTTCCTGTTCACTCCCTTATATTTACATAGACAGATGCTGTATCCCTGCCAGTAGCAGCTACCAAGGGTTTCAGAGTAAAAGGTTGAGAGCAAACGGCTCCAACACAACCCAAATGAAAGCTGCTCCCCTGATTCAAGGCCACTGCCAGTGTGTGTTCCCAAGCAGTAGAGCTTACACAAACCCTCTCCTTGCTGCTCAGCCACGGAGCAACCACACAACTGCTGCCCAAGTGCCCAAGTTCTTTACAGACTGGACTTAACAGAGGAGAAAAGTCCCATTCTGCCTATAGGAGCAGGATTACATTTGAGCTCAGCAAAAGCTACTTCCAGTGAAAATCTTCAATAACACTGAATGTCCTCCCACAGAGGCACAAGTCCAGAGGTGCTTCTGAATGGCCAAACCACAGGAGACCACCGGCACTGTGCAATCAAGTGGTCACCGACCTTTAATACCTGTCCCCTTCCTTCGTTGCACTGGAGAGCAGAACAGCACAAGGCTGAGAGCACTTGCCGGCTCCCCGCTCCTGCCCTGTATCCTATGATGGAAAAGGCTCCACAGAGCAGGATTGGGCTTGAGATCTCCCAAGCACCAAACCAACATCCTTCCCATCATCTCCCTGCAAACCAGCATGTGTACCTGACAGGGGCAAGTCAAGCTCTGCTTCAGTCAGCCCTTGGAAAGGAAAAAAAGTGAAATGGCTCCATGCCTGCCAGCTGTCTGAGTAACACGATGCTCAAAAACCTGACTCATAGCATCCAGGAAAGCACACCCCACGCACTGGAAGCCCACAGGACAGTACCTGCCGGAAGAAGGTATTTCACTGCTTTCACATTTTTAGTTCATCCCTTTGGCACAAACTGCTCACCTGGCAACCATCGCATAGATTTCACTAGTAATAAAGAGGTCATTGGATGCAGCATGCAAGTGCGAGCCATTAACAGAAACACTTGAGACAGAAGACCTCAAGGTATGACAGCAGAAAACCAGCAGATGCTATGTCTCAGCACACACATGTAGCCTTTGGAAACAAGCTTCAAACCACAATCCCTGTGTTTTCCAGCCCCTCAGGCCAAACCAAGAATCTTCAAACCCTTAAGCAGGCAACAGCATGCTGCACTGGGTCAGCACCATCTTTGTATCTCATCTACAACAAACCCAGAGTAGGACAATCAGAGTGATTACATGAAATTGGTTGATTTTGAGTCCAGCATGGCCTTGCTCTAGACAGCCCGCAGCTGAAGGTGGAGACTCCATCCACCAATGGAGAAAAGCCAGGGTGCTACACCTGAGGACAAGTCCCTCCTGTCCCAGTTTGCACTTACATATGAACATCTGAACACAGCAGCTGTTTGCATTAGTGCCACAGCACTAACTGTACTGGTTGGTGACTGTCCCAGAACGGAGAGAGGAAGAATTCCACCAAAGAAATCAGGAAAGCACATGATCTGGATGTATCAGAGATGTAACAGCTACTCCCTTTACTCCTTGCTTTAATACCAGGTTTCTATTGATGGTCCCACCATTCCCGCTCTTGCACTACCACACAGCTCAGCTCAGGGAGGGCCCCACAAAGCAGAGATGTTCGCATTTGGAGGGACATTGTTATAAAGCATTCAGGCAGATGCAGCCAGTTCTGTAAACCCCTTCCTGGGCTGGAAGACTTCACAAAATGCAGCTACACTTTGAGATAGAAAGCTATGACTATCATTGCCCATGAAGGACGGTACAAGATCTATAGCTTAATAAAATGCAAGTACATTCAATGTATTTTATTACCTACTTTAGGTGCACCTAATCTGCCCGATTTCCAGAAGCAGAGCATTGTACTTACTGTCTAGCAATGCTTCCAAAATAATTAGTATCTGCCAAGACCACCAATCTATCGCTCCGCTCTCAGCACACACAATGCAGAGATAATATGGATTGCTGAGGATGCACCCCAGAGAGCCCCTCTCATTTCCAGGACTGAGTGGGGCCACCCCCTTTCCCATGGAGAATCTGATCAGGGAAAGGAGCTGTGCTGAGCCTGGTGGTGATGTGAGCATAAACCAAACACATGATAACTTTTCCACAACGTTTCTCACTGCTCTAGTGCTTACTTGGAATTCCCTACAGAAGCAATCACTCCACAGCAGTAACAGGGGAACAGCATCATGGGGTATGGCTGTTTGGTAGCACCTGCAACACAGCTTTGACTGTTCTCAGCAGCCTGCAGGCATGTGCCTGCAAATGCGTCTCAGCAAATGCAACCTTCCCAGTGGTAATTTTTTTATTCTTTAAACAAGCTGCGTTATTTAGGGATGTGCTTTCACTGCCAGAACAGTGTTGAAAGACGGTGCATCACTGGAGGTATGACAAGTCATCCAGGAAGTTACCAAAGAAATGAAGAGCCAGTTTGGCACACGACACTCCAAAGTCCTGAAGCCAGTGGGACACGCAGAGCTGAGTGCATCGTGTTGAAGCTGGCTACAATTAAGCACTTCTGAAAGTCTTGATCTTAACAGCCAGCATCCTCAGTCACAGCATCTGCACATACGACAGTATCGGAAGACCAATACCTGCGAAGGTATCTAAAGAGAAAAAGCAAAACACAGTGCTGATCTGGATTATGGAGACCAAGCACTTTGTCCTCGGCAGTTTAAGGCAAGATTATTTCTGCAAATAGAAGAGGTCCAGACCCTTACAGCAGAAATACAATTGAAACACAGCTTCATCTGGCTTCATTCTCGACTCCGGGATGGCACATTCCAGAATTCCAGCACTCCATGGTGAGAGACAGCCACCAGATCGAGGTGCACCAGCGGCCCACGGGGACCCCAGGAACCAGCAGGTGTGGTCTTGTCCCATTTGGCCCCAGCAGCACGTTTAGACCAAACCGTTGTGTTTGGCAAACTGTATCTTCTCTGGAAGGCTGCTGTCCAAAAAGTATTTCTAGTTTCCTAATAAAAACCTCCAAAGTGCTCCCAAGTAGTGCTCTGCTTTTTTTTTTTTTTTTTTCTTTTTTTTTTTTTTTTTTTCTTTTAAACACTGTCTATAGTTGTTGACTTTTTCCTTGCAGAAATATTTATTGGAAGAAATTTCACAGCTACAAGCCCCTAAATTCTTAATTAATTTTTTTTTTTTTAAAAAAAAAAAAAACACACCACCACACCTTCTCCATTTTATCTTTGCATGTCACATCTATTCTAGGCCCAGAATGGGAACCATAGCCAGTTATTCTTTTGTTTAAACAAAGCTCCAGTGAGCTCTGGCAGCCTTTACTATCTTTGTTTCTCCTTTCTAGATGTGTTATTTCAGATGCAAGCATAAGAAAGCAGAAAATTGATACGCTCTTCCAAAGATGGCAGAAGCCAGCAGCACCCTGCTAAGCCTGCACACCTAGGCTACAGGGAGGCTAAAAATAAGTGTGCTGAGCTCAACCTCCTGCCTCATCCCCTGGTCGCACCAGGCACCACCAATACTGCAGCTGGGCTGACTGGTTTGAGAAACAAAGGCAAGAACTTAGTGCTTCAGCTATGCACAGGTTACACAAAGAAGAGGCTTCATCCAAGTACCTTCCCACCCTGGGGTCTAATTAGAGAGAATTTTCCAACAAGCCTTTTGTTGTTTTTTTTTTAATTCCCACCTGGTTATAGTTTTACCTCCACAAGCTGCCCAGGCTGATGTTTATACGAGATTATGAACAGGCACTTCAGCACAGCACTAACGGTTTGTCCACGCGATGCAGGTATGCCTTCAGCACAGCTAAGGCATACTGTGCTCCTGCTCTAATTAGCAGTACCCACTGCAGATGAAGTCCTCAGCAGTGCTTTGAGTCCCCTGCAAGTGCCCTCATTGTCACAGCCAGTTTGTCCAGTGCATTTCGCCTGCAAGGCCCGTGAAAGCCCGTGTAGATACCTACCTGCACAGTAACCTCAGCATTATTGACTGCAGCCTTTCCACACAATTATGAAAGAGATTTCACTTTTGAGAGCAGCACTTGATCAGATATATTTCCTGGAGCTTCCGTTCCTTTTTAGCCCACATCAGCAATACCAGAGAAAGAGGAATCAAAAGCAGCAGGGACAGAAATGTTCATAACGTTCACAAGCAGCAGGAGATACTATAGTGAAACAAGGAAAATGCAAGTGCATCCTAGCAACTCGGGGTGGTCATTTTTGAACTACATAGCCTTAACAGCACTGAGAGGATCACACTGCAACAGTAACCATCACCTATGTACAAATTCTGCAGCATGAAGCAATCCCGGGTACTGCCCTTTGTGCTGAAAGAGCAATCCCATGCGCCTTGGGATCAAACCCTCCGAGAAGAGCGGATTTGGACAGCCCTGGACCAGCAGCAATGCAGGAACCTTCAGAGCAGCTTGGCCATAACAGATGTGGATGAACTGCTTCAGTTCCTCCCAGTCCAGGCACAACTTGAGACAGCCACAGCCAGCAGCACACAGCAGCTCCGAGTTTTGTCAGGACCTATCTCTTCTCAGAGACTTTAAGTAATGCCTGGAAATGTTATTCACTCTTTCCCTAATTTCTCCTCCCTGAAAGCAAAGATCATGATCTTACGTCTTTTCAGAGCTCACAGAGCCACGCAGTCACTGACACCTTGATGTGATCTCAGCACCTTCTGCCATCTAGCAAACCACAGACATTCTTAGAAGCACGCAACTGGCCAAGGTATTTAAAATATCCAAGTTTTTCCTAGGAATTCTCTTTGGCTTTCAGAGGCTCTCATTTCTTTTTTGACCTTTCACACAGTATGAAAAGTCTCAAATGGTTTAAGAAAGCAGGCTTGTTCAGTAGAGCATCAAACACAAAATGTGCAAGGACAAGACAGTTCACATTTTGTACTGAAGAAAAGCATGTGTCCAGGGAGACATGTGCATGCTCCTAGAAGAGTATTTCTGACCCATACAGCCCCACTTCCTCAAGGCCTCAGTGCCACGAGCTCGGTACCGCACACATCGTGCTCAGCATGCCTCTTCCATCCCTCCCACTGGCATTCCCAGCCGACAGCTCCAGACACCCCAGAGCCAGGTCACCTGCGACAGAAGCATGCTAGGAGACTTTATCCCAAAATAGTCAAGGAAAACTCTCTACTAAGGAGGAAGAGATACCTTATTTTTCAGCACTGTGAACACCACGACACCTACCATTTTAATATCCACTGCAAGTTTTGCTCAGCATTACAAATGCCCTCAACAAAGGCTGCCAGAATAGGTAACAAGAAAAATCTTCATCAAAACCAAATTTAAGCTGTATGCTGTTGCCTGCCACCCAAAGGTTTACACGCAAAAACAATGCACCCGCTCCCTCCGTAAATCCCAGCACAGCTGCCAGCGCCGGCCTGCCAAATGGCTGTGTTTGCTGGCACACCTTTACCTGAATGAGTTTACAAAGGAGTTTTCATTCAGAAGCTGCAGTCATTTTACATCTGAGTGAGTTAGAGGGTGTACTTAATTAGCAGGGAAGTAAATACTTTCCACCATTTCACATGTATCTCACCAATATGATCATTTGCTATGCCGTAAGTGTAATTCTTCTGCTGAAGTAGAAGCTCTAGTACAAGCCTGATTTTACAGTTGCAGCCAGAACTATACTGGTATAAACACATTCCTTTCTGTAGCAGGGTAGCCCCCAGTCACCTTTACACCAGCCACACATGGCGCAGGGGGGCAACTGTTCAGCTGCACAAAAATCACGTAGAGCATTGCTCATTAGAGCATCTGGTATTTTTATATTTTTATTGCAATGACAGTAAGACTTCTCCAGCAGTTCCACCGAAGAGACTCGCCATGACCCAACAAGTTACTGCATCCTAACAAGCAGTACATTTAATTTTGCTTCTGCACTGCCAGAGTCATACCCACGCAACATAAATGCATGCTAGTTCAAGGGGAACAGCAAAATGCACAGGCAGGCAAGGCACTGTTCTCAGTTTGGGGATGCAGCTGTGGTGCCAGCTGAGCTAGTTCTGCAGGGGAGCATTAGTTCTGGATCTCGGACATCACTGGTGAAACCAGTTTTGCATCAATATGAAAATGTTGAGTTTCACATGGCTTTTAACACCAGTAACTACTCAGGTAAAAAACATACAAACATACCGGAAGTTAACTGTTCTTCCCAAAGGTAGCACAGAGAAGGCAGCCTTTGACAGTGCCACAGCACTACCCACATTCAAGTGCAAGGAATCAATATATAAGCTCGGGTTTTAGAAGAACCTTCCTGCCACAGGAGTGGAAATTTGCCAGAACCACAAAACATGAAAACGGGAGATCTGGGTTTAATTTGGGTTTTGCTGCTGGATGTTAGCTGTTCCTCTTCCCACATCTCTACCCACACCTACCTGCTTCACAAGGGAACTGCGGCACCTGCCTCAATACCAACCATCTGACTGCTCTTGGCTTTTAGCAGGTACAGCCACAAAACAGAGCATGCACTGCTATGCTGGGCCACTTCAGTGCATCCCAGGATGAGCAGAGAAGCTCCACTGCACAGCTCTTCTCAAACACACAGAAAGCAAGCACCTGCTCTACCTACCTAAAGCCTCTCAGGTTTTACCATGTTTTAATTCACCTCTGTAGAAGTCAACACTGTTTGTACACTTTACATGATATTTACGCACCTTCTACACCATAATAAAAACAGAAATTTACCAGTAAAAAGCGATTTTGTCCCCAAGTTTCTTCTCGTTGACATTTCTGTCCAGGAGGTTGTAGCAGATGTTGGTGGTCGCCCCTTTCATCCACTCAATGAAGATCTTCCCCTTCGTCACATCGAAGTTGTACTTCAGAAAGGGTCCCGTGTGCTGACTCTTCCAGTAAAACTCTTTAGCAATGTCACCCCAAAATTCTGCAAAGGCAACGGCCAGAGCTCGTGAGCGAGAGGCAGGCAGGGAGAAGAGAGACGGCACCTCGGGAACCAGGGGGGCGGCCCCCACACTCCTGCACCCCACGCCCGGGGCTCGCCGCGGCACAGCGGCCCCATCGCCCCCGCAGCCCCCTCCGGCCCCCCGCCCTGCCCCCCTGCCCCGGGCGGAGCGGGCGGGGAAGGGGCTCCCGCCGGCGGCGCTCACCGTGCGGCTCCTCCACGGAGCGCTGGTAGAGGCGCTCGTAGTGGGGCAGCGACGGGACGTGCGCCGCCGGCAGCAGCTCGGGCCGCGGCCGGTACAGCCGGGCCTGCTCCTCGGGCAGCACCATGGCGGGACGCCGGCGGCTCTGGACGGGCGGGCGGCAGGCGAGCCCGCTTCAAAGTGGCGCGGAGCTGGAGGCGGAGCGGCGGAGGCGCAGCACCGCCCCGGAGCGCCAGGGCCCGCCCGCCCGCCGCGACGGGGGGCCAGCGGCCGGCTGCAGGGCGGCGGGCGGGGTGTCCGTCAGCCATGTCACCCTCTCGGCCTAGCGTCCCATCCCGCCCGCCCCCCCCCCCCCCCCGTGACTTCCTTGTCAGCTCTGTCCCCTCCCTCACTGGTGTCTCCTCCCGTCACCCCCCCCTCACTGGTGTACCCCTGCCAGCCGTGTCCCCCTGCCAGCCATGTCCCCCTGCCAGCCATGTCACCCCTTCATCAGCCACGTTCCCTCATGCCAGCAGTGTTCCCCCGTTAACAGTGCCACCCCATCGGCCTGTCTCCCTCGGCAGCGACATCCCCCATTAGGCACATTCCCTCAGTGCCAGCGCCTGCCACTTTGCCAGGTGCAGGGGAACAGCCCAGGGTGCCATCAGTGAGATCCTCCTTCACCATCCCCAAAACGGGCCCAGAGGCCATGGCTGCGCTTGGTGCCTGGCCCCCTGCAGAAAACAACCTTCATTTTGATCTAGGACGCCCCACTTCCCTGTCACTGGCTGGGTGAGTACAGTAAGCCACATCAGTTCACTGAGCACCTTTCCCCCTGCAAAGGATTTTACAGATCTTCCATAGTTAAGTGAGAAAGTAAACATTTTTTTCACCAAGAAGGCAGTCAAATACTGGAACAGGGGCCCAGAGCGGCAGTAGGATCTCAGCCCTTGGAGATAGTCAAAACTCATCCCAACAAGCCCCCAAGCAACCAGCCCTGCAGGAGGCTGGACCAAGGGTGTCCCAGGGGACCAACCCAATTCCATGAGTCCCTGGCCTTAGAGGCAGGAGCTGCCTGGGGTGGTACCTCCTCCAGCAGACCTGTTCTCAGCTCAGTCCTTAACATTCTCTGCGCTGAGCTGGGCTGCCCCAACAGCATTGCCTAGACAGGCTGCTGAAACCTTGAACATCTCTTCTGCAGGGGGGAATATGCCTCCTTTGAGCAAAGCTCCACTGTGCCCTGGGAGCCACTTGCCCTGGAGCCATAGGCAATTTTTTGTGGTGATTTGGGCTGGGGCCAAGGAGTACTCAAAAGATAAAAGTCAATAACCTTGAACTTAGCACCGTATTCCTCAGGCTGGAGAGCAGTGGCCTGGTGCCAGCGAGCAGGTACAGCCGATTCTGGGATCCTTGGTGTTTTCCATGGTTTAATGCACTCCCTGGGAGCAATGCCTTGCTGTACACTGCAGGAGCTGCAAACCCGTGGACTGGTGAGCATCGTCTGCCACTCCATGCAATGTTCTTCTCAGCAAAGAGGACAGAAACAATTCTTCTACAGACAAAAGCGGCTGGTCCTGGTGTGTATTTTCTGTGAAGGATGCTCCCTAGTTTCACAGGGCACATCCATGCTGTGGCTCCCTGCTGTGGTGTTAGTCTGCTGGCTGCGCACACTGCTTGAGGGCAAAGTCTCTTCTGCAGCTCCATTTGGGAGGACATAGCTGGTTTCCTGCAAAATGAAATTCAGCAGTAATTCAGATGAAAAATCCCTTCGTGGGCTGTGTTCTGTGGGCAGCATCACTCCAGAGATGCTCTCTACACCTCTCCAACATGACCTCAGCAGGCTTTACACCCCAAATAGGTCAGCCACCCTCACACCACACTGCAGCACCTGTAATAAAGCTTCCTTAGCCATATGCTATGAAATCACTGTCCCAGGAAGCTGCAGCGTGGCATCATTATTCATTTGTTATTAACCAAAAAATCACAGGAAGGCATAGTTAGATCTTGGCGTGCAGGGGCTCAATCTCTACTAGTAAGCCACATGGATGTAGGCCAAGTCTCCGACACAAGCCCACATCCATCCAGATGCCCAGTTTTAGCACATTGCCTGTTGGAGTTTCACCCTGGGACCACCAGGCCCTAAGCACAGGCTCAGTCCGTGGGCAGATGTGGAATGAATACAGCCAAACTTTGCAAGGTGTTTCCCTTCTCCAATTTCCCTATTACAAAAAGGTGGTTTTGAACAAAAAGTCAGTTTGGCCCTGCAGCCTGGACACCCTGGCATGGGTAGTTTTGAAGCTCCCCAGGAGCTACGGGAGTTGCACTCCTCCAGCACTCCCTTTGGAGTTGTGGTCCAGGCACAGCCCCATGATTTTTGGGGTACACATGGCACATTGTTTAACAACCCCAACCGGAAAGCGCACTGTGAATGGGGACAAACCCAAACTTCTAAAGTCCTTCAGAAGCCACCTCACACTGAACATTTTCTATTACAAGTTGCCAGTCCTTAGTTTTAGCAGACGCCATCTCAAGGATTTTGCATTTACAGACAGAGCCTTGTGTCTCCCCACATGCCAGGCAGGGGCCTGTAGTTCACCCCTCTGCTGGGAAAGTGCTTCATGGCTTTCCCTGCCATGGGATGGGTGCCCCAGTGCCAACGAAGAAGCAGTTTGCAGATCTGGGAGGCACCCTCTGGTTTCCTTCCCATTGGCCTTTTGCTTTTAGCGATTTGTCAGGCTGAAATTCCCCTCCAGGCTCAGTGACAGCATGATTTCTCTCCAGCAACTCTTGCCTGCTGCGGGCAGAACGTACTGAGCCGCAAGGCCGGGGCAGCACCATGTCCCAGCGGCCCGCCAGCTGTCCTCGGGCCAGCATCGCCCGGTGTGGGCTGCCATGGCTGGGGGGTTTTGCTGCTGTGCTTCAGCTGTCCACAGCTGTGGCCCAGGAAGCTGCCTCTTGGGGAGCTTGTATCATCTCTCACAATGCACCTGCAAAGAGGAAAACTCAGAAGACCCTCCTGGACGCATTTTCCCAGGCTCTTTCTCCTCTTGCAGGGCTCTGATAACCCTGAAAGCTCCTGTCTACAGTGCTGTGAACCTTATAGTTGGTACCACCAGTCAGACACACCCCCCCATGGCACAAACACAGCCCTTCTCAAACTTTCATTTCAGTGGTCCACAGCTGAGATAGGGACATGTCCAGGCCTCCCTCCAGTGATTTTATAGGCTTGGGAAGGAGCTCTTGCTATGTGATCACACTTTGCTATTCCAGCTCCCTCCACCCCAGGGCAGCTTGTGTCCAGCTGGGCTCCTGGCTCAGGAGCTGGTGTGTGGTGGGACTGGATGCTGCAGGGTTTACTCCAAGCTTGGCTCTCAGCTCTCCTCCTGACTTACCAGGACAGCCCTGGAAAATCAGCTGCATTTTGGGCCCTTCATTTCCTCTTCCCGTAAAGGAATAAAAGTACATAATGTCTATTAATGTCTCTTGTAGAAACTCAGATGGTCAAAAAAAGATACTGGCCAGGATATGTGGTGCCTTGCTCACGCTGCCTGCTTCGGATACTCTGGAAAAGCCTACTTAGTGCAGCACCTGCAGCTCCGCGGCCATGGTAGGACTCTTCTCTGCACCTCCCCTGATGTGCAAGACCTCAGTCCTAGGGGTGCTGGGGGTGGAGGAAAGAAACCGTAAAATCAGAAAGGCTCTGTGCATCTCCAGCCTTCTGTGTGACAGGGTGAGCAGGAGGCACCCTTGCATGGGAAAGGTGTTAGTCTGGGCAAAGCACTGCTTGGGAAGAGCAGCTGACTTCCCTGGGGGGCTCCAATGGCATCACAGGACATTCCCTTCTGACTGGCATTATTGCTAAAAAATGTGTGTGAATCACATCCCTATTCACACAAATAACTGAGAATATCAGATACAGAATTGTCGAATCATAGAATCATTTATGTTGGAAAAGACCTTTAAGACCATCAAGCCCAACCGTTCCCATCCCACCACTAAACCCTGTCCCTAAGCACCTCCTCTGCCCAGCTTTTAAATACCCCCAGGGATGGGGACTTGACCCCTTCCCTGGGAAGCCCCTTCCAGTGCCTGACAGCCCTTGCATGGAAGATATTTTTCCCAATGTCCAACCTAAATCTGCCCTGACACAGCTTGAGGCCATTTCCCCTCGTCCCATCACCTGTTCCCTGGGAGCAGAGCCCCGCTGGCTCCCCCCTCCTGTCAGGCAGTTGTAGGCAGCGATAAGGGCTCCTCTCAGCCTCCTCTGCTCCAGGCTGAACACCCCCAGCTCCCCCAGATGCTCTCCAGCAGCCTTGGGCTCCAGACCCCTCACCAGCTTTGTTGCTCTTCTCTGGACATGTTCCAGCAATGCAACGTCTTTCCTGTAGTGGGGGGATACCATGTGGGGGGATATACATGTGGTAGCTGGAAACAAGCAGACCTCTCCTCCCTCCACCTGCCCCCCCTCAATGCTCGCTTAATCCAAACTCCCTTCCACTTTAAAATCCATTTGCTGATAAATCCATATAAGTTACCAGTGGTTAAAACCTCCATGCCCTGCAGAGTGCATGCTGCCAACGTACCTCGAAGGGTCTCCCCATGCTCCTGACCGTCTCTGCTGCCACAGGGACCCTGCTGATACACGTCCCAGGCATGTTGTGGCATGGCCCTTCCAGGGAACACATGCCCGGGTCACCGGGCTGTGCACAGGGAGAGGGTACCCAGTTTGCTTGGGATGAGTCTCTGGTGAGCATGGGCTCTGTGTAGAGGATAATTTGGGTCAGTGCTTGGTGCTCTCGGGGTCAGCTGCTTTTGGGACCAGCTCTGAGCAAAACCTATGAAAGGGGCTCTTCTGCAGCTGAATGTCTTTTCTTCTTTGCCGAAATTTGGGTGTGCAGGATGCAGCACTGCAGGAAGGAAGCAACCCACAGCAGTGGAGGAAGCAACCCAGGAAGGCACAGAGGGATCTGAGCAACACCGAGGTCAGTGTGATGGCTGGGTTCCATGGGCTTGCATGGAGGAGGAGGACAACAAGCCACCTCCTCTCCCCCTGCCCATCCTCTTATCCCAGGGGCAGCCTGGACCTGGGCTTGGCGAGGCTGCAACAGGTCTGGCCAGGCCAGTTCAATAGCTTGGTGGTATGGCTGTCAATGGTGGTAATCAGAGAAGGTGTCATTTTAGCATGGACCCAATCCCTGGTGAACACGTCATGGCACAAAAAAGCCTTGCACAGACCAAGGTCAGGCTTATACCCTGCAGTGGAAAGGGGAGGTTTTCTTGTACTATGGACAGCTGCAAGGGCAAGGAATTGAGGGGCAGAATGAAGGAGCAAAGGGCCTGGAAGGAGCCCCAAGTGACATCAGCAAATGCTCCTGGGACCTGCAGAGCAGGCATGAGAGAGGGAGCAGGGTGGGTCTCTGGCAGCAAGGGTCAGCATATGGCCTGGCCAGTGCTGCCAAAGGGATGTGCTCAAGGTTAGCTACACTAAAACGGACCTGTGGTGCTCATGTCCCCAGCAGGCCCCCATGCTAGCCCTTGCTTGGGAAATAGCACTGGAGGTGAGCTGCGGACTGCTAGCAGAAGGCTCGAGGCTGGCCGGTGCTACAGGCTCCAACCTGTGCTGCAGGGACAGAAGGGAAGGCACCGTGCAGCACCGTGGCCACCCTCGGACCATGCCACTGGCATCCCCCTTCTCCCGCACGTGATGGTGCTGTGTGGACTCAAGCAGTGTGGATCCCCAGAGCAGCATCCTGGGAGCTGCAAGGCCACAGTGGGCCAGAGGAGATGGGGTGGGAGAACATGGCCGGGCTGTGGATCGTCCTGCTGGGCTTTTCTATGATAATTTTCAGTACATGGCCAGGCTGGGCAGCCCTTCACTTGCACTGAATGAGTCAGCACATAGCGGCAACGGGGGTTAAACACCAGATTGCATACATCTCCCCGCTGCTGATGCTCCTCCTCTTCGTTGGCTGCAGAGGAAATTTTAATCAGCGCCATGATAACAGCCTTTCAGTCCTGCTGGGAGTTATAAGCTCCTTTGTTTGCAAATGTAACTGCTCGATACCAGTACGGCTCTGGGCTCTGGCACAATGGCTCCACAGCCCTTTGGCTCAAGCAGCCTCCCTCCCCTCTGGCCGGCTGCCCCCAGCTATCAGGGTATTGGGATGATAAAACAGGCCAGGTTATGCTGAACACAAAGATCAAGCCTGAGCCGTCTCATCCCTGCCTCTGCTGTCACTAGGAGAGCTCTGAATTTCAGGCTCTTTAAAGCTTCAAAGAGTAGCTGGTGAACATCTGAGCCTGGTAATTTAGCCCTCTGCAGGGCATAGACAATATGTTCATAATCATTTTACATGTAGATGAGCTAGTAATACAATTAGGGTTGTAAATCAAACCCAGCAGACACGTTACTGCTGTTTGCCTGAGCTTTTTTAGAGATCTAGCCACAAGAAAATATCTGTCTCCCTCTTAGATGGGGCCAATTAACCTTATAAAGATGCACTCTCCTCTCACAGTAGCTCATTTGTTTACTTGGGCTCTGCTGGCTGCTGCTATTTTCATTCTGGGAGAAGGGGCCAGATTAGTAAGAGATTTGGTGGAGGCCTGGGCTGCAGGGAAACCAGGCTCGGGAGAGTTGGTGCCTCGGTCAGTGGCACATTAGAGAGGTTGGAGTTTAATAACTGGCTTGCCCATGTGGCTTCATAGCTGTCCCCAGGTTTCAGAATGTCCTCACCCAAGCATAAATGTAGCTGCTGCCTTCTGTCCCTGTTGTATTGAGCAGTAAGAGATAGCTGGAGCTCTGGGGCACTCGGTGAATGCAGCCCACGGGGCAGCCACGTCCCTTAGGCTCCTGCCTGCACCTTGGGGAGCACAGGCCCACGCAGCCTGGGCGGGCAGGCGGCAGCGACGTGCCCTCTGCTGATAAGCTGCCAGCCATGCAGGCCTGCCGCGCCAGGGCCCACCATGCCAGCCCCACAGGGACCGCAGCGCCAGCAACGCAGAGTTTTCAGCACCAGTGGTGCAGGGTCTGCAGTGGCAGCAATACGGAGCATGCAGTCGCAGCCGTGTGGGGTCTGCAGTAGCAGCGATGCGGGGCATGCAGTGGCAGCTGTGTGGGGTCTGCAGTGGCAGCGATGCGGGGCATGCAGTGGCAGCGATGCGGGGTCTGCAGTGCTGGCAATGCAGGGCCCATGACACCAGTAAAGCAGGGCGCAGGCCTGATGGGGGTGCAGGGTCTGTGGGGGCAGCAGTGCAGTGACTGAGGTGCCAGCAATACAGGATCCAGGAATGAATTTGCTGCAGCCATGTCTCATGGTGGACCCCATGGGCTGGCGGTGCTGGGTCTCATCCCAGCCATGGGCTCAGGGCACATGCACCACCCCTGGCACCATCTGCTTCTGCCCTGCCCAGAGCCTGGAGCAGCCAGGAGCTGAGCTGCACCAGGATGTGTCCCTGGCACCCAACAGCAAGAAATCCATTGCCTATCTGCACAGGGAGGGCATGGGGCTGTTGCCCAGCCCCGCACCCTGCTACCTCACTAGGAAATGAAGCTCAGGCAAGGGTGAGGGCTTGTATGTGAGCACAGGAGCATGGCCCACACTCAGCTTAGGGGGTAGCAGGACTGCACCAGTGCTTGGTGGGACCGCTAGGGCTGATGACAGTACCCAGTGAAGCTTGTTCTTGCTTTGCTTCCTTCTGGCTTGGCTGTGTCTGCCCCATACCACCTGGGGATGTCCGTATGCTGGGAGCAGGATGGTGCTTGCTTTGAGTGAGCAGGATTTGGGGTGGTGCAAAGATGCACTGGTAACCAGGCAGACCTGGGAGCAAAGGAACACGGCTGGAACAGGGCCTGCATGGAGCTGAAGTCGGTGCTGACACCAGAGGGTGGTGCAGTCTCATGCACCCCCAGCACCAAACCCTCTGAGCTGCTGAGGCCTCCGGGCTGCAATCTGGCCCAGGGACTGGCCATTTGCTGCCAAAACCTGTTGGCCCGTGCGGCACCACGGGCCAGGTTAAAAGGCAGTGGGTGACTCCTCTGGGAGCTGCCTCCAGCTTCAGTGGGGATAGGCAGCAGCCTGCCCCTCCCCAGCCATACCCTCAGGATCCAGGACCCCAAAACTGGGCTCCAGGCTTTGCTCACCCATGGTCTTGGCTGTGCCCTGCCTGGAGAGGGGAACAACCTCTGGGGACCCAAGGGAGCCGCCGACAAATACCCCATGCTGCCACCCACAGGGGGCTTGGGCTCTCTGCAGAGTCAGGCAAATGCTGTGGGCTGTAGGTTGTTTCCTTCATGGCCCAGGATATCACAAAACCACAGGAGCTGCATCTTCACTATGGTTGGTGTCCCCAGGGGCTGTGGCAGGCAGGGGACAGGCAGGGCTAGTAACAGGAAAGGCACTGCTGGAGACATCACTGCTCTGTCACATTTGGAAGAAGAAGACTTGGAGACAGATATTTATTTTTTTCATAGAGATTTTTTTAATGTTTATTTTTTAACAGCCTTGGTTTAAATTTTTGTTTTCTACGATAATTCAATGTAAAAACCCCAGTACAATATACAACAGTTTGAACATTTGGAATAAGAAATCCAGCTTGGGGAGACACAGAAGTTCAGCTAGTTTCTAACACAGGTAGTAAATTCCCTCCACCCTCCCCCAAATTCACTAGCCAGGAAGGCATGTGGATGGGAACACTTTACAAACGTCACCCCCACCCTGTCAAGACACTGGCTGCCCTGTCCCTGCCCATACTACAGTGTGATGGTCCTTCAGATACATCACCTTGGTAAGGGCAGGGTCCCCTCCATGGGATGGCTGGGAGCCTCCAACATTGCAGGGCAAAGTCCGCAGTCAAGTGAGGCCAGCTGGCCTATGTGCTTGTGATGTGGGATGCTCTGAACGGGCCCCGTGTGTAGGTCCCTCAGGGTACAGGGCTCCCTCGGAATGGAGAAGACACCTGTCCTCCCCTTGGCAGTAGTGCCAGCAGCCCTGTGCCCTGGTACAACCATAAGGTCATTGGAAGGGGATGGCCACATAGGGATGGCCTAGCCCACGGGAAGGAAAACAAAGATGATGCAAGGGTCCCTGGCTCTACGGTCTGAGGGGTCATCTAAGGGATAGCTCACTGGCTTGGGATCTGGCAGTCTTTCAGGAAGCCATTTTGGCTTGGCCCATGGTACTCAAGCAGCCTGGGATGGTCCTGCTTGAACAGCTCGGACTGGTCCTGCTCAAGCTACATGGGGTGGTCCTGCTTGAGCAACATGGGAAGGTCAAACTATGTTGGATTGCCCTGCTCAAGCAGCCTGGAGAGGCCCTGCTCAAGCAGCTGGGGTGTTCCTGGGGGTGCCGTGGGACGATCTTGCTCAAGCAGGCTGATGTGGTCCTGCTCAAGAAGCATTAGGTGGCTTGCTTGAGCAGTGTGGGATGGTTCTGCTTAAGCAGCATGGGATGAACTTGCTTGAGCAGCTGCAAGAGGCAGAGATGGTTCCTCATGTCCTGCAGCATCCCAAGGACTGTACTCAAAGCCATGTCTGGCCTTTCTTGCCCCTGCTGGAAATCCTCCACTGCTTGGAGAATTCTTCCAAAGATGTGTGTGCTTGAAGGGATTTCAGGGGGCTCTGGCTGAGCTCTGTGTTCCAAAATAGTTATTGCTAATGCTAAATCAGGACATTGGTGACTGTGTCTAGCTCAGTTTTAGAATCTTCCAAGTGCAGAGATCCTCCCACTTCCCCAGTGACCAGTTCCAGCTGCACCAGCCCTGAGGAGAAGTGTTTCCTGATATCCAGCATGAATCTCCCAGCCTGCAAGCTGTGGCCATTACCTCTTCCATGAAAGTTCCTTGAGTAGCGGGGATGGGATGGGAGGCTGATTCTCCATCTAACCTAGCCACGCATCCCATCCCCAATGGTAATGGCCCTTCCTGCTTGCATCAGGGATGGTTGTGTCGGAGGTGGCTTTCCTGGGTGGTAAGGGATGGGATACAAGGCAGGGGAAGGAGGAAGAGAAGGAGAAAATAATAGCACGAGTCAGATGTGCTGGGAGTAAAAGAGTGCAGGGAGGACAGAGGAGAGGAAGAATGGGAGAGGTCGGTTGGGGAAGATGGGAGGTCAGGATGGAGTTGAGAGGTGAAGGAGAATGAAAGGACAGTGAGAGAGGGAGGTGTCAGGTAAGGGAAGATGGTTGGAGGTAAGGGAGAGTAGTTGTAGGAGAGGGAAGAGGGATGGGGAGATGGGCAGAGATGGAGGAGTATGAGGAGAAACAGGGAGACTGCAGGAGATGAATGACAAGGGATGGTGAAGTAGCCAGAGGTCAGGTATGAGAAGGGACAGGGCAAGAGATAAAAGAGCATGAAAAAGGATGCGGAGCAATGGGAGGTAGAGGTTCACAGGAAGGATAGAGAGACTGAGGTGGAGGAAGAAGAGGTGGAGGCGAGGAGGGAGTTTGGGGGTGGAAGGCAAACAAGGAGAGATGAGATGGCAGGTGGTGGAGGACATCTCCCCCTCAGAGGCGGAGATAGGAAAGGGAGGGAGAGTGGGAAATGGAGGAAAAAAGGGGGAGGAGGAAAGGGTGAAGGGAGTGGGTTGGGTGATGCTGGCAGCTGGAAGGATGGAGCAATCATGGGAGGTGAGGGTAGATTTTGGGATGGGGAATTGGAGGAGGATGAGGGGGATGAGGAGATAGGAGGTAGAAGAAGATGAACAAAGAAAGGTGGAGAAAAGGAAGAAAAGATGTGAGGAGACGGTGGAAGGTGGATGAGGATAAGGAGAAGGTATGCGGATGTAGAGTGGACTGTAGATGAAGAAGGAACAGGTGAGAGGGATAGGATGCAAGTGTGACAGGAAGGTGCGATATGAAGGGCAATGGAGGAGCACAGGAAGGAGGGATGGGAGGTGGTGGGTGATGGAATTGTGCAGGAAGAAGGGATGGGGTGTCGTGGGGGATGGAATTGTGCATGAAGAAGGGATGGGGTGTCGTGGGAGATGGAGAACAAGAAGGAGGGATAGGACGTAACGTAGGATGCAGGAGCACAGGAGAGCAGGAGGGGACTTGGTTGGCAATGAAGGAGCATGGCATGGCAGGTAGGGATGGGCCACGGTGGATAACAGACGAGCACGCTCTGGGAGGACTGTGGAAGGAGAGATGAGATATTAAGGGGGTGGAGAGGAAGGGAGGGCTGGAGGTGGTGGGGACAGGAAACAATAAAAAAAGGATGGGACATGGTGGGGAGGAGGGTGGGGGGGGAGAGGAGGAGCACAGGAAGGAAGAAAGGGATGTGATTGAGGATAGAGGCTAACAAGGATGGGACATAAGGGATCAAAGAGCAGGGACAAAATGGATGGGACATGAAGAATGATGGAGGAGTGAAAGGTTGGGGTCATGGTGGACGATGAAGGACCGCAGGGAGGGACAATTTAATGTAGTGAGCCTGGAGGAGGCTGGGACCTGCAGGTGATGAGGGGCACAAGGTCAAGAAGCCATGGGCAGCAACGGGAAAGGGGATGTGGGCCTGCGTGCAGGGGGGGGATGGGATGGGACAGGGGAGGCATAGGAAGCACCAGCAGCACAGGAACAACACGGAGCCAAGAGGAGCCCAGCGCAGAGTGACACAGCCCTGGCAGCGAGGCTGTGGAGGACACATGGGTGATGACAGGGAGCCATGGTGGTGTGGCACAGCCAAGGTCACTGCATGGGGATGAAGTCAGGGAGAGGCAGGCGGGCAAGGAGATGATGGGACACTGTGTGTGGGCTGGGCAGCTGGCAGGATGGAGAGACAGGAGCTAGGTGCATCTCCCCACCCATGGGTGCCCCAGCCACCCCACACTCCCCTCTGCAGCGGCACCAGCTACCCAGACAGGACAGGCATCGCGGTCCCCCTGCCGCAGCCCAGGAAGGCAGCACCAAGGGCATGGGTGAGGGGGTGCAGGGCCTTTATTCATCATACAACAAGCAGGCATGGTACAGGGGTGCGGGGTGGGCAGGGGGCCTGTCATCAGGGCAGAAGGTGCCCTTCATGTGACTTCGGCATGGGCTGGCAAGAGGAAGCAGGAGGACAGGTCAGGGGCAAGCGTGGCTTTGCCCAAAGCTTCTCCCCAGGCCGGGCGCTGGCATGCGGGGAGGATGGGGCCGAATCAGCCACCTCCACACCTCAAGCAGATTTTTCCCATCACCTTTGTGAATCCCCTGCTGGCCCCTGGCCCCGTGGGTAATGCCCAGCACCGCTATTTACAGAGTAAGACAGAACTGACCAATATTACAAATAATTAAAAGGCAGTAAAAATGAGAAACCACATTCCAAAAGTAGAGAGTCTTTAAAAAAAAAAAAACCCAAACAAAACCAAAACCCCAGTAATCAATGAAAAGTCTAAAAACCACCCCGAAAGAATCTATGTACAGCAGATTGCCCACGGCAGCACTGCCTGCCGGGGTGCAGGGACCCGGCTTCTCCGTGGCAGGCAGGGGTGCTGCCTGGCCCCAGCTGCTGGTGAGGGTGGGCAGCACCCGCCCCACACCTCCCACACTTGGGTGACGAGGGTCCCCGGGGGGCCAGGCAGGCGCTGCAGGAGCAAAAGGCCATTGGTACTGGGCCTGCTGGGCCCTGGCTGATGCTGGTGTGTCCAGAGACACAGGCAGTGAGTGGCTGTCGCAGAGATGCTGACGGAGGCTGCGACGTGGCAATGATGCAGCCTGCCTGCTGTGGGCAGCGTGCGGCTGGACGGGAGAGGGCAGCAGCTTCAGCAGCAGAAGAATTTTTTTAAGCAAAGCTGCAAGATGACAGCAATGTACAGAGCCCCTGGAGCGTTCACAGCCTCAGAGCAACGGGCAGAGGCCCTGGAGCAGCATACGGAGTGTACACGGACTCAGAGCAATCCACAGAGGTCCTGGAGCAGTGTACAGAGCCCCCAGAGCAAGGTACACAGCCCCTGAGCAATGCACAGCGCCCCAGGAGGCACAGGCGCCTGCAGGCAGCTCCATCTGGGTGAATCCCTGCCTGGCCCCTGGCAGGCAGCTCAAAAATGGGTCAGGCAGCCTCCTCTAAAAATGCTGTTCTATCCTGAGGTTGCACAGGGGCACCAGTGCTGCTCTGCATGGGGCTGGGATGCAGCTCCCCAGCCCTGGGAGCTCTGCACCGCCGTGGGGGCTGTGGCCATTGCCCCCCTCCCCGGATAAGGCTTTTTCTGGTGGTGACCAAGAGACGTGTGGCGCAGACCGCGGGCCATGCTGAAGCCTCCCAACCCACAATCTCTTAATCCAATTGGTGCATCTCCAATGTAGCTCATTTCAGTATTTTTAAAATGCACTTGGTTTTACATTGCAGGCTGTCTGGAGTTGGGCAGAGCCAAAAGTGGAGGAAAAAAAAAAAAAAACAAAAAGAAAAAAAAAAAGAGAAATATGTATATTCTGTATATTCAGCACTTGGAGGAGCAAATAACTGCAAGTGGCCCCAGGCAGGGAGGTGGTTGCAATGCGGGGGGGAACTTCAGCTGTGTCCCCTCGGGATGGGGGCAGGAGGTATGCACACACACGAGTGTGCACACCCACACACATGCACATGAGTGTGCACACACGCTGTCTCTCCCCGCACTGTGCAGCCAGCAGCCCCATCTCTGCAGCTGGAGGAGCCAGGGGGACTGCCCGGACCCTTCCCAGCAGTGAAGGACCTCAGCAGCCCCCCCTTAGAGTGGAAGGGTGGCCAGGGAGGGCCCCCACACCCAGCCCAGCCCGAGTGACCGCAGGGACCCTCCCCGCCTCCTTACTGCCCAGGGAAGCACGTGCAGCCCTGCGGCTGATGCAACTGCGCTGCAATCGGGGCTGGCAGGGATGTGCTGGAGCTCGGGCAGGGCGGGCAGCAATGGCGACGGCTGCAGGGGCCGGAGCCAGCACCCTCCGCCCGCGGGGACCAACACAGCATCACACCTCCATCCATCGCATCCGTACAGCTCCCCTGCCGCGCTTCACCCCAGCCCTGCCCTATCTACATGAGCAGCCTCCGCCGGCCACTCTCCCCTTCTCGGGGCCCCGGTGAGCCCTCGGCACGGTGGGGTCTCAGCTGACATTCCCGGGGTAGTGGGCGCTGGCGAGGACCCCCCAGTACCAGCAGCAGCTCCGGGGGAGCGAGTCTCCGCACAAGCGGGAGGCGAAGCAGCCACCCCAGTGGGATGTCCCCACGCACCCCAGGGTTGCCGGCAGCCTCCACCGCTGGCTCCACATCTGCTTCGTAAGCGTCCCCAGGGGCGAGGGGACGGTTAGGAGACAGATGCACACGTGCCGCCTCCATGAGGGGCCCCCATGGGGCGTCAGTGCGGGCGCTCTTCCAGCAGGAGAGTGGATAGCAGGCATGCTGCGTCCCCCGGCCCCCCATCCTCACTCACTCGAGGCCCCCAGCTTCTCCTCCACCCTGGGGGGGTCCACGGGGTGCAGTTTGCACTTGGAAGGGGAATGACGGACAGTGGAGCGGGACGGCCGGGCGAAGCAGGAGGTGAGGGACTGGGAGCTGCAGTCACACGCCATGTCCTGCAAAGACAGACGGGGCACAGGGAGGTTAGAGGGGTCGGGCACCCCTGCCACAGTGGGATACTCTGGGGGGCACCCTGCCTCATTACCTCGCTGGCTATGGCCGAGATGAGGTCGGGGTCCCGCAGGGCTACGTCCTTACTCCCCTGGCTGGGGAATGAGGGCTTGGGGTCCTCACAAGTGCTCTGCTTGAGGACTTTCTTGTTCAAGACACGGGAGATGTTTTCGGCTGGGTGGTGGGTGGCTGGGCTGGGGTGCTCAGCTCTCTTGCTACCCTCTTCCCCAGTGGCCTCCTTCTTCTCCAGGGGGGCGGTGGGGCTCTGCGCCCGCCCACAGACATTCCTGAAGAACTCCTGCACGAGGCCATACTTAGGTGCTTCTGGCTTGGCCCGGCTGCTCTCGGGGCAGCCTGGCTTCCAGATGGACTCGGTGCTGCCTGTGTGTTCCACCACGCTGAACAAGCTGGACAAGCCATCGTTGATATTGCTGAGGACAGGGCTGTCACGGGTGGTCGTGGAGCGGGCCCAGGCAGAGCCATTCTGCTTGCTCTGGTGCAGGTTCCAGAGGCTCCTGTCCTTGGAGGCATCCAGCTTGGAGGAAGACCTCCTCTGGAGCTTTGGAGAGCCGTATTTTGGGGAGCAGCATGGCCGCTCGATCCTGGAGTGGACCTTATCCAGGGAGGAGGAGATCTGCTTGCTGCGCACAGACACAAGGGAGGAGCTGCGTGGGGACCAGCTCTTGCTGTGCATGCCGCTGCCGCGTGGCAGGTCAGTCTGCAGGCCAACGCTCACCGTCTGGATGGTCTGCGTCCCCATGTGGGCCAGCCCCACTGTCTGGCTGGAGGCGCTTTTCACCTTCCTCTCCAGCGAGCTGGAGCGGATGGCCTGCCGCACGCAGTTTGTGATCTCCTTCATGTCGTCGCTCATGTTGCCAGAGATCTCCAGGTCGTGCAATGACGGGGGGAAGCGGGGCACCGGCGGCACCACGCTCTCCACCGTGCCACCATCCAGCAGCTCCCGCTGCTGTTTGGAGAAGTTGCACAGCCACTGGCTGTAGGTGCTCTCAGCGCTGGCTGACTCCTCTGGCTCCTTCGGCTTGGCCATGGTGAACAAGAAACCGGGTTCAATCATGATCTTCCCCTCCTTGTTGTGCACCAGAGGTGCCTCCAGCCGCCGCACCACTGGTGGGCTGTAGTAGATGCGGATCCCCGTCTTGTCAGGCGCCGTGTAGCTCCTCTGCATTTGCTTCTGGGCTGGGTCATGCCCGGAGAGGCTGGTTGCCCTTGAGTAGTCCCAGGAGGAGATGCCCAGCTTCTCCTTGGCCAGGCTGTCAGGAGCAGGTTGCTCAATATTCACATATGTACAGTTTGAGGGAGGAACGCCAGCGCTGTCCCGGATCCCGTTGGGCAGCAGCTGGGTGGCTGCGGATGCCTTTTTGCCCCGGGAATGGTCGCCCAGCCCCGGGGTGGTCTTTCCAGGGAGGTAGGGAGAACAGTCGAGCAAGCTTTCAAATTCCGACATGGAGGAAACAGACTTGGTCCTGTGGGAGCAGAGAGGATGGGGCTCACAGGGGGATGAAGCAGTGGGTTAGGGGGCAGCTGGAGGCACCCCACCCCCATCCCAGCGGGACCCTCCCAGGCACCCAGTCCTGCTCCTCATGGGAGCCCGTGGCCTCCAGGACAACCCCGGACTATGGCTGCATCTCTACCCAGCTGCCAGAGCTCCCAACCTGGGGACGGCCCCACGCAGCCCCCTCCATGCCCCAGGGACCACGCAGGCACCAGTGCACTCACCTTTTGAGGTTGGTTCCCTTGGCTTCTGGTTCAGAGATTGTCTCTTTGTCTGTGATTTTTTCATTGAGAGCCTAGGAGGACACAGAAGAAAGCTCTGGTGTCAGCAAGCAGGGGACCATAGTATACAGATGGGCTGGAGCAGGGGCTGCATGCCGCTCCTCTACAGCACGGCCACCTTCGCCCGTGCACCCAGGCCCGGCAGCCCATTCCCAGGGCTACATGGGGCTCACTGTGCCCACATCTATTTTAAACCAACGTTTTAGAACGCCACTGAAGCCCTTGGGGTTCAGCCATGCTATCCACCCTCTCATCCTCCCTCATCCCTGGTGCTCCTCCTTGTAGCCTCATTTGCTGTTCAAGGGGGTGTTATTTGGGGTTCACACGACCTCCCATCTAACCCTGAGCATAGACCTGAGCCCAACAAGCAACCCGAGAGCCCTCCGCCTTCTCTTGCCCACCTCTTTCCAGTTGCTGCTGTGCTTCTCCATTTCAGAGTGCTTCAATGCCCATGGGTTGGCTCCTTTCTGCAACTGGAGAACGTGTTGGTCACTCAACGTGTGCAACATGTGCCCCTCTGGGCAAGCAAAAGCATTTGCCACTTGCCCCCAGTTCATGCCCTGAGAGCATTTGCACAGTTTCAGGGCATGCACAGGGGGCAGGCAGCAGAGGCTGGAGGACACATTAATGATGGGGGGACACCATACCTGGTTGATTTTGTTCTGCAGGTCCTTTGCTTGCTGCTCTGCCTGCTGCTGCTCCTCCTTGAAGCGGGCCAGCAGCTCCACCTTCTCCTGGTTCCAGTTCTTCTCGCTGATCTGCAGCTGCTTGGTGAGGTCCATGACAGCACTGTAGGACTCGGCTAGGAGATGCTGGTGCTCCTCACGCTCCCTCTTCAATGCCACCTTCCAGTCCGGAAGCGTGCGCTCCATGATCCCTTTGCTCGCCTTCGACTCCAGCTGCAGGGACATGTTGGTGGCTGTGGTGGACTCAGATCCAGTGTGGTGCTGGATATCCCCAGCAAAAGGGCAAGGCTGTGAGCAGGTCGGGCAGTAAGCATGTTCCCAAGGCCATGTTGCACAGCACGGCTCACCCGTGGGTGCAGCCGAGCTGCAGCCAGCCCTGGCTTGCAGCCCATGCCGTGCCAGATGGGCCAGCAGACATCACCCGGTGGGAGATGGGCTGAACATCCTGCCTGCTCAGCTGTGCTCAGCCTGAATCCTGCCGGCTGGACCCAGCTCCTGGAGAGGGGCAGCATCACCCGCAGGGATGGCAGGGCAGACCCCAGGGGTGCTGTTGTCGCTGGCAGCCAGAGAGGCACCTGAAACCGGGGTGCTGCCACTGTGGCAGCTCTGGTCTCTTTTGCAGGGGAGAGAGGGGAATTGGGGACCACTGCTGAGCTCTGCCTGGAGAAATCCGCCTGGGAGGTGCTGGCAACTGCTCCGGAGAGCAGAGCTGATGTATGCCCATGGGCTGCTGCCAGCACAGTGCAAGGGAGTGGAAAACCCTCATCGCTGTGAGGGCAGGGCAGGGCTGGGGAACTGATGAGACCAGTTCGGCAGGCAGGAGCTTCCCCCAGTGCCGAGGGTGTCCTCCCTCCACTCCTGCCCTTCCTGCAGCCGCACATCCCTCTCGCAGCATCCGCAGAGGTGCAGAGCCCCTGCCTGTGCTGTGACCCCCAGGGGTAGTCCACTGCCACGATGGGGCATGGAGGAGAGGAGGACTCTGACACCGCTCCCAGATGCCTGTCCTGGGGAGGGTGCTGAGCCCCGGTACCATCCCGCCCACCCCAGACAAAACCAGCGAGGAATAAAGAGCATCCTCTGCTGCTCCACAGTCAGATTTTCCTGCCAGCCTTGTTGCTATAGAAACTCAGCTGCTGGAGTGGCTGCTAATTGAGATGCCCACAGTGCCACCCTGCCTGCCAGCCCTGCCCAACAGCAGCGCTTGGCACACGGCACAGGCAGCCCCAGCCCCCAGCCCCACGTCCCCACCAGGCACGGGGGAGCTACAGCCCCCAGCCCCATGTCCCCACCAGGTGTGGGGGAGCTCCACCCGCCCGCAGGGTGCCTGGGGCTCCCACCTGGGCGATGTGGCACTTGAGCTCGGCACGCTCCATCTCCCAGGCAGCCTTGGCCTTGGTGAACTGCTGCTGCAGCTCGCTGGCGCCGCGCCGCTCCTCCTGCAGCTCCGTGCACAGCTCCTTCAGGGTCACCTTCATGTCTGCCAGCGTCTTGATGCACTCGTTGGGCTGCCGGGGGATTGGGGGTGAGCAGAGGGAGCTGGGGCCCCATGCCGGAGGGCACCCAATGGGGTGGGACCCCATGGGAGCTGCCCTCTCTACATCTGTGCCCCGCAGGCTGCCCACCCCCAGGGTGAGGGACAGAGGCTGTCACCACGGCAGGGAACCACCCCTGGGGGTGACGAGCCAGCGGGGAGCATCCCCTACCAGCCACACACCCTGACAGCAGCCACCACCCCATGCCACGCAGCCACAGTGGGGGCTGATCCTACCACCCGGGGGACCCCGTTTACCGTGTTGGGGGTCCAGGTGTCCCCAGTGCACATCTTGTTTTCTGCCTGCTGCTGCGGGGTGAGCTCCTCTTCCTCCAGCAGCAGGTACAGCTCCTTCATGCTGTTCACCTGCAGGGGACACACGGCTGGGGTGATGAGGGGACCCATAGCCCATGGCCAGGGACGGGGGACACGCAGGCAGCCCTGGGGGACACACATAGGCAGGAGGGACAGCCCCAGGGATGCCTGACAGTGTGGTCCTCCCTCCATGGCAGCCAAGGTGGGAGTCCCTCAGCCCACAGTACCTCCAAAAAGTCCTCGTCCTCGCTGTGCACTGTCTTGCCCTGGCGCCAGCGCTTGAGGAACCACTTGAGCTTCATGAAGAGCAGGAGGAAGCTCTGCCTGAACTGCTGTGACTCCTGCACCAGCAGGTTCTTCTCCTGGCTCCAGAACTTCTGCTCCAGCCGCCTCTGCAGGTTCAGGCTCTGCAGCTCGAACTCCCGCCGCAGCAGCGCTTTCTGGTGATCCTCCTTCAGCTGCGGAGAGACGTGCAGGCTCCAAGAGAGGGGCTGGTGGCAGCAACTTGGTGCCTCCACCCCAGGGTCTGGGCTGAGCATGGTGCCAGCACCATGGGAGGCTGCAACACCTTGGCACTGTGCTCGGGACAGTGGGGCCATTGAGGCATTGCCACGGGTAGAAGCCCTGCATGGCTGCATGCCCATGTGCAAGGAGGAGTGTGCTCAGCCCCTGTGCCCCTTGAAGATGGGACATGCTATGTGCGGTGCCAGGTGACACCCGGGTCCCCAAGTGGGTCATCAGCCTGGGGCTGGAGGTGGCACAGCTGTGGGTATGGGGAACACCCTCTCTCCCACGGTTTGGGGCTGCTGCCTACTCACCTGGCAGATCTTCTGTGAGAAGTTGTCCACCTCGTCCTTCCTCAGCTGCCTCTCCTGTGAGAGCTGCTCCTGCAGTCCCCGCAGGCTCTCGTTGGCCTCCGACAGAACCAGCTGCAGCTCCTTCATCTGCAACAGCCCGAAGAGGGGATGGGGACAGTGGGGGGCACCTGGCCGAGCCTCCCCGTGTCCCTCCCCAATGGGGCTCTGCAGCTTCCCTTGTCTCTGGCTCTCAAGGGAAACAGCCCCGTCCTCGTAGCCCTGTCCCCAACCATGCTGGCCAAGGGGCACGGCTCCCTGCCAGCATCGTACCTCGGTGGCGTAGGAGTCATTCTCCTCAGGCCGGCAGGTTTTGTAGCTCCGGGGATGCGCGGGGTCCGTGTCCTTGGTGTGGGGGATGCGGTAAGGGTCGGCGTCCCTAAAATCAGGCTGCTGCATGCGTGGGCAAGTTAATGAGAACAAACCAAAAGAGCGGGAAGAAAAAAAAGCCAGAAAACAAAACAATGGGTCTCCGAAACAGTAAAGAACTACAAGACAACAAAAAGGATGAGGAGGAGAAGGAGCTTCATCACCATGGCGGGAGACAATGCGGAAACCAAAAGGAAACACAGGATGAGGAGACACGTGGCCTGGATTGTTTGGGGAAAGGGGAAAAAGGGAAAAAAGAGAGAAAGAGGGAAAAAATGTGCAAACACCAGTTACGGTGCCATGCAGTGACTGGGGGAGACTGGGACCTGGGGCTGGTGGGACCACATGCAGAAAAATAGGACTCTGAACAAGTGAGTGTGCTCCAGACAGGGGCTTGTGACCACGGCCCCAGCCACCACTGACGTCCCTGGTCCCTGGCATGAGCTGGGGCCCCCGGAGAGGGGAATGGCAGGGCACGAGCTGCTCCCTGCTGCTCTGAAGGTGCTCCCCGTTGGGCAGAGATTTGCCCTGGAGCCTTTTCTCTCCAAATTACCCTGCCTGGGTACCACTGGGGGCTGAGGCTTCTTGAAACTGGGGTCCCTGCAATTTGGGCTGCTTTCAAGAGGCTGCTCTCCTCCCATCCAGCTCATCCCCAATAAGCAAAGAGCTTCCAAGCCAGGGACGTTGGGCTGAGCTGGGGGGGAGCAGCTGAAACATCAGCCCCTGCTAAGGTGGGATCGCACCTGAGAGCCCCTGGCTGTGGGCAGGGCAGCCTCAGCACAACCAGCCTGTGCTGAGAGGCTCCAGGATGCCCCCTGCATCCTGCCCTGGGCACACTCTGTTGGAGCAGAGTCCTACCTTGTCCCCGGTGCCACCGGCATGCAGCGAGGTGTTAGTCAGGGGTTTGCTCTGGAGAGGCAGGAGGGAGGTTACGTTGGGGATCGGGGTTTGCTCTGTTAAAGCGGGAGGAAATGGGGCAGCAAATAAAGCGGCAGCAGCTGCGGGGGACATGGGAAGAAGCCCATACCTGGAAGTCAGAGGCATGCTCCTTCTGCAGCCCCTCTTTGGTGGCGTCATGGCTGCTGGGACCAGAGAAGGGGAAGGAGTCCGTGTGCTCCTTGAGGTTGCTGGTGAGGTGGTCCACCTTCCTCGTGAAGCAGCCCAGGTCCTGCTGGAGCACGCCCAGGCGCATGAGGAGCACATTCATCAGCTTGGCATCGCTGGGGCTCTCTCCGCTGCTACCCACCGCCTCACCCAGCAGCCCCCCCAAGCACTCGTTGTCCAAGCAAGCCTTCAGCCCGGACGTGAAGCCGTTGGCATCTGAAATCAAGACGTCAATCGCTTTGCTGACAAGTGCTGCCTGGTCCCGGATACCCAGCAAGGTCTCCAGGTCCTTCGGCTTAAGCACCTTGGCAGGACCATCAGGCACCTTCCCACTACCAGGCACCCGGTCCTGCCCATCGTCTTCATTGCTTCCCACCCCATCCCTCCAGCCGGTGGTGGGGATGCACTGTGCTGAGTCGCCGGCCTCGGCATCGGTCTCCAGCATGGGCCGGGTGGTCTGGCAGGAGGCCAGGTCGCAGCGCTGGAGGTTGGAGAGCAGCACGCGGTTCTCATACTGCAGCTTCTTCACCTTGCCACTCAGCTCGCTGATCTGCACCTTGGCTGTGGCCAGCTCCTCCTGTGAGGGCTCACTGACCACCGAGCAGCTGTCCTCCGACAGCGTCACGTCCAGCTCGTGGTCCGACTTGTACTTGGTCAGCTCATTCAGGAGGAGCTTGTTTTGGTCCTCCAGCTCCAGCAGTGAGCGCCTCAGCAGCTCGGCCTCCTCCTCCACAAACTGCAGGTGCCGGCGCAGCTCTGCCACCGTGTCCCCTGCATCCCCGCAGCCCGAGATGCCCACCAGGAACCGCACGTCCTGCCCTGGCAGCTCTCTGTCCCCCTGGCCCTTCATGTCATCCATCTCTGCCCGCAGCCCACGGTTCTCCACCTCCAGCTCCACGATCCTCCGGCTGAGGATGTTGGCTTCCTCCTCCACCAGCTTGAGGTGGACCTTCAACTCGGCCTCCCGGGAATGGGGTGAGTCAGCCAGCTCCTCCACAGAGAGGGAGCTGTCAAGGTCCCCATACAGGGACCTGTACTTCAGCAGCTCTTCCTTCATGCCGTCGTTCTCCTTGGCCAGCTTGGTCAGCTTCTTGCACATCAGGGCCGACTCCTCCTTGGCAAAATGCAGCTGGCACTTCAGGTCCGCGCTGTCCTCCTGGGGACCAAGAAGGCATGGGCGTTAGAAAAGCACTTGCAGGGGCCACAGTGGCTCCGAGCGAGCCCTGGGGGCATGCTGCGCTCCCACCCTGGTGATCCCAGGGATGTTGAAGTCCCCGCTCATGGTGGGGGAAAAACTTTGATATCCATCCTGGAGGCTTTCAGGGAGAGCCTGGACACAGGGCAGGATGCCTGGGTGAGAAGACCCATGGCTCTGGCCCCAGGAAGGACATAGAGCCACCGCTGGGGATATGGGGACCAAGCCCAGCCCTGCCACAGCCCGATCCACTGCGGGGAGGAGGGGGAGGGAAAGCTGTCAGACTCTGTAGAGCAAAGTAAAAGCCATCAACAAGGTTTCCTCCCGAAAGCTGGCAAGCACTGAAACAACTGGCGCTGCTGCTGCAACCCCCCCGCGCCAGGGCTCTGCTCCTCCTGCTCAGCCACAAATGCTCCATCACGGGGCGGAGAAGCAGTGGTTTCAGCTGGAAACCTCCCAAAGTCCCAGCCCTTGCCCAAAACTTGTCCTTGCTGCTGTCACCTTCCCAGGGGAAAGAAAACCCAGGCAAACCCCCACATCAGCTCACTGGTCCCTTCCCAAGCCCCTTTGCTTCTTGGGACTGTTTCTCCATGTGTTTTTATTTTTTTTTTTTTAAATTTAACAGTTAGGATCTTGGCTATTTGCCCAGGCAGACCGTTACTCTGCTTTGGAAAGCTTTTTGGATGGAGGACCAGGATTTCCTGACATCCAGCTCGTGGCTTCCCGTGCCGTGGGGTCACTCGAGTGCTCTGAGCCCTGGCATGGTGCCTGCCAGAAGGGGACCTGCTGGGCTGTGACCCTCGTCCTGTGGCACCCGCTGGAGCCCTGGGTGGATTCTGGAAGTGGCCAAGCCCTTTGGCTGGGTGGCTGCTGGCCCCAGCAGCCCTCTGTCGGGGTGAACTCATCCCCTTTCCTATTCCTTTGGCTGGCAGAAACAAGCTGTCCCCCTCTTTGGGTGCTCCTGACCCCCCAGCCCCCCCAGCCATGCTCACGCTCACCCAGCCCCCCCCCAACCCTGCAGCATTTATTTATTCTGCAAACTTCCCAGTCTGCTAATATCGAGGCCAGGGATGATGAGGGGGTTCCAGGGGCTTGGGGTGCCATTTTATTCCCCAAACGCCCTGCCGTGACCACAGGAACCACCCTGCTGCTCTTCCGCACTCGTGCATGGGGACGTGGCCTCACTAAGGCGCATTAAAGCTGTGCCCCCCCCCCCCAATTAGCTGCGGAGATTAAGGGAGGGCCAGTGCGGCCACTCTCCCCGCCAGGGCAGACATGACCTCAGTTCCTGTTTTTCCAGAAAAAAAAAAGCAGCAGGCCAGCGTGTCCCTCTGCCCCAGGGCATTTCTGGAGGCACATGCACATCCCCAAGACCACCTCAAGCACCCCTGGGATCCAGGACAGACCTCAGTATTGAGTCTGTCCCCCCCCAGCTCCATTTTTGATGAGCGCCGATGCTCACTCAGTGCAGCCGGGCAGGAAAGGGGCCCAGGAAGCTGCGGATGAGTCACGAGCATCTGAGCTCGCGGGGCCACAGCTGTGCGTGAGAGGGAGCGCCGGCAGGGGCTGCGTCCAGGGGCATTTGCACCCAAGGAAGCTCAGGATTTGCTTTCCAGCTCCTTTCCTGGAGCATTGGTCCCACCGCAGAGCTGGGGCCACATCCAGCCCCGCATCCCCAGGCTGAGGGGTCTCGGCTCTGTGGGATGTGGGAAGCAGAGTGGGGGTTACTGCAGCCCAGGGCTGGGGTTTGTTTCCTGCCCCGGGCGGAGGCAGAGGAGGGGCTGTATTGCAGCCTTGGGAAGGGGGGTGATGGAGGGGCTTGGGGCAGCCCCCTCGGCTCAGGGCACAGCCCAGGGTAGGTGCAAAGCCGTGCTCTACTCTTTGGGGAAATGAGGGGCAGGACTCTGGGACCATCAGCTGGCCTGAAGGGAGTTAAAGGGAGATGATAAATAAAAGACTGAAGGGGAAAGTCTTTGAGGGCCTGGGGAAGCCTGTCCCGCGGCTGCAGTGGGCTGTGCCAGCAATGGCACAGGTCACCCAGAAACCCTCGGGGGCTTGGGGTCCCCGCTGCTCTCAGCAGCGTGCGGCAGGAGTGTCTCGGCAGGGTCTCCCTCCCTGCCCCGGCTTTGGGAGAGCAGATCTACTCCCCACAATAAATGTTTCAGGTCTTTTGCCTTTGCAAGAGGATTTTTTCAGCATTAAAACACTTGCATGCCTATTCCTGCAACAGCAGCTCTGCCCCTCCGAGCCCCGGTAACAGCATTAGCGACTCACAGCAGCTCAGCCCAACAGCAAGTGACAGCTGAAATCCCACCGCCGCCGCAAATCCCCCTCCCCTGCTCTGCCCCAGTGGCCCGGGGCAGGGCAGGGACAGCGCGGCCCCCAGCCATTCTCCACGGGGACCCTCAGCTCCCCCAAGCCCCGGGGGGCTCCCGAGTCACGCTTCAGCATGGCTGCTGGCGCAGGGAGGAGGGACCCAGGCTGCAACAGCCGCAACCCAAGAGCAGAAGCAGCTTTGCAATGTAAAAGCCAAAGTCCTTCAGCTCCTCACTGCCATCTCGGCACAGGGAAAGGGTTAAAGCCACCGGAGGCCACTGATGCTGCATTGATAAAGGAGACAAGGGATCGGTTGAGGACAATGAGGATGGCTCAGCACATCAATCCCTCCCTTATGCAGGGTCTCTGAAAGGCAGGGGAGCCCTGCAAGCAAGGAGATGGCACTGCCATGCCCAGATTTACTTCTGGGCCAGGCATAGTCTCCAGCTGGCACCATGACCCAGGGTGCTGGTGGGTCATGGGACATGCTGGCACCCATACCTGCACTGATGGTTTCTTCTCAGTCTTCCCGATGGAACGGGACCCCCGCTTCTTCAGGGAATTCTGCAGAGAGGAGAGAGAGCTGTTACCCACAGTGATGGCACGGCACCCCAGCGCAGACAGACAGACCCGGTGTGGAGGGACATCAGCTCTGACTTCTCCATCTGCTTGTGAACCCCAGGACGACACCAGAGCCCCAGTGGGCTGAGGCCCTTTGCACTGGGGGAGCTGCACTGGCAAGCACCATATCATGAGGTTTGGCCAGAAATTCCCCCCGCAGGCAAGCGAGCAGTGGGAGAGCAGGGGTGAGCAGGAAACCAGCAGTGGAGAGGCTGAGTCACGGTCGGTCCTCAGGGCTGGATGGAGCGGGGGATCCAACCCCGCAGCCACAGGATGGCTCTCAGGGCATCCCAGTGCAGGAGCAGCAGATGATGCCATTCCCCATTGCCTCTTCCCCAAGCAAGGGGTATGTCCTGGTCACTCAGCTGTGGGGAGGGCTTCTGAGAAGGACAATGCGGACTTTGGTCTCAGGGTCTCTGGGGACACAAGGGATGAGCTCCAGGCTAGCGAGGGCAGCTGGGAGATGGAGAGACCAGACAGAGCAATAAGGGAGACTGGAAGGGGGGAAAAACATGGGTGCCCAGAGCAGAGGAGCTGGGGGAAAACCCTCAAGAACATCCACGCAGCCCACCATGACCGCTGGCCAATCCACGTGGCCACCCTGGACCTAATTCCAAGCTGGCGCTGAGGCCCAGCAGCCAAAGAAAGCAGCTGTGAAATGTAAGCTGATGCCTGTGCCAAGGTGCCGGGCTCCAGGCTTTCCTATTAAGGCCATGACCATCGCTGGAGCTGCTGCTGCTGCAGAGCCTCTCCTGGGGGCTGGCTGTGCCACCCTGGCATCCCTCGCCCCCACCGTGCTGGGGACCAGGGCTGGAAAAGGGCATTGCCCAGCCCCAAGCACAGCACCTTGGGGCAGATGGACGCTGTCATCGCTCCACCTTGGGTGCGGCCCTTGGGGTGGCCGTGCCCAAGGGTTTCATTGTGGCCGAGCTCGATGCAGCAGGCTTGGCATGGGGTACTCAGCCCCATCCCACTTTTCTCCTGCCCCCCAGGAGATGTCACAGAGGGGTAGAGCCAAAGAGGCAAATGCATACGCCTCTGGCGATGATCTGTCCATCCCAACAATTATCCAATTATGGGAGAAACCTCTTGGAAGGGAGAAATAATCAGCCCTGAGGGGTGAGCCCAGCCCTGCGCAGCCTCCACTCCTCATTGGCTTGGCTGCTAACAAGCTCTGCCATGGAGGAGGGCTGTTAACTCACTCATTTGTCTAATTAGCACTCTGCAATGAGTGAGTAACCCCAATGCCCTTGCTAGCCTGGGGACACGCCATCCTGAGCTCAGGAGCTGTGCGCTGAGCTGTGCTGGGTCTCGTGCCAGCCGGCAGCGTCCCCTGTGGGCTCACACAGCTGCAGAGAGGGGCCACATCCCGTCCCACGCTCTTCTGCCAGGGCAATGCAGCAGCTGGCACTCGGGTCTCCCTGCACACTGACCATGCAACCATTTTCTCTGCCTGTTTTTCAAGCCCGAGAGTCCTCCAGCCCAGCTCCCGCTGCTGCCATTTGTTATTCAGACCACACTCGTCAGCTGCAGGGAAACCCATTTCATGCCTGTTAGCAGAGGCTGCGCAGCAGAGGGACAAGACACCCCGTCCAGGGCGACTCTGCTCCGTGCCATCCCCCACAAGAGGGTGGCTGCAGAGGGGATGGGTGCACCTGTGGCTGGGTCCTGCGCTCGCCAGCTGGCCCCGGCATTGGACGTGGAGCTGGCCGTGGAGATGCCAAGCCGTGTGCTGGCGCCCTGCCCTGCTGCACAGGAGAGCACGGCTGGGGGAAGAGGGAGCCCTCCCTGCGTTGTGTCCCTGTCCTCAGTGGGAGGAGGGCCTGAGCTCTGCCACGGCATGCCTCCTCCCACGTGCTGCCCTGATGGCGCAGCCAGCGATGCTTCCCGAGGCTCCCCAGGGACCAAAGGCATCCCGGGCAGTAGGGAAGTGGGTTACAAGTGCTGCAATGGATCACGAGCCCACACTGTCATGGGGATGCCTTTCCTGTCACCGGGGATGACATCGCTCCTGGCTGGGAGCTGGTCCCAAACTCATCACAGCACGGCGCGCCCTGGACCTGTGCATGTGGGTACATGCGTGGCACATGGCTTCCCAGGACACAGATGGGATTGTGCACCCAGCCAGCTCCACGGCACCGCCAGGACACTGCCGGGACATCGCTGCCATGCAGCCCTGTGGCTCAGCTTGATTTGAACCAGCAGCATGAAGCCAGGATACAGCCCGGCACTGTGCCAGGGACATGGTGGACTCCACACATAGGGCAGTTCTTTGGCCGGTGGGAGTTGGGCATGGTCCAGGGCTGAGCAGGTGGCCAAGGATGCATAAAGTGGCTCTAGTGCAGGGGAGAATTCCCGTAGCCCCCCCCCTGGGATGAGGTAGAGCCACCCCATGCCTGCAGGGTGGGATGAAGCTTGGGTTTCGCAAGCATCTGCAGCACGGTTTGGGTTTCAGCAACGTGAGCAGGGATGGGGGATTCGCAGTGCGGGGCCAGGACACCTGCTATGGGCAGAGCCTTGGGGACGCCTCCCGGTCCCCCCCCATGTCCCCCTCACCTCTCGGAGCTTGTCCATCTCGTTCTGCACCACCTGCTTGGCCAGCTCCGTCTCGATGAGCCGCTGGCGCAGGTCCTCGTTCTCCTCCTCCAGCCTGATCCTCTTCTTCTCCACTGCCTCCAGCTCATTGTGGAGCCTCACGGAGACATCCTTGGCCACCTGGGGACACAATGGAGCTGTCATCAGGCTGGATGCAGCATGCTGGACCACAGCTGGGACCACAGCACCTGGGCACCTACAGTCCTCACACAGCACCCACAGAGATCATCAGGCTGTTACCGAGATCCTTTGAAGCAGACATCGTGCTGGCCCCCGTGGGTGTCTCCTCCATCGGGGGCCGTGACTGCCATCCCCCCTTTGCCAGCTGCGTCCCCATCCCCTGGCCAAACTCTGCCCTCCCCAAACTTAACATGATGCTGGGGGATGCTCGTCGCCTTTTCGTACTTTCTTCCCTCACAGCAAGGCTGGAAAAGCCCCCCCGAGGCTGGAAGACCTGGTGGGCAGCACCAGAACAGGCAGCCTCTCGCTGTGGGCAGCAGCTGTGCTGGCTGGGAGAAAGGCGAGCTGCTGCATCGTGTTACGGAAAAAAATGGCAGCTGGCCCTGGGGCGAAGGGTGCCTCCCTCCATCCCGAGCACAGCCCAGAGCCTCCCCTCCAGAGCCCTGCAAGAGGGCAGCGCCCCGCACAAAGGGAGCTTAATAGCACAGAGCGTTCACTCCTGCATTTGCAGGAAGGGAAAACCCATCCCCAGTCCCCCTGGTTCCCTGCCCAGCCCAGAAAGCCCCACTGCAGGGCTGGGGGGGCTCAGGCCATGGGGTCGGGCTCCCGTCCCCCGCCGAGGACAGGCTGCACTTTCTTTTGCTGAAGGGGAGAAGCCGGAGGGGGATGTTTTTGGCAGCAGCACCCCAAGCTGGGGGCTGCTGGGCGGTTTGGGTAGGGGCCTAGGCCCCTGGCAAGGACAAGCAGGGCAAGGTGGGTTTGCAGGCCTGCACCTGTGGAACATCTCAGCTCCAGACTGGCTGTTTGCTGCTCAGAACAGAAATTGCTCCTTAAGCTGTTGGCCGTCCAGCCCAAGCCGTCTCCAGCTGCCGCCGCACCCCCGTCCTGGCAGCGGCTATGTCGGCAGGAGCACTCAGCAAACACCCACTGGCACCAGCGGCTCCTCGAGGGCCAGCGGCTGGCGAGGGTGCGGCAACGTCACCCAGCAGAAACCCCCTTGTCCCTGCCCCAGCCCGGTGTGCTGCGATGCCTGGGGCTCTGCAAGGGGAGCAGCTCCCACGTCCCCAGGGTGCTGAACCCCCGCTCCCTCCCTGCGCACTCATGCTGCTCCAGCCCACGGCAGCAGCCATGTCTCCATCAGTGCAGGATTTAGGGAGCTCAACCCCCGGGCACATGGCCGGGCTGGGCACCAGCCCATACAGGATAAATCCCATGTATGGTACTGCAAGATACCGATGCTTGGGCAACGCTGGCCCTCTCCACCCTTGGGATTCCCCCAAATGCCCCTGTGACCAGACCACCCTGTGACTAGCTGAAAGCACTGCTCCCCACTTCTCCTCTCACCACTGGTAGCAGGCAATTCTGATGCCCCCATCAACAGCCCCATCAACAGCACAGCCCTGCAGAGCTCCCTCCAGCCCAATATCCCCGCCACCTGCTCGTGCCTCACTAGCCGCCACCTCCATACCTCACCAAAAACCACTCTGGGGGACCTGGGGACTGCGCGGATGGGGACACCGCTCTCCTGGCCTCACCTTGACGTCCTGCTCGAGGCTGTGGATGAGCTCGCTGTCCACCTGGCCCGTCTGTGCCACGCGCAGGCTGCGGCGCTCGGCCTTGCGCAGCCGGTACTGCAGAATGCGGCAGGTCTTGCTGGCCTGGTCCAGCTGCTGCCGGAGCTCCTGCAGCTGGTAGACATCCTCCTCCATGTAGACATCCCTCATCTCCAGCATCTCGGCACGCAGCTCCTCAATCTCATCCTGCGGGGAGATGCGTGTTAGACCCCACAGCCCGCTCTCCCGTCTTTACCCCAGGACACCTCCCCACCATGGCTTCCAGCCCTTCCCCATCCCACGAGCCATTTTCACAGACCTTCAACCCCTCGAGTCAAGCCCCATCCTTGTAGGAAAAGGGCTCAGAGACAGCTGGGCACCATCACCCACTGGTGAGCTGGCCACCCGGCAGGGAACAGCCAACACGGGTGCCTATAAATATTTGTGGTAATAGAAAGAGGAAGGTGGGGGAGGGAAAGGAGCTGCAGGAGCAGCACAGAGGCAGCAGCCGCGGCGAGAAAAATGTAGGTTGTCTTTGGAAAAGATGTGTCAGAGAGGCAGACAAGGGAAGGAGGAGATGGCAGGCGAGGACAGGGGAGGCAACACGGGGACACGAGTGAGATGCTGCCAGTGCTGGGGACCAGAGGTTGCCCCTCGTTTTGCCACCAAGCAGCAGTCACTGGGCTGGCTCCCCCCTCCACCCCTTCCTGGTCTCATCAGCTCTGATGGTGACAAACCTCTCCCAGCCCAGCAGAGCCTCCGGTGCGGGGCTGTGGTGCTGCTGTTGCAGGGGTGACATCCCGCTGGCACCAGCGCTGACCCAAAGCCTCCCCTGGGTCTGCGGCACACAGCCGCTGTGGGACCCCTTGCACAGCCGCAGCCCCAGTGCCGCCTCCTTGTCCAGCACAGAGCTCGAGGACTGTCCCCTCCGGTCCCTGGGGACTCACACAGGCTGCACCCCCAAAGCCCTTTTCAGGTCTCCATGAACATGGTCTCAACCCCGATCCTCCAAGCAAACGCTCCAGCCATTGCACCGGCTGTTTTCCTCCTTGACGAGACCCAGTGGACCCGGCACACCCTGGGAAAGGATCGAGCACCTGCTTTCCTGCCAAAAAAGCCCTGCCACTAAACACCTCCTGTCTCTGCCAAATGAGATTGCCACTTGAGAAGTGAGGGGCTCACGCTGCTGCCTTGCACAGTGGCACAGCCCAGGAGGGGCTGAGATGAGGATCCGGCACAGGCAGCAGGGATGCCCAGCCCCGATTCACCCCAGGCAAAGGGGGACAGGACCCTGCTGCTCCTGACACTGCCCGTGACAGTGGCCCACAGCCTGAGACAGCAGCACCGCACTGGCTCTGCCAGGCGCTGGCACGCTCGCTGCCGTGCTCGCCCAGCCCGGACAAAGCCCCAGCTGCAAGAATTCCCCCGAAAGGCGAAGCCAAGCCCAGGGAGGGGGGGCGGCAGCTGTGAGAACAAGTCACAGTCGCTCACTGTTGGCTTTGAACACTACGTGACAAATAAGGAACGTCAATTGGACAATCCTGGATTATCTCCTGACCCAGGCTGCCGGAGCCCAGTGGCACTGCGGCCACCAGTGTCCTGCCACCCTCCACCATCCTGCTTCTTGCTGGGGGGTCTCGAGAACAACAGCAGGGCAGAGACAGCCCCAAGGCACCAAGATGGGCAGTGGGGTGTCCCAGGGACACCCGGCCGGGCTGCTCCCAGGACAGCCAGGGAGAGTCCCATGAAGGGGCATCACCGCAGGCACGGTTCAGAAACATCCCCCAAGAGCTGAGGTGTGAAACGCCCTGGGGACGAGCTGCACGTACCAGCAGACAGCCCTGCGATGGCTGCAGTGCACCCTGGGGCAGCAATCCCGATGGAAACCCACTGCCAGCGCTGCCCATCCCACATGGCAGTGCCACCACCCCGGGGACACCAGCAAAACTCCTGGAAGCCAAACCAGCCGGGGAGTTGGTTTATGGGATCTATTCCTTGGGAGCTTTCATGGGAAAAAATACATTATGCATTGGAGGTGAGCAGGCGCTCTGCAATGGGGTGGTGGACAACAACCTTCCACCACCAAAGTCATGTGAATCGTGGCTTGAATATGGTTGCAAAGGCACGCGGGGCTGCCTGCATCCCACTCCAGTGCTGACTCTACCAGGTCCTGTTTGCCATGCGGCTTTCCCAGGCAGAAGCCAGGCAGGGCAGGGAGCAAGGACCTTGGAAAAAAAACAACCAAACCTTACATTTGCTGGAAGGAAGCCTGGGCTCGCCATGCTAAGAGCTCCTGCTTGTTTATACCTCGGGTTGTAGCAACCGTTATTTTAGGGGGAGGCTGTGTCCAGCACAAGCCGCTCCTTCGCAGGGTGCTCCCACGGGGAGCAGGGCTAGGGGGTTTGCATCAGGGCTGGTGCTGAGGGGGCCGGGAAAGCAGTACCTCCTTTCGCTCCAGTGGCAGGAATTTGCCTGCAGCCTGTAATGCCAATAAACCCAGGCAGCAGCCGCAGCCCAGCAGCCGCACAGCCTGCCCCAGCTTGCCCCTCGGAGGCAAGCCGTGCCGCTAAGCCATAGTAACTGGATTAGGATGGGAGAGCAGAAAAGTGCCAGCAAACTGGAAGAGAGCTTAGGATGGCAAAGCTGACCCGCTCCGCGGCCGGGCTGCGGCAGGCAGAAGAGCCGCGTGGCTCCTGGGGGCAGTGCGTGGGGTGCACAACGGCCTCTGACAGCTTCGGGGGTCTGCGACATCTGCATGTTTTCCAGCGTTGATGCCCAAGTTAGCAAAATCAAAGCAAAAAATCCACTTGGATAGAGGTGAGAGCATACCAAGGAGTGGGGAGGAATCCCCTGGAAACATCCGGAATTCAGGGGTGGTGTTGCAAGCACGAAGCACCATAAGCAATTCTAAATAAAGTGAGAAATGGAGACGAGGTGGGCAACACCGAGGACAAGATAAATTACTTCCTTCCAGCCCGTGGGGGCTGCTAGGCTCGGCCACTTGTCCTGTAAACAAAAAGGCACCCACCCCTACATGGAGTCACCAGCTGCCAGCACCCATGGGCTGCTCAACGCCTCCATCCTCCAGGGTTATCCACCACTGCATCTGTGCTCGCCCCACCTCTGCAGCAGCAAAGGTTACATGGGTTTTTTCAGGACAGAAGTCCCCTGTCTTAGAAAAGACACCAGGGATCTTGCAGTTCCAGGAGACTTGTTTCACCGCCCGAGGGATGACGGTTTGCAGAAGCAAACACCCGGCTTGTGTTTGCCGGGGCCAGGTTACACTCGACGGAGGAACCCCAGAGACAAGACACAACTTCAATCCTCTCCGAGCAAACCTCAGAGAAACTGTCTCTCCTTGGGGAGAATATTAGGGAAACTAAGAAGCGGCAAGGTGGGATGCACACTGCCTGGTTTCAGAAAAAAGCCCATGAATTTTCAGAGCAGGAGAAGGTAACAGCTACAGCCATGTCTGCGCACCTACTCGCAGGACATCAGCTCCTCTGGGAAGAGCAAGACCTGGAAGGGGCTGAGCTTTAGGGTGATGGCCCTACCGGCAGCATGGCAGATGACAGAGCACACCGCAGAACGCAGGCCAGGCCTGTCACGGGTTGCGGCAGAAGAGTGAAACCCTCAGACCTCCTACCCAAGGGGACTAACACACTGGTGTAGGTGCCTGCAAGAATGCAGTAAGCTCAGACCAGACCAGGGGACGCGCGCTGTGCAGTGCTCACAGCTCCTTGGTGGGATCCACTATCTTTTAGAAGCAGAAAGCAGCAGCAGATAAAACCCAGGATCATGCAAATAACAACATGGCTGGCTGTCGTGCTGCTTACAGCACATACACCCGCAGCTTTGGCAGCCCCAGGCTCTGGGGCGCAGCCAAGCAGCAGCTGCCTGCCCGGGGGGGACAGGCAGCCCTCTGGGGAGCACAGCCCTGCCCACATTTGCACCTTCCACCCGCACCCCCAAACCTCAGCGCAAGATGCAGAGGAGCAGAAAGGGGGGAAGCTGCCCTTGTGTTTTGCATCGATGCCTTTGTGCGGAGCTCGGGGCCATGCTGGCAGCGGGTGTGCCCGCAGGAGAGCCTGCGATCCCTCGGGCAAAGACGGGGATTACCATCCAGGACGAACAAGCACTGCTTCCTCTGAGATTACAGGACAAAAAAGCAGCAGCTTTCAATTAACTCTGAGCCCTTGCCAGACAGAAGAGGGAATTACGCTAGGATTTGCGAGGGAAAAAATAAAATCAGAGGGCATTTTTAAAGGGAATTGCCCAGGGTGCCCAGGCATGTCCCCTGCCAGCGAGGGGGTCCCAGCAAATGCAGCTCACCCTGAGCCCACACTGGGGAACAGTGGGTGAATGGATGGGTAAGGGACACCCATGTGTCACACATAGGGGTTTCTTTAGGTGTGTTAACAGCAGCTCTAGCCCAGCTCTGACAGTAAACATCAGCCAACCTTTCCTCCATGTCAGGCTGGAGCTCAGCACAGCTGCCTGCACGCTGCGCCCCACGGTGCCCTGCCCCAGCCGGCACGCCAGCTCCCACTCAGAAGAGAGCACAGCATGTTGGCGAGGGAAAAATCAACATTTCCCAGCTTTACACCTGCCCCCATAAATTAACAGACAAACAGCTGGGGGCTCTCTGCAGCGCAACCTGCATCACACAGCATCCAAAAAAGCAAGAGGCTGCAAAGCCCCTTCCAGGGCAGCTGCTGATGGGGTGATACATGGCAGACCCCTGCACCCTGGCTCTGCCCAAGGCTACTGGGTCCCCAGGGCATGGTCTGTGCCCCTGTGGCCTGGCAGGGTCCGAGCAGCAGCAGAGCTGGGACCCAGCACCAAGCAGGCTGCCCAGACACAACCTCCGGGTCCCCCATGTGGACCAGGAGCCCCTGGGGGATGCTCTCAGCAAGCCCTCGCTGGTGGCACGCACCGGTCCCCAGCTGCCTCAGGGAAGAGGAGGCACCCACCCACCCACCCACGGTGTTTCTGCATGGAGCCGGGAAATGTGCACAAACCCTGCGGGATGTGGGGTGATACAGGGCAGGGAGCAGGAGCAGGGCAGGCAGGACTGTGCTCCCGGCGTTACGTGGCACTCGCCTAAGCCCTTTCCCATGGAGAGAAGAGGAAAGGGTTTGCAGGCATCCCCTCCCCTCACTCCAAACCCTCTCCTGTACCCACTCTTTGTCTGCCTGTCCCTCTGCAGCTGCTGCCGTATCACATCTCACATTTTCCAGCCCGCTGAGCAGGGCCAGGAGCTGCTTCTCCATCACATGGCTCAGCAACAGTGAGACAGGGCAAGGACACCCGAGACGCCTCCTCCCTCTCCAGGCTGCTAACCTGCATGTGAGAAACAGCCCTTTTTGAGGAAAATGCTCAAAATAACCCATTTATGGGGGGGGTCACGGCAGGTCCAAGCACCCAAGAGCAGGGGCAAGAGGAGATACTGGCCCACCCAGTATACCCAGAGCAGGAGGAGGAAGGCAGAGCCTTGCAAAAAGGCTCTGGGTTGCAGAGAGAAATGGGTGAAGTGTGCTTAAATATATACATTTTATTATGGCAGCCGAGGAAAGATACAACGTGAGCTGGCACTGCTACAGAGGCTGCGATGCGCTCTGCTGGGAAGCTCCAAAACCCAGCGTGCATCACATTGGTGCACACATGCTCAGCCCGTGCCAAAACCCTCCCACCCCCAAAAATCCTTGTTTCTCTCTAAAAACGCACCAGGTTTTAGCCTACTCTGATGAATAAATAAAAAAAATACTCATTTACAGCTATTTGAGTGAGTCCTAGGAAATAAGTCACCTCTACTAAGTCTGATTCACTCACACCCAAGGGGAGGGGAGCTGCCGAGGCCAGAGGCCACCCCTGCAGGATCCCTGCACGCTGCTCATCAACCTGGGCTGCATGGCAAGGCAGGTGATGCTGATCACTTGGGTTAGGGCTTTACTTTTGCCTTAAGGCCCCAAATCCCTGAATTTTTAGCAGAGATGGCACAAGCCAGCACCCTGCTGCAGCCCAGCAGAGTGTTCTGCTCCTTGCTGGAGAAATGGGGCAAACCTTCAATTTTTTTGGAGCACAAGGGGTGCGTGAATCTGGCTGCGACTTCTGCCCAGCTGGAGCCAGGGTACCACCCCATCGGTCTCCTGCTCACGTGTCAGGAGAAGCAAGCTACAACACTGAAACATGGTTATAAGCAGGATGCATGCCAGGGAGGAGACCCACACACTGGCATGAGCACACATTGGAGATATCATGACAGAGAAGGGAGGATGCCACCAGCATTAGCATCCCCACGGCACTTCTTGGTGCACAACTCCGGCAGCTCTCTGCTCTCCCCACTGCTCCTGGCTAGGGGATTTCAGTTGCCAACCCTCATGGCAGGTAAAATACTCACACCCTGCACACGTGCAGCTTGCTGGGAAGAAGATCACATGGAAACGGAAGAGGCAATTGCTCGGTCTGCAGGAACAGCAGCATTTGCACACGTGTTCTGGGAAACCGGAGGGGCCTCATCTGTATTTTTCCAGCTCTCGGTAAATCAAAGCCCTTAAGCTCTTGCTGCTAATTCTGGCAGGAGTTGGGACACCAGCTGTGAACTGGGGCTTTGCTAATGGATAAAGGGCCTGATTGAGCATCTTTGAATGTGTCAGTCAATGCCCAGTTCCCACCTTGAAGCTATAATCCCGATGCATTTACAAACTTTGGCACCAGTGGTTGAGAGCTGGTCCGATTTCCAACCAGCGACATCCAAAGAGCAGCCAGCAAGATGTGATACCTACTCCCGAACCCCCCAGCAGGTGATGGCCCAAGCACCTCATCCACAGCTTCACCCCAAAGAAGAGCAGAGGGTGCAAAATGCCTGCAGCACTCCAGGACATGGCACCCACTGGGTGTTTGTACCCACCCCGCAGCAGGCAGTGCGTGCCAAGGTGTGCCAGGTTGATGTGCAACTGGAGGCAGATCAGCTCAGTGCCCCTGTCCCCACGCAGCACATCTGCCCTAGCTTCACCATGTGCCCATGAACTAGGCAGCCACACCGCATGCCTGGAAAAAGGCCCCAGGGAGCACAAGAACTGGCGGAAAGAAGAGAGCTGGAAAATCTCCCCAGGGTCTGGCAGCGTCAGCAGGCAGGGAGGGCAGTGGGGAGCATCCCACCCTGTGCCAGGCCAAGCTGTGCCCAGCGGTGCAGGGTCAGGCAGTGCCATGCTGTGTCCCAGGATGCCAAACAGGGCTGAGCTAAACTGTGCCGAGCCAAACTGTGCCATGCTCAGCCATGCCAAGCTGGGGCCATGGTAGGCTTGGCCATGCTTGTGCTGAGCCAAGCTGTGCCCATCTAGCCATGCCAGGGCAGGCTGTGCCCACCTGGGTCACTCCAGGAAGGCCCCTGCCGAGCCAAGTGGTGCCCAGCCATGCCACAACATGCTGGACCATGCCCAGCCAGGCCTTGCTGTGCTGAAATAGGCCATCTTGGGCCCAGCTGGGCCATGCTGTGCCAAGCTGAGCTTTGTCCTATGTCCATGCCAGGCTTAGGCTAGCCATGCCAGGTTAGGCAAGCCAAACCCTATATCCAGCCACGCCACACTACGCTGAGCTGAGCCAAGCCCAGTCATAGCACACCAGGCTGTGCCATGCTGCGCTGACCTGAGCCCAGCTACACTGTGCCAGGCCATGTCCAGTGATGCTGGGCTGGGCTGAGCCATGTCGAGCCCTGCACCCAGCCGTGCCATGCTGTGCTGCCCACCTGAGCCAGGCCAGGTTATGCTCAGTGATGCCCTGCCAGGCTGAGTTGAGCTGTGCCCCAGGATGCTGCACTGTGCTGCACCCTACACGGGGATGCTGAGCCATGCATTGCCCAGGGATTGCTCTGCCATGCTAAGCCATGCCCTGGGATGCCACTCTGTGCCTAGGGATGCCATGCCATGCCATGGCCTGGGATGCTGTGTTGAGCCCAAGGATGCTGAGCCATGGCAACCAATGCCCTGGGATGCCACACCATGCCATGCTATGGCCAGGGATGCTGTGCCATGCCAAGCCATGCCCTCAGAGGCCATGCTGTTCCATGCCATGCCATGCCATGCCTTTCCACGCCATGCCATGCCCAGGGTTGTTGAACCACGCTACAGCCAGGGTCGCTGGGCCTTGCTGAGCCATGCCCTGGGATGCCATGCGCGCCTTGCTACCGCCCCTGGATGCCATGCCGCACCGAGCCGTGCCCCGGGATGCCGCGCCATGCCACCCTACGCCGCCGTGCCCACCTTGAGATAGTCGTTCTCGGAGCGCAGGTCCTCCAGCTCGCGGAGCAGCCCGTCGGTACCGGTGTCCAGCAGCTCCTCGGTGAGGTCGGAGAAGGCGAGCGAGGTGCTGAGCTGCAGGCGGCTGCTGGCCATGGAGGCGGCCGAGGGCTCCTCGGGCAGCGGCGAGGCCTCGCCAGCCGAGGGCGGCGGCGGCGGGGCGCTGCCCGGGGACTCGCCGTCGCTGCCGCTGAGCCCCAGCTCCAGCGAGAGCAGCTTCGCCTCCTCCGAGGCGCTGCAGTCCGACACCTCCGAGCTGCTGTCGGTCAGGCCGGCCCCCGGCCCCGACCCGGGCACCGGCCCCGGCCCCGGCCCCGGCCGCCGCGCCCCGGCCGCCGCCGTCTCCGCCCCGCGGCACCGCCCCTTCGCCCGCGCCGCGCCGCGCCCCGCCAGCCCCTTGCCACCGGCCCGGGCCGCCGCCGCCGCCGCCCGCTTCTCGGGGCGCCCCTCCTTGCCGCCGACCGCCCGCCGCGGGTGCGGGTGCGCGCCGCCCGCCGCCAGCCGCGGGGCCGCGCCCGGGTGCCCCCCGCCGCCGCCGCCGGGCTCTTGGCCAGCGACCAGCCCGGCACCTCCTTGGGGCGGGCGGGCGACGGCGCCCGCTGCGGCTTCTTCTTCTTCTCCGGGAGCGGCGGCGGCGGCGCGGGGGGGCCCTGCTCCGCCGGCGCGGCCTCCATGTCCCGCTGCGCTGGTGGCTCGGCCCCGGCTGCGGCTGCGGCTGCGGCTGCGGCCCCGGCTCCGCCCGCCCCGCGCCGGGCGGGGACGCGCGCGGGCGGCGAACAAAAGGCGGCGGAGGGGGGGGGGGAGCGGGGGGGGCGGCGGCGCTGGCGGCAACAGCGACCCCTCCGCCCGCCCAGCGCCGCGCCCCGACGGACGGGGGCACCGGGGGCTCCCCACGGGCGGGGGGTCCCGCGGGCGGCGGGGACGCGCGGGTCCCTGGGGCAGCCGCGTGAGCGCAGCGCCTAAGGGCGAGGGTGCCCAGGCATCCCTGGGGACAGGGGTCCGCTCCTGCGTCCCCGCCTGTGAGCGGGTCGCAGGGGCCCCCGGGGGGGGGGGGGATGGGTGTCCCTGGAGCACCCGTCAGGGTCCCTCCAGGGCAGGTCTGGGGAAGGGGTCCCCAGGGTGTTCTCAGCAGTGCAAGTCCTCTGGCAGTCCCTGTGAGCGCAGGGACAGCCCCGGAGGTGGGTGTCCCCAGGGTGGGTGAGGGTCCCTGGGGCCCTCCCATGGGTGGGGGTCCCTGAAAGCACCACTGTAAGCGTAGGGCATCCTCAGAGGCAGAGGTCCCCCAGGTACCCCAGGGAGGGGAGGTCCCCGGGGCCCCTCTTGGGGAGGATCCCCTGAGGCATGTCCACAGGTGGGGGTCCCCTGGGGCCCCTGCCACACTGCCCAGGCCTGGCTCCAGCTGCCTGCCAAGCTGTCAGGGCGTGCGGAGCCCCTCGCAGTGCCTCTCCGGGGGGGAAGCCGTCAGCAGCCAGGGCCTGTGTGTCTGCTCCCACCCACCAGCCCGCGTCTCTCATACGTTAACAACCCGGCCCCAAACCCACTGCGAGCATCCGAAAGCTGGGTTTGAAAAATGCTCCTGCGTGCCTGCCCCTGCAGCAGTGCAGCTGGCCGCAGCCTCGCAGTGGGAAGCGGGGCTCTGCTGCCTTGTGCAGAGCCCCCGTACCCCCGCACTGCTCAGATTTGGCTTTTAATGCTAGGCAGCACAACCCCCAGGCAACAGCTTCTTTTCTCCAGGGGCAAACCTGAGTCTGGCTGAGGTGCAGAGCCCACCGCACATCTTGGTCAGCTTCTGCCTGAGATAAACACATGTGGGATTCATTAGGGCCTTGTTTGACACCCCTCCCTGCCTGACACGCAGCTCCCTGCCTTCCTTGGGGAGCCTCCCCAAGCCTGGGGTGCACTCTGGGACATGGGGTGGGATTTTACTCCCCCTCTCTGCCCTAAACCAGCCATGCATCCAGCATAGGAAAATCAGGATTGGACAACAAACCCAGGCTTTTATTGCAGAAATAGCTCCCTGCTGCTCGTGGCCTGAGCAAGCACTCTAAATGGGGTAGGTCCCTCCGGTCATGGCTCGCTGAGCCCCTTCTGCGGCTCTGCGAATCCTTAGGTGGGGGTCAACAACCAATGACCATGACAAGGGGGATGGGGGTGGAATAAGGACCCCAGGAAGGTGAGTGGGGCTTGGTGCCCCAGCCTTGTGCTGCAGCACAGCCACTGCACTGGGGCAAGGTCCCTGGGCGCTCCTGGCCCTTCTAGGCTGACCCGCAGCCACAGATGCTGTTTTCCAGGCTCTGGCACATCCCCTGATCCCACACCTTACTAGAAGCAGGCCGAGCTGTCGCAAGGCCCATCCTGCAGCTCAGGGCATGAGGGATGGATGGGGGCCAGCATGGCACTGCCCTTCTGTGTGTGCTGCAGAGCAACACGTGCCCAGAGCTAACGGGAAGGCTGCTCTCCCCACGGGCCTTGCAGCATCATTGGCGGAGTTGATTCAGCCCTGCTGCATGACTGCACATGCCCCTGTACAGGATGTCAGGCCCTGACTGACAAGTGCTGGGCTCATTAATGAAGATCATTATTTTTCCTCTGAGCAGTGGTTAATTGCGTAACACAAGGCATGCCATGGGCTGCCCTCGTGGAGCCTCACAGCAGAAGGGGAGCGAGGGATGGAGGCAGCCTGTCCCCAGCCTCATTGTCCTTGGGGACATCCCCCAGGATGCCGTAAGGATGAGGCACATGTGCCCCCCAAACTGCTCAGGGTAAATAGCTTTCCTGGAGAGCAGCCTCCTTCAGGGAAGCCCTTCTCCCTCATCTGGCTGGTCTCATCTCCTACCACTCCCTTGCTGGAGCTGGGGATGCATCCTGTACTTCTAACCTGGGTCTGGCTTGTCCCCACTCCTGTCCAGGTGGCCTCAGGTTTTCACTCGGTGGTGGACCCAAATCTCGTCATTGTAGGGTGTGCATCCAGTGGTGCATGGGGCATCCAGCTGTAGGCTTGTTGCATCCCACCACCTCGCAGCACAGCAAGCTGGCAACAGGCTTTGGAGGCAGGTGAGTGCTGAGCCAGCCCTGTTCTAGGACCACTGCCCAGGGGACAACTGCTCAAAAACAGAAACAGGTTTGGGGTGGAAGTGGGAGGGATATGAACAGACCTCAAAATATCCCCTGGGGCCGGCGGCAGTGCAGGCAGCCAGGTTTAGAGCTGAGCCAATGTTGCCCTGGGCCAGGCGCCTGGTCCTACGCTCACCATCCCCCTGGCACAGCCACAGAGATGCACTGGAGGACAGAGCCCTCCGCGGCCAGGGCTGTGCCAACTGACCTCATCAATGGTCTGTTGTAGCGTCTGGTCTTGAGCTAGCTGCTCCCAGGAGAATTATTCAATAAATTTGAATTAAATGCAGGCGGGTGGCTTTCTGAAGCCTCTGAAAGAAAAGCAATGAGCTTAACCAGCCCCCTGGGCCCGCAGGAGGTCTGGCTGGCAGCCAGCCGGAGCCAGGATTCAGCACATCCCTGAGCAGCGCAGAGGGAAAGGTCTGCTCATCAGCAACTGTGCTGTTGGAGATGGGGCTCCGGCAAGGCGGGAGTCCCCCTGGTCCTCCCAGGGACCACCAGGGCCTGGGAGAGGTGACACAGGTGAGGTGGCCGGAGGGAATATCTCCCTGCTGCACCACACAGGGTCCCTGGTGGATGCTGGCTCCTGGCACAGGGACACCAACGCTGCAGATCCCAGCCACCACCTCACAGGGGCTGCACTGGAATCAATCCCACCGTGCTTGGTGTGGACAAGGGCAGAAGCACCCCAGGGGTTCAGGGGGAACACATCCCTAAATATCTGTCCTGGATGCAAAGGACAGAGCCCTGGTGAGCACTGAGAAGCAGCACCCGAACGCGTATCTGGATCAGGCCCTGGGCTCTGCACGCTGTCTCTGGCTCTCAGTGACAACACTGGTTTCGCTCCAGACCTCTGATGAGGGTGTCAGGTACTTTTGGGTTATGATGCTAAAAACCTTGTAGCCAAGAGCTACAATTCAAAGAGCAGCGAGTCCTGGAGAGTGGCAGGAGGCAGAGCCTGAGCCCTCAGCCTGCAGGGGTACAACAGGACCCAGGGAACCTACATGCTGGCCCAATCTGTATTGATCAAAGCCAAGAAAACCCTATAAATTGATGGTCCTATAATTTCTTAGGGAAAAAAGATTTAGAAATGGTTGCAATGCCTAGCCGATACTCAGCATCCCCCCTGTTCAAACCATGCCTGAATGTGATATTAAGCACTTTTTATATGTATATATACACACACACACTATTTGAATGACAAATATTCTGATTGCGTTATTTTTAAACACCTGCATGCATTGCTTAGTGTAAGCGCCGCGCTTCCCCCTCCCCAACACTGCTTTCATTGATGGGGTTTTTGCTGCTAGGGAGGCTCCTGGGTGGGGACACGCAGCCAAGGGTGCAGGTAGCATCCCAGGGGAGGTTATGGGAGCAGAGGGAACAGCCTGTGTTGCCTGCCATGCCATGCTCACACCTGGGGGAATTGCTTTGCTTTCCAGCTGCAGCACATCTGCTTGCAGAGCAGCTTGACATGATGTTGCATTGAGGATGGTCTGCGGCAACCATAGCAACGGGGCTGCCTTGGTTTTCCACCTTTCCCAGCAGAAATGATACTGATTTCTCCCAAATTTGCTGCTGCCTGAGGGATGCCAGCAAAAACCTCTGGCCAGGCAGGAGAGTGGGGGTGATCTGCCCCTGGGGAAGGTGCCCAGATTGGGTTCTGCTGTCCCATGTCAGGTGAGGACTCTGGTGCTGGGCCCAGAGAGCAGCTCCACAGGCTCCAGGCACTCCCACCCCCATCAGCCCAAGCCTCCATAGAGCCCTGAGCCGCATCCCAAACCCTGGCTCTCTCCATCCAGTGTCCTCAGGGTGGGAAGCACTGCCAACCTGCCCCAAGAGCCCGGATCCCACAAGAGGAAGGAGGAAGAGTGAGGAAGAGCCAAGCATTCAAACACATCTGGGGTCAGCAGCGACCTGTGAGCAGACAGCAGTGCCAGCACAGCATTGTACAACAGAACGCCATGGTGTTGCCTGCTGAAATGACTACTGGGGTTTGGAGATGGGGGCCCTGTGTCCAGGAATAGACTATGGGAATTTAGGGTGTCAGAGCCGCCCTCCCAGATGTTGAGGGCACCCTGGGATCAGAGCAGGACCCAGTTTCCACAGCACAGCACCAGCACCTTGCTGACCTGCAGTAAGGCATTGAGAAATGCAGAGATGTATAAACCACAGAACGCACCCTGGACTCCCCTCCCCTGGCCCCAAGCTGCACCCACTCCTGTGCCAGCGGGTGTCAGGGCTGCTGCAGCTGTGGCACCCACTGGGCTGGCACCAGCTGAGCCTGGCCACGAGCCCGGCCATGAGCCCCACAGCCTCTCCCTGAGCCAATCCCACTCTCCAGCTTTGTGGACTTTGCAGCTCATGCTCTCCTATCATCACTGGTGATGCCCATAGTTCCTCACCATGGCCTCGGTGCAGGTCCCAGAGCTGCACAAAGCCCTACCCCCAGCCTGCCCTCCCCTTAGGGCATGGTCCAAGGGGGCTCTGGGCTGTTTTGCTGCTGCTCAGTGCTCCCCCTCTATCTGCAGCAGTGCTCTCAGGAGCTGCTTTTTGCAGGGAGTTCTTGCTCTTGGGGCACCAAGCCACCATGCTCAGGTCCAGGCTGCACTCCCCTGCACTCCCTGCTTTCACAGAATCATAGAATTATTTAGGTTGGAAAAGCCCTTTAAGATCACCAAGACCAACCATTCCCCTGACCCTGCCATCCCACCACTAAACCCTGCCCCTAAGCGCCTCCTCTGCCCAGCTTGTAAATACCCCCAGGGATGGGGACTCGACCACTGCCCTGGGCAGCCCCTTCCAGTGCTTGACAGCCCTCGTGGGGAAGAAATTTTTTCCCAATGTCCAACCTAAACCTGCCCTGGCACAGCTTGAGGCCATTTTCCTTCATCGCCCGTTCCCTGGGAGTAGAGCTCAACCCCCCTCTGCCGGCCAGCTCCCCCCTCCTGTCAGGCAGTTGTGGGGAGTGATAAGGTCTCCCCTCAGTCTCCTCTTCTCCAGGCTGAACAACCCCAGCATTGAGAAATGCAGAGATGGACAAACCACAAGACACACCCTGGACTCCCACTGGAGCCTGGCTGTCCCTGACACAGGTGACACTGCGGTGTGTGGGTCCAGAGGAGGGCTACAAAAATGATCTGAGGTCTGGAGCACCTCTGCTATGAGGACAGGCTGAAAGAGTTGGGCTTGTTCGGCCTGGAGAAAAGAAGGCTGCTGGGAGACCTGATTACGGCCTTTCAGTACCTAAAGGGGGCCTATAGGAAAGATGGGGAAAATCTTTTTAGTAGGGCCAACTGTGACAGGACCAGGGGTAATGGTTTTAAACTAAACCGGGGTAGGTTTAGACTAGATATAAGGAAGAAATTCTTTACAATGAGGGTGGTGAAACACTGGAAAAGGTTGCCCAGAGAGGTAGGGGAGGCCCCATCCCTGGAAACATTCAAGGCCAGGTTGGATGGGGCTCTGAGCAACCTGATCTAGTTAGCGGTGTCCCTGCTCCCTGCAGGGGGGTCAGACTAGATGACCTCTAGGGGTCCCTTCCAACCCAAAACATTCCGTGATTCTATGATTCTATGACATGAATGTTTATGAGGAGCAATGGGAGAAATTTGCTCCAGAAACCCAACACAGCGCTTAACACCTCTCACCTATGTTTACCCTGTGGGCACCAGGGGAAGCGCCTCTACACTGTGGCCAGGGCCCCAGCAGGCAGCCTGGAGACCAGTACCTTGGTCCTGGAATGGTCATGGGGATTTAAGGCATCAGAGTGGCCCTCTGGGATGCTGAGGGCATCTCCCAGGCTGCCTGCTCCTCCAGTCCAACTTCACAGGAGCCTCTCTGGGACAGGGTCAAGGATGTCACCATGGGCTTGATGCATCCTCCCACTCATGAGTCTTCTCCTGGCCCCGCACCCCAAAAGCCCAAAGCAAACCAAGGCCCTTAGCAAGCACAGAGTTCTGCCATAAACATCCAAATCAGTGTTTTCAGCCCCAGTTCTCAGCGGGCTGCTGGCCGAGGGGGCTGCGCAGCTGCGTTACCACCCAGTGCCCATGAAACAGCGCGGTCGCCTCTCGGTGCCACAGGGAGGGCGGGAGCTGGAGCCCAGCTGCGAGGCGACTACCTTAAAAATGGGCCACCGAAACCACACTTCCCAGTACTCTGCAGAGATGGGGTACTTACACTTCATTATACATACCAATGTTACTATGTTTCTACATTTATTTTGTATCACATAAATGTTACTATGTACATATATTTTGTATCACATAAGTGTGATACAGAGTTGCTTCAGCCTTCATCCAGTTTTTTAATTTGTATTTTGCACCCCCACGACCTGATACCTTTGGTGCTTTTGTGCCTTTCCCCTGGGAGCAGTGGGGGGCAGAGACCACAGCTCTGCTAAAACACTGCCCAGAGCACGGGCATCCCATTTTGGGCACCACCAGCAGCACGTTAGGAGGGCAAAGTCCTCCTTTTACTCCCATCTCGCTGATGGGGATGTGGTAGGGAAACAGCGACACCGCAAGGCTAGGCTGATATTTCAAGGAGGCTAATTATTAATTTATTGTTTGTTTTTTTTTCCAGATATCCTGCAGAACATTTAGGAACATCATGAGTAGAAAACCCAGTCAGGGCAGCCCAAAGGCACAGGGGTGGGCACTGGTCCATCTCTCCCACAGCCACCAAGGACAACTGAGGATGGTCAGCCATGATGGGGTGGAAGGAAGGACGGCAGCTCCATGGTTCAACCAAAGGCTCAAGAATACATAAAGAAAAGCCTAAATAAATTCTTCCCATTTCTTAACTTGGCCACTGAGAAACTATCACCTCCTGCTAGATGAAGGTTTTCAGGGCTGAACATTGTTGTGCTGACTACAGATTAGATTTTAAGAAGCCTCTGGTACATATATCTAGTAGGAAGGAGGAAAAAAAAACACCAACCAACGAACCAGCAAAGCCTGAAGCCATAGGAGCATTCAGAGCTCGAAGCTTTGACCCCAGTGCAAGCCCAGCTGTATTTGCACTCACATTTCAGAGAAGGGTTTGTAGGAAGAAGCCTAGGGCAGGCCTTGAGTAGTGCAAAGGAAGAGAGTTACAGAAGTCATCAATGCTTCTTCTCCTGAGAAAGGCTGAAATGATATTTTGTAGCTTTACAAATATGTAATATCAGGCCAGCATTTAGTGGCAATACAGAAAAAGCAAGTTAACACAAAGGAGAAAAAACACCCACATTTAATCTTCTCTGTTGCATCTTCCAATATACCTTATATAGACCTTAGTCAATCCTATCAGCTGAGCTAGAAGGAGCTCATCATGTGGGCTCAAGCCACCCAAGCACCATCTGCTCCTTAACCAGCTGCTACCAGGGTGCCCCACATGCACTAATCAGCCTGAACCCCTCGATGAGCCTCCATTTAAGCTCAGACCCAGGCCCTTTCTTAGTTCTTGGCCGTGGCACTGCCTAGGGTAGTCTCTCTCTTGTAGTTGCTCAAAGATTATACTGCTGGGAATTTTTGCTGTGGTCCTGATCTACTTCTGCTGTCCCCTTAGAAGGCAGCAAGTGTGAGGTCTGTTGTGATGACTCTGTAACCTGGCTCATGAACAGCAGCCTTTGGGTACAGAGGAGAGGTTGGCAGCTGCTAAGGGTGCCTGCCAGCCTGGTGGAGGTGCGTGCCTATATTATTTCTGTTAGGGGTGCAAAGCCCCAGAGAAGAGCTTGCATTGCAAAGAGCATTTTTCCTAGTAGGAGGTATAGCCCTTGATGGAAAACTTTCAGTGGTTGCTGAGCTGCTGTTCCCCTGTTTAATGAGCCCTGGGACATGCTTGGGTCTGTACCCCGTGGCCCTGGCACATGGCTTGGGCAGCCCATCCTGGTTGCTTTGGCTTGGTGTTAGCTTGGGTGACCCGAAATCTTGCTCAGCATGACCTAGGGAAAATCTGGATAGAAATTTGAAGGGTTTGGAAGAAGCAGCAAATGGTTCTGTGTGTTTTTCTATGCGTAGGGCTGCTGTGTTCATGCTGGCCGGTTGCTCGCCCCTTCCTGGGTGAAGCTGTTTGCTCAGGCAGCTGCTGCTGATCAAGCTCAGTGAAGAAACTTTCTGTCCTCCTGTGAGAAGGGAAGAGGGCTGGTAATGAAGGCTGGGGCAGCAGGTTCCTGCAAGGAAGAAGAGGAGTGGGGGTGTTCATGTGTGAGGAAGATGACTGGCTATATCTGAAAAGCAAGCCAACAACTTCAAATGAGTTTTACACTTTAGATACAGTAAGAAGACCTCTTTGGTCAAGCGAGGGAACCTTTCACCACTCCATTCCCTATGCCCTAGACTTACCATTTCCTCCTCATCTTTCGTATCACTTTCATGTGCTGTTTAAAGGCTACTTCTAATTAGCAGAGTGGAGCTCAAGCTGCAAAATCCAGAGGAGGGCCAGTGCAGAGACCAAGCCCTCAAATTCAAGGGGATTTAATTCAGCCAAAAGAGAACAGCCTGCTTACAAACCCCCCGAATTCAAGTTTTGAACAGTCTCAGTGTCCAAAAGTGCTTGCATTCAGAGTACAAGGAAGGTTCCATCTTTATCAAGTGGAGTTGTGACTCTTCTCCCTCTCCTTGTCCCAGGTGGGTACTGCAGCCCGGTGGGAGCGGTGCTAGGCATGCTGCCATCCCAGCTCTTTGGCTCATGCTCTCGGCTTCTCTGTCCCAAGCTCAGCAGCTTTGTGTCAAGTCAGTATTAAACAGGGGAGTCAGGATTTCTTTAGCGGAGTGCCTCTTCAGAAATAAAACTTACCCAGGTGTCACTTATTCTTGAGAGCTTGAACAAAAAGGGATTTATTTTTTTTTAAGATTTAGTCATTATAAAGCCTTCAGAGCTTGCAATATCAGTAAAATCAAACCAACTTTTAAGTAGTGGATGCTGTTAAAAAGACTATCTAATAAGAAACAAATATTTAATATAAGGTAGGTTCCCAGGTTACTTATAGCCTGAACCCTAGATTGCCTGTCTTGGCTGTGTGGCCCTATCCTGCCTGGCACCCTTTCTGTGCAGTGTGGGAATGTTACGGTGATGCAGGTGGCAGGGGAGGGATGAAGCAAGGTGCCTTCAGTGCTGCTTGCATGGAGGATGGCAAATTGTGGTGGTTTGACCCTGGCTGGACACCAGGGGCCCACCAAAGCTGCTCTATCACTCCCTTCTTTAACCAGACAGGGGAGAGAAAAGTAGATCCAAAGGCTTCTGGGTCGAGATAAGGACAGGGAGAGATCATTCCCCAGTTACCATCATGGGCAAAACAGACTCAACTTGATTAAATTAATTTAATTTATTACCAATCAAAATCAGAGAAGGAGAGGATAAAAACTGCTGAATCTTAAAACACTTCCCCCCCCCCCCCACTCCCAGTTCCTCTACCTACTCCCCCCAGAGGTGCAGGGGGATGGGAATGGGGCTTGGGGTCAGCTCATCACATGTTGTCTCTGCCGCTTCTTCCTCCTTGGGAGAGGACTCTTCCTCTGCTCCAGCGTGGGGTCCTTCTCACGGGAGACAGTCCTCCACGAACTTCTCCAATGTGAGCCCTTCCCACAGGCTACAGTTCTTCACACACTGCTCCAGCGTGGGTCCATGCCTCCCACGGAGTGCAGTCCCTCAGGAACAGATGGTTCCAGCATTGGGTCCGCTGTGGGGTCACAAGTTCTGCCAGCAAACTTGCTTTGGCGTGGGCTCCTCCCCCAAGGGTCCACAAAGTCTTGCTAGGAACCTGATCTGGCACAGGCTTCCCAGGGGGTCACAGCCTCCTTCCTTTGGGCATCCACCTGCTCTGGTGTAGGGTCCTCCACAGGCTACAGGTGGAGATCTGCTCCCCAGTGGGCCTCCCTGGGCTGCAGGGGGACAGCCTGCCTCACCCTGGTCTTCACCACGGGCTGCAGGGGAATCTCTGCTCTGGCACCTGGAGCACCTCCTGCCCCTCCTTCTTCACTGACCTTGCTGTCTTCAGGGCTGTTTTCTCTCACATCCTCTCACTTCTCTCCCCAGCTACTGAGCCACAGCTGGTTTTTTTCCTTCTTAAATGTGTTATCACAGAGGCGCTTCCACCATCACTGACTGGCTTGGCCTTGGCCAGCGGAGGACACAGGGAAAACTTCTAGCAGCTTCTAACAGAAGTCACCTCTGTAGCCACTCCCTCCCCCCCCGGACTTTGCTACACAAACCCAATACACAAATAAAGCCCCTGTAATGGGTTGGCCTGTGCACAAGAGCACAGTTACCACCTGTGGAATTGGAGTTGCTTGGCTCTGAGCAGCAGCCCTAATTACTGCTCATTAATAGAGAACCTATTTCAGTTTAATTGCTGAGAATTTGTGCTTCTGAAATAGAGGGTCTGATCTCTAATCTCCCCCCTGCTATAAAGCCTTAAGCAAGTCCTGCAGTCTAGGTAGAAGTTTTAGCCTCTTGCCCAACCACAGCAGACTTTGAAATGTGATTGAGGCTTTTCCATGTTGGGCTTGAATTCCTAAAGGTCTGGATGCTGATAGCAAATCCTTTCCATCTTTGCCTCTTAGCCACTTTTCCCACAAAACAAAGCATGAGCCAGGCTTGATTATGCTGTGGGTTTGAGGTATGGAAGCACTGGGGAGATGATGGGCTGATGGTTAATGAATGTTGAAAGCCCACAAGAGTAGGCTCTTGGGATGGTTTGGGAAGTTCAAGCTTGCAGCTGACTCCCTGTATGGGCAGGTCAGCCTTTCCTGGCTGAGAAGAAAATCCATGCAAAACAGGCTCCAGGACGTGAAATAACAGAACCTTACTGTGAGGGCTGGTTCACTTGGGGGATGGACAAAGCAGCAGGGTGAGCCTCGGTTTCCGCCCTGCTGAGCTGCACAGGGGTGGACTCGCAGTGGTCGTGAGTCATTGCAGTGCAAAGAGCATCTGGTGAAGAAGGTAAGGGTGGATAAAACCACTGCAAGCTCCTCTCTCTGGTGGCTCCCTCCTCAGAGAGGCCTAAGTGAGCAGAGGAAGGTGCTCACCCTGCTGCCTGTACCTGGTACTGGCTGTGGGATGAGCATGCACAGGACTTTCTCCATCACCAAGATCTCATGCGCTCTGTTTGGAGAAATAAATCAGCCTGGATGTTAGCTCAGCAGGATACCTGAAAGCTTAATAGATGCCTGACACAACACATTTCCAACGTGCTGGTATAAATTGAGCACATTAATAACCCTTTGGGGCTGGTATCTAAAGAAATGGGAAGCACTGAGCTCCTACAGTTGCAAGCCAGAGGCTAAATTCTCATTTTGTGTATGTGTGTGGGAGACGCAGCCAAACATCTGGGTCTCCTGCCTTCGTGTGCAGACTGTTGCTTGCCAAACGGGATTCCCAGCACGTGGCCGAGGGTGATGTGCTGCTGAGTTGCGTAGGTATGAGGCATTAGCTACTGAGCTGTAGAGCTAATTTGATATGCTTTATGTCAAACATTTGTAGCAGATAGCAGCTGTTTGCAACTCCTACTATTTTCTCACTGGAGTGCTGGCTAAGAAGGGTGATATTTTTATTAAAAAGGCAGCAGACGATGCTTCTGTGGGTAGGAGAGTTGGTGTGGATGCCCATCAGGAAAAGTGGTGCCATAGAGATGCCTCAGGTGATGCTTTTCTGGAAGGTGGAAAGCATTGGTTGTCTCTGTGCCCCATAGAACCATCTAGGTTGGAAAAGCCCTTTAAGCTCATCAAGCCCAGCCATTCCCCTAACCCTGCCATCCTACCACTAAACCCTGGCCCTAAGCACCTCGTCTGCCCGGCTTTTAAATACCCCCAGGGGTGGGGACTCGACCCCTGCCCTGGGCAGCCCCTTCCAGGGCTTGACAGCCCTTTCAAGGAAGAAATTTTTCCCAATGTCCAATCTAAACCTGCCCTGGCACAACTTGAGGCCATTTCCCCTCGTCCCATCACCCATTCCCTGGGACCCGAGACCGACGCCCCCCGGCTCCCCCCTCTGTCAGGCAGTTGTAGGCAGCGATAAGGGCTCCCCTCAGCCTCCTCCTCTCCACGCTGAACACCCCCAGCTCCCCCAGATGCTCCCCAGCAGCCTTGGGCTCCAGACCCCTCCCCAGCTCCGGTGCCCTTCTCTGGACACGCTCCAGCCCCTCCAGGTCCTTCTGGGAGTGAGGGGCCCAACCCTGAACCCAGCATTCGAGGAGCGGCCTCACCAGTGCCCAGGACAGGGGCACGGTCACTGCCCTGCTCCCGCTGGCCACGCCAGTCCTGATACAATCCAGGATGCCATTGGCCCTCTTGGCCACCTGGGCACACTGCTGGCTCATATTCAGCTGCCTGTTGACCAACACCCCCAGGTCCTTTTCCACCGGGCAGCTTTCCAGCCACTCTTCCCCACACCTGTAATGTTGCATGGGGTTGTTGTGACCCCAGTGCAGGACCTGGCCCTTGGCCTTCTTGAACGTCACACAATTGGCCTTGGCCCATGGATCCAGCTTGTCCAGGTCCCTCTGCAGAGCCCTCCTCCCCTCCAGCAGATCAACACTTGCACCCAAAGGTAGGACCCAGCTGGTGGCCTGCAGAACTGAAGCTCGGGAGTGCAGTTTCCTCTGGTTTTCCCTGTATCCCAGCAAATCATCTGCAGCTGCAGGCAGGCTCCTAAGACTGAAGTCATGCTTTGCCATAAAACTAGGAAGAAAATAAGTTTCAATGGTTTCAATTTTTTTTTCTCTGAGGCGTGGTAGTTCTACCCTCCAACGTGCTCTCCAGGAAACCTCGGGAAGAAGGACAGGCCCCAAGTCTGAGCCTGGCACAGCCGCCAGGCAGGAGCCTCGCCTGCGTCCACTGAGTCTGGTTCCCCTCTTCTTTGGCATGCAGCAGGCCTGTTGTGGGAAATATTGTAAATGTGGGGGAAATAACTCAAGTGACATCTGGTCCACTTCAATCACAGCCTCCAAGCAACAGAGCCACAAATATAAACATTTTTTAGAAATGGAAAAAAATTCCTCTTGTCCTCTCTTGTTCTTTTATATCCCTGAGATGTAGGGGTTTGGGTCCACTTGTAAGACTGCCCAAAGAGAGGTTTTATGAAACCTCTTTACGGCTTTGTGTGTGGAGACTTTTCAGGGATATTGGATTGGAGCTTGAGGAAGGCAGTTGCAGCTGAGGAGTCAAAGGCTTTGCCAACTGTTGGACACGACCACATAAGATGGGGGGTTGTGTGGGCTCTTCTTCCCACTGGTTGTGTCCTGAGAGCTCAGCAGGCATCACCTGAAGGTCTTCTGTGAAGGGAAGAGAATTGTAATAGGGCACTTTATGAATGGGCTAAATAGTTGCTGCACATCTGCTCCAGCTCTGAGCCTTGACCCTTCCCAGCATGTTAAAGGGCATGGCTTTTGCAGTGCGATGCAGGATGCTTTGCTTCCTCCTGGAAAAATAAACTCATGGTGAGGCTGTGCCATGGTGGGATTCCCTGTCCCCCCTTGCTGTTTTAGTTGCACTCAGGAGGCAGCACAAGCCCTGAAAAGCTGCAGCACTGGTCCTGTTGTGCCATGGCATCTTCTTGCTGGGATTTTAAGCTGTGGGAAGAACAACAGGAGTCTTGGAAGTGGATTTAATCCAAGTTGGTTTTGCTGGTGAGTTTTTTTTTTTTTCCAAACTGCAGTATCCCACAAGATGGTGCTGTGGGATAGGGGACACTGCCACTGAGACAGGACTACAGGGCCCTTGCTGTGGCTTTATGGCACTGAGTATAACAGAAAATTAATTTGTGGCTTCCGTAGAGGAACTGAGGATTTGTCACAGTGTCTTTGCAAAGGTCTCTTCAGGGACCTCAGGTAGGGAGTGAGCAACATCGTCTGTAACTGGGAGAGGTCCCTCCACAGAGGGAAAGTAGTCCCCAAATCCCATTAAACAGTACATAAATGACAGCTCATGCTGAGCCCTTTTTCACTCAGAAATTAATGCTGCTGATGTTATGCTCAAAATCTTCTTTACAGTCGAAAAGGAAGCACACTTTATGTGTAAGTAAAGCCAAGAACATATTGCTAGCATGTACAATATCTTAAGAGTTTAACCATTATCAAACAAGATAGGTTGTTGCAGAAGAAGAAATAATGCTATTAAAACCGTTATACATGCACTTAGTTTCTACCCCTTTTTTGGGGGTTATGCTCATCTCTGCCTTGCTCTCCTGGCTCCTAAAGTTGGTGGTTTCCTTCTGGTAGCGATGGGGGGTGTTAAAGCAAGTTGTCAGCGTCTGAGTCCTTTGGTAAGAATATGGTGTTCCTGGTGGTGATTCCTGTTTGCTTGCTCTAGGATCCTCTTGGGGTCACTTCTTTATATTTGCTAACATGGCTTTATACTTTTGCCCTTTCTTCATCTGTCTGCAGCTCTGTATTTCGTCCAGGTTTGTCATAAGTGGTGCCCTCTTCATATATTAGATTCTGTTTCTGTGTTCTCTGTCACACCTAAAACCAACTTTGCCCAGCTCCAGGTCTGCATTTCTTTAACAGACCATTAGTGGGTTGTTGTAACTGTGGGGTCCCTACTGCCAGCCTGTGCCCCAGCTCCTATCACCCCACACCTGCATGCCTCTCTGCTGCCTCCCTTGTCTCCACTTCTTCAGTCCTGAGGTTTTGCAGGCTTGGTACAAAGCTTATGGCCTGCCACTGGTGATGGTGGTGCTGTATTAAAGGGTATGCGGTTACCCTGGCCGTGTAGGCACTGGAAACCAGGTGTGGGATTTCTGTCCCACAGCCCTTTTGGTGTCTTTCCCCTCCAGTTGTGATGTTTCGTATGTGGGAGGGCTGTTTGGGGTGGGTTTGATGCTGAGCTCCTGATCTCTGAGAGCCTTATTAGGGGAGAGATGTTTTTCTCTGAGCATGTTCTCTCAAATGAAGAACATCAGTTCTTCATTAAAAATGATACCTTTGATCAGTGTCATGGAAAATGTGGACAGTTCTTAGAAGAAACTGAAAGACAGTGAATGAATAAACAAATATTTGCCACAGGGATCCTTCTTTCTTTTCAAGCAAGCACCTTGGTTATTCCAATTGGAAAAAAGTTATTATTGAGATCCCCTACACAGGCTGGGTCCAGCAACAGCTGAGCCACTGCCAGGTTGCCTGGGTCCTTAAAACCTCATTTGAGGCAACTGCTGGGTTTTGTCCACATTCCACCACGGGGGTGGTGTGGGATTTTTACCACCCGGGTGTAGATAGGTGATGAACAGAGGTGGGTGCTCTCACTCAGTGATGCTTGTGTGTCCCTACCCCGGGAGAGCTATCGGGGGCTGCCAGAGGCAATGTGGTTTCACTGGGCTGATGCAATTAGTTAATTCAGTTAGCTGAATTTGTCTTTTTCTCTTTGTTTTTATGTTGAGGAATAGGTCGGCCAGGTAACAAGCATAACACAAGTTGGAACCTATTCCTGTAACATGCCAAAAGCAAAATAATCCTGTTTCGGGGTTTTTCTTATGCTACCTGTTGATCCACAGGTTCCTTCAATATTGTCCAAACAACAATTTTAAGCTCCACTTCTACAGCAGTAAGAAAGATGATCAGTTGTGTCTTTCACCAAAGTATTGCTTCCTCTTGCTAAGTCATCTAGCCCGGTCACTCAGGTGTGATCTTCCCCCAGATCTTTCTTTGATGAACTGGCTTATGATATTATGCATGTCTGCTCTAAGACTACAGTCACTTGTTACTTGCTGTTGGTGGAGTGACATGGTCATGCCGGGCTCTTGTTCTTGGATTGGGATTACTTGGCAACAGCAAGACCTGGGGCCAAGGCCGCAACGCGATATTGCCTGCTCTGACTTTCTGCAACGACGACATGCACCTCTGACTCACATGTTCTTTTCCGCAGGCCTTAGCTGGTAATAACCTCTTCTGCAAAGAAACAGTCAGCTCCTGGCTTTGTGCTGATGAGTCATGTCCCTGCCTGATCACTCCAGTCCTGTCTCCGTCTGTCTGTATGAAAATCTCAGCCCATCTCTTCAATGTCCTTTGGAGATGCGGCCATCAGCTCAATGTCCATGTGGCTATGAAAGACCTCGGTCTCTCCTACATGCTTCCCTCCATCTTCCTCCTTGATCTGCTGCCGATACTGTGATTATCATTCAGGTCAGCTCTCTGTTGCTGTCTTTGACTCAGATTTCCCTCTGGGTCCTGATGTTGAAGCTACTCCTAAATTTTGCAGACTTTCTGCCTAATGTTCCTATAATTTAACCCTTCTGACCCATCTGTGAAGGTAGGATGTCCATGCCTGTTAGCTTATCTAGGGCTCATGTTTCTTCTGATGCTCCTGGGTATACACAGTGCAGGGGGGGATATTAAAGTCTTTCATAGCCACAGTGTGGCTGGAGCTTGACCAACTTATTGCAGATTTGCTGGAGGTTTTCTTTGTGCATAGGCAGGTTTGTGGATACCCTTAAGCCAACCCCAATTACTTCTCTTACTGGGATTCCAGAGTAATAGGAAGCCTGGAAAAGTTCCATGAATCCTGCTTTCTTCCCTTCACCCAGACTTTTTTTCATCCAGATGGAAAAAACCCCAAACTCCACAGTGAGATAAACCCAGACATGCCAGAAACGGGAATGTGACTTCATCTCTGCTACTGCCCTGTCCTTGCCTCAGCAAATGCAGTCCTGCCCCATTTCACTCAGTTAAAATATTTCTCTGGGAATCTTGTTTTTACCAATTTGCTGTGACCACCTCTCCTCTGCACCCTTGCTGCTCCCCTTCCCTGTCACAGCACCAACATGCCAGCAAAGCTGTTGTCTTCATTCTTCAAAGCTCTTCAAATGTATTCCTTCCCTGATGCAAATATACCCTCTTGACAAGCATCTTGGTGGCTCCTGAGCAGTCTCCCACAGCTGGACAACCTGTCTGCAAAGTCTTGCTAGATTCCTCAAGATGGTCCTTTACTTTCTTTTTTTAACCTCTGTTTTGCACCTTTGAATCTTGACACCAGGTAGATGGCTGACATGGGATTTTTGCCCATGGGCCTGCTCAGTATAGTCTCCCTGATCCCTTATTGCTTCTCTGGTCTTACTGAAGTCAGCAGTAGATCGTAGGGGGGAAGGAGTGATGCGCAGGAGGTCAGACTATAATTCCCTGCCCCTTGCTGCTCCCAGGCCAGGGCTCAGAGGTCTGCTCCCAGTTCCTTCTGCTATCCCGTCAGTTCTGCATGTGATACGTTCATCATTTAAGGAAGAGACTTCTTTGCTATGTACAGTGAGTGTCCAGAACGACTGAGTCATAGGCCAGTTTTTACAGACATCAGTGCAGATAATTGCTAATTACATCCCAGAGAAAAGTGGCTGTCTCCTATTTTTCTGCACAAAAAAGTCTCAGATCAGTATGCAGAGAGAATTGGGGTGTGCTGGACAGGGGTGATGGTGGCCCAGATCTCTCTGGTATGCTTTGTCTGTGCATTTAATAGGCTTTGTTTGTTAGTGCTGAGTCACAATGCCTTTGGTCACCACAAATGCAAAGCGGAGCAGTGCAGACTATGGAAACTGGGTCAAATTACTAAGGAGGAATACAAAAGGCTAGTGTGTGAGCCTGGGAGGACAGAACCAAAAGGCCAAGGCACAAAATGCTGAGGGAGCTGGGAAGGATCGAGGATGAGAAGAAGCTACTGCACAAGTATATTAGGTGCAAGAGGAAGATGGGGAAGTGTTGGTCTGGTCCTCAGTGAAGAGAGAAGGTTGTGGATGAGCAGTGCCCAGCACATTCGTGTTTCATGTTGAATTGCTTCAGCTTCAACTAAAATGTACAACTGCCGCCAGGCAGCCAACACAGAAGAAAGCAAGAAAAAGTGTGTGGATTGTTGTTCTCAAATCAGCTAGGTGCTGTGAAAAATCACCGTAGGGTATGTGGAGAAAAGCCGGGAGCAAACGCAGGGGTATTCACCCCTGATTTCAAGTCCTTATGAAGAATGGGTGATGTCTCCTGGAAAAGACAAAAATAAATTCTTTCAAGTAGGGGTAAGGATGCTCCATGTACAGACCAGCAGTTTAATTTTATCTGCCAGGAAAAGGAACAAATAATGAAACTGTTAGCACATAATGAGGAGGTCAGCAGCATCCCATGGGCTTTGTCTAGAGCAAATGCCTTTCAAAATATTTTGATTTTTCTCCTGTGACAGTATAATCCAGTTTTATGGCCAAAAGAAAAGCAGTGGATATCATATAACTTGACATTAATGAAGCTTTTGATTTTCTCCAATTATATTTTCATAACCAAGGTAGAGAAACCTCATTAGAAGGAAATTTTCATTTGATGGTTGCAAAACTGGTTGGAAAGCCATGCTAGAAATTTGTTTCTTATCAAAACAGAAGACTTTGCAAAGTGGGGTTCTGCAAAGGTTTATCCTGGGTTTATTGTCAATTGGTATTTTCATTAATGATCTTGAGGATGAGATAGAGATTGTTCTTATTAAATTTGCAAACGAGGTCAAACAGAGAAGGATTAGGATTTAAAAGTATTTTGAGCAAAGAGGTGAGGGATAAAATGCTCTCCATGCCCATTATTCATGGGAGAAGTCATCATGGGTTTAGGTTTCATCTATTTAAACCATTGGGTGTAACTTCCCAACAGGAAGGGTAATCAAGCACTGGCATTGCTTGCCCCGGGGTAGTGTGAAAGCTTCAGCACAAGCATGATGCCAGAAAAGGAAATTAAGACATGGTTTGTGTAAAGGTGATCCTTCCCCAGTGTAGAGGGCTTGTCTGTTGAGGTCTCTTCCCTCTTTGTTTCTGGTCTGTAAGGCAGGAGAAGGTGGTTTGATTGCTGTCTGAGATCAGTACAAGCAGTCAGGAACAGGCCCTGTATATGAGTGCATGAAGGCAATAATGTGCGTGTTCCTCCTGCCACTGACTTTTCTTGTTTTAGAGAACATCTACTCACTTACAGACCACCAGAGTGTTCAAAACACTGCTTTTTCAGTTTCTCCAAATTTCTTGTTGAGGGGGTGAATGTGGGAATTCATAATGTGTCTTATCAGCTACGCAAGTTAATAATGTGGATCTTGTGTAATTTGGACCACTGCCAAAGAATGAATCAATGATGCGTAGATCTTCTAAGTTCACTAAGTTCTCAGAAGCAAAACTCCTCTAAAATTTATCTGTATCTGTAATAACATTGTCTTATAATTTACACTTGTGTTTCTATCTCTGGACTGATACAGCTCATAACATCTTTTTCATTCCCAGTTTTGAACTTGAAAAAGGCATCGAAATGCAAAAATGGAATTTGATGAACAAGGATTTTCATTTTGGATTCTATAGAGAGAGCAAAATTTGCTGTGCATGGAAACTCTTGCCGGTCTGCAGTGGTTAATTTGCCTTTGTCTTCAGGATGTGGGACATCAGATTGCATCAAAGTGTGTTCTTAAGTAGCGATGGATCGAGACCTGACATCGCCCAGCTTTGGGTTCACTCGGCAGCTGGGTTACACTTCTGCAGTAGGAAGCACTTCTTCCTAGAGCCAAGCAAGACCCATGGGGCTTTCCCAAAACCTTGGGTTGAGTGGGTGTTTTGAACCTGGGCCTGACCTGGATCTTTTTTTTTGTAAGGAGAAAACTGCGTAAAGGCAATCTATAGGCAAGGAACATATTGTGCTACACTGTAATAAGATTTGAGTTTCATCAATATTCAGTACTAGTACACGCTGGGTGGTGTTAGGAACTGAGCAGATATTGCTAGCACCAGCTGTCGCTTTATGGCAGTTTTTCATGCTTAACAGTAGGAGACTAAACTATAGCATCATGCAAAATGGAAAGCTATCATGAGCTGCGAGCAGCACAGTAAAATTCGTGCAAATCCCCCTTTGCTCATTACTGGTTGTTTGTGATTGTACTGAGGGAAGAGCAGCTTGGTGGTCTGGGGCTGGAAGCAACACAGTTGTTGCCCTGCACTGTCAGAGTTTCTGTGAAACTTTGGGCAGGTCTCTAATGCATAATTATTTTAAGATATTGAGGTCCACAGGAGCCTTTACTTTAAGATTGACTAATGCATTATAATGTCGTTTAAAACTCTGGCTGTTGGGCTTCTTGAAGATGAGCTATCTGACTAAAAGCACCTGTCCATGTCTTTCTGCCTCACACTATGGGAGGGTCTCTAGTTCTCTGGGCCTTTAGCTGGTGGCATGTGGTTCCCCATGGCCTCATCACAGTATCTACCAGTTGGACCAAGGAAAAGTGTCCTCAGGGTAGGTGCAAGCAACCTGCCTAACCTTCCTTCCATGCCTCTGCATGCATTCATTTATTTTTGTTAATTCTCAATCTTCTCCTCTGCAAAATGACCTTGCAGGTCTTTTTGTCCTTTTTGCAGGTACTTTGAAAAAAGACCTTGCAGGTCTCCTTGACTTACAAGGCCCCCAAGAGACCTCAACAAAGTCTTCAGGGGTGAAAAGTGCTTAAGGCAGAGGCTTTACTTTCTTCTGCAGTGAAGCCCAGCCAAAGACCTTGTGGCTGGCACACACTAGCACACCGCAGCCAGCAGCAGAAAATGTAGGTCCAGTGCCACCAGGTTATTCCATAATTGTGTTGACAATTTCTTGAATGACCTTGGCTGAGCCATCCAGGTCTCAGTATCTTTTTATGTAAAGTAACAGTTCTAATTTTTCTACTCACTGTCTGCCCTGAGGAGTCAAACTGAGTTGTCCAGCCCTGGGATGTTCTTTACTTCTTTCTGTGATTGATCTATTACATAGGGAAACTCAATGCTTGGTGGTAGTCAGTGCAATTTTAGAGCTACTGAGGATAAAGGGCTGGGACTGATGTCTGGAGAAGAGGTTTTTTGATCCTTTAGAATCCTAGCACAACTGGTAATCCTCTGTCAGATTTGTATTTACAAAGCATATATGGTTACCTTATGAAATGGTCCTTTGTCTAAGAGTAGATGATGCTTTGAGGTTAGAACCTGCTTTGGTTATAAGTCCGTAGCCTGTGGTCAGAAATCTCATTCTTAAATGATGAAGACATGTTCCCCCAAACACCCTATTATTGTTTATGGCAGCTTCTTGCCATAATGTAGAATTGCAGTTTATGGTAACATTTTTTGAGAGAGCAGGTCTCCATGTTGAATGCCTTTAGGCTATTTGAACTGAGGCATCACATTACAATTAAATCAGAGCTCAAAAATTGTTAAAGACTCTTTAAGGTTATTATTACTACTTTTTGTAAATCAAGATATAAGCATGTACTTCTAGTATTTTTTGTTGATTTTCCTCTATCAAAAGACTAACTTGAAAATCATTGGATTTTATTTCTGATTTGCAAGGGTGAGGGAGGTGGCATCAAGCAGCAATTTACATACTCTCTGGTCAAATGACAAGATGGTACATCTGCAGCAAGGGGAACATACTGGGTTATGTGCCATTTGCCAGGGGAGGAAGCAATTTCCCGTGGTGACTAAAGGCCTCCGTTCCCTTACCAAGGTCAGCAGAAGCATTCACTGCCTTTGGCTACATCATAATTGCATTAATAAAGACTGCAGCTCCCAGGGGCAAAGGCTGCAATTAGAAGCAGTATTGGAGGTTTCAATGCTGTCTCTGCAGTGTTCTCCTGCAAGCAGATAGGCTCTGTCTGAATTTATTGATACCATTCCCTGCCTCTGAATAAGCGGCTCCCACTGTGCTTTTTCCAGGTGGCAAATCTCTCTGCAGTTGGAAATAGGTGCTGGGTGTGCTAATGTGGCAGTTGGATCTGCTCCCTACAGTCCTCAGCCAAGGGGAGATGGCAGGATCTACCCTAGTCCAGCAAAGAAAACCAAATGATTTGGAGGATCAGCTGGTTTGTATCAGGAAGGGGGTGATCACGATCACCGTGTTTCGGTTGGTTGACTATGTGGGGTGTCTTGGTGTAACTTCTGACTGCTCTGCCTACCTTAGCTGCTGCCTCATGTTTCAGATTGGCCAGGAATGACAATATCTGCAAGGGACCTCTCTGCCTCCACAGCACCCACTGAGGTGTCCATCACTTGGCAAACCTTAGCTGGGTTGACTTCAAATGGCTCTTCATTTTATTGCAGAATTGTTGAATAAGGTGTTTGAAAACCCACATTCCACAATATTGACTAAGATCTTATAAATGTGCGTCTGTTTATATGCACACACATATAGCTGCCTATACACATATGGAGAAAGAAAGGCACAAGCCCAAATGAGCACTCATGCTGGGACCGTCAGTGACCTGACAGCCACTCTACCAACGCTCCTGCCATCCATCTAGCAGGCAAGCTCTCCAGGGGATCTTCTGCCTTGCAGAGCGAGGCAGAGCTGCTGCTGAGCTTTTATTTTCTGAAAAGTCACTGCTATGTGCTACTGCCTACTTAGTAGCTTACTGATTTTCTCCAAAAGGTAAAGGTACTGGGAAGGTCTTAAATAGCTTCATGGCCTCCTCATTGCACTTTGTGGAGCTTTTGCTCTTCAACATTTCAACTTAAGTAAAACTCCTTTTAAAGAAAAAGCATAGGAGTGAAGTAGTGTGGTAGTTTACTCACTCTTTCCATGTTGGGAGCGTGGGTAGAGGTTTGACTGAAGCAACATGCAGGAGCACTGATGGGCTCACATGTTCATTATCAGTCTCCTTGTAGCCTCCAATGAAGAGGAGCACAGGATGGACACGTAGGAGACTTAGACTTGACCCATAGCTGGAGTAAACCAGCCAGGTGCTCTGTTGGCTTCCATGGAACAGAAGATGGAAAAGCTTCTATCCAATAACAAGAATATATATTTTCATATTCAAGAGCACCAAGCACTTTGGTTAGCCTGTAATGCTGTTTCATTCTACGTCATACTCCAGAAAGCAAGGAAAATGCTACTGCTTCCTTCCCCCTCCACATCACCACCCACCAACCTGCTGTAGCACACCATTTCTCTCTCCCTGCTCCTCTTGCCAGTCTGAGGAACTTTACATGAAAAAAAAAACCCATAAAACACCATCTGGTTCCCACAAACATGATCAGATCTTGGGCCATTTCCTCAGCATATGCTGGCATGGTTCCATCCTCCACAGCAGATTGACTCGTCTTGCTCTAGCTTCAGGTTTGGTCCCATATGGTCAGTGACCAATTTATTTATATTATTGATACTACTCTTGTGCCTCAGGTCCAGGACCTTTTTTTTGTGCTAGCTACTGGGCAGAATCAAACAAAACCAGTCCCTGCACTGGGGACTAATACATATTAGTACCAGTTATGCTCAATACCTGGCTGTATTTTTTAAGTAATATCCTGGGAGCTTCATATACTTTCTGTAGTCAACCACAGTGGCTCATAGCTCTTCTTCTGCAACATTAGACCACTTTCTTCAAGTCCCAGGTGAAGTCATGTGCTTATATGAAAATCACTGCTTTCAAAAAAGGAAATTGAGGTTTATATCACCATAATTTTTGTTATGAAGACTTAACCTTCTAAAGACTCAAACCCCAGTGGGTCCAACCAACTGAATAGATATCTTATGAGCTCAAGGCTAAGAAGATGTTGACTTTGTCAACTTCAGGCTGAGATGAGAATTGGTAATAAATAATCACAATTCTATTCCAAGAAGGTCTGGTAATTCATAAATGAGTTATTCACACTTTTTTTAAACTATCTGTTTTCTTATTTACCCGGTAATTGAAAAAAAGGATTAAGTGATGTGCATCAAATGAAATATCTGGAGCTTTCTTCCCTGCAATAGTCAATGAATAAGCAATTGGAAATGATTTCTCACTGACCCACTTGGACACTCAGGCTGTGGTGTGTCTGTTCTTTCAAGATGTCAGCAATAAAGTCATCTGGACCAGTTGAAAGAAATGTGAAAGACTTTCTACCCTTTTGATGGAAGCCTGGGACCTTCTGGTGACTACTGCCACAACTCATGGTTGCCTCTCATAGGCCAATATAACTAGTAGCCATGTTAGAAAAAAATTGATGTTTTCACTGTGCAGCTACTTCTGAAGAATCTTGCTGACCATATCCAGAACTCACAACGAGAGTTGCTTTCTACATTCGAAAGCTGGAAGATATTAATGGGTAGTACTCACAATAATGAAGAAGCTGAAGATCATTGTTTAATATCTTTATCAATGGTCTGGATGAGGGGATTGAGTGCACTTTCAGTCAGTTTGCAGATTACACCAAATTAGGCAGGAGTGTTGATCTGCTGGAGGGGAGGAGGGCTCTGCAGAGGGACCTGGACAGGCTGGATCCATGGGCCAAGGCCAATTGTGTGACGTTCAACAAGGCCAAGGGCCGGGTCCTGCACTGGGGTCACAACAACTCCATGCAACATTACAGGTGTGGGGAAGAGTGGCTGGAAAGCTGCCAGATTTGGGGGTGTTGGTCGATAGCCGGCTGAATATGAGCCAGCAGTGTGCCCAGGTGGCCAAGAGGGCCAATGGCATCCTGGCTTGTATCACGAATGGTGTGGCCAGCAGGAGTTCTGGGTGTTGGGCCCCTCACTCCCAGAAGGACCTGGAGGGGTCGGAGCCCAAGGCTGCTGGGGAGCATCTGGGGGAGCTGGGGGTGTTCAGCGTGGAGAGGAGGAGGCTGAGGGGAGCCCTTATCGCTGCCTACAACTGCCTGACAGAGGGGGGAGCCGGGGGGCGTCGGTCTCGGGTCCCAGGGAATGGGTGATGGGACGAGGGGAAATGGCCTCAAGTTGTGCCAGGGCAGGTTTAGATTGGACATTGGGAAAAATTTCTTCCTTGAAAGGGCTGTCAAGCCCTGGAAGGGGCTGCCCAGGGCAGGGGTCGAGTCCCCACCCCTGGGGGTATTTAAAAGCCGGGCAGACGAGGTGCTTAGGGCCAGGGTTTAGTGGTAGGATGGCAGGGTTAGGGGAATGGCTGGGCTTGATGAGCTTAAAGGGCTTTTCCAACCTAGACAATTCTATAATTCTAAAACCAAGTAGAAGCTGCTCTAGAGCTAAGCAAAGTCTCCCCAGGCATTTGGGTATGGAAAAGTTAGGTCTGGGGTGCGTGGGGGAAAAAGCATTACTGGAAGAAAAGCTTCTCAAAAGTTTTTCATTTTGGTGAAATGATGGAATTTAGTGGAGTCAAACAGAGGGTTTCCAGCCTCTGAAAACAGCAAAATAACTTCAAATCAAATAGCCTTTGATTTTTAAACAAAGACTAATAATAATGGATCAATGTTTGAAAGTCAATTACAGTTCAGTTAAGCCGTGACCTTTAAAACCTCCCCAAATTGCTCTGCTGTGCTCTCTGGTGACACATCAGAGCTCCCAGGTCTGCTCAGAGTGGGAAGGTATCGTGATTTCCAAAAATTGCACTTACTCTTTAAAAACAGAGAAATACAGTCCTAAGTGCCTTTTTTTTTTTTTTTTTTCCTGAAAGAGGACAGAATTCCTTAACACCTGCAGAATGGTCAAGGAAAGAAGTGATAAAAAACACACATGCTCATCTGAAACTGAACATTTTCATATGCTCTCCTACCATTTCCCACAGTTACTTATGCCTTTAGAAATGATACACAGCCGCCTACAGCGTACAGGATACAGTAATCCAGAAGGACTCTTAAAAAAAAAAAAAGAAAATTAGTAACTTTATGACCATAGCTCTGCCATATAGTCTCAGATTCTACTTTTTTATCCCCATTGGATTTCTTTAACTCCATGTTTCAAGTCATATTTCATAGGTGGTTATTAATGCCTTTTGGTGAGGGCCACATCTTTCCTGCCTGATGGAAGACAAAAGTACCTCCCGGGGAAGCCACAGAGCATGCAGAGCTCAAAGGGGCATCAAAATTAGGATTTCCCAAACAAACTGGTATCAGCAGCATGAAACAGCCTTTGTAGGCCTTCTAGGCAATTACTTTCCTGTTAAAGTATATTAGAGATCAGTCTTATGACTCACATTCCAAGGAGCCAAAATGGAAGGGGAGAACCGACTGAAGCCCCCAAATTAAAAAGTGGGTAATGGCTTTGTGGAAAATTTCAATTTACCTAGCAGCACATATTGAGCTGGTTTAATGGTGCAACGGAAAACATGAAACTTAGATTTTCTTTGTGTTATTGAAGTATTAGGCAATGATTTTTGTTGCATGAGCTGGATGTAGGACAGCTTATGGGGTGGTGGGAGGAATGGGGCACATGCAGCTGCCCCCAGTGCACCTCATGCCAGCCTGAAGTGCGGCACTTGCATCAAACTTGTCCTGGTGAACCACGCGACTCCTTATTCTCTCTAAGTTTTGAGCCTTAAAGAAGAACTTTGTGACTGTTTTAGATGACATCAGGGTTGGGGGTCTGTGTGCTTTGGGGAGGACTGATGTGTATGGCGCATCTGCAGGGAACTGCATTTACAACTACAGTGAGCCAGCAAGTGCAGTGATATTTTCACATATTCAGATGCTGAACTTAACGTACTAGTTGGGGGTAGACACAGATGTAGAATAGTACCACCATGTTACAGCCTTTGTAGTTAGGCTTGGTAAACAATTATTTCTCAGCCTGTAAGTGTCCCAGGCTCATTTTGCTGGGAGAGATGAAGCCGTCATCTTTCCTGCAGACTGCATCAGGTAAAATAGAGGCATCCTTTCATGTGTGGTTGGGGCGTGTCTTGGTGACCATCTCTGATGCCTTTCATGATGGAGGGAAAAGAAGAAAAAGCTGTCTCTCACTCAGAAAGAGTTAATCCGTTAACATCCTTTTAATTATGCTGCTGCCAATCAGTCTGTGAGTGAGCATGTCTGTGCACCTTGACCGTACCGATGCCCTAATGAACCTGGGATGCTTTTTATGTAGTGGAAAAAGAAGCTTCTGGAAAATGTATCTACTGAGGCTTTCCAATTACTGCTGCCCTTTTTGTGCTTTGTTCCTTTTGCACTAATTTAGATGAGTTCAGGGATATCAGGTTTGCCAGGATGATAAATAAATTAACCTTTATTAATTAGACTATTTAGGACTGATTCATTTATTTTGTTTCAGTATTTGTGATTCACCAGTACTATTTTCTGCTCTGTCTCTCTGCCTCACAATCTGTTTGTCTCAAATTTCAGTTTATTGTTGCATCTGTTTGGGATCTTCTGGTATGGGAGAGAGCTATAATTTAAAGATTATAAACACATATAAACAATGCATGAATAAACTGAGAGGCTTGGTGTATTACCTTGGGCTCCATGCCATGCTAGCACGACTGTGAAGATTATCTGGTCCGGAGCTGTCTCGTATCTGTCCACTTTGGAGAGGAGATGGTGATAACAGGCAGCTGTCTGCATCTGGCTGTGCTGATACGCTTTGAGCTCGACAACACCTTTGACACTACTTTGGGTCCTGAAGTACCAGGCTGAATGATTTCTCCCTGAGAAAACTAGAGAGTACTCCCTGCTGAAGCACCAGTAGCGCAGAATATAACACGCAGTTACCTTTCAGTGATCAGACTTTGAAACTCCAGTTTTGGTTTGATAGACGCACAACATGCAGTTTGTTTGTTGGACACAGCTGATGCTGAGTGGAACATTCCCGCCTCTCAGGATTCGCCTTGCAGAATTGGATTGAGGATGGTCTGAAAGATCTTTCTAGCCTGATAAGAAGACTACAGATCTGATGTCCTCTGTCTGGACACCATCCAAACACCCCAGTAGATAGAAACCAGCACAAGGTTACCGTTACACCTCTCACCTCACCTTACCCAGTCTTGGTGGCTAGTAGAAGCAAGACAAGGCTTTGATAGTAATATCTGCATTTCTTTCAACTCTAAGTTTGTGCTCTTTTAGTTTTCCCTTCTGAAGGAATCAGAAGAATAGCAGAAGTTGATGTTTTTCTAGGACAGCATTTGCCCGTGCCCTGAAATACTTCATTTAATTGTAGAAAAGCTACTCAGGAGATGAATTTATGGAAGGGGAAAGAAGCAGTTTGGGGAAGTGCTCTGCAGGGCAGCGGTGTTTCCAGGGGTGTATGCATACATTTCCCCTCTGCAGTGAAGTGGTTCCTGGCTTACACAGAGACTCATTTATTCCCAGGAGTCTGACTCAGCACTGGCCATTCTCCTGCATACACCATGGTTGAATCCTGCAGGTGCTGACTCTGAGCTCCCCATTACCTAGGTGAGGATGGCTCAGTGGGCACCTCTCTTGTCTGCTGAAATGGCCTGGACATGCTGCTTGCAAGCAAGTCAGGTAAGACATAGGGTTGGTGCACAAAGGGAAAAATTAAGCTGTAGGAGTGCACAGAAGCTTAAAACCCCAGCAGAGCTGCTGCTTTGAGAGCTGCAACTACAGTGTCCCCCGCAGTGGCTCCCCGATGAGGACACCTCCAGTGCAAACCGGCACTGACAGCGGCGTGCGCCCAGCCAGGCTCTGCTGCCTATTGATCTTACTGGTGGGGTTGAACCTATCATTACACACAGGTTCTTTATCACAGACAGTGAAGCAGTGTCTTCAACATGGGATCAGGTTTATGCTTTGACAGGCCCTAATAAAGCCATTTTTCTTTCGCGACCTCAACCAGGTAGGTCTGCTTTGGATGCTGATCAACAATTTAGCTATACTTGGATGACTTGGAACAACCTTGACTCTTTCAAGGCTGAGTGGAAAAATGTTCCCAGCATGTCTAGGGGAAGACCTTAAAGATTTGTCTACAGTTCTTATGGCTGGTGCATCCCACTGTTATTTGATTCCTACGTTTAAATTCTGAGCAGATAGCAGTTAGCCTACACCAGAATACTTTTTTGCAACCCCATCAGAGAGCAATATCAGAGAGCAATATTAATGCTTTAAAGTGCAAGTCCCAGACACTCCAGCTCTGCTAGGAGCCAGCAGAAGGCTAAAGCATCCAGTGATAAGTAAGTTTAGCAGATCCTTTTTGAAGAGTAAAAAACGGGACACGTTGGAATAAAACAACAAAATGTGCATCCATTTGCCTTTGCAACTTTGCTAGAAAGGGACATACATGGTTTGTCCATAGCACTTTTTGTTTGTAGTTTGGTGTCTCTGGCTTTCTGGTTTGCTTATATCAATGTTTGTTTGTCTAATGGTAGATGTATTATACCTCCCCACAAAACTCATCTCTCATTCTTTAGGCAGCAATGGGTGCCATCGTATCGCTGCAACCCAAATAGACTTTCAAATTTTGTGCGTCATTTCTCTTTCTTAATGCCTGCCTTTAGTCATTCCTCTAAATAAACAGGAATAAAATATCACAAGCTGCCTTTACGTAGGGAGAAACCGGGCATACAATGCAAATTTCATAGTATGCTGCTGGGATGGGCATACCTATTCCCCCTGAAAGTGGATGGAATTAATTCCTTTTCAGTAGCGATAGCTTCTAGGCTTCAGCTCAGACAATGACTCTGTCTCAAGCTTTGAAGTGTCCATTTCTTATTAAAAAATATCATTAGGATACAGCTAGAGTGAAGTTCTCAGAAACCTAACCTTGGAAACAGATAGCTTTCTTTCCTGGAGAACGCAATGCATTCACAGTTGTTTTCTTTTAAATGGATAACCTAAAAATAAATTTTAAAACCCCAGTCTTGACTCTAAACAGTTTTTTAAATTACTTGTAGGATGTCAAGGTTGCCTATTGTCAAATAGGCTGGTGAGACATGAGCTTGTATCAGTCACATTTTGTAGTTTTGTGTGTTGAGTAGGTGAGAGGGTAAAAAATACATATAATAGAGCTAGTTTGGCAGATTAGTTAATGGGACCAATAACTTCCTTCCACCCATTCATCCTCTCCCTTCAGGCTCCTGCAGGCAGGAGTCACAAACCCGAGAATTTTTCTCATTTTGCCTGTCCTTTACAACTTACTTTGAGCTGCAAAACCATCTGGATTCGTAAGACAAGGAGCAAATCCTCATCAGAGCTCCTTTGCTTCTGCACACATCATTTTTATAGGCAAAAAAATAATGCCACATGGGACTCCAAAACAAAGGTGATAGTTACAGAAAAATTTGCTGGCAGGTTTGGCTCCCTTCTAGCAGCCTTTGCTTTATGCCAGAGGACTCAAATAGCAGAGATTGCTCCTCTCCTGAAATAGCCACAGTGAAGCATGCCTAAGGTGTTTTAGCAGTAATATTCAGGAGGAATTGCTAATATATTTTTTCATCTTGACAGTGAGTGGCCTCTGTTGTATATACCCTGCAATTAAAAGGGAAAGGAGACCTTGGATGTGGTTTGCATCCTCAAACCTGAAGCATTGCCACATGTCCCTGTTAACCGTTCTTCCGCTGCAGCTACTTACGGATGCAAATAAAGTTTTCTGACAAAGAACTTCAACCGACCGAACAGAGACAAACATATGTTCCAATGCAAAAGAGCCCTCTGTTTTGCAGCTCCTTCCCCCCTCTCCAGAAATATGGGCTACTGAAAGAAAGAACAAGATTTTGATATGCTAATTTCTGGTATCATTAAAATATAATGCATGCTTGTCCTTTATCAACAAGCTTGTTCATCTCTGAGGTTCAGCTTGTCATGCCTAATCATGTGCTGTATCAGCTGTCCTCTGAGGCACCCAAATGAGGGTGAATATTAACACCAGACAGTCAGCGTTAGCTAACCATGTTCGCTTGGTGCTCTAATACCCCTGCCTATGCCAGAAAGGATGTCACTGCAGTGCTTTTGAGGCTAATACTGGGGAGTAGCATCGGGGCATTGTGAAATGTCCTCTAGGGACACTTTCTGGACTTACTGCTCTCTGACTTGCTAATCTGATTTCAGAGCATTGCTCCTGGCTTGACTGGAGCTGCTCTGATTTTTATCTGTTAAAATCAGATCAAAGTCAAGCACCGCTTTTGCCTCCCTCATTTGATTTATCTACTCCAAAGTTTCAGGAGAATCAGCTCCATTCTTGCAGACAGGCATAGCTGTGTAATTGCAGAGAAATTTCCACCAGTGTAACTACAATTAGCACTGGGAGAGGAGACCAGGGTCGATAATATAGAAAATACTGATCTCTGAGTTTGAATCATATCATAGAATCATAACACCCAGGTTGGAAGGGACCTCAGGGATCATCTGGTCCTACCTTTCTAGGCCCAGTCTAGACAAGATGGCCCAGCACCCTGTCCAGCTATGTCCTGAGAGTGTCCAATGTGGCAGAGTCAAGCACTTCCCTGGGGAGATTATTCCGACGGGTGACTGTTCTCATGGGGAAAAATTGTAAACAGTTTGTAAAGATTCTGGATTTTTAAAGTTGACATCTGTAGGTACATGAGGGCAATGCAATAACATTTTTATTTCTTATTTCATCCTTTTTTAGAGAGGTCACAATCACCTTATTCCTACCTGTATACTTCCCTGCCTGTCCAGTGCTGTTTGGACCACAGCCTGGCATTCAGGCACTCGTCTGCCAATTTGCAAAACTGAAGCTGGTGTCAGCAGCACCAAGAGACCCCTGTGCTGGAGCTGCCGGGTGCCACATCACTTCCCTCCCCAGCACTTGTCTGTGTAACCTCCATCCGGGTAGGCTGAGCATATATTCAGTATCGAGTATGTTTACAAGATTTCAGTCCTAGCAAAGAATCGAGTCTTTGATACAAAATGCTCTGCGTTCGTTCCTGAGCTGACTATACTGAAGCTCAAGGAGTTCTCTTTGCACAAATCTGGACCAAAACCTTTCCTGTGCACATGGGTATCTCACCGTAAAATGAATCAGAGGTGAATGACCCAGAAAAATAAAGCTAATAGTGATGTCTGTATTCACCTTGGTTTGCACCCTATAAAAATGAGTGGCGAGTGGATTAAGCTCCAGCCCTTCTTTATTTCAGTAGACAAACCCCAGTTACTTTATCTCTGCCCGTACAAATGTCAGTGATTAAAAACATCAGCTAACCACATTAGTGCTGCACCAAATCTCATAGATTTCTGACTGTGACATCTTGCAGAAGGATCTGTCATCTCAGAAATTCCTCTAAAAAGATTTTTCAGTGTTGATCTCTTTTTCACACGTAACATTTTCCAGTCTCCAACACCACATGCCTTAGGGAAGAGTTGATTTCAGATCATTCTCCTGCCATTACCATTACTTTTACTTTCCTCTGGCCTCTGCTGGGATGCAGCGTCTGTATCGCATGATGGCATAGAAGTAATTTATTTTACTAAACTCATCCATTTCTGGCTACAGAAAACAAATCAAAAGCTTAAACTTTTCAAACCACAGGCAGATGTGATTTGCAAAGCAGCACATTCACCTGCCATCAGCACTCCAGAGAGAAAATCTGGAGTGCACCACATAGATGCTTCTTGGTTGATTTTGTCCACCAGGCTGGACTATTGGAACAGCAAGATAAAGGGAAAGAAAGGGTTCAAAACACATTTGCTGTCCTGTAGATATACATTGTAAATTTGCAATGAGTGAGTAGTAGTGGGATTATTTTAGTTTATATGCAGCAAGATTTCCAGCTCCACATTTTCTCCGTGCACTCCGTACTCATGTACCCAGCAATACTCATGTCCTCTCTCTCTTCCATTTATCCCCATCCAGGCAAAAAGCCACACATGCTGTGGTAGGTTGGTGGCATCGCTGCACAAATGTCTGGCTGGACACCAGGAGCGACAGGCAGGCAAGAAGCCATGAGCTAGGAAGCAGATCCCATCTTGCTGAGCCCCATCCTTCAATTCTTTGCTGGCAGGTAGGTCAAGCAAAAAGGCCTGGCTAGCAAAACAAATGCTTTCTGGGGAGTAGCACGTTGTGCAGGTCTGGCTTGGTACAAAGTGATATTGATCCCACGTTAAGGCATTTAAGAATGGCTGCAATACAAAGAAATAAATGTCACACTCATAAATAAGAGTTGAACTAATTTAAATTACCTCTGCAAGATAATCAGAAGTTATTACAGCTCTGGATCCATGTGCTCCCAGCTTGAAATATGTAATTTGGCAAGCAGATAACCCCTTTCTGCTCTATTTGCATTTTTTGCAGCCTTTCAAGGGGCATAACAGTAAAACTGGATGGAAATGAGAAAGATGCTTATAGCATGACTTGTGCTTTCCTACAATGCACCCAGAAAAAGCTCCTTCCTCATTCCATATCAATAAAAAAAAGCTAAAGATAGAGGGCAGAGAAACAGAAGCATAAGCTTTTAGGAGCAATCCTTCTAAACTTGCTATCCCATACTGCTTTTTTAATTAAAAAATTATCCTCCAAATTACTTCTGGGTTCCATCCGAATTTGGTTTTCATTTACCTTTCAGCCTCGTGAACGCTGGCATCTGTTTTAGCAAGTACAGCGGCACAGGGAGGGGTGGGGGGTCGGTCTCGTGATCAGCAAACGTCTTCCCTGTTTACCTACGTCCTTTCATCTCACTCCTCTGCTGTATATGCTTAGCATCTGGCTGCTAACCAAACACGTTTGACTACTGTCTACAAATAACATGATTCCAAATATAAAATATTCTCTGATTCACATTAAGTGCAAAAAGAAAAAGAACCAAAAAAAAGGGGGTTTCTAATGAACTGCAAGTTTTCCTGGGAAGATGAAGCAATCTATCTGATTGCCATGAGCCAAGTAAAGAAAAAAATAAATCCACAGAGGAAAAGAAAAGTCTCAATTATAGTAGAGAAGACAGTGCACTATGTATTTTAGATAATAGATTTAAAATTATACTGAGTCAGCCCCAGTGATGGCAAAACAGCTGGGATTGTGGCCTCAGCCACCATAGAGCTGTAATCAGAGAGGCTGAAGAAAGAGCTGTGAAGATGCTCTTCTGGCAGCCGGGGGCTGCCAAGGCACCCTCAGCCCACCCCGATGCGGGGGAGCGGGACAGCGTCCCAGTTATGTTTGCTGCGGAGCACCATCACAAGGAGCCACGGGTTACAGTAGCTTCTGACCACATCCCACCTCGCCTTGCTCTGTGCCCTTTACGAAAGCTGAGAATAAGCTCGGTTTATTTGCTGGCATTTGGAAATCTAGATATTAACCCGTTTTAAATTTATTTTGTGTACCCACATCTCTTAAAGGTTGGGGTATCATGTCAAATTACTGCAGCTGCCCTTTATTCTGCACTCCCAGGTTAGAAATGGTGACTTTTCTCCGATGTCCAAAAACATGTCCTCTCCAAAGACTGGCTGGGCTACTTCTTTTTGCAGGGAAGTCTGCAGCCCCATAGAAAAGCTGCTCAGTATTTGGCACATGGAGAAGGTCACACTTGATGAGATAAGAGATGTTATTTTTCAAGCTTATAGTCAAGTATTGAAAATAATTACAAAATAGAGCTCTATATTTATGTAGCTTAGTGTTATTTTAACTTGCATTGATCAGTGCTTGCTTCGAATCTAATGCCTGAAAAATTCTATCAAGGATAATGCTTATTCAGTGCAAATCTTGGTTAGAAATAGATTCTCAGGTGATACACCCATGATGAGCCATTTTAAAGAGGGTATTATATGTCTCAGAGACTTTTGGGAGGGAGGAGTAAAAGAGAACTTTGAGACAATAGCAAGCTGATTCAATAGCTGCTCACGAGAACGGCAGGCTCGCAGCTCAGACTTTGCCATACAAGCCAAGCATCACAGCGCTTTCATAAAATGCAAACGATTTAGATGAAATGAGAAGAAGAACTAAGAGAAACTAAGGACAGGCCCGGAAAAGGCCACTTAAAATGAAATGGATGCAAATCTTCACAGGAATTTGGAAGGAAACTAGGACTGAACTGTTCCATCCCTGCTGCTGCTTGCGGAGTTGTTTGCTTTCAGATTGACAGCTGGGACAGTTAGCTGGAGCATTGATCTCTTCTAAAAAATGTCTGCTTTTGTGGTCTCTCTGGGACTGCTTAACAGACCTACAAGTCTGGATGAAGCAGAGACATGTCTGCCAAATCAGGTACTTGATCAGGCTTCCTCTACAAACACTGGCAGTCATAGAATCATAGAATGCTTTGGGTTGGAAGGGACCTTTAGAGGTCTTCTAGTCCAACCCCCCTGCAGGGAGCAGGGACACCTTTAACCAGATCAGGTTGCCCACACCCCCATCCAACCTGGTCTTGAATGTTTCCAGGGATGGGGCCTCCACCACATCTCTGGGCAACCCATGCCAGTGTTTCACCACCCTCATGGTAAAGCATTTCTTCCTTATATCCAGTCTAAATCTGCCCTGGTTTGCTTTAAAACCATCCCCCCTTGTCCTGTCACAACCAGCCCTGCTAAAAAGTCTGTCCCCATCTTTCCTATGGGCCCCTTTAAGCCCTGCAAGGCTGCAATCAGGTCTGCCCGCAGCCTCTTCTGCTCCAGGCTGAACACCCCCAACTCTCTCAGCCTGTACTCATAAGAGAGGTGCTCCAGCCCTCGGATCATTTTTGTGGCCCTCCTCTGGCACCGCTCCAACAGTTCCATGTCCTTCTTGTCCTGAGGGCTTCAGAGCTGGATGCAGGGCTCCAGGTGATCTCAGTCATCAGTTAACTGTTCTTAGCCAAGAAAGTAACACCTGAAAGGTGTCTTTCACCCTTCTCATAAAAACTACAGTCAAAATACAGCATGGGCAAGTGGTTTGCTTTAAAAGGTCATGCTAGTTTGTCTCATCATAATCCTTTCTGCTTGAGCTAGGAGCTACTTTTGCAAGTGAAACTGCCCAAAATACCACCTGTGAATGATGGTGCTGCCCAGAGCAGTGACGCAGCTGATGTGCAAAAACCATGAAAACATATTGAGGGCTCAGTCCAGCTGCTGGGTCTCCATCCTCTGCCCCGCACAACATCTGCCCTGGACACCGCAAACATCCCCCAAAAACAAACCAGCTGTGGAAACGCTCCCCTTGGGTTAATCATCACTGAAAGAAATCAATTTTTTCCCTGAATGCCCTTTGCTATTAAAGTAGTTCACGACTAGGAGGGGGTGAGATAGCGAGGATATAATTAGAAATGCATTCATCACTCCTGCTGGTAATTGTTTTCTAAGAATGCATAAAAAGAGAAGCAATTGCTTTCTGAAGTGCCTTATTGCGCTGCGGGTACCAGTCACAAATCACATGAAGCTGGTGAGCCCAGCCCAGTCCCTGGTGGTGGTCATCTCCACAACAGACCCCACCACCCCGTGTCCACAGGGCATGTGGGAGCAACAGCGAGAAAAATGAGAGCCCATTTAGAGAGATTTATGGGGCTGGGAGGAAAACGCCTGTGGCTGCAGCCTGGCCCCAGTGCTTACAGCTGCTTTCTGAATGGCTGAAACTTGGGACATTTGGCAAGTGGAAAAGAAAAGGAAAAGAACAGAAAATGAAGCAAACTAGTTGTTTCAGATTTGGGATTCAGCCTCCAACTTCACTGTGACAGCATGCATCAAAACAAATTTATTTTAGCTAACTGTGACTGCAAATGATGCATTTCTTGATCTGGCAGGGAAGGGTTTAAAAGTCTCCCTGTAAAAATGAGGCCAGTTGATCTGTGCCTTGGCTGTTTATTATACAAAATCAAAGTGGGTGTAAAGTGCTACTGAATCAAAATGGCAACACTCACTACCGGCTGCAGAATGCCTCTCATCAGGGTCCTAATCCTCATGTCTGTGCTGGAGTTTATCTTCTGCTGGGTCACCCCAAATGGGGTGCAGATGTAGTCTAGTGGTGACCAAGAAAGGGGTAAGTCCTTCCTTTGAATTGCTCCTGTTCCTGTGGCCACAGCAGGGACTCCCAGCCAGGACTGTTACAGGGATTTTTTTAGGTCAATAATAAAGATATTAAAGGGAGCAGGATGGACCCATCCTTCCCCTGTCCATCCTCCCCTATGGAATGGGGTCCCACCAGCACTCACCTGCCCACTGGCTGCAAAAGCCCCTGTGAGCCACCAGAAATAACTGAAAACCCCACTCTGGATTTAAGGACAAAACACCCCCAGCTCTATAAATAAGTAAATAGTGTCTTCCTCCCCAAGCAAATCAGAGCAAAAATCAAACCAGGACAAAAAACTAACTCTCAAAAAAATGCTAGGAACCCCTGCCCTGCAAAGCTCCTGCCTGTGTAATGCATTAAAGACCCGCATGGAAGCTGTCAAAAAGTAAAAGGATTGTCAAAAGTAATCAGAAGTCATTGCTCATAGCTTTGAAGGCATGGAAGGATTTTGCTCCTGGATGGGGGGTTGCACACTGTGAGGTTTCAGTCTGACTCCGCTTGCCGGCGCTTTGTCCCCACACAGCACCCTGGGTGTGGGTGTTGGGGGACAGGGGACCCTCCTTGGTGTGGCTGGCTGTGATGGCTGGCTGCGGGGATGAGCAGCCACCCTGCCTGCCTGGCTAGAAGTGTGGACCACAACTTGTAACTTGTTCTTGCCTTCGTCCTGCTCCTGGGCTATGGAGAAAGGTCAGGTTTTCTGAGAAATTGGGGTATCTGTGGAAAAGTACCCGGGGAGGAGGAGCTACAGCAAGTGCTTCTGCTCCCAGGCTGAGGGCAGGTCGCTCTGCACACCCTGGTGATGATGGACCGGCCCTTGGGCCATGCGATTCATACACTATTTTTATAAAAGTTCTTTTGTACAGAGCTGACAGTGCAGGACAACATGTTCCTTCTGCTGTTGTTCAAACATGTTGCTTCCACCAAAAAAATGCAATGTTTTGTTTTATGATCCTTTCAATCATCTGCACAGTCCATAATGCATATTATTGTACCCTGGAAATTAACTTTATTGTGATATTCCACTGCTTGCAATTAGGAGGGGCTCACTGTATGCCTGTAAATGCTGAGTTTCACACATGGTATAAGTGCTGAATATAAAAATCCATTCCTCTGTGAGGTTTCCTTATTAGTAAGCTCTAATAAGCTATGGAATGTTCAATGCAACAGTCAAGAAACCTGACTCTAATAGTAGCCCCTTTACTGAACCCTAGACATGCCCATAACACATAACCCTGCAACACACAGTAGATGGTGCTCTTGGTTTGCATTAGCCGCCTGCAGGCACAGCATGAGGAGATACCCCACTCTCAAGCCTGTCCCTAGTGAGACAGGCCTTCAGAAAGCAAAGCTGGAGATGCTCGAGCATTTTATTAGCCTCGCTAAGTCTCATGATGGCCACAGACCCCAAATCCCCATGTGCACAGACCAGTGACATCCTTCAAGAAGGTGCTGAGGCTAAGTATACATATAGGCAACAAGCCAGCTTTTCCGCGGTTCCTTGCAACCCTAGAAAGCACTGTCCCCCAGAGAGATCCCTCTGCCGAAGAAAGCTGAAGCCTCACGAAAACACACCCATTGCTTGGCTGTGTCTGGGGGCTGGTGTTACAGCCCACTGTGGGCAAAGGCACGCTCTGCAGCAGCACCAGCTCCTATGGTCAGGTCAGCCGGCACAGCGTTTACACCTCTGCAAAACCCCTCTCAGCTCGAGCCAGTTGATACTCTTGACAGGAGGAATAAAGCAACATTTCTGGTTTATGGTGTCCTCTGTGTAGGAAGTGGCAAGCCAGTCGAGATGGGGCTGGGGCAGCCTGGCACGGTGGTGGACACGCACACACCACTGGGGCCGCGCGTCCCTGGCGCAGGCAGCTGGCGCAGGGACAGTGCTTGTGTCCCCATGGGCTCTCCCATCAGTTCTGGGTGAGGTGGCTGCTCTACCACTTTGCTTTGTCCAGCTACACATTTCAAATCACAGCAATTACTGTTTCCATGTTTAGGTTTCATTTCCGTGAGGGGCTGCATGGGAGCTGATGACGCTTTGTACCCGAGAGGATGTATCAGCAGGTAGATAAGGTAAAACCTCAAAAATACTTCCTGAAAAGATAAACAACCATGTGAAGTCCTCTCTGGGGACTGTTGCAATTCAGGATGAGAATTAGATAAGGCCTTAAAGAGCAAGGAGTGCTATAAAAGGCTTGGGTGCCTTTTATATGAGCCCAGTGCTCATACATAAAACTCCTTTTCAGTCCAAACATGTACTTCAAACCAAAATGTGCTCTGTGAGAGTTATCAATTTATATAAACTATATGCACACACTATAGCACATGGCTGAGCACCACCAGCTTAAGACTATACATAATCTATAAAAATATTTCTACTTAAGCAAGTGGTGCTCCATTGTAAAACGGAACAGCTGTGTGTGGATATAAAGGAGAAGAACAGCGACGATTATACGCACGCAGACGTATGTGCCTATTTGTGCCTGCATGCTTGTGCACAGGCACAACTGGCGTCTTTTAAATACGCCCTGTTGCCTGGACGTTAAAAGGCTTGAAAAAAAGAAAGGAAAAATGAATGCTTCTGCAGCTTCCTCGGCACTAATTGAATTTCTGTCCATAACATTTACAGACTTTAAGAAGAGCCCGCATAATTACCTTTTCTCTTGAATTTTTTTCTCCTCTTCGTTTAAAACTCATTGTATTGTGTCATTTTATAGGCGCCAGGAATAAATCTTTTGTCAACTCTATTGCATTATTATGCAAAGTACACAAAAAGTATAGGAATAAAACAGCCCGAGAGAAGCCGAATGCTGTTCCTTTCAGTTCTCCCATTCTGCCCCAGCAGCAAGCCTCCAAGTTTGCTAACACAATCTTTTTCTCAGAGAAACTTCCTCACCCTTGGCCATTGATTGCAAAGTGTTCACTTGACCATGCTAATGCTGGCTACGAGGAAGTGTATTTACTGAGAGAAGAAAGACTTGATGAAGGAGCCATCAATTATCTCTGCAGAATTGATCCGGGGTGGTGGGGGGGAAGGAGATGATGGGCCCCAGGAGGATTTCTTGGCAGGAGGAGAGGGGTCAGCTGCAATAAACTCCTTTCTCCCCCAGGGATGGAGACACATCCCAAGAACCATTTTGGGAAAAACCCAAATCATTGATGTTCAAAAATACTCCAAAGAGCAAAACTCAAGAGGTACGTGGGAACTTGTCAGCTCTTTCAGGTGGTCTCACAGGCTGTGATTAATCTGAGGCACTCAGAGTGAGAGCTGAGGTGTGGGAAGAGGGACCTTAACCCGACACTGACCCTGCCCTGGCCCGCACAGCCGCACAGTGCAAGCCAGGCATCTTCCAGCCTGTTGTAAAGCTCCGAGTAAGAACTCATTTAAATATATTAGTGGGTGCTTTAACTTCTAACCCAGGCTCGTTAACATTGTTGGAACAGAGCTTTGCTCCCACAATGCATCCACAAAATGGAATTAAGCAACTTAATAAGGCTGGGTAAAACACAAAGAGGGATTTAAGAGCGGGGGACTTGGCGTCTCTCCGCAAGGTGATGTCAGGGGCCACTAGAAAATCTTATCCACCCAGCTCCGACCCTGGAAATTTCCTCTGCTGGAAGAGTGGTGGAGTAGGATGTTTGCTCATGATTTGTTTGTTTGTTTTTTTCTGTCCTACCATAAAACACTGCAGAGAGCTAGACTCATAATGCGAGAAAGTCCTGGCACTCCTGCCACCCATTTCTCTTCCCCTTCTTGTTTCACCTTATATAAATAATGGCCCTTTGCTTAGGAGAAGAAAAGCACAGTGACTGACTGTGCTGGTGAAGAAAAGAAAAATTAAGGGAGAAAAGTCAGAACGGAGCCAATAGTAAACTTGTGCTTTCTTGGAGGTAAATGTTTAATATATGGCCACTTGGGGAGCTGGCTCCAGGGGGTTACCCAAATTTATCCACTCGCATTTAGCTACTGTTGTCAATTTTTTACAGTTGACAACACAGAGATTGCAATATGGTGGGAGAAACCCTTAGTTCCCACGTCAACCTGAAAAGACTAAAATACTTTATTCTTCATTGTTTACTTACTCAAGACCATCTTTAGACAGAAGTTTGAGTGCTCTGCACACAACTCCTGGAGCCATCCGCTGGCATGGGCTGGCGTTGAGCACCTTTTTGGTGGACCACAAGTTCTACCATTAGAAGATCCTGCTTTGTGCCTGGGGGGTCCACCTGAGTAGCTGGGTGTGAGGTCCTGGGAGCCTGGAGCAGCCGGTGTTGTTCTGGTCGTCTGTGCAATGACTTAGATCTGCTTCAGAGGTGCCAGAGCACTGTGGGAATGGTGGAAGAGTTTCAAAAAGAAATGTCTGGCTCTGTTTCTTGGACAAATTCAATGCTTCTGGAAATTCAGATGGAGACATGCATCCCTGGGAAATGTTTACCATCATTGCTGGCATTAATCTCCCAGAGGTGTTGCCTTGGGGAGTGTCATGGTTGGGTTGACTCGCCCTTCCTTGGCACAAGCTGGGCACTTCTCTGGGTCCTGCAGGGACTCTTGCCATGAGCCCAGCTTCCTCCTGCCCTACCCTACGTGCCAGGGAGCCACAACTGTCCATGGCCCCTACCTGCTCCACTCCTGCAAAGCCTCCTGCCCTGAGGAGCTGGTTTATGCACTCTCTCCTTAAATACCATAATGCTTCAATGGATATTTTTCCTACCTCTATGGCTTAATTTAAGATTTTTTGTTATTTTCTTCAACATCTCAAGCTCCTCCTTTGCCTTCAGTCAAGACCCTTATAAATAATGTCATCCTCAATGCACTTTTGGCTCAGGTATCCTGGGATCCTAGATTGTACTAATAAAACACACAACCCACCTGCAGATCTGAAAGAATAAAAAGCAAAAATCCCAAACTTTTAAGAAAGCTGATGAATTTAGCCTCATGACATTGCCTTAAGATGTGTTACTTTAACAGGCAGCTCACCACATTGCAAGTCCTCAGCCCTCACACAAAGCTGAACTCTACATCATATAAAATGCTAATGAGATCAGACTAATTACACCCCTTTGTGATGGGAAAATATTTGTTGCTGTGCCTTATCTTCCCCCTTTCAGTACAACTGGTTGCAACTATTTGCTCCACTTTCAGGCTGTTGTTTGCAAATGGTGATGGAAAAGGGGATGTGAGTATCATTGCACAAACAGCTTTCTGTTTGCGTAGCTGTTTGAGAACGGCTGTGCCGTGCACGAACGCCAGGACGAGAAGAAACAAGTATTTATGAATTATTTACATTTCTTTAGTTGCTGTTCATCATTTGTTATTTTTCTGTTTAAACAATTTGTCCTCTGTTCCAGGAGCAGAAAGAAAGCCAAAATGACTTCAGCGACAACTCAAATATCCCACAGAATGACTAGTAAGTAGTCAAAGTAAACAACTTATGAAGAAAATACGGCCTGAAAAATTATTCATCCCATCCACATAAAAAATTTGTCAGAAAAAGGAATTTCTGTTCTACAGAAAACCCTCAAATTAAAAACCAAAGAAAAGAAAAATTGTTTGCCTTTTCCACAGAATAAAAATGTTACAAAAAATAGGATAAAAATTGTGATATTATTGTGGTTCTTTGTTTCTAAAATGTGAGAACATCAGCATCATGCGGAAAAGTAAAGAATAAAATTGAGTCAGCTAAGGAGATGATGTGATGTTTTTTCCTTATCAAAATGAGAGAGAAGCACTTTATTTTGACTTTTCCCCATCAAAAATGTTGTGGAAATCAGCGGTTTCCTGTGCAACATTTTGATGAAAATGAAAACCACATTTGCTAACAAAACGCCACGCCAGTGACAGCTCTAGTGACTGCTTGCAAGTTACGGGCCTGATCCTGACGCTGTTTTCCCCCCTGCAGAAGTCTGTTGAGTCAACTGGAGCTACTCTTGATTTACAGAAGGATCCATCAGCTCGGAGATGCCTCACAGAGGCTTCCTGAGCCACGAAGGGGCTGTGCTCATTGCTAATTTATTCCCCATGAATAATGCAACCACTTTTTGTCATTGCTTTGCCACACGTGTTGCTGTCATACACCGCATTTGATTTTATCATTGAAACTGCAAAACTGGTGATAGAAAGAGTGTAGCATGGGTCCCCATCCCCCTGGCCAGAAATATTCCCCGCACTGTGTCGGCGCGGCGTGCAGCACTGCTGGGGATGGAAATGAGCCTGGCCTCACCAGCAGTGCTACAGCAACTCAGGGCTTATGCCTGCAATATATCCCCTGAAACCAAGGAGGAAAACATGGCTCATGGAAAGCTATAATGTTATTGGTTTTGAATATTTGTATTTTAGTTGAGGGGTTTACCGCAAAAAAAAACCCCTTGTTTCTAAGCATAGGCAAAATATAGATATAGATAAAATTGCTTTTTTATGTAAATAAAAAGTGCAGAGAAAAATCTGCTCTTCCCCTGCCCAGCTTAAATAGAGAACATACTGTAGGGTTTATTTTCCAGGTGAATTGCGGGAGCTTTAACACTGTAAATAAGCCTGGCTCCATTGATTTCAATGGCATGAAACTGATTGACACCTACTGAGGATACATGCATAAGTATTTTTCATAATGAGCTCCTTCTGAGCCCACAATTGCCAATTGATGTGGCAATTACATATTAATATGTGTGACTGTGCACAATCAAACTGGGCTAGAAGGGATGCAACCTTTTGTTTTTTAAAATTAGTAAAATATTTATTGCAATCAGCTCATATCTCCCAATTTGTTGCCAATTAACGAAAGTGTTTAGTGTGCAGCTGATTGAGGCTGCAGCCACAGGGCTGCACTAGGGGAACAAATCGGAAGCTTCTTGCACTGAATTTCTCTCTGTTTCATTCTCTTCAGGTAGGAGCAGAACAGCAGGAGGTGGGAAATGGTAAGGACTTTCCTCTCCGGTGCAAGACATCTCCAGTCATCAAGAGGAGACGAAGCTAGCAGGCAGCTAAAACATCCCACAGATTAAAACTCAAAGGTGCATTAGGATAAAATTCTATTGATGAAGACCAGAGATTTTGGCCAATAAGTTGAAACGGACTTTTAAAATATGCTTATTTTTTTCCAGGGCTATTGATTAAATGGGCAGAAGCTGAAAACTGTTGCAATGCAGAATGAAGCCAAGTTTTGAAATATGTTTGCCATGGAAATGCAAATCTTGATTTTTAGCTGGTCTGGTATACGGTGTATGTTAATCTAATGTTACAGGATCCCAGTATTATGGGACCTCAAGGCACGGCAGAATATATACATGTTTATACAGCAGCCAAGAAAGGACAGGAAAAGTACCAGAGATGATGTCTTTGACTAGTAGAGAGCCTTCCCAGCTGCTGTAGGCTACACTAATGCTGCTGGAAAGATGACTTAGCTGCTTGCCAGCAAGTGCAGGCTTTAGTGGTGATGTAGCAGCTCCTCTGGAAGTCAGTGACAACAGGATTGCCTGGAATAGGAGACTTTAATAAACATCTACCCATGTCCGATGCTCTGCTCCTGGTCCTCTCTGAGTGTACCTTTCTCCTGGGCACCAGCAGGAATAGCACAGCCGACGTCCCTGTGTGCAAGCCAAAAACACCCCCAAAACCCCAAAGCCCAAGTTCTTCCATTGCTTGAATTCTCCCTTGTGTCCCATAGAAGTTGGTTATTTAAATTACATTCACAGCCTTAATGCCTTGATGACTCCTTTTTGGAGCATTTTCTTCCCACTTGTTTATTTTTAATTTAAACTAATGAGATATTCCTGCATTCCTTCCTCCATGTCAGAGGGTAGGACAGATTTGTTAGAACTCCGGCAAGTTCTGGAAATGAGCTTATAAAATCTTGGGATGTTTCAGATGAGCACACGCCTGCCAGAGTAAGAGCCAGGTTCTGCGCTGAGCGAAAGAGCAGCCCCTGGGTTTTTTTCTGTTTTTTGTTCAGCTGTTCGAAGTCTATAATGACGGACTGTCTCTTCATCAAATGCATCTAATGGGATCTTTGATCTCCATTAGGAACTGGAGCTCAGTGAGGAGAGAATCAGCATCAGTAACGCATTTCATCTGAACTTCCCTGCTCTGATACAAAAATGGTGATTCATCCCCCAACTAGGCCATTTTTTTCAATGAGCTTGCCATTCATGGGAATTAGGTCTAGTCCATGATGCTGTAGCTCACATAATTATTAATAAACTGGATGTCTGCATCTAAAATAAAATCAAATCACATCTTCTTTTCTAAGAATGGCTGGGCAGAGCAAAGCTGACTTTGTTTGAGCTAAGGGATAATAAGAGCAGCCAAGCATTTAACGTGGGCTCGTGCAGGCAGAGTATGAGGGGACATGGGACATGGGAGGTGTCAGTAGTGTCACAGCTTCTCTGCTTGCACCCTTGTCGGAGCTGAACTGCACTGCATTGAACTGAGCTGGACCTGCCTTTTGTAGCATCCTCTGGGGTCGAGGCATCTTCTTGGAGCTGCACAATTGTTTATTATGAACATGGAAAGAGGGGAGATGGCTGGAGAACTGGAGGAGGACAGAGAATGATGCCTGTAAATCTCCCCTCTTTTTCTTACAGTGATCCAACTTCAGCAGCCTTGTGATGGAGCCTCTGTCTTTTTATGGGAGATTAGCACCGCATCATTTCTACATAGAAAGCTATCACCAACAGCCATGAGTACCCCCTTAGCACAGGCCCAAGATCTTTTTAGGTGATTCAGGCTCAGGTGAAGCTGAGCAGTTTCAGCTCTACCCCTCAATGGTGATTTCAGCCTTCCTAAAGGTGCTGTGGATGTCAGAGCCTGGACCACTGCCAGTGGTGCAGCTGAAGAGTTCACCCACCCTGGAGTTTAACAGGCTCTATATCCATGCACGCAGCCCCGCTCTCCCTGGAAATGGGCATGGATTGGGTTGGCGACAGCAGAATTTATTGCAGCGTGAACTCTATGGGGCAGAACAGAGAAAGAACCTCAGAAAAGAAACCTCTGGCTGAATATCTTGATCTGCCTCTTCGTATTATTTCTTTGTGGTGTGTATACTGCTGAGGCAAGCAATTCATGCAGAAAAACAAGGGGAAAAAAATAGTATCTCCATCATTTCACAACTGTTGGTGGAAGTTTCAGGGAGTAAACAAAATCCTGCCCTAGTGCAGGCATTATTTAAATAAAGTCACTGCTGAAGTTTTGACTGATTACTGGTTCAGAGCCAAGAAGCTTCATTATCAGGTGTGGATGGCTATGCGGCACTGAGCACTAGGGAAACCATCCCTCTGGAGCTGTAAATGGGGCAAATATGATAAAAGACAGCAAGCACGGAATTCCTTGGTGCCATTTTTTACAAAGTCGCGTTTCAGAGTAGAAATGTATTTCCTGTGATCTTTATGGTTTTGAAGAGCTACACTGCTTGCATGATAGCTCGGCCAGTAAATGCACTGAGAAAAGCGATTCGAGTATTTAATGCTCGGCAAACTATCACCAGGTGCATGCTTTCACAGCCCATTGTGATCAGAAGTAGAAGAGTGGCGTTTTTTTCACCTAGGGGTAAAAATAAGTAAATCTGACACAAACTATAGGGTAAGAGAAGGAGCTCACTGTTTCTTTAAGGAAAGAAAGAGGTAGCACATAAAAATCAACAGTCACTCGCAAACGTGGTATTGAAGCAAATACTTACTGCTTTGCTCCATCAGGGTGCAGCCCTTTGTATGCTTCCCACTGCATCATTATTTCTGATAAATTATTGAGATAGGAAAGATATTTTACCCTTCCAACCAGCTCAGGTGAATCATTAAGTGCATCAAACCCTCTACTACTTTATCGAACCTGAAAACATTTTTTTAAATGAGAGGCGCATGTCTGCTTTTAACACAGATTTTATACATTCTGCATTCTTCCCAAAGCCCTCTCAGGACTTGAGGAATTTTCTCCATTGTTCATGGGGCTTTGGGTTGGGTTTTTTCTTAAGACAATGTTGAATTATTGAGAAAACAGTAAAATATTTATTATCTGATCAATAATACATCGGATGCTCTGCTACTTATTTTTCTTATTGACAGAAGCAACTTGGCCGCCTGAGATGAGAATACGCTAAGATGAGGCAGATGTTGCTGTAATCAAGGCAACAGGGAACTGGATATGAGGTGGCCACGGGCTGGGCTATGGACATCCTTCCGCACTGGTGAATATTCAATCTCTCTGGAAAGAAACGCTTCATCTCCTGCGGAGGAAAGTGTTGCAACACTCGTGCATGTACATCCTAGCATCAGACTATATGGTACAGCTAAAGCAGCCTCGTCAGGCAGGAAGAGGCTGTCAGGGAGTGACATTCCTGATCCACATCTTTCTGAGAGCGCTGTTTTGAGATGGAGATGTCCCAGCCAGCTCAGAGAATTCGATCTCGCAGGTGGCACAGCTCAGTGCACAGCCCCTCCGCTGAACAAAACTGCGCTTGCACTTTGACAACCGCCTCTGTGCAAGTACAGGGATACGCAGTGTATGATGTGTATGTCTCTGCGCTGGATCCAGATTCGGTTTAGAGCTGGTTTTAAACACAAATGAAAAGAGAGCAATAAAGAAAAAATAGAAAAGGAGATAAGGCAAATTAAGGAAATCTTTGGAAAATTTGAAACGCACAGACACAGAGACCAACTAAGAGCAGTGACATGCATCCCAGGATGATGAAGGAAGTACCAGATGGAGTCGCTTACTTGCCTTGACTTATTTCTGAGAAACTATAACTTCCCAGAAGACAGGAGAAATGCAAATACTGTCCTACTCATCTGAAAAACAAGAAAGAATGACACAGTCAGTTACTGTACACTGAATTCCTAAATCTGAAACAAATATTAGGAGATAAATATTTCTTTGAGGGTGGGTTTGTACAGAAAAAAAATAATAATCTTGCGGACGAATTCAATATCTTATTAAAATAGAATTACAGTTACTAGCTGAAGGGAATGTGGTGGGTGTAGTCTATTTGAATTTTAGAAAAGCATCTGATGCAGTCTCTCATAAAATTTTAATCTCAAAATAAATTAAAACTGGCTTTGATATAAGCACAGATACATGAATCCATAACTGGTTAAAGAATCATAAAAGTAAGAATGAAAAGTGGCATTTACGTTGCACAGGAGGAAGTAGTCTTTCCTAATGCAACTCCAATATGAATAATTGGCCTTATTTATTACCTCCCTAGCAAGAGAGAACAGGAAGTGTCACGGCACGTTGCCAGACTAAACAGGAAGGCATGTAATGGACACAGACATTGGGAAAGAAGTAATATAGTGTTTTTCTGCCCATGGTGGACAGTTATAGCAGTCACATAAGGGGCTTTCAATTCATGCCTTGGGCAGGCAGAGACTAGTGTTGTGGTCAGCTCTCCTATTTTAAAGGAAGGAACCTGCATTAGGTGATCCTGGGGGACTGGTGCCCTGTTGTGGCTTGGGGCTGGGCTGCCTTTCAGCTATCTGCTTTTGGGCAAAAGCTAAACTATTCTCCCCTTTTGGTGAGTCGAAACCAGATGGGACTAGAGCTGTCAGTAACCTGCCTCATAAAGAAGATGTACGGACCGAGGTGTGAAAAGTTGTTGGTGAGTTATTTTATAATGCAGTGCCGCAATTCTGGGATTTGGGACTTGTTTTAAAACTCCTTGCTCTAATTAATCCATATGCACAACAGAGGGATCCCTTGCTAGTTTGCCTGGGAAAGAAAAAAAGAAACTTCAGAAAGTTCTGGGGAGAGCAAAAATTGAGCTGGAGGGTCCAGATGAGACAGAAGTAGGTATCGTCTCTGCACAGTGGTAATTGACTTTGAAGACACTATTCATCTGAATTACTCAGTTCGCAAGGGTTGCCATCCTTTCCGTCTCCACAGAGGAATTCAATAAATTCAAGAGTAAAGATGTGCAAAGAACAGATTTTTCTGTGTGTTGCACAACCTGAATAAAGAAATGTAAAAGGAAATCATTTCACATCAACCTGAAGCAATTTATAAAATTCATTTAGTGAAATTAAAGTAAAAAATCTTTCTCATTAAATGAAAGACTTTCATTATTCGTGTTTTAATTATTCTAAAAGAAAATAGATGTCTTGTTGTTATATAACTGAAAAATGCTTTGTTCAAAGACATCAAGAAAAAATACCCTTATTTATATTTTTTTTTCCTAAGGATTTCTTTTTTCCAAAACAATTTCTCAAATGAAAATATATTAAGAAAATCTTTTCTGCAACTAGTAAGTTCATCATTCTGATGGGAAATGTTCAGAGGAGCGTCTTCTCTAACTCCAGCTGATTCTGGAGGCTCCCAGGTGCTTGCTTTACTTTGCACATGGACGGGCACTGCCTTCTCGTGGCTATTTCTCATGTAAAGCCCCAACCTCCCCAGTGCAGAGGAAGGGGCAGCATCACAGAGGCAGGAGGTGGTGACCCCCAGTGCTCTCCGTGGCAGCATCTCCCCCAGAAGCAAGGTTCTGCAGCACTATCACTGCGTGATGGAGCTAATCCTTCACCCAGCACTTCCCACGCCACTGGTGCTGGCTGGTATTGTCACTGATCCTCCTCCTGCATGGCTTCTGGGGATCGTTCCTCACTTTGGATGAGCTGCATGGTGCAGAGAGAGTTTTCAGAGATTCAATCACAGAAAACACCTCCACGGTGGAGAAGTTTCAGAGCTTGGCCATAGCCGTGGAAGTCTCCTTCAAGATCATAGGGACGTTCACAGAGGTCCTCTCTCTCCCCCCACATCCTCTTAAGCCTTCCATGCTGAGGCTCCCATTGCAACTTGGACAAAAGCTGAGCTCATTAGCACCCACAGGACGCAGGTTTGTTAGCTTGATGGAAAGAAGGGCTCTGGTTTCCTGCGAGCAAGCCCCTTTCTGGTGTGACACTGCAGCCACATGTGTGGTGCTCCATCTTCCTGCACCATAAAGCACTGCTTGTCACATCTGGAGCTCCCTGCTCCAGCAGCCTTTACTGCATTCTTCATTTTGATGCCTTGTTCCAGGTTTTAAATAGCTGCGAGTCCCCTATTGCTCATTAGCAGGCTCAGAGAAATGGCTTTTATAGACCCATGTATTAAACAAATAAAAGACGTCAAGGAAACTTAAAAACACATCCAGCTGCTCACAAATTTACTGTGTGAGCATTAAACTCTCATTAAATGTACTTTTATAAAGGGTGGCTTTATTTTTTGAATCTGAATACCTGTGACAGCGGGAAGTGGGGTTATCGAAATATACTGGCTAAATGAGAACATTTACTGGCGTAAAGTTTATTGGCCACATCTCAGTGACAATGCAGAGCACACCGGGTGTTTTGTGGGCTGTCAGGCAGGAAGGCACTCTAGGCCTCACTACAGGGAGTTTATGAAGCAAATAAACATTTTCTTGCTGTCTGGCTTCCTTGTTTCCCCCCACCCTCTTTTTGTCTCCTAGGAAGGGATGCTAAAAATTTCAGGACACAAAAAATGTCACTATTTTATCAAGAAGGTGTCTTCATATATAGTGAAATAACCTTGTCTCAAATCCCACATTTTGGATGCTGAAGTAGGTGGAATAGTGATTCAAGAACACCCCACCGCACGCAGGGGCACAGCCCTGGAGTGGGGGCATTGCCGCTGCAGTGGGAGCTGCTGGACCACCAGCAGCTCCCACCAGTCCTGCACAGAAATCCCTTGACTCCAGATGTTTCTGCCTCTTGCCCTTGTTTCAGCCAAGGCCAAAGGTGCCCCACAAGAAGGTTTGCAGAAGGGCTGGCTGCCACCTGGCTCCGACAGCCTGCTGTGCTGGCAGAGGTCTTTATGGTCTTCACACACGACAAGACACAGCAGTGACACTCGTGTTCGTGTCTCTCCTTCCCCTCTTACACCGAGGTACGAAGGCAGAAAAAGGCATCTGCCCGCTGTGGCATATTTACTCATCAGACACTATATTGATATGGACAAATGTGAGCAAACGGAATTGATTTATTCTATATTTGAATTTTTATCTGCAAGAATAATCCATTTATTAGTGAATAATCCAGGCTATTAAATACTAAAATCCCTTCTTTGACTATGAAAGTCACTGAGCCATGGAGTACAGGTGGGTCGGATAGGACTCTGGGCAAGCCCTGGGATGCGCTGGTCTTCTTCGTCCCTCCAGTTGGGAGAGATGTGGTGAGAGCAGGGACAGACTTGCACTCTGACCTGTTGTGGCTATACTCATTTTCTGATAATAATTTTTTTTTCTAATATGACTCATACATATTCCATTTCTTGTTGCAGAAGTAGAAAGTGATTTGATAGCAGAAGAAAGGGTTTATGTCTTTGGGGCCCAATTTTCTGAATATTGCGCAAAAATATACATGCAATTCTTGGCAATAATCTAGATTTTGTATGCAAATTGGGTCGCTGTGTGTGTAATTGCCCTTTCAATGCATAATTGCCCATGGGCAGGTTTTGCAGAAGATCATATCAACTGCATGTGCAGATAAGTCCCACGTTTCTATTCACTTCAGGAAATGTGCACAAGCAGGAATTTAAACCCAGACACCCAAGAGGGATGAGGACTTCTTAGCGGTCTGGAAACAATGAACATTCAGGCTGCAATCATCAGGCAGGATTTTGTGAAGATTACGAACCTGAGAAATTAAGAAAATATTTGTGATGCATGTTCAGGATATCCTGTAGCAGAGACAGGCACCTGGTGGGGACAGCATGAGCCTGCCACAACCTCAGATGGGATTGCTGTGCTTGCATGGCTGATATTAACCCTTCCCCTTCCCTCTTCTGCCCAGCGCAAGCCAAGTGGTGTGCAGAAGACGAGGAAAAGTCAAATACTCCCTCTTGGGTTCTCATTCTTGTGTGAATACTCAGATTGAGAGGGGCTGAGAACTCCTGTGTTCAGGCCTGTGGGATGTTGCAGCACCCTGCCCTTTCTGGGACGGGTCTGAATTTCAGACTACCCGGTGCAGAGCCCTTTATTAATGAACACCCCTTAACCACTTTGCAGGGAGGATGACACTGGACAAGTGCATGCCATTTCTCAGCTCTCTCACAAGTCTGCTTCTCCATTCATGGCAGAGGCCAGAGCCTGCAGAGAATTAAGCACATGCTTAACTTTAAGCATGTTTGTTTTGTTTTAATTAATACAAATGCTCATTGCTTAAGAGCTTTGCTGAAATAGATCCAAAGCGCCAGAATGACAAGGATGGGAGAGGCATCTTGATATCTCAATTATAGAAAACCTGCTCCAGTGCCTTTAAGGAATTCCCACAAAACTTTTGTGAGTCTTTACCAAAACTTCAAGCCATTTTCCCTTCCACAATCTACCTAACTTTTAAAGGCACTTTTGCTGAAGATTTACTGATAGAAACCTTCTACTGAGTGCATTTGATCGCTCCATATTTCAGAAACAATGTGGGAATGGAAAAATGTCTCTCTTTAGGCTCCATTATCTTAGACTCCTATTGTTGGCATAGAGTTATAAAGAACCAATACTACCCTTAAAACACTGAATAGCTTAACTGCTCAAAACATAAAATGAAAGCACTAAACATATCAGTTTTGTGTAAAAAACGTGCACCTTTTCACTTGTAATAAACAAATAGATGTATAACAGCAACCAAAATAAAACAGGTAAATGCTTTGGCTGCTCTCCTCAGGGTGCTGGGCTCTCACTTCCTGCTGTAGGAAAATACATCACTCGCGTTGACTTTAGCCTCTGTACTGGGAACGAGAGCCACCATCTATTGACAGCCTCTGGTGGCAGAGTGGGTCATTCCAAGGGGGAGCAGTGCAGGAAATATTGGCCCTGAAATTAGGGTCCCCTCGCCAAGTGAGTGCATCCAGCTAAGCTGCTGGGGAGCACAGCCTGCTCTCCAATTTTCTGTTGCAGTCACGATCATCCTGTTGACGATTAAACTCTTCTGGGCAAACCGTGTCTGTTTGTGATAAAATTGATAAGATAAATGATTTTTCAAGACAAAGGAAATGCAAGATATCTCATCTATCTGGACTGAGGACATCATTTGATATAGTGCCACATGGGAAATTATCAGCTCAACTGAAAGCGCTGAGAATTTATACAGGAACTGTAAAGTGGGTACAGCTCTGGCTAAAGGGAAGCCAATGACAGGAAACACTGAAAGGGGAATTATCACTCTGAAGTGAGGTTACCAGTAAACATCCCCGAGGATCAGGGGCGAGACTGAACATATTTTATTTCTGTATTGACCTTGGAAGGGAACGTATGAGCGTGCCAATGACACTTACGGCTCATGTGATGGTAGGAGCATCATCAACGCAAACCAGGATGGGGCTATTAACTGAGGACTGACCTTGAAAACTGAAGTAATAGAAAAGGGATAAAATACAATAATATATAATGTATGGACAAGTACTTAAGGAGCAGTAGCGAGAATTTCAGCTATTTGTTAGAAATGACTGAGGATGAGAAAGACCCGAGTGTACTTGGACGTCACAGGTTAACTATTAAGTGCCAATTATATGGTCTCAAGAAAAAAAATTATCACATACACCCAAGTAGGATTTCCAGTTAAGGCTGGAAGTCTAGGGAAGCACTAATTTAATTTTGCAAAGGTTGGTCTGACCTCATCAGAATAGTGAGCACAGTTCTCTTCCCTCAAGTGTGAGAGTGAAGAATTCAAACAGTAAATGGTCCAGTGCGGGGATTTAGGACAGGCAGAGGAATGCAAGGACTATTCATCTGAGAGAGGAAAAACGCACCCAGTTTAGTTAGGTAAAGACTGGGAGTGGAACATATTGGGAGGCAAACACTCAAGGGAGAAAATCACTACTGAAAAGAAATAACATTGATGGGCATGAGGACAAATGGTTTAAATAAGCCAGGAGTTAATTTAGGCTTGAAATTAGAGCAAAGTCTATATAGCAAGAAGCAGGGATAAAACCCTTTAACAGCCCTGTTAGGTGAAACGTGAATGATGTTTACAAAGCTCATTTAATGGAGCTGCAAGAAGCCAACAGGACCTGGGTGTCAGGACCACGGAACATGTTCCTACGTGATGTTTTTGGGAAGGACAGGGCACCCTGAGCCCTGGAATATGTGTGTAACAGCGGTCCAGGGGCAATGTAAAGAAAATTTTTGTCTTCAGGGAAGTTTGAAGAACAGGTGCAGCTCATAAAACATACATCTTTGAAGGGAAGCAAGGGAATTCATGGCTGAAGAAAACTACTGTTTGGCATTATCATTTTACACCTGGTTTTAAACAGTTAAGCCATCCAGTGAAAGAGGCAAAAATCAGACCGTGAGAGTTACCTGCCTGATTGCAGGCTGTGTGCAGCAAACAGCCTGAGCACACCCGTGAGCCGAGCGCTCCTCAAAGGATTCAGAGGGTACTTACAGAAAATGCACACTTTTGCCAAATCTGGGCTCAGGTCATGAATGATTCATGAACAGAAAACAAGGCTACATTCATCAGATAATTTATATGTAAACCACTAGTTCCACCAGCTACAGAAATAAGCCCAGATCCCTGTAGGTCAGAGTCATAATGAGCCGCTAGCAGTGGGAAGAATGCCCTTATATTTATGCCCTGTGATATTTTCCCATTAGCCTGTCACCAGCCCCTCAGTCGCTGGCGCAGGGGATGGTTATGCTGTTTATCAGCATGGGCCATCCTGGCTGCCAGCAGCTAATGTACAGTCTTTTCTGGGGTTTGCTCCCCCAGTGCAGCAGCGTCGGGCCAGGCAGGGGGTGTGGAGCTCGTTGCGGGAGCTTTGATTGAGCAGTGGTGACAGTGCTTGCTGAAAGCCAAAAGCCAAAATCCTCGTTCCTACCTTAATTGGGCTCTGCTGGGCGGATGAGGGCTGTGGACACGCTGGCTGTTTGCTATTGCAGTTTGCTGGGACAGAAAGAGGCTTTGAAGGCTTCCCCATCTGCAAACCTGCTCTGTGGCGGAGATCAAGGACTGTGGTATGCAGACACACTGCACATGGAAAAGCAGAGAATTTTCACAGAGGCTGTGGCTTTAAGCTACAGCCTGCATGCTGGAGGGTGTCGAGGGGTCTGCAGGTAGATAACACTAATTGCTGTGCTGCCGTTAGTCTCCCTAATGTCCATTACTCATTACAAGTGCAGTCCAGGGTCACCGAAAACTGTGCCCCAACTCCACACCACTGCAATGGGTAATTAGCCGCACCTAGAGAAAGAGGGGATAAGAGACCTCAGCTCTCCTGTTGGAATTTACCATTGCCCTCCCTAAGACAACCCCAGTCTTATGGAGCTACGTAGTTCCTCCAAAATTAGTCATCCTTCTCATCCTGCCTGAGGCCCATTTGTTAGAGTCCTGGCTCTTTCTGTTTGCTTTCCATGTCATGCAAGCATTTGCTGGGCTGACTAGCAAACAAAAGAAAAAATCTATTTAAAAACACTTTTTTAATAACCTTCATTAGTATTGATCTGACAGTTGAGTTGCAGAACAGTCCTGAACCTGCTGCAGAACATAATAGACAGCAGAAACATATTTCACCCCCAAGTAAATGGCTTGAAACCTCTGAAATTTAACTGAATGTGTTCACCTGCCTTCGTTTACCTTGTACCAAGCAACTCTATGTATTAGCTTTTTTAAACCTCTTTCTTTATAGGAAAGTAGGCCAGATGGGCAGTTGATCTGACCCAGTTGTGTTGCTGTTATTTTTTTATTAGAAATAGGCTGAGTTAATAGAAAATTTATACTAACTTGCAGCTGGAGCTGCTCCAAGGCTGTGCAGCTGCAGAGCAGTAAGACCAAAGGGGAACACGTTCCCTGCGAGGACGGGCTGTGAGAGTCTGGCAGCCCTTCTGCATTGCTTGACACCCAAGAGGATTTCGCAGGAGAGGCAAAAAGTCAGGCAATATCAACGGGCAAACCAGAAAAACCTGTTGCTCAGATCTGCTTGTAGATTACCCATCTTGGATGTAGCCAAAAGGGTTTGTGGGCATTAATAAGGGGAATGTGATCTAACACCCTGCTTGCTCCTGACCTTCAGGAAAAGTGTGTGAGATGACCCGCCACGCAAGCTGAGCCACGTCGGGAAGCCAGAACTACCACCCTCAGCATTTTGTCTAGATTGTCCTGCTAGAATTAGCAAAATCGAAATCAGTTTTGACCCATTTGCTTACCTGTAGGAGTCACTGCTCTGACTCCGGCGCATGCTCTGCTGTGTGCTGTACGCACCGTGTGGTGCCCACAGAGCAGCACCTTTCATCTCCCACAGCCGCCTCATTTTCTCCAGATGATCATTACCTTTCTATTCCCTTTGTCCTGTTTCTTTTGCATGTGCATACAGACACCTTTGAAACTTCTCAGCTGACTGGTTTCCTAGTATTGCTTTCCAAATAGCTTCCGTTTGCATTTGCCCTTCCGCAGGCCTTTTGTTATTATCAGTTTTCCCTTCTTTATGCTTCTTTCATGGGCTGTTTCCTTCCTCCTCTGTTACTTCTAGATGCTCCCTGCTCTATCCGTCCCTCCTACCTACCCATTTATTTTTAAGCGCACCGCAACAGTTTTTTTTCTCACACCACTGCATTGGTTCCAGGCCTCCCCAGCAATTTTTAAAAGGCATCCCACATCCAGCCTACCTTTGCATGTAGTTTATATTGTTAAATGTATTACATTTTCTCCTCTGAAGTAGCGTTTGGGGGGACCTTTTAGGCAGATCCCTCACATGTTCCTTCCGCTGTCCAGGTGTGGGCAGATGTGCTGACCTTCTCCTTAGCAGATACAGCAGACTGTCTCTTTTGGGTAACTTCAGAGAGCATGATTGCTGAGATCTGATAATCCCTCATTTTGTAGAAATGAATTTTATTCGCTATCAAGAGTTACCTATGGCATTTGTTTTCATAGGCATTTCATATCTGCCCCTATCTGCTATGGATTTTCAGTTTTCACATCCATATGTTAAGATGGAAATGAAAAAAGCAAAAATGCCCCTTTTAATGCTAAGCTGCAGAGTTTCAATAGCCAAATATTTTTAATGTGATATAGGCAATGGCCACCTTTTAATTCACAGCATTATTTCCTTTCCGAAATCTCCGCGACACAAGAGATTGTTGCTGCCAACATATGCAAAGAAGTTTGTTGGTTGTCATCCCTACCTTCCAAAGCTGTTCTTGAGTTTGAAACTACCACAGTGATTGCTGAGCTTGTTTTGAATGTGAATATTATCAGTATTTTCCCCACAGTTCTGCATAGCCTTCTGGTCCTCACTTCAATGTTGGCTAAGCTGTCATTTACAAGAGTGATGCTGTCATTACAATATTCAATTTTTTTTTTTTTAGTATAGCTATCGTTGAAAGCACATTGTATATTTCATAAGGAAACTTGTTATTTATTTCTTGCAGTGAAGTTGGTGGCAATGCCAAGCAATACGTGTGGGAGAACTGACCTTTGACTTCAGCGTTGCTGTAGCATCAGGCAAACAAGCTGCCACTGCATCCACCCTGACCTTGGGGCGGCACCTGACAGAGGGCACATCTTTGTTTGTGTGTATTACACCTCCAGACATCCCAGGTGCACTTGCAATGGACACTCTCGAGTGGTTTTTGCAATCTAGAAGATGCTCCCCTGAGCCTAGAGGCTGGTCTGTTGATTCTTGTTTTTTCTTTTTTTGTGTTTCATTACAATCAATGCTGTTTTGATTCATTCACATGCTAAACATACGGTCTTCTGAGTCAGACTATGATACCCTTCCCACAGGGCTTACCATAACCAACTCTTCTATTTTGCAGAGGAAGACACCGCAGAAGACCTTCCCAGTTCACCAGACACTGTTTCTTTCCTGTTGTGACCACAGAGCCATTTTGCTGTTTCCTTGCAGAGCTTTGCTGGCCCCTGGTTTTGCAGAGCATTCAGGTGTTTTTCTCTGTGTTTCCATCCCAGCAAAGAGTCACCATTTCAGTAACGCTGATGGACTTCAACTTTGAGAAAACCGTTGTTGAGTTTTCTGTTTCTGAATTTCACTGTTGTTTTTCTTAATGCTGGAATTATTTTTGCCAAAGTCAATAGTTTCATGTAGTTTTGGCCTATCTGGTGCTTTTAAAAAGTGGCTTGGCCACTTTACCTTTTGCTTTTTGCTGCTAAAAATCTTCCTTTGTTAATGCCTAAGAGAGGCTCCAGCTGCAGTAACCTGGCAGTAAGGACCTTAGTGAGTGGATCAAGTGTTTTCCTGTCACTTCTTTGAGAAGCTACTTCAATTTCATGATCCATCTCCTTCCTCTTGTCTTGACTCACGTGACATTTTCCATCATTGTTCTTTGTTTTATGGAGAACTTCTCCTGCTGCTTTTATGAGGATATTTTGGAGAAGGTGATGTTGTTGTTTTAACTCTTTCACACATATTCTAGATGACTTTACCTACCCTGATTTTAGGTTTCCTTGCCTGTAAACCAGCAGTAGTTGTTACTGGTTGATAGCAACCTGCAGGAAGATGTGTGGCTTGTAAATCAAAGCCTTGTAGCACCTGATTTATTCTTCAGTTCAAACTGAAAATGATTCTGTGCTTGTCTTACAGCCTTTTACTGTCAATTTTGTTAATGAATTAGGATTTTATTTGTTTTTTAGTTTAATCCTAAACCTTTCCATGCAAAATATGATTCCTTCTAGCCTCACTCGTCTGTACCAGTGGTCATTTCACAATTGCAGCTGTGATAGCATGGTAAAAGTCACCAGTCTTTCACCATTTTGATTTTCATAATCAAGACTGCGATTCGATTGCTTTTCCTCACAGTGGTTGATTTTTCCCAGCTGAAATCTCCCATTGTTTAGAGGAAGTCATGCCTGGATTTTCATTAGCGTCTGGAGACAACTAAAGGCCTGTACCTTCCTCTCATCCCTGTAGCTCTACGTAGGTGTGTGATGTTAGATAAATTACAATCAGCTAAGTGGATACCAGTGTATAAGCAATTCTTCTGACACACAAATTACGGAAAATTATTAGTTCTGTAGACACTGTACTAAAACCTAAATCACGCATATAATGTAAAGATTTCAAACTCAATGCAAACTTGTACAGAAGTATTGCTGCTCCCAGCAAGACTCTGCTGCTAGAAGTAAGTGCGGCTCTGGAGAACTCGCACGCCAGCTGATTTTATATTGCTTTATGGAGCCTAGGGCTCATCATAGATCCTGTAGGTTTATCCAGTGCAGTATCCTTGGTATTTGCCTGCATACTGGGATCACAGGGTTGCTGCCTCTCCCTGGATATGACTCAACCAAGGCTATGAGCAGAGCAACCTATGTTCTCTGTGATAGTGCCTCCAATGCTTGGGCAGCCCCATAGCCCTGAAGCTGGGAGGCATAGTTTTTCTCTTCAGCTCTTACAAGAATATCAAGAACTGAACCCATAGCCTGATGACATAAACCAATGAAATTCTCTGAAATCAAACAAAACCATTTTATGACTTTACAAATCCTGGAGAAGAGTTACTGCCTAAAATAATCCAGTGGCATCCAGTCAGAAGCAAGTTGCCCAAAGCAAGTCTCATTGCCTCAAATGAGAGGCAAACAGATAAACTCTCAGGCATGTAAAGAAACTTCCAAGCTGAAGCAATGTGTTAAAATAGTTATAAAAAAGGGTGAAATCTAAAAGATATGTTGGGGTTGGTACTGAAACTTGCTGATTTCTGTTTTACTGTAAGGGTGAAGTTCAACACTCCACTGCTGACAAGGTTGGATTTCCTGCATCCAGTAAATATCCACATGGGAGAACAACATCATTGTCAGCCTCCTCCTTCAGATCACTGGGTGAAAGACTAAGAGCGGACCAACTGCTGAACCTCAATGTTAGATGCTTTAAATTACTTTGGCATGCAGTTTGGGTAGTAGAGGAAATGCTATACTTGGCTATCTCTGCTGTACCTATTCTGTTGATAATTTTCTTTCCCCGTGCTTTGAAAGTGCCCCCTTCCCCCATCCCTAGCTGCGCATTTAGGCATGACATGCCAGTTGAAGCTATGTGTGCAGCATCTGCTCTCCTCCCCCTTGTATCACATGCGCAGACTCTATTTATAGCAGGAATGATTTTTTGTTCTTATGCATCATTCCATCCAGCAGAAAGCAAACAGAAGGAGAAGCTGGTGGAGGAAAATGCTCACTCAAGTCAGATTTTCAACAGAGAAAGGAGGAACAACCTCCTCCCCCTTGCAGTGCGCTCAAACCGCACACCCTAGATCCAGAATTGTACATTGGCCACTGTGCAATGCCAAAGTACCTCTTGGAGGCCACCATACCATAGTAATGAGCACATTTGAATTGAGCCAAGTGTATTTAGTTTTTAGAAGACTGGCATAAGTCGTCTTTATTGAATATAATTTAGTTTTAACATATTGCTCTGTGCTTGAGTTATTATCTTCACTGTGCTTGGAGAAATAAATTACATTGAAGCCTTTATTTTTGACCTGTGACATCAATACACGCCATGGACAGATTCCAAAATCTTATCAGCTTTGGCATGGCTATTAAATTACAGTAGTGAGCAAACCTCTTTAGAAATGAAAAATGCTTTTGGAGCTTTGACCTTTTACATTTCAATTCGTAAAGAGCCCAGTGCAAATGGGAAATGCTGATCAAAATCCAGTTACTTTAATCTTGCAGGGTGTCCTTTCTGAAGAAGAAAAGAACAAAATGCATTGCTTTTGTAGCCCTTCAGATCTTGACACCAAAGTTTGCCTGGAACTATGAGATTTGGTGCTAGAAAGCAGTGCTTGTAAGTACAGAACATGGCAAATTAGCCGGAGTCACAGAATTTCCGAAAAGAAACCTACTCCGAGATAAAGATATGAATTAAAATTAGACAAAGGCACACAGCTATTCTTCTGGCACACGGCCTGTCTTAATTGATGTGCAGAGTGTGTGTGAGGATTCTGCAATATTTTAACCTCCACTCCAGCTCTTCCCTCAGACCGCAATGAGGCTTCTTTTTGAAAGATGGGGAATTGAACTGAAATTGGTATTTTATGTATTCTCAAGCAGTACGCCAAGATTTGGGTCGTTTTCTCACTTCTCCCACCATGGCTTCTGTCTTCACAAAACCATTTTCCCTTTTCCAAAAATTCTGCTGTATTCCTTGTACTGTATTCCTTTTGCCGCTTTCCTTGTCCATGGTGATGTGAAGCCAGTAAAGTCAGATGGGGAATTAGTCTGGGGTCAAAGGACAGAGTTTAGAAACCATATTGCAGAGCTCTATGTATCAGCTTGGGTGGAGTAAGCTGTGGATATAGGCCTCTGTAGCAAAATTAACCAGTTTACAGAAAACATTATTCAGCATTACCCATGTTTTTTACCTTCCTCTGCTCTTTTCAACCACGTGAAGCAAAGGGTTTAGCTGTTTGTACTCATGGAGGTAGGACAAGGGTGTTTCAAAATCTCTACAGGAAGCCCATACTACACAGCCTCTGTAGCACTTTTAGAGTTGTGCTGAAAATTAATTCCTTTCTCACCATCACTTCTCCTGGCTAAGCTTGCTTACAACACTATTTAATAGTGCTTTATGTATTTCTGACAATTTTTGGAGAAAGACAATTTTTCTACTGCTGATGAGAACAAAAAGCACAAGTTACATGTAAATTAATGACTACAGCTGGACAAAGACCCATACAAATTCGTTGTTCCTTATTAAGCTTTAATTGAACTGTAGCACTACAGAGATGTAGAGGAGTTTCCGGATTGTTCGTGATGTTTCAAGAGTAATTCCACCCTAGGACATCCATCAGCAATGCTCATTTATATTCCACTTTAATCCCATATCACCTTTTCATAGCCAGTGAAAATCTTGACATTCAGAAGAAGGGACTAGCTAGTTTCTTTTGCTGAATCAGAAAAAAGGACACAACCACCTGGGGCATAAGAAGGTCCCTACAGTTGTGAATGCAGAGAAGTCCGCTGAGTATACTGATGCACCAAATGGGACTTACACTTCTAAATGGGTAATTACAGTCCAATAAACTCACCAAGCACAGGTTTGCAATTAATTTTTTTTTTTTTTTTATTACAGGTACAATATTGGACCTAAAATTATGGACAGCAATTAGTTAACAAGTATGCAAACCTGGTCTGTTAGCCAGACAGCTAAAATAAAGCACCGTGCTGCAGGAAAAGCCTAATGTATGTTAATTGAATGCCAATTGATTAAACATATTCATTGAGGTTTCACATCTAGGTCATAAGTAATCTATCTATTACATACTTGTTAAACCTCATTAAATAATTGCCTAGTGGTATTTAACATGCAATAAGTATCCCCTGAAATTCAACTAAATTGTATTCTTGCATCTGCTTAGGAATTCGCCTAAGTGAATCGATTGAAGAATGTTAAAAAAAATGGATGTTAAATACTCCATTTGAAGTTTTTAAATAAAAGATCTGCTGTACGGCAGTGCAAGATATTCCAGTAAGTCTGCTAAAAGACATATAGTATCTGCACAATTATCCCATGTAATACCGTGTGGAGGGAAAGGATTAGTCACTACAAAGCTGTGCTCAGGAACGGGAAGCTGGAGTCTGCAGGACAGAAGCAGAACTTGTAATGCCAAGGTAGAGAAAGACCCCAGAAGACTTTTCCAAGGTAAAAAAGACCTGGAGTTGAAAACTTTACTTTTATTTTCATAGGTGAAAAATGTTTTCTACGAATCTAAATGTTTATCCACAGGTACAAGGCATGTTCATGCCACTTGTTGCTTTTGAATTATTAGTAACGTCTTGCAGTTACAGACTCGAGTGAAACAGCTCAAGTCACCTTACAAACATAAATTAAAGACTCATGGGGTATGTGGGAGGCAGTCACTTTATATCACACATTGCTCATCGAAGGCATGAGTAAATTTAGGCACTGAGATTAAATGATTTGCCTAGGCTGTCTCAGAAAAATCGATGGAGAACATCAGTGAGAAAATTCAGAAATATATACCTTTCACCTGCGGTGCGTCAGGTAACTTGCAGCATGCACTTCAGATGAATTTTTAAACTGTTTCCATTCCTCCATAACAGACACTACAGCAGGACTTGAAAACTTTCCCCTCTTGTTATCCAAATGCACATGGCTCCCCCGAAGCCATAATTAATAACAAGTAGCAGAAAAAAAAAAAAAAAAGTAAGTTTATCAGCTACAGCTGAATTTTTGATGGGTTACTGAGACATCTGGTTGTGGCACAAATGACCAGCATGTGCAATTTATGATGCCTTCTTCACTGCTCAGCCTGTTGGACCAGACTCTTGGCAGGAATGGTTTTATTCTTCTCAAGGTCTTCCTGGAGAGCCTCTCTGAACCCCAAGACAAGGTGAAAATGCTCCCTTGCCTCCTCACTCCCTCTGGGTTATTTCCAATTGACAGAGAATCCTGGGGGAAACCAAGCTGGAGATGACAACTCTACTAGCACCTCTCCCACCCCACACAGACCTGATCTTGCAATTAAACTGCTTCAATCAACCCATGGAGCAATCCAGAGACTGACTCTTAAAAGACTAGAGAGACAGAAATGTGACCATGACTAAGAACTCTAAATATCTAGGGTTTTTTTCTGAGAGACATTTGGTATTTAATAGATATGAGCTAGAAATTTTGCTAAAATTTGCTGATTTTTTCCCCAGCTTTTTTTTTTTTTTAAGCTTGTAGGGAATTCCTAATCAAAATTATAGCAAAGGGCTGAGAGCAAACACATGGGGGAGCACTTAGACTGTAATAGCCAGTAACCAAGTACTCAATACAGCCAGCTAGCGTACCTGACATTTCCATTTCAGGGGAAAATCTGGCTTTTCAAAACTCTGTTTTGTTCTGAATAGTTTACCATTTCCCAGAAACCAGAACTGCCACGTGGAGTTTTCTAAATGCCAGGACGACAAGGGTGTCACAGGCCACTCTGTGTCTCTCTGTGCTTGAAAAGAGAGAAGAGGAAAACTTTCAGAAAGTCTCAGTATCCTTAAAAACAAAGAAATGATGAATTTTGAAGCCTATTACCACTAAATACCATTTTTAGTTTACTGCCAGTTCTAGAGTTGGAAATTTATTTCAACAAGCTTTTGCATTTATTTTAGGTTGCTTATTTGCCTAATCTTTGGCATGCAGCTCAGCAACCTTCCCTGTTTGGAAAAGTACCGCCTAAAACACAGTTTTGAGACTTAAGTGGGTATTTAGTGTCCACCATACAAGCAAAGCACTTGGCCCCCATAATAAATTTCCTGTATTTGCAGACTTCTTGTCCTGTTTACACAGCAAACATTTATGAAATAGATTTAATGATGTAATTTTTTCAGTACTTGTGAAGATGGGTAATTCAGGAACACTGCTTAATACACAACCAAAACATAAAACCAGCCATTAAACAGTATTATATAATTAAGTTTCCATTTAATTGTGTTTATGCTTCTGGTTTTAAGCTGGAAATGTTATATATGCACACACTTCATAAAAAGTGTGTTGTAACGTTGTTAGCAGGCAATGATGATAATACTTTGAGTTTCTTCAATTTTTGCACTATTAAAGAATCCCTTCCTCATTCTCACATTAAAAAAAAAAGTCCAGAATTACCTTCGCATAGGTAAATGCCACAACGCTTCCTTTCCTCTGCTGTTCCAAGAATAACTATGGCCTTTTTGCAGCCATCAGCTCTGCCACAAACTCTTTGCTAGACCTAGGTGGAGCACCTCCTCCATCCTCGTCAGCCTTGCCCACTACAAGGGACTGGAGAGTGCCACATTAATAAGAAGAGAGAAGGAGAAAAAGGGTTCTTTTGCACATACACGGGCTAAGGAAATAGCATAGGAGATAGCATTCCTCTACCACTTTGCTGGAACAAAGAAGTGATTCATAAATGAGGCTGAGGAAGAGTGTGGGTGAAGGGAGAGGAAGGCAGGCATTTTTATTGCCTATTAAAGTGAGGGCTTAATATTGTCATTGAAATTAGTAGTACATTTGACTTTATGTAACTGGTTACTTTTTAATGTTAATATGCTTGGTAACAATCCAGAAATCACAGAATCCCAGAATCCCAACATGGCAGGGGTTGGAAGGGACCTCCGGAGATCACCCAGTCCAACCCCCCTGCTCAAGCAGACTCACCCAGAGCAGGGGGCACAGGACATCGTCCAGGCAGGGTTTGAATATCTCCAGAGAAGGAGACTCCACAGGCCCCCTGGGCAGCCTGGGCCAGGGCTCGGTCACCCTCAAGGTGACAAAGTTCTTTCTCACGTTCAACTGGAACCTCTTCTGCTTCAGTTTGTGCCCATTGCCCCTTGTCCTGTCACTGGGCACCACTGAGAAGAGTCTGGCTCCATCCTCGTGACATCCACCCTTCAGATACTTGTAAGTATTGATGAGATCTCCTCTCAGTCTTCTCTTCTCCAGGCTAAACAATCCCAGCTCCCGCAGCCTTTCCTCATAGGAGAGATGCTCCAGCCCCCTCATCATCTTTGTAGCCTTCCTCTCGACTCTCTCCAGTAGTTCCTCATTATTCTTGAACTGTGGAGCCCAGAGAGATAAAGATCCTCAGACAGCAGGTACCTCCAACTTTTAGCACGTACTGGTTTACACAGGCGGTGAGTGCTGTGGTCCTTTGGAAGTGCCTATAAACTTTGGAAGTGCTGTGGTCCTCCTGTGCCTATACAACCTCCCTGGATGCTCATGAGGCTGTGTTTACAAATGTTTTCAAATGGCAAATAAAAATATGTGTCCTTCTATCACTGATGTTTATTTACAGTTGTTAGGGTTAATGGAAAAATTGGTATTATGATGATTTAAGGGTGGATCTTATGGGAAAAGAGAAAGATGTGGCAGCACTTGCATGTATCACATGGTTAGAGGAAAAGATCTTTATATTATAGTTGCTGTGAATGGGTTCAATGTACTTAACAAAAAAAAGGTCGGTATCATGATCTGCATTATCCAAATATGGAAATGGAGCCAAAGTGTGCTACTTCTCTGAGGTTATACCACAAGTCAGTGGCAAACGCACAAGCTGACTTAGGCAGTGTCAGTGTACGCTGAAGGAGGGTCAGGTACACAACCTGTGTGAGCTTCTCATATTAGGAAACACCTGGAAAGCAAAGAGAAATTATGCTCAATTTAATCAAATAAATAAGTTAAAAATACAGTGGTAATAAAATGCTGCTTAATTTTATCTCATGGACAAAACTGTACTGTACTCTTCTGTAAAAAAAAAATAATTCTCTCCAGTCTATTACACTTCTTTGTGTTCCTGCAGCAAAGCGGAGAAGGCAGTAGCTTTCAAAAATTCACCTGCAACAAGGTTTTAAATAGTCTCCTACAAACATTTCTTGGGAGAGTAAGCAGCTGCATGGGCATCAGTTCTCTTACGAAGGAAAGAGCAATAACCGTGTCAGGATATGGCTAGTGGTGTGATGCTGCAGGACCAGCCCTACCGATGAACCAAAATAACAATTTAGATTGCCAAAAGCATCAATAAAACTGCAAATAATTTCAGGAGTCTCTTAAACTGCAAGGTGGGCTACATTTCAAGGATCAGCTCAGTTTAAGTAAGCATAAGGTGAAGCATATCGAAAGGAAAAAGAAAACAATTTAAACTACCCATATGTGTAATTGGTGTTAAATTAACTGTAGGTAGTCAGGAGAGGAACAAGGCATCATTGCCAACAAGACATCTATTCAATGAGAAACAGTGGCCAGAAAAGCAAACAAAATGTTCATTTGCATTAAGAAGCAGCTAGATGAAAGCGCAAAATTATTACATAGCTTTTATATGAAGTGGCACCTCAGCATGGATACTTTGCTCAGCTTTGCTCCCCAGTCTTACAGGAGGATAGAGCAGAAATAAGAAAGGTCTAGGGAAGGCAGTGAAAATGATTAAGGGAATAGAAAACTGCAGTGTGTGGTGAGATTAAAAGATTAGAACTATATATCTTAGACGTTAGACGGATAAGGGGTGATGATAGAGAGTATGAAAAATAGCAAAGTGTTTGAAGAAGGCAAGCAAGAACTCCTATTCCTTGAGCAGGAGGCACATAAAATGAAATCAAAAAGCAAGTAGTTTAGACCAGTGTATACTTGGGGCAGCAATGCTCAACGGAAGACTGGCATATGTATAAATGGTGTCCAAGTGTGCATCAGGAGTACTAACCTGTAATGGGTAAAAACCATCATGGACCTGAGCTCAGCCCAGCCACGAGTTCTTGAAGTCTGAATGATTGTAAAGCATCTTAGTTCATTAATGGATTTACTGCCCCCACTCCTGAAGCAACAGACAGAATGACTTTCAGAGGAAAATACGATTTTATGTATCTCTGTACTGAGATAGAGATCAGTTGGGGTTTTTTTCCCCTTTATTTCTCTGGAACTAATGAAGTAGAAACTTCTCTGTGTGAAATCTACAGCAACAGGAATTATCCTCAGTGAGTCTTTCAGTAGATATCTTGGATACACTCAAGTAAGACACCACACCTTTGCTAGGAGACTGTTGCAATTTCTAAAAGATGATGTACAACAGCTTTCTAAAACACATCTCAGCTTCAGCTGCCTGAGGGCTCCCAGTCCTGTCCGGAGCAAAATCAAATGGCGCAGTGTGCATCAGCTTCAGCTAGTGCTGGGACAGGCGAGACGTGGTCACAGCGGGTACCATAGCCCAGCTCCGAGGAGGTGAGTCAAGGGAAGGCTGGGCTTCACAGGGACAAAGTAAGAAATCCTGCACTCGGCTTCATAATGAGGGCCCTGGGCAGCTCCCTTGACTCTTTTTCCTGTAGACTGGGAGACTGATGAGAGGCACTGCCGTTGACTCAGAGTTGAAATGTAAAGCTAGTGCTACTCTTTGGCATTTATTAAATTATATTTCACTGCAGCAACAGCACTCTGGGCTGGGCATTTCCAGCGAATTGTTACACTTCTCAGATGGTTAATCATTTGGCCTTTGGCCTCCTGCCTTATAGCTCTTGTTTGACATGTCCTATAGTTACTGCTTGGAGAGTTTTATTACTTAATTATGCTATCAGCTATTGCAATTTAACATGCCATCAACCTCTCCCGACCAGCCCCCCATACATCCCCAAACAAATCTCCCTTTTCAACCACACTTCTCTGCAAATTTCTACAAAGCAAGGAACTGCAGAATGTGTGCTTTGATCAATAAGTTGTAAAATTTTCTAACATACAAAATACTTGCCCATTTTCTATGTCTCTCCCACTCCTCCACTTCCAAGCCCTTTGATTTCAGACTTTTATAATATATATGGTCACATTTACCAGTGCTGGCATAAAGCAGCCAAATCACCTCATATTTTTTAATATATCTCCTAAAACCAAATTAAGACTCCACCAGACAAGCTGTTGGCTCATGTGAACATCTGCCTGGCACTTTGTGGGCTGCTTACAGAGCACACTGAACCGCTGAACCGTGTCCTCCTATGGACCGGTTGCCCAGCTGTTTCCAGCCAGTACACATTTGCTCAAGTCATGAAACATTTCAGCACACTTTGAAGACCAGCTTTACTGTTGCTGTGTCACTGGAGAAAGATGACGAAAACATTGCTGTGCCATTTGGGAGAGCTTGGTTTTAGGGAAGAGCTCTCAGCCACCTACTGTTTCTTACCCTGTGTTCCTTCTATTAGGAGAAGCGTGAGGCTGAGGTTCTGTAGTGTTTTCTGAAGGCAAAACACAGTGAAAGATAATTTTAAACCAACTCGGCTCTCATCAACAGCCCCCAATGGAAGGGTGCACTGATTTACGACAACCTCCCAAAGCTGCCTACAGACGGTTTGACAGCCCAGACAGACACAGATTCTTAACAGAGTGCAGTGCAGACCCATCCCCTTCCACCTCCAACATCTCCCCTGCACCAGGACCAGAGCTCAACATAAATCTGCTGTGCCTGCACCAGGGGAATCGCCTCCTGGCCTCCAGCAGCTTGTAAGGGCTGTTTCAGGAGATAGAATTAGTACCTTGATGCTCAGTATTGATCTCTGTTTGATTTATATTCCCTTGATCTGATTTTCTTCTTGGCGTCATGAGTATAAATCAAAAGTAACACCCACAAGAGTCAGAAGTTATGCTGGCTTTAAACTTGTGTGAGATTGAGGTTCCTTAACTCCAGACTCTCCTGGTGCGAAGGGAGAGATTTTAAAAAGATCAGCTATCTGACTCACAGGAGCACAAAACAGTCAGGCATTTTAGGATGCAGTCTTCCACCATTCTTTTACACTATTTCTTGAACCTGGATTTCAGGAGAATGAATTTCTGGATTGTCTCTCCTAGAGTCAGTTTTTCCCCTTGAAACATCCCTATCTACAATAGCCAGCAATCCTCTCTTTTGGGCTTCCATGGCGAATGATGAACTAAGTTTTTCTTGTGGGATGTGAGGAGGGAAGTTAGTAGGGACAAGAAAAATACTTCTGCAGTGTGATTTCCAACGTGTGACCATTTTGTGTTGAGTCATTTGGATAAGAGCCCGCAAAGGCATCAAAGTTCTGCAATCAGTTTTCATTTCCAAGGGAGCTGAACAACTAACATTTCTCCTTCAACCTCAGCGGCCATTCATAGCCGCATCCAAGGGATTAATATAGCCTTGAGATTTTCCTTACAAAATTTGGTGCATCTTTCTAAGACCACTCTTTCGATGTCCTAAAATATCCATTAATTTGTCCTGAGATTCTCTCTTATGTGCTGAAGAGCTTCAGTGTAATGAAAAAAGGAGGAAGAGTGGTCTACATGCACTATTTTTCTTCATCATGGCATACGCACCGAGGGTTGATAAAGGTCTGGGGGGATCAGGCTGTATTCTTACGGAGTGGAAGTCCAGTCCAGGTAATAGAACTGGTGTGAAAACTTTATAAAGGAGAAAGCTTCCAGGGGTCCCCTGGTGAATCTCTGCAGCAACCTGGAGGTACTGATGTGACTGATGGAAAAAGTAAGTGTATCTGAGCAAAGACTATGGACCGTAAAAGGCTTTGTAGACAAAATGGGCCCTCTTAATTAAGTTCTGTGTTTTTTCACATTGCCAGGATGGAGGACTGCTTGACTGTCAGGAGTAAACATACAGCCTGCTCTCCTCTTAGTTCTCCTTTGTGCCCAGGTGTTCTTCAGCACCTCCCTCTTGGCTCTCTCTGACAAGGCACAGAGAGAGTTTTTAGTAAAAGCATTACAAGATTTTAAAAAATGTTATTTATTTTTAAATCAGACATTTAAAAAGCAGGTACCTGTGGTTGTAAAGCCAATTATTCATACAGTATTAGTATTACCATAACTTGTTTAAATTATATCTTAAATATAAATGGTCTGCATTTACAACACTTGCTTGGGGAATAATCCCAGCCTCTTTAAGTCCTTTACCTTAAATTATTGACTGTCATGCTTAGCTAGCAGGTAACGGAGTAAGGATGGTAAAGAAATATATTTGCACGCCAATGATCTGAAACCATATAAAACACAGCTCATTTGATTATTTTGAAGGTTTGTCCAATTTTATATATTTTACACCAAGCTTTGAGATAGCCCTGGTGTTGGGACTAAACATGCCCCAGGGGAAGGCTTTCCATACTCAAAGACCAACTTGGGGCTGGAGGCAGCATGCCAGACAGCATGTGCACGAGGTTTTTGCAATACAGTACGCTAAGTATCATCTCATAGCCTTGGGGGAAGGATAAGAAAATCAATGCAGGCAAAGCAATGCCTATTCAATTTGTTTTCAACACATTGTCAGCTCTTTCTTGTATTCACTGTCTTCTGTTAATGACAAAGGGAAAAGGAACAGATGAGAGATTGGTTTCTCTGGTTTAAGCCTTGATGCACCTTGTGTGAGCACCACATTATACACACTGCATTGTGCTGGGTACATGAAAGCAATGGGATCTTTCATTTTGACGATACCTCGTTCCTTAGGATAAATAATAAGCACATTTGGTGAAATTCCAAAGAGCGCCTCTGATTAGTTATAGTCTCTGCTGAGAAACCAATTACCCTGAAGTTCGAACGCTGTTTAAGATTGCGACACTTGCTAAATTGGGTTCAGAGAGCGCTGGGTGGACAAAAAGGTGCATGTTTTTATTGTTCTATATTGGAGCATTCATGTGTGTTCAAACAAAGAGGGGAGGATAGAAAAAAACATTTCCCTCCAAATACCATCTTCCATCTCCAAGTGACATCAGATGGAACAGAAAGAGATACAGGGACAAGAAGAGATTTGAGATGAGTTTTGCTCATTGCTGCAGGATACAGGATGGAAATATGAACGTCTCCCTTTGATTAATGTATGCCCAAGGTCACACATGCAACTGTAACAGTCAATAGCAATCAGATTAGTGTAATGTATTATTCAGTGTTTATGATGGTGAATTTGTATAGTGCCCGTGAGGCAGCTTTGATCCCCTTGAAATATTTCTGAATGCCATTTGGGATTGCCACAGCGCCGAGGCAGTTGTGCAGCATCTCTAGCTCACGTTCCTCCTGTCAGCAATGCATAATTACCCGCTTCTGTTGTTTCTGTGTGGACACGTACTTGGATTTAATTGTTTTGCAATTGGTTACCAGAGTGTTTTTTTGTGCCCCGAAGTGTTATAATATGGAAAATAATAAAAAGTAATACTTTTAATTGAAGGTCCCAAGTGCTTCACAAAAACTGCTTCATTAGGCTTTGCTATAAATTGGTGATAGCTATATCTATATGCAGTTCTTGGCCCATCAGCGAGCAACACCGCTCTGTGTGATAGGTAGATAATAGTCTGTAATTTATACTTTGTTTAACAATCTTGCTCTATAGAGCTTTTAAGTAATTTCCAGCTCTCTTTATATTTTGAAAGGTTTTTGCTAAATAATCCTACAAATAATTTCTGGGTGGTTTTTTTTCTCAGTCATTTGCAGAAGGAGCAAGGAACTAAGGAGCATTTCTTCACATATAGGGCAATCCTTTGAAGATAAACAGTGCTATGTAATGTGATGTGTACAATGGAGAGGTTTTAGGTGTGATTCTGTATACGTAAGTTTTACATTTTGAAAAAATGCCTTGTTAATAAGCAGTTTGTTGGGGAGTGGGATATAAGCTTCGTTCTCTGTTTTATTGAACACAGTCACATGCCTGAACCAAATCTGCCCAAGAGGAGGCTGGCATGGATGCACAAGGGACCGTCGGGGTGTGTTTAGCATACGGTGTGCTGCGATGGCGAGTAGCAGTGGTGGCTCTGAAGGAGAGACCCATCACTGCCCTTTAGCCGAAAGTGCTGTTGCTGCCAGACAGGACCTGACAGGGCAGGATGCAGCCAGGAATGAGAAATCCTGAAAATCTCCAGTAGGAAGCTAACATTCAGGTTAGCGATGCACAATAGGTAAGTGGCTGGGTAAATCGCAGGATAGAGGAGTGATATAGGTGGAGGGGTGGGGATGTTCCTCACTAAATGGAACTTGCTGGGTTAGTTGATTTATTAAATTTGAAAATACAGACACATCAAACCTGTACAGTATTTGGTCGCTTTGAACTCTAGTAAATGATTTTATACAGTGGCCTACAAACCCTCGCTTGAAAACTAGCTCACTTTAATTGCCTTGGAGGTAAGCCATTTCGCATGGATTGAGAAGTATCTAGAAAGCTGTTAGCTGTGCACAACAGGCATCAGTGTGCAATGTCTAGTTAGGGGAAGCAGTACTAGGAGTACCTCAGGGATTTTATTATGTCCAGTCTTGCTCAAAAGCACTGCTAATGACCTGGAAAAGCAGGTGGAAAGCACATTAATTAAATTCCCAGATGATGCTTGAATTGGAAGGCATAGCAAACAACAATGGGAAAACCAGCCTGGAAAAGACACTGATAGACCAAAAGAGAAAAGAAATGAGGCAAGATACAATTAGATGAAACCAATGGATGGATTCCTTGGTAGGTGGTATTGATTGGTATTGGTAGGTGGGATACACGGCACACACTCAGCAGGAAGAGGCAATATGGAAAGGCTGATAGCTGATATTTGAGAATATGTTTTTGGCAATGCAGTATGGCTGCAAGTAAGCCTACCATACAGTTAGGCCTGAATGAGCACAGGCATGGCAAGGGAGAATGGATATGAATATTGTCCATAAAATAGCAGCTGGGCACATGTAGAAAATTGCACTCAGTTATGACCATTTCAACACCAGAAAGAAGCAAACAAATGAAAAGCAATTAAGAAGGAGTGACAGTGATCTGATAAATAAAAGCTATATTATGTCATTTTTGCGGAGCTCAGATTTGAATAGGGCAGGAAGAAATACAGTGAGCATCAACAAGTATTTAAGATGTAGGTAGATGTATTAACATGTAGATAGAAAAAGAGGTGGGGATTCCTGGTGGCAGCCAGAAAATGCTCACTAGGGAGGATAGGAAAATATTGGCTGAACATCAGCATCAGTTTCATATTATCAGAGCAATTAGTCCTGTTGAATGAGCTCTCAAGAAAAGTGCTGAGCGGTTTTAAACTGGTACAAACTGAGAACTGGGAAACAAACCACACAGCAGAAAACAGCCTTCCACTGGCACAAGTCTTCTAAAAATCCTCCTTTTCTAGCAGTTTTGTTTACAGCTCTTGACAGTTAACTCATCCTGACATTCAATAATGGGACTGTTAGAAATTTGCTGTTTACCACTTTTATTTTTACACATAGGAGGGCAGCAGTTAATAAGGAAAAGCCTCCCACAGAGGATGAAGGACCTTCCTTATTCATTCCTTGTGAAAACTGTGAGCAGAAGACCACCAACTTTTATCAAACTTTCCAATGCTCTGAGTGGTGGGAATATTTCTGCAGCTCCCTGGTGTCCTGCTGCCCTCCTGTGCAGCCCAGGCACCCTCATGCTTGCTTGTGGAAAGCCGTAGAAGGGAGTGAGACATATTCCAGCTAACTCCTGGTTAGCCTTCTGTTTCCTTTCTGGCTGAAATAACATAAAAGTGTTGTCTACTTGCTATACAGGGTGAAAACTGTGGCTTAACATATTCCTTTGTGAAAAGGGAGAAACCAGGCAAGCATAGCCTTTTGGTTTCTCTAGCTCTCCTTTTTGTTCCCTCCCAGGAATTAGTAAAAGACTGAGCATTGAAAGCAAGCCCTGTGTCCCATTTTTGCAGAAGTAGACATTAGGTACTGAAAATGGGGACTTCAAACAGTAATATATTTGTGTGGAAAGAGTCACTCATTTCTATGGCTGCAGGACAGAAAAGAGTGGTTAGATATAAGAATGGCTTTCCTACAGTCTGAGACAAAACAGAGCCAGATAATAAGTTCCTGAAGCTCATGCAAATTTGCTTCCTTTTTTATTTTATGCTACTTTGAAGTTAGCCCAGCTCTGAGCAGTGGATTGGATCAGATGACCTCTAAAGGCTCTTCCAACCTGAATATTCTGGTTTTGTGATTGTTATTCTGCCCTTTCATTTTGCAAAGACACGTGGAGTGGCACAGGGAAGAGCAGGACTGCTCCCAGACCATGTCCTGCTGACCACCTAGTCCTGAGGGGAAGGACATGTCTGCTCATGAGACTTTCAGACCTTTTTAGGAAACTCGTTATGTTCTAGATAAATCCACAGCATTCCGCATTCATCTGTCAGTGCAATCTGTGGGTCCTGGTATCAGAATCAGAAGGAGAATTTGGCCTTTGAGGACTGCATCAAAATGAAACTGAGTGCTAAGGGCTGATCTGATGCATGTATGGATCAGACTCCCCAGCACGAATCCTGACCCAGTGTCTAGATCAGGGTGATGGACCACAGGCTGGAGCCTTCATCTACCCATAAGCCCCCAAAACTGTGGATTTGCTTTATAAGAGTCCTCTCTGATGGTGCTGGGCAGGGCATATCACCAGCCTCTGGCCATCCTCTTCTTCCCCCCTGTTTCACCCCATGCAGTGTGCCATGTGCTGTCACCATGCAGTGCTCCTTGCTCCCTTCCCTGGTGAGGATACACAGCCCCAGGGGTGTACGCTGGTACTGGACCTCGACTAAGCGTAAGTGGGCAGGCAGCAGGTATAAGTGCTCCTGCAATCATATTATTGCTTACACAATGATTGTACTGCACTGCAGGATAAAAAGGTTCTTTCATATCAAGTGCAGGAGCCAGACTCAATTCCTATTGTACCTTCTCACTCACTTTATTAAGTTTACTTCATTTCTGCTCTGTCTCTGTACCTCTGTGCCCTCTGCTGTGTGTACCAAATCTTATTGACATTTTAATATTAAATTATTATGACAAGAAGATATTCCACTTGCTAAGTAATTTGTTTTATTCTGAGGAAAATTGGAAGCTGCAGAAAAACCATTATGAAAGATTAAGAAAATGGAGTGATACTGACTGATACAATATAAATTATTATTTTGTGGGCAGCACACCCAAATCCTCCACTAAAATTTTAAGCAATAAAGCCAACAAGTTAGAAAATTAAATTTGGGGGGATGAAAAGAATATTATGTACACAGGAAAAAAATAACATCAGACACAGATGTTACAGAAAAGCACATCCCAAAGAAATCTGCAGAAACAAAAGTGGGAATCACTGGATGAGCACCTGGCCCCAGTGGTGCTCATTCAGAGTGGTTTTGATGAACTTTTCATTGACTTTGGGACACAGTTAATTCTCACAAACCCACATTTATAAGGACGAAGTGGGGGTGGAATTTCTTCCAGTGTGTGTTGAGAGGTGTTTTTCTTGTTCTGACCTCTCACCTTCTCCTTATGAATGCCTGAGGATCAGCCCTCATGGAGGAACGCGCAGTTCCTGTCCCTTACCTCCCTCCTCTTTCCCTCTCCAGAAACTCTTGAGATGCTCCAAGAGCTAGATTAAGCTTCTGCAGTCTTCGTTGGGACAATCAACCTCAAATATGGAAACTGAGGACTTGTCAACTGACATTTCATCTTTCAAAAGCAGTCTGGGGAATGGAGTATGTGCCTTTGCTGTTCCTGTGGTCCCTCCTCAGCAAGGGAAGCAGCTGGCAGAGATAATTCTCTGGCAGTAAGTAAAGCCTGTGGGTAACGCCTTTCTGCTTCCAGGGTAAATCCAAGCTCAGAGCTATCTGAGAACTAAGGAGATAGTGAACATGGCTGTAAAGCAAGGGTTATTTTACATGCAACTTCTGGTCCTAGAGGATCACTGCCAGTACTTGCAGTTGGGATTTCATTTAAGATGCACTGCTTTTTGTGTAAAGAACAATTAGCCAAAATATTGCTCCCACCTGGCAATTATCCTGGAAAGCAGTAGAACCGTAATTTAAACAAACATAACTCACTCTTCGTCATCATAATATTTTTAAGAGTAAGATGCTGTTGGCTTTCTGGACAGAGGCGAGCATCAGAGTCACTCCCGATTTGAAAGCGCTGTTGTGTGCTTAACTTAGATAGTGTTTTCTTTGTTCAAACAAGCTTGATAGCACACAAGGGAAGCAGCTATTTTATAATACTGTATTAGAAAGACTGTGCATAGCAGATACACTTGGGGATGAAATATCAGGGGTTTTCCCATCAGTGGTCTGAGCTGGGTAAAACTGGTGACTACCTCTGTCTAGTTCTGACCATGTATGGAAGCCAAGGGACTCACATCTTCGTGGTCTAAGTTTGGTCAAGTGAGGTTAAGTGCTGTAGGTTTCAAGGAGAGTCAGTGAAGCAGGTTGGGGAGAGGCAAACATCAATTACCAAAATCCAGTCAGGCTTGTACCAAAAATCAGAATAAGCTGCAAAGCTCAGTGCCTGGTGCGGGTATGATTCTGTCCCACACAGGCTTGTGTTCTACACCTCCAGAGAAACCTGAGGTTGACCTTATGTACCTGCTCAAATAACATCCTAAGAAAAGCCTTCCCAGAAGGCACAAGTTAAGGCACATACATTTTTGTGAACCTAATAGATCACAGGGGCCAAAATGGTCATATGGGTACACTCTATTCAAGGAAAGTCAGTTGACACAGGCACCATGACCTGAATCTTGACTCTGCTGGGATTTATTTTTTTAGATGATTGCAGCAGGTATGTGACTACAAGTCACTGTATAAGCAGCTTTACCCTCTACTAGCTGGATTTATTCATAATCTCACTCTAGATTAGAAATGAGCCCTCAGTACTAACACTCTCTGTCTGCAAGGTTTGTTTATCCAAAGCTGATGGAAACATTCCTACTGTAAATCTGAGCAAGACAGGGCTTTTTAGGATTTTTGGGTGCCTGGAATGTCTCATCTCAAGGGTAAGCAATGGGTTTACTTGCTAGCAAGGGAAGAGCGACTACTGTTAAGAAAGTAACCAAGTCTTCAGCTAGGAAACACGAGCTGGTGCCAAACTGCTTTTGCGACCAGTGCCTTGTCCTTTAGGCAGCTCTTCACATGCGTGGTGCAGGATTTTAACTTGCATTATGTTGAGAGACCAGAAGGAAGGCTGTAGACTGAGTACTCTCAATTCCTGGAGAGTGCACCATCACTGAGGGTAGTACTGGTTGCTGCCTGCCTTTAGGGAAGAAGAGCTAGCCAACATCTGGAGCTGGCTCCTTCCTGCCTGTGCTTCTCAAGAAGGCTGTTGTACCAGGGGTAATGTGAAATCTTCATGAAGAGTCAATTTAGCATTTTGCCCTTTTTTTTCTCTGGGCAGCCTGGAGCGGCCATGTTCTCCCTTCCTTCACTCATAAAGGCAAGAAGGAGAAAAGGCAAACTCATGCTTTGTGGGGAAATACAAGAAACAGCAGCTGTAAAGCATGGGGAAAAATCTGGTCCATGGACACTTGCCTTTGCCTGTTGTACATAAGTCTTAGACACTGAGCATATGAAGTATTTGGCTGACATTTAAAAAAAAATGAATAAAAAAAATAAAGATTCATTAACCAATGGGAAAGGTGATATATTTCTTGAAAATATTTCCTATTCCTATTACATATTAATATATAATATCCAAAATTCCTATTATAAAGACGTTCCGAGCATCGTCCTGTATTAGACATGGAGTCCCAAGACCCCCAACAGATGGAATTAGATCACAGTCTCCTTTTAATCTTGGGATGATGACCTCAGTTGCAAACGTATTGCTTGTCATCTTGTCCTGGCATTGATCTAGCTCCTCATCTCACACTTGAAGCTCAACAGCACTGAATGGAAGTTGGATAGATAATAGACAATTAAAAGTGTTAGTTCTTTTTTTAAGACGCACTAGAACACCATCATTGCCTGTAGGAGACAGTTAGGGAATTCAACAATCACTGTGTTCATAAAGTATTGTTATAATGTTGAAGTCTAACTTTTGTAGGTCTATTGATGATAAGTTTTGAAGATGAAAGATTGGCCTGTAGAAATTGCATTATAGAACAGCCATTAAATATTAATCCTTGGGTACCTGAGAGATTTCAGATTAAAATTTATGATCTAGAAACATATCTATTCTCCCTTCACATAAAAGCACCAACTGTCTTGGTAAACGCATCTACATTTGAGCAGAAGGATCAACCCAGGTGAAGAGCCAAGCGCGAGCAATCCTCCTATAAAAAAAAGACGGATTTTTTAGTGAAGTAGCGGGGCGACTGACTGGTCTTTGCATGGCCACAGGAGGGCAGCAGGGAAACGTTGCCATCTTCTCCTTGAGTGTCCGGGGGTACCCCCGGCGCCCCGCAGCTCCTGGGTGGAGAGGGCAGGTTGCGGAGCAGCGGGGGAACCCGAGGAGCTGGCTCTGCTCTTCCGGTGCTCTCAGAGCTTGGAAGAAGTGAAGGCTGTATAGACAGCCGATTTCTTGGCCAAATTTGCAGAGTGGAAAAGAATAATTGTCTGGGGTGAAACTGTAATAAAAGTTGCACTGATGTTTTCAGTGAATGAGAGCAGAGAAAAAGCCATCGCTTTGGGCTGAAAGATTAGTTTAAATGCCAGGTTTCCCTTCATATTTTGAAATAAACTTGAAATAAATCTGGAGATTAAATGTTGCTTTGAGTGTATGTTAAAAAAACCTTAAACTTGCCGCTACAAATGTCTAACTGAACCAGTATTTTCAGATTGCTTTACCCTGCTTTTTGTTTATTTTTATTATGGCCATTTTTCCAAAGTAAAACCAAAGTTCATGGAAAGTTTCAGGGCATCTGAGGGAGCACCTGTAAGCAACAACCCCCACCCCGGCCTTTGGTGGCATCTGTCCCAAAGCCTTGCTCGGTTCAGTACCTGCCCGTGGCACAACCGTCCCCCATTCCCACAGGGCTGTGTGTCCCCTTCTGTAGCAGACAACCCTACGCAAGTCCTCTGTGTCCCAGGAAGGCATTTGCTGCAGCCACATTACCGCTAACTGGCACGCCGATTTCATGTGGTAAGTGTCAAACAGACTCTTCCAGTCAACAATGCTAAGGAGAAATGAAATAGGATAAAAAGGTTTTAAGAAATTACGTGCTTGGGCAGACAGCAATTAGGCACAAAGGCTGAGTGAAGAGCAGATGTTTAATAGGGCTCCAGTGTAACTGAAACGATGTGCTATATTAATATTTTTTTCATTTTCTATTGATCTCAAAAGCCTCAACCCAGCAAAAGAAAAAAAATTGTCCATTGCAGACTGAACAATGTACTAAGCCTTAATTGAGGATTAGGGGATGTTCATATGGTCATCTTGGGGCTTTTGCTAGTTCAGCATTCAGGATGGTATCTTCCAATTACTGCGATTAGCAGTATACTTAGGGGAAATGTTTTGTTCTTTTACAGGGAGGCTGAGCACCTGGAGGTGTCACTGTGGATGTGCAAGGGTACGGACCTGCAATTTGTTAGCTGCTCCATTGTAAGTGCCTTTGTACCTGCTTTTAACCTCCTGATAAATGCAATGTAGCTCACCGTTTTGTTTTTTTTTTTTACTTTTGAGTAAGACATCTGAAATTACTTCAGATAAAACTGCGGGATTAGAGCACGTGTGCAGGCAGACTCTTAAGTTACTATGGAGAAGACAGCATGCTGTAAATTCATGTCCCAGCGTATACTGCAGTAACTTTACACACGTAACCCTTCCCACCCCTTTTCTACAGTACTGCAGATTGGAAGCTGCCATGGTGACTGGACTACTGAGAAAACCAGCACAGCCAAGAGTGCTTTTCTGTAGGCAATTTCTGGCTATTCGCACACAGGAGTTTTGCTAGCTTATTGATTTACCCATTTCTTCCAGCCAGACTCATTCCAATACCAGAAATCCAGTTTGTCACATTATAATTTTCCCATTGGAAATGATTTGTGACTAGAACACTACAAAAACATATACTGACTGCAGAGTTATTGGAAAAAATCTATTTAAAAATATGTATTTTTTCACCATCCAAAGCTTAGGGAGATGATTTTTTTTGTTCATCCACTCCTTTTCCTGCTGGGTGGAAGTTCTGTGATGGTGGAAGTTACTGTAGATGTCTTACATTATGCCCAGGCTTGAAGAAAGCAAAACAGGTTTTTTTCCTGGTAAATTCACTCTTCTTCTGGGTTTTGGGGATGTTCAGTGTATAGTGACTCTCCCCAGATTTGTTTTCAGAATGCAGGCTTCTCCAGATGGACTCTGGAGTCTGGTGTATGGAGCTTCTGCTGCCAGGTTATGCTGCGTGCAGCCTCAGAGATTTTGTTTATTATGTGGGTTCTTTACCAAAATACTGAAGATCATGTTTTTCTCAGTTCTTCTTGAAGACATGCAAAAAGTGATAGATGATTGTCATTTTGCATAGCTGATTGCTGTCCAAGAGCCATGAGTGAATGCTCACAGGCAGCTGCATAATGCACAGCTTTATAGAGAAGTTTTCCATCCATCACTGCCTGGGCGAGCAGAAGTTACATGTTTTGGATGTAGATTGCATACGACAGACAAGACAACAGTCCCATGATCTGACCAGGAAGGACACAAAGGTGTATGAAGCAAAAATACATCATTTTTTTGCAGACACTCTTTGGGCTTCTACCACAATCTGGGGAACCAGGAATGGGCAGTGCAGGCTTTGGATAGGAAAAGAGATCACAGGGGAGGGAGCGCTTTTCTCTGTCAAATGTTCCAAGGAAAGTTGCCAACTTGATGCTAATTATATAGTATTCAACTACCACCAGGGCCAAAAATGATTGAAACAGACTTTTTTTATCCTGTCGTGCAGTTCTAATTGTCTGTGCCTAATTGAAATTTGTCTTTGGAAGTCACTCTGTACTTCTAGTATCTTGGAAACTGAACCTATTCAAGGAAGAAGCCTAAAATGTATCTTCCTTTTCCCAGTCAGAACTTACCTTAACAAACAAAAATTATTAAACTCAAAGTTCCAAGTAATTACAACCAATCTAGATGTGGAAGCTCTTTCAACAATAAGAGCTTTATGTGTCTTTCTGCGCTTCTACAAATTCCTTCTGTTTTCTCTCCAGACTTTAAAACTTTAAACATTCAGGTGCCCTGTTTCCTCTTAATGCTCTGTATTTTAGCAGTCAGTAAGTCTGGATCAGGGTTCCCAATCAATATAAATATATATAACTTTCATTCATTTAAAAAGAAAAAGGCTGATTTGTTTAAGGAAAAGGAATGGACAGGTAACCAGCGCAGGTTGACATGACACATGCATATGGAGTGTTGGACAAGTCTTGAGTCCCTCTGCAACTTTTCTGGTTCTCCTTTTGGTTTTCACTTACAGCTGAAAAACTCTTGCACTTAGAGTTTGTAAGGACCTGTTTCTGTCAGAAATGTATCTGCTCTGTCTTCCTTTCCATTTACAGCATTGCTTACACTTATGAAGTGCTCTATAAATCCCTTTCAGTTGTCTTCCATATTTTCAGATAATTTCAGCTCTGCTGGAACATTTCTGCTGTCCCTGTCTTCCATTTTCTTTAATTTCTCTTCACACCTGGTAGTGTGCAGTATTCAATAATCTCTCAGGGTCCAAACCACTTTGAACATATCATCTATATGCAGCCTCACACTTGCAACTGCTTCTGTTTAAAGGAGCATGAATTTCTTCAGCATGCTATGCTCAAAATCCCTGTTTCTGAGAATCCTTTCTTAGTTACAGTCCCCAGTACTGTAGTTATCACCTTTATTAATTTTCTTTTTACATTTTTATGTTGGGGAGTTCTTTTTAAGGGACTCCTGAGGGGAACAAAAAGCCATAAAACTCTTTAGTCTCAGGGTCATATCAGAGTAGGTACATATTTGGCAGGCACAAGACTGGTGCCTCATCCCTCCATCTATAGAGGTTCACTGAGCCAATGAGAGTAGTTCAATCTATCCTACATAGGTCAGCTGTACATTGTGCTGTGTGTGACACTTCCAGAAGGAGCTGGGCAGATGTTGGCCATGGGGCGGCAAAGCTGGTAAAGCTCCATTGCATTAATCATAGAATCAGAATGCTTTGGGTTGGAAGGGATCTTTAGAAGTCATCCAGCCCAACCCCCCTGCAGGGAGCAGGGACACCTTTAACCAGATTAGGTTGCCCAAAGCCCCATCCAACGTGACCTTGAATGTTTCCAGGGACTCCACCACCTCTCTAGGCAACCTGTTCCAGTGTTTCACCACTCTCATGGTAAAAAATTTCTTCCTTATATCCAGTCTAAATCTCCCCTCCTTTAGTTTAAAACCATCACCCCTTGTCTTGTCACAACAAGCCCTGCTAAAAAGTCTGTCCCCATCTTTCCTATGGGCCCCTTTAAGCCTTGCAAGGCTTTTCTTCTCCAGGCTGAACAACCCCAACTCTCCCAGCCTGTCCTCGTAGGAGAGAGGCTCCAGCCCTCAGATCATTTCTGTGGCCCTCCTCTGGACTCATTCCAGCACTTCCATGTCCTTCTTTGTGCTGAGGGCTCCAGAGCTGGACACAGTACTCGATTAATCCCCTTTTGGGCTGCCTTGGTCCAGATGAACTTCAGGTTCATTCTCAGCAGCTTCCCTGAGTTTTTCTCTGGTTCCCATGACAAGTCAGAGCTGTAACACGTAGCAAGTGGTCAGAAGTGTTAGTCACCACGTGACTGCACTAGACAAGGGCTCCTGGCACAGCTCCCTTGTGCCTCCTCCCCACTGCAGCTTCCAGAGAGGGATGGCTTTGCTTCACTCCCTGCAACCTTGCCACAGAGCTACATTGCTCTGCAAGAGCAAATATGGAGAATTGTTGTGAATGCAGCTATGCCAGTTGTTTGAATGAGGTTTTGGGATGAGACTCAACTTATTTACACTGTAATTTGAATTCCTGTGCACTGGGAGTAAGCAGCATGCAGATGCCATGGAGTAGGTGAATCCAGGTAGAGGTCCTGAGGGAGCAGACATATGTTAATTCCATTTCAGCTGCCTTTTTGGGGTCTTAATGAAGACCTTCATCCTTGGCATTGCCTTCATCCTTGGCAATACCTTCCTCCCCTGAATCCTCACAAAGATCTGGTGTAACACAGAGTTTTATCCAGCAGAGCCAAAGAGCTAGACAGTCTCTTGCCTTGCTCTGCATGGGCTTGGGAGTAATAGAATGAGTCATCAGCTAGGAGCTTAAAATTCCAGTGTGTTGCACTGCTTTTGAAAAGAGATTAATATTAAAAAACCCTAGATACAGTTCACTCACCAGTGTAATGAAGAGGCATTATACATGCCAGGCACCTGTTGGTAAAGGTATACATTTAACAATCTATTACCATTTGAATGCAGAGAGATTAAATACACATTATAAACTAGGCATGGGAGAAGTTATCCCGTTGTTTCTCCAGGACTGCACTATGAAAGAAAAGAAGCAGTAAGAAGAAATGTTAAAAAAAACCAAAAAAGACTTAAAAGGATATTACTGCTCTGTATTTTGGGTCTCCTTGCAGCTCTCAGCACTGCGTATTTTTGTGTAAAGACACAAAGTCAAGGATAAAATGCAGTGTGCTGGTAGGAGAGTTAGGACCACCTTGCACATGCAGGGCCTGCTTCTAATGTCTTAATGGAGATGCTCCCAAATGAGTTTCCAAAGTCTCAGCTTTCCAGCACCCTTATGTATGTCACTGACAGTCATGATTTGTTGGAAATAGCTCTCAGAAGGTAGTTCTGTAATAAATGCCTGCCAAACTCCAAGAAACTAATACTTCACACACGATGTCATCTCACCACACACTTACAAGCAAATAGTTCTCTTGCATTTTTCTTCACATCATTACTGATAAATAAAAAAATCTTACTTTTATCTGGTGCCTTTGTGAAGTCTATACATGCTATTTGTGCCAGAAGAATGCCAATGAATGTGTACTTTCTTCCTTTACTTACACAAGGATAAAGCCCAATTTTTCAGTAGAGGTAGTACACGTTCATTACTATCTAGATGGCGCAAACCAGATTATGTTTCTATTTTTAATGTGAAATGTAGCAGAGCTGAGCTTCCTAACACCAGAACTACAAAGCTTTTGGCATAGATCACTGATGTAAAGAAATGCTACAAAGTCATCAGGTGCCCTGTAAATCCCACACAGTTCCAATGCAGCCTAATGTACTGATGGGTAGCTATGTATTCTGCAGCTCAAGATAGGTTTTAGTAGCCATCCTTTATTGCTATTTTCATTTATGATTTGCCTGACCTGCCAGAACATATTAAAAAATAAGGTCTCAATGTCTTCAACTTGATTGCCCCATTTGGTACCCCTCTGACTGCCATACTATGGTGGGGTGGTCTTTGGAGAAGAAAAGCTATATCATGTCGCTACATCTCTTGGTCTTCATTTCTCTGCAAGACAGACTGTAACACTGGATGAGGCATAATCTTGGGATCATATCCATGTTCAAATTTCTTTACACTTTATATAGATATATTTTCTTCTATACCCCACCATTGTCCTGAATTCTCTTTGTACAGCAGTTTTATCAGTATATCCCCAAGCTATCCTGCAGAATTTGATTTGTTGTTTTATTTTCATTGAGAAAGATGGGTGGGTGAGGAGGAAGGATGTTGATTTTTCCTGCATTAAAGCCGGCAAAGAAAAGAAAGCAGCTGAAACCTAAGAAAATTGCACTACTAATCATATTTTCGTAAGCAGTCCTCTGTAGCATTACAGTCACAGAGTATATGTATAATTTGGTTTATATGAGCAACAGTTTAAGTTGAGGAAAATTGGTTTTCTTTTCAAAATGTCATGTTTCTCATTTCCTTGCAGAACCTTGGGCTGCTTCAAGCTCTTATCAGACTTTAAATCATTCAAAAACACACTCCATAATTAAAATACCGTAAATCCTCATGAATCAATTTAGGGGTTTTGATTTGTTCTAAACCACATTTAAATAAAGTTGAAAGCTTACTAAAATATCAGATAATATATACAAATGCAAAGGAAAGGAAAGATAAACCCACCCTAGGATAGCTGCATGGTGGGGGAGTTAGACTTGAGATGATAAACGTGACTTCTGCTGAACATGAGGTGCATAATTCTGGGCTCCCCAAAACAGGAATGAGCTAACTTCTGTTTCAGGTAGGGGTGGTCTGATGGATTTTTTAATCTGTTGCTGTTTTGACTTCCGCTTCTGCTCCTGTGCGTATCCTGTAACACGGTCGTTTTGCTCCACTAAAGAGTGACAGCTTCTGTTTGTCTCTAGACCCCATGCCTGCTCCTCCTTGCCTGTGCCAGTGGAGTAACAGGATCATAAACTGTCTCCAGTTACTTCTTACTACACTCATATAAAGGAAACAAATTAAACATAAGTATTTATGGGGCTCATATCTTGCTTCACCAGTGGTTCCTTTACCTGGCTTGCTTTTTTTTTTTTTTTTTTTTTTTGTGCTTTGCCACTGACCACTCTGTGTCCTGGTTTAAAGGCTTCAATTTTCAACTTTGTGGGTTTTTTTCTGCTTTGGATTTTTTTTCCTTCACCTCTTTTTTTTTCTGGAGTATTTAATGCTCTCTACCCATAGTACCTAAGCTCCCTCTTGGCTCCACAAACTCCTCTCTGGACTATATTTTATCCCATATTCCAATCAAGATCTGTATCTTGTAGGATGAGGGCTCTGAGATGCCTTTTTGGGGTGGAAAGGAATACAGTTCTGCCACACTTACAGACGTTAAATAGATATTTCAGACATTTATCACCAAGACGGTTAGAAACAAATCACCAATTCATACAAGAATCTGCTTCTAAAGTCTCGCATAGCCTTGTGGCATTTGGTCTGGAGTTTGGACTTGTCCCGTGCATAATTATAAGTATGTGATAAAATCACAGCATATAAAAAAAGATGGAGACAAAATCTGTTGATTCATAGGACAAACATTCTGAGCTTCACCATGCCATGTTGGCCAGCTGTCCCTTCCTTAAGCCTACTTTATGTAGCATAAAAATAGGTGGGTTTATAGTGTTACAGAAGACAGAAGCCCATGCTAAGGCTATATCCAATTACCAGTAATGGTGTTTAGATTTATTCAACCTGAGTAGTTGCCTTCAGAACTGCATAAGTGATAATATAAGGGAAAGTATATTAAAATTAAACCAAAGAGAAATGAAATAGAAAACAACTGGCCCCGGGGCCCCAAGAACACCTCTGCTTCCTGCAATCCTGGTTGCAGATGAAGATGCAGGAACAAACTGGTTGCATAAGAAACAGCAAATAAAGATGCCACCCTAGAGGGAACAAAACATTAACATTTTGGAAAATATATGTCCAGAAAAAAAGATATTGAGCCTTTTTTGTTCAGACTTTTCATGTCTCTTGTTTGGGCAGGTAGAGCCACAGCCAATAATTAAACATTATGAAAAGATTTAATCCTTTTTCTAGAAATTTACCTTCAAGAAAATGTGGCAAGGGAAAAGCAGGCTGTTGAGGATAAGGACTATTAATGCAACATTTCATGAAAAAGAAAAATGAGGTTTTCTTGGAAAGGCAGGGAAATTGGGATCCTTATATGTTTCTATTAAACTGTCATAAAGCCCCATTCTCTGCGGTTACAGGACATTGACAGACTCTCCGCATACAGATTTCTCTTCCTGCCAGCGCTAGGCTGGATGAAAGCCCACCAGTGCATTCTGTTAAGGAGCTTATTCATACAATTAAGTTTAATTGTCAGCAGTTTTGATACTTTAAACTAAAATGAAACCTGGCTCCATTTCTGCAGCTTAGATTCACCTGCAGCCTGGGAGAATTCTGATGGTATTAGAATTAGAGTCTTGTGTTGCTAAAATACCAGGCAGTCGCGAGGACAAATTCTGCATAAACAGGTTGTTTCCTCCTAGGTCTGGGTAACCGAGCAGCAGGTTTTGAATAGAGTCTATTTAATTCTTTTTAAGCAATAGTTTCTCAAATACTGGAGGGTAGGTAGTGTCTTCCCTGTTCATGTTGGCAGTGTGGTCCTTCCATGGCTCAGCAGGCTTCAGGACAGATTTTTGGAAGACAGATATATATACCATATTTCATATTTACATTAGGCTGAAGTATACGGCATTTTGCAGATATTACCAGACTCAAACACAATGTGTTAATGAGCCTTAACCTTATTGTTTCCCACAGTATTTGAACAGAAAATTTGAGGAATACTGTTCTTTTGCTGTTGCTTCCTCTGACACTTAATCTGTGTGCCCTCTGTCTCAAGAATTCCTATGCTTCATTTCTCTTTCATTTTAAAACAGGATCACAACAAATGAACATCTGCAGTTCTCCAGCATCAGTTTTTGCTTTAGGAATCTCAGTGCTTGTGCACATTCTCAGCTGCCTGGAATGAGGATTTTACATAGTTAATAATAGTGCTAGCTCCCACGCCATAATAGGTAGGTCTGTTACACATCATCGAAGCTTTCCTTTAATGACAATATCAGGGTGGCATGTAGGGAATTCATCATCTATCTTTGCCGATGTCTTAGGGTGAGTTTATGACCATGACCGGACACTTTGACCTGGAGGATAATAGCTGAGTTAGATGTTCTTTATGTGAACAGCAACCTAACCGAAGCACACTCCTCTGTAGGTGAGTGCCTGGCCACCAGGCCAGGGTGGAGACCGTAACGGCAAGAGGCACAGAGCTGTGGCAGAAGATTTGCAAGTCTTGTGACTGGCATAGTCTCATAAAAAGCGGGAGCATTTGGGTCAAATTGCTGCCCTAAGTCAGTGCAGTGGAGGGCCTGAACCTCAACTTCCATCATTTCAGACAAGTCCTTTAACACTTGGTGTGTAAGACCAGAAGAGTTGCATCCTACTTCCCCTCCAGTTTTGTAAATGGTGGCAAAGCCCTTTTCTAGTTCCACCACTCTACTTCCATTTATCCATCACTTTTTAAAGTACCCCAAATTGAAACAGTGTATTTTGTTTAATTTAAACTATGGTTTCACATATGCATATATTTTGTTTTAAATACTGTTTCCAGGTGATTTTAATGGACTCTTCCTTTTTTCCCAGACCTCTCATTATAGTCACCTTGCTTACACTTTAGTGATCATTTATTTGTGCTATAATCAACATCAACAGAAGCACTTTCAGGAACAGGAGTTTAGTGCACAGTCCAACTCATGTTTCTGTGACATGAACAGTGATTTGCAGAAGCAGGACAGCCACAACTAGTTGTATTTTTGGAAATCGTGGATATTGTGACATTACTTAATCATGTGCTGATGTAAACACCTAAACCTCTGTCCTCCTTTAGAAACCAAATTACAAGAGAAAGGTATTTTCATCAGAGCTTTACATGTCCATTATAGTACTGCTGGCTCATTAGGTAGAATAATTAAACATCAAGCAGAAATAATTATTATAATTATAGGGCATTTGAGATTTCATTTGCCTTCATGAAATATGAGTTACATAAACTAATTCCTTTTGTAATGTCCACTCATAATAGCAATGAATGTCTAAACAGCTATGCTCTTTGCCTACTTATTTTTGCAGTGTTATTGGACCAACCTTACAGAAGCCATTAAGAACTCAACAATTACCAACTATTATGATACCAGGATATCCAAATGGCCTCTATGTAGTTACAAAATAGGAAATTACCATAGTAATTGTATTCATTCGTTCTGTCCCCGCTTCCGGAATGAATACAGGGAGGAAAAAACTGTAGGGGAATAGTTCAGTATTCTCTACCATGCTGATTACTACTAGGAAATGTTTAGCTCCTGATGGCAACAGCCACTGCTTTTATTTATACTTTATTTTATATTTTGTATATAGCTGGATTTTGGTGCTGTGATTCCTTTGTCAGGGTACTGAGCTAAATCGGCATCCAAGTCCTGCAATATCTTCTCTCCCACCTCCCCAGGAGCAGTTCCTTCTTGGTCTCTACATGAATTGTGTTTGCTCAAGAATCCTTGCCAGCATGTCTGAGGCAATCTAAAGTGATCCAAATTCAGACAGCAAAACGTAGCACCACTGAAATATTTCATAGTGTAATATTCTTTCCTAGTGAAGTTGTTAGGAGAAGTAAGCTGTCTCATACTGAAATGCAGGGCAGTTTCCCAAGGGACACAAATGAGTGTGTTCTTCTGCAGCTAATCATAAGATTGCTTTGTCATGTGTATAGAAAAATATAGATGTTGCCAAAAGAGTGCATTAAGTCTGGACACCCAGACTTATGCAAATGACTTACCTCTATATTTACCTCAATAGACAAATGCACTGTATAAGGCAATCTCATTCACAGGGGCTTGCAGTAAGAAGGCATTGGTCATGAAATAGCAAAGTGCATGTGTAGTAAGAAAAAGTGAAAGAAGTATCAGGAATACCAAAAGCACCATTATAATACTGTCTTATAATTGAATTTCTCCAAAAAAGGGAAGGTGTCAGACTAGTAGGGATGCAAGGCAATGTAAAAGATAGAAGTGAAACCGGAGAGATTGCATTTATGTAAAAAGCTTAAAATAGTTACTGCAGCTTGGCTAAACAAATGCTGAAGACCTAAATTCAGAGCACTTGTACATAGATATTGTTACTATTGCCTTTAAACACGCCTGGATCTGTTTGCGGTTGGCAAATGCTTCACATGCGGGGTACAAGGAGAAGGATACAGGCTTGAAAATATGTCCAGAAAAAGCCACCAGCAACAGGGCAAAGCGACTTTATATTGCCTGATTTCTACTAAAGGCATTACCAGAAAATTTCCCTAAACTCAGCAGGATTTACTTCCTAATATTGAAGCAGCAGAGCAGAGCTCCAGGGCAGTGGTAAAGGTTTCTCCCCGTGAGCCATCACAAACTGGGCAGGGCTAAGCAGTGTCAGCAGGCAAAACTCAGGCAGGAGGAGGTTATCTCTTAACTCTTTCTCCTGAATCATGAGTCTGGATACCTGGTATGCATTTTTAGTTTAACACAAACCTTCCTATTTCTTTCCTTTCTGCCCTTTCATGATCGCAGCTCAAATCAGCTATGGCCACCCTGCTGAGCTGCTCCAGCCATGATTTGCACCAGCTGCCCTTTCAAATGGAAATAAGTACAGACTGGTCTGTGAATACAGACTTCTTGAAAGGTTTCCAGGATTACATTAAAGCAGGCGATTTGGGCACAGAAGATCAAAAAGAAAGTCACAGTCAAAGTTTACCTAGGTTTCCAGGGAGCAACCTAATAAAGAAGCGTGAATAATACCCAACGAGAGGCTAAGACTTCTATTAATTCATTTGTTTACTTGGCTCCCAGAGAAGCTCCTGCTACATTATACTGCAAAGGAGGCTCAGGTGGCTTTTTATTTGCTTATTTAAACACTTTCCCCACCTTATGTTGAGTCCTGGTGGATCTGTGAATATGTCAGGCTAATGTTGCTACTGTTATTCCAGTGAATGTCTGAGTTTATTCAATTCTCCATGGGATTATCAGGCAAGGAAGAAGATAACAAAGTGCTCCATCGTCTACAGGTAGGAGAATAGACACATTTAAAATGAGTCCAGCATCTCCACAGAAGTATTAGCTCTGGCAAGATACACCCCTTCTCCTCACGTAATGAAAAAGGAATTAGAAAGCGTCACTGAGAAAATAAATTAATGCAACAAGCTACTGTTAATGTACAAGCTCAGCAACCTTATTTTTTTATGTTTTTCTTCTATTCAATTTCAAATGCACATAATTAATTACTGCATTTAATCTCTGCTCTCCCTCCAGTCTGCAGCATGCAGACCAGCACTTAGTGTGTCAAAGCTCATGTCAACATAACAAAAAAACTACATGGGTTTTTAATGTACAATTTCTAGGCCTCTTTGGTATAGCCAGACTAGTAATTAAGACGTAATTGGAAAGAAATTAATTTATATAAGTAAGTTATTAGCATCACCATTGATTAAGTATAATCAAAATCAGTGTCTACACGAGATATTGATTGCCACTTGCTTGTGGTAATTGTAGCACGAATTGTCTGTGCATGGCTGGGCCTTTTATTGTTGTAAATATCCAACTGAAGCAAGAGATTAAATTCTGTACAAGCTCTAAAATGTCTGAAATAAGTGTGACACCCTTGCTTTCATTTGTTGCCGTGAAGATTTAAATAGAGAATGAAGGAATATTTTTCTGTTTCCTATATTAGATTACAGTCCTTGTCATATTTGTATGAGGATAACAATCTTTAGACTGTGAGGCAGATTTGTAATGAGACCAAAAATGGGTCTGCAGTCTCTCAGGCTGTATCTGGCAATGTCCACAAAAGCCTAGCCTGGTACTGAAGAAGCTCGTTCTGTGAGACAGATGGGCAACTGCATATACAAGATTTAACTCCTTACATAAATGCTCCAACTTGACCATAGGACTTATCCAATACCTAATGCAGTAGGATTTCAGTCCTAGTAAATTTGGATGTGTTGCACGTGCAAAATCACTGCATTTGATTTTTGCTTGTGGCACGTTTTGGTAGTTGTGGCCAGTATAGGACATTTTACTTGTCATGTTACTTGAAAATCTGGCTACATGTTTCATTTAGGGTATTTATGCCATAAGAAAAATAAAGACCTGATTGTGATGATTCATCCCTTTGGAGAAAAAAAACAAGAATTACAATATAATTAGAAAAATACAGTAGGTGATCATGATGGTTAATTAGAAAACTTACCTAATTAAAGTTCTAAAAAAAACCCCAAACTGTTATTTAAAATCTGCTTATGCATTTTCCACTTTGCACACAATGTGGGGCCTTGCTTTACTTTCCCTTTGCAAATTCATTGCAGAGCAGTGGGAAGAGGCAGTGGCTGGCTGTCTCAGAGGGTCAGTATCAGACGATAATCTGGAATTCTTGCAGTTTTGGTGCAGCTTGGCCAAAGTCTCAATACATCTGTGGCTGGGCTTCTCCCCTTCATCTGACCACTGAGTCATATTCTGGGGGTGGAAAATTAGGACCAAATATCATCACTCAAGACAGTTATCATTGCCCTCAGATGGTTTATTAGCCACATGAGAAAAGAATTTTGGAACCTTCTAGCTTCAGTGTTGTTTTTCCAAAGCAAAGATGCAGCACACTGGTGAGGCAAGGTGAGAATATTTGCACAGCTACTGTGGGTGCTGCCCGCTCTGCTCATTGGAGATGTCGTTCTCCAGCTCTGCCACTGCTCAATTCTTCTACTTAATTTTATTTAAAAACATATAGATATTTATTTTCCTTGATTATGATGCTGTTATCCATGTCTAGTATCAGAAATGCAATCAGCTACACTGGAATGGGATGGACACTTGCTCCTAACCTATGTAGGGTGTTGGGTCCTGTCAGTCCAAGCTGGACTGAGCTCTACATGCAAATAACGAATGTAGGTTGTCTGAGAAGGGTTTCCAAAGCTGTTTCTTCACCCTCATCAGCAAATTTAGAAAGAAATTTGAACCGAATGCATTCGGCTCTGGGAGTTGCCATGGTTGCAACACAGACGATCTAAATGTGGGAGATTATATAATCAGGCAGAATGACTATTTATACAAAGAGTTTAATTTAAACAAAAAGGGAGAGAAAAGCAAATGTGCTGTACAATACATTACTTTGTCACTTTCCACTCCTGCGCAGCAGAGCTGCTGTAGCACCGATGGTGTTAAATCACAGCACTCGCACATCCGTTCTTTGCAAGGTGTTTATAATGTGCAGTAAATCTAAAATAAAAATAAAAAAATCATTAAGTGAAAAGTAATGGACCAGATCCAGCCAGGCAAGTAGGAGGCTGTTTTATTATACCTGGATCAGCAGCAGTATCTTCTTTATGGAAGATATACAAGCTATTCTGTAATTCTTGTTGTTGTTCTACAATCCTATAGACTTTTAAAACCCAGTAGTATGGATATCCTCCTTTGGGAGGATCATCCTATGTAATACTATCACAGGGACTAGTTTATCTTCCCTTGAGGCAATTAAACATAGGGGAGCAGATGCTATGTCCCATATGATGTCACCTATACATGGTAATTTCATTCTTTCTATGTAATCTCCCAAACAACTTAACTTCTAGAGAGGAAAGTTTCTGTTGAAAGGCTTTTGTGTTTTGCACTGAGCTTTCAGGAGGTGCAGTGCTGAGTTGGACTGTAGAGCTAATGGTGATTTATTTTGATTTTTTGACAATCTGGTGGGAGGGTCACTCTGGGGCCTTGCTGGGCTGCCTGAGGTTTGCAGTGCAGGCAGAAAGGCCAAAACAGTCTTTGGCATGTCTTTGGCCTCCCCGTTAAGCCAGGCTTGTGAGCAACATGCTTCTCTCTAAGTGAGACAATTCCCTTCTGTTCCCCTTTCCATCAACACAGGCTGGGCTGGTCCAAATGGGCCAGCTCTTAAACTCCCTCAAGGCTGCTTCACTGCATTTCCCTCTCTTGTATCATGGGGCCATCTGCAGCATCATCCAGAGGCTGGCTGGAGTGGGATTTCTCCCCTATAGATTTCCCTTCAAATAGGCAATGGGGTTTTATAAAAATGATTGAGCTTGGTAGGGATTTTCCCACAAGGTGCCATGAGCTGATAGTGTGGCAAGGAGCAATAATAGTAACAAACATTAACTACAGGCAATGCAGGCAAATAGATGTGGTCCAAATGCAATGGAGGGTTTCTTTCCTGTACCTTGGTCTCACCTTTGGTTGTCACAGAGTAGACAGACATGAACAGATTGTTTTCATGCTTTAACATTTTCTGACTAATGTTCCCATGAGGACTCCTTAGTGCCCACTGAATGGAAGGTGGAAGGAATGTGTGTTTATTAAGCATCTTCTTGGAGTGGGGCACTTTCTGCCCAGTGTCAGCAAACGCTGGAGTAACCAAACTAAGCTGATGTTGCATTTTGGCATCAGTCAACAGAGCCATTAGTTTGAACAGTGGGTGTTTCTTCTCCCTGCCTTTCACTTTCTGTGATGATAAACTTTCCATGGAGCATGGTTCTGTTCAAGTGACAAAGAGAAATGGGCTGCATAACTGCAGGGATCAAGGACAGAAGAAAATCTCTATTGCAGACACAAAAATGATATTAAAAATGTTAAGGTTGTGCAATTAAATCCAGTTAGAGGAGAGATATACACAGCAGAATACCTCTGTCCAACAGGCCATGGAGGAAACTGCATGCCTTGTTTCATCCTTTACTGATTTTCCAGGGTTTCTTACTGCCTTGCAGCATGGTGTGAATACATCAATACTGTGGTTTGAGTATGAATGAGACCTTTCTCTTTTTAGAGGAGCTTGGCCCAAGAGCTAGTGGCTGACACCTGACACCAAGAGCTACTGATGGGGCTGCCATATCTTCCCGTAACGAGAACGTGAGCCAGCACTGACCTCTAATTTGCAAGGAAAGGGTAGTGCACCCCATGGCTGCAGGGAAAAGATCACAAGGGCCATCGTCGAAGGACTGTCTGGGGACGTGCCTCTGAGGGGAAGTCTCAGTGCTGGAATGAAAATTAAATCAAAGTCAGGCAGTTTTCTCTTATGACTTGGACTCTTCTGGGAGTTAGATCCTGTCTCACCACCAAGATATCAGAGATATCTTGGATGATTGCAGACTGTAGAACATAGATGCTGTCTCTGCTAGGACACCCTGATTTTTTTTTTTTTTATTCACTTCAAATCCTGCAATGTGTGCCTGTTGTCAGGGTAGGGTACACTTCCTCTGTTGTTTGGGGTAAAGAAAGACTTGCAAATGTTGTTGCTCTTCTGTGAAGTCCATTTTAATTTTAAGGGAGTGCAGAGAGAAATCTTATAATTCAAGCAGGGAAGGCAGATTCTGTTCTGGTTTTCCAAACTAAAAACACTGTGTGAGAGGGGCCTTGCAGCAACCCAAAGCAAGTTCCTGCTGCTCTGCTATAAATCTCAGAAAATAAGGATGATGCAGCCTCAGCTCTGTTTTTGTACAGACTGTTGTCACTAGAACACAGGAGGTTTTTTTTAAAGGTGATTAATGTTGCTCTCCCACACCCCAGGCAGCCACACGCTCGCTGTCTGCAAGGCTCGTTTCAAAGGAAGGGATATATGACAGCTGGAAAAGAGTCTCCTGAGAAAGCAGAGTGCGAGCATCTTCCTGGCAGTCAGAGAGCTCGAGCAGCTGTGCTACCGCAGCCTTGCAGGGAGCAGGAGGTGTGTGGCGCATGTGTCTGAGTTAAATATCTGGTCGTTTCTTCTCCTGTCGAGACTATTAGCTAAGAGCTTTAAATGCTACTGCTGCAGGCATACTGCTTTGCCTACCTGTCTGCCACGTCCATCTCAGTAAAGATAGTGATAGGTCCAAATGTATACAAGAAGTCATGCTTAAGCAGGGTTACTGGATGTGGGAAGAGTTTCCCATTCACTTGGGGTCTGCCAGCCTCTGCCGGGCTTCCTTAACTGTCAGTCTGGACACAGTCGAGGAAGATGGTCCTAACTCCATGTGCTTTCTAATCAAAGTCTAAATGGAGCTAGTTTTCCATTATTAAATCTGCTGCACACCCTGAAGCGCATCTTGGAGAGCACCTGCTTCCTTCAAATTCTGTTTTACAAGAGGATGACTCTGGTATTCTTCCTCTTTTCTTCCAATCTCCCTTTAGAAACAACTATGGATCTAGAAAGATGAAAACTAAAATAGAAGCAAGACAGCTTTAAAAATAAGAGAGGATCATTAAATCTCTCCCACCTCTAGTTCAGCCTTCAGTGAGCTAGCCTTTGGCAAATAGTGGGATGGTCATTTGAAGAGGATTCACCCCTCTGAGCTGTAGGCGTCCATGGTGTAGACATGTTACTAGACTGAGTGACCCTTGGCTCTCTAGAGAGGAGGGGATGCTTTTAGGGGGTGATTCGCCTGACCCTGCTGTGCTAACACAAGTGAGAAGCACACCCCAAAAATACTTATTTCTCTCCTTTGACTTCAAAGGCAGTCCAGTGGGACTCATTGAAATGGAGACATTTACATTTGGGCAAAGTCTCCTACCCTGATGGGTCAACAGATCCATGAGTCTGCTCTATGAGTGTCTGAAATCTACATGGTGAGATCATGAATTCAATTATTTGAAGGTGTTTTGCTGTGGGTTTTTTTTTACTGAGATTTAAGGCAGTATGTTTTGCACTGATTTAATTTCAGACTTTCCTTTTCATTGGGAATCTTCACTACAAGCTCTCATGTTTATTTTGCTATCCCCCAAATCCTATTCACTTATACCTGTTTCCTTAGTGGCATTTCTGTGATGACATGGGATTGTACTTGGGTCTTAAGAGGTCTTTTTTCATCTTGCCTTTTATCTTTCTAAAGCTTTGTGTTATCTGAGAAGTACTTCAGACTGAAGTCTCATTGTCCTCTCATGTCTTCTAAATAAAAAGTATGAAATAAGCTTAGTCCAAATCTCTGGAGGAATTTTTTCTGATTGACAAGTCCTTGCAAATATGTCCTGGGACCTGTCTGTTCTGCCTAATAAATCATCATTAACTCTCACTAGATAAAGAGAGATTCTCTTCATCTGACAGGGTATCAATTTAGTTGCTTTAATGTATATAAGGTTTTAGGTCTCTCCACCAGCAGGCTCTGAGAGAGGCTTTTTGTCAAGTAAAAAAAATGGAATTCAGGCAGCAGAACTCGGCTGCCAGGTTTGCCGGTGATGGACGAGGCAGATGGGAATGCGGTTCTTTCCTCCTCTGCTTTATTGATCCTATGGCTCTGACCAATGTAGCAATGTTTCTAGATCAGTAAAACCAAGCAGAAATTAATAAGAGGGGAGTTGATGGCTTAAAGCCAATGTCAAAGCCAGAGTACTCTTGAGGAGAGCTTTTGGGAGGTCAGTGGCAATGATGGCTCTAATGTGGTTCAGTGTTTGACCTCACAGGACAGTAAGTTACAGTGTAGTACCAAGTCACTGCACAGGAATACCGAGTGGAACAGAGTTTTCCATTTTCTTAGTCATCTTCTCTAGGGACATCAACAAAGAGGTCAACATGAGCAAATGAAGAAATCAATATATGACACGCAAGCCACAGTTTCAATGTTCATTGCTGGCCAGAACCATCCCGTGCTGGACTTGAGAGGTTTGCTCTGGTTGTTGGGACGTGCTTCATGTTATCTGCCCTGCTGTTCTGTAGTTCCCACATTTCTGTTTTCCAAAGTTTTTAAAAAAAAAAAAAAAAAAAACCAAAAAAAAACCGCCACCACCACAAAAAACCCAAACCAAAACAACAAAAAACCACAGCCACACCAACCAACAAAAAACACCCACAACCAAACCCAAAAACTTCATTATCTTCCTCTGCCCAGGCTATGATTCTGAAGGAGGTTTTCTTATGTGCTAAAGCAACTTTTAAAATAATAAAAACCACAATAGTAATATGGTCGTGAATCCTTGCTAACATTAAATACAATCCAGATATTCCACAACTCCTTAGTTGTCTTTCTCATGCTTAAGCTTTTTAAAATGTACTTGTAGGTTTAAAAAAAATAATTAAAAATACTGTTATGTATAGCTGCAAGTTATGTCCTTTTGTGTTTTTCCCCATAAACCACAATATTTAAAAAAAAAAGAAGGATTTAAGGATATTTTTACTTAATCCTTCCCCTGCAAGAGCTGAGCTATTAAGAAATGCACCAGACTGAAGTCTTTAATGCACTCACAGAAATGGCAATACTGAAATCACTGCAGTGTTTTAGTTATTGTGTTTAAGTATCAGGATTCTGCTTAGAAAAATATATGCATTGATACCTGAAGTAGTTTATTGTGTTTGTTTGTTAGCTTAGTTGCTATGGCAGAGTTCAGCATGAGCGAATCTGTGGGGAGGTAACTGCCACCTTGTATTTGAAATTGGGCTGTGGTTTTTGAGGAACACAGCAACAGAATTTGTGCTGACCATTAGAGGAGACATACAGGGAAAAAGACTGACTGGGTGTGGCCTTTGAGTCCAGGACTTTTCTGAGATACTGATGTCCCAGTAGGAGGCTTGTACTTCCAGATCCACAGTGCCAATAACAGTACCTGGGGAAGACAAATAAATATGCTAAGTTAGTTGAACTGTATTGAATCAAAGAGACACAGGTGCCTTCACCTAGTTGGGGCAAATTCGGAACGAGAAAGCTGAAGCATGGAGCAAAACACCAGAGGAACATGTAGCAGATGGTCACTGACCAGCAGAAGACAAGATGAAGAAAGGAAAGCTCATGTGGTTGAGGCTGTGTTATAAACACAGTCTGGGTGCCCAGATAAAGGTGTCATCTACTGAAAAGTAAAAATAAGTAGTTTTCTTCTGTTAATATCAGTAAAGTTACTGTCATTAGGTGCAAACAAGATTAAAAGTTCTAGTCATATATTTTCTTCCTGAATGTGCATAGACTTTAATAGTCATCCTTTTACATCTGTACTAGAAATAAACCAAGTCCTTTTCAATGTGTCTACACAACTTGCTTTTCAGCCCTCCCTGAGTGCTAGCCCCATTCCTCAGGCAAGCTGAACGTTTAAGTCTGTTATCCTTTGCAGCTCTGGCTCTATAAATAAATGAAGATTATTTCTATTGTATGGTCCAATTCTTCAAGCTTTTGACAGGGCTTTTAAAGGAAGCTACTTGAAATCTATGTTAACACAGAAAATAAAAATAAAACACCTATATCCCTCAAGACTTTGCCCATTACTTAGCCTGTGAGAGCACAGCAATGCAGCCAGGATGTAAATGTGGCATTCAGGGAGCAGAGCTGCTGCCTGCAGTGCCTTTGGGGCTTGAAGGAAAAACAGTGGTTGGGCCATGGAGTAAAGTAACAAAGAAAGCTGTAGCAGATGGCCACCAACCAGCAGAAGAAAAGATGAAGAAAGGAAAATTCAGCAATTCATATGGTTGATGCTGCATTATAAACACAGTCTGGGTGCCCAGATAAAGGTGTCATCTACTGCAAAGTAAAAATGAGTAGTTTTGTTCTGTTAGCATCAGTAAAGTCATCAGTAAAGCATCAAGGAACACAAATAGCAGTTCCCCTTTTGTTTCTCAGGCCCAGAAAATGAAGGAGGCGTTGGCTTGTGATAAAAAAGAATTTTCTTGGAGTGCCTTCTAGCACTCAGCCCCAAACCACTCGGCACTTCTGCAGTGCCTCTCATGGGAAAACGTTGAGTGAAAGACCTCCTAACACTTTTGCGGCGCAAGGTAATTCACGTCATCCTGAATATCACGAACGTGGCCCTCTTGTTGGAAGGACTCAGAGCTGCTAGAGTGCCAGAGGACTGTGGCTTATACAGTTTCTCAGTCAAACAAAGCAGAGAGAAACAACCTTGTGGAATAGGAGGTCATGAGTTCTGGTCTTTTTTTTTTTTATGGCATGTATCATAAACTTACAAAGGGTTCCCAATAGCACCAACACTGTCAGGCTTGTTACAGCTTTACTGCCTGTTTATAGATGGGTTAACAGCACAAAAAAAAAATAAAAATCCACCAAATTTGAGGGGAATTCATAGCAGAAACTAATGTTAGTTAGTCAGTAAACGTTACTTTATCATGATCACTAAATTAGGCCTCCTTTTGTAGTTTAACTAATATTTTGTAATTTTCGGGGTTCTGAAAGAGGTTAAACAAGTGTTGTTGTCTTACTACATGCACTGGCTGTATTTTTTATGGCCTGTTACTGAAATGCTGCATCTGTTACCTTTCTGTTGATAGCAGCTTCAGAAAAACTGGCCAATTTCCAGAGCAGTACCTTTTCTTCATCACTGTCAGATTCTGTCAGTTCATCTCTCCGTCACAAAGATTATAAAACAAAGTCCACTGTCTGTTGTCTAATATTCCTTCCATTAGCCATGCCCTGCAGTTTCATTGCAGGGATCTGACATTAACTTTTGGCACAGATAGTGTTTTACAAATCTAAAATACCTTGCTGACACTAGCTGACCCTCCCTCCACACTTAGGAAATTGCCATAACAATCTCTATTCTACAGAAAAGCTTAAAGAAGACTCAGACAGAAGTGATACCCCAATTTTTGCTCAGGGACGGTAATTTAGGTGCCTTGTTAGTTGTGCTCCCAACATTTCAGTCTGAATTTCACCGCTGTTAAATAATCAACTCTAACAGGATATGTATGCGCTTTATTCTTCTGGAAACAAGGTATTGCTGTCAGAATGCCCCAAAAGGATGTGCACACAATAGCAATTTTAGCCCATCTAAAACCTGAAGCTTTGGTCTTGAACAATAGGCAAGGATCTTAAGGATCCTTGCAGATCCTCTGCAAGAATTTCAATGTCCTTACACCTTTATTATCTGTCCTTCGTTCGTATTTTGTCCTTATCTCTGCTGTTTTCCTGCAGTAATTCCCCAACCTTCTGCTGAGGTATGCTAAGTCCCAGCTAGTGGAGGTCTTGTTCCTCAGTATTGCCTATACTGCATTATTGGATCCTGTGCTTCAGTTTATAACCCATTATATTTTCCCTGACTCTCTCCAGAGGAATAGGGCTTCTGATTAATTTTATTAGTGGGTTTATTTCAGTTCAAAATGAGGCGTGGGTTTCCAAGTGACAGAAAATAGTCCTTTTCTTAGAGTATAACAATGTAGTTCAGAAATGTATTATCCAGAGAAAATGAGAAGATTTTAAAGGCTTCTTTAAAGGAAGAAAATTTCAAGCTTGATTAAAAACAGAACTAAAGGGAGAAAAAAGGTTCAGCAGCAACTTCAAAACAGGAGTTGTAAAGATTTCTTCCACAGGTTGCTGCTGTAGTCTGTCATGCTCACAGCAAAATGGTCCTGTACACTGGTTCTTCATACTAGGAACTAGTGTACAAAATTTAGAAATTTCCAGATAGAAGAGTGGTGAGGGACTGGGAACTTGTACTATGGTTTAGCTGATCAAGAAGGAAAGGAAGGAACAGCAAATTCTGTGGCAGTCTCTCGATCTTGGCAGTCTCTTTGGCTGTTGCACCAAACAGAGCATTTTTCATCATAACATCACCTGCCTTGAGTAAGACTATTCATCTTAATTTCTTCTTCTTGCCTTGCAAATATCTGATGCAATCGGCCATCTAATGAACAATACTTGAATTCTTTCTTGTTCTCCTGAGAATGAGGACCATGTTCCTCACGAAATGTTTGCTCATTCTTATTCCAGCTTTCTACCTTTACAGCTGAGCTCCTTTCTCATCTTTGAATCGTGTGCCTTTCCTCTTGATGCCAGAAGTGATATGGCTACTATATTTTGCTTAAATTCAATGATCTTTCCCAGCCCATCCCTTTTTAAAGCATTCACTGAGCAAATTATGGAGTCTCAAGAGCAACCAAGTCTTCCTGCTCAACCATTTTCTTCAGTTTAGTTAAAGTTGTAAAGATAGAGAGCAGAACTCATTTACAGAGAACTGAATGTAACTCTTGCCTCCGCCTTGACTCTAGAGAGCTCTTAATACAAAGCAATTTCCTCTCATCAAAAGCTTTCTCCAAGGTGGTGCTCACTTTACTGAGAGTGAGCTTATGTGCATTCATCTTCCTCAATACTTCATTAATCACACAGGGGAGGTCTGTTGTGGAGGATCCTGACTGAAATTCTGCCTGTTCTCTTGTTTGGTTTAAAATGTGAGTTAATGGCTTAATACCTTTATAGAAAAAAACCTCTGTGGAGCAGGGAGCACCATGGGGAGGCTGGAAGGACTGGAAGCTCAGCGCAACTCACAGTTGTTGACTCTACTGACTCATTTAAACTGGGAGATTCCATTTAAGTTTTTCAATGTTATGAAGCTCAGCATTGCTTGATTCTAATGTCCTTTATTGTGCCTTTACAGAAGTGACTTACTTTTCCATGGTTAACATTTATAGTAATTTTCTAAATGAAAGTTTGCATTGCTTTGTTCATGGTTATGCAGTTTTTAGCTACATGTATTTAATTTCATTTTCATGAGTTATTTACAAGGGCAGAGTTAACTATAATAGTTTGCTACACAGTTTGCATACAGTACATACAGACACAGTTCATATGAAATATTTATGATATTTGTGAATTTTTCTAAATGGCAAAGGTTGAAATACTGCAGAAAATTAAAACCAGACAAGTAACCCCTTTCCCCAGGAACTCTAATTTAGACTTTAGAATAAGCTTCCAGCCCAACAGTTATAGATCAAATCAAGACTTATACTAAGAGTATTTTGGATTTCCATGTGCCTATATATTCCTGGTATGCACATCCACCATGTAGAAGATGTTCAAATTTTCATCCTTTACCTAAAGGCAGTTTCTTTTCATATCATTTGTGGTAGCACAGCGCAGATCTACACAGAAAGATTGGTTTTTAGCATGAGTAAAGTACAGTTGGAATACAAGACTAAATTTATCTGTCAGATAGTTTATCTAAACTTCAGATAGTTTATCAAATTTACTTAGCATTTAAGTCTTCTCAACAGATCATTGGTGAGTCCAACATATCAAGGCATACCTTGAAAAGGTAGAAGCAGCCATTCAAAAGAGGAAAGGAAATTACGTAAGTTCAGAGTTGGTCATAGTTTAAGACAGGTTTGAAAATGTTTTAAGTAAGAAGGAAAGTGTGATGAGACTCCAGACCTAGCACAAATGTAGGCCTTGCTCCACCTTACCCCACTACCCACGGAATGGAATAATGTCAAACTTCAGCATTAAAAAAATACTTTGAATCAGGCCCCTAAATTAGCAGAAGTCTGGCCTAATCATGAGACATACTGTTTTCTCATTCCTCTTTGATTTTAAATTTTTAGGATTCAGAACGCCAACTTCCTTGACACAGGCTAATAGACAGAAATTTTACTTGTGAACTTCATTTTAGATTTAATTGTAAGTCATCAGGAGTAGCCCAATTATTTTACTTGAAAAGAGGGCTGAAATAAGGATGTCGGCATGACCCTGCTAGTGTTGCACACTAACTAGTTAAACAAACTGTTGGGAGCTGAATTAATAGACTCCAGGCTGCTTAGTCCCATGGCAACAATCAGCCTTAAAGATCTTTTTAACCTTTCATTAGAGATATAGGAAAAGGAAAAATAGTTAAAAAATTGAAGATGTTTACAATATCCCTTAATCCTTTTTCCTTTAGCTTTTGAGAGAGCTTTTTCTACAGAAACCCAGGTTTGAAGACTTTCAGGTGGTGCAAAAAAACCCCATATCTGGGAGAAAAGAGTAGTAAGTAGAGATAATGGAGCTGATGTTACTGCTGCTAGTATTGTTCCTGTTGAAAACTAATTCTCATTCCTGGGGAGGGGGAGAAAGAACCCAAGACACTCACAACAGGAGCAAGAAAAGATTAGCAAAGAAAAGATGCATTGTCTGTCTTTGGTGGGACAGATTTTTCCAGGCAGTCATACTAGTAGAGAAACAGAGATAGCCTGTGGTCTGATCGGCTTCTCCAGCACTGGTGGGATGATACTGAACATATTTTTAGCTTAATTTCCAGTAGCAAACACAGTAGTACTGCAAAAGAGATAGGTGAAGTCTTGCCTGGCTGACACTGTCTTTTTTTGTTCTAATGGAAGAAGAAAACAGAGAATAAGAATAGAAAACACAAGTAGATCTGTGAGGACTAAAAATTAATCAAGCCTTGTTTTCTATGGATGCGTGTCCAGTGGCTGACTGAATTTTCTGTTCAAGAAGGTTATAGTGGAAACTCACGTTTGTGTAAGACCCTTATGTTACAACAACTACCTTACATCCAGCAGCATTATCTTACAATACAGCCCTTTTTTATAGGGGTTATATTTATAGGGGACATTAATGTGTTTCTATTTCCCTTTCTCCCAGCTTCCTAGCCTCACAGGAGTTTTGAAGATCCAGTTGTCTTTGAGCTCTCTACTGTTCTGTCAAATTTGATCAAGATAGACCTACAGGTTTAGAAGTTGTGTGAGAAGTGAAAGGAATGAGAAAGGCAGCAGGATCACATAAGCCTTGTTTCCATAGTAAGTGAGGCTAAGAAGGTGGAGGAAAAAAGAGACATATGGCAAGTGGTGATAGCAGGAAGCAGAGCTCTCCTTCTGAGGATGTCTTCAGGTTTTAGTCATATGTTGGAGACAGAAATGTAATTTCTCTGAATCAGCCTAGATGCTTTACAGGATCACATGAAATTGCAAGAGTATCAGTGATCCAGGAAATAATAAGATTTGCTGTTATGGTAAGCACAGTTCTTCCACTTCATATCTTTCTATCCAATGTCACAATACTTGATCACCTTCCCTTTAATGTTTTAAAATTTATTTTATTTTAAAAGATCCTCAAGTGTTGATAGCTTACATAGTTTTTTGGGACCATTTTTTTTCCTGTTTTTGCTGTTTAACACACTAGGTATTGACAAATATTTGTTTACCTTTTCATCCAATTGTATCTAAGAGTAAATAGCATTTATTATTCTTAGAGCATAGACTTCTGCATAACATATTTTAAAAAATTATGACCAAATATCAAGAATTTGCGGTGTTAAGGGAATGGCCAGGATATATGTATCTGCAGTTCCAGTGGAAGAAACTTAATAATATTGCAATATTATATAGGTGGGATTTACTACTTGCTGTTTACTACTAATAATCTGTTTTATAATGTGTTCTTAATTATCTTCATTAAAAAGAGCTCAGAAAAATCTTGTTTACAGCAGCAATGCACTTATTGCCAAAAAAGCAAAGTGTTTTCCACACATTCTCAGGAGAAAATAGGTTTTAGATACACAGCTAAATGATTTGGATCACACACTGGATGCAGCCAGAGAGAGATAAATGCTGTAAAGAACATATGAATTTTCAGTCCTGCTAGTACAGAAAAAACAAGCAACTCTGTACATCCTGACACACACTACGTGGTTAGAGATGGGCTGCTTTAGTCACAGCCTCCTGTCGATGTGGAGTCAACAATCTGATGGACCCATGGGCTTGGGTTTCTTCCACCCAGCGTGAGCAGGAGCCCTGCTGGTGGCTCAGCCCCCCCGTGCCTCCCCAGACCCCACCACATTTCTTGGAGGTGGCAGTTGTCATCTGATCTGTATTTTCTGACCCCTTCTCCTCATCCAACCCCAGTGTTAGGTTAGATCTTGGGGTACGTGGAGGTGGCCCTGGGGTAGAAGAGTTAAACTGTAGTGGTAGATGCTGCAAGTCTTCCCCATGTGCTTGGAAGACGATCAGCTAGAGAGGTGTTTCTTGATGTGCCAGGCAATATCATCGGCGGAGACGAGAAAACCAGTGCAGGTCCTTCAAAGCAGGTGCATGCTATCCTTGTGCTGGGAATCATGCCACCGAATCTGGATGCTTGATTGAATGCAACTCGTTTGACTCTGCCTGCCTCGTTACCTCATGCTTTGAATGATTCATTGTCAGAGTAAAGCTAAAAGAAACCAGAGCATAAAGGTATCTTTATCTGCAAGACCTGCTCTGGGTGGATTGAGAGAGCAGAGAGACCCAGCTCCGTGCTCCAGCCACACGCGGCGAGCGAGGATGCTGCTAGGGGGAGGTGTTGGAAATTGAAGCCACTTGTATACCTTGTGCTGTGTTAAATCAAAGCTAACCTTGTCCCCATCGGCTGTGTTCAAATCGTGGGCTGTAGGGCAGCGAGAGGGAGGGAGAGACTGTCTTTTGCCAAGTGGCAAAGAGTGAATTAGCACAGCGGGTAAAATTCTCTTGCTTTTGAGTAATTGTAAAACATAATGGCAATTACCTGCCTGTTTTCTTGAGGGATTTGTACTGAACAAGGGGAAGAGCTGCTAACAGGATCCCAGGGTTGAGAAGAGATTTGAGAGGAAGGATCAGAAGAATTAAATATGTGGCATGTAGTGAGGGAAGATGATAATGAATGGGTATATCTGCCCGGCCTGGTTACTGTGCTGCTTGGTGCCAGCCACTTGAGTGAATTTATTTAGGGAACAGAAGGAAAACAGCTGAGTTACCATGACTCTCCATCCAGAAACATACCATTTTTGTCAAAATTGTCAGTTAGCTTAAGGAAAGCCTTCCTTCCAGTCCCACAGGGCTGAATTGTTCCCATAGGTGCACTTTTGGGATGATCCAATAGTCATTCAAATCAGTGGAAACGCTTCCTTTGACCAAGATGTGAAATCCAACTGTTTGAGGGGGAAGGGATGTGATAGAGCTGTGCATATTTTGGAGGCTGTAAGTGCTAGGGGGGGAGAGGAGTGGGTTATTTCATGCAGTACAAAGAGATCTATTTAAGCACAGAGTTACACTAAAATAGGAATTTTTATATGAGCCATAAGAGTGTCAGATGGCTCAGATAATAATAATATCACATAAAATAAAGTAATTGTATTGTATTAAGGTTGTCAGTTTATTTGCAACACATCTAGTCATAAAGCTGATCATTTTCTGTTAAATTAAAGTTGCACAATTTGCCTCTGAGCAAGAAATAAAGGGCCTGGTACTTTTTATTTTGTATTTGTAATTTGGGTTGCTCTGTTTATTGGATTTTTTAAGTCATTAACTGAAAGACAGAGGGCTAGACATTTACTCACTCAAAACCAGTCCATTTCAACTGAAAAAGTTAAGTCAGCCTTAGGAAGTTGCTTTTAAAAAGGTATTTGGATGATGGGAGAGAGTCTCAAGGAAGGCAGGACAAGCTTTGTGTCTTGGCATGGTTGACCCAGGCAGGAGAAGGCAGCAGAAGCAGTGTTGGGTTGACTGCGCTCAAGGGCACGGACTGGATATCTAATGGGGCTCTTACCGAGGCTGGGAACAAGTTGTAGCAGGAAACTCCGTTGCACAAAAGCACAGACTAGGAAAAATTATGTGACTGACCCAGTGCTGTCTAAGATAAAATTCATCCACAGCCCTTAGTGTTGGGCTGACATTAACCTTAAGCAACTTGCCCTGTATGCCAAAAAGTCTCTCAAACATGGGGTTGGAAGTCTGTATTTGGGAAAAGGAGACAGTTCTCCTTTTCAGCACCTGACTATGAAATGTCCCTGGAAAGGGGGATACCTAGGCAAAACTTTAGTTATTAGAAGTGTGCAATTTCAGCTGCCTGATAATTGCTGCTGGAAACTCCTATTTTCATGATGAGTGACAAACTGGTTCCAATTCTGTATACTCAGCAGCAAGTCTTGCACATCTTCCATCACAGGTCGTCGGTCTGGTGGCCTGCATTTAGTGACACAGCAAATAGGCACTCACATTTTATTTACTCTCTGGATCAGGACATATATAATTGTCAAAACTTATAATAAAATCTTTTTTTTATTTTGTCCTTGCTAAATGAGTTTAAAACTCCAACCCTTCAGATCAGTGAGTAAGGAAGATGAAGTAGTAAAGCAGAGAACATACTTGTTGCCAAATGGATTGGGAATTTGAGAACTCTCTCTATGTAGGCTATAAGTCCCAAATCAGATTTGATAAATCAAGTGATATTAGAAGAGGAGATCTGCAGGGCTCAGTGGACTTAAATATTGCAAGGAACTATTACTCTCATATCCATCTCGACATAAAACTGTATGCTGAATATTAAATGGCGATGGATCAGTCTTCCTACGCTTGTTATGTTTTTGAAAGACAATAGATCAGTAACTCAATAAAAAAAAAAAGTCCAAATTTCTATGCAACTGGAACTGCACGAAGGATGATTTTTAGCTACTCGTTTATTTACCGATTACTTCTATGTAGCAAAATTTCCTTCCCCTCCATGGGTGCAATATAGCCACAGCTGGATATACCAGAATGGCACAGGAGCATGGCTAAGATCTCTGAGACTTGCATGTAATTTTCTATATTTTATTGAAATTATTCCAGCTAGAGATGAAAGCAGGATTAGAGCATGGTCTCCACCTGTAACATGTTTGCACAGCACAGTCAAGGAAACTGTGCTAGACCTTTAATCCCTTCTGCTCCAAAACCACAGGCCAGTTCTACATGGAGTTACAGTGAAAACCTTGCTGATATTCAAACTCCTTGTGCTTGTGGAGATTAGCTTCAGGTTTGTACCAGTTCCTGCAGCAGCATAGATGATACGTAAAGAAACACTGCGTATGTGAGATGCTGTGCTAAGAGGACACACCACAGGGGAATTTCAGTTAAGATGCAAAGATGCGGCTTCAGCATATACAGTGTCTGCAACATACAAAGTTAGGAGTTTAGTACGCTCTGGTAAGACTTTAGAGCAGTAGCGCATGCATCTTTGTTCTTATCTTTTTTTGTGTCTCATACTTCGTTAAAATAAAATACGTGGCATAAATCTGTCATGCTTTCTGTCAGCCTGTCACCTCCACCACTGTGCAGGGCTGAAAGCAGCAGCTGATGGCTTCGATCTGGTCTCAGGGAAACAAAACCTCTGAGAATAATGCATTTGCATGTTGGCATTTCTCCTGCTTTCAGTTCCTACATGCCCTAATTCCCAGTGATCTCCTGAAGTCAAGAGGCATCATTCGGCTTTTTGGTTAGAGGGTAACTAGAAAGGCGTTGGGGATAGCATGTGCCAGCACAGGCAGAGCTGGTGCATGGCAGAGCTGGGGTCAGCCAGGCAGCAGCTGAGCCGCTGAGTACCTGCAGCGTGCTATGCCTTCCCCTTCCATGGAAGGACTTCCATAGGTTTCATGTTCCTCTCCAGCCACCAGGAGTCTTCCAGGTTTCCTGGAAAATTTTAAGTCAAATGCAAAAGTTACTTAGACCAAGTATGATGGAACTGGATAATTTTGAGGACATTCATGCCTTTTTAGGCATTTAGCTACTCTGAACATCCTCTGTGGGTATCCATCATTCTTGGTAGACAATTTTATCTTCTAAATGTAGGTGCTCTAAATTTCAACTTGGATACCTGTAGTGCACCGAAGTAGAGGCCACTAACACCATTCAAACTGCCTATGTCTTCACAGCCAGTTCTGCTTACCAGTTTTTACCTTAATTGGAGTCTGACAGCTCCAGTCCTGTTACCTCCTGTACAACTATCAAAATAACAGTACTTATCCCTGATAAACCAAGGATTATTTCAGATCCACTTTTTTTTTTTTCCTTCCAGCCTCCCATGAAGTGTAAAAGCAGCTGCTGGAGAATCTGCTCAAAAAAAACCCTGTAAAAATACTTTTGTCAAGTTAGTCTATAACCTACATAAAAAGCCTGGGTTGAATTCCACAGACAGAATATTTCTCCCTGGTAATTATGATCATTTTTCATTATTATCACAACCAGGATCCATTTAACTGAAGATCTTCTCTTTAGTAATTTCTTTTTCTGCCATTTGCCAGTGTATAGACATTGCCAGCACCTGTTTTTGTGTGCTCATGTTATGGAATGACAAGCAGAGATTGGCCAAGTACAAAGTGTTGTGTGTGTGCAAATATGTGAATTACTCAGCCTTTGAAATGAACCCTCTATAAAACCATCTAATACAGGGCAATGTTTGTGTAGTGTCCAACATCATTGAGCAATAGGACTGAAAGGACTTGCCAAAGGACTCCAATTAGGCTCCTGAGGAAGGGAATGCTGCCCAATCGGACATGCATCCTTGGCTCTGAAAATCAGGCCCTAGACGGGTACACATGTGTACATAGGATGAGCCTATTTAAATGGAAACTAATTAGAAGTATAGAAAATCCACCTTTCTTCTAATGAAATCATTGTAGTCTCTGATCCATAAATCTGACATTTATACATATTTATATGCTATTGCTTAGTGAATACCTGATTAAGGAATACAGCTGCCAAGTGAATACATTTGTTGTTAATCAAATGGTACTATAAAGACAGATCATCAGACCTATTAGAATATATTAATTCAGCAGATAAATCTGCGCACTGCAGCCTGTTAGTGCAATGTGTAATGCAAATCAAATTGTTCTTTAGCGCTAAACCTTGAGCTTTGCCAGAATAAAAGACTTTTACATGGAGGCAGATGAGATGAAATCCTATATTTTTACTGAGGGCATGAGAGCCCTTGGCATTATGTCTTGTATTGAAAGTAAATTTCACCCTAATTGAACACTAAAGACTGAGGAATGCTTAAGTCTGTGTACTGAAGATTTTACTGTGGTATATAATTGCCTCTCTCTTTTGTTAGTGTATCTAATTCAGCAGTATAAATTACCAGCTTAATTTTTTTCTTATTGTGTGGCGTACTAATACTATTATTTTGTACTAGCAAGAATTAGCAACTGGCATTTACGTTTATAGATCCTTTCATCCAAGGAAAATCTAATAACAACATTGGTCTAAATATTACATTAAAGGGCTGAAAAGATAGCCTGAGGTAACTGTGAAATGGCCACAGTGTTTACAGGGATCCGTCAAAACACTACAGTGACTTTCAGGAGCTTTGAAATGTTGGTACAATTTTTGAATTCAGATTTGAAGTGCTGTTTGCAGGATTGTAGTTCATGCTGGACCATGAAAAGTGTATTTGTGCTTCAGATGTTAAGGAAGGGCAGATGCAGGGCCTCTAAAGCAGTCTGTGATGGAACTGCTCGCTCTTCTGCAACAGGCACCGATTCTGCTGGCATAAGCCCATGTAGCTTAACTTTGTAAATTCCCCTGGGGAAGAACCTGCCTATGCCTTTACTTCAGTCCCTTGCCAAATCTGGGCAACATTTTGATGAGAAATACTACATCTGCACAAAGCTGAAGTGTTTGGGCCAGTTTTATATTCAGCACAACCCTTTTTACCCTAACCATGTACAACACATGCAGAACTCCTGGTTATCTTGCATAAAATATGAAATCGGGCAGATGGACCGTTTTTTCACCTCCAGCCTACTCTTACTCCCCCACGTACTTTTCCTCCTCAGCCTACTTTTCACCTGATGAGTATTTGCTAATGGTAGTAAATAGTAAACAGTCCTGCTATAGGTCATAATCAGCTGAAATTATTCCTACTAGGTTTTTTAGTATATGTGAATGAAAAAATGATGTGAGGAAAAAGTCCAAGAAGAAGGGAAAAGCTTTTGAGAGGTTCAGGTTTGTGACTGCTTGGCACAGAGCTGTGGATGGGAAGAATGGGTCTTTCCCTGTATTGTTTTGCTTCCTCTGGCTGCAGAGGACTTGTTGGGGAAGTGAAAAAGGCTTGGAGAAAAGCAGGAGCAGGCTGGACTACAGTTTCCTCCCAAGACACTGCCAAGGGAGCTGGGCTGGTTCGAGGCAGAGTCAAGAGATGACTACATCCAGGGAAAGATTGTAGTCCTTTGCTTATCTCCAGGAGCAAGGTAAAGGAAAGCATCGCCAATGCCCCTTGTTTGCTGGTCTGCTCCTGGCACAGAAGAGCAGTTTCTCACTTTATCTGTTGTCCAGGATTGAATGTGAAAATCTAATCTAGTGCCTTATTAATTGTGTTTTTCATGTACTTTGACCATCTCACATGAAGCTTACCTATTAATTTGTCTCTGATGGCTTGCTCTTAAGAAACCTTTGGAGCTGCTTCAGAAAATGTTTTTCAACCCAGACATTCTGGGTAATTTCTCCTTAAATCCCGATTAAATCCCCTCAGTCTGCTGCATTTGTTGCCCAGAGAATTACGGCAGCAAGTGCACCAAATGCAGGTCAATCTGCTTTTTTGTGCTGTGAATCTTCCCTTCACCATTGACTATCCAGTGGGCAAAAAACAGCAGTCAGCACTTCAGAGCTTGAGCCAAATAATCCAATAAAGACAATGGAGAAAAATTAAGACTCGAGTGGATAGGAAATTTCTTTGTCTTCCATTGACCCTTGGCATTCTTATATATGTAAGCAGATGTGTACAGATGTGTATGTATACAGATGCACACACACTACACTGCTTCTTGAGTGCTTGTAGCTGGTCCTGGTGGTTTCCCAGCTGTTTTTGGCTGGGACAGAGTTAATTGTCTTCACAGTAGGTGGTATGGGGCTATGGTTTGGATCTGTGCTGGGAACAGTGTTGATAACACAGGGATGGTTTCATTCCTGCTGAGCAGGGCTGACACAGAGCCAAGGCCTTTTCTGCTCCTCACCCCACCCCACCAGGGGCACAAGAAGCTGGGAGGGGGCACAGCCGACTGACCCCAGGGGTATCCCACACCTTATGACGTCATGCTCATCACATAAAGCTGGGGGAAGAAGAAGGAAGGAGGGACTTTCAGAGTGCTGGAGTTTGTCTTCCCAAGTCACCGTTAAGTGTGATGGAGCCCTGCTGTCCTGGGGGTGGCTGAGCACCCGCCTGCCCATGGGAAGCAGGGAATTAATTCCTCATTTTACTTCACTTGCATGCACAACTTTTGTTTTCCCTATTAAACTGTCTTTATCTCAACCCATGAGTTTTCTCACTTTTCTGATTCTCTCCCTTATCCCACTGTGGGGGGAGTGGGAGTGAGCGAGCAGCTGCGTGGTGCTTAGCTGCTGTCTGACGTTAAACCATGACAGTGGTGATCTCTTGTTCTATTCCCAAGCAAACTCTATGTCCATAACTAAGCAGCTTTCCAGTACAATTAATGGGCTAGATGAAGTCTTTAGCTATTGTCTTTTTTCCTAGTATACAGTATATTATTCTTTCCTCTAGCGTGTGTTGATGGTCTTTATTCCAGAATTTGTACAGAAGCTTTTCTTCACCAGGAGAAATTTTGACTGAAATTCATTTTGCACTCATCAGTATTTCTCAGGTTTACATTGAGTAACTGAAATGTTGCTGAGAACAAGACATACTAGTTTTGACAGAGTCCTTGAAGTTTTGCAAACAGTGGTGTTCACCCTCATGTCTCAGTTGTGTCAAAAGGTCTTTTTCTTTTTTAATTTTTGAAGTTGACAAAACAAAACTGAGCAACACTATTTCATTGGAGAATACAGAGGCTCAGCGGTAAGAAATTTGGAAACCTATATTCACTATATTCAGAAGCATCAAAGGTGTATAAACTTGGAAAAAACAACGCTCCCCCTGAAAACAGTGAGTGACAATGAGAACAGAGGACAAGTGAGAATTTTTTTTTCTTCTTCTTTGGAGATTGCGTATCGAGAGGGAGGCATTGGCAAAAAATACTTATAAAATTCAGAACAGACAGGAGAGAAAAGATTAAGCCGTGATTAGAAGCATGCTGTCTGAAGAATCAGGTCGTGCATATGCGTAGGTTATGCATAGCTTTGTGATCTCACATCCCTCCCATCCATCTCCCTTCCTGTTTGTTCTGTTCCTTTGTGTCATCCTAAGCTAAATGGCAGGAAATCTGTGAAAAGACCTGTCTGCTGCCTTGCGTTTATATATCACCCAATGCAAAGGGTTTCAATACCAACTGGAGTTTCTGAATGCTGTGGTAATACAAGTTCAACACTCCTTTTCTATGTACCAGAGTCAATATGCATATAGATTAGTGTTCTAGCTTTTCACTAAAGTACACACAATTTGAGTGGTTTAATACTTTCAGTTCAATTTTCAGTTTCTTTTCGGCACAGGCAGTCCTTATCGGTGGTCCCATTGTGCTGAATCATTACAGCTGCCAGATGAGGAGATGGGGACAGATTTCTAATTGCTCTTGCATTGCCAGGCCGAGCAGAACAGGTGCGCAGTTTCATTTCGCTGAGGTCCTCATCCCCCATCAGTCCCACCTGAAGGCCACAGTGTATGCTCTCCCTTGCTGTCTCCCATGGGGGAGAGAGATGTGTGGAAAGGCCTAGGAAACTGCACCAGGAGCAAGTTTGAGAAAATTATTGAGTCCGCAGTGATGATAATCATAGCCTTAGCAAACTGACTGAAATTAATGCACCATCTGAACAGTTCTGTCTGCTCTGCCTTGATGTTCCCCATTTAAAATGAATCTCTCCAGACCTGAAGGCTGTTTGGAAACAGCTGATGGTGCCCGTAATGAGGATTCCAATCTTCAAGTCTCCAAACTGAAATTAGACATATGTCCTGACATGTTGACATTAATTTGAACTGTTATAGCTGTAATGGGTTTATTTTGCTAGCATTTTTAATGGAATTTCAGGGGAGACAGGCTTTGCTCCATGAGTCAAGTTGGGGAAAGGCTGTGAGTGGCCATAATTTCAAAGGTTAATTTGAAAACTCTTTTCTTGACAGAAATTTCTGAATTGCAAGATTATTTGAAAACATGGTAGTGTAATAGCTGATATTATATCTAGAAAAAGCAGGCTGGATGATTCAGTGGGACACACTAGCTTTTCATTTCCAGGTATCAGCATTCAACTCCAGCTTGACTCCAAGTAAAATGCAATAATAAATAAAAGCAATAAAGTAAAAGTAATAGATTCATTCTACTCCCTATATACAACGTCAATGTATAGGCCAAAAGCCCAGGTCCAAGCTGCAGTATTCTTACTGAAAAGACTTTTAAGTACTGACCAGAATAAACTGGCCGAGTGTGTTAACCCTGCACAGGGTGGGTTCAGTGCCTGGTTTATATGATTTTAAACTCATGAAGTAACAGGCTGTGGTGAACCTTGCCTCTGGCAGGGAGCAGGGCTGGCAGCTGAGTCGGCAGCGATGGCAAAGGGCTGCGAAGGGCAGAGGCAGGGCAGCGGCATGCAGCCCCACGGGGACGGCTGTCCCGCGGGCACTGTGGTAACACGGCTCCGTCACAAGCCACCTCAGCTTCTCCGGGCTAGTGTCTTCAGGACACCAGCTGTTTATGACAGAACTGCAAATGGGAAGCAAAATCAGGCATGAGCATGGCTGAGTTAAAATTCTGTATTTGAATTGAGGTGAATTTGTGGCATTTTCTGGACTGCTATGCTCTGGCACTGGCAGATAGTTGGTCAGTTAAGACATAGTGGTTTAGTAATTTACTGTGTAGCATCAAAGGAGTAAAAAAAGACCCACAAGGGTGAGAGAGCCTTTGTCCTGACCCTTTCCTTTGAGCAGAATCCAGCTGGTTCCTCCAAAAATCCCCCACCTGCGCCAGGGACCACTGATGGAAATCCTGTCTGCTGCCTCACACTCCCACAGAAAGTCCCAAAATGAGCCAAAGTTAAGCCAAAACTATTCATCTGGTTTATTAGATATCATTTAAATCCCACAGTCTTTCTAGGGAGATTCTGTAGAGGAGATGACTGTCAGCATTAGAAATAACTCAATTTAGGGGAACGGGATGTAGGCAACTAGCTGTTGGTTTTGAAGCGTAAAATGTCACTGATGGCAAGTTTTTAACCCAGTGCAATTCAGCAGATATTTGATACTTTTATTTCCTTCTGCTGACTTTATGCAGTGGAACAGGAGGAGATTTGCAGAGATTAAACAATATTCTGTCCACAAATTAAAATCAATAGCTTATTTATAGGGCTGCTGATGCTCCCACAACAAAGCAGGCCTGCCAAGTGGCTGTAAAAGTCCTGAGTCAAATGTCATGTATCTCCAGCCCATCTACACAGTTGGCTGCCTGTGACCGCAGACACAACGCAATCTATCCAGTAGTTGTGTAACTTGATAATCGTAGTACATAAATAAATGTAATTCCTGAACCAAGTAGTGGAGATGTTTTTTTTCAGATCTATATGCTGCCTGGTTGTTTCCTGCATAATATCATTGTTAAATCTGATGTTGCTCATCAAGATTTTTCGGGAATCCATTTCTTTTCACAAAAGGGGGCTGGCCAGGCGCTCCACTGTGTTTTAACCTCCTGCTCAAAAGAGCAAATCACGCAGCAGTATTGGGAGAATGACAGAAGATCGAAGCCCAATAATTGTTTTTTTCATATTCCTTTCGACAAACGCCTTCCCACTATGGCAGCAGTGGTATTTTGAGAAGATGGATAGCAAAGTTCAGTGTAAGTGCAGTTCTGCACTGTTGGTACTCTGTGCCATTATGCTCCTCTGGGGGCTAAAAGGCTTCCGAGATGGTATGTCAGCAGTAGATCGTTAGCTGGATAGGAGGCCTGGCAGCAGCTTCTTCCAGTGGGAGAACACCCAAAAGTACTCTGTCCTTCCAGTAGCTGCCTTTCCTCTCCTCATCGGGCACAAGACACCCCAAGAATGATGTTTGTTAAATCCTAAATATCTTTTTTCATCTGGTGCCCAGCACTGAGAATGGATATTTCAAAACACATCATAAATGTGACGAAGCCCACAGCAACTTTGAGATCACATAACCATCTACTGATATACAGCCACTTTGAGAACAACACTGCATGAAAACATTGGATAGCAACCCCAGAGGGATTGTTATATCCTTGAGCCTGACCTCCTGCCTAACACAGGCCATAGATTTCATCAAGTGACTGGAAGTAAAGAAAGTTCTATCCATTTGCCTCTACATAGGACACAGCTAGCCAGGCAACAATATAGGCAGGACATCAGGGTTCATGCCTCTTGACTTTAGACCACATTCAGGTGGCTTGACTCTGAGTTAAGTCCCTAGGTTCATTTATTTTATACATCCTTCTGGTCACCATTCTTCTTCCTTGAGGCCTTTTGGCTTGGAGTCGCCTTTGATGGGTCACTGGCATCTCTTGGAGTCTTCACTGGAAGTCTCAGTGCGCAGCATTTTCACATGGAGCTCCGGTGTCTGAAGACAAGTCACTACATGAGAATTGTTTTGAAAAGTTTTATCTCTCAGAGTTGTGAATTGAACATCTTGGAAAAGCAAGCTCTGTTTTCAGAGAAGTTGTTTAAAATAAGAGTCATGTATTTCAGTGACCTTTTTGGTGGGTTTGATGAGATTTTTATACCAGGGACTGCATGAAGCAGGTATTTCTTAAAGGCTGTCCGTATTTGGCCTGAAGAACTGGTAAGTGCTTGAGCATATAGACTTCAGTGGTGGTGGGATATAAAAGTTCCAGATTTTAGACCCTTTGTATCTCTTTCAGGCTGGGACCACTGTATCCAACACTGTCTGTGAGTTGTACGTGAAGCAGATACATATTCAGGTTCTTGTGCATTGGGGTTTTGTCTTTCATTCTCTTTGCCTATGAATATATGTGATCCTTATGTTTACATATCTGCTCTGAGACTGGTAAGATAGAGTAACTTTCCCATCCTGCTTTCTTCACCATCTTGGCAGAGCCCCACAGCTTTCTGCCCTTCCCTTTTCTTCCGTGTTAGTGCACTGGGCAGCCTCAGTGCCTGCTTCATTAGCAGCGGCTTGCAGCAGCAGAGCAGTGATGGAGAAATATCCCTACTCCTGCTGAGAAAATCGAGTGAATGGGAATGGGAGGAGACATGAAAATAGATGCAACACAAATTGTCATTTTGCAAAATGACTTTTTATCAGAGCGCTGCTCTGAATACATAGTGACACTGTACAGATGATTCTTGGCCCGTTAAATAACAGTTTTCCCTATATTTATTGCTCTTGAGTTGTGCCTGACACTTTTATTGCATGCAGACTGGCACATTATGAAAAGAAAAGTAAATAGGTCTGTGGAATCATGGCCACAGTATTCCTGTTTAAGGGGAAAACAACTCTTTGGTTTTACCACATGTTTGAAAAGAGAAGACAGTTCTCCCTCAGTGTTTTATGGCAGTTCTCCCTCCCACCTCCCCCTTCTACCTTAAACAGTCTGGATTTGTTTTGCTTGTATAATTAGGCAATAGCAGCTGATCGGATTTGAATCAACAGCATTATATCATTGCAAAAGCTGCCCCGAATGATGGACAAGGGAGGCAACAGTCTGTTTATTTGCAAAAGCTATAAAATGGCCTGCCTGTGCCATACACACAGAAAAGTACATTAGCTTCAGCATTTTTATAATTCTTTGAGAGTAGATATACAACTAAGGCACTTGAACTCTATTACAATGTCAAGCTTCTGCTATTTTCTATTATCCTTGAGATGAAAGCAGAAGAAATCCTGTATATGGTCTCATGATAGAGAATCTATTATTTGAAAATAATTGTGACTGTAGCCTGAACATATACAAATTAAAAGAACCACTATCAAAGTTAGTACAGTATTTATTTAGGCTAAACCACCTCTTTGCTAAATGATAGCAATGATGGTGCACAGCAGCAGTGCTGGAAATGTGTTTTACTGACTTCCTTCCTTCCTCACAAATCCTGTGAGAAAAGCTACAGCTATCTTCTTCTATCAGCCAAGATTTGGATTTAATGACTTGCTCTCTTTCCTCCCAGCCTTTTCTGCCTCGAGAAGTAACTCTTTTTTTCTATGTATACTTCCCTATTTTTGCCCGCAATTGCTCACTATTATCTCCAGCTGTGATCATCATCTGGATAGCATTCCTTGGTACGCCTGCGAGTGCAACAGCACTACAAGGATGGCTGTATGTAAGGATGCTAAAAAACCCAAGGAGGTAAAATCCCACAAAGCCAGGAGTGTTTCACTGATTTAGCTGAGACTTAACTTAACTAGCTGGGTATAAAGCCGTGCTTGCTAGTTCAACTGTATCCCTTCCAGCAAAACAGTTGAAATTGTCTGCAGGAACTCCTGCAGGATTAGAGCTGACTTACTTGCAAGACAAGACATTGATCTAACGTATGCAGGGACCTGCTGCTTGTTCACAACCAGATTAATTTACCACCTGAATTATTATTAATACTTTGAAATTTATTTTTTTTTGAAGTTGAAAAGCAAGATGGGTTGTTCTCAGTGCCTAACCAATCATGCACTGTCCCCACACCGCCTGGCCCCTTCAGTCCCTGTGTTGGCAAGTGGTTTTGTGAGCAGCCTTGCCCTCTGCCAGCTTTGGTGGCTCAAAAGGGGCAGGCTCAGGCTCTCCTGATGTGGATTCCCTGGTGCCTGATAGGAATTGAACTCAAGATGCTTCAATCTCAGCGGAGCTGCTGCCAAGATGCGTTTCCTAAACCTGACTCCCTGTTTTAATGCATGCTTTAGGAACTAATATCTTGGACACTTGTCACATTAGGATGAAATGGTCTTGAAAGGTCAAGGTCTTGAAAGATTGGGTGTAGGGGAGACAGAGGACTCACTAATGGACAAAAGGATCACAGGAGCTTGTTTGCTTGGCTTAAGAAACTCTGCTGAAAACAAGCTGTTCTCCCTTTCATTCTCATTGCTCTTTTATCTAATAGCTTTAATAGTCTCCAGAGCTAAAATGAGTAGAAAGGATGAAATACATCTTTGAAAGAAAATTTCTGTAGACACAGTAATGCCATGGGTCGATACGGCTCTCTGCTGTTCCCACATCCCAGCTTCAAATGCTGCTCAGGTCACTATTAAAAAGAAGTTTATTTGTTTCTCACAGAATACTTATGATAATACCGAATGCACCAGCAGAATTGTGGCAGGCTGTGCTGGGAAAGGGTCTGCAGGGCTTTGCTGGCTGCCGCGTGTCTCGGAGCAGTGACAGAGTGCACCAGCTGAGATATATGCGCAGGAAGATTACATTTCATTGGGAGAGGCTGTGCCTGGCCTGGCTGGGGTTCTTGGTCTCATTTTCATAGATACCAGATTTATTGTGACATTACAGTGAGTATTTTTCTCTTGTCTGAGAAGGGGGAGAACAAACCAAACAACAGCACTCAGCTGAACAGGCTCTTTCCATTCAGCTGTATAAAAAGTACCCTGCCATACTTGTAAATATGAAGAGAGAACATGGTGTCATCAGCCTGGAATAAAGTATTCGAGCCTCAGATTGCCATCTGTTAATGATATTTTGGCTTATTTTCTTTCAGGAAAGAAAGTTAGCTTATTTTCTTTAATCTCCTGAGAAATTACTCCAGTTATTTACAACATTGGATTTTCTTTAAAAAAATCATGCTGCAGCCAAGGGGATTATTTGACCAAATAGGGGGGTTTTGCCTTTGTTTCACTTCATTAGCTTATTTTGAAGGAGCAAAGAAAACCTCAGCTGGTGTTTTGTGGAGGCTGCTACAAGTTTCCTTACTTGCCATTTCCTCTTTCTCTGCAAAACCCCCATGATACATTATTATCAGCTACACACCCTTTAGAAGTTATGAAACCCAGACTACCTAGGACTGATTTATAAAAAGTCAATTTTTACACTAATATTTTCATGCTTTTATTTGCTCTCAGTTTTGAGCCTCAGCTCATTGAGTATGCTCTATCATTTGGATGCTATCAAGCTAGAAACCTTTAAGTGAAAGCAGGGCTTTGCAATCATCTCAAAGAACTGAGACTCCAAATAAAATGCCCAAAACAACCAGAGCAGGCAGCACTCAGTCAGCACCGTTTACAGTCCTAGTTTTGGTGCAGAAATACAGTAGCAGGAGAAAGTAGAGAAAGAAAAAGTAGTTATGGTAAAGGAAAATACCCCCACTTGCCTTCAGATGGTCAGGGATATATCACCAAGTGATAAGTGGTGTGTGAGTCAATAAACCGACATGGTGTGGGCATATTCCCTTTCATCATTTCTAAGTCCTTGAGTAATGTGTTTCTCACTCCAGATATATAACCTGCATTTAGCGAGCTGAGGCAGGATAAGGAATTCAGAATTTTAATTACACTCAGGGGACTCTGGTGAGATCAAATCCTGTATCCTGGTAGAAGGAGGCAGGGAATACACCTGGAGGCAGCTGCATGCAGCTACTGATGTGCAGATTTAAAAACCGGGAAACATTTCCCAACTGAATTACTCTTCCCTAAATATTGCAACTTCCATTTACTGAAGCTGCTGATGTTGGAAAAAGCCTAAAGAATCAGCTCCAAACCCCATTATTCTTTTCGCTACCAGCTAATGAATTTTCCCTCTGTCCTTCTACATTAGTTTTCTTTTAGCAAGAGACTTCTTATTTCATATTACTTTCAGCTATCGCTGGTGCTGGAGCTTTGATATCTAGTTAGTACAATCTGTAAATACGACTCTGCAGACATTGCTCAAGGGCAGATTTTGACCCTGAGCACTCCGGCAGTTTCTTCCTTAGAAGATGTATCTACAAAGAGCTGTTTAAAGATAGGGGCCGACACTGCAGGCTGGTGCTTCAGTAAAGAGTTAATGTGAGAAGCGGGAAGGGGAATGTGATGGTGGCCGAGCTTATCCCTGTCACACACAGTTGTTTTGGCATAAAAATACTCTATTATGACAAAGTGTTGTCAACTCTCACAGGTTTAATATGGTTCACAAGTTATATTTGTTTGGGCTTTTTCCCTTGAAGTCCTGATTCCTGGAGTGATGCCAGCGTGAGAAATTAATCTTTTTTCCCCACCTAAAAGTTTCTACTTCATGATTAAGAACAAAAGTTTGAAAATATGATTTAAATGCATTTTAAAGATTCAGAAAAGCAGAAGATAAATAACTTAACATGTATTATTTTTCTGAAAAATACCTCATTTTTTTGTGAGGGCTGACTCGTGACTTTTAAATGCCAGTGGTTGGCAGCACTGTTGTTATAATTAATGACTAAGTTTGATTTTTTTGGTGGTTGTTATCAGTCATATCTACATATATATATTTATATATGTTCCAAAATAAATGCATGTAACTCACATGCTTGTACTGCAGGAACTGGTTTCTCTGTCTGCATAGATAGCTGTATAGATATAGTGTTAGTCTAAAGGGGGGAGAGAAGCCGTAGGCAAGGTTTAAATGTGAGTGCGGTATTTCTGTGTCATGTGTAACAAAGGTGGCAATCTTAGACCCAGAAAACATCATCCTCCCACCCACATCAAGTTTATCCACTTCAGATTTACTCAGGAGGAATTTCTGATCCTCTTCGTACTCAGTTAAAGATTCCTTTACCTCATTTGAAGATGGAGACATTGCTCGCGCAGAATGGATGCCATGTCTGGTGGTACATCAACGGCTGATGAGCAGCTCTGGAAAAAGCAGACAGGGCTCCTCACTCCCAACACCTGCCTCAAGGACGGGGTCTTTTTACGCTGCTTTTTAATGAGTTAACCTTGTACGAGCAGATTTTATGCAGGATGAGGTGCCATCCATCATAAAACATAAATCTTGATATCATCTGCTTTGACTGATCTGATAGATGTGCAGCTATGTGCCTACAGCTGATACGGGTAAAACGCATGCTGATGAGTGATCTGGCAGCATCCCGGGGATGCCAGGATAGTGGAGACCGTGCTCTGGTCTCAGCATGTACATGCCAGTGTGAATTATATCTGCCACAGAGCAATGTCTCAACTTGCAAACTGGTAAATGCACTCATTACGGGGCTCAAATAGCCTTGATTCACTCCATTCGCAACCAGCCATTTGGGAGTGATAGCGGTGCAGGGGTGGCAGTTTGCCCAGCCCTCCCTGAGGGTGTGTGGAGTTTTCAGGCTCTGCTGCCTGTGCCACCCTGGCAAAAGGGCACCTGAGGAGGGTGTTGGCAGAAGAGAAGTAGTATTCACTGTTTGCTTTTCTTTTCACAGCTCCTCCTTCCTTCAGCCCCAGAAACCTTCTGCCTCCTCATAAAAAAACAAACCAAAACAAAAACCTTGTATCATAGATGTATGTGTTTAGGCTACTGTAAAGCAGAACATTTTATTATAAAGTATATTTCAGCACACTGAGCAGTACTTTTTCTGCAGATTCTCTTCCATGTTGAAAGTACGGGATTTCATGCGTGTGGGAATCTCTTGCTCAGTACAAAACTTAATGAGGGCTTTTATTTCAGTAAAGCCTTGGCATTGCAGCAGTGAGCAAAATCTATTCAGGAAGCACATGAAAATGTATAGAAATAGTAACAAGGAACCAGTCATCTTAACCCCAAATATGCTGAACAATCACTGCAAAGCAGCACTTACTTCACTGAGAACTTTTTATGCATGTCCACAGGGAGAATAAAATGGATCTGTAGATTTGGAAAGTGCTGTGCTGCAGTTCTGGCACTGCAGAGCTTGGTCCAGGATATTTAGCTCCACCTGTCCCAGCAGCCCCAGTGTCAGATGGGACCAGGCTGGGGCCCTAGAGCATGTCTTGCTGAACTACCCTTAGCTTTTGCAATTAGTCACTTGTTTTATTTTCTAATCACACAGTTCACAACTACATCTTCCAATTTTAGGAGTGCTTTCCGAAGCCCTGACATCAGTACTTTCCTAGCTTTCAGGTCTCCCAAAAGTCCTGGCTCCCAATCCACCACCATGGCATGTGATCCATCATCTCGCCATGTGCTCCTTGAACCAGCATCTATTCCACTGCTAATAAAGACTCTGCAAGAGCCAAGAGACTCTGTTTCAATGCCTATAGAAAGAACACTGGAAATTTGATTTACAGTCTTCAGAAGCTCCTAAGGATTGCATCTCAAAATTAAGAAGGGAAAACTTATTTTTAACATCTTGGAGGATGAATAGAAACCAGTAACTGCTTGCTTTTCTTGCTTAACTTACACTTCTGCTCCCTTCCGTCTAAACATAGTCTTGATACTTCATTATTTCAGCCTGGAAAATTCCTGAAGGTTAACTAGCTGGAAAATCTGGGATAACATGTAGTTTAAGCTTTTAAACTGAAAAGTATTTGAATTAATTTAATCCTACACAATTTACCCACTTTTCACTGATGCTCTTTCTTTGTTTTGGTAGGGCTCCACCAATCTAATCTGTCTGTATGTATACTTTTGGGCCAATAAAGAATTGTTTCAATTAAATAATTTCTCCAAATAAATTGAATTCAAATTCATTATATGCATTTGATTTTTTTCAAGGATATATCTTTATATGAACATCTTGATAAAAAATGTTACATATTTTCAGTCCTGAAAAATAAACAGGGACCAACAAGACAGTTAAGATCAAGACAGTACCTCGCCCTGTGGAAGCAGAGCCTCCACTCTAAAAATTTTTTGAAGTTGCAGAAACTATGACCAAATGAAAACAAATTCCTGCTAGTCGAGGTACCCATTAAATTTTCCAGCACACAGCTAGATCCCTCCCATAAATTGAAAGTAGATGAAGGAGCTCATGAAAAGATTCACACAGCATAACGTCTTATCCTTAAAGAGGGAGCACAAGGCAACCTCCTAACATGCCCCTGATGACTGTCATTTTGAAGAGAGCATCTTCCTGGCTGTTCAAAGAGTTGCAGTCGTCTCTGAACTTCAGCTCTCGGTGCTTGCTGAGGCTCTCTCACTTGCCTTATCAGATTTTGTGCAGCAGATAGCACTTAGATAATGTTTGCAGTGGGTGTAGATCAGCAGCCTCTCCTCCCTCTGTTAGCCATTGCCATCTGCCTTTCCGCCTCACAGATGGGCACTCTGCTGGCACTCAGTGGCTGTGGAGGGGCTAGCAAAAACACCCTTTCCTGGGATCAGATCTCCAGGAAAAAGGCTTGTGAGCCAGAACAGCAAAGGATAAGCCAGGTCTCCCCGAGTAGTGAGAAAGTTGGCACTTCTAGTGATGGCCTTTTTTTTTTTTTCTTCAAGTAAGAAGAAACTTTTTCTAGTTTTCTACAGTCCTGGCAGCAGCACCTTTTCCAAATTGTGCTGCAATAGCTTGGGCAAGTCTGCCACAAAGGTTTAGCAGGATTTGGAGCATGACAGAGAAGTATGTTATCTTATTTTCTAGTTCAGAAGACACATGGACACAGAATACCAAGAGGGCGTTCCTAACACATCAAACATCCAGTTGGCAATAGCCAAGGAGCTTGAAAATCAAAACCAAATCAAAGCACAGGCTACATTACAAAGATACTTGCACTTTAAGTGTTTTGTGTGGGTTTTTTTTTTAAGAAATGTTAAAATTTTGAGGAGTCCTAAGGATTACTTGCCCCTGAAGTTGTCTATTCTGTAATAGTATAAAAAAGAGACTCAGGCCCTTTGTTTATATGGTAGGATCTCTAATACACATGTGAATACTGAGGGTAAGTAACTGTCCAACTCCATTGGGAGACATTCATTGCTGTAGCAAAGGTTTTCCATCACATTACTGTAATTTGATAATTTCAGTGCTGCTGGTAAGGGAGTCTACAGCAAAAGCTTAGGGAATTATCAGCTAATAGCTCCTGAAGGTCTGCAGCTGATATTAAACTTGAACTTTTATGAAACTGGATTTTCTTCTACAAAGCAGTAAAAATCATATTGAATCTGTGCTAAATGAGAAAACATTTTCTCTGTTTGCATGTGGAGTAGATTATCCACTTCAACACTTCCCTGCCAGACCTTTGGCTAGCAACTAGCAATATTTGGCTAATCTGAAAAGAGGGGTGACTTCTGCACTTGCCTTCTTAACTGCATGGATACAACCACATCCCACTTAGTGTTGATATCAGGGCAGCTGAATATAAAAGGTTCTGGAGAAAATGTGACCACTACCTGTGCTGTGGGCAAGAGTTAATATTAGTAATAGTGCACCTGCAACAGCTGAGGCGCCAACAAATTCTTGCAAATCAGAGCCTTGATTCAAGGCTTGTGGGTATGAATGGGCAAGCTTATCACTTATTTCAGTAGGCTCAAGTGCCAAAGTTGTAATAATGAACAATTCAATAAAGAAACCATAATTCAACAAGCCTGAGGAAATAAAGGGCATAAGGAAAAAATGAAAACTAAAACTGTGATGGTATATAACCTGCATGGGCACATTCTTGTACTTAGCTAACGTACTGAGTAGACAGCCTTAATAGAAACAGAGTAAGATACTTCAGTCACTATCTTGTCAGATACATTTGATACTGAGACATGAAAGAAGAGACATTCTTGCTATCTGGCAGACAAACTAGAAAATAATGCTGTTTCACTGTCTAAAAAACCCCCAACTGGCTGAGAAAGGTCTTTGAGAGAATACTGGGTATTTTGACTGACCTTCTCTTTTACTATAACTGTGCAATATGGAAAGTTGCCTTCATAAAAGCATCATACTGCAAAATGGATTATTCCTGTGCCATAGTGTGTCAGCTGGCATTTGTGTGCTACTTCTGTGACTTGCATGATGAGAATAAATCACATACCACACCGTATTTTAATCACTCACATTTTGTAGAAGAGCTCTTAGAGTGCTAAATGAAGCATGGTGAATAGTCCTTTAGCTATCTATTAATACCTAAATTATCCGGATAAAGTTGCTCCAGTCTGCAGGTAGATGCTTGAGCAAGAGAATTTTAATAGAGAATGAGCAAATATGGGCCAGCTGCTTGCAGCATCCCATATTTCACCCTGTGTGAGCAAGGTCCCTACTGCAGAGACTCCGAGGTCCTGGTAACGGGGAGCGACCCTGAGGGTGCAGGCACTGCAGCTATGTATAGAATCATAGAATCATAGAATCCCAGGTTGGAAGGGACCTCAAGGATCTGGTCCAACCTTTCTAGGCAAGAGCATGGTCTAGACAAGATGGCCCAGCATCCTGTCCAGCCAAGGCTTGAAAGTGTCCCATGTGGCAGAGTCAACCATTCCCCTGGGGAGATTATTCCAAGGGTTGACTGTTCCATGGTGAAAAATTTCCCTCTTGTCTCCAGTTGGAATCTCCCCAAGAGCAACTTGTGTCCATTCCCCCTTGTCCTCTCCACATGACTCATTGTGAAAAGGGAGTCTCCATCTTCCTTGTAGCTACTACCCCTTAGGTACTGGTACATGGTGATGAGATCCCCCCTGAGCCTCCTTTGCCCAAGGCTTAACAAAGCCAGCTCTCTCAGCCTACCCTCATGTATGTCAGGCTTCACAGTCCTTGGATCATCTTGGTGGCCCTTGTCTGGACCCTCCCCAACATGTCCACATCTTTTTTGTATGGCAGGGACCAGAACTGCACACAGTATTCCAGGTGTGGCCTGATAAGCGCTGAGTAGAGTGGGAAGTAGTCTGCTCCCAGGAGGCAAGACTTTGTGAGAAGACTGCAAAATATCGGAGTCTGGTGGCTGTAATCAGGCCTCTTTTTTAAGAATGATAATATGTTTGTCCACTCTGTTCAGAAGACAATTAAAAGTACAGTCTGGAAAACCCCATGATGGCATGAAACCTACCAGGATGACATCTGAGCATGGAAGACACCCGGCTTGTCAGGCTCCAGAGAAAGGAGAGGGGGAGAAAAATTCCCAGGCTCCTTGTTTTCTGGAAAATTTGTCTGTGTAAGAACAGACAAGCGTGAGCGAAGGCAAGGCTTTGTAGGTAATGTCTTCTGTTATCTATTTATGTACCAATTAATACAGTTGTGAAAAAAAGCCTGGCACACATCCACATAGGGAGGTTTTCAGTGTGATACATTGTTCCAGGGTGCAACTGGGAGATGCTTTCATAGGACTTTCATTATCCAACACGCATTTTAGATGATTTCTTTCAATGTTAAAAATCTGAGTTTCACAAGTTTGATAAAGGTCTGGTTGCAGCAGTCTCGCAGTACGTTTCTGGTGGACTTCAGTTAATCTACTAACTGATCCCAGTTGGAGTAGAAAAGCTAAGAAACTTTGACTCATGGTTACAAAAACATGGGGATGTACAAAAGACAAAATCTGCTCATCCTTTTTCTAGGTTTTTGCTAAGTTTCTTTGACTACTGCGAAAAAAGAATCCCATCATCTAGTTTGCTTGCTTGAGTTGTTTAAGTGAGTGACTGGGCCAGGTGAGTCCATGTGGAGGGTGCAGTACGGGAGCCAGCTGTGCAGGGCTGGGGGAAGCAGTGTGTAGGGTACAAGAAGGGGAGGGAAGAAGAGAGGCAATCAAATGCAGGTGTGAACAGGGAGGCCAAGTGTTTTAATCATGGAAAGAATAAATTCCCAGAGATGCAGAGAGGCTGTATTGATTCTGCTGTGGTGCAGAAAGCTCCTGAGGTGTAGCTAAGCCTTCAGAGGAGGACTCACCTGGACAGGTAGGCTAGGCTCAGCTCTCAGAAAAAGGTCTAAAACTTCTTAAATCTTTGTTTTGTCTTTGGTGTTTTGTGATTTTTGCTACTGTAGAAAAATTAGTTAGTCTAACTTACGTCCTGCTAAAACCTGACTCTTTTATCTCAAAAGCTGTTTTAGTCTTTTGTGGTGGCCTGCAGTAAGGGAAAGGTCTGGGCAAGCTTGCCTCAGAAGCCCTCTGATTTAAGATCCTCTTTAGTCTACCCTACCTTTGATTCAGTCTTGTGGGCTAGTACCCAGTGGTATTTGAGCTTATATGCATTTAGTTTTAGCAAAAAGAAAGAATGCTGGAAGGAAGTTAAGTATAAGTCTAACTTATTCCAGGTTAGTGTGGTTAATTAAAGAGAAAATCTAGCCTGCAGCAAAGTCCGGCAGGGTCTAAAGCATAGAGACCAAGTAAAGATAAAAATATATTTAAAAATAACATGCTTTTGATCATCACAGAGTTTGCATTCTTAAAGTCAAACCCCTCTCTGTCCAACACCATTAACAAATCCTGTGAAGTTCTGTGGAAGTTCAGTTGTTTGAAGCCTGCTGTGACAGACAGCATTTATTTTACTGCCTTGTTTTGTGTTGCTGTGAGATGGGTGGTGGTATTGTGGGGGAGGATGCATTTTTCTTTTTAATGAAGAGGAAAGCTTTTCTGGAAAAAGGTCATGCTTTGCACAGGGAGGAAGGTGGAGAAGGCTCTAGACTGGGGGGATCTGGGCAAAGGGTGAGGGTGGCCCAAGGGACGTGGCCAGCCTGGGAGCCTGCTGAGATGAGGCTCTTGAAAGGCTTCCCTGAGAGATGTAAGGACTGCGTAGTTGGCAGCAACGCAGAAATTGTTTAAACTGGATTAGAAGTAAACCTGAAGAGACCTTGTGTGTGTGGATATAGTGGTAGGGAGCAGGCTTCTTTTAAAAACCCCACTTCAGTGCTGCTGTGTTTGTTTCCTCTGTTTTAAAACTGTTTCCACTTAATGCCTGTTCAAAGAAAAAGTGGTTTTAAACTTCAATGCTTTCAGGAGGTCTAGACACACCTACATGAGCTGTGGCTCACCCTGAATCCTACCATGCCTATCTAGTTGTGAAGGTAATCCTGCTCCTTGTTTGCTATGGTAAAATGGAGATAATTAGTAAAAAAGTGATACAAAAATGTAGATGTTATCCTGTGAACTGATGTTCTGACTTGAGGGATTTCATCTTGCTTCTAAGTGGGGTTTTTTCTTTCTGTTGATCTTTCTAGTAATGAGAATGCAAGTTATTCAAAAGAGTTTATAAAAGTTGACAGTGAATTATTATTGGTCTATTGGGTGTTTAAATTGCAAGTATTAGACTCAACAACATGCTTTACAAGGCGAGCTCTTCTTGAAAGATTTATGGCTACAGTCACGTAGGGTATAGTAAATTTAGCATTGAATAAGAAGCTGTATAAGTCATGGCTTTCCTTACTGGATTACTGTTTACATTAGTTGTGATAGCTGCTACCTGTTCTTGAGTCTTTGGCAAATGTATCTGAGAGCATGGTACTGGCAGGAGAAGTCCTTTCTGGAAGCTGAAGTAGTCACCACCTGACATACAAGGACTGAATAATGATGTGTGTCTGTCCAGGTCTCCTCTACCTGAAGGAAAAGCAGAAGGAGATGAAGTCAAAAGTGAGTTCCAGCTTTTAGAAATGATGCCCTTCGCATGTGCTTCCAGACAACCTTATGGTAGCAAAACCAAAAGACTTCCAAGTAGTGTATGGTGGGCCCTTTGTTTTTATTATGGATGCAACATGCTTTTGGGCTGTTTTCTTCTGAAGTGGATTGAATTTACTAATATTTGGCACCCGAAATTCACTTGCTCATTTTAGTTCTTGACACTGTGATGGCAGTGGCTGATCAGGTGCAACAGAAACAACATTCCCTACCCAAATGACTTACTGAACTAAGTGCCACTGCATGAACAGTGAATGTAAAATACCACCCACTTGGAATGCATTGCATAGTAGAGGTATGCCTCTTGCCTTCCCATGTTTGTGCATACCAAAAGTAATCAAAGTTGCCTTTCTATTCATCTTGTTTTGTACATCAGCCTATACGAGTTTTGGAGTATAATTTACAGCGCAGCTCCTGTGCTCCGCTCCATTCTGAAATAATTAGGAGATTATTTTGGTCAATATGACTGAACTATGATTTAATGCTTTTCAATGGCTAGTTGCATTAGTGACTCTTTAAAGGATTAGAAGCTTAATGAAATGCACACATCAGGGCAGTGATTTAATCTTTTTCTCATAAAAATCTTCACAACAAGATAATAAACCATAGGAGTAAAAATCATTTTGACAAACCTGTCTAGCTTTCAGGCTGTATGAAGTCTGAGATAATTACCTGTGGGCCACTTTTGTTATACTGGGGATTGTTGAAAGGGCAACTTCCAGTAGAAGTGTAAAGTTCCTGTGTAGGCAATTGCAGTTTCAAGGCGAGCAATGAAGAGCAAGAAATCTCCCTTCCTTGCATACCAAGACATGTATCCTCAAATGTATCAAAGTGTGTGTTTGCCAAGAAGTCACTTTACATTTTCCAATGTTTATTTTTCTAAAAATTTCTCAGATATTGTACTGGAAGGAATCACTCTTGTGAATCAGCTAGGTTTCAACCATTTTTCAAAATTCAGTAGAACAGCTAAGCATTAGCAACCCGACTGGTCTAGTAACATTTCTGTCTTTTGAAACAGTATTGCCTCATTCCTGTCAGTCAAACAAAATCTCACTCTTTGCGTACCAAGCCAAACTTCTCCAAGGCTGAGAGAGAAGTGGAAGGCTTAATTTGGTAGTGTCCAATGGACAGTGTGAAGCAAGTTTGGCTTCTCAGTCCAGGTCACAGGAGACAGGTCTTGCGTCCTGTATACATGTTATCTTCTACTTCACGCCTGTACTGGGAGCCCTCTTTCCTTCTCCCTGTTAACTGGGGACACAGGTAACAGATGGAGGACAGTCCTCTTGTAACTAGTCCTATACCGTACAACTTATTAAACTCATGGCACTTCTTGAAAGTAATTAACTTTTGGATGCTGCTGGAGAAGGGATTTAGGCCACAAAAATAGAGAATAAAAAAATAAGTTTAGACTTGCTCATATTTATAACTTGCAAAAATGTTTCTAAACTTGAGCTAGAGTTTTAAAGCTGATCTATTGCAAGAGGTGCTGTTCTGCTCCTTTTTTTCATTCTCCCTCAGCCCCCCTTGAGTTGGTGTAGGTGGAGTCTGGTGCTCCTAGGCTTGATCTCCCATCTCCATAGAAAAAGATACCACATCCCCAGACTGTCCTTCAGATAAGATAAATAAATGTAGATATGCATTAGAGACATGGCATATGTGCAGAGATGTACTTGCTCCTGGGCTTGGAAGCTGAACCGAAAAATATATTCAAACAGAAAGGCAAATGCTACATTGTAAACAGCATACTGGAACTTAAATGTAACAATTTTTATGTTAAAAAAAGTAAGGAAAAAAGCTTTTAAAAAATAGGTGGAATAAAAAAATAAGGTGGATGAAATTTGTTTCTTTTTAAACCTTGTTCTGGGCTTTCTATATTGTTCCTCTCAAGACACAATTGAGTTCCTTTCTGTAGACACAATTGAATTGCTTTGTAAATGGTTGTAAAATGAAAAGTGCCTCTTAAATGATGTGGTTTTGCCAAAAATAATGTGGATGAATAGTTTAGGGTGAGCATAATAAGTTTTTGTATTTTAATATCTTTTGGCAGTCTCCTGTTTGTTGTGCATTTTTTATTTTTGGTGTGTGGGGTTTTTTTGTGTGCAGCTCTAAAACACTAGGAAAGCTGGGAATGGAAGCAAGAACACTTTCTTGTTAGATCTATATAACTGTTTGGGGAGAAGTAAAACTTGCATGGGGGAAATCCCATTTATCATTGGCACTACTTCTAAACTTGGACTTCCAAGACAGATGTGAGGAGGATGAATAAGACTCCAGGGAGGTTGAAATGTATTTTCTTAGGCATAATGGCAAGACTTCCTAGAGAACTGTGTTTCTGTAGACTGGATGCCCTTAAGCTGCTATCCTGACACCGCTCTCCATATTTCTGTCTTCCTGGTAATCAAAGCTGAAATGATTCTCAGAATTACTACATTTAAATGAACTTTTTTCTGTTACTGTAGTTTAGTGATGATTTTTTTTAGGTAGTAATTTTGAGGTTGAAGTCTATTCTGAACTTGAGTGTAATACAGAACATACAGTTATCTACTGGTTATTCAAGTAAACTCTTGTTTGGTTTTTTGAACATTATTTGAACACTTATTTGACCTTGTGATATTGTGGTTAAAAACTAAGTTTTTCAAAACTGATTTTGAAAAGGCAAAATAGTTTTCAGTATCATTTGAAAGCATACAGGATATGAATAGATGTCTTTTATTGGGGATCTGTACCAAAGCAAAACTTGGAAGCTGTTTTTTGACTCTGCTTCCATAAAAAGGAAATGCCACTGTTTAATTTTTTCTTACTAATGAACAAATTCACAGATCCAGGTCAGCATTCAGGCTCAACCAATGTGCTTGCTTTATAATGAACTTAATCTGACAATCTGTACTACTGCTACCTTCTTTGTTGCTTACTTTTGAGGTGATGTGATGCTTGAAATGGTTCTTTTCATCTTTGAGATGCTGCTAGCAACTATGCATGGTTTGCTAACTAGATTACCCAGCCAGACTGCCCCTTCCTTTATGTTTGCTCACTGGCAGTCCTTCCAGTTTGAGGTATATAATAAAGCAGCTAATTCCAAGCAGTATTTTGAGGACGAAGTCCTGATTTGGATGGGAATTGTAAGGTTGCATGGACAAGATCTGAAGGATAAGCAGGGTACTTACATGATGCCCCATGGTCTGGACAGGATAGGGAGCAGAGGAAAGTGGAATATGATCTTGTTTGCCTTCATAAAACAGGGCCTGTAGTACAATAAATAGCCAAGTGAACCTGCTGGTAATGAGAAAACTTAATGTATCCAAGGTGGAATGGCTAGCAGGAGCAGGTAATAGCCTCCTTCTCAAGCTTCCTGAGAAGAAAATAATGACAAACAGAAATCAATTTTTCTTCAGTGTGTCTAGCAATAAAAGCTTATTCCCTCTTCAGAAGTCTAGCAACCCCAGAAATCAGGAGATGAAAGTACAGACCTGTGAAGGATCTTGAGTAGTACCTGCCACAGACAGGCTGCACTGGAAATCGTTTCAAGTTTGGTAACAGGTAAGGAGGCTAGGTGGAACTGTAGCTGCGTGTGTAGGAGAGTTTATTCAAAGGGAGTAGCAGCACGTAGCTTATTAAGCTATATGCTGCAGGACAGACCGGTCTGTGGCATTAATAATGAGAATTCACAGGTAGCTGCTGGGAGAAAGCAACTTTGTGTGGCTCAGAACTGCAGGAATTCATAGCAGCAGAAGCCAAAAAAAAGTGTGCAAGGCTTATGCATAGACTGCAAGGATTTAATAAGCTAAATGTGCCCCTTAAGCCTTAGAAACTTGAGCAGCTTTTAATTCTCAATTTTAACTCACCTGTTGAAATCCTAATTGGTTCAGTGTTATAAATACCTCAAAAATTGGATATTTGAAAATACAAAGACTTAACTTTTACAGAGTCAGGCAAATAACCTGAAAGTGAGAAGAAAACAAAGGAATTTTGCCTTGAAAGAAGGTGGACGCCTGTGAGGAAATGGGGAGTGCTGGTCATAAAATGCTGGTACGTGGATTTCCCTTGTTGAAATAAAGCAATACACTTTTCAGAAGTGCAGAGCAAAATTGCACATCCTGGTGACTGTATAACTGTCCATCCATGCTAATAGAGGATCAGCCATGAGCTGGTCCCTGTTGAAAGGATATTGGAATGACAAAAGAAACAAATTGCTGACTCTAATGATACTGGGCCAAAGACAAAGTCTGGTTGCAAGAAACTAAAACTACATCTGGAGAAAGCTTTAAGGATAGGTTGTAGCCAAATGCCAGGGCTCTAGGAAGACTTGACTTTCAGCCAGCCCTTTACAAGGCAGTTTACAGCATTCAGCAGATTTCATGGTTGAGATACATATCCATATGCATGGGGCGAGGGTGGTGTGTCAAGCCAAAATACAAGAAAGCAGGACTACTGTATATCTTCAGTGAGAATGCTAAGAGATGTGTCTGAAAATGAGGTCAGTACCTTAGCAGAACAATTTTCTGAATGGATCAGCATAGAAGATTCATAGACACAACTGGCATGTAGAGACTATAAAATTACTATGAAGTCTTCAGCTTAGGTGGTCATTCTGTTCTGTACACACATGACTTGCTGCTTGTGCTATGCATTGGTGTCTATGTGGCTGGAGGAAGAAAACTAGTAGCTGAACACCTTGCATGTGAACTGCTGGATAAGGTAAAATTAAGGTTAAATTCTATAAATAAGAGGGCTTATCCCAGAGGAAGCCTGAAGTTTCCAAGATGACGAAAATTTGTTGAAAAACACGCTTTGTGTTGAGGATTGACAGGCTTTCTGTATTGAAATAAATTAATCTGAACATTTTTCAGTGTTGGAAAAGGTGTTTCAAAGATGGCAACAAGCAGCAAGTCGTGTGTAGGAGAGGGTGATGCCTAATAGTCACATTGCTCTGCATGGCCTGCAGGCTTGTTGGATGAGCTCTGCTACTATTGCAGCTTTCTGCTCTGTTTTCAACATGTTCAACATCCATCACCTGCTGGGAGATGCCGTGTTCGTTGGGCAAAGAGGGTTTTCCAAAAGCCTGAAATTCTTAAGGTCCTTGGAACTGTTGGAGTTGTTCTTTGCCAGCATCAAAATGATGTCAGCCAAGATCTCATGTGAAACGGCTGCCTTTTTCTCCCAGAAAGTATAGGTTATTGGCAGTCTACTGCATATCCATCAAGGTCACCACCCACAGGAACATTCTCCCAGCTCTAGAAATAAACCTATTTTTTCTTTTTTTATTTAAATGTTGGTCATATTTGTCTGAAAAGCTTTTTATTCTGACAGATCTCAAGTCCAGCTTTTAAATTAATGCAAAGGTATGAATGCTATTCTCTGCCAGCAATGGACCACACTTTCCCTGTGGAGTGTAGACTTGAGCAAGGCTTGGATTCTTGAGTAAGAGTCAAGCCTTTGAATTGATTTCTAATGCAGGAAAAACATAGGATGGAAGAGACCTCTGAAGGTAACCTGGTATAAACCCTGTTGCCCAAAACACGGCCAGCTTTGGAGTTAGTGTGTTGCTGAGGGCCTTGTTTCAGTTAAGTTTAGAAAAACTCCATGGAGAGAGATCTCATAACTATCCTGTACTACTCTGGCTCCTCACTGTGAAATATAAACATGTATGTATGTATTTCTCCAAAATCTAATTGGATTTTCCCTTATTAAAACTTGTGTCTGTGGCTTCTTGTTCTATCACTCTGTACCTTCAGATAGCCTGGCTTTATCTTCCCTATGGTCTGTGGGCTTCTAAAGTTCTAGCTGAGAGACTTGTTAGTTGTGGGTGGGGTTTTCCTTCCCTAAGAAGGCATGAATAAGATCAGTATTGGCAATTGAAATCAAAGCTGAATCAATTTGGGTTTTTAAACAGACTATAGTGACCTAACTTCTGATGGTAATTTCTAAACTTGTTCAGACTAAGATGGGGACATTCATAGCAAAGAGTTGGCTCATTGGACAAGCAAACTCTCAAATCTTGCTAAATATGGCGTGCAACCTCAGACTTTCAGTACGTACTAGTGAATGTGGCTTTTGGTACTCTTCTTGAGGAAAAAGGACTTCTGTAATGACAGTCATAAGACATCATCCAGGTCATGTAATCTTGTGGAGAGAAGATAAATCAGGTCTAGTGTACTTTTCCTTGAGGTAGTGACTATCTGAAGGAAAATTAGAGGATACCTGGAGTACTGTGTCCAGCTCTGGAGTCCTCAGCACAAGAAGTACATGGAACTGTTGGGCTTCTTCAGCCTGGAGAAGGCTGCGGGGAGACCTGATTGCAGCCTTTCAGTGCTTAAAGGAGGCCCATAGGAAAGATGGGGAAAATCTTTTTAGTAGGGCCAGCTGTGACAGGACAAGGGCTAATGGCTTTAAACTAAAACAAAGTAGGATAAGGAAGAAATTCTTTACCATGGGGGTGGTAAAACACTAGAACAGGTTGCCCAGAGAGGCAGTGGACGCCCCATCCCTGGAAACATTCAAGGACAGGTTGGATGGGGCTCTGAGCAACCTGATCTAGTTAGCAGTGTCCCTTCCAACCCAAAACATTTGATGCTTTGATGATGCTAGAAAGGGATTCAGAGTAATAGCAGACCTGCAGGACAAGGAGAAGCATGTCTTTCCCTTGAGGAGAGACTTTGTATCTTGAAGAGGTACTATTTTACAAGAAAAGGACTATGTTATAATGTCAAGGCTGCATATGGTGTAAAAGTGGATGAGGGAGGCTGCAGTTCCCAGGAGCTTTATGTACAGTGGGAGCTGTTTCCGTTTCATCTCTTAACTCAGTAAAAGTTTATTGTTGTTTATGATTAAAATAAATGAAGTGGAAAGCTGTAATCCAAACAGCTGAGAAGGTACTTCCTCCACTTCCTCCATGGCCTATCATCAGCCTCAAAGCTCCTCCTTCAAAGCTGGAGGGGAATTTCCAGGAAGCATTTGATTATGCTACAGTACTGGGGTTTTGGTGGGTTTCTATTTGAAGAGGAAGGTGGTAAAGCAGTCTTGTGGGGTTTTTCTGGGTTTAGGCCACATGAAGATGTCAGGGTATATAGAAAATGAAAACTAGAGACTTTCATAACTTAGCAGAACACCTGCTCAGCTGCTTTTCCCTGAAGGGTACTTCAGGGTGGTGGGAGGGAATACGTAGGTAATAAAAAATGAGCTTGCTGAAGCTGATCTTTAAAAAAGCTTTAAAAAAAGTTTAAAATACATGGAAAATTGAAGATTGAAAAATCAAATAGCCTGTGAAATTAAATAAATGAGTTCAGAGCACCTCAGCAGTGCCAAGGGACTTGAAAATTTAAGACAGCAGCTGTAACTCTCTCAGCAAGTGCAGGGCTACCATTAGCAAGTGTTGCTACCTGCCTCATGTGGACCTGTAATGGGCACCTTCCAGCATGGGCTGAGGAGTGGGTGGAAGCATAAGATGAGAAGGTGTGCAACCAAAGAGCGTAACCAAGGATAGCATATCTCAATATTTTTAAGATACTTGGTACAGTGTTCCCACAGAAGTGACTTGCAGGACACATCATTCATGCTTTTTCAGTTGCCCTACTATTCAAAATATGGTTGTACTAGGAAGTCATATGTTATAGTTGTGTGGAGCATTACAGCGTCCTTCGTGTGGCTTTGCATTTATTCTATGTACTCATTGTGGCACACCCCGATTTCGGAGTGCAGCTCTGAGCAAGGCTTTCTCCTGTGGTTTTCTCTTCCTTTAGCACAATGATTGAAAAAGTTTTGTGCATTGATTGATGTCTCTACTCTGAGGTATCGATTTGGTTTGTTGAAAATGGTCAAATAAAATAAAGTAGCATTTGGTTTGGTGCAGACTGAAAAATTCATCTTTTGCAGGCTCTTGGTGATTAGATCACACTGGGCTTTTTTTTCTTTACACATCTTTGGCTCAACCTGGCACTAAAAGCCCTTGTAATACTGTAGCTGAAAAACCACAGCAAAGAGCTCAGCTGTGTTTCTGAGGGGCTTTAAAACAAACAAAAGAACATCTTCCTGTGCCGCAAATAAGGACTGATACAATGACCTGACCCTTCCTTGATCCCACCTATAAGAGGTGAGACTGTCCTTTTTTTTTAGGCAAAAGTCACTTCCAGTGTTTCAGCTATAAATGGCTGTGAATTTATTTTTGCTTTCTACACACACAATCCCCCCTCCCAAAAAAACCCCTACCACCAAATAACAACTCCCCCCCTCCCCCCCAAAAAACCCTCACCCTTATATTTTGCTTTTACCTGTGAAAGCTGATTGCTATCAAAGCTGGAGACTAGGGCTTTGATAAGAATTGCTTAGTGGTCAACTGAATTACATTAATACCTTTCAATTTATTAAGTCCAATTTGGTAACTTGAAAGAGCTCCACAAAACCTGAAGAAGTCAGTCTCCTGACACCTCTGAGGACTACAAGCATTTTAAACTTGGGCATGGCAAAATTATTTCTTGCCCAGCCCAGTTAGTGGGAAAGTGGATGTACCTCTTTGTCAGGAGAGATCCTCTATAAAGAGTTAGCTTTTTCTGGACCCAAATTTGTGGACTTATAGTCTCTAAGAGAAGCTGGGCAACATACACACAACTGAAGAAAGGAGGGCTGGCAGTTCAAGGCCATGTGTATGCAGCAGCAAGGTGCTCAGTCAGTACATTTGCAGAAAGCATCAGGTTAAGATTGAAAAAGCACTTGGGTACTGAAGGGCACTACAGGAGGGGGGAGAAATGCAGAATAACATTTTATCTTGTGGAGAGTTGCACTGAGATGAGTTAGTTTGCACTGGAGAATACTTTTTGCTCTGAAGGGTGAGGGAGTAGGTTTAAAAACCTTGTTAAGAGTAGCACAGTAGCCACCTGTGACTTACTACACTGGATAAAATTTTCCTCTAGCAGAACACATGTAGTGCACTGAGCAGCCCTTGAACCCTGGAATTTGCCATCTTAAAGGCTTTGGAGTGTGTATGATCCACATTAATACAGTTATATTTACAGCTGCATGTGGGAGTCTTCAATAGTGAGCACTCTTAACCTTGTGGCACCTGATAGTCGCAGGTGATGTTCCTGCAACTACAGTTCCATTTATTTTATACTTGCCCATTTGGAACAAAAAGTTCTTGTGTAAGAAATGAATGGTGGTTGTTCTTCTGTGCTGACAGCTAAATGACTGGATCTACACTGCTTGTTTGCTTCAATGTACTGCTATCATAATAGAACATTTTCAGTGGATTAAAGATTTGTTTTAAAAACAGTTGATTTGGCCTTCACTATATTCTTCTGTTCTGCTTTCTGTGAAATAATTTTTCTTTTGTTGTCTCTGAGAGAAGTATTTCAACCACTTGGCAGAAGAATAAACAGACCCAGCTTCAAAATAACTTGTTCAAAATCACAAGAAGTCTCTTAAAATGAAAAGAGAAAAAACAGGTGTGGGGGAAGCTTAATGTTTAACACTTTGCTACAATAATAAATTGCCCAGTTCCAATGGCTTTATTGCTCTGTTGATGATGCAAGTTCATTTTTTGAAGTCATCAGATGAAAGGAAAATCGGGGCTTCTTGAGACTTCTGCTGTAATCTCTGCTTCATGCTACTTCCTTAAGGAGCTTTGGTCTAATATATTAGCATAGGAAAAGCTAATAGATTTAAGGCAAGGATGTGTTTGTTTTGGAATTTTCTTCATCCTGAAGTCTTCTCTGTAAAATACAGCTATTTCTCAGTTGTAAGCAAAATGTCAGCGTTCTGTTGTGTGGGTTAGCAGCATATCGTGCAGCCTCAACTCTGTTTTTCAGAAAACAGTCATTTTGTTCAGCAGTATTGTGCATATGGTTGAGCTCCTGTGGGTAAAAGGTGGGGAAATGTTGATGTAATCCAGATCAAGAGCTTTCTTTTTAAACATAGTTGCTTAGCTTTGTCATAACAATAGGAAAACTGGTAAATGCCGGTGTCCTTGGTGCTTTGATCATTCTTCAGAATCATGAAGCTTGTGGAAAGAAAAAATGAGTTATTACATCAACAGAAATATACATCAGAAAAATATTCATGCTGGTGAGCTATTGCACTATAAGATAGTTGTGTGTTCCCCTCTTATGCTCGATAGAGTCAAAAGGAGCGCAGGGCTCGCAGTGTGATCAGCTGGCTATTCCCATCCTCCAGCTTCAAAGTGTTCCCTTATCATTGTGTTGGCTCTGAACATCCATAAATGCTGAGATGTTTCCTGGGTAGTTGGTTGTTGGCCTCCTCTCTACAGTCACACTTTGATCCCTTCCTGGATGAGGCATGGTGTATTAGGCAGTCTCTCCCAGTCCAGAATTCTAAATGTTACTCTTCTGTGGTGTTTTGGTTTTTTCCTCAAGTCTGTGTCTTCAGGAACATGATATTGTCACAGCAGCCTATGGGTGAATTAAGGCATTGTTGTGGTTTAACTGGTCAGGCAGCTAAATACCACATGGCCACTTGCTCACTCTTCCAGTGGGATGGGGGAGAGAACCGGGAAAAAAATAAAACCTATGGGTTGAGATACAGATAGTTCAATAAAACAGCAGAGGAAAATAATACCAATGGTAATAATGATAAAAGAATACACAAAACAAGTGATGCACAATGCAATTGCTCACCACCTGATGCCCAGCCTGTCCCTGAGCAGTGATTGCTGCCCCCAGCCAACTCCCCCAGTTTATGTACTGGGCATGACATTGTATGGAATAGCCCTTGGGCCAGTTGGGGTTGGCTGTCCTGGCTGTGCCCCCTCCCAGCTCCTTGTGCCCCTGGCAGAGCAGGGGAAGCTGAAAAGCCCTTGACTGGTGTAAGCCCTGCTCAGCACCAACTGAACCATCAGGGTGTTACCAACATTCTTCTCATCCTAAATCCAAACCATAGCGCTGTGCCAGCTACTAGGAAGAAAGTTAACCCTATCACAGCCAAAACCAGATCAACCATGTTGGCAGAGCATGCTTAGTATGACTTTTTTCAACTTAATTATTTTCTTAAGTTATTTATTAACATTGCTTTCATAAGGCAGTATGCAAGATAGGAGTTAGTTCATACATGGGTTGAGGTACCTTGGGTGCTATAGATTTGGACAGGACTCCTCACTATGTTTTGACATCTGCTGCTACTTTGCATTTCCAGTGTGCAAGATGCAGTTACTTGTTACCACTTGGTAGCGCATAAGGAAGTCCTACAGCAAAGCCAATTGATGTTCTCTTGAGAGCCTCAGTAAGTTTATACTGTCTGATAACCCATTTTCTCCTGAGTAGTTTGCTTCATTCCAGATTGTGTAATTAAATGGATTAATGGGTGCCAACAGATTGGACTGCAAAAACTGCATGTGCTGTCTATACCTGTGTTTAAAAAAAAAAAAAGGACGGGGGGAGTATGTCTTCTGAAAGTCTAGGTGGGAGAACACTAAATAAGCAATGTGAGTGCCTGTGATATTCAGGGCTGTTTGAAATAAAATTGTACTTCGTGCAAGTGTCTCTTGGTGTATTTTCTCATTTTAGGGCTCTTCTAAGTATTGCTAAAGTGCTGTTTCTATGCTATAAATTCCTAGAGTTAAAACTAGAGAAGCAGGCAGAGCCACCTCTCCAAGACACCCTGTAATTACATTTTTGATGACTCAAGGCTGGTGTTTGTCTTTTTGTTTGATGCTGGCAGGTAACATGTAGCAAAAAGGCTTCTGAAGTTAGCACCTAATTAAGATGGATGGAGAAGGTCACAGCCCTGGTAGTGCTATTGGTTCAGGCTGTCGACTGCTTCAGTAAGACATCAGTGAGAAGATTTACAGGGAACTGTTCTGTGCATTGAGGATGGGAAATGTTATTTAAAAATCAATCGGTAAACAAAAGTCCCGAGTTCTGCACACGGAGATAGCTGTCTGCCAAAAGTGAAAGCCAAGGTACTTAGCTTACTTTCCTGTAAGAATATCCTCATCTCTGTTGCTCACCTCTGATTAAAGACAATATAAGAGGGGTTGGATTCACAAGGGGGCCTGGAAATGTTGCTGCTCTATTCACAGGTGTGTAATGTAGACTCACCCACAGTTTGGTTATCGGGCTTTGTCTGGATGAGGCAGCCAAGAGTTTTGGCTGATGTACCCCACTCCGCAGCTGTGTTTTGCAGCCTGTAGTGTGATCTGTGCCACTATAGCTAGACTACTGCTGGTACCCATGGCAGCACAACGCTGGATCTAAGTGTAGGATGCAAGCACTGAAAAAAGGATAGGGATGTGTTCTTAAGTGTACACCTAACCCTGAGCTGATGTTAGTCTTTCAATGCAAGTTATGTATGAGCTTTAGGTGAACCCTAGATCATATGGCACAGGAGAAAGGGAATCACAAGGCAAAGTTTTAGGTAACGCTAAATTAGTTAACACTTTTCAGAGCCCAGCTCTGTTCATTGTACAGTGTGTATCTGAGATATTGAGAGATATACAGAAATAGAGGTTAAACAATCTTACAATGACATCATGTGGATGAGATAGCCAGACCCTTTCCTGAAGGGATGATGTTTTGTGTGCCTAAAGCAAGCAAGGACTAATGAGCACCTGAGCTATGGGAATTCATGATGCTTTTAGATTGGATATAGAAAACCAAACTAAATTAGTGTCTTGGTTTTGACTGGGATAGAGTTAATTTTCTTCCCACTGCCATAGTGCTGTGGTTTGGATTTAGGATGAGAAGAATGTTGTTGCTGAGCAGGGCTTACACCAGTCAAGGGCTTTTCAGCTTCCCCTGCTCTGCCAGGGGCACAAGGAGCTGGGAGGGGGCACAGCCAGGACAGCTGACCCCAACTGGCCACAGGGCTATTTCATGCCCAGTATATAAACTGGGGGAAGAAGAAGGAAGGGAGGAAAGATTGGGAGTGATGGTGTTTGTCTTCCCAAGTCACTGTTACGCGTGACAGTGCCCTGCTTTCCTGGAGATGGCTGAACCCCTGCCTGCCAATGGGAAGTAGGGAATTAACTCCTTAATTTGTTTGCTTGTGTGCACAGCTTTTGCTTTACCTCTTAAACTGTCTTTATCTCGACCCATGAGTTTTCTCACTTTTATTCTTCTGATGCTCTCCTCCATACCACTGGTGGGGACTGAGTCAGCAGCCAGCTGGGGTTAGACCACAACATTTGGATATAGAAAACCAAACTAAAATACATAGACTACTTTAGTCTGCTGTGTGCACCTATGAGTTTATGGACAGCAAAGGCCTAACCTTGTTTTCTTTCTGAATTGAGTCTCTACTTGCTTACGTTTGCAACCTTACTGCTCTTTGCTTGCTGCTTCTGCTCATCTAGCTGAAAGCTTCCCAAGCCTTAGATGAGACATTAGTGCTAAACTACAGAAATCTGGCCTCAAGGTATGGAGACCTAGAAGAGGGTGGTGCCATTGGGTAAGCCATACTTGAATTCATTCATGCAGGTATCAGTAAATATTTTGTACCACTTCAAGATTCAGGATAACTATTGAGAAAAACAGTGTTGGATAATGACAGTAGAGAAACTAGTTTCATCCTGGGTAATTCCTTCCAACTGAAAAGGAGGTCTTGTTGGTGCTTTCTGAAGAAAACCAGGTTTTGGAAGAGCACTGATAACCCAGATACAAGCTTCCTTTGCACAGGATGGCTTGGTCATGTCAGAGGGATATAACACTTATCTAGGTCTAGTGGTGGTTGGGATGGCATGTTAGATTAGAGAGAAAAACCCCTAACTTCTCCGCATAACTCTGTGCTAACTACAACCTTGTTTCTTCGTGTCAGTTTGTTATTCCTGCCTCCTACATGTTCCTTAGCACGTTGGCCCTGTCATGGTCTCTCCTGCTGCTTCACATAATTAGAAAAATATATGCTCGTGCCTGCAGTAAAAGTACATGGTTAAACAGGGAAACTTTGGAGGTGTATTTATGAAGATGTGGAAAGGCAGGATGGCTGGTTTATCTGTTAGTTCTTCTGTGAAGGTGTTTGGGTATTATAATTGGGCTTTACACTGGCTCAGCTAGTTGGAAATGGTTGCATTCTGTAGCTATTTTCAATTAAATTTTATTTTTCTTGCTGCCTATGAATATAGTTACTACAGAAAAATGCCAAGATTGTTTTTCATACTATATTTTTCTTTAAAAGCTAGTAAAGAAGTCTTTCAGTAGTATTAACAGGAAAAAAAACTTGGAAAAAAGCAGTAATATAGGTTCAGCACTGTGGTAAGTATGTTATTACTGATTTTGGAGAAATTTCAGCTAAGATTAAATTAGCCCCTTTGTCTTACTTTGTCCAGCAGCACCTTGGATTAATTATGGGGAGGGAAATTGCACTTTTGCTACGCTAGAAGAGATTGCTAAGTATCCAGATCAGTAGCCCACCAGAGCAGAGATAACAGTGGAGAATTAAAATCTGAGCATTTGGCTATCCATTAGTAATATATCTTTCTTTAGTTTGTAGAGGCCTTATTCAGGAGTGGAAACTCTGTCCTGAATAACTTGGAATAAAAATCCTTGATCTAAAGTTGTTAATGGTTTGGTGTGTTTAAAAGTCTACAGCACAGGGCAGTGGCAGTTTGTAGACATTGTAAGCTAAATATTTACAATAGATCTGAGGATTTCCTCCTAATTAAAGGCCTGAGAAGTAGTGAAGAGGGTTTCTGTGTGTGCATGACTGATATTTACTGAGCAGACCACCTTTGCCTGCATCAATATTGCAGCTGAGTGGGGGAGGCTTTTGTGTAGGGACCTATGTAATATATTGCCCTGTATTCAGAAAGGGAGAGTGCAACAACAACTATGTAAGTGTTCAGAAAAGGCACTAGGAGTGCTCGCACTGAGATTTACTTTGGACATTGAGTCTTCCAGGTAAAGCTGCTGGCAACTTGCAGAAGAGTGAAAGCATCCTCTCTGGCCAGTCATCCTGCTCCTCCTTTTCCATCCTTCATGGCATATATGCTACCCTTGTGTATTTGTACCCAGTGCATTTCTTGGGTCCCTGAATTAATTGCTCTGACCCTCATGTATCAATTCATGTGGGAGCTTAATCTCAGATGACTGATGGTTAATGCTGGTATTAAATATTTGGTGACAAACTCCGAAATACTGTAGAGAAGTGATGTCCATCAGGGTGTTGCTGTACTGTAAACCTTGCATGATGGAAATATGACTAAATGCTGAGGTGGCGGAGAGATTTGTTTATTCTGAGATGAGTCAGGATGTGGTAGGGTCAGGCCACCAAAGTAATGCCTGGGGATGAGTGAGAACATGTAGAGGTAAAATAGCCTGTAAAGAAGAAATGATCAAGAGGAGGAGCAGACTTTCAAGGGCTAAGGAACAGGGGAATTTAAGGGAGAAGGTAGAATGGGAGTTTAAAAGTGTGTGAGGAAGAAGAGTGGAGAAAGTAAAGGAAGGAGGTGTGTGTTATGGAGAGAAAAAAAAAACAAACCCAGTCAAACATTGCTAAAGAACTAAAACTGAGGTGGGTAGACTAAAGGAGTTGCTGCAGAACAACGCAGTTGAGACAGAGAAATCAGTTACTATAAACATCGCACAAAGACAAGATCTATCAAGGCTGGCTTGGGACCTAGGAAGAAATTGTTTGGCAAGAATTTTAGGAAACTTTAATCATGTGTGTAATATTTCCCATATGAGTGAAGAAATCTGTGTGTTCCCAGGCTGATGAGTCTCTTGGGGACCTATGAATTGCAGTCCCTGGTGAGGGATAACACAAAGCTCTGCACCAAGGCTCCTGGGTGCCTCACTGTTTGTCAAAGCTTCACAGAGAAGCTTTGTTGGGGAACATGCATTTGCAGGCAGGAGGGGTGTATGGCTGAGACTATGTGCTTTCCTGCTATCATGGACTTTGGGGCTCCTGGAGGAGAGTGCCTGAAGTTCTCAGACTGCTTAAAAACAATTGCATTGTTTTTCAGCTGGCCCAGAGCAGTTGTCCAATGGCCTCGTGCTGAGCAGTGGGACAGCATGGGTTTGGGGTCATTATTCTTGAGGCTTGGTCTTCAGGTATCTTCCTCTGGTTGTTCAGTCCTATTTGAAACTGCTATTATTAGTCAGGTTATTCCCTGAGGGGAGATGACGTTTGCCACCTGTGTGTAGTCCTTAGCTTTGCAGTTATCTTATATTTTAAGCAAAAATTTTGCTTCTACATTTAGTCAGAGGGCACCATGTTGTCACTAGCCTCTTCCTAATGCTCTTGCAACCAGGCATAAATGAGATCTCCATTGCTAATATTTATTAGTGTCCTACACTACAAAGTACTTCATAGCCTTTCTATCTTATATGTTTCAAATAATTCTACTTCAACCAAACAAATTGTCCAGGCTTAATTTCCAAGAAATCATTGTCAAAATTGCTGAACCAGTTTAATTCTAAAGCACATATTTATACTGAGCTGCACAAATCACATCGCCAAGTGAGATTGCAAATGGGAGAGAGAGAAGTTTAATCAGAAATGAGATTAAATTTGAAAACGTAGAGTGTTAGTGATTGCTGCTGAGTCTCAGACAGGGTGTAAAATCATAGATTTTTCTTAGTAGGGCTCAGAATAGAAGCCGAAGAGCACATATGCCCTTGCGCTGACAGCGGGAGAGTGCGGTGGTGGCCTGAAAACAGGGAGGCTGTTATTTGTAGAAGGTTGCTGCAATGTTGTGTTGTAGAATGAAGTTACAGTGAGAGGAAGAAAGTAATTCAAAAGGTGTGTCCTGCTGCTAAGTGGAGATGGGGGACAGGGAAGAAATGAATCTGTGCTGATACTTTGGGAGGTCTGACACACCCACCCCCAGCACCTCCGAGGTGACTGGCGAGGGCTATTGGCTTGTCTTGAGCAGTTGGGCAACCTCTGTGTTTCTGACCAGAAGGACTTGCAAGCTGAAGTTAGAGAAGATGTTAGTAAAAAGGCATTTCTCAATGGGTGCTAGTGTCTCTGCCATGCTCCGGAAGTAAAATAATGATGCAGTGCTTACTGGTAGCAAGGGTCAATTTTAAATGTTGTCCTCACCCAGCCTGATCTGAGACCTGCCTTTTTGTATAGAAATATAAAATCATTAAGGTTGGAAAAGACCTCCAAGATCATAAAATCCAACTGTCAACCCAATACCACCATGTTCTGAAGTGCTGCATCTACATGGTTTTTGAACATCTCTAGGGATGGTGACTCCACCACCTCTCTGGGAAGCCTGTTCCAAAGCTTGGCAACCCTTTGGAGGAAGAAAGTTTTCCTGATGTCCAGTCTAAACCTCCCTTGGCACAACTTGAGGCCGTTTCCTCTCATCCTATTGCCCGTTCCCTGGGAGCAGAGACAGACCCTCCCCCCCCCCCCCCGCTCCCCCCTCCTGTCAGGCAGTTGTAGGCAGTGATAAGGGCTCCCCTCAGCCTCCTCTTCTCCATGCTGAACACCCACAGTGCCCCCAGCTGCTCCCCATCAGCCTTGGGCTCCAGACCCTTCCCCAGCTCCATTGCCCTTCTCTGGACATGCTCCAGCCCCTCCAGGTCCTTCTGGGAGTGAGGGGCCCAACCCTGAACCCAGCATTTGAGGGGCGGCCTCACCAGTGCCCAGGACAGGGGCACGGTCACTGCCCTGCTCCCGCTGGCCACACCATTCCCAATACAAGCCAGGATGCTGTTGGCCCTCTTGGCCACCTGGGCACACTGCTGGCTCATATTCAGCCGCCTGTTGACCAACACCCCCAGGTCCTTTTCTGCCAGGCAGCTTTCCAGCCACTCTGCCCCACGCCTGTAGCGTTGCGTGGGGTTGTTGTGACCCCAGTGCGCGACACGGCACTTGGCCTTCTTGAACATTATACAATTGGCCTCAGCCCATAGATCCAGCCTGACCAGGTCCCTCTGCAGAGCCCTCTTCCCCTCCAGCAGACCAACACTCCCGCCCAGCTTGGTGTCATCTGCAAACTGACTGAGGGTGCACTCGATCCTCTTGTCCAGGTCATTGATTGATAAAGATGTTAAACAGAACTCGCTCCAATACTGAGCCCTGGGGGACACCATTTGTGACTGGCCACCAACTGGATTTAACTCCGTTCACCACAACTCTCTGGGCTTGGCCATCCAGCAGGTTTTTTACCCAGCAAAGAGTGTGCCTGTCCAAGCCATGAGCCACCAGCTTCTCTAGGAGTATGCTGTGGGAGACAGTGTCATTCTATGATTTCAAGCAGTATTTTGAGGACAAAGTCCTGATTTGGATGGGAGTTGAAAGGTTGCATGGACAAGATATGAAGGTATCATTCCTCATGTCATTACAGTTGGATGGAGTGCCCTTATTATTAACTGTTAGTAAACAGTTGTATAAATACTTTGTGTTTGCATCCATAGAGCTGTTGTACTGCATGTCTGAGCACCTGGTTACTCTGTATGAAGGAGCATTAGTCTGATGCATGCAGAAGGAGACAGTACTGCACACAAAATGTTGTCTGAATCTTTTTCAGTGGAAATGTACACTTGGCAGTGTTTCACTGTTTCTTGGATAGAGCCGTTGATCAGTTCAGCTGTAGGAAGAATTCTGAATATTGAAATGGGATGTTTTGTCTTTGGGGAAACTTTTTTTTTTGGAATTTAAACACTTTTTTTGTTGTCTTTCCAAGTCACCTCTTAAATGTTCCCTTTCCTAAGTAGGAAAGAAGAATTGATACAAACCTGCTGTCATTGCCATATTCCCTATGGAAAGCTGTAAAAAATCCCCTAATTGAGAACTGAGTAGTTCGCTGCCCCCAACGCTTACAAAGATTATGTGCTGGCTTATAATCACTATGGGGAGAAGCAAGACATAGCAGAAGCTTCTTCTATTACAGATGAGCCAGGATGTGCTAAGTAATCTCCTAGCCCTGTATTAAATCTGAGAGACTGCGCTTCAGATTGCTGGCTGATTAGAATTGCAGCGCAGGAACAGCGTTACCATCACTTTGCTGTGTAACATAGGTTGCACCAGCCACTGGTAAACTGCTAGTGTTGACTGCACTCTGAAATGCGTGCCTCCTGGCCACCATGGGGGTCCTGGTTATCATTTTTTTTATTAATCATCAGTGAGATAATTCCTGATTTAAGTCTTATACTACTTTGTGACCAGTTATTTCTCTTCTCTTTGGGTATTACCTTCTTTCCTCTCTTGTAGCTCTTTGGTTTTGCTTTTCTTTCTAAAATTTGTTCACCAGGTAGTTCATTCTTGCTGATGGGTATTTTCAGTGTACAGAGGGGTGTAAATTAGAGGTCGTATCTAGGTTTAAAAGGTCATGACCCTCATTTAAGGGATTTTCCAAGAAGCACCAAGGCACTGCCGCTTCTCTTCTTGGTGCATGCTTGCTGCAAGGGTAGAATCTGGAGACAGAGGAGTCTATTCCTCGGTGGATGATATATGCATGGAAAGTTAACCCATTGGACAGTTGCCAACTGGGACCAATATAGAAATGGCACAAACCATAAAGAGACACCATCAGGTGATGACAAAGGCTGGGCATCTAAATAACCCTGCAGTGGGCAATGATGTTGAATAATCCAGTCTCAGGAAAGCCTCCTACTTTGTTTACTTTGTTTCACCTACTTTGGTGAAAAGCTGGACATGAGCCAATAATGTGTGCTTGCAGCCCAGAAAGCTGACTGTATATTGGGCCGCATCAAAAGAAGCGTGGCCAGCAGGTCAAGGGAGGGGATTCTGCTACTCTACTCTGCCCTGGTGAGACATCACCTGCAGCACTGTGTCCAGCTCTGGGGTCCTCAGCACAAGAAGGACGTGGAAGTGTTGGAGTGGGTCCAGAGGGAACCACAGAAATGATCCGAGGGCTGGAGCACCTCTTCTATGAGGACAAGGCTGAGAGAGTTGGGCTTCTTCAGCCTGCAGAAGAGAAGGCTGCGGGGAGACCTGATTGCAGCCTTGCAGGGCTTAAAGGGGGCCTACAGGAAAGATGGGGACAATCTTTTTAGTAGGGCCAGCTGTGACAGGACAAGGGGTAATGGTTTTAAACTAAAACAGGGTAGGTTTAGACTGGATATAAGGAAGAAATTCTTTACAATGTGGGTGGTAAAACACTGGCACAGGTTGCCCAGAGAGGTGGTGGAAGCCCCATCCCTGGAAATGTTCAAGGCGAGGTTGGATGGGGCTCTGGGGAACCTGATGTAGTTGAAGATGTCCCTGCTTGCTGCAGGGGGATTGGAGTAGATGATCTCTAAATGTCCCTTCTGACCCCCAAAGCATTCTAAGAGTCTATGAAATTCATGTTCAGTTGCTATGGCTGTGTTTAAAGAACTAAATATGTGGAGCATGTGGCCAGGGGCTCAGCAGGCCTGGCTGCTTCATACAGAAGTGAAGCCTGCAATGGTGCTCTTAACTGGTTAAGCAAAGGTCAGAACTGTGATATAATATAACAAACTCAACCCTTCCATTGCATATAGGTAGCACAGGTCTTCTGAAATATCTCTCCCTTTACAAATACTAGGTAAGCTGATATTCATAATTTAAAAAAACAAACAAAAAAACCCCTAACTACCCCCTGTCCCTGGAACGTTCCCAACATGCAAACACCTGATTACCTAACTCGTTTCATATTCTGATTTTATTTAATTTAGTACGATGCTAGTTAGACATAAACTAGATTGTCGAGCTGCTATTAAGAGCAAGTATCGAATTTGGTCTTTGAAAATCTGGACAAGCTTTAAAAAAACCTTTACTAACTTTCAATACAGAAATGGTAAAATCAGTCCAAGGATTATATTGTCAATTCTACCTAATGCAGAATTATTAAAGCATATAAGGAGAGGAGCAGAACTGAAGGCCAATACATCACACAATAGACTTTGTGTCAGGCTGCTGAGGGAATGATGCTCATGGAGGCTAGGGCAAAAGTGTTCCTTCACAAGTGAACAAATTGGACAAAGTGGCAGAAAACTGCAAACATTAAACAGTGGCCTCCAATTACAGAGGAGGAATGGCATTTCCAAGGAGAAGAGGAAGCTGGCAGTCATAGAGTAGCATAAGCCATGGGAAGGAAAGGCTGTGTTGATGAGATAAAAACTTGGTGCTGTGGAGAAATCTGTAAGCATCCCAGAGGGACCCATTAGACAGTAAACACTGTATGTGGTCTTGCACCGAAATGGTTGTGAGAAGCGGAGGATGAATAACATTTGGGGTATTAAGTTGCTTGGTAGTATGCCCTTAAGTGTAATGATTGCTACAGTGCTGAAGTGCCATGCATAAAATAGGCCCTGATGTATTGCGTATATTTTCTCTGCAGCCCTAAAGAAGTGGCATTGTCTGCATGTAACAAGAAAATGAAAATGTCAAGGAAAATCTGAAGTGCTATTGCTTATTAGGAAAATTGCGAGCTTTGTATGGACTGAAAGGAGAGTTCCTCACCTGCAAGAGCATGGATCCTCTCCTCGGTTGTATGTGCTCTTGCGGTGGTGTCCAGAAGCTATAGTGTAGAAAGATACAAATTAGTCTGTAACCTAAATCTGAGCTTTTTACACCAGCAGCAAACCTGACTTCTAATTGTGCAGTACCAGTACAAATTGGATGGGCTCGAAATAGCTGGCCTGCAGGTGGGGTAACCAAGCCACTAAAAGCATAGCTTTTTGTTGTGCTGCTAACATCCTTTGAAGGACACTTACTCAATTATTTTCTTTTCTTCCACTATCCCTAGGACCATAGGGAAAAGGATAGGGAAAAGAAGACAAAGACTGAAGAGTGAGACAGCAATTTCATGGCGACAAGGACTCTTACTTTGTTCAGTTCTTCTTTCCCCTCGATATTTTATTTCGCATCTACTTTTATTTCAAGTCAGTGTTATAGCTCCTTGCAGAGGACACCATTGAGATAAGGTGACCTGTATGAGTTAAGTGTGGCAATCGGCATGTAGCAAACTGTAAAGGGATGGAAAACTTTGGCTATGGACACTAAGTTTACAAGAACAAAATAACACTCAGATCTCAAGAGCTTTATCAAGTGCTGAAGAAATTATTTCCTTGCTCCATGCATCAGGGAGCTGGTAGCAGAGACAATAGCAGTCTTACAGATGTAAGGGAGGTTGTGTGTGACCAGTCCAACCCAGTATGGTAGCCAGGAAACTGAATGGGGGGGGGGGGGGCTCACTTGGAGATCCCAGAGGAACTCTGTTACAATTTTAGACTATAAAATGGTATGACACTTTGTTATTCTGCCTTAAAAGGAAATGATGCCAAGCAGATCCTGTTGAGATTTGAACTTGTAGTTCCACCAAGCTATTTAAAAATTTTGACCAAGCAGCTGACATGAGGGCAGCCAATTTGGTGTGCAAGTCACCACCAGCATCCTATGAAGGGATGTGGTTTTGTGATAGAAGACGCTTGCTTCTGTCAGCCAGACAGAAATGGATTATTCTGGAGGCACAAGAGATGGACCCTGGCCTTTTGTTAGAGCTGTTTTTCTCTGGTTGGCAGCCAGCAACTTGCTGTGCTACTATCCTGTTCCTCAGCTGGGGTTCCTCAGACAAATTAAACAGCAGTGATGATGGAGAAAGAAGTGGCAGCAGCACTAAAAGATGCCCCTCAGATTCACATCTGCTTAGTGAACCAGAAGATCATGCAGAGTCTTATGGGGATGGAAGTGGCAGTGCTTAGCTCCGCTATGACATGAGATTCCCCCCCTCCCTGCTCTTCTGTTATGACTAAAATGGGAACTGGGCTATGTTCCAGACCTGTAGCCTGTAGCATTGGGCTGAAGAGATAAGAATTCACAGAAATGTAGAGCACTACAAAGTGTACAAGAAAAAATTGAAACGACAAAGTTCTTAAAGTAGAACGTCCATAATTGGAAATGTTTCAAATTGCTTTGTCCTTTCAGATAAATGCAGTCAGCTTTCATGCTCCTTTCATATATTCTCCTGCCACGTCTGCAATTATCAAAAACGTTTGTTTAAAGCTTTCTTTGCTTGGGTTTTCTGTTCTGCAGGAAATCAATCCTTAGAGCCAAACTGAACGCGCAGATAGGTGCTACCTCCCAGAGGCCTGAGCAGCGTGTTGGTGTCTTCTGTCTCCGTATCTCAAAAACTAGTTGTATTCAGTGGAGTAAGACTTGGTGTTTACAGATACCCACAGCCCAGGTAATCCATGGTCATTGTGTATGCACAAAAGAATACAGTTGTGTTGCACTGAAAAACAAGATACTGCTTTTTGAAAATGGCAAATGCAGAATTTTGCAGGCATGTTATTCTGCTAAAGGACTGCTTGGGTGCTGAAATACAGTTACTACTTCATTGGTGTAGTTTTCTGATGTAGGGGGAACATGAAGATGAGCTGGGCAAACATCTTTATCATCCTGCTGTGATCCTCCCCCTGCCAGCCCCCATGTTTGCTTTTCATTGAGTTGTTCTGTCTTGTAGTAACTTGACAGCATTTTGGGGAAGGAAGTGGCACTGGGCACAGACAAGCCCTTAATCCTTCAGTGGGGCCCTTGTGACTTCAGTAGTGATGAAGATTTCACTGCTCCCTAGTTGGAGAGAAGGTGCTGCTTTGCTGTGTTACAGGTGTATGTATGGTACTGCAGTACTCACAAGGGTCAGGAGCCAGAACAGTAGATTTTTACATTCTTTTAAACTCATTAGTTGCTTTTCCTAAGTCAATAGGTAAGTTATTTGACTTCTTGTACCCTTAAAATGGTCTGTCTTATAGCATTGCTTATCATAGTTTCAAAATAGTATTACTAATAACAGGTCTTTCCTTCATAATAAACCTGGCAAAGCATCAGGAGGGAGGGATGATTGTGGCCCCATTGTGATGTATCATAATTCTTGTTCCTTCCTGCCCTTCCTAGAAGGCAGGATTCTTAGACAAGACCAGAATTTGGGGATGCCCACTGGAATGTGCTCAAATTTCTATTTCATTCTTTTTACTATTGTTTTCCTTGCTCTTGATCCTGTGGTGTTGGGTAGGATTAGAGGATCATTGAGGGAGATGTTCAGGAGTAAGTGTTCCCATCTGTGCACATGTATGGTCTCCATCCCAAGTAATCTTCCTTTGCTAGCAGAAGAAAAGGGAAAGGATAATGTATAAATTTGCTAGATCAGGCTGATCTGATGAATGTCGTCAGTCTGACAGAGCTCTTTATGACAATTCAATAGCTGGAATAGATTCAGTAAATTTTCCAAGCTCAGAATACATTACACACTCGTCTATTGCTAGACTCCTGGCACTGGAGCTATTGACAGTTGTGTAAAGTGAGAGGCCCTGTGCAGTTCTGTAATGTCATTCCGTGGTAGCATGATTTACATTATGAGGTGTAAGTGGGGCTATCTGTTAGATTTATTCCTATTATGGTATAAAAGCAACAAATTGCATTGTATTTCTAACACCCATAAAGACAACTTTGTTACACATGCTCTGTTTTATATAATATATGCGTACATACTAGCATACACTGTTCCATTGCACTGCAGGACTCTACAGGACTCTGCCTTATTTAAGTCTCCAGCAGCAGAAAAATCGTACAACCAGGTTCATTAGGCAAGGCCACTTTTTTTTCTGGGGGAGGGTAAATGGAGGAAGGGGGAATGGGAGGGTGAAATAACATTGACATTTGTGAGTGAATAGATGGTAATAAATGAATGTTGTAACAAGAGACACAGCGATACTTTTCTCCTCTTACTGACATTCAGTGATGCTTTGAAGACAGCAGGAGGCTTTGCTTTGAATTGTGAGCATATAGAAATTAGGTAACTTTAAATTTTTTTGCCTCCAAATATACTTTATCCTCAAGCAGTTTTTATTAAGGATGTTAATTGCCCAGACCCTGACTAATGTAGGCTGTACTGTGCTGCTGGATTACTCTCCTTTGCATCTTCTGAAGTCAGGCAAGGCAAAAATTAAAGCAGAAGTTGTAAGTACTCCTTTTGTGCTTTAATATTGTAAATGCCATTGCAAGTGTAATTTAGCCTGAAGCCACGGCACCGATGGACAGCTTGCATAGTTCTTGTAGCTGCATTCCCTATTAGTACATATGAACCAACAGTGTCGTGGACATGATATTTTTCATACCAAGGAGCTGGCTACAAAATTTTGTTCTACATCTTTAATGTGTATGCATACTGAATATGTGCTTGTATAACTATATCTCCGAATTGGGTCACAGTTTCCGTGTATCAGTTGATATATCAACTTCATTGGTTAAATACTTAAATTGCATAGTATGAAGTAGAATAGCCAGCCTGTGGTTGATGCCCATGTATGCACGTCCTTCAGATGTGCGGGGGATGCCTCCATTCATATTCCACAGCAAACAGCTGCTTGGCTGTGTAAGTGTGTGTGTCTCGGATAAAAGGGACTTGAAACTCTAAGTGACAGTCTGCTGCATGCTTTCCTTCTTTGTTGCTTTAAGGCAGCCTTCAGTTTTTCCTTTTAATTTTCTTGCATTACTAAATATAATCTCTTAATATATTCAACACTTCTTAATGATTTTTTTCTCAAATCAGGCCTTATTTCCCCATAGCCTTTTAAAAATCCTCACATTTATTGGGTTTACCTGTTTCAAGTAATTCAGCACCTCTTTAAATAAATTAACTGTTTGACCATTTTCCTCTATTATCTTCATTGGTAAGGAAAGAGGCAATAGATATTCTCAGGCAAAAACAGACTATAGGGCAGTGCTGTTAATGCTGGATAAGAGCCTAGGAATCTTAAGCAATTTCTTCAGACTGTAAGCACAACTAACTTAACGACTGCTTATGGATTGTATTGAGTTCTAGCTCTTCAGTGTTCCTGATGCTTATTTAGATGGTTATTTTTTTAAGGATGCAGGATGATTCCATAGCATGCACTATACATTTTCATAGCCTTTCATCACCTTTCAATCTACTTTTGTTCTTACGAGCTCTGCCAATTTAACCAGTGACTTATCTTGCTGCTTTTTATATGGAGAAGAAACTAATTAAAGGTGCAGCGGCAACTCAATTCATCAGCTGACGATATACAGCAGCTCTGCTGGGCACCCACAGGATCTCGTCTGGATTCCATGGGCAGTTTTGTCTCCCTGCTCCTTGGATTCACTCCAGTGTTATTTTTTTGCTGCACCCCTCAGAGGCACAAATCTTGTACTGCTGTTTCTTTGTTAGCATAGGGGTGACCTGGGAGAAGTAAATTCTTATGCATGGTGCCTGTTACGGGGTCTACCAGAAGGAACAAGATCTGAAAATGAGGATCTGGAAGGTCCTTATTTGCCCTTGTCTGAAGGACTGCGTGAATCCATCATTGCAGACTGTCAGATTAGTTTAATCTCCAGTGGAAGTTCAGGAAGTCAGCAAAAATTAGGGTGTCTGTGGTTTTATTGAAGAATAGTTGCCTGTCTTATCGTTATCTTATTCAATAGCCTACAGAGCATCTTGAAAGTTTCAGGAGAAGCCAAGCTGTTTTAAAGAAGTGTCCCTCTTATTTGCTTACCTCAGGTACGGCTGTGGGTACAAAAAGTTTTGAAGTTCAAAGAGCAGCTTTGCTCTGTGTGCGGGGACTGATAAGGGTGTTTAAAATGCAAACTTTCAGAGGAACTGGGATCAGTCATGTACTGACCAAGGTGCAGGTTTTCTCATAGTGTCTAAGCTAATTAGTCTTAATTTGAGCATCTTAAGTTGCTAATGGCAAGCAGAGCTTCTTGTAAGGTGGTGAGGAGTAGGAGGGGAGGCAAGTAGCTATCAAGAGTGGTGAAGTTTTATGGGGGACTAAAAAGAGTTCAGAAATACCACCCCCTCTGGCTCCTTGACTATCATCTTAAGTATATTGTGTTCAAGTCTGTAAGTGGCTGAGCTGCCACAGGGAGGACTCTCATCTATTTGTCACTAATTTGCCATATATTTTGACTTGTATATTCTGGAAACTCTTGCAGTAGCACTACCTGTGATAACAGGCATGTTAAGTTGTGTTTATAGAGGCATTAGAAATACCATTTGGATCTAGAGAGCTCTACAAACTACCAACTAGAAACTGCTCTCTGAGATATCCTATAGCTTCTGTCCACCACTGGTGGATTCCAGCTTCAGTGAAAGCATGTGCCTTACAGGTGCAGGCTTAGGTGTTTTTACTCTGCAGTTAGAGGGCCTTTAGGAATTAGAGAAGTCTTGCAGGTCAGTACTGGCATGCTGTGACCTATTTCTTCAGCAATGCAGACTGTAAGATCTTGCCACTGATATTAACTGTTTGCTTATGCCTGTAATGCAGCTTGTGCAGCACCCCAGCTGAAGGCTGATGGAGAGGAAGGAATTATTAGAATCACAGAATCATTTTGGTTGGAAAAGACCTCCAAGATCACCAAGTCTGACCATTACCCTAACCGTACCATCCCACCACTAAACCCTGGCCCTAAGCAGCTCACCTGCCCGGCTCTTAAATACCCTCAGGGATGGGGACTTGACTTTTGGGGAAGAAATTTTTCCTAACATCCAATCTAAACCTCCCCTGGTACAACTTGAGGCCATTTCCCCTTGTTGCATTGCCTCTTACCTGGGAGCAGAGACAGACCCCCCCCGCTCCCCCCTCCTGTCAGGCAGTTGTAGGCAGTGATAAGGGCTCCCCTCAGCCTCCTCTTCTCCATGCTGAACACTCACAGTGCCCCCAGCTGCTCCCCATCAGCCTTGGGCTCCAGACCCCTCCCCAGTCCATTGCCTTCTCTGGACATGCTCCAGCCCCTCCAGGCCTTCTGGAGTGAGGGGCCCAACCTGAACCCAGCATTTGAGGGGCGGCCTCACCAGTGCCCAGGACAGGGGCACGGTCACTGCCCTGCTCCTGCTGGCCACACCATTCCCGATACAAGCCAGGATGCTGTTGGCCCTCTTGGCCACCTGGGCACACTGCTGGCTCATATTCAGCTGCCTGTTGACCAACACCCCCAGGTCCTTTTCTGCCAGGCAGCTTTCCAGCCACTCTGCCCCACGCCTGTAGCGTTGCGTGGGGTTGTTGTGACCCCAGTGCGCGACACGGCACTTGGCCTTCTTGAACATTATACAGTTGGCCTCAGCCCATAGATCCAGCCTGACCAGGTCCCTCTGCAGAGCCCTCTTCCCCTCCAGCAGACCAACACTCCCGCCCAGCTTGGTGTCATCTGCAAACTGACTGAGGGTGCACTCGATCCTCTTGTCCAGGTCATTGATTGATAAAGATGTTAAACAGAACTCGCTCCAATACTGAGCCCTGGGGGACACCATTTGTGACTGGCCACCAACTGGATTTAACTCCGTTCACCACAACTCTCTGGGCTTGGCCATCCAGCAGGTTTTTTACCCAGCAAAGAGTGTGCCTGTCCAAGCCATGAGCCACCAGCTTCTCTAGGAGTATGCTGTGGGAGACAGTGTTGAAGACTCTGCAGAAGTCCAGGTAGACAACATCCACAGCCTAAGACTCAGTTCTGGTAAGAGCACCTTGTAGTCTGCTGAAAAATATTCCTAAAATTGTGATCAGTCTCCTCAGTCCTCTCTTGAATAGAGAGGGAGTTTGGAGAATGAAGATACATGAGTGGATGTCTGCAGATGTGCTTAATCAGTTCTTGTAACTTACCTTGAGCTCTTCAGATAAAAGACACTATGAAACAGTCAAAATACCATTTAAAATAAAAAAGACCTGCTCGGAAGATACAGCATATGTAAATGAGCTACACATGCCATATATGTGCTTAGCTCAAGCCTTTGGGACAGATCCTCGGCTTACAGAAAACTGACTTGGCTGAGGCTTTGGGGGACATGGGCAATGGGAAAACAGAGCTCTGCAGGCACTTTAGAGCAAGCATAGGTGAACTTTGTAGTTGAGGAGTGAGTTTTTAGTTCTGTTTTTATTATTTGTCGTTTTTAATTTCCCAAAAATTTTTTTTGTTTTTTTAGTAGTGTGTGTTTACAAACTGCAGGCAGAGAATGGAATAATAGGATCTTTGTGAATTATTCTGTATATAATTTTAGCTGCTTAATAGAAAAGCTTATCTTGAAATCAATTTTGTTCATCAAGGTGATATCATGCTGTCATTTTTGTGGCAGAGTTTCAGTAGACATAAGATTGAAATAGAAAAGGGTATCTCTATAAAGGTAGCAATCTGCCATATTTAACAGTTAAGCCACGTTGGTTTGGTCTTCAGCATCCCTAATGACCGTTTCACAAGGTATAATTTTTTTATTAAGGATGGGGGTGGCAAATAATGTTGCTGGGACCTTGTGGTTTGGGTTTTGTTTCCCATGGTGGTTGGGCAGAGTGAAAAAACTTGCCTGTTTTTAACCTTGTCTGACTTGGCCTTTCAGATATTGCTTCTTGTTATGTTGTTTTCTATTACTTGAAGAAGCTTCTTAGTAGCTGGTATCTTATCCCCAAGGACACACCTGTAATCAAGTACCTTTCAATCTTTTTGATAAAATAAACACTGATCTCTCTCTTACTATCCATTGTGAGACTGTCTCCTCTGGCCTCTGATGCTTTCCATACCATCTTTTTTTGCCCAACATAATCTCTGAACATGAGTTTTAACCATTCCAGTAACAGTCTCTGTTCTGCCATACGCAGTGTCAGGAGCAACTGCTGATTTCTAATTAATGGTAATTAAAGTTTTATTACTGGCTTTGTTGCTGACCACTGTGACCCATTAATCCATCTTGACTTCTTCCCTGAACAGAATCTCATGTTCTACAAGTAAGCATGCCCTTTTTAGATACAGCACTTAGTATTTTAGTACAACATCATGCTTTTTGTGGGAGCAGATGTGTGCATGTTGAAGCCTTTCCTGATCATTGTTTGAGGTCTCCAAAGGCTTGTAGTCAATGCACTTAGGTTTACCCCAGATTATTGATAAACATGATGTTATATGATATACTTATTGTCCCTTGCTTGAGAACCAGTGACAAACCTGTTGGATTACAGCTCCTGGATGACAACCACTGTCACAGAGCAATCTACTTCCTTCTGCTTACTCTGTTATATTTTCCTTCTAGCTTATAGTATCTATTAGGGAATTAATATTGGGGAATGATGTGCATCATTAAACAAACACCTTAAAACACTCAGAACATATCACAACTGTCAAGATCAATTTTATGAATGGCAATCAACTCAACCTTCTATAAATTCCTGTCCCATAACTCTCCCTCAATTAAATAGTTTAAATAGTTGGGCCTGTTTTTTCTTTTTGCCCAAGACTTAGCCCAGAGCTAGCCAGTTCTTGTGAATTTGAGTCATCTTACTTGGGTGTTGGTATGATATTACCAGCCTTCAGAGATGTAGTAAAATTACCACCAGGATGTCAGATGTCCCAGGGTGTTTTCAGTGAGTTCCTGTTATCCATTCTGAGTTGCTCTTGATTGTAGCTGCAGTATGAAGTACTTCATTTTTCTCAAGTGATACAAGTATATCCTCCTGCTTCTTTCAAAATGTAAACCAGAAATATTTACTGAACTTTTCTGTCATTATTAATAACTTTTACCCTTCTTATGCAGTAATGGGCCTATGCCAATGGTAAAAATCTCATTATGCTTTAAACCAGCAACTCTCTATCATACTTAGCCCTCTGCTGTGGATTTTCCCTACAGTCTTTTGATTCTTTTATTAGTTATTCTAAATTTTATAATCTTGCATGTATATTGACCACCCTCTATTAATTTGTAAACATTTGGTTTTATTTTGAACTGCCCTCTTCAGTTTTTAGCTGAAGCAGCATGGATTTTTAGTCTTCCTGTTTCCTATTGAGAGGAATGTGGGCTCCATGTTAACCATATCAGAAGTGATAATCATAAAACTGCTCAGATGGGAATGAAGGAAGACAACTGGGCATCGGTGCAATGCTACGTACAATTGACCTATTGTATGTGATAACAAAGTGTTCTCTAGCCATTAAATTCTGATGCTGGAAAGTGCTTAAAATATTTTAGAGCAAATCAACTTTTAAGAAACTTCTTTTTTAATGTCACCCATGGGAATTAATTTTAACTTTCATGGGATTTATTGGAAGCTTAATGCTACCTTTGAGCCTCTCTAAACTCACAGCCTAATCTTTTTTTTTTTAAATGTCATGAATGTATGTTTTAAGTGCTGTTGACTTTCCATGAGGAACTGACTCCAGTATCACTTTCAAAATTGTAACAATCCATTTCTGTTGCTTTTTTGGTGTTGAGCAGTCAATTGTATATCACTTAACCACAAACTGGAACTGGATCGTGCTCTAGGCTCGATGTTATGTGCTTCTCACTTTCAGGGTTATATTTGGGATTTCAGGGGAAGAGATACCAGATATTGCAGAAGACCGAAGTTGTACTAGCTTGTGATCATTGGGAGTGCTTAATCTGATCTTATTACTGAGTGAACCGTGTTTTTATAAACTTGTGTTGTGCTGTGGTTGTGCCCTCAAGTTCAGAGGAAATCTTGTCTGTTTATCTGCAGAGGGAAGCAGAACTGAAGACTTCTGCCTTCTGTGAGCTGTTTTGTTACTGTACGACACGGGCAGTGAAACTTAATCTTTGGCTTGTCTAGCCTTAAGGTTAAAGATAGTTCACCTGTCATGTAAGGGAAAGTTTGAATATTATTAACTAGTACTTTGGGAAGGCTTTGAGATAATGTAACTTGGGGTGTCACACAGGTGTAAGCGTTGGACTATGTAACCTGCATTTTCTTTGGACTTTTTTGTTTTCTTTCCCCAGTGGCAGGTACGTGAAGCTGGCTAAGAAAGGGGAAATCCGTTTCTGCTGGTTGAGGCAGTAAAAGTGAGGTGAAATGCTTCCTATCTGGAATCCATTTGTATGTGTGTTCCAATTAGTTAGCAAAATGTTCTCATGTGAGACTTCTCTGATTATATAGATTTCAGAAGTTGCGCTTTTACAGTTTTGCTTGTCAAGGTATTTTTTTTACTGAAGACTTAACAGGTTTATTTCTGGCTCAAGGAGAAAGCAATTACTGCAGCTACCAAAATATTGAGTATTGAACTAGAATGTTCAGCTTCAGAATTTCTGGGCCATTTTTTTTCCCTGGTGAAGCAGCCTTTGGTGGTGTCATACCTGGATGAATTTGATTTTTTTTTTTTGCTAGCTTGATTTTTAAAAAAACAACCAAAAAAAACACCACCAAAAAAAAAAAAACCCCAAGCAAATCACCAAATCATGTTTTAAGATTTAATGAATGTCAGGGTGGTTTTTGTTGGTCTGTGGGTGTATTTTTGGGGTTTTTTTTGTGGGGGGTTTTTGGGTGTTTCTTTTGGCAGTTTTGGGGGGGGGGGGTGAGACCTTGATTTTTTTGCAGAGCAGTATGTCTTATTTTTGTGTTTTCTGAATGATGGCTAACTAGAATTGGTGGTAGACTCATTCCTCTTAAATCAAACGAATCTGTTTAGGTGTCCAGTTTGAATTTGGTCTTGTATTCACCAAAACTGATGGCAATACTCCTATTAGGTTCCTGGGCTTCCACAACTTTTACTGGTTTCAGCTGCAGTGTAGCTTATAGTTACTTACAGGAATAGAATTGGCACAGTAAACACTGGATGAATTCTCAAATCTTTCTGCAAACACTAACTCTAAATGTGTTTGAAGATTTCTTGCCTCAGTTAGTTCATTTATGTGATTCTTGTTTAATGAGGTTTTCATGAATTTTCTTGTTTCATGAGATGTTTTAATCAGGAATGCCTATTTCTGCAGATATACCCGAAAGATGGCTGTTTTAATGAAGTCCTTGCTCATTGTTAATAGAAACCGAATTTTGGCACTCCAGCCTGACTCTACCAACTGCAGGTACTGGGTGGTCTGTGTGACATGAAGCCAATCAACAGCAGAAGAAACTCCAAGTACCAAATCCTTGCAACAAAGTGCTCTCAAAGTTGTGGGGCTGCTGCATGCATTTGTTGCTCTAGCAAATGAGTCAAGAACATGGGAAGTCTTTCAGCTTGTGGCTGGTTTAAAAAATTAACTGAAACATTTCCAAATAACTTTACTGAAAGCTGGGCTTTTGGAAAGAAACTGTGATTGTTTGCTATGTTTTCAGTCCTTGTTTTTTGTTTGACTACTGAGGGCCATACGGATACTGATAACGCTCTAGTAACAGTGTAATAATTACAGGTTTTAATCCTAGTTCAGTTATTTACCTCTTCAGTGTGTTGGGAGAACTTGACCTCTCTGTCTGGTTTTCATCTGTAAAATGGAGATAACGATGCTACTCTTCTTGGCAGGGTTATTATAAGTTATATTATAGGTGCTTGAATGTGTATAAAAGGATGTTAGCTGAAAAAAGAGCTTAGAAACAAGTGTAGGTATGCCTATATGTCATGTACATAACCAGAAGAATTTGTGTTCTTAGTTTAAGAGTGGGAGTATGATAGCCATATAGTCTCGTAGCAGGAGGGCTGAAAATGAGGTTAGATGCTTTTATAGAGAACTCTCTAAAATTCTCTTCTCTATTAGGTGGTAAAGCTGATGCTTTTGGGTACAGAGATCCTTGCCACGTTCCCAGTAGGGGACTGATTCTTCACATACCTCTTTGAGTGCATAGCCACTTAGTAACTTCCTAGGCTAAAATGTTTTCTCTCATCAAAAGCTTTTGTGTTGTTGGCTTTTTTTTCTTAAAGAGACCCTATGCAAGCAAGCTGGAAATATCACCAGTAGCTATGATTCAAGTGAAATTCCTGCTGCTAATTACACAGGCTTTTTGCTAAAGGTAGTAAATAGAAATCATTCATAGGTCCTTAGAGGCTTCAAAATCATTCAGTATTCATGGTAAATATATCGGGGAGCTTCATAAGAGAATCACTTTAAAACAAAGCCTGGTCAGCTGTTTAATAATTTACTGATAGTGATAGCAAGGAGAATATCTAATAACTAGCAAGATTGGCTTTCAAGTAGAAAATAAATTAGTGTTAGAGGAGGGTTTTTTCAAAGAATTCTAATTACTATTAGAGAAACATTTGGTTATCGTGTCGGTTCTTGATTGCTTTACAAGCACCTACCAAGGCAAAGACACTTTATTTGATTATTTAGGAAGCTGCTAAGCCAAATTTATTCACGGACACTTATCTGAAATGGGCAACTCTCAACAGTTTTATGAAGTCAAGCCTTGAAATACAAAAAAATTTTACTGGACTGGGTGCAATATGTGATGCCAGTCCATATTCACTGGTCTGCCATGGGAGGGGACTCTCCTTGACTTTGGCCAGCCATATACAGATATTTAGCTTTATTTTTAAAAGCTGCATTTAGAATAGCTACATGAAGTCATTGGGAATGACAGACTTGCACAGAAAGGCAGGTCAGGTCCTCATTGTCGAGTATCTTGCATCTGCTGATGGTGGTGACTTACAGGAAACCCAGATTACAGCCTGCAAAGGGGTGTGTGTGTGTGTGTGAAGGAAATTTGAGCAGCTCTTGCCTGCATCCTTCAGGCCTTAGGTCCATTTTGGCCAAAGTGAATCTACCACTGAAATGGCAAGACCAGGTTGTTTTGGTAAATTTGGTTGTTACGGAGGGTTTCAGGCTCTCAAGGGAGATCAAGAAAAATAAAGTGGAATATGTGGGGAGGTGGGGGCTTATGCCCTTGTGCTAGTGTTGAGGGTTCATCTACAATGGTTGGTTGTGTTTGTCAAAACAGCTATTAGATGGACTGCATCAAGGGGTGGGATGGTCAAAGGAGGAGGTAAAGTTGAATTAATTAGTAAAGGAAAGGGTGGGTGGGGTTTTAGAGGAAAAGGGCCTGTAGGAAACTCAAGCACTCTATTGGCATGAGGAAGAAATTGTTCCTTTGTTTCCAAAGCTAATAAAGCTCTGCTGTTGTGATACTGTGTTCCTGCCTCTCCTACTAATGACTGCTAATGACACAGTGCTGTAGCATTGAGAGGAAAATATGGCCTTAATGAACCCTGATGAATACTTATGTCTTATAAAAGGATTAAGTGATATTTTCTGAGGGGGGAAGAGTAAAGATACAGTAATTCTGATGATTTTTTTTTACGGTGCTCTGTATTTTCCAAATACTTGATAAAGTTTATGTTGGGGCAAAAATAATTTAATATGATTATATTGGCTTATAAATTTCTCTGTAGATTTTATTAGATGAGCTTCATGAGCAATCCATTACAAATGGGTGCTCTATAATTTGCAAGTTTTCTGTACACTTCTATGCTTTCCTGAATGAGTGCATGAGGGATGTGACTCGTTAGTGACAATTCATTGGCCTATTGCTGGGGCTGGTGTTTACCCTCGCGTACAGGAGGAAAGGCTTGCCCCTCCTGCAAATACTCGGCTGCTTTCTTTGTGGGCTCAAATCCCCCAGGTACAACTCATGAGAACAAGTGAACGATTGATGGTTAACTGTGAGCTAACAGCCCTCATCATAAATTTTAACATAACTGGTTTACTTTTAAAATTTCTACCTTTCACAAATGTTCTAGGCCTTTTTCTCTTCCTAGAGACCTTCTTATATTGATCACATTCAGGGGTACATCCACATAATGAGAGATGCTGCTTTTATTTGCAAAATGGAAGTGGAAAACCTGCTGTAGGTTCACATGCACGAAGTGCTGAAGGTTTCTTGCTTTTCTGTTCTGACAAACAGTGCTTTTGTAAATTTGATGAGTTGGAGCTCTTGAGAGCACTCTTCACTGACCACCATTCTTCACTGATTAACTTAAATGGCCTTTACGGATATTTTCTTGGTTTTTATCCGAGTTGGGAATTTGTGAAATGTGCCTTGTGGAATCTTAACTTTCAAATTAGGATTCTGCAATTTTTTAGAGGGAAGACAAAGTGAAGCAGTGAAAGAACTGGCTGTGATTTGTCATACAGAGTTTGACGTATTGAGGGGAAAAAAAATTACTTTCAGATATGCTAGCTAGAGTTAAACTTGCCGTAGTTGTTGATTCTTCTCTTGATTTTTAAGGCTAGAAGGAAGATAGAGGAAAAGATACCACAGAAGTAGAATTTGCATCCAGATAACTGGAAAAATATACATGTACACTGAAGAGTAATAATTACTTCAGTAGTCACAAGTTAAACAGATTTGTCTGAGTTTGGTGTAATGCAGTAAGTCAAGTATTCTTATGATCATGCTTCATATTTCTGCTTGAGCCTCTCATGCTTCTTAATAAGCTTTGGCTGCAGAAGCACATAATATTCTGGCTAATCAATTACTTGGCTTGTAAGGAGGAGCTGTTTGGCTTTATTGGTGCAGCAGGGTGTGATTTAGCACTGCTAAAGTGAACACTCAGTAAATTGGAGACATGGGAGATGGTGTTGGTTATGCTGCCCTTTCACCCTTTCTGACAGGCCTCACTGTTTAATTATTAATCACACTTATGGTAGTTTCTGATGGTCCCATTGCTCTAGACATTGTATATGCAGGATCTCTGCGCCCAAGAGTTTTCCATTTCCAGGGCAGGTATGTGATGAGGTGTAACGGGTGTTGTGGCTCGGTGTAACCCAGCCCATCTCCCCATGCCAGACTTGCATGTCATTAGGAGACCGAAACTCCAAGGTTCAGTGTGCAGCTGGTGGAGAGGAAGAGAGAGGCTCTTCCATGGGACAAATCAGTTTGCTATAACGTCAAATTCATCCCCCACAGATACTTTTGTTTTCATCAACTCTCCAGTTAGCGCAGGGCAACAAGGCTCTTAATTTAGTCACTTGAACTGGGATGAGCCCTGGTAAGAGTAAACTGTAAGATGGCAGTCAGTAGTGTGCGAGTTCCCTTGTTTTTAATTTGCTTGAGATAGGAAAAATAAAAAAAGGAGGGAGAAGGCAGAAGAAAGTCTATTGAAATGGTGCGGAGGAGCAAAGGAAAAGAGAAATTAAGGACCAGGGCTGGGGAAAAAAGGTCTGGTTTAAATTCTAGAAAAGGCTCCAAATACTTGGGGTTTCTTGTTTCTGTTTTCTGAGGTACCTCTGCTGGCTTCTCTTCTCTTTGAGTTGAGTATTTATGGTCTCCAACAGCTGAGTGTCTGAGCACAGTTTATTCTTTCCCTTATTTACAAGCAGAACACACTTTGATAGAGGGATGGCTTCTTCCCATATTTAGATGTGAAGCTGAACCACAAGGTCTAGGTCGAGTTTCTACTTTCCTCAAAGAAAAAGATTAATGATAGAGGATAAATACTGTACTGTGTGGAAGCGAAAAAAAGACTTTAATCCAGAGGTGCTAATGCAGTCACCCTTGTTCTGTCGCTTCCTTCTGTTACAGTAGTGTGTGCTCTGTCATTACACCTAGACATGGGGGAAAACTCCCAAAAGCTGGACAGTTGCATTTGAAATTCTGTGTGTGATTGTTTTCCTGAGTGTAAGTGACCCTGAAGTACCTTGACCACAGATTTTTAGAAAATACTCATTACAGCAGAGCTCATGCTACTGCCTGCTCTAGAAATTGGGCTTGGAGTAGTCTTCAAATGGAACTATTTGGCCCCACTTCTTTACAGCTGACAGATTTGATAGCTATTTCTGAATCCCAATAGATTGAAATCCACAATGACATAATATCACTTTCAGATGTTTTTCTGAGGTCTCCTATTGCAATCAGAATCTGTGAGTTGTCTGACACAGATAGCAACAAATTTATGTCCCCTATCTGGAGGAGCTGTTCCTGTTCATCTGTAACAAGGAAAAGGCACCTGCTTCCCCATTTAGTGGCAGCATCCTCTGGGAAGTTGTGCAGAACACATGTAACCACTTGCTGATCATCCATATGTAATCCAGATCCCCATTTTCTCATAGTGTTAATTCAAGAAAATTTTATATTGAGTGTAACTTGCATGGAGGTTTTCAATGGGAAAAGTGAGCAGTGTCAAGGACTAGATCTTGCAATGCATCATGGTACACACAAGCAATGAAACCCAGGTAAAACATGAGCTATACCTGTTCCATGCTTTGGAAACAGCTAAAAAGAATAGAATTAGTGGAAAAATATTCCATGCAGAGAAATATGCTCCAGGTACTACTGAGTTAGAAGATGCCAGTAATGACACCACCATCCCTTGTCTTTGTTTTTTACCTTGAAAATAAGTTACAGCTAGCACTGTTAGAAACTCAAACTTTCTAAAATAGGTGAAAGCTCAGAGTGATCTGAAAAATACTGAGTAAAAATAAAAGTTTGGATAAGCAAGTCTCCCCCTGCCCACTGTGTTCCTTCAGGGTCAGCCTTGTGCTTCAGGTTTGCTTACATCAATGTAATGGCTTCCTGCAAACACTGCAGCACCTATTCTGGGTGCTTAGGAAGAGCCTCTCTAATTCCCTCCGGGGTCTGGCTGTGTGTCTGTTCCTGCTCTTTGTAGCCTCCCTAGCTGTGCTGCTGGTGTGGGCTCCCTTTTGGCTAGGTCTGATTTTCTTTTTTCCTGTCCCTGTCATCTCAACCTGCATGTGAGGAGCTTTCTCCACTGAGCATGTTCAGGTGTTTTCCAAAGGGAATATCCCCTCTCCCAGCACAGGGCATCATCCACCTTGAGTCAGCAGCCAGCATGAAGAACCAGGTGCTGCCTCTTCTGCTGTTTGGCCTTTTAAAAGAAGTGTGATATGCAGTAAGCTTCAGACAGACAAACTAAATATTGTGTATTGTAGCTGTCTCTGCAGTTCCATTAATTTTTATTTATAAATTGAGCTACAACATGAGAAATTGTTTTGGTTTAGAACAAAATTTATCAGAGTACTCTGGCCCTTATTCTATTACATAGGAAGATGAAGAGTTTAAATTCAAAATTCACTGCTAATGGAGAAGAACTGTTGGGCTGTTTGACATTTTCAGACTGTTTCAACATTGCTGCCTTGCTGTACTTTTCTACTTGCTTGTGTCTGCCTATAGTATTAATATATTGCTTTTCCATGATACAGTGTTGTCAAGATAAACTGCTAGATCCAGGCCTTTTTGGCATTTCCCGGAAAGTGTCACTGTGTTCATATATAAAGGTGAACTTGTATTTCTGAATAATTGATGGCTGGTAGGTAGGTTTTTTAATCTTCAGAAAGGAAGAAACTTATTAATGAGGATGATGCATAAGAGATCAATGCCAATGTGCCTGACATCGATTAATGATTTCATTGTGTAACCAGACTAAAAAAAGCAGCTGGTATCTGTATTTGCGCACATAGTTATCTGCAAATGTGCTGATAATTTGGTGGGGGTGGAAAAACAGACAAGGTACCACTTAAAGTGTACAGGCAACAGGGCAGAGGTCTTCTCTCTGATATTCACTGAGTTGCCCTACCATTAACTCCTTGGTATTGGAGGTGATTGTGCAGCTGTGGAACAGATTTCTTTTTTCTGAAGGGGTGGAGTGTCTGTATGTGCACATGAACATATGTAAGTATGGCTGAGTCCATATGGAGAATTGAAGGCAATGCCGGAGACACAGATTTATTTTTAAAAATAAAAAATTGAAATTGAGAAGACAGATGGGTGAAGTTGCAAGTGATATCGGGAGAACGGCACAAGGTGTTAAGTAACTCTAACCCCCCTCTGCCCACCCGTGACAAGAAAAACTTAACAGATGATGTTCCAGACACAAACTTAGTGTACAATATAAGGAATTAGGAAATTTAACTTGCCCTTTGAACCTTACCTACAACTTTCACCCATGAATCCTGCTGACTAATTTGTAAGGAGGATACTGAGTAATAGGTAGTTCGGTAATGAAAGCTGCAGGTTGTGTGTGTGTTTATTTATAAGTATATACATACTGCTTGCCCTGGGGGAGAGAAAAAAGTTCACCATATTGGATAGGCCTGATCTTGATGTGTACCGAACTTGTCAAAGAAAGATGAGGATCTCTTTATGCACCCGTTGGGTGTGTGACACTGTGTAGATGGAGCCAAGTTCCTCCTACACCTCTAGGAATCTGCCCATACCCAAACAGTTGAGCAGCAGTTGTGTTTTGGTGTCCCTGTGCGCCACCAAAGCAGATGTAGAACTGCAGAAAGATGTTTTCCTATCCTTAAAAGAAGCACATGGCTGTGGAGCATTACTCTCATATTTAGGAACTGTGCTGTCTATAAGGGGCAGAGGCAGCCTGGCTGCTGGTTGTGAGCCGGCTTTCTGCTGGAGACGAGAGATGTTGCACACACTACAGGGGACTAGACAAGTTCTTCCACGTTTCTATTCTAGCCTGGTAGCAGGTGTGGATATTTACAGACTAACTTGTTTGTTAAATATTTCAAAAACATACATATTGATTCAAGTCCATGAGCTGATTTTTTTTTCATAGGTTTTCTTGGTTAAATGCATTTAGTGTCATAATGTGACAGTGCCTTCAGTTGTTTAGGACTTTGTTTTCCAGGGGCAAGCTGCATCATTTGCAGGTGAGTAAGGATTAAATTTTCTTCTCTCATCTCACGCAGTGAGGGAACAGTTTTGTAGTGTCAAGAAGCCTTGAGTGTGACAGGCTCAAGAAAACTTCCGAACTTTTTAATTTTGGTTTTTAAGCCACTTGAGACCTTGCTTGAGTTATTAGCAACAGCAAAATAATCTATGGTAGATCGAATCAAAACTCTTTTGCTGTATTTATAAAATAATGTTGTATATGACACATTAGCCCAGGAAGACAGAGATCTAGTAAGACCATTTTGTAGAGATTGCGAAGGCCACTGATCACATGAAAGCATATACAGCCACGTGTAATTTCTTGGTTAGTGTCAGAGTTTTGGAGCACTGCTTGACCCTGTCTTGCTTGATGGTTCACCATAGAACCGATATAATGGTCCTGTTTGAATTTCAGGGGTTCCCTTGGCTGTAAATGAGTTATACCAACAGTATGATACACTCCTGATCTGCAGCATGTTTTCTCACTGCCCTTCCCTAGTGATACGACTTCTGATTTTTATAGTTGGATTTCATCCTACTGCTATCCATCCAGCCCTCAAAGATACTGTCTAGAAGGCTACTTCAGTCATCTTGTGTTACTGATGTCTATTGACTTTGTCATCAGCATATTCTATTAGAAGCTAACCAGTGGTATTAATGTAAAAATTAAACTTTAACAAAACTCTAAAAGTACCTGACTGTTAACCTCACGTCCCTGTGATCTCTGCTTGCAGCCCAGTCTTGTTTCCTTTCTCTTTTAGGGCAGTTCCTTGCTGCATCTGTTTTCTGTAATATTGCCTATTTTCTGTTCAATTGGATGTTCTGGTAAAACATCGATAGATGCGACCTGATTATATTTGTTTCATTTAAAAATTACCTATGTTGTGGGGGTTTTGTGGGGGGTTTTTTGTTTTTATTTTTTTAAGGTTAGATCTGCCTAATTTCCATTGGAATATCTATGTTATATTAAACTATTTTCTTTTTTAGCTCTACAACTTTATTCCTTCATAGTTTCTTCTACCAAAGGACTTGTACGCTGTGGGAAGATCAGTGGCCCCAGAGCTGATGCTGTGCTTGCTGCTCAGAAGTTAGGTTATTACCAGCTCAGTGTTGTTATTAACCAAAATGTTCACTTTGGGGTTTGGGGGTTTTGTGCTAATATCTGCCTAATTTTAGTTTATCCCGTCCTCACTGCAGTCATCCTGCATCTTTTCTTATATTCTGTGTTTTCCTTTCTCACAAGAAAGTGTTTTTGAGTTCAGACAACCCTTTCTATGGTTTTAGCCTGATTTAGTTCAGCCTAATGCTTGGCTTTATGCTGTTTCATGGCCAAGACACAGTTGTCTCTTCTGACTAGTCCTTTTCCCAGATTTTTGTAGATTCTTTATTTCTAACCTCTTTCTGCTTATCCAGTTAGCAGTAAGGATCTTTGCTTCTACCCTTCTTCACCTTGCTTACAGTGCAGATTTTTTCCTTAGGTTGACACCTTTCCTTGGAAGTAGTATTAAGCTTCTCTGCTTTTTGCTCCCTAAGATCCTTGGACCTCAGTAAATCAAAGTTTATCATATTTTTGTCATTCTGAACATGAATTGCAGACTTGCTTTTTGTTGCTTCCCTTTAGTTTATATGGAAACAACCAGTGATCACTTGATTTAGGGTGGTTTGGTTTTTTACAGCTTGTTCTTTGCTGCTGCTTTCTTCACTTCTTACCAGCACCATCTCTGTTTCAAGACTGTGTTCTTATTGTCCAAGCAATTTGCATTGATAGAGAATTATTCCAGCAGTTTCCGACTAAGTCTACTGTGCTGGCTGGATCCTTTCCACTACCTAGCAGACTACTTAATGACGTTTTTCTTCTCCTTGCTCTTCTGTTCTCCGCTTTCCCTTTATCTCTAATTGTATACTTGTTTGTGATTGTCCTTTTACTCAACAAAAGATAGTGGCACGCCATAATCCCAGAACGGCAGGGGTTGGAAGGGCCCTCCAGAGATCACCCAGCCCAACCCCCCTGCTCAAGCAGGCTCACCCAGAGCAGGGGGCACAGGACATCGTCCAGGCGGGCTTTGATTATCTCCAGAGAAGGAGACTCCACAGCCCCCCTGGGCAGCCTGGGCCAGGGCTCGGTCACCCTCAAGGTAACGAAGTTCTTCCTCATGTTCAGCTGGAACCTCTTCTGCTTCAGTTTGTGCCCATTGCCCCTTGTCCTGGCGCTGGGCACCACTGTGAAGAGTCTGGCTCTGTCCTCATAAGCTGACACCTAAAGAAAGAACCACATTTTATTGATTGGAGGGCTTTTTTGGACTCAGGGTGGGGGGGAATATTTTTGAGTAAGATACTTGGACCTTCTTTTAAACTCAGCTCTGGATAGGGATGCTGGTGTGTGTGTGTGGGCGTATAGAAACATAGAATTGTTTAGGTTGGACAGTAGCAAACTGATGCTTTCTCTATTATGTGAACCTTGGCTAGCAGGGTAGTGCTTCTCACTTGACTGGACAAGGGTTGCAAAGTGAAATTCTCCAATGGTGATTTCAAAATGTCAAACTTGACCTGTCAGTGCTAATGCCACAAGCCTCCTCACCTGATGACCACCACAGCTTTTTTTGGAGCCTTTTCTACTCACTGAAGGTGAGCTGGGAGGCGCTGGGGGGGCAGCCAGCCATGTGTGTTGTGTTGAGAAGCAAATACCCCGACTGCCCCCTCCCGCTGCCCGGGGGAGCCTGGTCCGGCCCTGGCGGCCTGGGCAGAGGCAGGAGCCTCTCCCGGGGGCGGGGGTTTTCCAGGGTGGCTCCCGAAGGCTTCCCGAGCCCTAAAAGAAAATAATCTCCGTGCTGCGGGTGTGACTTTTCAGTCTCCGGAGCCCTCGAGTATGTCACGTGAAACGCAAGCCAGCAGGTTTAAACCCAAATGGGCGCTAATGGGCACAGTTCCTCCCCGAGTTTGGGCCAGGGCCGAAAGCAAACCCGGGCAAAAGCCCCGGGGGGAGCCCGTCCCGCTGCCGAAGGGCCGGTGCCGCCGGGCCAGGCTCTGCCCGCCGGGGCCGGTCCCACCCCCTCCGGCGCGGAGCTGAAAAGACCCGCGGAGAGGGGGCTGAATGGCACTAGGAGCGGTATTAGGCTTAACGAGGAAACAGCGTTCTACTAAATCTGAAGTACGCGGAGTGAACGCGTGCCTGGCACCGCCGGAATTGCTTCCCGGAGTTGAGTGACTGTGTAAAACACCCCCTGCTGCGGTAAGGAGGAACCGGCGGCTTTGCCCGGTGGTCTCCCTCTCCTTCTCTTGTGCCAATCCGAGCTCAGGCGGTTGGTCGATATTGATACGTCTACTATGTTGCGCTTTTTTTCTTACGAGAGGCGTGCTTTTTTGGATAAGAAGTTGCCGGTGGAAGGCAATTTTTAGAATTTTGCTCGAGATGGAGTGTCAGCCTGTGTACAAAGCCTGCGAGTGCCGCGGCGCGCGGTGCGATTGGGTATTTAGCAATTAACGCTCCCGAAAGTAAAGTGAATAATCGCGAAAATTACTGTTTTCAGCTGCAAACGCCTGTAAGCGGTTCGCAACCGCCGCTCGAACAAAGGACCCTCTGAAACCTGCGGCGTCTGCACGCCCGGCTCTAGCGGGGTCGCTTCTTCCCTTCCCATCCCCGTGCCGCTCAGCCGCGGTTCCAGCCCTCCGCTTAACGCAACACCCTGCACTTACTCTCCATCCCCGCTGGAAACAGGGCAGGAGCAGCAAGCCTGGATCTGCCGCCGAGATGCTGCGTTTCAGCCGCTACCCGTAGGAGATCGTTGCAGCTGGGCTCGCACGGGGCTTTAACCGCCCCCCGCCCCCCGCCGCCGAGGGAGCCTTCCCAGCCGCGGGGGGGCCGGGGCGGCTGCCCCTCGCCGCGGCGGGGCAGCGGGGCCGGCTCTGCGCGGGCGCGGCCGGCGCTGGGCTCGGGGGGCGCCTCCCGCCCGCCCCCCGCCCGCTCCCCCCGCCGCCACTTCGCGGCTCCGCCGCCGGGGCCGGGGCCCCCCCCCCCCCGGGGGTTTGGGGGGGGCCGGGGGGAGGGCAGGTGAACTCCGGGGAAGGATGACCGGCGTCCGCGATCGCCTTTCTGCTGCAGCTCCTGCCCACGGCGGAGGGACAGTCTTCCCAGGTGAGTGCGCCCAGCCCGCCGAGGCTGCCGGGGCTCCCCTGCCCGGCTCCCCGGCCCCCGGGGCGTCCGTCCCGGCAGCCTGAACTCTCCGCCTTACCCCTTCCCGCAGCCCCGTGGCCGCGCAGGGAGCCGGCAGGGACGGGAGCACCTCCGGGAAGCGGCTGCTCGGCGGGGGAAGGAGCGCGCTCGCCAAAAGTCGGGTTCTGGAGCGAGGCGGGCGGTGCCAGCGCCGGGCTGGCGGGGGCTCTGCCGGGGGCTCCCCGGCCGGCGGCGGGGGCTGCACTCGGGCTAGGGGGCTCGCTCCTCGGGAAGCCGCGTGAGGTGGGAGGCGAACGCATCGCCTCTTTATTCTTGGACTCACGACGTTTGTGTCCTGTTTGTAGCGAACAGCTTCGGAGCGCCAGGCAGAGCTGGCTTCGAGGGGCGTGCGGCGCGGGGGGAGCCCCTGCCCTTCGCCGCCGGGCGGGCGGTGGGGGTTTGGGGGTGTACGCAGAAGTTTAGTGGCAGCGCTTCCCCCCTTCATCTTGCAGCTCAAGTAACTTTCTCGGGGGGGCGGGGGGGCTCAGCTACTCGGGCTGGCTCCTTCCCAGTTGTCACTTTGTCCCTCTGCTGTTAAGGAATACTTTGCGCCCTGGCATGTGTACATTAATAGTAGCCGGCTACTTCCTCCCTCCTTACAAGTTCCATTAGGCATAGTTTGAATTACTTGAAGACGACAGGTGCTGATGGAGCTCGTTTTCTCTTCTCATGCTATTTTGTAGGTAAAGCAAAGATAAGTGTGTCTTTGGTTTTCCCTTGAATCTTTAACATGATGTTGATTTTCTCACTGCAGTTTTTCTTGATATTAAAAAATAACCAGTTGTAACTTTCTTCTCTCCTGACTTCATGCACCTAGCTTTTGAAGTTTAGGGGTTTTAAAATCGTTTTTTCCCCCTATCTGTATATTTAAGTAAAAATCCCCTGTGCAACATTGCTTAGTGGGGTAAATCTCGGTGCCTGAGACTGGGCTTCACACCTCCAACATGTCAAAGTTTAGTTCATCTCAAAGAGTGGAAGATTTTTCTTAGTTAAGACTTGAGGGCTCGATTGCCTTCATCTCACTGTTTTAAAGCAGGCTTAGTGTGGAGTGCGGCAGATGCCGAGTGCAGTCGGAGCGCTCAGTGCACCTTAACTGGTGTCTCCAGTGCAATGTGGCTCAAAAGAAAAGTTAGGCTTGAGAAGGGCCAGGCAGGCAGAGGAGACCCGCAGTCAGCTGGGTGCAGGAGATGCTGTAATCAATCCCGCACAGTTTGACACCACCGTGGTACCTTGTTTACATTGCTAAGCAACCGCACTGACCTGCAGATTTATTAGAAAGACTGGGAAATCTAACCTAGTTAAATAGCTGCTTTGTTGAGTAAGCAATATGTGGAACTATTTTTTTCTTCTCTCTTTCTCTCTCTCCCAACTGTGTTTTCTTGTTCTCAACACTTGTCATATCAGTTGAGATTAGATCCTCGGCTTTGATGAATCATTTGGCCAGATGCTTTGAAAAAAGACTTTTCTGTGAAAATGGCAAACTTTTAAGGGGGCAGAAAACACCTTGTATTTGAGGGAAATAGCAGTGAGCTGCATGAGCTACAGACATGCAAATTTAGGGATTAGCCAGATGTTTTCATTATTTTCAGAAAGCCATGAAATGTTTTGTTTCAATCATCAGGTCAGCAGGAATAGTGATGGTGAGGTTTCCTAATCATTAGCATCACCTTCCACCTCCTGTTTTAGCGCACTCCTTACCATTCAAAATAAGAGGAGCTGCTTTTAATAGATAATGTTTTCTGAGTTGCTTCTATTAATGAAGTTGAAAGAAAGTTTTCTCCGCTTAGACTGCAATATCTGGCGTGAAGTGTAGGGGTCTGGTCTCTGTCCAGATAGCTGATATTTTTATGGTAAAAAGCAACGCTTTTCAGATGTGCTTTGTCTCTCAAATTTCAGTGAAGTTTGGAGAAGCTGTGGTTAATGCCATCGGTGCGTTTTCGCATCCTCCATCAGGTGGTGCTGTCTCCATAACTATTAGGATGCAAATACCTCCCGTCTCTTTCCGATCAAATTATTTTTTAAAGCCTAATGCGTTTATTCAGCAGACTTTTGTTAAACATCCACCCAAAAAAAATCACTGGGCACGAAGTTGGCTGTTTTTTAAATTTATTTTCTTAGATTATAGTTGGACTAAAAAGTAGGAAAGCCCCAAGTCAAGACAAAATGGGATTCAATTCCTACCCGACTTATGCAGCTGCTGCTGCTGCTTCGTATTATCCACAACACATAAAATTAGAAATACTACAAAGCGGCAGCAGAATGCTGATGGCTTCTCCCTGGAATACCTGGTTTCATATTGACAGCTGGTTAACACTTATTTCTTTATGTAACTTCTGTATCATTCTGTTTAAACTCTTCTCCCCAGCAATTACTTTCCATTGCCTGCAGTCTCTGTATTTATTTATAACTGAAGGTATGCTTTGAGATTCTAAACTTTTCGCTAGTTTTAGAGTCAGCTACTAATTTAATCCCCCTACTTACCCATAGAAGAGAGAGAAGTAATCCCAGGTAATTCTAGTAATTGCTGATTCTTCCAGGATTTCGGAAATTAAGGAACTTTGCTTGCGGGGAGGTGTTTTTTTTCATAAAGCACATGTGCAGTTATTCTCCCGCCACGTATGGTGACTATTCTTGCAGTTGCTGTTTGCTTTGCTACAGTCTGTTTTGTGTGCATTTTTAGCATAACACTTGAGAATGGAGAGGTTAAAGTCATCTGCAGCTGTGAAAAAGCATGCAGGGGGAAAGTAGGATGGTGGGTTTACATTAGGACTGTCCACCTGACCACCACCACCTTACTTTGACCCTTGTTTTTCTCCTGATGTCAATGTTTGCTTTATTTTTTTTTCATTGTCCCGCTCCTTGTTTCACTTTGGCGGAGCTCCTGAACATTTGGACGTGTAGCTGTTTGCTTTCAGAGACTGCTGCCACATCCTGAAGTTATGGCAACTGATAGTTCGTTACACAGGGGTTGTCCAGGGAAGAGGGGAAAATGAAAGAGGAGCAAACTGCAAGGAATTTTTTGGGAAGATTAATTCATTTACTAGGAGTTCATTTACTCGCAGATTTTGCTGTCGGTAAATTGGCAATGAAAAATGGATGTTTCTGAGCAACCTACTCTGTGGCAATTGTTAACAATGCAGCCATTTAACTCGATAATCACTTTTCACTCCCTCTGGGGAGCTGTTAGCACTACAATTCAACTTTATTTTTCATTCCTGGCTGGCTTGATTTGTTTTCTAATACATAAGCTATTAATATTAAAAAGGCGATGTTGAGAAACTGCCTATTTTGACAGTGGCAATGAAAGGTCACTGTGTGTATAAAGGCATTTGTGAATCTCTGAGTAATAATCCTTCTCTTTCACAAATGCAGAGCCCTTTTCTGCCATCCACCCTTCTGAAAGTCCCTCAGCTCTGCTTTTCTTGTTTAATTGTACTTTTTTAGTCTGCTATGCTCTAGGTGCAGGCCCACATGCTCCAGTTTTCATTAATATTTCGGGAATGATTTGGGACACTTACTGTAGAACATTACAGTATTTTTTTAGAAGGCACCATCATCTGTTACCATGGAAACCCGTATAGTGGTAAAGATGTAGGTCTGAGGCTTTGTGAACCTCAAAAGATATGGACAAGGGCTGTTTCTTATAGGAACAATTACTTTTGTATATAAAATCTAGTTAAGTGGTGAGAAGAAAGGGAAATAAATTGATCTGTTCAGCATTGCACCGACAATCCTTCTTTTGAATAACATTCTGCAAAGAAGGATCAGTGTCTCTCTGTATGCGTATGGGGTTTTTTAAAGCTCATTATTTATCATATTAGTTGTTTTATGCCCCTGGTAATTTTCATTGTAATTTTATAAATGAGGTAAACAAATGTGTACCGGCAGATATTGTTCTTTGCTTGAATGGAAAGTGCTGAATGTAGAATTGGAGAGGTGTGCACCGTTAGCACTGGAGCTTCAGTGTTTTGGCAATGAATGAATTTGAGACTGACTTAGCATGGCCCTAACAAAAAAAAAACACCAACCACAAAACACAAAACCTACAGATGCCATCTGAAATCCACCTACCCACACCTGACTGAGGTATATGTATGGGTTTGCTCACTAACGTGAACAATAATACGTATCTGTTTTACCACGGCAATACTGAAGCCTAGTTAGCATTCATAAAAACTCTTATGATGTTTGGGTGACGAGCAGCAGGAGTGCGTGTGTGTATTGCTATATAAAGCATATGTCCTTTAGAGAGAGATTTCTTAATTTTTTTTATGGAAACTGCTTCAGTCTGTTTCCTTGGTGTCTTGTAATGCATAGATAAAATATGTAACGAAGCTTCTAAAATGTGCTTGTGGGTACATTCACAGATGAGGCTTTGCTTGCAGAGAATTTAGAGAACAGCAGCATATAGAGGTCACCTGCTGTTACAAACTGACCTGAGCTGTAGCCCAGATTTCCCGCTGTGATGCGAGAAACCTCCTGTGCCTCCCATTGCCTCGGTACCAGAGGGCTCCAATTCCACAAAGAACAGCTTGGGGGTTGACACTTCTTGGCTCTGTGTTGTCATTCTTGAGGAGAATATGGTGCACTTGGCTTTTACGGCATTTCTGAACACTTTATGGAGCAATATCACTTAGCTCATTTAAGCCAGCGTATTTGGGCAAGAGCCACGTTTCTTTGGTACTATTCAGGTTTCCTGTTTTCTAGTTTTTCTTCTGATGGTGCTCTCCTTGTTTGTGCTGGTTAGCAATACTTGGATATCATTTAATTTAGATAATACTTGCTTTCTGGGGGAAATCCTTACACATTTTTTTGACCTATCACCTTCCTGGCCCTGTGTTGCCTCTTACTTTTGAATGCTACTTGCCTCCCACCACCCTGCTCTTTCCAGGCAAACCCAAAGCAAAAGAGCAATCCTATGCACCCCAGAGCAGACAGGCAAAGGAGGGGAATGCTGTTGATACCATCAGAAAGGACTTCTCACACTCGGAATTACATAACCAGGAATTACTTCTAATGTGCGTTATTGCAAGCTCTGAAGAGTATACATCTTCATGGTGGAAGAGACAATTACGATGTCTTAATCAGACTATACATCATTTAATCAGACCCACTTGTTTTTTAATATCTGACAAATACATCCCATCTATCAAACCACGGTTTGGAGATGTTTGGTACTTTGCAAGCTGGATGGCAGAGTATTGCACATTCCAGAAGAAAATGCTGGTAAGTAAAAGAAAACAAGGACCTTTGGAGAAAGGTGACTGTAAGGGTTGTTTAATGCCACAGTTAAAGATGATGCAATTCTGGGGAGCATGAGCGTATCCACCTGTGAACAAGACCTGGTAAATAGGACAAAAAACCCCAGGAAGAGTGAACCTACATAGTGCTTGGTCTCCCCTGGCTTTCTTGTTTTCTTTTTACTAGTGCTTGTAAATCAATCTAAGGCTAGCTGTTTGAGTTCTTCTTTTTTCCGGCTAGATCTCTCTGGGACTGCGGGCTTGGGAATTCAAGCTGACTTGGTGAATTCTGCCGTGGTTTGAAGTGGTGCAGCTCATGTAGTTAAAGAATGATTGAGCTGCTTGTGAATTTTGGGAGGGTGGGACCTGGTTCTTGTTCCCTGATATTTCTGAGCTCCTTTCTCAGAAAGGCTGTGGGGTTTGACAGCTGATGATGTTGTGTGGGCACAGATCAGTGCTGCAGCCTGAGCAACCTACAGTTACGCAAACCTCTTTATTCAGCTCTGCTGTTTCCTTTGCACTGGAAATGCTCAAAGTACCCCTTATCTCCTGTTTTGTTAGCTCAAATGTCTTCGGATCCAATGTAACAGAGGAAAGAGTTTACTGTGCTTTTTTCACGTACATCCTTGTAAATCTCAGCCTGAAATCTCAGCTTCATTCTTGGATAGTGACTATGTTAAATGGCTGGGAAGTAGCTCTTGGCTGCCAGTTCAGCTGTACTTTGAGCAAAGGAGGGCTGTTTCACTACTTGTCCTCTGCAATGCTGTAAACAACAACAATATCAAGAGTATTATAACTTAATCTAGGGTTTATCCATTTTTATATTGGGGATGAATCCTTCTCTCTTTGAAGAAAATGTCTTTACCTGTTTGAGCAGAAGTAGGCCTTTGCAATGTACTGGGGATGAGATTCTTGAAAAGCTGTGCTGTTGACTCCAGTACTGCTGAATTTGTTACTAGAATGACCTTAATCTGTGTGCGTGTAAGTCTTCATTCCCTTAGTATTGACTCAAAGGTCAGCCTCTCAATAATGGAGGGAGAAAATATGGAGGAAAAAAAAAAGCCTAAATAGGCAAATAGAGCAATTGTGTGCAGTGGGCTTTCAGGTTCTTTTTTTAATGAAAAACATGGGGTTGAGAATGGTATTGGTGCCACATGGTTTTGTTTATTTAAGAGAAGATAATGAAGATTGGTAAAAGTGTTGCTTGGCAGAAAGTGTGTGTGGTTGTGACCACCTAGTAGAAGTAGGGTGTGAAGATGATGTGGGGGAAGAAGGGAATTAAAGCAACCTGGTTGCTATAGATGGGTCTTTCTTCCTTTAGAAATACATTTATTGGAATTGCAGCAGTAGTTGCTGGATAAGCAGAAGAACACTTCTGTCAGCAAGATGGGAAGCTGTTGCGCTTGATGGTTCATTTCTCCAGAATTAGGGATTTTTCTGTCAATGTGCACCCATTTATATGCTGGCAGCCCAAATCTTTTTCTGCATTTCTAGGTGTGAATTCAGTGCTCTAATAGAAACAGTTGTTGATAAAACTGTAATGTATTTCCACTGCAATCAGCTGTTTCTCGGGGAAATATTTCATGTTTTGATATTTTTTGTGGTGCGTGGCTGAATGAGTTATATTTAAAAAGTGGAAAAAACCCAACCCCAAACCCCCAGAAAAATCTAAGCCAAGAGGCTGTGTATATATAACTTCACACTTGACTGCATTGGGTTGGTGTCAAGAATTTTTACTACTTTGTTCTCTGTTTCTTCCTAAGAACTGAAAAGCACCAATATAAATGTTTACCAGCTGTTTCTAGTGCTTCCCATGCAAGTCCGCCCGTTTGCAAGAGGTGTATATAGCTGCATTTTTGTTCTGGCAGGGGGACTCGCTTTCTCTAGCCTTTAGCCTGGGTGTGTTTATGACCTGGCTGAGTTTATAACCTTCCTTCTCATTCTGGACTTGATAGGCAATTGCGAGTTTGTAACAGTATCAAGTCATCTCTCTTAGTGAGCATCTTTAATACAAAGTCTCTTTTTTTTCCTCCTTATTGTTTATTAAACCTAATGCGATTGCTTTATTGTGTACTAACTTTGAAACATCTGAAAAGCCAACTGTGTTAAATGCTTCAGAGGCACAAATGACTCATTTTTGTACCCTAAAGAACATTTTCATCTTGCAGTTGTACAAGAGAGAAACAACAGAAGAAACGGGAGCGGCGGCGCGGCTGAGCAGCAAGGGTGGCAGCTGTCAAGATGCTGGTGTGTTTGGGTGGGAGGTTAGTTACAGAGAAGGTGATGAGAAGGCGAGTATGATCAGATTATAGAAGTAGGAAGAGGAAGGGAGCAAGTATGAAAAGAAACATGAAAGGTAAGAGGAGCCTGACAGGATAGAGAAACAGTGAAGAAGCAGGCATACAATAAAGCTCAGAAATAGGCTGCTGTTCCCGGTGCTCGGCAGACTGGGAGGATGGCTGTCGCTGCCGTCATCTCTGTTGTCTCCCTTCCTGTAAGTTAACTGTCAGCCAAGTTATTGCTAGAGAGCTCATTGCTGCAAATTTTGGTTCTTAGACTGAAACATGGGCTGCAGTGCCTAGTTTTCCTTGTCCCTCCTTAATTTTACTGTGACGTTTTCTCAGACTGGTTGAGCATACGTCTTCACAGACCAAACTGATATGAATATTTTGAATTGACTAGTAGCCCCTTCTAGGTTTGCTTAGAAAAGCATATGAGACTTATATGTTAAATTTGCTGGTTGCTAACAGTTTAAGAGCTGAAAACATGAGAAGCATTTTTCCCTGTTGTTACTCTAGCTCAGCTCGAGTATTTCAGGGATCTGTTGCTGTGTTCACACTACAGTTTCATGCTGTTTATTTCAGTAAAAGAAAAAAAAAAAAGCATGCAAAAGGAAAAGACTTGGATATATTTGCCCTCTGAAATACACTGCTACCCATCCCTGTCATTACCAGCGTAGCTCACTGGGATAGCAACTGTGCCTGGGTACCTTAGTGCATCGCTGGGCTCTGCTCAGAGCCTGTGCCAGGCAGCCCAGATGTGATTCACAGTTTTGTGCAGCAGCCAAACAAAATTAAATGTCCAGAAGTAATTATGTCCATCAGCACGCTAAAGCAAATTTTTCATCTTTCTTCCTTCCCTTTAAATTTTGTTTTTAATTTCACTGTTGGTTTGAGGCAGACCTTTTTGTTGCATTATTGGCTCTGACTAAACAGGACGTAACCTTCTGATAAATTTGACTTTTAGATTAGTGGCTTCCAGTTCTCCATGCTCCTGTGGTCTGGCTGTTGTTGCCAGCACTGACTCATTCCCTTTAGGGCAAGTGGATCTCTTGGAGGCACCCAGCAGCACTCCACTTGTGTCCTGCCTGCAAAAGGCAGGTAACGAGGCAGCCACAGCCAGTTTGCTTGCCAGCAATCTAGACAGCTATTTCATGGTACTCCTGCATACAAATGCATGCAGATAGTTATTGCCGGGGATGCTGCTGACTGTTTGGATGCTGCCTCGCTGAACTGGACCCACTATTTAATTTCTGGGGGATGGAAGGAGGAAAGATTTCATTAAATCTAGGACCAGTTGAAAAGTTTCTACAAATGTGATCTGAAAATCAATTTTTTTAAGAAAACAGCTGTTCTAAAACAAGCAGTTCCTCTGCAGTTCTTGAGATTCAAACATTGCAGCATGAATCAGAAAAAAATCTATAGAATCTAGTTCAAAATAATAGAATCATGAGATCATTTGTATTGGAAGGGACCTTAAAGATCATCTAGTTCCAACCACTAGACCAGGTTGCTTAAAGCCCCATCCAACCTGGCCTTGAACACTTTGAGGGATGGGGCATCCACAAACTCTCTGGGCAACCAGAGAAGTCTCAATAAGGGTTTCAATAAATCTGGTATGGTGTCTTACATGTACTTTGAAAAGGGATTTCTACTCTGAAAATGGTGGTCAAAACACTGCTTCAGTTTCCTGAATAAATTATTTTTGTTAGCAATAGGGTCTCCTAACCAAACAGTAAATATATTTTTCTGATTAAAAAACTGGGAGATGGTGTATGTACTAACAGATATCAGCACGTGGTAGCAATAATCAGAGAAGCGGAAAGCTTGGAAATAAACACGCTGTCTCTGTTGGCACAGGGATAACCCTGGAGACTGCCAAGGCCAGAGTCTGCAAAAATAAGAAAGCATAATTAATTGTCCTTAAATGAACCTACCAAACAAAAATGTCCCTCTTAAAGTAAACTCTCAACTTTGCATCTTTTATAATAAAGCTTTTTCATGTGCCAAAGTTTTTAGTGTTCTATAATGTGCTTATTTACATTTCTGTGCACATTTAGTGTAAAGAAGAAACTTGGCAAACTGAGTGTAGTTGCATTGGATGTCTTTTTTTTATTCTTGTTCTCTGATTTTCTAGCAATAATAAATTATTTCTCAAAATGGCTGAGAAGTAATGTTTTGGAACAAAGTCTTGGTGGTGTTTGAAGGTCACTCGGCCGTTGTCTATATTAAATCATTCCATTGTTTCGGTTTTTTAAGAGTCTTTCTCTTCCTTCCAGTGGTTCCTATGCCTGTATTCATGTGAAGAGCTCTCATGGCAAGAAAGCAGAAAGGTGTTATTTCCCTCCCACCCTCACAAAAAGCTCTGTGCTGATGAGCTGCTGTTGCTAACAGAATGCTAAATAAATTAGAAGAAGGGTTTTGCTGAAAGAAGTGCTAACTTTCTTTGTGTCACTTAGCATATTCTCAGAGGTCACTGACTTCAGGGTGACTTGCAGGTGTTTGGGACCTGGGGCACGCAGGAAGCAACAGAAGCATTATCAATGCATGATACAAGTTTGGAGCGTGTCCTTGCCAAGTGTAATTCATGTCAAAATTTCTGAAGAGAGTACAGAATGAGTGTTTGGATTATATCGTGTATAACAATTTACCCATGACATGCTCCCCCATAGTATAGGGGATAGCAGAAAGATTACTGATCAGCATCAGGCTTCAGATACAATTTCCATTAAAGTTCAGGAGAAACTTAGAAGTAGTTACTTTGTAAGTTGGTTTTGGTAGGTGGCTTGTGGGGTTTTTGATTTTTTTTTTTGGGTTTTTTTAGTGAAAGTAAACTTGAAAGAACTGCAAAGTGAAGAAATTATGTCCAAGTTAAGAATCAATAGGCAGAAAGTTAGCCCCAGTCTTGGGAAGTATTGCAATATAGATCCAGAGTAAATGTATACAAAGTTATTTTGAGTGGATGAGGGAAATCTGGGAGTGATTAATGCTGAGACTTTGAGAGAACTGACAACTGACAGCATATTTGCATGCAACTGAATATGGATTTGAAAAGAAGCAAGCATATTAAAGGCAGAATATGCCACCTGCTGTGTATGTAGTTTAAAAAAAGTGTATGTTTGGGATTTTTTTCTGTCTGGAATATTTCCCTCAGCCCTGAACATCGTCTTGTTCCTGAGAGTGACAAATCTAAGTATTGAGAGTACCTACAAGTGACAGCGGTTTCTCCACTTTTGAGCAAAGATTTACAATATCCAAGTATATTTAGCTTCTGGACCTGTAACTGAGAGTGGAGCTGTGAGAGGGAGAGCACCTCAGAGGAAAGGAAGGGGAAGGAGGGAGAGGTATTTAATGTTCACCAAGGGCAATAGAATGAGATTAAAACAGAGGAATGATTTACTTTGAGCGTTAGGAAAATTTTACTGCAGATCCATGAGGTTGTGGAATTGTGTCCCAAAGGAAATGGTGGAAACCTCTGTTGCCTGAGTCATTTTAATTTAAACAGGACAAAATAATTGACTATCTCCTGTAGAGGAAAAAGTACTGCACTCTGTGAGAAAATGAATTGAATAATCCACTGCAGGCCTTTTTTTAATCTTAATTTCTAACTTTCTTGTAATGCTGTTGAAGAGGGAAAAGAGAAGGTATAGCGAGGAAAAAAAAGAGGGTGCTGTATTTAGCATATAATAAGTGTAAGTGATGTTAACACATACTAATGCTTCTTAACTGTTTTTAATTCATCTGATTAAATATCTGTTGCATAGCTATTATATATCATCAGCATTGTGGTGAATTCAAGATTGCATGACTGCATCATGTCCCCCTCCAGCTTTCTCCCACTCCCCTCCCCAAATCTCTGTTCAGACTTGATCTAGTCTGGGCATAAATAGGCTGCAGTATTAAAAAAAAAAAACAAATAACCCCCCCACCCCACCCCCAACTACAAGTGCTACGTATGATTTGTAGGTGTTAAAAAAGTGGATAATGTACAAGTTGAAGAGAGGAGGAGTGTTAAGCCTCTGTTTTATTTCTGCATCAAAGTTCCTGAATGTTTGTGGGTGAGTTGTTCAAGCCAAGATTTGGCAGGTAAGTGCTAGCTGTTACCTCAGTGGGCCTGGAGTTGAGGCCCTGGATGTAACCTCTAAACGGGCTTTAGAAGTCTCGGCTGCAGCTGAAATCAGTTCTGTTGTGCTTCCAATGTGTGGGATTGATACAGATTCCTGAGGACCCTGAAAATCCCCAGGTGCTTCAAATGGGGAACATGGAATTAACACGGTTATCTTCCCTTAATCACAGAATCGTTTAGGTTGGAAAAGACCTTTAAGTTCATCAAGTCCAACCATTCCCCTAACCCTGCCATCCCATCACTAAACCCTGCCCCTAAGCACCTGTCTGCCCAGCTTTTAAATACCCCCAGGGATGGGGACTTGATCCCTTCCCTGGGCAGCCCCTTCCAGTGCTTGGTAACTCTTGCGGGGAAGAATCTAAACCTGCCCTGGCACAACTTAATCTCTCTTTGAGTCTCTAAAATGGGAAGGATTGAAACCAGTGCTGTGAGGTGGGGTGGTGAGTGTGTCTGTGAATGTTCATGAAGAAACAGAAATTCCATAGCTGTAGAGAAATCTGAGAGGAAATTAATAATCCTCTCTGTGGAGATCAGTTTGCACAGCATGCAGTAAATAATGCATGGGGTCATGGAGCTAACAATGAGAATAAAACACAATATTGAATAGCTGGTCATTCAATAAGTACCATCCATCTTTTGCATAGGACAACAGAGGTCTGGTGGCAGAAAAGAATATGTGGTCAGGTAATTTTTTTCAAGTCAAACCTACAAGAGGATTGATACAGGGGTTTGTGGACAAACTTCTAGGGCAATTAGTACCCTTCAGAAAGCTTTTGATTTTTATTGTTGTTAACAATATTGCTGCTTTTTTAAATCTCTCTTTGAGATAGGGAAGCTCATCTCCAGCAAGAGCTGGACAGTAATCTGGGGGCTTGAGTGCATTGGTGGGGGCTTTTGTCTGCTGCTTTGCAATCACAAGATGCTCTGCATAACTGTGCAATGCCCTGCCTCTTCTTTTTTTGTACAGTATCACTGCAGAATTGATAAAGTGGGTGTATGAGCAAAAGCTTGGATGCTTGGGCAGAGTGACCTGTGCAAACAACTCCTCTGTAAGGTGATTGTGGAGGGTTGCAAGGAATTGTATTGTGGCTCAGACTTGACCTGCAAGCAGACAGTTGGGCTATAATAAATTGGGATTTGATGTTTTACAATTGTTCATTTATAAACGTGTTTACTGCATGATGCTTTATGGTGCACTTATTTGAATCAAAATCAGCATTATGTATGCAATTAAGGTCACCCTGTGCTTTGTTCACTTTAACTGAAATAGTAGAAAGCTGGGTGGGGAAACCAGTGCTGTTGCAATTAAATTGAATAATTGATTATTTGAATGCCATTAAAGAAAAAAGGAGGTGAGAAAATTAGACTGTTATTTATCAGTCAACTTGAGGGAGTTCATGTCTTCTGAAAATTAACTTCAATTCTATTCTTTTTGTTATTGTTCTTGGTATTTACATTATTTCAGCGTTAAAGAGAACAAATAATGAGATTCTTCAAAACTTTCTCCTCTACCTTTACACCCTCAGGCTTCCAATTAATTTTCCTAACTCTGCTCTTTCCTTTTGCAAGCCATATATAGTGGCCATTCATTTCCCCCTGTGCCCAGTGTTTCCTGTAATGCCTGTCAGTGTTGTCAGGTGATGTTCTAGGAATTTATTGTGGTGCAACAGCAGGTGTGTGTGCCTGTGCTTGCAGCATATGCCTAATAAATATGCAGATCAGTTCCTGTTCTGAGGCCGTAAAGGTGAATGGATTTATTTAGGAATCCTCTTTAAATTCTCCTCTCTGGCAAGAAGAGTAAAAATGTAAGAAAAATTCAGCAATTAAAAATGTTTTAGCAGAGCTTTTTCTAAGAGGATTTTCCCTAGTCTTCTGTCTTAGAAGTTAAATGTCATGTGTGTTTGGTAGATGGAAGACAGCACCGTGGCGGCTGGGGATCTTCCAGTGTCATTGAGCTGCCACGAGCTCATGGGGTTTGTTTTCCTAATCTGATACTTAAGCTCACCTCAGCTGCCATGGGTGCATTGCAGGCCTGCCATCTGTGCTGCATGTTAAAGTGTCATCTTCTGAGAATGCACACCCAGGATCTTGATGCTGTGGAAGAAGTTTGTGACAGGTCACCAAAAGACTGGGAGAAGCATGGTGGGATTAATAACTGCTTTTTGCTGCTGTGGATTTAGTTTCCACTGGCATCTAATTCACGCAGGAAGGAAAAGCTGTTGTTTTTCAGGATATCTGTGTCAGAATGGTGACTTAGCTAATTGTTCAGAAATAGATGGCAGTTACAACTTTTATTTTATTAGAACTCAGGACAAAATAGAAGTCTGGAAACTTACACTTCAGTTTATTGATCGTACTTGTCCATAGGACAGAGTAATGAAACAGTACAAGGTAATGGGAGCGGGAATCGCATATTCAAGCTGATATTTAAGTAGGACTTGACCTTGACTCTTTCTGCTTCCTTCCTTCCACTTTAATGTTTTAAAAAGAAAGTAAATACAGCTGAAGAACTATTTGTTGTATTGAATACTGTTCCCCAGGATAACTCTCTTCAGATAATAACTTTGATTCCAAAGATATTAAGGAGGAGGAAAATGTTTACATTGCCATTTTATAGCAAGGCGAATAGAGTACAAGAACATTATCTGTAATATATGTATAATTACACAAGGGAAACGATTTAAAGAAAATGTATTCTAAGATGAACATGAATCAAGGTCTTCCCCTCCCCCAGTCCTTTATGATACTTCACTGTTAATTAATCTTTCAGAAGTAAGCATATTGCAGCCCTCTGCACTCTCTCTGCTCCTGGTTTTCCAGGAGAACCAAAAAGCTCTGACTCACCATGCTTGCACTTTGTAATCTCAGGTGAAAATGAAGCCTTGCCCCTTTTAGCGAACTTTGGCTTTCCTTGGTGAGAAAGCAGCCTATTGAATGTTGTACTGAAATGATGTGAATTGTGTGAGAAGCAAGCTCCCTTCGTAACGCTTCTTATACTCGCAGGAATTTCTGCTTTGAGACACTCAGGCAGGGAATAGATGAATATTTTCTAATGTTGAGATCAGGGATTTGGAAGCTCAGATCTTCTGTTCCAAGCTCTGTCACCATCTTGGTTTATGTCTCAATTACCTATTGTAAATGGCACACGTGGGTTTTTTTCTATCTTGCAGGAGTCTGGGGAAGCTTAATTAGCACTTGTGAAATACTTCGAGATCTCCTGATGAAGGGCAATATGAGTGCAGTGTGTTTTCAGGCTGGCTCCACTCTCACTCCCAATATTACCAAATAATACCTTCTCTAGCAGGCTTGATAAGATCTTGACAGTCATCCATGAACACACATTGACTGGAATCAGTGGAGCAACTTTTTTTACCTTCTAACAGTTTCTTATGACCACTAAGTAGTGCACTGTTCTTCCTTGTAGGAAGAAATCCCCATCCTCTACTAACCAGTTGAAATGAGAACTGGTGGTCCTACCACTGTATTTGAAAACAAAAATATTTTAAAATCTGTCAGAACTCATATACTGAGGCTTGTGTCTTCCAGAATTTGTTTTAGTTTGGCAGTTTTGTATCTTAAACTCTTCTGATCTTGTTGCCTTTCATAGCCAAAGCGTAGAGGTCTGGGTTAGAAATGAAACTGTGTTTTCATTGTAGAGCCCTGTGCACAAGATGGGCAAGATAAATAATGGGTTAACTTGGGGTTGCTGGGAGAAGGCAGTCGTTGTAATTGTCTTTGGGGAGCTCCTTTGGGTTAGGGACTGCACGAAACCTTTTTAACAAAAGCAATTGAAGAGATTTACTGGAGGATGTGGATGTCTTGCTCCCCCAGAATGAGTTTTGTGCTTCCTCAGGCAAAAGCAAACTCCTGTAAGTGAGCCCCTGACCTAAGGGCATGCTCATGTGTATGCTCGTGCTCCTTTTCACCTTGCAGCTAGTCAGACTTGTATTACAAACAGCCTCAGGGAGCCTTGCATATCGGACTAGCACCTGAATGAGCAGTGGAGCACAGTCATGTTGCTTTTGCAAGTTGGATGCCTAGGGATGTCTCCATCATACGTGGGTTCTGGAACTTGCCTTTTTGGAGGCACCTACCTACGTGGTAGGTGACGGATGCATCGAGGCAGGGCAGACACTGATTTTTCACACGGTTGACAAGTAATCTTTTTAAGAAAGACTGTGTGATAGTAAATATAAAAATACTGGGAAGTGAAAGAGGTTTGTTTTTTCATTTGAGAGGTTGCTAAGAATTGATCTTGAGGTGAGACCACCTTTTTCATTTGTGACTGATTTATGTCTATGTAGTAGAGAAAAAGTTTAATGCATTTTTTTTTTTGAGCACTGGGGGCACTTATAATGGACCCAGGTCATTCTTTTCAATTTTGTCATACACTGACAAGCTTGAGAGTGGTGAAGCACAATGCTATTCAGATATGCTGTTGGCTTTTTCCTCCTGAGTAAACAAAGTGTTCAATCTGACTTCTGAATCTCTCCCCAAGACCCCTCCCCACCAAATCAGCAAGAAGTAGCTCCTCTTATCTTTATAGTGTGTGCTTTAGGTGAACAGTGAGGATGCGTCCAGTGTAAAATGGCCTAAAATGGTACTTCCTACCTTCTTGATCTGTAATTTCTGAAGTATACATAGAGAGCTATGCAAGTGTTACACTGAATGGCATTAGTATTGGAATTGAATCATAGAATGGTTGAGATGAGACAGGACCTCTGGAGATGGTCTAGTCCAACCCCTGCTCAGCATGGGATCACCCCCTCCAGCAGGTTGCTCAGGGCTGAGCCCAGATGGGTTTTGAATGTATCTAAGGATGGAGACCTTAGGGCCTCTCTGGGCAGCCTGTTCCAGCATTTGACTACCTTCACAGTAGAAAAACTTTCATTTGCATGTTTAAATGGAATTTCTTGTATTTCAATTCATGCCCTTTGCCTCCTGTCCTTTCACTGGATGACACTGAGTCTGGCTTATTCTTCTTTACTCCTTCCCATCAAGTATTTATAGACATTGATAAGATTCCCATGAGCCTTCCAGAGGCTCAGCTATCCCAGCTTTCCCAGCCTCTCCTTGCATGTCAAGTCCTCCAATCCCTTAATCATCTTCATGGCCTTTTTCTGGATTTGCACCAGTACATCCATATCTGTCTTGTAATGCTTGTGTCTGTGCATGCACATGCATGTTTTAACTCTCTGCACAGATCAGTGCAACCCTAATGCAGTATCTGTTCAGATTTACACATTTTGTCTGTCTATTTGTACACACATATAAATTTTAGGATTTTATTTGGAGATAGCTAATGCATAGGGCAGGATTTCCCAGGTGGTTCTTGTTTGATTAAATTTCAGTGTGTGCTTCATCAAATATTTGGCTTTGCTGAATAAATTGGTATATTATGTTAGCTCATCCTGATTTACTGTCTCAGTGCTGTCCACTAGGTACAGAAAGGTAATAATCATTGTGTCAGTAGCTGTTATATTTTCATTTAAAGGAAAACATAATAATTTTTTTAAGACAATATACAAGAGGGGAGAGAGGTTTGTTGGAAATTTTCTGCTAGAAGCTGAGACTTTTTTTTTTTTAAAATTTTTTGGCTGTATTAGAGACCTGAAAAGGTTTCTAGTACTTGGACCTCCTTAAAGACTGGAATTATCTCTGCTGTCCAAGTGGCTTCGCTTTGTAGAACTAAACTTAAATTGCGTTCAAATTCTGTAAACTAAAAAAATGAAGTCAATGTATTCTCCCTTGTTTAATGGTTTGGGGTATGTTTAATGAGTTGGGGCTGTTCGTGGTTTAACTTATTCACTAAACCCTTTTATTGGGAGTAGTGCTACAAAGTGTAGTGTTGCATATTTGATACCTCTAAAATACTTTTTCTGCCAGCACTAATATTTTAAACTTACTTTTGCATTTGTTCACATCTTAAAATAGCATAGCAGTCTTTGTAGGAAAATGGGGAAGGCTTTTCCATTGATGGTTTTAAACTTGACTAAACTCTCTGTGGAAGTAGATTCCTATTCTGTATTGTGGATACGGGCTGTCTGCCCAAATTCATCTTGGCTTAACCTGACCTATAGTTGTTCGCTTTCGTACGTTCATGCATGGCTCCACTGGTACTTCTGGTTCCCATTATGGGATTGATAGTACTGCTGCTCTGCCTGCTCAGACCAATCTTATTAAATTAATGACTTGCAAAATATGACTTTGACTACCTGCTTGCAGTGGTCTTTAAACTGCAAGAACTGCAAGTAGTATTGGAAACATATTTAATAGTATTTTAAATGCATGCATTAAACAGGGTAAGAGAAAGCTCCTCAGGACAGGACAGGCCTCTGCTCTAAGCTCAGTGAGGAAAGGCGTAGGTATTGATGTAGGCTTGTATGTACAACACTGGAGCAATAGATTGCCTGTTGGCTGGGCCCAAAGAATTGTGGCAAATGGAGTTAAATCCAGTTGGCAGGCAGTCACAAGTGGTGTTCCTTAGGGCTCGGTATAGGGGCCAGTTCTGTTTAATATCTTGAACAATGATCTGGACAAGGGGATCGAGTGTGCCATCAGTACATTTGCAGATGACAGTAAGCTGGGTGTAAGTGTTGATCTGCTGGAGGGGAGGAGGGCTCTGCAGAGGGACCTGGTCAGGCTGGATCAATGGACCAAGGCCAATTGGGTGAGATTCAACAAGACCAAGGGCCGGGTCCTGCACTGGGGTCACAACAACCCCATGCAACATTACAGGTGTGGGGAAGAGTGGCTGGAAAGCTGCCCAGCGGAAAAGGACCTGGGGATGTTGGTCAACAGGCGGCTGAACGTGAGCCAGCAGTGTGCCCAGGTGGCCAAGAAGGCCAACGGCATCCTGGCTTGTATCAGGACTGGTGTGGCCAGCGGGAGCAGGGCAGTGACCATGCCCCTGTCCTGGGCACTGGGGAGGCCACCCCTCAAATGCTGGGTTCAGGGTTGGGCCCCTCACTCCCAGAAGGACCTGGAGAGGCTGGATCATGTCCAGAGAAGGGCAATGGAGCTGGGGGAGGGGTCTGGAGCCCAAGGCTGCTGGGGAGCATCTGGGGGAGCTGGGGGTGTTCAGCGTGGAGAAGAGGAGGCTGAGGGGAGCCCTTATTGCTGCCTACAACTGCCTGAGAGGAGGGGGGAGACGGGGGGAGGGTCTGTCTCTGCTCCCAGGGAATGGGCGGTAGGATGAGAGGAAACGGCCTCAAGTTGTGCCAAGGGAGGTTTAGGTTGGACATCAGGAAAAATTTCTTCACTGGAAATGTTGTCAAGCATTGGAACAGGCACTGGAAGCCAAGCAAGCCGTGGGAGAGAAATGGGCTGTGCTGAGCTCTACAAGCGGGTGTAAAAAAGGGGTCATGTACCTCTACTGGAGCACCCCAGGCCACACCCTGCTCTATATGCCTTCCTAGAGGACCTGCTACCAGCTGGAGGAAGGTGAGGATTTCTTAATCCCTAAGCAACTGTGGGAGGACCTGGGCTGCTGTAAATATGCTTGGTGACTTGCTGTTCTGCAGATGACTTAAGAGTTTTCCCTGCAAAGACTTATGCTGCAAGAAGCATTTTTTTCCAGACTTGTAAGAAAATTCCTTTTCTCAGTGGAAGATAGGAGGGGGAAACAAAGGTACTGCTGAGTTAGTCTGTCTTCTGAATGCATGCTGAAAGCTGCCCTGATTTTGTACCTTCTGTTTTGAGCATTGTTTGGGTGGGAGGTGGATATCAGTCAGCTGATAAATGGCCCGAGACTGAATTACTTTGTAAAGCCACTTCAGGGAGTCCTTGGATGTGATGGCTGGTAAGAGCAAGGAGGCAGAAGGAAAAGTGGAGGGTCGTAAAAATGACAGGAGTAGGGTATGAATGGGAAGAAAACACCATGTGGGGGATGTTTTGGGCTAGCTAAAAGTTGGTAACTTTCATTCCTGCCTTTTCTGTGATTCTGGGTATTCTGAGTTATTTAGAGTGAGCCCAGTTCCCTTGTCCATTCCTCCTAGGGCCAATGCTCTAGTACTGACCATTCTGATGGCCCTCCACTGGGCTCACTTTCCTGGTCCCTCCCTTACCTGAAACTGTAATCTCCATCCCATTTCAGATGGATCCTTGTCAGGATGGCAGATCTGCTGGCAGGGATGCTCTTACCTGCTCTGGTGGACAGATGCTGTCTCTTGCTCAGGGTCCTGGGGGCCTACGAGCCACAGCCCTGCCTGGGACCCCAGCCACACAGCTGCATCTCAAATGCAACCTCAACCAGTGGTTCTGCCAAGTGAGATGTTGAAATCTCATGACAGAATTCTTAAAGACTAAATGCTGAAAAGAAGCTCATTAGAAGGTAATTACAAAAGGCTGTAATTTGTCTTCTCATAAGTTGCTGTTCCAAGGTTCTAGTTGCAGAACCCCTTCAGATGCTTTTTTCTGTCTCTTTTAATGAGGAATCCAGAGGTGCGCTGACTTGTTTCATGTCCCTATTACAATTTCCCACCACTGAATTTTTAACTAAATATTTTAAAACTGACTGTGAAATAAGTGCATCTGTCTTTGTTTCTGATCTGCTTTGAAGAATGGTAACAGCTGACCAGGAGCTCTTGGACAGAACTGTACTCCCTTAGAAGTGTGGACATGGTGACAATAAGATTGATAAACTAGAAACTTTTTGGAGGGGATGGGAAGACAGGAAAAAACTGTGACAGTTTTCACTGCATTCTTGGAGCATTGCTTAATTTTTCTGTTGGAAATTTCCAAGTTCTATGTTATAGGAGGTTGAAACTGAGTTTGTTTTACTGATGAGACAAATCTCGATCAACACTCAATAAATACTTGTTGAGGAGCTTTCTTTAGCAGAGAATGTGGAAACTATTTTTGCTTCAGTTCAGAGCAAAACATTACTTTGTACCAAACAATTAAAATGTCTTGAGTTTTAACTTGAAAGTATTAAATAAGGAAGTTAATGCCAGCTTCTAAATTGCTTTCTCTTAGTGCTGTTTTGTCATACAGATAAAGCCCTGTGTTTATAGCCAACTCCTTTTTTCCCCAGCACCTTCCTCCAAATCTCGTAAGATGTCTGTGCTTAGCTGTAGATATGCACAGACTGTTGCTTGTCAGAATTACCCACGGGTGTCTGTTTGTATATGCAGAGATATTCCTGAATTTGGTATTGAGAAGTGCTTTTGTGAAGCCTCTGCTGGCTTTGGGAATCTGGTGAACTCTGAGAGTAAGTTTTGTCATGTTTGCTCCATATGCATCCCATCCCTGCCATGTGCATTTTCTGTTGTGGTGAAAAATACTAAGTTGTAAATTTTATCCCAAATCAGGGTGAAATGATGCTCTTGGGGTTTCTCTTTGAATTAAAGGATATTAATCTGCACAAAACCTCTCCACACAGCTAGTGATCCCTGCTGAGAAAACAAAGCTGGGGATAAAGCCCCTGCTCCCACAAAGCCATGTGGCCTTCTGCAAATACATTCTTTTATCCCCTCAAAATAAGGAATGATTTGAACAAATTTTTGGGTTTGGTGTTTATTTTTTCCCCTCCCCCCCATTTTTAGGGTTTAAAATTTAAAGTAATGTAGCTGCTTGTAATTCAAACAGTGTGCGCTCTCATATTTTGACTTTTAACACTTAGGGTTTTCTGTATCTTTATTTTGTAAGTACAAAGGTTCAAGGGCGTGTGTAACTTTGCATATAGTCCAATGCAGAAGAGGGGACAGAGGCTTCTGGGGAGGTTTTGAAGAGAGTTCTTTAACTCTAATGAAGCTGGGAAATTGATTAGCAATCCCATAAGTAAACACTATGATTTTGTTTGTAACTTCTTTGCTGTTAATTATTAAAGGTAAATTACAGTGCTAAAAAAAGTCTGTGGAAAGATTGTAGTTTGAAAAGTGTCTTTTCAGGTATGGTAATTTCCAGTGAAGCAAGAAGGGTGCTTAAGAAAAGGTTTTGGGGGGGACAGTTGGTAGATGAATTTTTAGATTGAAAAACCTGTGTTTCTGATCTATCTTGACTTCATTGATGCTGCTTACAGATAAAACATAAGCAGCTGAATTTTGAATATGACTTCAGCCATATAGAGGAGACATGAAGGTGTTCTCTGAATTTATTTAAAGGTTTGAGTATTAACAACTGAGCTGCTGTGCTCAAGGGTCTACTTCAAAGCCCATCAAAATATGTGGAAAAGCTCCTGTTGACTGTTGGAGCTGACCCACAACCATTCCCTACTTGCAGCTTTGTTGAAACAGATGAGTCCCAGCAATTTTTAAGCCATCTTTCTTCTTGTGATCTTCACTTGTGAGCATGATATTTCTGTTTGCAGACCTTAGACAGGATTATTACCAACACTTCAGCTGATAGACCAAGCACTCCTTGGAGGTGAAGGTGCTTAGTTCAAGTCCCAACAAGGACAAAGACCTTATGCCGCTTTGATTGCGAATCCTCACACTCTGTCAATATTTGGTGGTTCTATTTCTCATCTGTTGGAATATTGCCCTTTTCAGAAAAGCAAACATTTGCTCTTCCCTCATTTCAATATTGGGCTGTGAGAGAAAGGTGGTGATTACTGCTTCATAGCAAGTGCCTAAAATGCATCTAACTGCTGTTGGTTTTTTTTAAATGCCAACTTGTTTTTCTGCTTGGATTGCTGAAAATAATGTATGTATGCGTAACCTCTCTGTAACATATGCAGATGGAGGCCCTGACTAACTGTGAGGTTTTGGGAGTATTTTGGCCCAGTATTAAAAGGATTAATCATATATGTGAAGTTATGCATGTAGTTTCACTTTGCCAAACGTAAAACTTATCTGGCACCTACAATTTTATACTTGGGCCGATGTCCAAAAATAAAGAATGGTCAATAACAATTGCCAGCTACTCTGTCAAAGAACCGATTATCCCATTCTGTTTCTATCCCTCTATGCACATGTCAATAAATAATCACTCAGCCATGATCCTAATCAACACTCTCTGATTAAATGTGTGTCCTGAAAGCTTCTAAACTGTATGTGGTAACAAAGATCAAAATGCCTCTACTCATTTGTATTTCTTTCGATCTGTTAAAATACCTATTGAGGCCTTAAGTTGTTTGACTACACTTAAAGTGTACAATGGAAAATCAGTTAGTTGTTGCATGGACTGATCCAAACTGACACAGAAATACCCGTGCACCATATGAATGGTATAATAACACTAGGAAAGCGTCTCAGTATTGAATAATGGGATGGTGTGCTGCAAGTAACTGGATTGCTGTCTGTTTTGGAGCTCTTCAACTTTGAAAGTTGTACAAAGTGACTTTGTAGTTGCTCTTCACTGTAGAAGATTTATCATAAGCTCTGTTCTGCATGCAAATTATGCATCAAAACTTTAAGATAAATCCAAGATTTAAAAGAATTACTTTACAAACAGTAGATATAGTTAGTAGAAGATGTAGATAGAAATGAGTGGTTTACAAGACTGTGGGGTGGTTTTAGTGGCAGCATGTTCCCAGCACTGCCTGTAGATCCCCCCAGCCCACAACTATGCTGTTCTCCAAAATAATGGTCACTTCAGCACTTTGGTCCATATCAGAACTGCAGCAGGCAGCATCAAATGGGTTCTTGGGTTCTGGAAAGGAGAGCAGCTGTGGCTGCATGATTTCAAAGTGAAGGTGATATTTGTGTTTCTCCAGGTGCATGTCCTGCACTGCTGGGAAAAAAAGCAGTTGTTGAAAAAACTGTAGTGAAACAGTGTGGGTGTTCTTTCTAGGGACCCTTTGCACTGTCAGTGTGTTCACCACTGCTGTAAATCTTGCGTTACGATGTCAAGTATTGTGTGATGCATCTTTAATTTTGACGACGTGTTTTCCTTTGAATGTTCAAGAGCAGATGTCCTTTCAGTTTAGGAGTCAACATGTGGATGTTGGAAGAGTGGTGTAGGAATTGCTGCTGGAGCAAGAGACTGAGGCTTTGTAGGCAGAGAATGAAGTTTGCCAGAAGCACAATTTAATGTTAAATGTAAATGTAGGGCTGCAGATGGCATCCTCAGGTTTTGAGCATGTGAATTCAAGCTGCTGCTGGGATGGTTTTGAATTGTCTTCCAACGTGGAGAAGCTGAAGCTGCATAAATTGGACTTGGGTTTTGCTTTGTTTTGAGGAGAACAGCTTGCTCATTTTATAACTGACAGCATTTTGCACAGAAAAAATAAGTTCTCGCAAAGTTACCGGGGCAAGGCAAGGCTGTATAACAAGGTGGGGTTTTTTGTCTTACTGCATTATTTACTTGATTTGCCACGTTGTATTTCATGCAGCAGAAATAATTTAATTTGTAATGATCCTGAATTTCTATGAACTTCCTATGCCCAGCTTTCTATCAAACAAAATTACTTTTAAGTGCTGCTTTTTTATGACACTCCCAGAAAAAGCTGGGCTAAATAGCAGTATTCTACCTGATTGCATTTAGTTCTTTCAGTTGATGTGTTGGGTTTGGTTCTTTTTCAGTCTTTGCTCCAAATCGTTGCTGTGCAGTGTTAGCAACTGGTTCACCCCTGTCCCATCTGCATTTTAGTATAGTGTGAAGTATAACACTACCCGTTTTGTAAACCTATTCTTGAGATGAACAAAACCATTAAATATAACAGTTACGATATTTTGATTTGACAATGTCTCAAATGTAGTAAAATCCTTCTCTGTGCAGCACCAAAACCTTAGCTGTTGATGTTCATTTTGCCGTCTTTCCTGGTGCTTATATAAATGAGGTGAGGTACATCCATAGAAATCAGCTGTTTTAAATTCTGGAATGTAATAACTACCATGGTTTAAAAAGAGGTGAAAAAATATGGATAAGGTTTCTATTGCAGACTTTTTAGCTAATGCCCTTGAATCTACACTGTGCTGTTATTTTGGAGATCATTTGCTCCAATATGTTCAGACACTGATCTCAATTTTAAGGTAGTCTAGCTCTTGATGAGATCAACTTGCTTGACTGCAGTGGGAGTGATGTTGAATATATATATTTTATGCAAAGAAATATTTATCAGATCATTCTTTCAAAGATCCTTCTGTTTATAGTGCTTGGGACTTGCCTATTTCTTACTCTTTCAATTCATCTGGAACCCCTGCCTGTGGTAGAATCTGAGGTTATGTGGGCATAAATTAGGTATTTCCAGATGCTTTGGAGACTGGTCAGATCAATAGCCTTCACTGAGTTGCGAGACTTTTCGATCACAGTATGCACACAAAAGGAGTGTTACCTAAAACTTCTCAGACACATTAAACACGCGGCAAAGGTGCTGTTCAGGTAGTGTGCCCATGCGCAGTCAACGTAGCGCGCTTGTGGCGCTGTAGGCAGCCATACTGTTCGTGCGCAACACAGCCCGGGTCATGGCACAATTGTCCACAGCTTTGTGAAGCTGCATGACAAACTTCCACAAAACTTGCGCAGCCGTTGAGCGTGGGGGGCTGCGTAGCCTGCTAACTGTCTCAAAGCTCTCTCCTTTGTGTGCCGATGTGCGAAGATCAGCATTGCCGCGGGCAAGCTGGTTTGCAGGCTTGCTGAAGCAGTGGACACCCAGGTGGGGCCGCCTGCCCACCCGGGCTTGCAGTTTGCTGCCACTTCAAGCGTGTGAGCAGAACCCTGCCCCGGCACAGCAACAAGAAAGTGTGCGAACAGAGCCTGCCAAAAGTAAAGTGCGCAAAATGTGTGCACTTGTGCTGGGCTGTGCTCTATAAAAGAGGCTGCAGTCTGAGGGGGGGACCTCGTGGGAGACTGTCGAAGACCGCGGGGTAAGATCACAGGCCTCAGGGGAGACCTCCAAAGACTCCGTGTGTGATCACCGGAGACCCCAGAGGCACAGACCCCTGGGACACCTCGGATCCATGGTGGTGACTGTTTGCTCTCTTCTATCTGGACCTCTCGCTTGATTTCCCATCTTTCCTTCCTTCCTTTCCTATCACTGCTTTCTCTCTTTCCCCCAAAGAGTTAATAAATGGGTAGGCTTGGGACATCTGACCTCATTTGTGTCTTACTCTTGCTCGAAGGGATCGAACCTGAAACAAGAGGTTTGTCTGGCTGCCCCTGGCCTACCTGACTTGCCTGAGGTTGGCTAGAGAGCAAGGGGGCCTTCCTCTCATCCGAACAAAATTGGATCCTAACAGCTGAGAGAGTCTTGGAAGGGACCATGAATACTTCAAGTGTCTTTGTGCAGTCAAGGCACAGTTATTTCCATCAAGGAACAAGGAATGTATTTAAAATGTATACTCTTCAAAAGAGAAAGGCATTTTCTGGGCCTGAAGTCTGAAAACTGGTGTACAAATTTGACTTCATCACAGTGCACAGCTGTTTCCCCTCTCGTAGCAGGGATGTATAAGGGCACAGATGTCACCTGACCAGTATTAGTTCCTTCATACACCAGGAACCTATTTTGTTACTTGCTGTGTCACCTCTATAGTATAAGAACTTCTACAGAACAGAATTTGAGAAAAATCGTTTACAGAAGTTATTTTTATGGGAGAAGCTAGAGGGGGGTTGTTTTTATTTTAACTCTCTGAAAATAGCTTAGTTGTTCAGCAGGAGTTATTTTCAAATTAAGGTTGTCTTTTGGTTAAGTAAGATGTTTAAATGGTTCTTAAAGCCCCTTTTGTGTTTCATGAAAGCATAAAGCATATATTGTCTTTCTGATTCTGCGTTTTGCAAACCAGCTGCTCTCTTTGACTGCTGTATTAGGGATAGAGCTCACCGGCCATCCCATGAGACTGGGGAAATCTTAACTGCAATAATTTGTCTGATCTAAATAGAGGCCACGCTAAAACTGATTTGTGTGTGAGAGTGTGTGTGTCCAGAGGGTTATGCACAAAATATTCAGGACATTTAGCTTTAATTACTTTGGGGCAAGTTAATAGCAGTTGTCTCTGCACTGAATGTGGAAAATTGCATAATCTGAACATCCTTTGTGCCAAACTTGATGATGCTGTAGATGACATAATCAATAGAAAACCAAATATGAGCAGATCAATAATTTCAGATGGCTCTTCTGATTCAGAGAGAGGCACAGCATTGATTTGTAAAATAAGAGTATGGATGCAGCAGTTAAAATACGCTGTGTGTATACACATCAGATAACAAAATAATGTGAAATGCCCTCAGCCTCAATCAAAGGCAGATAGTAAATCATCAAACAGTAGCATGCATGCGTCCCCTCTGAAGCAGGAGGCTATGAAGCATGCAAATGAACACTGTAGCAATGCAGAATGAACTGTCTGAGAGAGAGAGAGAAAATAAAACCCAAAGATGTTCTTCATCAATCAGGAAGATGAACAGTCTTTGCTCCATGTTGTGTAGTTGTCCTGCACGATGCCACGTGAGAATTAAAAGTGCTAGAGGAACCATAGCAAAGCAAAAAGCGGTATCTGGTTTGATTTGCTACTGTGGCCATCTAAAAGCTTTAGCAAGCAAATTCAGACATGTTTTGGGAACTACTTCAATATGTAAAATGGGGAAAATTCAGCTTTCTTTCCTGATATATCCTGGTTCTTGCCAACATAGACATAGAGGGAGAAGATCTGTCTTTTAACTGGGCCACACTGATGTGCCAGAAATTTTTGTTTATTTTATTCTTGGACTCAATTCTTAGCCCAGGTGGTACAACCTTTCCTAGCCTCACTTCCCTAAATAGGTACCAGTGTTATGGGGACAGATGTCTTGTATGATTCCACTGTTAGTAGTGTATGAAGTGGGGAAATCCAACAAGAGCGCAGAAACAGGTATGGTCCAAATGGCATGCCAGTAGTAAACAGCAGCAAGCCTATAAGTAGGAAGTATCTGGATGCGAAAAAGATGTTGACACTGACCAAATAGTGTTAGAAGAATTGTATTATTCAAAAAAATAATAAAAAACCTCCAGTGTCCTATGGCACTTCAGTGCCCCTTCCTCACATCTGTGCCGCTGTGACTGTAACCATTGCTGTGTTTCTAGATAAGTGTATGGGTTTTAACGCTCCATAGGTAATACCTCTTCAGGTTTGGATACGTGTTAAGCTAAACTACAGATGGGGTTTGTGTGTGATGTGGGTTAACATGTGCAAAGGAAAGTTATGAACAGGCTTTATAAATTTCCTGCTCTGAATAACATGATTGAAATTGGGTATCTGGGGCCTATGTGAGATGGCACACCACAGAATTGCTTAGAATTGAATATCGATCTGCAGGTTTTCTGGCAGTTTTCATTTCAGGTAGGCGGTGGCACTCAATTATTAAGAACCATACATGCAGAAAGTTTCTTTCTTTCATTTGTGGTTTTGGAAAGTGGGGTTTGGTCTTCCTCAATGCCCTGCCGTGTTTTGAGCCAAGCATATTCTTCACATGCTTTTGGGAAAATTTTGTAACCAAAAGCTGTAACTTTCTAGTTGTCAGCTGCCTTTGCTGCAGTGAGGAAGAGAATGACCACCCTTTAAAGGGCAGATTTCGGGAGTTCTTTATCCTCTGGCAGAAAAGGTGCGAGGTGAGTCTAGGTAGTGACTGCAAGCCTGTACGCTACACAGCTGTACTGTTATGTCTGTGTATCAGTGGGGGCAGAGAATCATATGGACATAGTCTGTCTTGTCTAACCATGTAAGACCAGCCCATATTTAGGTTTAGAAGTCATACCAAATAAGCCCTGTCATTACGGTTATAACTTAACGTAATATAACTTAACAAGATTAGCCCCACATTGGGCTGCTGGGCGGGCTCAGACAGAGGAGACTTTGTAACACTTTGAGAAGGTAGTAAATAGCCTACTTCTGCAGCCTTTGCAAAGCAAATACCTGTGTGAAGTCCCTGTGAGATTTACCTGAGCAGAAACTGTACTTGAGGATTTGGAACCTTCTGTGCCTATGTTGATATGATTGGGAAAGCTAAAACCAAAATAATCCTTCCAAAACAACTTCCAAATAAGCAGGTTTAGTTATTCAGCCTTGCTTTGCATCTAAATGATATGTTGTCAAAGATAATGTTGTAGAGAGATGTTGAAGTATTATAAAAATGTTATTGAATTAAAATGCGAGCAAGATCCAGGCCCAGCCATTCTATAAATATCTTACTATGAAAGGCTCAGAGATGTTTCTCTTAGCAAATTTAAAATAATCATTAGAATCCTTCAGCAGATTGCTGTTAATTGGATTGAGAATTAAACAGCTTTGTATGAGTGCAAAGTTAATTAATAGCTCATTACTTTTTAATAAGGCAAATTCATTTGGAAATAAGATGCTGTGGAGTTTAGCACACATTTGATATGAGATTGGGAATATCAGCCATTCTTTTTGTGGGAGAAAAAATTATAATTAAGTTGTGAGGGTTGGCTGGTGGTGGGGGAAATGGAAAGGAATAAATTGATTTCTAAGTCCCCAAAGGGCTCAAGCCCTTGAGATCTCTCTGTCTCGTGCAGCTGTGGAGCACTGGGCAGAGTCTCCTGACCCCCTGCTGCTGCTGCTGCGGAGTTCGCTGCTTTAGAAAGGTGAGGTAATGCAGAGCAATAACGGGAATCTAAGAAGCCCAAAAGCATTACATAGTTAAATTAAACATTTGAGGAAAAAAAAGGCATCCTTTTTCAAAAGTGCCTCCTACATACCAAAATGTTTGTGGCTTTTTTCCTTTCCTTGGTGGTGTGGTTTAACCTGGCAGGCAGCTGACCACCACACAGCTGTTTGCTCACTTCCCCCCCCTCCCCAGTGGGCTGGGGGAGAGAATCAGGAAAAAGTAAAACCTATGGGTTGAGATCAAGACAGTTTAATAGAACAGCAGAGGAAAATAATAATAATAATAATGACAAAAGAACACCCAAACCAGTGATGCACAATGCAATTGCTCACTACCCGCTGACTGGTGCCCAGCCAGTCCCCAAGCAGCGGTCACTGCCCCTGGCCAACTCCCCCAGTTTATATACTGGGCATGACGTCATATGGTATGGAATAGCTGGGGCCAGCTATCTTGGCTGTGCCCCCTCCCAGCTCCTTGTGCCCCTGGCAGAGCAGGGGAAGCTGAAAAGTCCTTGACTGGTGTAAGCCCTGCTCAGCAGCAAGTGGACTATCAGTGAGTTATCGACATTCTTCTCATCCTAAATCCAAACCACAGCGCTGTGCCAGCTACTGGGAAGAAAATTAACTCTATCCGAGCTGAAACCAGTTGGCAAGTATTTACCTTTCCCAGTATCTTCACCAGAACTAGCTCCCTCTCTCTATTGCTTCCTCCTTTCTGATCTCTGGCATCCTCTGCCTGCTTCCATCTGCAGAAGGGGTCTTGCTTCTATGACTTTTCCCAGTCCAATACATTGTCCACATACCTCTCATGCCTCAAATGTGCTGGTTTTGCTTCATACCTGCAATATAGGGGAAAAAAGGACCTGCACCTCAATTTTTGTTGTGCCTTTAACTGCTTTTATTTATGCCATGTAAGCTGTAGAATAATGGAATTGTTTAGGTTGGAAAAGAACTTTAAGATCACCAAGCCCAACCGTTCCCCTAACCCTGCCATCCCACCACTAAACCATGTCCCTAAGCACCTCATCTGTCCAGCTTTTAAATACCCCCAGGGATGGGCTCTCGACCCCTTCCCTGGGCAGCCCCTTCCAGAGCTTAACAATCTTTTGAGTGGAAAAATTTTTCCTAATGTCCAACCTAAACCTCCCCTGGTGCAACTTGAGGCCATTTCCCCTCATCCTACCACCTGTTACAGGAAAGAAGAGGCCAACCCCCACCTCACTACAGCCTCCTGTCAGGTAGTTTTAGAGGGCAGTAAGGTTGCCCCTCAGCCTCCTCTTCTCCAGGCTGAACAACACCAGTTCCCTCAGCTGCTCCTCATAAGACTTGTGCTCCAGACCCCTCACCAGCTTTGTTGTTCTCCTCTAGATGTGTTCCAACAATGCAATGTTTTTCTTGTAGTGAGGGGCCCAAAACTGAACATGAGATTCAAGGTGTGGCCTCACCAGCACCGAGTATAGGGGCACGATCAGTTCCCTACTTCTGCTGGCTGCACCATTCCTGATACAAGCCAGGATGCTGTTGGCCTTCTTGGCCACCTGGGCACACTGCTGGCTCATATTCAGCCGCCTGTTGACCAACACGCCCAGGTCCTTTTCTGCCAGGCAGCTTTCCAGCCACTCTTCCCCAAGCCTGTAGCGTTGTGTGGGGTTGTCGTGACCAAAGTGCAGGACCTGGTACTTGGTCTTGTTGAACCTCGCCCAATTGGCCTGGGCCCATGGATACAGCCTAGCCAGGTCCCTCTGCAGAGCCCTCCTCCCCTCGAGCAGATCCACACTCCCGCCCAACTTGGTGTCATCTGCAAATGTACTGAGGGTGCACTCGATCCCCTCATCCGGGTCATTGATAAAGATGTTAAACAGAACTGGCCCCAAACCTGAGCCCTGGGGGGACACCATTTGTGACTAGCTGCCAATTGGGTTTAATGCCGTTGACCAGAACTCTCTGGGCTTGGCCATCCAGCCAGTTTTTTTACCCAGCGAAGAGTACATGTGTCTAAGCCATGAGCTGCTAGCTTCTCTAGGAGAATGCTATGGGGGACAGTGCCGAAGGCCTTGCTGAAGCCCAGGTAGACAACATCCACAGCCTTTCCCTCATCCACTAGGTGGGTCACCTGGTCATAGAAGGAAATCAGGTTGGTCTGAGGATGTGTTTTGTTCCAGTGGTCCTGAAGGAGGCCTGGAAAGCAGCTAGGCTGGCCCTGGTTCCTGCATATCAGAAATTGAGAGGCTGTTTTCACTGTGTGGCGGATCTGGAAAGGATGCAGTAGCCTGTTCGTGCTCTGGTAGCGTGTGCTATGTTTTTGTAGCAGGTTGGTTGAGCAAGATGTCAAATCATGCCGAGTAAAAGGCCTGCTGAAAGTCTGAAGTATCTTTGTCAACACTTACCCTTACTGGTATTCAGTAAGTTTTTATGGAAGACAACATGTTAATCTGTCAAGGCCTGTTATTTCAGTCAACATGGGTTTATGGATGAATTGTATTAGTTTTCTTTAATTCTTGATTAATTGAGTTTTGAGTATCAGCTGTCCAATTATTTTACCTGGGATTGATGCCAAGTTGACAACTCTGTAGTTGCTCGGGTCACTTAATTTGCCCTTTAAAATAAATAAAAACCCCACCCAAACTCTACTGCACTTCTAGGCTGTCAGGTTTTGCTTTTTACTCAGTAAATAAAAGTGATTCACATAATTTCTTTATCCCACGACCACCCCTTACACACACACACACACACACACACCAGGGGCATTTCTGAAGTTCTTGTGTTCTAAAGCTACATTTCTTCTCTCTTTCCCCATTTGCAGGGGGACAGTACATGGTAGGTATCTTCCCTTGCAGGGGAAGCATTTAAGAAGCGCCACTTCTCTGTGTGCATGGATTCAGAAATCTGTTTTCTTTCATGTTCCTTTTTATTTTCTTCACTGGCCATGGTTAGCAAAGTGGTTTCCTGTCATGTTGATATACAGTTAACACTTTGTACCATTTATTAAACATGCTTGTTTTTAAAAATCAATTTTTTCCCTTTTTTCCCATCCCAAGTGAAGTCAGAGTATGTTCACTATCTGCTTTCCTCTCCTCCACCCCTTTTCTCACCAATAAAATACAACTGAAGTAAAACTTAGCCAAGTGAAAAGTCTATTACGATGGCTATAAAGAAATCTTTATTGCTACTTGATACCTTTGAGGGGAAGGAAATCCCCTTTATGTTACCTTGCCATGGCTGGCCCTTCTGGCTCGTGCTGTGCAGGATCTGGCCATCCAGCACGACCAGCAAGTTGGTTAACAAGTTGCTTTTACAAGCAATAACTGGAAATGAATAAAGAGTGCAAGATTATTGTTTTTATGGCTTCCTGAACTATGGCGTTTGGGAAAAGGTAGGAGATTTGAGAACTGGATTTAAAAAAAGATGGTGCCAAGTCTGAAAGCTGGAGAGGGTCTCGCCTGGTATCTTTAGGGAGTTACAACTCCAGTTAAAAGCTGAGCATTAGCAGTAGCTATTTTTAGAGGAAGAACAAGGAAAGGAATTTAAATACTAAGAAGCAGTTTTGTTCCTGAATCAAATAAAGCTTCACTAGAATCCCCCTGTGAATTGTTGTATCAGTTAAGGAGCTGTACGAACTGATAAATACCTGACTATGCATTTTTGACTGCCTCCATCATTTCTGTCCCTATGGCAGGCACAGCAGGTCCCGAGGGTTATACCTTACAGATGGATCCATCTGGGCACTGACCTTAGAGGTTTCCAGTGATCAGTGGCTTGTCATTTGAAATCTCTGCTTAAAAAATTTTTAGAGAGCACTTAAAGACTTTTACCATCCCACCCCTCAGTTTATCTGTTACTAATATCTTGAGAAATGTTATAGAAATCACTGGGTTAGAAATGTAGTTAAGGATTTTCAATATTACCTGTAGACAGGGGAGGTTGGAAATACCCTAACCCCCTCTAGGCTTGCTTAGAAATAATTAGGTCAGAACAAATGCCTGAACCACACAGCTGATTTTTTTTCAGCTGTTTCTAGGCTGTGCAGACTTATTTCCAGGACAGAGCACCCTGTTCCTAGCAGTTTTCTAAACTGATTTTGGAGCGTGCAGGTGAAGTGATGGTCGCTGTAGCAGTGATCCCAGCCAAAACGTTGTGTTATTAATAATTTGAGTGTTCTCTAATTGAACCTGCATTGTTGTAGTCACCTAATCAACTTGACTTAGATGGCAGCAGGATTGGGGGGGTTTGCCTTTAACATTAGGATTTCACCAGTCTGTGCTCAATCTTCTTTTACTCACCAGGGTAAATGCCATGTGCCTTTTCCATTTAGAACTCTGCAGTACTCATCGCTGCCTGCTTTACTGCCAGAAGAGTTGTGCTAAAGCCTGATGTAATAATCCACAGGTCCATAATTGCCATCTAGTGCAGTCACTGTTTTTACTTATTAACATGTTGTTTTGCTCCAGTGGTAGGGAGATACGATAGTTCAAAGAACTAGGGTGCACCTTCAGGTACAGTTATCCAATTAGTGCAGGAAAGAGTTGAGAGGTTGCATTTTGGGATTCAAAAAGCAAATGCGACCCTGATTACTGCTGCAGGTAATGGCAGTGCAGGCACTGAGAAGTTGGTTAATGCAGCTCTTACTGCTTAAAAAAAAAAGACACTGACCAGGCATCAGTATCACTTACAGGCTTTCTGAGGCATGAAACCCAGCTTCCTCTAAACAACTTTATTTTTTTTATTTGAAGATATTTTAAAATAAGCTGAAGATCCACTGACATTCTTGATTCAGAGGTTTCATTTCAAGCTAAAAGAGCTTGAAATAAAAATGTTTGTTTGTATTCCTGTAATATTGCAAATAAAATCAATGCATCTCTAAATGTACTAAAACAGTAGCCTTAAAAGATTGAGGAAATTTTCTCAACATAAGCAAGCTGTTTATGAAATGAAAGTCCATGAAGGCTATTAATTTCTGCAGCCATTTGTTATCACTTACTTTTGACCAGTCAGAGAAAAATCTTTCTTGACCGCTAAGCCATTGCAGAGACTATCTTGTGAATAAAAGGGTGGATATTTTCAGTTCTTTTCTGGGTCGTATATTGTTTGCCTTAAGAATGATGGGCATTCCCAAACTTTGGCTGGTTTGTGCAGATGTAGTTTAGAGGCAAATTTTATTGCTGTTAGTGTACTTTGTGCTATCTTAAGTGCTTGCTGCATCCTGGCTGCTTTTTGGAGCACCTTTTCCAACAGACATGTCTGGGGAGGAGCAGCACTGACCTGGAGGGCGGGACGAGGGAAGGACGATGCTGCAGACTTCATCCTCTTATGGCTAAAATGTAAGGACGTTACTTCTGCTGCTCTGGGAAGTGGTCTTTAACCAAGGATCAGAAAAAAATGGTCGAAGGTCTCAGTGTTTCCTCTATTAATGTTAATAGGTTCAAGATCTTCATAAAACTGATATTTCCTGGAGTCTTCTTGCTCCCTCTTAACTGCTCTCTTGGTGCCATAGGGTGGCTGCAGCAAGTGGGTCAGGCTGTCTGCGTGTTTGCTGAATGGTCCTGTGTAGCTCACCAGGGCAGTTTTAGGTGCCAATGTAGGTACCTAACCTAGGTAGTTCCACCAGCGGTGTCTCTGCCTGTAATCAAGTCGGGGCAGGAATGAGGCGGTCATTGGGGCAATAGTGATCCTACTTGCTATAGCAGCACCTTTTTTAGAGGGAAGGTGGTGATGAAGTGTGGCCTGAGCTTTGTTTCGGGCTCTTTCCTGAGACCCAGGAGGGAAGAAGTAGAGGCAGCAAGCTGGCTTTTGCCTTAGAGAAGAGTTAATTGTGTGTGATCATCAGCAGTGGTGAAAAATAGACATACAGGTGTGAAACAGTCTGCTGCTGTGAATTGGCTTTGGCAGAACAGCCTGCGATTAAAAAATCTGGGTTACCATCCAAATCATCTCTCAATTTAGGGGTTGACAAGATCCTTTCCTTGGCGATATGTTTAAAAACCTTGTGAAAACCTAAATGACTAAACCAAGTTTTTTTCTCTCTTTATCTGTAGAGTATCTGGTATTTGCTGCAGGATTGGGATTTTCTTGATTTGTTTGAAGATGTTATGTTTCTTTTGAGGTTTTGTGACTTGTGGTAAACGATAAGTTGACAATAAATTCGGGCTCATCTTTCTGATTCTCAGCTTCCTTATTGCAGCTCCTACTAATTATAGTAGGAACTTAATCCATGTAAACTCTCTGAAGAAATCGAGTTGTAAGTATTGTAAACTAAAACATCCTACAAGCAAATGAACAGAAATTATAGTATCTGATATTTCTAGCGAGGCTATGGAAGGAGGTGGCTGAGAGTTGGTTTGATTTTTTTTAAGCTCCTGTCATTTTTGTTATGTTTTTAATACATACACAAGCCACAAGTTGTACATGTAAAATGCATTTTGCATTGGTGTGAAGATAGCAACACTGCTTTTATTTACTTTGATTTTGGAAAATGAAATTCTTTTGAAATGTTTTTCAAGAGGAATTGGTAACAAATTTGTAATATATCTCTCTGCCTGAAGCAAGTGTCTTTTAAGGTGATGAATAGCTGGAAAGATGAAATTTGCACCTTCTGCAGACTGTTTTCCACCACTTACCTCCAGACGTGTATAAATCTTCCAATATTTTCCCCCCAGTATTGCTGTGAGATGTCTCAGTCTTTTATCTGGCATTTTCATTATGTTTCAGGAATGTTCGAGAACAATTGTATTTTATATCAAGGAATGTAGCCAGAAGATGGGCTTGGTCGCTGGTTTCCTCATAGGTTAGCCTCATCTGCTCTCTATTTCTGATCTTTTTCATAAAAGGCCAGCTTTTATTCATTTTAAGACATTTAAATCTGTATTAAGGAAACCCAGTTTTCATAAATCCACTGGTCACAAACTTCTGCTCGTACTGTACATCATCAGTCCTAAAGTGATACAGCGGTTGCAAGACCCAGTTATCTCTAGGGAGTTGTGGGTGACATTGGATGTCATTTTGATTTGTCCATAGTTTTGGTGATTTTGTATTGCAGTGTCCACCATGTTTCATTTCGTACAGCTTTTTTCTTTTTAATCTTAAAGAAAGTAAAGAATAACAATTGTGATGAGTAATAATAATGATTGAAGTTGGCACTCTATGAATTAGAAAAAAGGAGTTCAAAAGCATAGGTGGCTTTTCTGTTCTATAGTAGCCTCACAGTCAAAGGGAAGCTGCGTCTGTGGACATAAGCTGTTGTCTTCCCATTAGAGCTGAGTGCCCACAAATACCATGTGGCTGGTATCCAGCTGACAGCCACTTATTAATCCCATACTGTTTCCAGGATTGAGCCACAAGGTGACATGTAGGGTAAGGCTGAGGAATGGTGTAGAGTCAGAAAGTTGAATGAATACCACTTAAGATCTGTTCTAGCTTCCTATCAAACCTCCTTTCCAAAAGGGGCAAATAAGATGATGCTGCTTTAAGAGAGAATCATGGCACTGGGGAAAAGATATTTTGCTTCAAGGAAATACATTTGAATAGGTGCTAGGTTAAATAACTGAATCATTTATTTTGAGAAAAAGGTATAATTTTGTGTATTTTGCATGTATATTTTTGGTCCTTTTCTTATTTATCTAAATAGTCATAAATTTTTTTAAGGAATTAAAGGAAACATTAGGTTTTGTCCATGTCAGGCAATGCGGTGCTAGCTCTGTCAAAAGGCTTCATTTATTTCTCCTATGCATTTATTAGCTGAGCTTAGTTTCAGGCCTGGGCATTTAAAGAAGAAAACGTACCATAGATACCTACAAGCAGCATCAAACTTCAACCCCTGATTTAACCATTTGGACCAGCCAATGTGCCTGCCCTGGCTGAGTGTTGCACTGCTGATGTGGGTGGCTGCTCTCCAGCCACATCTGTACCCGAAAGTCCTTGTGGGGCTGTCCTCTGACACCAGCAGCTCTCAGTAACTGCTTGGCAGCCCTGGGCATCTGCTTTTGGGGGGAGAAAGACTCTGTATGTTGTTGTTAATATTCTGACAGCAGCCTTAAGAATGCTCCTTTTCTGGTTTGAGAAACTTCTATGTCTATGTGTGAAATCTTGGTGTGGTAGATTTTATTTTTTATTTTATTTTTTTTAAGATATACTTTTAAATAAAGTAATAGTTTTCTTGTATATTTTTTGGTGTATTTTGGAGAGGCAGCATGCAGGTCATTTGAAAGCTGCAATCAAAGCCAAAGAGAAACAAAATCCAGACAAATAGATTTAAAATTGCTGTTTCTTGAGACCTGTTCTCCTGGGATTTTGGGTGACGCATGGTCAGTGCTTGTGGTTAGCTTTCATAGAACAGGGGAGGTGTTGAAGTCCCAAGCTGAATGGCTTTATGAACTAAATTTTGTATGAATAAGTGTCTTTTGTGATGCTCATAACTGCCACAGGTGTGTTTGATCTCCAGCAGGAACAGAGACAGATTCTGGGGGAGAATTCTAGGTGGAAATGAACTTTACTCGTGTGCAGGCAGAGCTGCCCCTCTGCTGCATGGCGGCTGTTTGGCTGAGTGGGGCCTCTGGAGTGTGAGCTGTGCAGTGAGTGGCAGCACCTGTGATACAGGGATGCTTCAGACAGAGCAGCTGTTCTTTCTTCTCTATTTTGCTGGGCAGGGCAGATCATTGGTGATTCATGGAATAGAAATGGTGCCCTGAAATTTTAAAGCAGAAATAATGGGAGTCAAGGGGTTACTAAATTTTGCACCCTTGTGGAGTAGAGATGGTGTACAAGAAATGTGCATAACTAAGCAGTTGCTTTTATAAAATAAGGGGTTTCCATTCAAAATGGGCAAGGACAAAAGTGATGTTGCCCAAGTACTTTCCTGCCTGAATGCATTGTCCAAAATGTGTGCTGTCTGATTTAACAAGTCCTTCTGCCTTTCAGTCTCATAGTCCTCTGCCTCTGTGTGGTGATTATTTTTTTTTTTCAGATGCATTTATGTGTTCAAAGCTGAGAACAAAACAGATGTTGATTTATCCCATCTGGAAGGGGAGCTGCCTCCCTCCTCCTTCTCCCTCATTGAGCTCCCCACAGTGCTGTCTCTGCCTGACTGAACATGTCCATTTATACCTATTTAGCACTACTGACAAGATAGCTAACCTGCCTTTGATAGATTTTTGGCACTCCCCACTCCGCAGCATCTTATTTCTTCTCTGTTGAAGCCTTTGACAGTTTAAGGATTTGATCTACCTTTTCTTTCCACGTGGAGTAACTTTATTGCAATTCAGAGCAGGTACAGCTGATGCTCTCTGTGTTCTTGCAAATGGGAACTATGATGCCAAATACCACAATAAGCCAGCTGATGCAAGGCATGGGTGGCTGTGGTGGGTCATATTTGATAACAGCATCTTACAGAAACATTGCTCTATAATAGCGGGTTTGATCATCTCATAACTTTTAAACAGTCTGTCTTGGACATGCTGCTGCTATGAATCCTCTTGTGTCAGCTTTGTAGCTACTTTGGGGAGGGGAGGAAATCCTTTGCTGTAAGTCTTATGATAGCTCTGATCTTGCTCAGCAAACCGCCCAAATGCCTCGTGTGCTGTATGCCAGAGATCACCAAGAAAAGGAGCTGCCAGAGATCACCAAGAAAAGGAGCTGCTAGGTCTTCTCCATATCAGTAGTGGGTGAGGTGGAGGAGGTGGGACCTGCGAGCTGAGCAGGACCTCCAGGAGGGAGGCTCTGGCGTTTGTGGGAGAATGGGTCAGGTCAGATAGACTGGTTTCAGCTGCTCAGGGCCAAAGACCTCTTCCTTCTCCATCTTAACCTTTAATTGTTCTTGGGAACAAAACAAAAGCTCTTCCAGAAGAAACACCACATCACCATTTGCTCTGGATAATTCAGGAAGGATTTTGCTGAATGGGTTTGTAATGTTCCTTCCCAAAAGCCTTTTACTGTTTTTGCTTGCTCTTGGTAAAAGGACCATGAAAGGATTTAACATAGAAAGCTGGCTGATGTGTATTGGGGGTAGGGATTAAATTAATGATCCCAAATTTAAGGATGCTACTTATCTTTCGGCTTCTATTGCAGTCTTCAAATAAATGAAATTCATGAGCTTTATTGGCTTATAAAGCATCAATAATGTTCCCCTTGGCAGGCTTTTGTATGTGTGTCTGAGTGTGTGTGTGTGGTGGATAGAGGGAAATGTAATCTCCCAAGTTATCAAACTGTTTTACAGTGTTATTCTGAACTGCAGAAGCCCTTGGGAATATTTATGCCTCTCCAGGGTCTTATTACCACAAAAATTATATGTGTATTTTATGGGATAGGAAATATATTGTATTTATTTCTGATAATAAACAAAACAGAAATATGAGCTCTTACAAAAAGAAAAATTATAGAGGATGCTTTTGGAATTATTTCAGTTGTTACATCTCTTAGTGATGTTTTTCCCCTTGACTCTTGACCCTTCCACCCTCAGACAGTTCTTGGGTTCATTTGCTTTTCTTCCTGTTTGGTTCTGTCATGTGAGCTGGATGCTCCTGCTCATCGCCCCTTGTCATCCCTGCTCCCCAGGTTGTGCAAGGGCAGGCAGCTGCCCAGGACCCTCAAAAGAAACCCATGGGTGAAGGGATAGACAGGGTTGAATAAATTTTCCCCAGATAAGTTGGTACAGCACCATGAGAAGAGTTTGCAGGCCACATAGACTTCACTGGGAAGTGAATAGCTTGTTGGATTGCAAGAGCAAACACTTCTGCTATATATTTTTGCTCTGGGCTCTTCCTCAGGTTGTATATATCCTACCTCTGCCTATGAAAGGATTGTTTAATGATGTGAGGTTGAACTGTGGACCAGGGTTCACTTGCCTTTTCTTCAGACTTTTTGCCAAATCTTGGATAACCAAGGTCTCTCGGAGCTATCAGAAATGCCTGCTGAGGCCCTCTGTGTTTAGGCACCTGCCTATCTTGACAAATCTGAGCTGTGGTACTTGTGATTTATTTACAGGTGTGCTATCAGAATAAAAGTTCTTTCATGTCCAAGGATCTAGGCAAATTAATAAATATCTTGATATGGTCAGGTGCTATGTTCATGGGGGGACTATATAATTCAATGTAGATATAACTTACTGTTGTAAGTGCCTATACACCAGATCACAGATGTGTTCCCTGTCCCAGACAGTATGCAGTCATAGAGGTCACTCTGAGAACTAGGGTTTGGAAGTTTCAGTGGTGCCAGTATCTTTGGATTTCACCTATGTGAGGGGGTTAAATCAAGTATACGGGCGGTGTCGAACAAACCTGCTCAAGTGAATCATAGAATTGTTTAGGTTGGAAAAGACCTTTGAGATCACCAAGCCCAACTGTTACCCTAACCCTGCCATCCCACCACTAAACCCTGTCCTTAAGCACCTTGCCTGCCCTGCTTTTAAATACCCCTAGGGATGGGGACTCGACCCCTGCCCTGGGCAGCCCCTTCCAGTGCCTGACAGCCCTTGTGGGGAAGATATTTTTCCTGATGTCCAACCTAAACCTCCCTTGGCGCAACTTGAGGCCGTTTCCTCTCATCCTACCGCCCGTTCCCTGGGAGCAGAGACAGACCCTCCCCCCGGCTCCCCTCTCCTCTCAGGCAGTTGTAGGCAGCAATAAGGGCTCCCCTCAGCCTCCTCTTCTCCACGCTGAACACCCCCAGCTCCCCCAGATGCTCCCCAGCAGCCTTGGGCTCCAGACCCCTCCCCAGCTCCGGTGCCCTTCTCTGGACATGATCCAGCCTCTCCAGGTCCTTCTGGGAGTGAGGGGCCCAACCCTGAACCCAGCATTTGAGGGGCGGCCTCACCAGTGCCCAGGACAGGGGCATGGTCACTGCCCTGCTCCTGCTGGCCACACCAGTCCTGATACAAGCCAGGATGCTGTTGGCCCTCTTGGCCACCTGGGCACACTGCTGGCTCATATTCAGCTGCCTGTTGACCAACACCCCCAGGTCCTTTTCTGCCGGACAGCTTTCCAGCCACTCTGCCCCACGCCTGTAGCGATGCGTGGGGTTGTTGTGACCCCAGTGCAGGACCCGGCCCTTGGTCTTGTTGAATCTCACCCAATTGGCCTTGGTCCATTGATCCAGCCTGTCCAGATCCCTCTGTAGAACCTACCTACCCTCTAGCAGATCAACACTCCTGCCCAATTTGCTGTTGTCTGCAAACGTACTGAGGGTGCACTCGATCCCCTCATCCAGGTCGTTGATAAAGATGTTAAACAGAACTGGCTCCAATACTGAGCCCTGGGGAACACCACTTGTGACCAGCTGCCAACTGGATTTAACTCCATTCACCACCACAAATGGTTCCTCTTAATTCGCTCTAGGTTTTGTTGTGTGTGTGGCTGTAAAAACCAGTTTGCTCCACAAGTGACAAATATACGTGAGTATGTGAAAGGAGCGTTTAAAACCAGTTTTTTCTTTTTCATTGTATCTGATGTAAAATTTGCCTTTTATGAAACTTACAGACATGTCTTCTGTTAATTTAAGATCATAATTATCACTTGCTTTCAAGACTGTGACACTCACTTGAAAGTTAGGAAGAACAGGAAACATCCTCTTCTAGATTATTACTATCTGGGGTACAGAGTTGGGGGAGTAGGAGATGTTAGCTTTTTAGGTGCATGGGTGTGGCCTCCTGTGTTTTGCTTATGTATGTAATGCCTGACTTACGAAAATGAAAGTGAGAGCGCCCTGTACTTTCTTTAAAAAATGGAAAGCTGCTACATACCAGATCAGGGAATATATTGTATTCATCCACTAGGTGTGCTGATGAGTAAGTCTTACTACTGCACCAAAGACAATACTCACCTTGTCATTGATGGTTTTTCCAGTTGACTCTGCCTTTTAAATTGATTTTTTTGTGGATGCTGAAATCAAAAGGGAAAAAAAAACCCAAACAAACAAAAACTGGACCATTCCTTACCAGAATACGAAAACAGCCGAGGGAGTTACTTTCTAGCCTGGCCTGCGGCCCTGAGGTCCCCAGGTAACACGCGTGGATGGTTGTGTTTGCTGTAGTGACACTAGTGATGAAGTTGGGATAAGCCCCTATAGGATAAGGCAAGCTGGCTTTAGATAAACATTTTATTAAGAAGTTTACTTAGTTGCTGCTACAATATTATGCTATCACCAGGACTTAAAGGACTGTTCTGGCAGTAGGGGCTGCTCCTTTGTTTTTCCTAGCTCAGTTTCTCTATAAATGCTGTTCAAAGTCCTTTCTTCCCAAGAGACCCTAATTATTTTTTAGAAATTGTTCAGTATTTTCTGCACTTCTTTTACCATGGAAGTGCAGCTACCAGAGAGTGAAACACAATTCCTGCTCTGTCAGTGTAGAGCTGCTCTGCTTTTGCTCTTGTTCCCACTGGCTTCAGGCTCGCCAGCCAGCTCTGGATTGTTCCTTCTGCTGTTGAAAGGCATTGCGCTAGCAATCCTAATTAGGAGTGCCATGAACCACAGTTAAGAACAGAGGAGCTAACTAGGACAAACAAATGTGCAAGTGACAGTGTAATTGAAACTGCAGGGGAGTGTAGCAGGAAGAGTTTGCAAATGTCAATGAGAAATTCAGCAAGGGCATTGAGGGAAACTATTACTCTTAAAATTTGCAGTAGGAGTTTCATCAATGACCATAGGCAGTCAGGACCTCTGCTGAGTCTTTCATCCATTTTTAATTAGCTGTTCCCTTCTGACTGATGCCTGTCTCTTGCAAGCTCTTCTAACAATCTTCATCTATCCCAGCTGCTGTTTTGGCTGAACTGACCCTTTGGTGTCCCCAGCTGTCCCCATGGTTGTTCTTGCAGAGATGCCCTTTCTTGTACAGTCCCATGAGCTGCCCGGCCTGTACATAGTTGTTAGTGTGGGTAAGGTGGATGCAAGTTCTGGAATTCAGTACTAATTAAGTTCCTGGACATGAACTGCTTCACAAACTCCACTTAGAGGATTTGTCTAATTGACTGAGGAAATAGTTTGAAGTGGAAGAACATTTCTTTCCATTAATGTTCAAATGAACTGCAAATTACAGAACTTTGAAGCCTCCATATTTCCTTAAGATAAAAGCTTTTTAAAAAATGGGAATTGAACTTTGTTTTAAATCAGAGAGAGATGCATTTATATGTGGTGGGGGGAGGGATTTTAAGTAATTTTCTGCATGAATAATTTGAAAGCTGCTGATGACTAGTGAAGAAGGGTTGTAACATTACTCAGTCTTAGACTGGGGAATATATATAATTTTTTTTCTTTTTATAGAATGGGAACTGATGAGAGAGAGAGAGAAAGAAAAGAAGAAATTCCCTAGGCTTAATAAATGTCTCAGCATCTGAGCTGATGGAGAGTTGTTCCCTTTATGCAGTTGCGGATATTAGCGGTATCTAAGAGCTACCTTGCTATCATGATGCAGTAGCAGAATTAAGGTGTGGAGTGCAAAACATAGATGTTTTATGGGATGAAATATCGGGGGAGAGGGAGCTACTAAGCTCAAAATGGGAGGGAAGGGGCAGGGCTACCTGACAAGTGTCTGTTTTCCTTGTGACCCTTCGGAGAAGTATACAAGATCTCCAAAGGTCTTATACAGATTGTGCAGTTAAATCAAGGTCTGACACCAGTTAAATTAGTGTATGTCAGCTGAACTGTGGTGGTTGACTTGTAGCAAATTCAGGATACCGTTGTATGTCTCTCCCATGGTAGATCGTTAAGCTGTGCTGTATCAACTCACATTCGTTGTGAGCCGAGCGTGTTCACATGCATCGTTACTGTGTGGTAGCCAAGGTAAGGCAAGAGCTGTCTAGAAATAGATGTAGGTGATTCTTTCCTTTCATCTCCTCCACACTATTCCCCTGCTAATGTAGACTAATACAAAAATCACAGAACTGTCAAACCTACTGAATAGTAATACTAGCTCTTCTGCTTTTGGGCTATGTTGTGTCCACTCTGCAGTAATGGTGTAGCCATGGGCAAGAGGTAGTGGTCTAAACCTAATTTGCATATTTTAATCTACTTTTCTTAGGATTCTGCTCTTACACATAGCTGGCTGCTTGTGGTCTACAGTGTGTATATGCCTCAATATGGTTAGTCATTATTAGGCAAGAAAATAAATATTTCTCTTAACGGGTTGTCTTGTTAAATTGTGGTACGCATTATCCTCCATATTTAATAGCAACGGACCTTGTACCAACAATTCCACTGCACTAACTATAACAAACTAAAAACGGCTTTGGATCGAAGGAACTGCATAAACATATACATGCTTACAGTGTAAAAAAAAAAAAAAGTGGAGCCAGTACATTAAGGTGATAACTTATTTTATAGATGCGTCATATAAACTGATATTAAGCTGTATATTGGACTTCTGAAAATAGTCTTTGTTCTTGGACTTTTGTCTGTTCCACATTGATGGAAACTAAGAGCCAGTTTTATTACTAAGAAATTTGTCAGATGTTTCTTCTCTGTGGAGGACTAAACCTTGCTCAAAGAGTTGGGATTTTTTTAGCTCCTGGGAACTAGATTTTACTAATACTGATTAAAACAGTTGAGTAGGACCTTTAAAAAGAAAACTGAGCAGGTGGTGTATGTTTTTGTGGCAGAGACAATGCTGGAGATCACCTCGTGGATAAAATAAATTTGTTTTTAAGAACGTCTGTGATGATTAACTCATCTGATGAAGAGATTGAAGAATGTGTGGATATCTCTCCTCCTATGCTCAGTTAGGAGCTGAAGAGGTAATGATGCTTCAGTTTAAGCATTTGGCATGAAAGAACAGAGGGAGGTGGATGATGTAGATGTACAGTCATGGACTGATGCAAGAGGAGACCACTGCCAGAACAGGCTCACTTTTCTCTTCCATGACCCTGTTGCATAGTGATGGAGTAACTCTTGAAGAAGGCCACAAAAACTACTACTATTTTACCAATTCCCTTTTCTTTTTAATCTAGATTACCTATGGAACATTTTCAGTATAAATGCTGTTATTCTGCTATGAAGGACACTTACTAAGATCTATTCAATGTACTTTTTAAGTTTCCCAAAGCTGCAGTATAGTCCTGCAATTTGCTCCCCATCTTCATATAATTATATAAGAAATAGAAGTGTTCCATATAATATGGGTTTGTCCTAATAATACCCTTGTATTGTTTTCCCCCATCTGTTTTACAGCCATTATATTTCTGTGCAGAGTCATATATAAGGAATAGAGTCTTTACTTACAGCTAATGTAGATATTCTCAGGGGATATAAATATCATGACACTTTTTCTGGAAAGGGTAACAGATGGCATCTAGCCACATACATGCTTTGATTTTCTGCAAGCTGTTTTGATGCTGTCTCGGGGGAAAAAAAAAGTTTAGCAGGCAACCATTCCTGCTACCCTCAGCAGCCAGAAGTCTCGAGTGAGCTGACCCCTGGTGAGCAATGCCAGTGTGGGCAGCAAAGATGACAGGGAAATCTTTGCACATGCTTTTATTTTATGGAAAGAGGATGCCCTCAGTTCTGGTTCTCCGATGTAAAATGTTGATGGACTCTCACAACTACATAGGCTCACCCACATCCTTAAAACAAAGATGAAAGTTGTTTCCTAGGGAGCACAATGATGCAGTATTTACTCAGAAAATAGAGAGACAGATAAAAGGAGCCGCTTTGTTCTTTCCCTACCCTATATGATGCTGCTTAGTCTTGAAGAATGTTAAGGGAAACCAGCTGTTCAAAGCAAAGCCTAAAGAAAAAGGGTATTAAGGATTGACTTCTGTGAGGCTTATTTAGCTTCATAGCTCTGCATCTCCTTTTTACTGTAGAGAAATGACCCTGGTTTGTATGAAACTAATGTAGATCTAGACTGTGTTAGCTTAATTCTAATCTATAGAATGTATCTTACCCATCTTTCAAAGTATTTCAGTTCTCTAACTTTTAGAGACTTAGCTTTGTGATGCTGGTTTAGGTTTATAAATTGTTTTTAACCCTGAGCCTGGGTGTGATAATCAACAATCTTGGACCTAAGAGCGTTGCTGGTATGAGCGGTTGCAGCTCTGTGGGTGTCAGTGGAATTGAATACCTGTGTACCAGCACTCAGGGAGATTATTGTGTTTACAGAGAAATACAGGCCGTGAGTATGCATACATAAACCGTATTGCACATATTAAAGTAATTCTGCATATGCTGAAGAAATTCACTCTTTTGGAATATATTTTGAGCATTCCAAGCATCAAGTAATTCCAGGTCACTGCCATTAGTAAAGTTTATTCTCTTTTTCTGTTTCAGTACCCTTTTGACCATTTCCTACAACGGGCTCTGCCTTCATGCTCAAGATAAGTTCTGTTCGGTCATGCAGCAGTTGCAGCTTTTTTGAAAGTCTCTACTAGACCATAATTAGAACCTGGGATCTCAGAGCCATGGGAGAGGCCCAGCTTCACAACAGCACAGGCTTACTGTGATTAGATTTTATGTATATAGTGCTTAGCAGAGGTAGTTTTAGAGGCTTTTATTATTTGTGAAGGAATAGTTAGGAAGAAAAAAAATAAAAATGAATGGGTATTGTCAGAAATTTCTCTGGTTCTGTATAGTGAAGAGGATATGTGCAACATTCCCTAAAACATAGGATAAACTCGTTCTGGAATGTTTCTCCCCACGGCAAAAATGATCCCAGAATTATGTGGTGGTCTGAGAAGTATGTTATCGGCCACAGTCAGCAGGGCATAAGCTGTGTGTGAGCACTGCCTTGTCAAACTGAGCTTCTGAACAGACCCCAAATCACACGCTGGCATCTGCAGAGGAGATGCAGCCAGCTTTGGGCACTGAGGCAGTGCCTTAGTAGCACCCTGCACTTCAGCAGCTTTGAGTTGTGTGTTTCAAGTCAGTGGTTCCTTAATGCAAACCCGTATCTAACTCTGCTGAAGACTTCGAATTATGATTTTTACTTAGGGCATGCCTGAGGTTTTCTACCAGTGCTGCTTCCCCCTCTCTCTGTAAGAACGGTACTTGGTGAAGAATAGATAGCCAAATGTTTTGGTGATATGAGCTGTGAAAACCCTTGTATGGCTGGGATTTGCAAGATAATTGCTGTGTATATCAGAGTGCAGATCCAGGAGCCAGAAGCAGACAGTTTCAGCCTGAGGGGATCCTGCCTGAGCTCTGGGATGGGGCCGAAGTAGCCGTACAGTTAAAACCCTTGGTGGGGTCAGACCTGGTCCTTGTCAGGGATGGAGAATATTCATCAGCAGGGCGAGGTGCCACAGCTCTGGTGTGAAAACCTCTCTTGAAGGCCTTTGGGTAGTTCATACTGCTCCCAAGGTTAGCCATCCAGCTGTAACATAATGTATAGGTAGCATCCTATAGAAAATTAGTTTTCTTCATGCCTAATGTCATCAGTTCATTCATCTGTTGAAAGGAAATGATTATAATAATAGCTCTAAATGCCTTTAAGAGACTTTTCTTAGTTCCTGTGCAGTCACACACATCTCTCATTTTCCCCTCAAGGCTGCTAAGGAAAAGCCTAAATGATAAATCTCTAGAGACAACTAATGGGAAATGATATTGATTGTTCTTTCAGAGTGTTAACTTCTTATGCGAATGGCCTATATGTCAGTTGTTCATATTCTGGTTGGGATTTTTATTTTTTATTTTTATACAAGTTCTGTTATGGGGCCCTAGGGATGTTTGGAGTGACGGCAGGTGGTGCGGGGAGTTGGTATGAGCTTTTTTAATTGACTTTAAATTCCATGTTTCTGAGAAATAGCAGATGATATTCAATTCCTGAGTGTGTCATTTCTATCTATTAAGTACTCTCAGTGTAAGGGTTTTTTCTAACACTGTGAGGACAACTGTTACCGCTCCTTATTTCAGCCTTTTATGTTGATGGAAGGAATGTTTTACTGATGAACACCACGTAACTGTGGATGCTCCTGCACAGAGAAAGTTGTGATACCTATCCATCCATACTGTGTAACTGCAATATATCAGATTCCGATGATAAAGCTGCAGCTTTTTTTTTCATGTCATTGTGTGTTTCGCATATCATTGACTCCAGCAGGGCAGAGCCAAGTCTCTCTATGAGATTTAGCTTTTGTCAATGTGCCACGGTCCTCAGTGTGCGTAATTTGTGTCCAGGACAATTGTAAAAGCTGGAAATTAGGCTGTAACAATAGCAAATTTCTGGCTTGCTTATTTGCCAAGGAATGAGTATAACAGCATATTATGCCTTTAGAATCTCCTTAGTTAGGACTTTCCAGCTATCACAGTCAGTTTACATTGCCATCTCCAGCAACAGTCACGAGCAGTGGGGTATGTTTCTGGTGAGATAAGCAGCTAAGGTTGACCACAGGCCTGGCTTGTTTGCAGTAGTATTGATAAGTAAGTGCAGATGAAGAACTATTATATTGCTTTTATGGCCCCTCCTGAGCGTCTGTAAACCAGTTAGGTATTGCTTTCCTCTAAATTCATGTTCAGCAGCCATGATCTACTTTGGATGCAACCACAATACCAGTAGTAAACTACCCTCTGCTACCTTTCTGTTGCTGCTAACATTACCAGAAAATCCCTGATTTTCTAAGCCTTTTATCAGGCAGCTTTCTAAACTGTTTAAGAAAACATTGTGCTATTGCACAATTAGCAAAAATATCTGGATCTCCTGCAATATAAATGCTACGTCTAGTTTCAGTGGAATAAAAATGATTAAGTTTGTTTGTCACGGCCTGCCCGGGAAGAATAAATCTCTTACTGGAACTCCTGAGAAGAGATCGAGTAGCACTTTGTTGTCTCCTTGAAATGTCATCTTTAAAAAATACTGTCACATAACTCTGGATGATGCGCTGTATAGCCACTAACATTGAAAAGTTGGTGCTTTTTTGCAGTCTCAGATGTATAGCTACAACATATGTTGTGAGACTGGAAGAAGAGCCATTGCAGAGGAGAAATAGTTGAGGCTGTTCTGGGTGGGCTGAAGATGTCATCTTGGTTTAATGTTTGAAAATCTCGGAAGTGTTGCCTTAGCATGGGAGAAGTCACAATGTTTGGTACAGGGTTTTGAGGTTGGTTGTTTTTTTTCCCTTCAAATCTTTACTCTCTTTACCATGTGTTTTTGTGAAAGTGTCAACTGACGTTATTACATTTGGCATCCTGAACCCTAAGGTTTCTGAAAAAGAAACTTCTTTTTCAAGTCTACAATTGGTTTCTCTTCAATAAAGCAGACTTTTTGATGTTGTAAGATCTTTAGGGCAGATACAGCTATGTTTGCACACTGCCTAGTACGGGGAGCAGGATACTTCAGCCTTTTCTCAGCCACCGCAACATAAGTACATCACACTACCAGATTATTTTGAAGGGGAAAAAAAACAAAAGAAAATCAGTCTAATCTTGTGATTTTTGATGCACTTGACATCATTATCAGCAGTCTAATCTCTGAGTTTCAGCTTTTTCTTATACTTATGAGATATGGACTCACAGTTCACTACCATACACAGCAGTTGGGGTGAGGGCTCAGGATTTACATTCACAGCAGCCTTGGGTTTCTGGGACCCTGTTCTCCTGCCTTGTACAGGGGACATTTATTTTGTGCTGGAATAGGCTATAGTAGTCGGTGCAGGTAGGTGAGTGGGGTGGGAAAATGAAATCTGAGACTATAGATAGCCATAATCTGTACAATTTGTATGCACGTGTATCTTGGTCTCTTCTCACAGCAAAACCACCTATGTAAAGGCAGATTAAGTTTCAGCATAACAAATCAGTGAATGTTGAATATTTTAAAAAAATATAATAAATTTTAAAAAAAATAAATTTTCCTTAAAATCCAGTGTCTTGAATCCAAGAAATTAAAAACAAAAGTTGCCATCAAAGAATTGAGGCATGCGAATGGTATAGTGCCTAATTGCTGCACTATAATTTTTAGCCTACAATTGTCTAGCCTGGAGTTGAGTCTTGCATCAGTATTAAGTGGGATGTGAGCATGCATGAGAGCCCCAGTGTTCCCTCGCCACGCTGCCCAGACAGTTGTGCTGTGTTTCCAGCTCTGGCCAGTGAATGCCAGGATTGTTGTGGAGGAGGGCTGGCAGTGGCGGCCCCCGCTGCAGGGTGGCACAAGAAACCTTCCCGGGGCTGCAAGAAATACTGGGGGGCTCCTTTCAGTCCCATGCACGCAGCTGGAGGTTATGAGGTGCTTCAGGCTCTGCCCCAGGGCTCGTGTGCATGGCTTCCACATGTTGTTATGTGTTTGTAGGTATGTGTGCCCGTTCTGATTAGATGCAACCTATGTATTACCAAGGTTTAAGCGTACATTACGTTTGCTTACAGCTATTTGGCAGGAATTAGTTTCCTTTTCTCTTGTCTTAAAACCTCATAACCTTGCTTTTTATGTTATGTAGAATCAAAAATCCTCTTTCATTCAAAATTATAAACATAATAAAGTAATTATAATGTGGGTTTTTTCCCATTATAGGTTTGTGAATGTTATGGTAATGGTGCAGAATGCACTTCTAATCTCTTGTTTAAAGTTTGAGTTAATCTTTTATTTATACATGTGTAGCCTCAAAAACCCTGAACTACTTCCAAAATCACTCTCTCTATAGCAAGTACTAGTGCACTTCTCGTTGCATGCTGTGTCTGTAGCTGCATATCTATGCAGTCATGACTGCAAAGCAGCTAAATTACTCAAAGGGGATTTTCTACTTCAGAAGTGTGGGCTTACCTTGTGTACTAATACAGCGCGCTGCTGGTCCTTTTCAATTTTTTATGGCTTCTTTGTATAACTGTAGTCACTGCATGTGACCTAGGTGTTAAACAGTTTTAAAGCAATGACAGTGTTAGAACTCATGCTTTACCTGGTGCTTCTCTGTCTGCAAAGGACCAGGTGGGTGAAGAGATTGTCTCAGAAGTTTGGGCTTTGGGGTGCTCTTCCACCTCCTGCTGTAGGATCACTGTGTCACCATTTCAGTTTATTTCTAGGGGAAACTATGTAAAATAAGAATGAAAAAATATAATTAGAATATGCTGGGGAGGGGAAGAGACAAGGAAGGAAGCTTTGAAAGCAAGGAGAGCTTGCCAGGGAGAACAGAACTCCAAAAGATTTCCTCTGAAAACTTGGAAGTCAGCAGAGGAATGAGCCGTTACGGTGTTATACATCTATTGCATTTCTCAGTGGAGTTCAAGAAGAATTAGCGAGCAGGGAAACTGTAGGTGGTATTTTTTAGCTGACTTGTGCAATCATTGCTTTTATACCCAGGCAAATTTTGGAACCATGAGACAGCTGTGCAAAAGAAGAATTCATAGCAGGGTCTTGAGCCCATGGATGGTTAATCTCATATCCTTTTAAACTTGAACTTTAAAATTGAAGCAGACCATAATAATGCTGAGATTGGGCTCTGCTGAGTTTATAGCCAAAGTAACTTAATGATGTAGTCCTTCTCTGCTTCCTCACCACTGCCCTCATTCCCAGAACACTGCAAGTGCCTGTTTTGATTTTCTTTCAAAATCAAAGACATCCGTTTTGGGAGGCAGTATGAAGTCTCCATAATAAACAACCACTAATGGATGATATAAAGTCATTTTCTTTAGTAAGAAAAGTCAAGGTCTATAGTAACCTTGTGACAAAAGCAAACCTAGCATCAGCTATTCAATTTAGCACCAGCCAGCAAATTGGAAATGTGTAACAAAAAAAGGTGACTAGCTCTGCCAAAGAGTGTGGGAGTAAACGAATAAATGGCAAGCATTATGAATTGCCAGATTGACAAGCATGTGATGATCCCTATGTCCTCTGGGCACTACCTGTGGCAGAGCAGCATTGCTTTGTCCTTGGGTTACTTTGGAAAATGATGTTTTCCAAAACTGATTGCTGACCTGCGGCCAGGATTCATTCCTGGTGGGATCACCTCCTCCTCAGAGGAGGAAAGGAGATGTGAAAAGAGGTATTCTTAGAGTTACCCGACAGAGAGGACTATAGGGATTGGTTTTTGTCCTGATACATTGAGATAGCTCCTGGTTGAAATAATTGGTTTGAGTGGAAGTAAATATTTCTGAACAGGAAAATCTTCCTGTCTCAGGGGAATTTATAAAAAGACTTCTCCACAGTAATCAGGTTATTAACGTTCAGTGGATCCTGACACATCAAAGGGACTTGCATGTCTGAATGCATCTTATTGGAAAGCAAAGCCATTCTGAGGAAAACTCAGGAAGGAAGATCTGCAAAAGGGGGAACATAGCCCCTGGTCAGCCTGTCATAAGGCAGGCGAGTCCCTGGTTCAATCCCCAGCAGTGCTGTCACAAGAGGATAAGTCTGTAATATTAATGATTTTTCCTTAAAACTGATTACTCTTTCCCTCTCCCCCCCCCCCCCCCCCCCAAACCCTCCCGCCTTCTTTGGAGTGGTTGTGTTGGTTATCTTGGGGTGGCCTGGGTGGGAGCATGCCAGGGGCTGCCCCGAGCTGGTGGCAGCTGGTCCCAAGATGTAGGCTGGCCTGCACCCTTGCTGTGTTGGTCTGGAGTCCACCTACTGCAGGCTTTTCCCCATGTTATTGTGTAAGTTTCTAGTAGAAGCGCTTTATAAGAAGAGTTAACAAGAGGGTGGGTGGACAAATTGTTTTTCTGGAACTTCCTTCTTGGCCAGCCTTGCGCTGCTGGGGAAGGAGCTTGGGAAGTTGGATACTAGTGTCTCGAAACAAATTATTTTCTTATGATGACTCTGGAGTGGTGAATCAGGGGGAATATCTCACTTTAAGAGCAGCTTTATGGTCTTTAGGATAGAAAAAGTGGGGCTAGAGTTGTTGTATGCTGGAGTGGTTTTTGTTTTTTTTTTTTTTTTAAAACAAATGTCATTTCTAGGAGAGTGGTTAACAGAAGATAATTTGATCTTTTTTTTCTAAGCTAGAGAAACCTCGTGTCCCGTGCAGAACAAGGGCAAGGAGGATGGATAGAAAGATTTAGAAAAGCTTTCATAGTATTAATGTCTGATACATCTATTTGTTATACTTATTACCCAATTTTGTCAAATGGCAAACATTGTAAAAATTCTTTATCAAGCACTTGCAGCACAGCATTAAGTTCTTACACCTTGTGAGTATTGTACAGCACCTATAGCAGAGACACTCTGTAAATCACCATAAAAGATATACATAGTGTTGAGATGGTTAATCATGACTATTTAAATAGGAAATAACTTTGGTCAAGTAAATTGCTAACTTTTTTCTTTTAAAGACCACCCTAGAGAATATTCTGTAAAATAACTTGTCGCCTGTATAAAAGTAGTGTAGAAGATTATCAGTTAATTTGCCTCTGCTTCATACTCAAGTATGCAAAGCTGCTAAAGACTATTTTTGCCTTAAACATCCCTGCGCCTTTTTGTCCTAATTTATTCTGTATTTCTAATTAAGCTGTATGTTGTCAAAAAAAGTTACATCTCTTTTTTTTTTTTTTTTTCTGAAAAATAAATTCCTCTTCTAGTTGGATAAATCCTTAATAAAAGTTCCTGCGTGCCTTATTAAGGCAAAATTACAACAGTTTTTCTGGAAGATCAAGATCTACTCCAGACTAGGAAATACAAGATGGCCCCTACAGAAACCAATCACAAATGAAGATAAATATTTGGTGTGAATATTATAGCATTTTTTACTTAGGCCTGAAAATTCAAATGTGTAACACTTAAAAAGAGGAGAAGCAAAAGAAAATAGCATATTTAGGCTTTACTTAACATTTTTGGGATAATCTCCTTACAGTTAAGTGCAGCTGCATCAATGGATCCTAGTATTGAGTCATTTCACCCATGTGGTCATGATGTAGGTTTTCCTCTTGTTGGAAATTATGAAGAAGCAATGCTCATGCACTGCAAGGACAAACTGAAGGGTCGTTTTTAGGCTCAGGGCCACTGCTGACCCTCAGGTACGATGCTACTGTGCATTATTTCAAGATCTCAGTTAATTTGGTTTTTCTTTTTTCTCAATCTGCTGTTTGCATCACAATTGTGGGAGCTGAGAAATCACCTTTGAAATACCTTTACTGCTGATGTCTGCAGCTGAAACAGTGAATGTAAGAGTTAATCACACATCTGTGTGATGGAGGAGAACTTAGTGTTGTTCAGGGTTAGGTTCCCTAGGAGATGGCAGAAGGAGAAGGATAAGGGGCATAGCTGTACAAGTTTCAGTCAAACACAACTCTGCATCTCTACTGGAAGAATGTGTTATGTTTAAAATATCAGATAATGATATATTAATATTCCCTTCTAGGTATTGAGCTTCTTTGATGCCCAGTTATGGGTATCTCCCATAAATCTCTAGGTTTTTAAGGCGAATTCTGAGTTGGGGCTGTGCTGCCTGGGATGGGATAAGGCAATATTGAACCCTTTGCTTCAAGGACTGTGCCACAGAATATTTTCTCACTTTGGGACTACACTCTGGACTGTCCTGATCTCTGTGTAGCTGTGGCAGAAAGCTGTGTCATTCTTGGTATTACCACCCATACACGAGTGAACAGATGCAAGAGTTGCCCAAGACAACCAGTGCTTCCCTGTGCCTGAGTACTTGGGTTTTGAGACTCTCAGGCTGTAGCTTTTGAGCTTCTTGGCTGTGATGAAAAATTATTTGGAATAAAGTGATTGGAAAACCAGGGCTGCAGTTTCAAGATGTTTGTCAATACTAGCAAATTTTTTTTCCTAAAGCCTAGTTCAAAGACGTACAACAAGGACATTGCATTTCTGTGTTCATGTGATTATTTTTTTTAATGTTGTTTTAAGATGCTTTCAAGAGTGTGACAGTGGATATATTTTTTAAATATACATAGCAAATACCTTGTGATTTACATAGTACCATCAAACATCTATATGAACAGGAAAATTAATTACTGCACATGGTACTTACCAGGCAAAGGCAGGGCACTTTCTTGATAATTACAGTATCACTGCAGAGTAAATATATCAGTCTTCAGCTGACAATATAATTAATAACATCTATTGAGTGGTTTGACTGCTGTACTTAGTTATTGTTACAAGAATGTTGGTTTTTTTTTCAGTGGTGCTGAGCAGCTGTAGATCCTCGTAGCTACAACTGGAGCTGTTTGCTCTGTGCCCCTGGAAATCACACCAGCAATACCTACAGCTTGTATATATTCCTCTTTCTGATTGATGAGCTATTGAATTCAGAGAGTTGGGACTAAAGCAAACTTGTTTTTTTGTAAACCCCACTGCTCAATCTGAGAGAGAGAAAGAGGGAGAAACCCAAAAATAGGAATTGTGCTTTTGGTGCCAGATTTTTTGACTGTTTAGTCATGGAAGTTGTACATTTGACCATTCTGGTAAAAACTGTTCTAAGACACGCAATTTTAGCCTGTCTGTTCTGAGGGGATGTGCTATGCAGATTAGATTCTAAATGTGACACTGAAGGATCAAAGACTCTCTCCACTTTCCTCTCCCACCCTCTGGTTTTTGACCACTGCAATCCCCAGTTTTGCAGCTCCTGAAGCCTTTACCATATCTGTCCTATCCGTGGTCATACTATGCCTTTTTCCATCAAATGATGTCAAGAGATAGCTTGCTGCTTGCTTCTGTGCTTAGAACACAAGAAAGGACAGAGGCAAAAATGAAAAAAAAATTCCCCAACAAGTGGGACCTTACTGCTGTCTTTCCAGCGGCTCATATGTCTCTGCATTGTTGTCTTGACTGACAAAAGCACGAGTGTCTTGGACAAACTGCCACGTTCATAATGGTGGTGCTTGGAGGGAGTTATTTTGGTTTTAATTTAATTCTCTACCTTTATAGCCTCTGTCTTTCTGCTCCTGTTTGTTGTCAGGGGCATTACTTAAAAAACAAACCAAACACCAAACTAAAAAAAAAACCAAACAACAAAACCAAACCAAAACACACTTTACATGCTTTGTTGGCCAGATCTGTGAAACTTTAAAGCCATGGTAGTATTAATTAATACCAGTAAGATTATATTGCCTCATCATTTTTAACGTTAAGCCTCAGGTAATAGTTAATGGTGCTGCAAAGTATATTAATAAAATTACTTGTAGTAATTAAGGAAGAAATGAGGAGTATGTGTGGAGCTCAGAGTGGTAGGTTGGTAAGAAATGGGAATGCAGCCCACGGGGCTTCTGGCTGGTTGTCTCCATCCTCATCACTGCATGTGGCTGATCATGGATGGACACGTGGCTTCCAGAGCTGTACCAGAACATCCTCAGCCCCTCACTCACCCTGACAGGGGACTGATAATGCATGGTTATAGCTGTCTTTGCCTCATTAGCATTTACAAAAAGGCAACTGAATGATGGATTGACCTGTAAGTGTTAAGTAAGAACAGGATAGATTTAATTCTTTCTTCATTTACTCGGAAGAATTAGTCATGGATCATTTGCAGTGTTTTTGCTGCTGTAGAGAAGCAGTGTAAAGACCTGAAGATTGATTCCCACTGCTGTGCTGCAGGAAGCATCTTGAGCAGTTCTATTGTCAAAGTATCCTCCAGCTTTGGACAATGTCTGTATCAACAACTTCTGGCATATAAAGTAACACGTGCATGAACTGAGACATGAGAGCAAACGAGATTTTGATTTTGAGCAAAGCTCAGTACCAGTGGTATTTTGCTTCTGTTCTTCCTTCTGTTCATGTGACTGTGTGCCTGTTTACAGCTAATCATTAAAATCAAAGGGCTTTTGTTGACCACATAAAGATTGCCCATCTTGACAATCTGTTTGTTTTCTAGTAGATGGTTATAATTGCTTTGCTTATTGCTAAGCTGATCAGCGTGAATGAAGTGTGAGATTTTGCAAAGCACAGATCTAAAAACACATCTTCTGTCCCACCCTGCTTCCCCTTCGTAAAGGCCAACGCATTCATGATCATCTCTGCCTGTTACAAACATTACTGCATCTGATCATCGTTCATGTCATCTACTTTAACAACTGGAGAGAAGAAAGGATGATCTCTGTATTTTGCTTTTCTTTCCCTGACTTCAAACTGTGGCTCTAACCAGCTTCCTTCAGTTAAATGCTCTGGTATAACACCTGCCAGTGCACATGCTGGAGCACTCGTTTGTCAGCAAATCTTTCCTTCAAGGATGATGTATGCTCCAGGTAAGAGCATACCATTGGGGGTGAAGAGGGAGATGGTGCTTGACATAAGTAGAAAAGGTAAAATATTTATTGCCTTTGGATCTCTCTTTTGAGAGAGAGAATTGAATGGTAGTTAATGCCTTGACATGCTACGTGGCCTTTTTCCAATCCCATGCTATGCATATCATTGTGCTGATTACCAAAACCTCAAAGACTGCAATATCTTGTATTAGTTCTGGAATTCTCTATGTATTTAAATGAAATGAATTTGATCTTTCCTCCTGATACAACAGGGAAAGTGAATAAAAGCAGATCTCCCAGAGATTACATGAGTATCTATGCTTGCTGAACTTCCAACCCATGTTTCTCTGTTCTGGTGTTGCTTGTCGGTATTTGTAGCTTCTTCAGATGTTTTTGCTGGCTGCTTCAGAACAGGCAGAAAATACCAAAAAAAAAAAGCAATTGGAAGATTAATGACAACTGGAATTAATTGCAAGGGGTGCTTGTGGCCCATCAACCAGTACCCAGCCATAAAGAAACATTGAGGGGAAGAGAAGCTGTGGTGAACAGTTTAAATACAAGTTAATTTACAGTTTTACGTAAAAACTATTTGGGAATTATTCATCATAATGATTTTACCATAGGAAGTACAATGTCTATGAAGTCAATTTCTCTATGGAAGTTTTAAGACTAGAGTATTGAAAACAAGCAAGCAAGCAACTCTTCTCCCCTCGCCTTTAAAGAAAAGACAAACAAGAATACTTTTTTCAGGTTCAGTACAAAAATACTGGTATTTGGACCAAAGTGCCTGAATTGTCTTCCGGTGTTTTCCTGTTGAATTGGAAAAATTGTCTGTGGCTTTATTTTGCTGTGAACTCCTTACTGTCTAGGACTTGTGAAGCTGCTGAGAGCTCAGCTTACAGATAAAAGGCTTGAGCTTCATCTCCTGTAATAATGTTCTGACTTCTGACAGATCACCAGTGCTGTAACAGGGCATCTGTGGAAGAGATGGCCCTGCCAGCCTGTAAGGAGATGTCAGCTCTGTGCTGCAGTAGGAAAACATTGCTTAATACCAAGCTGACTTGCAGCTTTTGAGAACTAAGTGTCTCAGAAATATCAAAATGTGTCACTTTGATTAAAAGGACTATCAAAACAGCGTTTGACAAGTCCTATTTAGAGGTTAAAAGAAATTAAACTCCTTACTCTGATTCGGGATGCAGAGAAATATTTTTGCATTTGAGTTTTTCCTGGCCTGGAAATTGTGAATTTAATTCAACTTCTATTATAGCCTGGCAAAAGTCTCCAGTGTCTTTGATCCTTCTGTTCATTACAGAGAAACATTAAGCTAAGATGAGAATGTTTTTTGGTTTATCCAAATGAGAAATTCTCCATCTAATCTGGGACTCGGCACAAACAAGCAGTGTGAGTGTTTTCCAATATAGGCCTATTTCCTCTTTGAAAATGTAGCAAGATCAAAAAAAATCAAGATTGCATTATCCTTTCACTAGTAGTAGCCTAAAAGAGTATCGCCTAGTAGATAGAAGAGCACCAGATGGAGAGGCTGTGGGCTGTGTATTCAGTTGAGTCCTTGTCTGTCTAACGGTTTTGGGGCAAATCACTTCTACTTTCTTAATTTTTAAAGTGTGAATAATAGTACTTAACTCCCAAGAATGCTTAATGTACTAATCTTTCTGTAGACCTTTTGCTTCTATCACAGAAATAAAAAAAATAGTATTGCGCAAAGCCCGATTTCATCTTGTTTTTCTTAAGCCTGTCAGTGGAATATAGGGTGGAATTTAAAAAGTACTTGATGTGGTCTTCATTTTTATTCCCCCATGTAAGCCTGTAGCAGTACTCGTGATGGCTTCATCCTGACTGGAACTGAACTTTGCTTGTTAAAAAATCTCCCACTCTTAATTTGCTCTAGTTACATAAGAAAAAATTATATTTACCAAGTAAAAGTAGAAATGAGTTTTCTTTCAATGTTTCTAGTAGTATTATGTAATAATAGATTAAAAAAACCAATTATTTTTTCACATTTTTGGGGCTGACTTGGACGGTAAGTAACAGAGGAAGGTCAGCACGGGTCAGGGGACTGCTGTCTGGGCATTTCAGCAGCTGATATAATATTCATTGCACTGGTAGCAACATTGTGCTTCCTGCAGTTAATGCAAGGTAGATGAGAAAGCTGGCCCAGACAGTTTCCTCACAGTCCCTGAGTTAAAAGGAATTTGTCAGATTTGTACTTGATGAGATCAGCAGAGGGACGGATAGAATGGAAGGTGTAGCTTACACCAGGATGCTGTCTTGCTTCCTCCTCTGCCCTGCCCACACCTTGTGACACTGATGCTTACTGGGTCTAATAAAGTTTGGGATGGGGCCTTTATTAGGAAGACTAGAAAAGATGCCAATTATCCCAGTCTCTCCGAAGTGACTGATACGGATCATAAAGAATGTAAATTAAAAGCGTGCTGCTCGTGTGCCTGCCGCTGCGGCAGCCTTATGTGCAGTACCACTCCGGATGGGAGGCACAGGCTTTTGCCTTTCGAATTCAAAGTTGCAGTTTTGATCCAAGGCTCGATTGGTAACCTCTGAAAGTCATTGCCATCTGACAGCTCTCTTGTGGCCTGTGTGGAAGTGATTTATCGACTCCTATATTCTGATTTAAAAATAAATGCACATGTTTAGTGGAATGCTGTTCTGGCTTGCACTCCATTCAGAGCTGACCTGTGATTTTTACCTCCATATATGGGTTCTCTGCTTTTTCAAGTATGTGTTCCACTTTAATTTTCTCTTGTTCCTGTTGCTACAGATGGATAGCCATTTTCAGTCACGGGTGCATTATGTTTTTTTAACCTCTTGGAAGTATGTGCCTTGTGTTACCTTCTGTGCCTGCTACACAGCAGGTGAAAGTCTATTAAAGCTCTGGCCAGGGAGTTTCAGATGAATTTTTGTTGCTGCTTTTCCTTCAGGTAAAACAAAAGCCAGCTCAAGCAGTGAGAAAAGCATTTTTCCTGGTATACGGAAACCTAATGCGAACAAGTGGCTGTGTCGTAACAGCTAGCAGAAATCATTAGTCTCGCAGAAGAGGTCGTCAGCTGAATGAACTCTGTAGCTTGAACCGCGTTGTACATATAGCTCAGATGTGGTGCGAAGCTGAAATATGTCTGCAGGAAGCTTCTTGTTGCAATTTTCAGTTTGCAACTTTTTTTTTATGGATTCTTTAGGAGAGGACTAGGCCAGTCACTGCTATTTGCAGCAATTTCTGAGCTCTGAATTCTCCTCAGGAAACGAAGAGCCCGATACAGCCTTGTGCTAGCCTGATAGCACAGTCATGTGCTGAATTTCCCATCCCCCTCCATCAATAGCATCTTGCCAGCTGCCATCAGGAAACCCAAAGTTTTAGATACAGGGCATGCCTGCTCTATATTCTACTTGCAGTTCTAAGAACCTCCCTTTTAATGGTCAGTGTGAGCATTATAAAATTTATATGCTTACGTAGACTGTCTAGAAGCTTTCCGAGGTGGGAGGAGGCACTAGTGAGCTACATTTGGAGCCATTAAACCGTGGCTCTTCTGAGAGAAATTTTCCCGAAATGAAATTATGTTTGATGAAGGTGTTCATGTTTGCATTGCGGCTTTCGTTCTCTGGAGGGTTATTTCATTAATGTGCGACATTCACTGTGGATTTGGAAAAGTGATATTGAAAATGGAGCTAAAGGAAAATGAAGTTGGGTGGATATAACATTCCGTATCTGATGGGAAGGACTTGGGCATCAAAAGGATGGGGTGCTAAAAGATAGAGAGGAGCTTGGGGTTATGGTGAAAGAGAGGTAGCAGTTCATATTTGGAGACTCCTACATCTTAAAGGCATTTTGAGTCCTTTCCTCTGATTTTGAGAGATTGAGTTGGGAGGAGCTGGTGCCTGAGGGGTCCAAGGTCCTCTCCCTTTCTTTCAGGTGAGTACTGAATAATAGAATAGTTGAGGTTAGAAGGTGTCTCTAGAGATGCTTCAATCTAACCACCTTCCTCAAAGCAGGGTCAGTTGGAGCAGGTTGCTCTGGTCCTTGTCTAGCTTTAAATATCTCCAAAGACAGAAACTCCACAGCTTTTCTGGGCAAGCTGGTTTAGCGTTCAATCAAGTTTATGACAAAAATAAATTAATTCTTATGTTTAAATGGATAACTGTATTTCATCTTGCTCCCGTTACCTCTTGTCCTTTCACTGGCCACCAGTGAGAAGAGTCTACCTCTATTGCCTTAATTCCTATGCATGAGTCAGCTGGAGCAGTTTTGTACCTGATGAAAACACAGCCCTGAAGCTGCTTGTCATAACAGTCCCTTTAGCAGAACTTCATGGTGTCTCCATCCCCCCTTGTCATTCTGCCTGAGTTTTTCACTTATCTGTTGTCAGGCTCGTGGGCTCTCACCGCTGGCTGATCTTTGATTTCTGTTGGCACAGGCTGAAATGAGACTCCTGTATCTCCATCATGTACGTTTGCTCCTTTCCTTTGCTCTGGGCTGTCCAAACCCTCTTAGAGATGTAGGACCCCTTATCACTCTGAACGGCCGTGCACAGTCTGCAGAGCTGCTCTGAAAGTTTGTGACTGTAGGGTCAGTACAGTGACTTAATACTGCTGTGTTCTTGCAGCTCCCTCCTGGCGATTATTGCCTTGCTCCTTCTCTTAGTTTTCTGTCTCGCAGAAGTGCTGTATGAGCTATGATTTTTGTCAAATTGGTGGTCAAATCTGAAAACAGATTTAAGTAAATCTAGGGTAATTGGCATGCTAACAAATTAAATTGTAGGTATCTGAGGACCACTGTCACACCTAGGTGAAAATCTTGAGCTAATTTATAGCGTGAACCAAAGGCTATTTAAACACGGTGACAGAGTGGTTGTTGATACTATAACTCATACTTCAGGGAGCTTGGGGAAAGTTCCCACAGAACAATTTCTGCTTGGTCTTCTCCCCCCTTCCCTAAGATATTTCCCAGATTTTTTTTCTCTGTGTTTATACAAAAAGATCAAAATTATATTTAAAATTATCAAAATTTAAATTTTATCTCCTTCAAAAGCACTGTCTAAATAGACCTGAGTATTTTAGAGCTGTGACATTACTTAAGAGATTTGGATGCATTGTCTTGGTAACCTTTGTGAGCTGTTGAGAGCGCTGCATGGATTCCTAAAGCAAATTCTGCAGTTTGTGGGGGGAGGGCTAGGATGAGGGTACAAAATCCAACCAATCTAAACAAAATTACAGAGCCCCAATGGGGTTATTTAAAAAAGAGTTAGTAAATAAAATAACTGCTCAGATTTAGGGCAGGGGGGAGCTCTCCAATCCCTATTTTCATTACAAGGTGCAAGATAACTGTTTTCTTGCAATTCACAGCATATCCAGAGCACCTGAGAAAGGGGTCTTGCCCTTGCTGCCCCTGGCAGGATTGTCTGTTGCAGTGGGTGAAGGGAGGTTCACAGCTCTGGCTTGCCAGATTTAACCTGAGAAAATGTCCACAAACAGCAGAAGTGACATGTGTCTTTAGATCCCTGTCCACACATTATATAGCAAAATCAGCTTCTGGTCTTCTGTCCTTTACTAAGGTAAATAAGTTGGTGCTAGAGAGTAATTTTTATTGGCCAGATGTGCCCAAGCAGCTGGACCTGCCTCTCTGCTGTGATGTCAATGTCTTTTCCACTGATTTTTTTTCCCCCTTTATTATTTCTGTGGTGGTGTATTTCCAGTTTACTTAGTGGTGGCAGTGGTAAACTGCTGTGTATTGTGGTGTGTTTTTTTTTTTTTTTCCCCCCCCCCCGTCTTGGCATTTGGAGACTGCAATACAGATAGCAGGAAAGTAATGAGTCTCTTACCAACCTCAGTACAGTTCTCTGTAGGAGAAGATAGCAACCATTTTGATGAAAGCTTGTAAAGTGGGAAACTTCAAGAATCTCAGAATAATGTGATAAAACTATTTTGGAGGATTTTTTTTTTTGAATGTTTTATTGAAATCCGAAGAATCAGTAATCCAGGGCATATTTCAATTGCAGAAAAACTTTCATATTTTACATGGGTACTAGAGAAACATTGAACCTGTAACTCTGTAAATCTGCCCCTTTGCCACTCAGGGCAGTCTCTTCTTCATATTTTCCAGGTATTGTCTCAGTTGTACATAACCTGTGTGCTTCTGGAGTCAGGAATAGCAAAGTCAGTAGAGTCTAGCTTTGGTAAAACAGGCCTAAATCAAAGAAGTTGTATTGACTGTAACAGTTTATAGCAGTTATTTATCATCTGTAGTGTCTTATATCTAGCTATGTCCAACACTTGATCCTTAAGAGAAAGACAGTGCTCCTCCTGACAAACAACAAGGTAACCCTTTTGGTAAAATAATCCTGTCGTTATCTGCTTCTCCAAGGGCAAATCTGAGAGTGATTCTGTACTTATCCGTCTATACACTATAGGGAAAAAAAGATATTTTTTTTTTTACTATTCTACTTTGTCAGTGTTAGATGCAACCAATTATTTCAGCTGATGGATCCACTTACTCTCTAGAAGCTATAGATAGGTCTTTGATATCTAATGAAAGACTTGCCATTTTTGGTACTTTACATCTTCAAAGCACTGTATAAACATTTAATTTAATATTAAACCCACTAGGGATGGTAAATGAATGAAGTATCTACAAACTTGCACTTACAGGACTAAAAGGCCTTTCACAGAATTGCTGGAAAGTTAAGCTTGCTTTACATGGCATGTTACTCATGCTAGTGCTGATTTGTCCCTTGCGGCCAATATGTAGGTACATCTTCCCTGGTCAGATAAGCGTGGATTAAAACCTCTTCCCCTGCACCTTGGTGTTAGTTATAGCCACTCCTTTTATCACTATAAAACACCAAATTTGTTCCCCCATCAAATAAAGTGGCTATTCTAGGAAGGAAGGTTGCTGGCCCATAAACTGCCAGCTGAACCAAGCAAAAGCCAGAGCTTCATTTTTAAAAATTTTACTGTGGATCTTGTACCCTGTTTCGGTGTCCTGAGTGACTGTTAAGTTTTGTTTGACAGTAACAAGGTTTCTGGCTCACAACATGGGTGGCTTGTTATCGCACTGAAAGGATCCAGTGAAAGGTCTTAGGAGCCTGTGACTTGATTCCAGTGGATTCCCAGCGTAGACCAAATACTTTTTCAGAAAGTCTTAGGTGCGAGTGCAAGTCCTGGCATCTGTAACAACAGTTGCTTCTCTCCTACGCCTGCTTGCCTCTTCTCTGTGTTAAGTCAATTTTGTTAGCCTTTTCTCAACACTGAGTCTGATCTACCCACCAAAGTGTTTGTTTATTTCAGATGTTGCTATTGTAACTTAAGATTCCCAGATTAATCATTGTCATCTGCCTTGTCTGTGAGTAGCATATAGCTCCTGCGTGGGGTTTGGGTCGGAGCAGGCTTAGGTGGGGGATGCGCAGAGCTGCGGCAGGAGTGCGCAGTCAGGCTTGCGCAGGCAGCAGCGACCACTGGGGCTTGGTTATAGCCCTGCTGTGCTAATTGGCACTGACTGAAATGCTGGGTTCATCCTTTTTGCCCCTGCTGTCACCCACTACCATGCTATGTAAAAGGGTGCTGAGCATGTTTTGGTGTTACCAAATAAATTGCAAAGCCTAATAAAGCAGAGTGTGATGAGTGAGCTCAATATGTCACGAGTAAAAGTGCTGATTTCCAGCCAGTCACAGAGATTGGAAGTGTTAAATTAGCTTACAAAAGTCCACTGACCAACTCCCAAAGAGTTTATTTTATCTTAAACTGAGCAGAGACATGGAGAATGCGGTCTGTCCTCCAAGGCATGGGATGTCTTTTTGCGTGGTACTCTGCCGCGTTTTATAGCTGATAATTTTGTGAGCTATTTCTCTGCTATAGTTTCTGGTAAATGGATATCTACAGAGACACAATTAGAGACTGGGCTCTATGAAGCGTGGTCACTGCTGGCTGCTGATGCTTCAGCATGGATTTTGGTGTGAGCTGGCCTGGCCAAGAAGCCACGCAGGGTCCTGTGGACTGGCACTTCCATCAGTGCTTCTCCATCCCAGTCCATGCTCCAAGGCAGCACACTCTGCCAGCTGCCCTGCAGATTCAACTCCCAACTACACAGATGCACTTTAAATCAATGAAAGAGGGTCAAAACAGGAAACCTTGAGCACATGCCTAACAAACATGATACACTATATTATATACGTTTTGCTTTATGACATCTGGTTCTCAGAGATGTTTCCATCCTCCTGAAGGTGTTAGGCTTGATGTCATCTAGTAATTAATGCCTCCGAGTAGCTGTTTCCTTGCACCGTGTTCTGAATTCCTCATGGGTTTGTTAGTAAAAATCTCATACAAATTACCTTACTAATCTATCTTTTGTAAATCCACTGCAAAACTAGTAAACTTTATATTGATGCATCCTTTCATTATTATGGTAATTAATTTCAATTTATACCTAATTAATGCTGTTCTATATCTAACCTGCCCCTTATTAGTAGTAGCAAGCAGGAATCGGTGAGTGTGTGAATTGCAGATGCTGGTCTGTACACTGGCAGAAAAGCTACCTGGCAGCAGCTGCTTTGTAAGGAGTCGATCCCGCAACGAGCTGGCGCTTCGAGACCGTCATGTTTCCTGCTGCTGTACACCATGACGGATATGTTGAGGTTTGCGTCGCTGTGATGTGTGGGGAGGAAGGCGAGAAGTGGAAATGTCTCGCAATTAAATGTAACAATTTAGGTGACAGAGTGATCAGAAATACAAACCTGTCTCATGGAGGAAGAAATACAATAATGCTTTGCACAGATGCTCTTTGATCTTGGCTATAATTCAGAGCGGTGCAGTCCTGCTGCAGGTGACATTAGGTAAGAGGATGTAGTCCCTGGATACTGGCACTCTGAAGCAATTAGCTTTTGATTGTTTGTAAAGTGAATATAACCAGGTGCTCCCCTCCTCCCCTTCCCAAAAAAGTGTGTTTGAGACATCCCCATCTCCCGGATGGATTAATTACGGTTTTGTCTTCCTCCTGGATCAATTACAGAGGTCTATGCTACTGGGTTTGCTAAGGGGGTTTCTTGTTCCCTTTCCCTCTCTATTCTCCCCCTTCCCCCCCAAAAGGTGCTCTTGAACTGAAATCTCCTAGTGGGTGTAAAGCAAAAAGTTCAGAAGCTCTGCAACATTAAAATGAGACCCAGATAGTTTTAGTTCAAGGGCCAGACAGTTCCTCATAGGCATGCACTGGCATTTTGAAGGTGGGAGGGATGGTGTGAGATGCGAGAGGGAGTGCCTCGGGGAAGGAGAGCTGTTCTTCAGAGGGCACAGCTGTGGCACATCCTGCTTCAGTGATATACCATTATTTTCCAGACTATCTTTGTTATTGAATACAAATCTATGTGGCTGCTTTTCTGCTTTGTCCTAACTTTGTGCTAGTTGACCCTTACGAGAAATAATGACGTGCATTAGGAACTGCAGCTGGGCCCACATGGCAGCAGCAGGAGCAGAAAGCTGCTTTGGCTTTGTAGAGCTGGAGAGGCAGGTGTGATGCTGCTGTGGAGGGTAAACCTGCAGCCCTACAATCCTAGAGTAAAGCCTCACCTTAACAGGGATTTTCTTGATTGCAGTATGCCTGGCACCAGGGTGCAGCTGAACACAGCCTTGGAGGGAGGTGCACGGGAGCTGCTGGTCAGGAGAAGAGGTGGGCTGCTCTGTGAAGAGATCAGCTTTTAGAGCTGGAGGCAAGCTCCTACTGCAGCTTATAAAATGCACATTTTAAATAAACCTCCTTTCTCCTGTGAAGAAATTCATAGGTAGAGATGGCTCACGTTACTTTCTCACTCAGTCCTTATTTTGTACCTTTTTTAATCTCAAGGAAGATCCAAGGATCATTTCGGTAACATCCCCTAGGAAGTGTCGAGATTGCATTTTGAACCATTGCTTAGCAAAGTTCTTACCTCCAGGAATTAGTCTGAGAGATCAGCTTTCTGAAGATCCTCAGCCATTTGCTGCCTTACAGTGTAATTGTGCGTGACGACTACTCATTAGACAGCAATATTTACCTCTAGGGAATGGGGCTTTTCAGCCTAGGATAAATTAATCTGAAACTTTGGCAAATGTCACTGCCTTTGTCAGGACTGAAATAAATGAGCTGGCTTTGAGCACATGTTACTTTCAGCACCTGGATATTGTGTCACTGGATGCTGTATGTTAGCGGGGGAGATAGCTCCCTGGGTTCCTTACCCATGGAGCAGGAACACGGAGCTTGAGCAACGCTGGAGTGTGGTTTATTGTGCACGTTTGGTTTGCACTGGAGACCAACTGGCAAGGAAGCCGTATTCATACCAATGCTGCACAGGCTGCCAAACATGTTAGCAGTCATGTTTTAGGACATACACATCTGTGACTCTGACTTGGATCCAAAATATTAGCCTATTTGTGCATGAATGCAAGAGGTAAATTCCAGCTTTAAGCCTGAAGGTCACAGTTCTCAGCTACGTTCATTGCTGCAGGGGAAGGATGGGAATTCCCCTTTGTTCACGGTTTTGACAGAAAACACTTTATCATGTATTATCATTTTATTTATCTTTTGTTGTCTTCATTCAATTCTGTTCTAGGCAGTGGATTCTTATCTCCAGGGTCCCAGCACAAGAAGTTAATGAACCGTTTGAACTCCAGTAACCACTGATCTCTGTTTAAGCTGAATAATGCAGGCTGCAGCTGTCTGTACTCCTGGAATCAGTGTGGAAGGGACAGCGATAGGATGGGGGTGCTCGGAGGGAAACGAGGAATAGGTGCCTTTATAGAAGCTAACTGGCCTGAGGTTGTTTGATTTTGGTTTGGGTGGGGTGTTTTTTTTTTTATGATTAATTTTCTTTTAGCAGTAGTTCATTCTTTAGGGTTGCTGCCTTCCATCAAAACAGAAGGAAGTAAAAGCAGAAGGGCTCTGCATGGGTTCTTTGTCCCTACAAAATGAATTTGCTTCCTTTGGGCTTCAAGTGTATTTATAAGGAGATGTTAGAATATAGTTGAGGCTGCCTGGTGACAGCTTTTATATTTTCCCCTGAAACTCTGGATGTGCCTGCGTGGATGGGTGAAGGGTCTGAGTTCCCATGCCTCAACCTGGATGCTCTCTGCCCCTCTGGCGCTTGGGCACTCCTGGGAATGCCTGGTGTTGGTATCTGGCAAACAAAATTGTTATCTTCTAATGCTATAACCTTTTTCAGAGATTGCTGCAATTCTTATCTCATTCTCTACTGTCCACTTTCCACTTATCAATATTAAACAGTATATGGATTTTGCCTGATGGATTGTAGGTTTCCAACCATAAAATAGAGCAGACAGATATTTTTGCTAGGGTGTCAGTGGTTCAGCCTACCCTCCCCAGTGATAGTACTTGGTTCAATGAGAAGCATTTTATCTGGTATGGTTATGACCTAAATTCATGTGGGGGTTAGATCCTTTATTTAAAAAACCCAAACAAACAACAAAACCAAAAAAGTACTGAAGCTAATGGAGCTATGTCAGTTCAGGCTGGCTGAGTGAAGGGGGTCTGGTTGTGGAAGAGCATGGCTGTTGTAAGAATTGAGCTGTTGCTTCTAATGTCTTCGTCAAATTTCAGTGCATGGATAGGGTAAGCTGGGCTTCTGAACCATGCAACATGAAGGGTAAGATTCATCTTGCTTACTTTTAGGTGCCTGCCGTGTAGACAGCTGCACTGGAGTGAGTCTTCAGCTCCCTTTAGAGCCAGTGGAGAGGAATAGCTGGTTCTGAAGGATGATTCATCTCACCTAGACATGTAAATGAGGATGAGATGACATTCAGAATAAAAGTACTAGTTTCTCTTCACTAGCTGTAAAGAGAGGAGAGATGATATGGGTGACTGTAACAAATATCTGAGATTTAGATGAATCCCACCTGACGTGCTTTCTGTTCTTCCTTGAAGCTGGTAGGATTTCAATGCATTCCGTTTGATGCAGGGGATGTCCAACATTCACAACATCAAGTTTGAAGTGCCTGTGTGAAATGTGAAAGCCGTTCTACATTTGTCCTAAACTTCTGTGGGTGGCAAATGCATTGCTTTTGCTTGTCAAGTGGAAAACCATTACTGTTGGGTACTGTGACAGTAAGAAAAAAATTATATGTATTCTTTTGATCTCTGCAATAAAATGTAATGTAGAGATTTGGAATGAGCTACTGTCCAGTGACATTTGAGCATAGCTCTGGGTATCAGTTTAAAAGCTGAATATAACCAGATAGTCAGAATTTTCAAAGATCTTACTTTGTTAATCTCATTTAAATGCTTTTCTAGGGCAAGATAGTTCATTCTCTTCCTCGCATTTCACATGCAAAGCATCCAGTTTAAATACAAATTAGTCTGAAAACAATCCTCTTTTTACTTTAAATTTTTAAAGCTTGGATTTAGTTTTTAGGCTCATTAATATTCACAAACTGCTTAGTTAAGCTTGCTTTAATTTCTCTGTGTGCTTTGTTAACAGGGATTATAGTGATGTTTGCATTTGCATGCGAGACTTTTACTATTGTGTAAATTTTGGTCATTATTATGGAAAAAAGAAATGAAAAAAATGTTGAAAATCTACCTCAGTCCCTCCAGTACTTCCTCTAACTCTTGTACTTCTTGATAGCTTTGTGAGAGTGTTTCTTTCCATATTTATTAGGTGGATTTTTCATCTCTCTCTGAAAGATGTTTGAGAGTCTTGGAACCCCAGAGGAGAATGCAGGCTTTTGGTCTGCAGGTATGCCTGTGGCACACAGTGTCGACAAGGGAATATACTCCTTCAAATTTGGAAAGCAAAGACAGCCTTGGAAGAGTCCCACAGTTGTACCATGCTTTCACTTAACTGAGACAGTTGTAGGCATTAGTTACTGGCCTCTGTTGCCCTGGCCAAATGAGCTGGAAAGCACAGCAGCATTTTCCCAATGATATGCTGGAGCCAAAGTCTGCTCGGAGCAAAACACCTGTACTTGCAGTCAATGCTGGCTGGCTGTGGAGCATGTGAAGTGTTTACAAAAGAATAATCCATAGCTGCTTTTTTCTGTTTAATTCTAAATGTGTTTAGTGTTCTTGAAAAGTGGCAGATTAATACCTCTGGAAGCTACAGCTTGCTGTCTGTCCTAAGAGAACGTACGACTTGAACAGCTGCTGGGCCAGTCCTGGGCGTCACGGAGGTCACAGATCTGCCCTGCTGAAGGTGCCAGGGTGCAGCGGGCAGCGAGGGCCCAGCCAACGGGGCACTTGATTGCTAGAACCAAGATTGGTACCACAATCTCATCTTAGATGAGCAACCATTGCTGCTGTTGAGTTGGGATGGTCAGGATCGCCTTCTGAAAAGTGAAAAGATTTGATTTCATTTACTTTTTTTTTTCCCCCTGAGTTATAGCTTTAATGCAGAACCTTTGGGGGATTTTTTTTGTTTAATTATATCTCAACATTCGCAAGATGGTCACGTATATGTCATTATAGTGTTATTTTAATGCTTATTTTTTAAGTTCATTTCAGTTTCCTAAGCCAAGTCTTCCCTTTTGCTAGGTGCCACTGGTACCTTTACTCTTGGTAGGAGAGACAGTTTGAAATGGCAGTTGTTTCCAATTAACGGGATGGTAGATAAGAGTTTACAACTAAGGCAAAGTCTTGAAACTTCTTGTCTGCAGAGTATTTATTACACCTGCCCAGACTTCTAGATGTGACAACCCCATGACCTGGGGAAAACTCCACCAGTTTTCCCTTGTAATTGTGTCTTTGAGAGTTTCGATCAGTGAGAGGGAAGACGTTATACAGAGGGTACGGCGTAACAAACAGGTTTGATCTTAAAGGCATAAACTTGCTCTTTTGAATCTTACAGAGTTCTTTGTGTGCATTTTCTTCCATTGTTGAGCAGTGTGTAATTTTCTTTCCTCTGTCCTGTCAGCCCAACTTACAGAAGTACTGTAGTATGGCTATTATGACAACTTCCAACCTGTATCTTGTAGAGAAGCAGGTTTTGGTAGCAGTTGTCCATACCTCTACCTCATATATTAATGGTGTAGACAACTTCTTCAGCCTTTGGAGAACCTTGGGTTGTGGGGGTTTTGTCATGTGTTTGCTAGCAGGTGTATCTAGGTACGTGAGCGGCTATCATTAACGTAGGCTGCTTCTGTCTTGAGCCATAGAGGAAAACCAGTGCCTGTGTGGAAGCTGTCAGTGCACCATGGCAAAGCTTGAGCTAGGCAAACACACTCTGCCTCTCAGCTGGGCTTTTTAGCTTGGGCTTGGTGGGCATAGCTTTTGGCAAGCATGGAGGATGGGGGAAGAAAGAGAAAATAAATGGCCATGTCATACAGGGAACTTCCCTTGCAGATCAGGAGTGAGCAGGATACAGATCATGGCCCAGTGCCTTGGATGATCGAGAGGAACAGTCCTGCAGTGTATGTGTAACTTGGGATAACGCTGCAAAGGGAGCAGAGGGCTGCTGAGGCATACCAGGAGATAATCTTGGTTCAGATGTTACTGATGCTTGTCTGGACCCTAGAACTCAGAGTTGAGTATTCCCTTTCTTCTCCTCCTCTCTCTCCCTAAAGGCCCCCAGCTCTCAAAACAGCACCCAAAAGAAATTTGTACATCTAGGAACTTCCTGTGCAAAAAGAGAGCTTCCTTTTCCCTGTTTTGAATGTATGCATATTGCACCTTCCTTTGGTGTCTTTGGCAAGGTCCCCTGTAGTCTGTAATTTCACGCAGCCCTGTAATTTATCATTCGTACAGTTTTCGCTTATGTGGTGAGAGATGCAGTAGAATCTATAAATCAGATAAAATATTATTGTGCTTTCGTAGTAAGAAGTCCTTATATTTATTTAATTAATGGCTTCCAAAAATGGCTCCTGGGTGGGTTGGTTTTTTTCTTGGGGGGGGGGGGGGGGGGGGGGGGGGGCACATTAAGGGGAAAAATTCAATGGAATTCTCTGGAAGACCACCTTTAGCATTTGGACTTGGCAGGAAATAATTCATTAGTTCAGTACCTATTTCAGACAAACAGTCTACCTAGTCCACTTTTCTTCTGCTGAGAATGTCTGTTGTGGGGTGTGTCATGGGAGCATGTAAGAAACACAGGAGGACGGTCATGGTGTAACTCTTAGGGATGTTATCTTTCCCACTTCAGCTAGAAAGGTGCAGAGAGATAATGTGCCTTAGGGCTTATTTATTGAAGTTTGATCTGGTGGATTTAGGGCTTTCCATTATTCGTGTAGGTGCTAATCTTTCGTTGAATCAGTAGAAGGATGCAGGCTTTGTTTACTCCAATTTAATAAATGATGGGAAAAGTTGGGGAGCAGGGGGATAAGAGTTTCTGTATCTTTTTACATTATGGAAGTGCTTCATCCAAAGCGTCATTGAAGTAATCTGTCCTGCTCAAAAAGAGGTGAGAACCTGAAGGTAGCCTTCGAGAAAATCTAAGATAGAAAGGAAATAATCCCTTTATTTAACACATGTACCAATTTAAACTTAGGTCGCGCAACATAAATAGTTTTGGGCATCTTTCTGCATGTTTTGGGCATCTTTCTGCATTTGTGAAGGAGATGTGCATGTTTTTCTTGTTTATGCCTATTCAACTGCTTTATAAATTCAAGTTGCGATGGATATTACTCTGGAGAGTCTTGTAAATTTGTGTATTATCAGTCCACGTAAGCGACGATTGTAGGCTTGAGAAGCATAGCTTAAAAGCAATATTACCAGTTCTTTCTTCGCAAGTATTTACTTTTCTACTTTTATTCCATAAAAAAATTGTCGCTTTTTTTCATTGCAGTTACTGCTCTACCCTGACCCCCAACACCGGTCACAGACTCATTGCACTAGGTCCCTGTAGAGCCCTGTTGAATGTACTTGTGCAGACATGCCACATGGGCTGGATTTTGGGTGGGGATTTGTGTATTAAAGAGAACAAACAGATGCAAAACCTGGTTCTCTTCTTGTAGTTCAAATTGTCAGAACTATTGCACTAAAAATCAGTGGCTTTGGCTTTAGTGTTAGAGGTTCTGTTTTTCTGATGCTGATTAATTCTGGGTGTTCTGTTTAGTTTTGCTATTTGAGTAGGGTCCAGCAGAATAGTGTGCAGGGATCAGTGCCGTAAGAGGCAAAACACTTTATCCTGTTAAACACACACAGACACACACGCATTGCTTGAGTCCTGCTGATTCTGATCAGAGTCCTTTAGATTACGTAAATGAATACCAATATACTTTGAAAGATTTGGAATTAAAATAGAGAATAGTTTACAGAATCTGTCACTCAAATATCAAGTAAAACTTCCAGAAAATTATGAAATTTTGAGACTTAGTTTTAAAGTTTAGGAAAATAAGCTTGTTAGAACTGCAAAATCACACAGCATCACCAACATGGAAGTAACGGAAGAGGCAGAATCATTAGATCTTCCACAATTTGCTTTGATGCAGTGTGCACTGCCTTGCTGAATCCCACTGAAATGATGTGCTGAGAAAGAGCTCTTGAGGCTATAAAAAGACCCTCTTCAGATGTGCTGCCTTCTCTCTTACTGTGCATCTCTAAAACCTGTTGATATATCTTACCTAAATAGAAATTAATCATTAAATAATTGACAGTAATTCTAAATACCATTTATCTAGAACCAACTAGTCTTTACTGTGTATAGTTCCTGTTGCAGTGTTTCAGGATGAAAAAACCCACATATACAGCCCCAATATTAAGGGATTAATTACCTGAAACTTTACTGCTACAAATAATTTATTTGTTTTGATTTAAGTGTGTAAGTTGTATCATGGCTCCAAGGTATTATTTCAATCTGTAGCATCTGAGCATGTGAATAAATTTGAGCCTGAGGCTTAAGATGTGTTTGTGCTTCTGTGTGAAGCTCAGTGTAGCATCAAGGTTTAACAATTCTTGTGTGACACGTTCATTTATTATTGTGAAAGAAAAGAAAGCATATAAGAAAAAGAAAGTGCCTAAAGATCCTGTAAGAGCCATGAAAACATCCAGTTGCACAGATCTGTAAACTGTAAAGCTTAACACTGGTAAGGATGAGATTATAGTTTCTGAAAGCATGCTGAAATAATGCACTCTCTGCTTTTGAGACCATGATAAGTCCCTTGTATGCTTCCTCATTTTAAGAGATGAAAACTGCTAAGCCACAGAATATTTTAGCTGTGTACTGGTAAGATTTTTCTGATTGTGTAGGAAGGTAATTGCAAAAAATATTATTTTTTTTTTAAAGAAACAGCAGTAAAACACACTTCCAAAGCAAAATAATATTTTTTCTACTTAATAATAATAAACCTGAAATAGTTCTCTAGCCAAATGTTTTAATTATGTTTTTTATATCTTCAAATTTATGGTGCCCTGTGAAGGGATTGGTGATGCCAAACATGTCCTTCTGAGCATATCGTTACTCTGCCTATGAGTTGGTTTTCTCAAGGAAGATGGGAAAGGTAACTGGGTTAGAACTACAAATCTTCAAGGCTGGTTGAACTCGAAATGAGACTCTTGTCTGGATGGTGGTGAAATCAGGAGCTGTGAGATTGAAATGGTTCTCTCTTTCCTCACCTTTTTGTTGAGTAAAGTTCTTACAGCTCAGGACATTTGAACCAGTGTACAGAAGACAGAACAGATTAACTAGTTTATTGAATCCTCTTTGCTTTCATGCTGAAGCCATAGCAGTCATTTTTTTTCTGAAACAAAGGACTAGTTCAAACTCAAGCTATGGCTTATCATGGTATGATAAGAAAAAGCTTGTTAAGAACTAAGGAATTATGTTATCTAAAATAAGAGTATTTTAACATCCTATGGCTCCGTAGGCTTGAAATCTCAAGTTATTGCCTTAAACCTCTCTCTCATAAAATCCATAAGCTCACTGAAAATAGGTTCTTATTTCAGTTCTTCTCTCAAAAGTGGATGCTTTCTTTTGGTCCACTGGAGGGTGTCACCATCTTAAGGAAAACTTGGTAAAGTATATTACGGAATATGCTATGTTAAATCTGTAGGACCTAACATTTCTAAGGGGTATCAATCTAGCCTTTAAATTTATGCTGTCAGATTTGTACTTTTGGGGGTTTTTTAGAGGGTGGTGATGGCGATATTTTCAGCTTTTAAGTCATTTGCCTGTTTCCCTTCCCCACTCTGTCTTTTGACACATGCACACATATTCTTTGCCCTGGTAAGAAGTCAACACTAGAGGTCATGTGTGGATCTACTCTGAAAATACAAAATCACAGTAGATTGGGCATTTTTGATGAGAATGTGAAAGAGTTTCCACAGCATCATATTTTTTTATGCATTTATCTCTTAAATTACTGTTTTGTCTTTTTTATTCTTTATTAACCTTCACAGTCTCCACTGTCCTGGTTTTGGCTGGGATAGAGTTAATTTTCTTCCCAGTAGCTGGCATAGTGCTGTAGTTTGGATTTAGTGAGAATAATGTCGATAACATGCTGATGGTTAGTTGTTGCTAAGTGGTCTTTATACTACTCAAGGATTTTTTTTCTTCCCATATAACATAGGACGACAACTAGTCAAGGCTAAACCACAACACCCACCCTTCCAAAAGTACACTTAAACTGCATCTAGAACATATACCAGTCCTGGAGACAATCTCACTGTAACACCTGACTTTCCCAGTTGATCTTTCTTGGGAACTTTGACCATACTCCAGAGGTAGAGCATCCTTTTTGCCAGATCTTGCCATTCTTTCAAGTCTGTCTCTCTTTACCCTTGCAGTTCTGTTCATGCTACTCTAGTGGTACAAAGGAGAGGTAGCAGGAGCAACAATGTAATAGAATCAATGGGGTTTTGTTTAGTTTTCCTCTAGAAAAAAACTCAGCCTGCTAACACGTAAACAATATTAGCATATATTTTGTCTCGATTATTCCCAAGAAGGCTAGTACTTATTCTCAATAGTGAGGTTATGTTTGTAGCAGCAACTTCACTACAATATATTTTTTAGGCCTGTTTGTTACATCTTCATGTTTTCCCTTGTACCTGTTTCTTTAAATCAAAGGTTTGGGGTTTTTTTCCCCCCATATAGTCATCTTCTGAAGAATTATTAGTCTGAGTTTTGCTCCTTTCCTTTGCTGTATTGCTTGCCTATTAAGTCTCACTGAGCTTCTGCCTTGAATTTCAAAGCTCTTCATCTAACCAATAGACTTCAGTAAATATCTTACTGTATAAGTTTTCCGAAACTGCTGCCTCCATTTTTATTGAAACAGTCTGTGATAAATGACTGAGTCCCAAATAGGATTTCAATCAAAATTAACAATTTATTAAACGAATAAAGGCAAGCAAACAGCGCTGGGTGCGCCGGGAGCCTCTGCTCTACCAAGACGCACGTGATACAGTTCTTGTTTCTGGTTTATATAGCCCCCAGGAATAGGCGTGCCTTAAACTTCTTTTTGTTTTGGTTAGTAACAAAAACCGGTTTAACCTGTTACGCTGAAAGGCCCAGCAGGCGACCTCGCCCAGCCCCCCCTTCCCCTGTGAGGAGGACTTGGTGGGCCGATGCCGCCTCGGTGCCCAGCCAGCCCCCCCTTCCCCTGTGAGGAGGACTTGGTGGGCCGATGCCGCCTCGGTGCCCAGCCAGCCCCCCCTCCCCTGTGAGGAGGGGTGGGGGGGGGCCCAGCCCCCCGGTGGGCCGATGCCGCCTCGGTGCCCAGCCAGCCCCCCCTCCCCTGTGAGGAGGCGGCTGGGGGGGGTGCAAGGTAAGAACTATATACATTAACCTCTCTGCTTTCTTAGGCTTGTGGTTATAGAAGGGTATGTCATCATGGGGCCCTAGCATTGTTCCATATTAACACGAATCAGATGGACATATATCACAAGTCTTTCCCAGGCTGTTTGGATTCTCTATTATTTTCAGCAAGACAGCAAATTTATTACTTTCCTCCAGTCTGCTATTTTTAAACCAAGGGGGTTTCTGTTATGATTAAGAGCAGAATCACCCAAGGACTTCTCAGTCTCTGCAGTTTCTTCTTGTTCTGTTAAGGCATAGAAAGTTGAGAAGCCTGCAAAACTGTGTGAGAATAGTCATTAGAACTCATAGATTCACAGGAATTAGGCACAGGAGGGACCACCTGGCAGTACCACATCTTCTAGTAGTCAGGTTACTAATTTTCACTTTCTTTCTCTCACTCAGAGCCAAGAAATGAACTGTAGCTGCTACCAAAACCTACTGTATATTTTGGCTTACATGGGTCTTTTGGAAACTTTTTTTTTCACACATCAAGATACGGAGGATGCAGCCCTTCTCTTTGTAGCTTGCAATAGTGGTTAATAGCCCTTACTGTTAAAAACATGTCCTTTCTTTCTAATTTGAAATTGTCTGAAATCCCATGGCAGAGCAGCTGCAAATATGACAGGGCAGTGTTTCATGATCTGTCCCTGAAGTGATCTAATAGTATTTAACATCTGTGGACCACTCGAGCTGCCAAGATTTTACAAGCTTGCAGTGAGAGAGTTTGCATTATAAAGGACACCCCACTTTTGCACTGTTTTCATACATGCAATTTTGATGACTTTTTAGAAATCAGCTGGCATCTTGGTATCCAGGTTGGTATGCAGTAGATTTATTGTGCTTTAGAGTATGAGTGTAAATGCGCGTTTGTGATGTTCCTCATCTTCCATCCCTGTATCCATTCTGACTCCACATTCTCTGTGCTGTGTATCTTGGGCAGAAATAGCAACTAGATTTGGGTAAATGTTGCAAGCATTTGTCAATCCTGGAAAAGTAAAAACACAAGACCTGGAGTGTGCATTACTTTGTGCTTGAACTCAAAGCTGATTTAGAAAAAAACGAAAAAAAAACCCACAAAAAAACCTGCCCAAACCCCCACCTTTTTTTACTCTGAATAAAGATTTGATTCAAGTATGTCTGTGCTGCTTTATATTGCTTTTCATAAATGAGTGTTTTGGTGGTACTCAGAGCATGAGCTTGTTATTCACTGAGGGACATGTGTTTGGAGGCAGAATAAGGGACTGGTGCCTGAAGGTGACGGTGTTGTCTCTGGTTTGTGAGATGCCCCAAAGAGCCTCTGGGGCAGCAAAGAGGAAAGTGGCTGAGTAGCTGTTGGGGCGGTTATCAGAGGTGCGAACAGTGACTGAACTCCTCAGGAGGAAACAAAATGTGAGCCCCAGAGGTCTGTCAGTTGTGTGACTGCTTGGAAAAAAATGAGGGGGAGCAGAAGGACGTGAGGGGGCATGAATTGGGTACCTGTGCCCCCTGCAAAGGTAAAACAGAGCTTGTTTGCAGGATGTGTTAACCATTGTGGTGCTTAGTTCTGCTTTTGTGAAGGATTAGATATCAAGGGGTTTTTTTAGATGGCAGCACAGGCTGCTTCAGAATACCCTAAACCCCAAGGAAGGACAGTGTGCTTGCACTGCAAGCTGCTTAGGGCGAGCACCGTGCTCTCTGTCCAGAATGTCTTAAGGTACGAAAGGTGGCATTGTGGTCATTTGGGTCTGTTACAACAAGTGTAGAAATATACTGTGAAATGGAAATAAGAAACGGGTCCCAGTCCCAGAATTTTTCTACTTGAGAAATACAGTATTTTTACTACTTTTATGGTTTCTACTTTCAAACTGATTTCTCCTTAAGCTAACCTATACACACTTAACTTCTCTAGAGCTTGCGGATCAGTGGCACAGAGTTGTTGAGCCGTTCTTGTCTGACTGGGTGTCTAAGCTACAATCCAGCACTCGTATCTTGCCTTCTTTGGGCTTGCTGGGAGAAGAACAAATGATCCGGTGGCATATAGATAGGAGCCTTGGTGTTTGGTATCTGGATTCAGTTCTTTGATGTCCTCCAGAGCTTCTCTGCAAATTTGATAAAAATTTCAAAGGTGTTAAGGACACAGGAGGTATACAGGAACTTAATGCCAGTTTTACAAAGGTGTTAAATGATAAGTTCCCACTGGTTTTCAGTAGGAGTTACATGCCTGGCTGCTGCTTTAAACCTTGCTAATTACCATCTTATAGCTTTAGGTACATTACTACATCTAAAAGTGTGTCCTGTGGTCTTTATATGACAGTTTCTCATACAATAGGGATAATGTTTCTTCAATTCACAATAATGAAAAGGGTGAGCATATGAAAAATTGTTAGGTTCTTGAATTCTGTGGAATCATGGACTACACGCTTAAACTAATCCTTTGAACAGCTCTTGATCATAAGCAGTTCACTGCTTTTCTCAGCATCACCTGAAAGATTTTGTCTTTCATTTGAAAGCTGAGTTTTATATGAAAAAACAAAGGTTTGTCTTTATCTTGCCTCTGGAGCAATGCCCTATGAGCATAAAGCACTGGGGCAGGGGACATTTCAGAGAACTACAATTGACATGGAGGATATTGGGGGGGGGGGGGATGCTTGAATTAATTTCATCTTGTTATGGGATACTTAACAGACTGTGTTCTGCATCACCGCAATCTCACTGTGCTTCCAGTGGCTTTGGAAGGGATGGGATTAGAGGAATACTGATAAAGATTATCCTTTCCTTTTAGTGCTTGTGCTATGCCTATATTGGAACAGTCACTGTGATTATCCGTATACCCTGAGATTAATTTCTTCTTGTCCTCCTAAGATGATGGAGTAAGACTGTGGCTATTATGCAAACACATTGCGAGTGTCGGACAAACTCAATATTGGTTATGAGCTGAGGGGATCTTTCTTTAGGCATTGGTGTGAGATGCAATCTTTTTGTATTTTGCTTTTACATGAAAGGTCTGCCTCTGGCCTTCAAATGAAATATTTTGGTCCATTCCTGCTCTTGATCTCCTGTAGTGTTTCTTGAAGTGGAATTAGCTCTTTCAGATTTGGAAGTGCTCTTTTGTTGGATACCAGTCTGTAATGAGTTTACCTTCAAATTGTTATATTAAAGTTCAGTGAAGCTGAATCTCTGTTTTTATTTCTCTGCCAGTCAAATCAATATCCTTCATCTATTTGCCAATGGGAGGCAGAAGAAAAAGAATGGTTTGCGTAGGTGGCAGTGACTTGATCGGCACACACGATATGAACAAACAGGAGGAGATAAGTTGTTTTCTTTTTTCATGTTTCTTTGTTTTCGAAGGTCCAGGTTTTCCAGTAGAGTCTTAAGCAGTTCTCAAAATGGTGCAATTTTATCTTCTAAGGAACACGTGACCTGTCAATGTATAATTTGTTGTCAGCTACAACAGAATGCTCTGCCCTAGTGAAATCATTTAGGACCAGTTGCTACTGCAGGTGTCTGTCTTCCTTGATCATCCCAGTCAGACACAGTTGATTTCTCTGACAACACCTAGATACTCATTAGAAAGATAAGTCTGCTTGGAAAGGAAAGCATGAATATGACCAACTACTTAAATCTATTCCTGCTTATAAGAAACGCCAAGAAAGCCTCTTCAATTCTTAAAATGATAGAGTTGTAGAATTTTATTATTGCTCTTTTTGAGTCAATTAAAGCTGAAATACCCCTTTGATAGGCTGTGGAACAGAGTAGAAACTAGGAAAAAACTGTAACGTACATGGTTACTTCAATGATAGCACCCAGTGGAAATATTAGCAGAGGTTAAGATTTTCAAAAATACCCTTCACAGTGCCCTAATTCTACTTCTGTCAAGGTCAGTGGTGAAAGTCTCCCTGGCATCATTTAGAGCAAATGTAAGGTAATGAAGAACCTTTGGACAACCCCATGCTGTAAAGGTGTCGCAGATGAGTGTCTTTACACAGTTTGATTTAGTAGCAGTTTAGAATTTATTTGTGCCTTTACAGCAAATCACATGATTTGATTATGATATTTTAACAGCATTCAATCATTGGTTGATTAACAAAGTGATTCGACAAAATTAATCAAAACAGCAACTTAGTTACAGATTCGAAGATGGCAAGGTTCACTCTATTGCTACGTGGAAGAGGTATAGAAAGGAAATCAAGTTACACTTGAGTTGGAATGATTCACAGAGAGACCATGGATGCAGATGATAAGGAAGACTCTCCCATTCAGTCACGAGGCTCAGTCTAGACCCCCTTGCTTTCTAAACTCCTTCTCAGACTGTAGTCTAGGTGCAGCTAGGTCCAATCTTAGTGTCTAGGTGTGGCTGGGGGGAACGCACCACCACTGAAGGTTGGCCGCTGCAAAACTGCAGGCTGCTTTTTAAACCTGTCATCTCTAAAGGGCTTGCGCTAAACCATCTCTGGAATGACTTGGTCTTTAAACTTCATTTCAACATTTCAGTTTCTAATTATGATTACATCCTGCTTGCCAGTTTACAGACTTGTTTTGCTTTTCTACCTAGTTGTTTTCCCAGGTAAGATTCTCAATCCATGATAAATCCAGTACAAGGTTAATGCAAGATACATCCTTAGAGTTGAGTTTTTCAGTGTCAAGACTGCGACATAGATGTAAGCATTTATTTAAGCAGGTTTACAGATTAATATGGATATGCCTTCTTGGTTTCCTGTATGTTTCTATCAGTAGGTGAATCAGGTTTTCATTAGATTTGGTTGTTACTTTTGATTTGTCTACATGTATTTGAATTGAAATTAAAATAATGGGAAAAAATGATACTTCAAGATAATTGGATACATAAAACAGTCTTAAATGTGCTGTCTACAAAATAAGAGTAAGTTTACAAAAATCTTCGTAAAAAATCTTACATTTGAAGTTGATTTCTTAAAGTAACACATTAATATAAAGTTGAATTAAAGGAGTATTCAATATAAGCCACACAGAAACCTTCAGTTACTTGCCTTGGGTGTGACTTACAAGAAATGGGGAGGTTTCTCGCTCTCTGGTTGCGCAGTGAGTAGGGGAAAAGGGCAAGGCATGCAGAAATGAATGAGCAGAGGACTGAGGATTCCTGCGCTGGTGCCCAAATGGGTGTGTATTGTTACCCTGAACTGAGGAGCTTTATCATACTCTAAGGTCAAGGGCTATTTTCCTTTCAAATTCTTTCTCAAGTTAGTAAGCTTTTTCCTAGCACACTGTAATACCTTCCTAGTCTTCTTTAAAATGTTTTTTTGGATGAATCCACACTGCAAATTTTTACTTAATTGCCACACTTTCACTTCTGCTGGCCTCCTGATCACCACAAATCCTCTTTATCCTAGTGAATTGTGAATATGGAAAACTTCTTTTAAATAATGCTCTGTATGAGCACAAGATAATTATGTTTATCTATTTCACGCAAACCCAGCTTTCACACCACATTAAGCCTGAGAAGTCAAGCATTTAGAAAAAGCAGTATTGCTGCTGAACAGCCAATCTATGTGCTGTTTTTATTGCCATTTCAGAAGTCTGCTCCTGCCAGCAATCCCTTTACCTTGTTTCTTCCTGTGATTTTGGTCAGCTTGACTCAGAAGGCTGTCCTTAAGGACAGTATTTCTTCTACTGTTTCCTCCACTCATCCCTTTCCCACTTTTGTAGTGGAGACGGCAATGACGCCTGTAGCTGGTTACTGTCAAGCAAACGGGGAGTGACTGATGGTGGGAGCAGCACCGATTTTCACTGCTCGGGGAGTCTGTGCCTGTGATGCTTCCGGCATGGCTGGGGTGAAACCCGGTAACTCTTGTTGCTTGCAGTAGCAAAGTTGGTTTCTTCTACTGCAGTGTCTGGGAAGGTTGAATAGTGACTCTTCCCAGGAGTTGTTGCATTCACCTATTGGGGCTTTTTAACAGCTGAGGAGTGGGGCTTGCTAGCACTGCTAGCACTTCACTTTCCAAATATGTATTTCTGTCTGACTTAGTTGAAATTACAGTTTTTCTTTTTTTCTGGGTAAGCGTAGAGCTTCAGCAGATTTTCAAATAAAACAAAAGGCATCTATTGGTGAACTCAGCTACTGATCAGAAACAAGATTTATGCACTTTTTTTTAAAAAAACACAAAGACTTAAGATTGCAGCTGCCATCTCATAAATTTTAAGCAAGGCTGTCGAAGTGGATTATTTTATACTTTGTGAAGGTGCATAGAATGCAGACGCTTAACAAGATTGGACCCTGTAGACACATCTGACAGCAGCTTTATAAAGGCTGGTGTGCCTACACTGAAGAAAAAAATATGTAAAGGCCAGGCATGTTTTTCAGCCAGATACACTACTAGTGATAAACCACTATCGATTCACAAATACCTTCAAGTTTTGAGATGAGCATCTGGCACGGGTGTAGCTGTGCCTGACAAAGAGCAGAGGAGTTTTGCCCTTTCATTGACAATTATGTAGTTAACTCAGGCTCACTTCTGTTCCAGAAATCAATCATAAGGCTTTTACTCAGCCCTTTGGTAACTTCCTACTCTATAATAAACAAGACAGCTGTCCTCTACGCCAGGCATTTATAAATCAGGATGAGCATCTCTGTAACAGCAGCTGGCTTCCCCCTGCTCCTTGTTACGGTAACTCATAGAAGTAAGTTTTGCTGTGTGCAATGCAAACACAGAGTAAAGGGAGGATCCATGCCCCACAGTGTTCACAGAAAGGTAAGAGAGCATGCGGGTATGGATGGTGTGCAGAAGGGTATTGTGAACCGGCGCTGCCTTTGTGTTATCTTGGAGGGAGGAGTGTGAGGGCAGAGGCCCTGGGTTGCTAGCAACGGGGTGAAGTTTCTCCTGACATTAAGCAAATGCTGTTCTGTGATGGAAGTGCCTTCAGCAAATGATGCTGTGCAAGAATTCCCTACAAATGATAACTTTACTATGGACTGGGCAAAAATTCATGTCTTCTAGAATTTTTTTCCTGTTATATGAAGATGTCCTTTTAACTGTCAGTACTTACTACTGTCAATTTTAAGATTGCAATGAAAACTCCAGGGCTTCTTGTCCTGATTGAAAATGTCATATTTTCACTTGTTGGAACAAACCTGTACAGCTTACTGTACAGTACAAACTTATGCTGGCAGAAGGACAGAAAGCCAATTCAAAGGGAATTTTCATACTTCCCTTAACAAAAGGTCTCTTTACTGGGGAGGACAGTCTATTTGTAGCTGTGCAGCATTTATGTTCTCTGCCTTGCTGCTGCTCTGTGACCGTAATGTTAGCTCACTGGCTGACTTTCTTTTTGACTCATTGTAGAAATACTTATTTTTTGTCAGCTGCATTTAACATATCACTTGAAAATGACTCAAACAGCTTGGGCAGAATTGTCTCATCTATAAGCTCTCCTGGTCAGATTAATTCTTTAACCAATTTATTTTGAAGTTTGAGATATCAAGGGATTTGGGTCATCAGTGAATTGGAACGTTTGGACTTTAAGAGGAGAAGAGAAGTACAGAGCCCAGGTGTTGGTGGTTTTTTGATAGGCTATAAAACCATGCTGATGCCCAGCTGGAGTTTTTTGTTCTGTCCCCTTTGGTGTGGGAGAAATCACTGGATGTTTGCAATTTTGGAGCTGGGATTCAGTCGTGGACTTGGGCGCCCCTGAGTTCAAACGTTTGGACTTCGAGGAGGTAAGACACGTGCAGAGATCCAGGGTTTGTGGGGCTTTTGGTAGACAACAGAGGCATGGGGAAACCCAGCCCCAGCTTTGGGATTTGTCCCCTTTGGTGTGGGAGAAATCGCCAGACATTTAGAATTTCGGAGCTGGGATTCGGTCGTGGACTTGGGTGCCACTAAGTTCGAATGTTTGCATACCTAGAAAAGAATAAGTAAGATGACAGCCAATTAATTATGTTTGGTTTTCTCAACCTTTTCTTTTTTTTGTGTGCTTTGTTTCTCACTATGGTTTTTAGATATACTGGCCAACTGAACCCTTTGAAACTGATTGTAAATTCAGTCGCTGTGAAAGAGTTGAAGCCTTTTTTGTTGGCTCAAGTGCTGTTCATTAGTAGCTGGGACAAGAGAGACTGACATTTGTGAGTAGCTGCAAGAAAATGCAATGTTGAGCAGTTCTGTGTTAGCTGGCCACTGCCTGGCCTGTCCATACATGCAGGGCTCCAGACTGAGCCCGTATGCTGTCCCTGCTGCAGGGAACAGGGCAGGAATGGGAGCTGTTGAGAGGAGGATGGGGAGGGAAACGGATCCAGCGAAAGCCAAGTTTCACTACAGCCTCTGCAACTTGTTTGGTGCTGCCTTTGCACACCTTTCGCTCCCAAAGCATTAAAACCTCAAGGTTTGCAACACCACAGAAACAGCCGTGACAAAAGTATTTCAGGAACCAGACAGAACTTCCATGAAATAACCAGGCAAACTTTCAAACCAGTGCTGTGAAAGAGTTGACAGCAGCTGATCCAGTCCTGAGAGCTGTAACGCTGCAGAGCTGCGCTCAGTTGAGTTTGTGCAGATCGTATCAGCTAAGGATGTAGCTCTGCATTCTGCTTTTTGCTCTCTAGGGGAGACGTGTTTAAGACAGCATTGGTTTTGTGGCTTTTGGGACTATGGGCACTAGGGATACAGAGGGGATATCCAGATGGTGTCTTGTTTTAGCAGAAAAACCCCCTTATTTATAATGGGCATAGGAGGATCATTGCTGACAGCATGCATTGGAGCCAAATCCTGTTCTGAAATGTACTAGTACAGATGTAGACACTGCATAAAAAAAAAATAAATGAAGACATCTGGATTTGTGCTGCTGTAACAAACCAGAATGTTGTCCTCTGGGTATAGTTTCTATGCACTGAACAGATAGAGGTTCAAACATTTTAAATATTGAAATTTTATGATTTTTTTTCAAGGTGCTCATTTAGGAAAAACTCACCAGGAAAATATGGAAGGTAGCTACTGTCTTTTCATGTGCCTCCAAGGGAGAGAATCTATTCTTGTGCAAGGAGAGCACTCAACAGCTCACCTGGAGACTTAGGAGCTCTCTGATGTACTATGTCTCTTCCCAAGGGCTGTATCCCACAGCTTTGGGAAGAGATTTCCTCCAGACTGGCAGCATTTTTGTAACATGTAGTCTTTGATTCCAAGGTCCAGAGACTGAGAGCTGTCGGTATTAATGTAACCTGAAATCTTGCCTCACATTTTGGTTTGATCTGATGCACATAATTCTCTTCTTCTCACATATATTGCTTTATTAACAAATAAGTAGAACAGAGTTTGCGTAAGTGTTCATTGTTTGCCTGCTGTTGGGTTTATTGTAATTCATAATCTAAGTTGTGTATTAAAAATAATGGTAAATGTTGACACAGCATCTCCCTTTTTTAATTTCCTGCCTTTCCCCAGCAACCTCAGCATCAAATAGTTTTTTTCAACCACAGACTTGACCCGAAGACTGTTCCAAATTATGTTCTCTCTACTCTGCCAAGTCAAAATTTTCTGTTTGCTGTTCTGTACATACCCCACTTTAAGTCACTTTCCTTTATTACACCTCGTTGTGCCCTACCTCCTGGGAAAGGGCAGATATCTGCCTCCTTGGGATTGCAGTGAGACTCAAAATACTAAGAGGCACCACCTAAGTGATTTTTCCTTGTGCATAATTAAGGTGGATATTTGTATATTTTTTTTTAAAGCAGCTTAATTAGCCATAGCATTCTGCACTACAAAAGCCTTCCTCTTTAGCTGCATGGCTCATTCCTTTGTTGTTGTAGAGGTGTCCTGTTAGTGCACTCTTTCTGTGTCTGCTCAGTGATACACATTTCTTGGTTGTATCTGATTATTTTAGAAGTATGGCAGCTCTAGAGATAGCACTTTGTCTCAATTTTTGAGAAGATATGTTTTGTGTGGCATTCCCAGGTATATTCTTGTCCTGAAGATGCTGTAATGATCTTGTTTTATTTACTGGAAATGGAAAAGAGCAGGGAAACAACAGAGAGATGGGTTGATAATGAAATTGTCATAATGAAATTCATCTTCCTGATGTCCTTGGTTTGCAGTCTCACCTCTGCTTCCCAACACAAAATCATAGAATCATAGAATCATAGAATGTTTTGGGTTGGAAGGGACCCCTAGAGGTCATCTAGTCCAACCCCCCTGCAGTGAGCAGGGACACCACTAACTAGATCAGGTTGCTCAGAGCCCCATCCAACCTGGCCTTGAATGTTTCCAGGGATGTGGCCTCCACCACCTCTCTGGGCAACCCGTTCCAGTGTTTCACCACCCTCGTTGTAAAGAATTTCCTCCTTATATCCAGTCTAAACCTACCCTGCTTCAGTTTAAAACCATTACCCCTTGTCCTGTCACAGCTGGCCCTACTAAAAAGATTTTCCCCATCTTTCCTATAGGCCCCCTTTAGATACTGAAAGGCTGTAATCAGGTCTCCCTGCAGCCTTCTCTTCTCCAGGCTGAACAAGCCCAACTCTCTCAGCCTGTCCTCATAAGAGAGGTGCTCCAGCCCTCAGATCATTTTCGTAGCCCTCCTCTGGACCCGCTCCAACAGTTCCATGTCCTTCTTGTGCTGAGGGCTCCAGAGCTGGACGCAGTACTCTAGGTGAGGTCTCACCAGAGCAGAGCAGAGGGGCAGAATCACCTCCCTCGACCTGCTGGCCACGCTTCTCCTGATGCAGCCCAGAGTGCGGTTGGCCTTCTGGGCCGCCAGCGCACATTGCTGGCTCATGTCCAGCTTTTTGTCCACCAGTACCCCCAAGTCCCTCTCGGCAGGGCTGCTCTCGATCCTTTCTTCCCCCAGCCTGTACTGATACTGGGGGTTACCCCGACCCAGGTGCAGGACCTTGCACTTGGCCTTGTTGAACCTCATGAGGTTCACACAGGCCCACCTCTCCAGCCTGTCCAGGTGTCTCTGGATGACATCCCGTCCTTCTGGTGTGTCAACCGCACCACTCAATTTGGTGTCGTCCGCAAACTTGCTGAGGGTGCACTCAGTCTCGCTGTCTAAGTCATTGATGAATATATTAAACAGCACCGGTCCCAGTACGGACCCCTGAGGGACACCACTCGTCACCAGTCTCCATCCGGACATTGAGCCATTGACCACCACCCTCTGGATGCGGCCATCCAGCCAGTTCCTTATCCACCGAACAGTCCACCCATCAAATCCATAGCTCTCCAATTTAGAGAGAAGGATGTTGTGGGGGACCGTGTCAAAGGCTTTGCAGAAGTCCAGATAGATGACATCCATTGGTTTTCCCTTTGTCCACTGATGCTGTCACAGCATCATAGAAAGTCACTAGGTTCATCAGGCAGGACTTGCCCTTGGTGAAGCCATGCTGGCTATCTCGAATTATCTCCCTGGCCTCCATGTGCCTTAGCATAGCTTCTAGGAGGATCTGTTCCATGATCTTCCCAGGCCAGGGGGCTGACGGTCGGTAGTTCCCAGGGTCTTCCTTTCTACCCTTTTTGAAAATGGGCAATGTTTCCTTCTTCCAGTCCCAGGGACTTCACCTGACTGCCATGACTTTTCAAATATCATGGAGAGTGGCTTGGCGACTACATCGGCCAATTCCCTCAGGACTCTGGGATGCATCTCATCAAGTCCCATGGACTTATGTGCGTTCAGGTTCCTCAGGTGGTCACGAACCTGATCTTCTCCTACAGCAGGAAGGGTTTTGCCCTCCTGGTCCCTCTCATGCCATCCATCAACTCGGGTGGGGTGGGGAGAGAGGTTCCCAGTGAAGACTGAGGCAAAAAAGTTGTTGAGTACCTCAGCCTTCTCCTCATCTGCTATTACTAGCTTGCCAGTCTCGCTCATCAGCGGGGGTATGCTTTCTTTAACCATCCTTTTCTGGCTGATATACCTGTAGAAACCCTTCTTGTTATTCTTTGCATCCCTAGCCAAGTTTAGCTCCAGCTGAGCCTTGGCTTTCCTTACCCCATTCCTACACAACTGGACTGCGTCCCTATACTCTTCCCAGGATGCCTGTCCCTGCTTCCACTGCCTGTGCAGTTCCCTCTTCCTCCTTAGTTTGACCAGCATCTCTCGTCTCAGCCTTGCTGGTCTCTTCCCTTCTTTGCCCAATTTCTTACACCTGGGGATTGAGAGCTCTTGTGCTCTGTGGATCACTTCCAAATAGCAAGAACGAAATTAAATACTTGATTTCTTTAAATTTTTAATGCCATTGAAATCAGAGTTCTAAGATTAGAGGAGACTTAAGTGGATCTGCAGAACTTTCATCTTCACTAGTTGGTATTAACAGCGGTTGGACAAGGCGCATCTTGTATTATGTGACCTACCTCATTATCGAAAAGGCCAATCATAATAAACCATTGCATTTCTTCTGTGTTTTGGGTATGCGATAGATTTCGCTACTACTTTCCAAAATCCAGGTATCCTCCAGGGGACATGTTGTATGTTTGCCTTGAGAGCGAAGTCTTTCCTTTTTATTAAGGAAGTCAGAGGTAGTCTTTGGCTTTCTCTATCTTTCTTCCATTATTTGTCATCTGCAGCAAAGGGGGCCCATCACATCCGGAAATGCAGGAGCTCAATATTTTGAGAAAAACACCACCGCATCTTGCAGCCTCTCTATGATGCTGAGATGTCTGGTGGCTTTAAACTGAAGTTTATACATTCAGTTAAAAGAAAATCACTGTCCTAATTGTGAAAGGTGTGGAAGACTGGTTCACGGATGATGATGTCAGTTTAGTTATCTACAACTAGTTATTATATAAATAATGTAAATTCATTGGGTGTATTTTGTTCTGGTAAATGCAGGAGACTTCTGTGCCTCTAGAAATTTGAAACATCAAATCTGTGTGAACCAACTTAATGTGATACTGTGTCTAGGAGTACAGTAAATTTTCTTCAGTAGCTGCTGGACTATATTTAGATGAAGACTTACTGTCTTCAGCCACTTTGTATGGCTGTTCTTTATTTGCCTTTTTTCACCCTTTGCCCAACAAAAATACTAACAGACTTTTTTCAGTTTATTTTGCCTAAAGCAAAAAATCTACTAAATGACTCTGGACATAGAAGCTTGAATAATAGTAAAAGCATCTAGAAGTGCTTTGATTAACCACATCAGCCTTTTACAATTTGGGATAAAATAAAATAAAAAAAAGAAATTCTAGGCCTTTTGTAATGGGAATTTTAATTATTCTTTGAGGCAATACTGAATAGGAGATTTTATTGCTGGGTCATATCCATGGGAGTGGAGGGATTGTTCTGAGTGAATACTTCTTCCCTTCAGTATTGATCTTACAAATTCGTCCATGTCATTCCTTTAAACAGACTGACCTGGAGTGAAGTATTTGCTCTCTACTGCCGAATATCCTACAGAAGTGACACTTCCACATTAAATAGCAAACACCTCTCTTTTTGAATATTGGCACTCCAATGACAGAACAAGGGAGGAACAAGTTAATTTACAAACTGTGCAACAGACTTTGGGAAAAGATTTGAAGTCAAAGAATTAGGAGTAAATATTGTGCAGCATCTTCTTGCAAAAGTAGATTTGTAGTTGAATATTCATGTATGTTGGACAGCAAGTTGTTTGACTCCCTGATTTCAGTGCACAGATAAAGCTATTAAAGGTGAAAATGAACTGATGGTTATTCTTTAAAGCTTGGTATGCTTAGCTATGGACTAAAAAGGAATGATTAATGTCTATGCAGGATGGGAGGACTATTTTTAATTTTTTTTTAAACAGAATTCCTATTATCCATTTTGAAAAGCTCAATAAAATTTGAACAGGTCAAAGCTAGAATTGCAGCCACAGAAAGCCATTTCACACGCTGTGTGCAGGCAGTAGGGCTCTTCCTCCTGCAGTGGCTGGAGGTGGTAGCTCCTGAGAGCAGAAAAGGCTGCAGTCACTAAGTAAATGCTTTCATCTTATTTGATGTGTGAGGCATCAGCTAAGATGAGAGAAGTTTTGTCATATGAATAAAGTTGTCACCTTATATTTCATATATAGCATGTGAAGTCCAGAACTTGGACTGTGGATTTTCTTGTATTTCTCAGCCTGTGTTTTTATGTCCGTTGATAAGTTTAGTTTGATTAAGTTTGTTTGCTTCATTGTTTCATTTGAAACAACTTGGGTTACAGGCCTGAACCTTTGGCGGTATCCTGAAGCACAGCTGCTCAGAGTGGATCTGTGTAATCAAAGCCTATTAGGATTTCCTTGTGCCTGCTGACATGGAGCTGGGGTCAGCCAGCTAGCTTAGAAAGGGAAAATGTTTTTTCACAAAGTATTCCATTGATTTTCTGGAGACTGTTAGCACTTAAGACTTCCTTTAGATTTTTTTTTTTAAGTGGCAGATGGGGCACCTATGACAAAATAATTGTTCACAAGCCGGTCAAGAGGAGAAAAGCAGAGCGTGTTCGTATAGCATTGAGTCAGCGCGGAGAGAAAAGAACTGCAGGGGAGTTCTGCCGTGCCTTTGTGGTACGGGTATAAGAGTCTGACAAAGGGAAGGTGGATGTGGAGAAACATTAATGAATAAAATGTCACCCCTGAAAGTCGTCATTGTCTTCCTTCTCTCTGTATCAAAGACCATACAGGAGTGCTGGACGGATAGCAATGCTCTTGTTAAGTGGAGTAGGGAATGGAGGGTTTGTCCTGGCCTTTTAGTTATACACAAGAGAAAAAAAATGTTTATTGTTACCACTAACTAGAGAAGAGCTTGCAGGTTTTTTTCCTCCTTGTTCTTTCTCCGGTGAGATTGCACACATCTGCAAGACACAGGTCAGTTCTCATACCTTTTGCCTTTTGACTTACAATTATCTCTTTCTTGTCTGGGCCTGTTCTTGCCATTCCTTTATTACAAATTACTTGAATTAGATATTCTGTGAGTTTAAAACTCGGAAGACACTGTATTTCATTGAGATTCCCATCCTATTTATAGTTACTACTGCTCTTAGTGTTTCTTCCTTGCTAGAGTCCTGGGCATTAGCTGCAGATACAAACCTCAGCAATAGACCTTCTCCATCCTGAGCTGGTGTGGGGCTGTTCTTGGACAACTCTTCAATGCTGAGTTTTAATTAACTTGAGCAGTGGGGCTTCTAAACTTTTGCTTGAATGGTCTAAGATTAAAATATGCATTGTTTGCTGCCTTTAGCTCTCTGGTTCTTTCCTCATGCTTATATACGAGCAAAACACTGTCCTGCACATAACACATTCCAGTGATGAAAAGATGAAAAACCAAAGCTCAAGTGACAGGTGTTAATCACAATACTTAATGCTCTATTGGAAACACAACACTGTGGAGTGCTGGATAAGAACCCACAAATGCTGATTCTCCCCTTTGCATCCAGGGATGAATATGTGTGCAAGGTAATTAATGTCAGTGGAGTGGATCTAGGTTTACAGTGATGTTACTGAGTAAAAAAACATTCTTGATCATATTTGAAGTCTGACAAACTGAAAACTTTTCTTCTCACTGATTGCAGTTGCAACATTTAGAGTAAAATCATAAAGCTTTATTATCCCTGCTACTCTTACTGCCCCGTTCTTTCAGCTTTCTAGGGATCTGAAGGGGCTCCTTTCATCTCCTAATTGAGGTAAAGGGGGATGATTCTTTTTCTGCTGAATTCTGCTTTTGCTTGCTTAAAAGCTTTTCCTTCAGGCAAAAGTCTGGGCAACGCTCCATTAACACCAAGTGGCAGGGTTTTTCTCCCCCTTCACTTGGGATAAATCACAGGAAAAAGGGAATTGGCTACTTCTGTAAAACTCGAAGTGGATGATAACTTTTCAGTTTTCATCTGAGCATAATATGCACATATGAAATTTAGAAAAGTTGGTATTTCTTCTCTAAGTTACAGACCATGTAATACAGGAGAAAATATTTGGAAGAGACTGAGTTAAGCCAATCTTTGAAATTTTAGTGGTTTGCACCACTGAGACTACTTTTAAGTTCCTTTGCAAATCTTCCCTTTAACCTTTGGGATTTATACACCTGGCAGAGAATGCAGAATGCACTTCTGGATAAATTTTTTTTTGCTCTAAGTACCTTTGCTGTTTGGTGAAAGGATGCTGTACTTGTACAGCTAAATGCCTACATGTTTATATTAAACACATCCCATTTTCTGCATTTATGCAACCCTGGGCCATCAGGAGTTGGGGAAGAACTTTTCCCCTCCTGCACGCCCTCCCTCTGAAGTGACCCCTTCTGCCCCGTTCAGGTTCAGCCTTGCTATATGCCATCAGCATAACAAGAGTCAAGGAAAGTGAATTCTGGAGCTCGGGGCCATCCCCCTGGAGTGGATTGCGTTGTGCCCTTGTGTGTACATCTGTTTCTCCCCACTTCTGTGTCTCAGCGCATTAGCAGAGAAACTAAGCAATTTTAGCTATTCCCAGGGGATATCTCTAGTTTTCCTTTTAGCAGACAAAATGCTTAATTTTTTCTAAAACCCTGGAGCATTGCAGACTTGTAATTTACAGAAATTAGTTTCTTAAACTGAAATTAGTTTAAATCCATGAATTTTGCAGAACTTGAGGAAGCCGTAGTGCATAAACAAAACAACAGCACTGAGTTGAAAGAGGTTGAATGTACAGGGCTGGCAAGCAGGTTTTCTGTAGAGTTGTTTGGGGCTGGTCTTTTTCAAATGGAATAATTTAGAAGCACATAATGCATTCATACTCAAAGTGCCTTGCACATGTTCCAAGTTATTCCCTGCCAAGCCCCTTTGCATTCCTTCAGGAAAGTGCGAAAAACTCTTTCAATGTTATAGATGGGAGAACTGGGTTGCAAAGTGAGTTGTTTAAAGCAGTAAGGAACATCTATACTAGTATTTGAAAATTCATTGATCTTTGCTTACATTTCCTGAAACCAAGTCCAAGCAGAAGAGATACTGGGCATCCTGTCTTGAATTTTGTTGCAGATTCTATTGTTGATGTCAATGAATTTTGTATCAGGTCCAAATGATTATGTGATATAATGCATTGGATTTTCATTGGTTTGGATTTTTTAAACTTGTATTTCTGGACAAGCAAATAATTTGATTTGCACCTGTATGCAAAGCAATTTTTATATGTAATATAAATTTATAAGTAATATCTTTTTGGAAGTTACCTCAGGTAATGTTTGTATTAAGAAACAGCTTGGTTTTGCAGTGCTGATTTTGAAAGCTGTCTGTGCCATTTTCTAGCAATTTTAAATGCCTTGAAAACTTATCAAACCTATTTATAAAGGAAAGAAGACAGAAATGTGTATGCCAAGTCTGAAGTGGTAATAAAAAAATGTATCTGGCTGTAGCAAGTGTCACTTTTCTATTTTTGTGGTATAGCATTGGTTTGTAAATGTAAATGAGTGTCTCTTTCTAATTTATAATGTTTCACTCCTTAATTAAAAGTAAAACTATGAATGCCAAGCATATAATAAAAATGCTCCATTGTTCTTTGCTGTTGTAGTGGCATAGGCTTTGGTGGGCACTACCCTGTTCCTTTATGCTCAAAGACATGAAGATACTGCAAATAAAAACAGTGTTATGCAGCAAGAGAGATTGCCCTTTGGCTTTACGAGAAAGGGCACTTCCCTGAGAACACCACCTCTAGCCCATCTCCTCAGTCTGCCTGTAAATGAAATAGGTGCTACAGGAGCTTTAGCTTTAGTTCTAGTTTTCAGGAACATCTCCCTTTCTTAGTCTTCCACAGCTGAAGTTCTGGCCAATCCTTCCTCACTGTGTGCTATTTCTGATAAAGCTTACCCCAAACTTCCTCCTAATTTTTTTACATTAACTTTGAAGCAGCCTCATCAAGAAAGTGAACTTGACCATAAAAGAAGGGTCCTCTGTGCACACGTAGGATATTTACCCATACCCATGTATGTGCGTAGTAATTGCTTGGAAGATGTACACAAGACAGCAACGAGAGACTACTCGCCCTGTGATAAGCACTGCATGCCATTTAAGGTTTCAGTAGCCAGGATGTGCTTTTCTATTTTCTGGTTACAGTGAAGCAAACTAAACATATATAAACGTAATTAGAAAACTTAGTAGTGGGGCAGGTCACTGCATGAGGCCAGGGTGTATAAGTGCAAAAAAGGTGGGATATGTGTGGAGACATCTGACAGTGATTTGGACCAATCAGACCTCAGACTTTCATCGTAATTTGCCTGCTTGCTATTACCCAAACATGGGAAGTAAGCCAAGGATTTTTTTTTTTCATGAATGACACTGTGTTGGTGGCCTTTTTCCAACTCCTGAATAATAGAAGGATCTTGGCACTCCGATCCCTTCTTATAACACTGTCTTCATAACCAAACTGAAGATTTCCAGTTGTGTAACTCAGACTGTTATGTTTGTATTCATTTACTCTTACTACCTGTTCTGCTGTTCTTTATCTTTAGGTCCTGTTCCCATCCCCAGAAAATGAGGTTTTTCATTACATCACTTTATGATGTAAGGGCATCCTCCCACACCTGCTTCTTCTCAGCATTGCAGCCTTCCTTCATACCGGTCTCCCTGCCTACCTCCTGTTGCTCCTTGTGTTCACCAAGCATCCTCTCTACCCTAGTTCTCCTTTCAAACCAATTCCTTCTGTGCTTTTTTTCACTGTGTGTTCCATTGATAGCTAATCCAGAATGAAAATACAAACCAGTAATGTTTATTTTTTGTGTATCTTGCTTATAAGACACAAAAATGAATGCAACATCTGTGCAGTTCTTCATTAGCAGCTATTTGCCGCTCTTGTAACGTGGAAACAAAGGGACATCCAAGACATTTGGAAAGTAGTATATTTAAAACTGATAAAAAAGAGCATACATTTTCCTTGTGCCATTCTGTCTTGAGGCATTTCAGGAGAATAACTTAGTAGGCTTGGCAAAGGATTAGACATTTACTTGAAAATCCACAGTTAAATTATGTAGGATGAGGTTCTAGGAGAGATATAAAGCTGCCTGCTTTAGGACATCAGCCAACCATTCATTGCCTGGGGTCAGGCACTGCCTTCCTCCCTATGAGCCTTGTTACTGAATATAATGATCTTTTGCTGCTTGCTTATACCTTCCTCCATCGCCAGCTCCTGTTGGAGGCCGAGCACTGGACAAGCTGCTCCATTGTTTTAATCCAATACGTTACTCTTGCTTTAGTTTACCTAAGTACACCAATTAATCGGTCATAAAGTTGTTCAGGCTTTTCATTAATGGGGAACATGAGTGATTTACAACCCATGGGAATAATATATCAGATGAACTGTGGAGTTAGGTCTAGCTTCTTTCTGAAAGACTCTGTATGGTTATGCCACTTGCATAGCAAAGAGCCACGCTGCAGCCATTGGTATTCAAGGAGTGCTACCCAAAGGGAATTTTTAAAAATAATTATAGCGTTTTATCCTTTTCTTCCCCTCTTTCGTTAGCACTTTGCCTACATGATGATTTTGATGGAGATGTACACGGCACAGGGCTCCCTCCCCCTTCTCGATATACTTAGGCTTATTGTTACTGCAGCAAAGGGAGGCTGTTGCTATGAAAAGGAAAAAGGTTACTAGATCACAGCCCTCATAAATATCAGATGAAACCAGCAGGAAGGAATTTAAGTTAGGAGTAAATGACACAAAGCCCTGTGTTGGTTTTACGCATGTGGGGGGAAACCTCAACAATCAATCTTTCTGTGCCGACAATTGAATATTTCTTCCCTTTGCTTTACTACGGTATTTCTGTTGCTATAGCAACCAGGGATTTTTGCAGGCTGGCAAACTCTCCCACAGCAAATCCAGGGAAACAGGTGTTGGCCAAGGCTTTTAGTTTTGCCAGGGATGCTCTAGCTATAGTTTGCAGAGGAGGATTTGGCTCCAAGTCTGTAGGATACTCCTTGTGAGTGATGCTTTGCCATTGCATCCCATGGCTCAGTGCAGCTCACGATCACTGTGGTGTCTGTTAAGAACTTAGGCTGAAAATTGGAATTAAGTTGTCAGGACTCTAGTTTCAGAGTATAAGTTAAACATACAGAAGGGCTCAGAAAGCCATGACTTGTCTTTCGTACACACAATTTTGTGGTGGTGTGGTATTTTAAGAAGGTATTGTTTCTCTTTCACATTAAGTGTGAGACACTGTGGTTGCAAGCTCAGTCACCTCATTACCTTCTGTCCTCCAGATAGCTTCATTGATCCACGTTGTTTCTAATAAGCTGCGCTAATACCAAGCACACATTATCTTTGGATGCTAAGGAGTGTAAAAGTTAGGCTTAATAATTTAGGTCCATGAATTGCTACTGGAATAAACAGTCTGGGCAAGTGAAGTCAGAACTGCGCTATTCTGCTTTTATATATCCTCTGTTAAGAAAGGAAAAGAAGTGCAGATTTCTTAAGCCTGTCTCTGTAGGCAGCCAGCGAGATGACTTGTGTACCAAGGGGGAGGGAAAGTTTTCCATAAGCATGACTCTGTCAGTGCTTGGATGGGTATAGCAGTCCTGGCAGCTTGGGGCTGACAGGAGGGAGTTGTGCTGTCAGGTTGGGTTCCTTTCTCCATCCCTCCTGGTGGTCTCAGCGTTACAGCCATGTCCTGACAGTTGCTTTTATTGTGAGACTGGACAAAAGGGAACGCTTCCTAGACTACAAAATCGGGCCTGTGAACTTGTATTGCAAAAGGACTTTGGGGTTTCTTCTTCTCTGTGTAGAGAAGGGCTTCCACATTGCCACAACCTACAGGTCATGTGTCGGTAAGGAACTATATTGCATTTATGCTATTATTGTAGTATTCTGCTGTGCACATAATTTCCCTACTGCTGGACATGTTGCTGAATGAGGGGAACTGGGGGAAAGAGGGCTGTCTTGCTAAGTGCATCTCTTGTTTCATTGGAAGCAATGAACAACGTGTAAAATAGTTACTAAAGACAAAGTTGGTTTGGTACAAAATGATTTCTTGCTGAGGAAAGAAGGTAAAATAAAACAACTAGAAATTAAAAATGGATTGTTTTCCCCCCAGCACAACATTCAGTAATATGAAGGTGTGAACTGTAAAGTATGAACTGGTGTTTGTAATATTCGGGAAAAGCTGGCTACTTGACAGCAGCAGGGACTTGCCTCCTCCCATATGCTATCCAGTCTAATGTGGTTTTGTAAGAGACAGGTGAAATTAAGAAATATTGATCCTTAGCAAAGCACTCAAATTCTTAATGTGTACCCAAATCTCTTCAGGCTTTATCTAGAAATGTCACTGTATATCAGACTACCATGCTTTGGCAGGATTTAAAATGCTATGAACAGCCCTAGTTGGTGAATTTGGACATATATATCTCTGCTCCTAGGTAGATTCTGGAGGCAGAGGCTGATGTTTAAAAAAAAGAAAAAAAAAAGTGGATCTTTAAGGTGCGTGGTAGCAGCTTAGATGTGAGTGCTCTGTGTTCATATCTGATGGACAGAAGCAGCGAAATCTCGGAGGTCTCAAACTACCCAAATGAAAATGTACTTTACAAGTAAATCTAACTGGGTTCTTTATTCAGCGCCTTGTGGAATTTTTTTATCTCTTGGTATGGTTGCTGTTTTGAATAGTTTGTATGTTCATACTCAGGAGGGTATCCATCCACAAATGATTCCTTTAAAGTGGTGTATCTGTCTACTCCCTGTGGTGTTGAAGCAGTACTTATTTCTGCTAGACCTGGAGGGCTCCTCTGGGTGAAGTGGCAGGGTAGAAGCCACGGCGCTGGGAGCTGAGTTGTTTCAAGCAGCGATGAGTTGATTATGATCCTTCTGGATGTTCTCACTCTGCCCGTGCCATCGAGACAAGGATGAGAACTGAGGGGATGAACGTGGTACTTGTCTGAAATAAGCTTTCAGCTAAGTCCGCATGCTGGTTGAACAAATCAGTAGGGCCTATGATTTCTCCCTACTGAGTAGGAGAGAGATGGATTCAGGTACTGTGCCAGCCACTTATCTTCCTCTTCCAGTCACAAATGTAAAGAAATTCTCTTTTGCTCCCTGTACCCTGCAGAGGTTAGTGAGCCCAAGAATTAACCCATCTGAGTGCTCAGAGTTGCGGGACGATTCAGTGCTTGGTTTTGCTGACAAAACCTTCAACTAATCATGTAATCACTTGTTGTCTCATTTAGCCATCTGTGCAGGGAGGTACTAGGGGATGTTACTTGGTAGCACTTATAAAACGTTTTCAAGTGATTGAAAAATTAAAGCTGGAAGTTCCGCATGGCAGTCCCTCTCCCAACACAGGATTAAGTCTGTCTAATCTCTGTAGGAACAGCCTATTCTTTAAAAAAAAAAAAAAAAAAAAAAAAAAGTCCAGTACTGGAGATCACATTGCTTTTAATGAGAGAGTTGTAAACATCTCCCCTCTGCTGTGGTCCTCCACAGTGAGTTATGAAAGTGCTTCCAGATGCTTCCAAAGCTTTCACCATTGTGCTGGGCCACATTTTGTTTTGAAGTGTTTGGTGTTTCATTGGGAATTTCTGAATCATTGTTGGGGAACTACTGTATTTACAAAATAAAAGAAAAGGGCACCTTCGAAATGAACAAGTTTCAGAAACAGGGTTTAGAAGTCCATCTGATGAGCCAGTGTTGAAAGCCTCACTGGAGTCTAGATACCTACCTTCTGTTAGTCCTTTATCCAACAGTCTGTTATGTGCCTATGGAAAGAAATTAGATTGATCCTTGACAAATCTGTGTTGGCTGTTACTCATTTCCTTATCGTTCAAATGCATATAGGCAGTTTGTCTAACATTATGGGCTATCATTTGAGGAGGAATTTTAAGTTAAGCCAACTGGTCTGTAATTAGCTGGTACTTGTTTACTTTTGTGCATCTTCTACGTTCTCATCAATCCTCTAAGTTTTATTCAAAGCAAGCAATGAAGCCACCAGTTCTGAGAATTTTATCCAGTCCAGCCAAGTTACAGGCATCTGACGTTTGTAGATATGTTCAACTATTTTTCCCCCTATTTTACCTGTTATCATAATGCTCTCTTCTTACTAGCTTCCGTAGTGTTACCTCTTTTCTGCAGTACAGTGCTTTCTTGACAGCTTTTATAGCCTTTCTTTAGTTATTTCTGTGCCACTGGCCGTTCTGGTTTTGGTCTTCACCTGCCCCTGCTACATTTTTTGGGCTCACTCAACTAATATGGTCCAGTTTCACCTTCTTTAGACTTCCTGCTTGCACACGAGGTCATCAAAGAATTCGTGTTTCAGTTCTCTCAGTTTCTCACTGCTATGCATTCTCATGCTGCAAAAGTTTTCTTTAAAAACCTGTGATATTTCTAGAACTGCTGCTACCTTCTGGCTTCTTTCACATGGCACATAATCTGCCAGTCACCTGAAGCCACTGAAATCTGCTTTTGAAAAAGTCCATTGTTTTTGCTGCTCTTCTTCCATGAGCTGCGAACTCTACCACGTCATGGTTGCTATCATCCAAAATGGTTTCAGTTTTCATATTCTCAACCACTTCCATTTCATTTGGTCAAGTTAAAGCTAAAGATTCTGCTGGTTGCCTTTCTCCTTGTGTATCAAAAAATGGTTCCCAATATATTTATTTCCAAACCTTTTTTTCACAGTTGGTGATGACTTACATTACTTTTCCAACAAAGTGGTGGTCATATCACTGCAGTTATCCAAACATTGATTATGGTTCTGTCATCTGGGTTACAAATATTTCCGCATGATTGATCTCAGTCTAAAGGTAAGAAACTGTATAAACTGAAAAACATAATAGTATGCTTGTACAAGAAATATGGTTAGCAGAGCTGTAACAGGCTGTGCAATCAGGCTTGTCCTCTTCTCCTCATCTTTCCACAGCTGTTAAAAGTTGCCCAGAATAGGGAATATTTTCTGCTAAGCTGCAAAACATCTGGACGAGGGATGATTTGCCATTAAGCAATGAAATTTGGGGAAACTTTCCTCCTGCAGGTGAAATCCAGCGTGTGGTGTGTCCATCTATGGGTTAAAATAAGAAGGCAATTTAGCTTTAAGGAGCTGTAAGTGAGGATGGAATGACTGATGGGCTTTCCTTACTATTATCCAGAGTTAGAGTTCCAAAACAGAACAGAGGGGTTTAACCAAATATGGGAAGGAATGCTTTGCAAATAGCGGGGAGGACTGAAAAAAATCTCTCTTGTTCCAGCACTAACACAGGTTTCATTAATAAACATTTCTCTCTTACTGTTTGATCTGATTGCAATTTTAAATTTTTTGGGTTCCTTCCAGAAGGAGCTTGTGCCTTCTGTCTCTGGCTCTCTCCACCTCATCCTCGCAGGAAAGGAAGCACCTAATTAAATTTCGTGTTCCAGCCTAGGAACAACCTCTGGTTTTGGCTGCCACTTCACAAAGCCATAGTGAGAGGGTGCGGGGGAGATGAGAGAAAAACAGTGATTCAGGCAGATGTTACAACTTTACAAAGAAGAGGAAAAAAATGGGAATGCGTTATCCTTCTCTAATTAATGCAGTATCGCTTAATATCTCACTTTTCTGGGGGGTGTACAGCAAGCTGTAGAGTACTCAGGGCTTTGATTTCAGGTTAAAGATGAACATCCTTATTCTCAAGAGCGTAGCGTTCTCCATGCCTTCTCAAGGCACAGCAGGGACAGATGCAGAAAATGTAGAGTTAAACGAAGAATACTTCAGGCTGCTTCAGAAGATCATAGGTGTTCAGCTGTTTTCACCTTTTCCTTCACATAATGGTTCTGGTGTGCTCTTTGATCCTCTGGCAGCTAGGAAGCACACCCATGGCTGCCCGTTAAAAGTGACACGTTAGTGGAATTACAGGAACTTCATTTCAATTCTTGGCTGAGAAATAATGAACAGTGAGTTTAGGGAAAACCTGACTAATAAGAGATCTTAAGCAATGTGGGTTTTTAAAGCTATGTTATGTACCTTTAATCTTTCTGAAGATTATAGGGTGACAGGATTTTCTAGAAATAGGCAGGACTGCTAAAACAGTCTGTGGAGATCGACTGTGAAATGACTACTTTTATCATAACCCCTCAAAGAGAGCTCTCTTTATGCTGTTGGGAGATAAGCATAGGTTGTACCTGGGAAGTTATAATAAATGCTAATTGTGTTTAAGAATTACTTCTAAAACTGCTGCTTTTTCTATTTCTAGGGAGGAAAGAAGGGGAAGAGGGTAGAATTGTGACTCCTTTGAATGGTGACTGAGCTAATTGACAAAACATGTTATTAGACTGTGTGTGTAAAAATTTTTCTGTGCTTTGTAACAGATTCCTCTAGTTACAGAAACATGCTTTGTTTAGAAACAGCTATACTTGCATGAGAACTTGCTTCACCCACCCACATGCTTGAAAACACAAATATATTAAGAGTGAGGAAAAATGCCACCGTTCTTCCTCACTTTTAGCTGCTTTCATAATACCTGCTGAGGTACATGTTTCCTTTGCTTGCAGCAGACACCAAAAAGCAAATGTGTATCCTGCTGTCACCCCATATGCAGTGATTTTCTTGCTTGTGTGGTGAGTGATGCTGCTCTGACAGTGGGTTGAGATGCTTTCTCACAACTGAGGGTGCAGGTTTGCAGGTCTCTTGTGGTGGCATCTCATAATTTTCCTGCTTTTTAATCTGAGTCATGGGCAACAAATGTGACTATTCCAGCTGATCATTTAGGGTTTGGTGCCTGTGTAGCTTTGTCCTCTCTGTAGGTGTGATGAATGGGGTATGTAGGATATGTAGACAGCCTTTAAAAAAGGCACTATAAAGAATAAAAAGTTGGGTCACCTTGTGGGTGAAGGATTAAGAAAATGGCTTGTTCACAAATTCTACCAGTCTAAAAGCTTACAAGACGGTAGTCTGGCAGACTGGCCTAACTGAGCTGCTTTGTCTCAGCTTGATGTCTTGAACTAGACTTGCCAGCACAGTCAACTAGACTTGCCAGCACAGTCCCTTTGCTCTCTAGAGAAATGTTTGCTGTTATTATCTCAGGTTCTTAGCTGTGACAGCATACATCCTCACTTTCCTAGAAGCAAGGTAGGTTTCACCTTCCCAGTAAGAAACTGAGTCCATTGCATCTTTGTGCCCCTTGACGTGTTCTGTTGGAGGTGTAATCTTTTTGCTCTCTTTTGCTTCCTGTACCTTGTAATTAATTCTGATCATGAGATATCCAGTGCCACAACAGAGTATTCATAATATAGGTTAGTATTAAGCTGTTGGGACATTGGCCCCCTCCTCTACACTTTTCCAGTCTGGATGGATGTGATTGCCAAGAACTCTGTGCAAATTCTTCCCTTTGGATTTTGTGGCGGTCCCAGGAGCAGGTTTTGCTCCTGTTTATGCTCTCCCAACCTGGGCAGAGGGAAGGAAACTGCATAGTGAAGTCTACTTTTGATGAAAAGAGCAGTGTCTACAATAGCTAAATGTTCCCCGTGGGCCTTTACAACTGTCAGGGAAAAGACAGCGTGTCTTCTCGTGAAAGTTCTACTTCAAGCACGTGCAACATAAACAGTGCTCCTGCTCCCATCCCTCCCTTGTGTCACTGTGCCATCTGAAGAGCTTAATGAGGCTCAAGTAAGCAGGAGGCTGTGAGATGTGGCTGTCAGCATCCCCATAGGTGGAGTGAGCTCTTCTGCCAGTGGTGACAGCAGGAAAGGAGAGCGTTGCCTATTTAACCACCTATTTGATGGTTTATATGCGCATATACTGGGACCAGTAATTTTTATTTTACTGTAAGTTGCCCATGACGCCTTTACTGCAAACACTGTGTAAATGCTGCGAACCCCTCTGCAGGTCTCAGGGTGTCTCCAGGAGCAGCATCGCCTGCTAAAGGTGAGAGCTGGTGCCTGCCTTTGACCTACTTCTGAAACTCATGTTTGTAAATCTATCCCATAATATGCATTCCCCTGGAGCAGACTTCTAGTAAAACGTCATTATACATAAAACAGCTACTAGAGAAGGGAGAAAATACTGAATAGCTGATGTTAATGCATGATGCAAAGTGCCATGTGCCACAGAAATTTCAGTGTGGAAGAACTTCGTGCTTCCAGGCATAGCAGCTGCACCACCCAGTACTCAGGTCAGAGGAGTTAGATTAGTTTTTAAAGAATAATACATTCTAACCTATATAGGTAGACTGGAAACTAGAAAGAAAAAGCTGATGGCGTTGTGGAGGTTACAGAGACTCCTGCTGGTTGGGGAAGGCTTGAATTATGTTTTGTGGGAACAAAGAAAGAATTCCTTAATCCAACTACTTCATTGACTGAAAAATACAGAACAGAGGAAGAGCGAAAGCCCTGGTAACTTGGGGAGGAGGGGGGATATTGAAATTGTAGGATAGCTTAAAATTGTACAATTCTGAATTTGTCGGGTAAAAGAGAAGGATAGCTGAAATCCTGCACCAATAAGTATGACTACTGTTAGTTTGTATACAGGAATGTTGTTTTGATGGGGTCCTCCTTTGGGCAGTTATGCCTACTGTATGTCAGCAATGCCATCAGTTAATTATTACAGTGGGATCAAAGCTTTTACACTTTAAAAGCCTTGAAAACCAGAACTATTAAGCGGTATCTGTTGCAACTTGCAAGTTCTTTGGTACAGGGAGATTAAACCTGCATGTTCCTTTTGGTTTCTATCTTCTGCACTAAGGTCTCCATTAAAAAAATGCCAAAAACAAACACACAGGAAATTGCATTCACATGGCATGGTAAAACAGCTATAGTTAACTGTTTTTCCCAGTGCAAACTGACAAAAGAAAAAAAAAAAAAAGAGGTTGTTTGCAAGGTGTAATAAACACTTTGTATTAGTACACTGGCTTAGAGTTTGAGCTTTTTTGTGTCATTACAATAGAAATCCCGATCAGTTGTGTCTCTACAGCAGGAAACTACTCATTACAAGCAGGGAAGTACAAATATAGAAAGTAATTTCTCTCAGGTCTTGCGAGAAAGGTAAGTGGCTTGCAGGGAATCAGGAGAGAGAGGACAGTCTGATGGAGTTACAGGTAGGGAGATCTGGCATTCAAAACCTATCTGGTTGATTAAAGAAATATTTTCCTGGTTTTCTTTCCTCTGTGTTCATGTGAAGAAAATAAATAGGGCAAAATTCTTCAGATGGATGAGTATGCTCTGTTATACAGAATGGGGGCAACTATGGGACCAGAAATGTAGTGCTCTTTGAAGCTTCTAAACCCTCCAACAGAACTGTTGGCCACAGAATAAAATTTGAGACCTGTACATACTTGTGTTTTGTATGCAAGGTATAAAAATAATTTATAATTTCACACTTTAAAATTCCATACACTTCATATCACAAGACAATGAGAACCAGGCCTGTGTTTTGTACTTACAGCAAACACACATGCGATCGTATTCGCACTCCCACTCTAGGACAGGCAGAACAAGTGGGGAGCTATACGCTGTATTTTGGTACCTTTTGACATCTTAGAGAACTTAGAGTAGCTCTACAGACATTTTTAGCTGGCCAAATGGGTCATCTTCTGCGACCTACTTCTCATCAAGTAAGAACAGGTTCTTATCTACACGCGGGTAATAGCCTGTGATCTACACTCAAGTTTTCAATATAGCTGCTGCTGCTGAAGCATGGCTGACAGTAATAACACAAAGCGTTTTTAGCCTGAGATTCCTAAACTTCACTTCCACGGCAAGTTACCTTTACCAGTGTTGCTCAGTCCCTTTTCCCTGATAGTTTTTGAAGCCAATAAGCAACTTCAGCCAAGTTTCAAATAGGAGTTGGGCAAACTTCTGCAAGGGGTGGGTGGGAAGGAGACACCTAAATTAGCCGGTACTCAGCTCTGTTTGGTTCTGCTCCAGCTGGCTCAGGACAGTGAGCTGCTGTTATGGGATGGGACAGGGGGTGCTGTAATTAAGTTGTGGGAATGTATGGAGATAAAAGGGACAACACTTCAGAAAGCTTATTTCTGCTGAATATCACATCATGGTTTTGGTGGTTGGTTGTTCCTGTTGTTGGTATGGTTTAATGATGCTATTAATTCCCTATTAATTAACGTTGTCTCAGATTATTAATTCTACCAGCCCTTTCACTGTGACCCTTTTTCAAAGAATCAGAGAATCGCAAGGGTTGGAAGGGACCTTGGGAGATCATCTAGTCCAACCCCCCTGCTAAAGCAGGTTCTCCTAGAGCATGTTACACAGGACTTCATCCAGGCAGGCTTTGAATATCTCCAGAGAAGGAGACTCCACAACTCCCCTGGGCAGCCTGTTCCAGTGCTCCATCACCCTCAGTGTAAAGAAGTTTCTCCTCATATTCAACTGAAACTTCTTATGTTTCAGTTTGTACCCATTGCCCCTTGTCCTGTCGCTGGACACCACTGCAAAGAGTCTGGTTCCATCCTCGTGACTTCCGCCCTTAAGATATTTGTATGTATTGATGAGGTCCCCTCTCAGTCTTCTCTTCTTCAGGCTGAACAAGCCCAACTCCCTCAGCCTTTCCTCATAGGGGAGATGTTCGAGTCCCTTTATCATTCTAGTTGGTCTCCTCTGGATTCTTTCTAGGAGTTCCTCATCTTTCTTGAACTGGGGAGCCCAGAGCTGGACACAGTACTCCAGGTGGGGTCTCACCAGGGCAGAGTAGAGGGGGAAGGATAACCTCCCTCGACCTGCTGGCCACACTCCTCTTAATGCACCCCAGGATACCATTGGCCTTCTTGGCAACAAGGGCACACTGCTGCCTCACGGTCAGCTTGTTGTCCACCAGGACTCCCAGGTCCTCTGGGCAGAGCTGCTTTCCAGCAGGTCAGCCCCCAGCCTGTACTGGTGCATGGGGTTCGACCTACCCAGGTGCAGCACTCGGCACTTGCCCTTGTTGAATTTCATCATGTTCCTCTCCGCCCAACTCTCCAGCCTGTCCAGGTCCCTCTGAATGGCAGCGCAGCCTTCCAGTGTATCAGCCACTCCTCCCAGTTTTATGTCATCAGCGAACTTGCTGAGGGTAAACTTTGTTCCCTCGTCCAGGTCATTGATGAACAAGTTGAACAAGACTGGGCAGAGTACTGAGCCCTGGGGAACTCCATTAGCTACCAGCCTCCAACTGGACTCTGCCCCGCCGATCAGAACCCTCTGAGCCCTGCCATTCAGCCAGTTCTCAATCCACCTCACTGTCCACTCATCCAACCCATACTTCTTGAGCTTCCCTATGAGGATGTTATGGGAGACAGTGTCAAAAGCCTTGCTGAAGTCAAGGTAGACAACATCCACTGCTCTCTCTTTTTGAGAAGCATTCTCCTGGTTCAGCAGCCGTAGGTGTGTGTTTGTGCTTTTTGGTGGCTGCACATGTACCATGCTAAAAAGCAGGAAGGTATTTTCCCTGTTCTGGTTTGCAGTCTTACGTGGCTTATTTGCTGCACTCCAAAAGGATGAGTATAGCTCTGAAACTACTTTTTTGGTTCCTTTCAAAGTAGCTCAGTATTTAAGTGCTAAGTTGCACCACATTAAAAGTTCAGGCATTTGACTTCATCTGCAGAGAGGGTTTAAGCAGAGTATACTCATCCTCATGAGGACTTCCACACAACTGCTTCAAAAGAAGTTCATTTTGGCCGGCACACTTCAGGCTGAAATTGCTGGTTGTGAGTGTGCAGAACCAGCAATTTATAGCTGAAGGGCTTTTGAATTCTTGCCAACAGTGGAGACCTCCAGCCCATCTCTGGCTTCCTGATGGAGTAATTCTTGTCTTGAAGTATGATTCCTTATTTAAGGTCATCAAAGCTAATGCTGTGGTTGAATCTTTCATAGCTGCTGTTTCTCTGAAGTCCACTTGGCACACCTAATTATTTAGCCTCAACAAAATAGGGGAAAAAAAGGCAATGAAGTCACTGGAGACTTTTGCTTTGGATTATGCTGTGCCTTTCAACTCTGATCTTCAGACTGGTGAAGTCAGGTTGAAGTTGGCATTTTTCCACTGGCTTCAGTGAACTGTTGCAAAGGGATTTTCTTTCTCTTTTTTTCTCATGAGTGGAACTGTTTTTATCTGTTCTTTTAATATTTTCAGGGTTGTACATCTTTGTTAGAATGCAGGACTGCTAATGCTGTTTTCGTTCTGAGGTATGGCTAGACATGTCTCCTTTCTGTGTAAGCCTCTAATACATGTTTTAAAAAAAACAAAAAAAACCCACAAATCAACCCCTGAGGCTCTCCTCCCATCTTAGAATCATAGAATGTTTTGGGTTGGAAGGGACCCGTAGAGGTCATCTAGTACAACCCCCTGCAGTCAGCAGGGACACCTTTAACCAGATCAGGTTGCCCACAGCCCTGTCCAACCTGGCCTTGAATGTTCCCAGGGATGGGGCCTCCACTGCCTCTCTGGGCAACCCGTTCCTGTGTTTCACCACCCTCATGGTAAAGAATTTCTTCCTTATATCCAGTCTAAACCTACCCTGCTTCAGTTTAAAACTATCCCCCCTTGTCCTGTCACAACCGGCCCTACTAAAAAGTCTGTCCCCATCTTTCCTATGGGCCCCTTTAAGTACTGAAAGGCCACAATCAGGTCTCCCCGCAGCCTTCTCTTCTCCAGGCTGAACAAGGCTGACTCTCCCAGCCTGTCCTCCTAGGAGAGGGCCTCCAGCCCTCGGATCATTTTTCTAGCCCTCCTCTGGACCCGCTCCAACAGTTCCATGTCCTTCTTGTGCTGAGGGCTCCAGAGCTGGACGCAGTACTCTAGGTGAGGTCTCACCAGAGCAGAGTAGAGGGGCAGGGTCTTCCCTCCAACAAACCCAAAGAAAGAATTCCAGGTTGAGTCAAGTGTTATCTGGGTCTCATTAGCCCTTTTCTGTACATTTTTTTGGGTGTCTGTGGTTAGAGACATTTAAATGAGTAGAGAAGAACTCTGCTTTGACAGCCATATGCTTTGAAACAAATGTAGCTGTTACTGTTGCCTTTTTAGCTGGAGTTGTCTGCAGACATCTAGTGCTCAGTATTTTTGCTCCAGAATATATGTATCTGTTTCAAAGCCTGTGCTTATTTGCAATCCAGAGTTGTACACAGTTGATTATTTCCTACCTGAATGAAAATCATCTCGGGCAGTATTACAGATGTAATTTTTATTGCAAGACAGCGTGCATCTGTAAACATATTTTCAGCGAATATTTGTACACAGAGTTTAATGTTTTCTTTTTGCAAAGAGAATGTGCCAGAAATGACTGTATTTAAGAATTGTACACCTGGTATCAGTGTGATTAGAGGCAAGATTGCTTCCCAGTTTTAGAAGGAATTTTTGCTGTTTGCTAACTTGTTGCCATGGTGGCACTAGTTTTGTTTCTGTAAATTTAGACTGTGCCGCCTTTATTGTTCAGGGCCCATCAGTACTACGTCAGCTGCTTAGAGTACAGATTGCTTAATTCTCATTGTTTAAACAGGCAAGCATGAAGATCTTGTACATAGAATTGGCAGATAAACGTTTAAGTGGCTTACCAGAAAACTGCTATAGCCATATCCCTCCAGATCCAAGAGTTTTAAGTTATTGGATCCAAAATTGCACTATTTTTTTTTTAATCACTTCTTTTGTTTTCTTCAAACAAGAGAGGGTAACAACTGAAGGTCCTGTTATCCTCTGAAAAGCAGAGACCTGGCTGCAGTAAGCTTTCTTCTTCTTCTGGGCCAGTAGCAGGCATTAAAGAAAGTAAGAAAGTATTCTCTCTATCCTTTCCATCCTCATCACTTCAGGAGCTGGATCGTTTGACTGAAATGGGGCATGTATTTCATGGAGCTAAATCTTCTGGTTATAGCTATTATGGAGGACGTGATGGGGCAACTGAGAAGTTTTGGATGAACTGAACAGCGTGAAATCACAGCAGCGTGAAGCAAACCTGTATGTCTCTGCGTAGCCCTCTGATAACATGTTTAGGCAATTGGATTTGTGACAGTGGATGAGGAATGGAACAGTTTGGTTTTGTGTAAATACTCCAAATGAAAAGTGCTAATTTCTGCATCATTTTTGATGTGCTAATGATAGCAGTGCTTTTGCTCCGTTCTGCTGTCAGTTAAGTCTGGAAATCAAGGTTACTTGGGTTGTCTGTGTTTTCTGCAGTGTTGGAAAAAATTTTCTCTTCCTACTGGCCATGCCTCGGGGCCTGTTCAGGTCTACAAAGCTTGAGGACTTGGGGTTTGGTTTGCTATTTGCAAAACTGATCAGGAGAACAGCTGGTGCTACCTATATGTGGTTGTTGCACTGTTGAATAGGAAGACTGACATTTTTAATGAGACCTCCTCTCCTGTGGAGGATGTCTAAACAATACAGTTCACAGGAAAGAGAAATTAATTTTCTTTGCTCAACTGAGGTTGTTTCTTCTTCTCATGTTAGTCTGCATGAAGAATGCTACACAGGAGAAAAGGATCCAAAGTAACAATTTAGGATTGTTTTGAGCTGCTAGAAGTAGCTGGCACTTCCAGTAAGAGAACTTTTCTAATATTAAGGCTTGCAGCACCCATTTTGTAAGTGGGAAAGGAAGGCACAGAAATCCCAAATGTCATAAGCACCAGAATGCTCTTTCTTTCCAGGTCTTAATTCTGCAAATACATATGGGTTGCCTTGTGATTTGAGACAACCTTTAGATTTCTTACCTGAGTTATATTTTTCTTGTCACTTCCATTCAGCACCTGAACCAGCTGATCCTAATTCCCTTGCTTTGGTTTCCCAATTACTTGTAGCTGCAGGAGGTTTGAATGATGATTTTCTGAATATTGACAAATTCTGCAAGTGTTTCAGGGTAAAGAAACAATAGATTTTGTGACTCCTGAGTTTAGTAAAGCTTTACTGGCTTAAAGGCTTTGTAAAAATCACTGAGAATTAGGATTTGATCTGCACTTCTATTTGTAGCTTGTGTAGGGTCACAGCTGTGAGTACAAAATTTCAACATGTAAAAACATCAGAGCATTCAGCAGCATTATTTACTGTTTGCTGGTAGTTTCCCTCTTGCTCTGTTGCTGCTTTGTATATAGTAACATGATTCCAAATTGTGCCAGGGGAGGTTTAAACTGGATGTTAGGAAAAATTTCTTCACTGAAAGGGTTGCGAAGCATTGGAACAGGCTGCCCAGGGAGGCAGTTGAGTCCCCATCCCTGGGGGTATTTAAAAGATGGGTAGGTGTGGTGCTTAGGGACATGGTGTAGTGGTGGACTTGGCAGTGTTAGGTTAATGGTTGGAATCGATGATCTTAAAGGTCTTTTCCAACCTAAATGATTCTGTGTTTCTATGATTTTCTCTACTGCTGGCAATCCCAGCAGCTGGAGAAACGGCTAAAATCGCAATGATGAAAGTGAGTGCTGTGTTGGGGCAGTGCGTGCTTCTTGGAGGCAGCTGCTCTTCTGGGGTGTGAGTCTGTCCCCCCCAGCCTGGATACCCCCAGCCCTAACGAACCCTGACCCTCTGTACTGTGCTAAGGGTGTGTGCTGCTCCACAGTTCCTGGGAAGGACGTGCCATACTGATACAGCAGTTTTTCTTCACCACTGGGAGAGCAAAGAAATTTCTCTGCAGAACATGGGTTGTGCAGCTTTGCTCCAAGAGACAAAGAAGTCTCCCTATAGTGCTCTGGCACAGGTTTTCTATCTGAAAAGCAGAATTTATATATCCTAAAAACTTAGGTGAATTGACCCAGGCTCTACAAACCAGAAAAAGTAGACTTTCTAGAGATTTTTAGAGATGGATGATGATGCTTTGACTTGTGGGAAGCATTAGAAAAACGCAGAATATTCCATTTCCACACTATTTGCAGAATTTCTCTGTTCACCCTGGGAAACAGTGGCTACAGCAGTCAGTCTCTGTGATGTAAGGCAGACACATATCTATCTTAACCTCTGGGGGGAACTGATGCTGTTTAATTTAAAAGGCAGTTTAAAGTCACTCGTATTCCTCTAGAACAATCAGATCGTCTCAGAGGAACCCTTGAATTACAAGATCAAGTCATTGCTTGAATGCATTGAGCATGAGGATATTCCTTGCGAAGCAGAAGCTGCTTATATTCCTGCATTGTGTGAAGGGAGAAGAAATCCTGGCTCTCCTAACTGCAGCTCAGATAGCAGGGGAAGATGATCCGTGTTCCTGATGGCCACAGATTTTCTGTGCGTGTGATGGCAGGGAAGAGTGCACCAGGCAGGAGTGGCTGTGGTTATTTCTCCATGTAGCTCTCTTTTCCAGAAGACACTTGAAGCTGCAGGTGGTAGTGGCATGCAGTAAGCTCCTCCGGAAAGCGCAACAAACCAAAGGAATGTTTTGCTGTCATGCTGCTGCTTTTTCTCCCAGTACCCTGTGATGGTCTGTCTCCGGAGTGCTTCTTGCTAACAGCAGCTGCTGGCTGAAATTTTTATCAGGCCTTTGGTATTTTAAATTCAAGAATCTTCAGATATTTAAGATCTTTTTATTAAAAAAAAAAAAAAAAAAAAAAAAGACGCACCAGATGCTCAGTGTGGGGTGGGACATGGAGAAGAGAGCATAGGAATTTTAAGTAAGCAAATGCTGTGTCTTTAACAAAGGATGGCTCCATCTGAGACGACAGCATCAGGCATCTTCAGGAAATTCATATTTCTGTATGTAATGTTCCCCTGTAGCCCCCAATGTTTTTATAGTCAGTCCTTAAATGCACAGCAAAGAGGTCTTTGTAGAGTAACTGTGTTGCTAGTGGCTGCTTTGTATTTAAGTTACCACCGAGTAGGGTCAATGTAAGCTTTCGTGGGCAGGTGCACAAGAAAAAACTTTCCAAGTCTGTTCTGGTTTTTTCAATAAAATGGGCTCTGCCATTCTAATTGTGTTTGTGTGAAAGGGTATTGCTGCTCTCCTGCATGCCAGAACCATGGAAGTGATAAAAATGCCAGGAGATTGTGTAACACTTGCAGGATGGGATGAAATCAAGTTTGGCATCTCTGGGTTCTGTTTCACAGAGTGGCAATTGTCTAATATCTTACTGAGAATGCTGGAAAGCTCTTCATACTTAGCAATTTTTTTAAAAGCAATTTACCAAGGGATTAAGTGACATTTCTGCTTGTGAAACTGTATGAAAGCTGGGGACTTGCAGGAACTCTTGTGCAATGCCACAACAGATTCGAGTCCCAACATCTACTCTGCTGTCTGACAGTAGTTGGAACCAGGGGTCATTTTCTTACACAGTCATGAAAAAAATCACAGTTGTCAGGTTTATTTTGTTTTGTTCCTCCCAAGTTTTTATAATTTCTCAGGAAGATCAGAGTTTTGCTCACCAAATAAAAGGGAAGGATCTGCACAAGAAAGAGCAGCAAGTTAGCTTTTGGGTCCATGCACAAGCCCACACAAACACTGGAATGGAACAGCAGTGTAGGTGGGAAGGGTGTTAAAGCTGGTAAAATCTCTGGGATGCTTTGATACGACTGAGTAGGAAGGGGGGAAGCTCACGCGGTAGCGTGTATTTTGCTTTTTAAATACCAGCTGTCCTTTTCACAGCCCTAGAAAATTCATCAAATCAGCTCCTCTCTCTCCCCATGCATAATATTAATATGTCCACTTGTATTGCGGAAAAAATGCAATTAAACCCTTGCTTTTACTAAGGCGTCTGTACAGTGAGAGTATTTGTTCATTTACAGCGGTGGCAAGGCTGCTAGCTGCAAACTTATTTCAATCTAATTTTTCTCCATTCCTGATACTATAATTGACTTTTTGACTGAATTTTTCAGCTCCATAAATGAAATTTAAGGAGTGATTTCTCCCCACCCCCCGAATTATCAGTTAAAAGGGGAAGTGATTTCTTGATTTGAATTCTATGTGACGCTGTTAGTATTAGAAAAAAACATGGAAGAGTCCGGAAGGTGAAACCTAGAGCTGTCACTGCTGGTGACAGGGGAAAGGAAGGGAGATGATATAGGTTCTGGTCACTTTAGTACAGCAGAGAGGTAAAGGCGAGACAATACAGTTGTTTAGTTGTAGATAATACCTTCAAGCAGTATTAATTCAAGTCAGAGTTTTAGAAAGTTGTATTAAAACCATTCTATAAAAAATCCATTACCGGAGGCCACTCCTGAAGCTAAACCACATTTTCTTAATACAGTGAGCAGCTGTCAAAGGAGGTCTTCAAACGTCTTGTGTCTTCTTGTGTGTGTCTTGCTCCCTGTTGTCCTTGGCTACTTTTACTCACTTATGTGCCTACTTAACTCTTACTGGTATGGAGTGTTAGGGAGGTCTGTGAACAAGCCCAAATTAAAAGTCTATCAGTATTTCAGTTTCTCACAGTTAAGTGAAAAGTACTGCTTTTATTGCAGTGTTATCCTTAATGCCAAATAATTCTATGAGAAGGTCTAAAAAGTAACACTTCGAAGACTCTTTCACATAATCTAAACTGATGGCAAGTATTAACCAATAAACTTTGTCTTTTCCAGAAATACTGCTTTTCCCTCTGGAAGAAAAATCTGGTTATTCTTCTAAGGTAGAATTTGAAGGGGAAACGACTGACCTGCTAGTTGATAGAGCTTATCCATGATTTTAATGTAGTCACCTAAGGCTGCATTTGAATTGTCTGTGGACACATCTGTCCCAGGATTCCACATTAGGAAAGTGTTTCCAACATTGCTTGCTTTTCAGGGAATTTTAAACCTAAATTGTAAGTGAAAGCTTTATAGTCACAGGCGCTAAAAGTTTGCTCACTTGTGAATGCAAACATGACAGCAGAGTGTGCCCGTGAATACAATCTTGTATCAGAAAATAAACTGCCACGATCTGCAGTTGTACTTTGCAAAGAAGTGTGAGCAGAGAGCTTATCGTCTTCTTGCTGCAGAGCAAGCGGAGCATCAAACAAGTTTGGTGCATTAACTGCTAGGGAGCTTTTGAGTTTGCAACAACCCAGAAATGGAGAAGGGAACACTTACAGTTGGAAATGTATGCTTTCTTTTCTGGTGCAAATGAACCCGTCAGAATTAAAAGTAAATGAGTGATACAGGATCATAGCATTTGATTTATTTGAACGCAGTGTTTCATACCTTAGGGGGAAAAAAAAGAAACAGTAACTCTCTCTTCAAAAGCAGTATTTGTCTCGAAAATTCCTGTTTGCTGTTGTATGGTGAACATTTGAGATCTCAGAGGAAGTTAGTGTATCCATTACTGTCTAGTTTTCCAGGAGTAGCAGCACAGAAAGTAGAACATCAGTCCTATAACCTGTCTCTATAGATGGAAAGGTAAAGGTGGTGATGGTATGAACTTTGTCAGGCTGCAGCTTTCAGGCAGAACAAGTGTGTTACTTGGGTGAGAAGAATACCATGACTGTTTCGAAGAATAATTAAAATACCTAATGACCTAAACTGGGTAAAGTCTGCACAGTTCTATGTGGGGAAAGGGAATACACAAATCTTAAGACTTTGAAGTTGCCTTTTTTTTCTCTAAGCTGAAGTCATCAGTGTCTACAGTCTGCCTCCCTGTGCCATGAAATAGTCAAGTCAGAAGTAATCAAAGCAAACACTTGGAGCCTTGTATTTAAAAACCTGACACCTTCACAAGACTGCCTTGCTGCTGGGCAGGCAAATTTACATTGGGTGAATCGATAGCAAGTGGTTTTTTTACTTGTGTAGGAAGTAGTAGGTATAAACTTGGTGGGTCAGTATTCTAAAATGGGGAATTAAGGTACCAGCCAGGGACTTTGTTGTTAAAAGTATAGAATGCATTACTCCTCTGAATGTATTCCATGAACCTAAGTATTACACATTGGGATGACATATTGGGGTGTAACTGCAGAGAAGAGATGCTCTAGCATTTGCACATAATGCCTGACTGGTTACCAGAGATCTCTTGTCCCATGGCACCCTACTGCTGCCTGTATCACCAGGACAGGAATGTAACCTGAACGGGAAATCAAAGATACATTCAAATGACTTGGGTGTCATTTTTTGCCAGTGCAACTTCTAATCCATGTTTTAGAAACCACATTATACCAAAAGTAAGATGGTCTATAATTCTTCAGCTTTCCACTCCAAGGTGTACCCTTCTCATGAGGGCTACCTGCAGTGGACCTCTGGTCAGATGCAGGAAACCAAAGTTTTAGCAGGTAAACTAGTGTTATGCTAGCAACAAATCTTGGGCTAGTATTTGGGCTCCTGGTATTAATTCTAAACTCAGCCTCCTAGCACATTGCCAGAACCTCATTTATCTGGGGAATCCATTACTGATTCTCACTGTGGACTTTATAGTGTAGAGTGTAATACCAATTCCAAAGAAATGAAGGGGTTTAGCACAATAACGTGAATTTATTCATATTTTGGACTTCATTCAGGTCTCTGGGGTGCTGTGATAATACAAGTACGTGGAAAGTTGCATATTCAGCTGGGTATAGTTTTCATCTCTGGCAAAATGAAAAGGATGAATATCCATTCCAGGAGATGTTTTTGGAAAAGGCCTGTGATTGATGTCTTGACCAAAAAGGTTTAAGACTCTTGGAAAACACTTTATACTTGCCCAAAAATGTTGGTGCTGAAAGGCAGCAATTTTAACATTTTAAAGATTAAAATAAGAATAGAATAATTTATAATCTAATGATGTTTCTTTACATGCCTGTGGTGTGGAGGCTTTCAAGCAGATCATGCTTCTTTAAAAGTCATACAGAAAAGGAACATAACTTAATTAAAAATCCTTAATAATAATAGAAAAGGTAAAGAATGGGTAGTTCAGTAAACTGTTTTGTGTATCTCCTGTCAACCTTTTCAACATATCCCATGTTAGACAGTGGTTAGTATATATGTAATAGCTGAAGAGTTCATGAAGGCCATAAAGCTCATTAAAAACAGGTGAATACTTTGTGGTCTGTTGTAGAAAATGATGTTAATGGATAGAATTATGTGATCTTTGTAGGAGCCTAGAAATATGCTAAGCTAATTGAAAAATTGTACAATATATTAAATAAACAAATTAAATCCCCTGATAGACATGCTTATTTTCATGTATGCAAATCTCTTCTTTTTGAGAAAATCTTAAGTGACTAAAAAGACTAATGGTACTTCAAAATGATGGCTTTTTTTTTAAATTTTTTTTTTTCATCTGAGCAGTCTTACAGGGGGTTTTAAGTTAGCCGTCTGGAGGAACAGCTCTACCACTCAAATGTAAATGCAGTGTGGACCAGTAGAGGGAAACAATCATCGTGCATGATTTATACTTCTCATTGACACATCACTGTTCAATTAATAATAAGTATTTGAAGTCTTGCTAGCACTCGTATAAGTAAATCATAAGAAGAAACCTGCAACATTTTAGTCACAACGAGGAAAATATTGAACTTTTGAGCAGAAGGTTTTATTTCCATAACACACTTCCCCAGTGATGAGTGTTCTCAGTCTTCTGTCTCAAGAATTTAAATATAACCCTTTAACTTGGGTGGATTGGTAGTGAAGGGTTGTAGGAAAAAAAAAAAGAAAAGAAAGTGTTATCACAGTGTGGTCCACTGGGCTTTAGCAAAATAACCTTAAAATGACATCAGTAACTTCTCTGTGCATTACCAGTTCTGTTACAGCGTATCCCAAAGATTGTATAGTACCACATTATTGTCCTATAAAATAAGGTATATACCTGTGCTGGTTTTGGCTGGGACAGAGTTAATTGTCTTCACAGTAGGTGGTATGGGGCTATGGTTTGGATCTGTGCTGGGAACAGCATTGATAACACAGGGATGGTTTCATTCCTGCTGAGCAGGGCTGACACAGAGCCAAGGCCTTTTCTGCTCCTCACCCCACCCTACCAGCAAGGGCTGGGGGGGCACAAGGAGACAGGAGGGGGCACAGCTGGGACTGCTGACCCGAACTGACCCCAGGGATATCCCATACCGTATGACATTGTGCTCAACATAGAAAGCTGGGGGAAGAAGAAAGAAGGCGGGGACTTTTGGAGTCGTGGAGTTTGTCTTCCCAAGTCACCATTATGCGTGATGGAGCCCTGCTGTCCTGGGGATGGCTGAGCACCTGCCTGCCGATGGGAAGCAGGGAATGAATTCCTTGTGTTTCTTTGCTTGTGCGTGTGGCTTTTGCTTTCCCTATTAAACTGTCTTTGTCTCAACCCATGAGTTTTCTCACTTTTAGTCTTCCAATTCTCTTCCCCATCCGAGGGGGAGTGAGCGAGCGGCTGTGTGTGGCTGAGTTGCTGGCTGGGGTTAAACCACTGCGACAGTACATCCATGTACTGATTCCTTTCTAAAGTCTATCTTTTATGATCTATGCGAGTGCATTTCCAAAAACCTAGACTTTAAATTAAACCCCTCTAGCTTTAGAAATCCATGCTGCCAGATTCAGCAGTGAATGAAAAATTTTGTCCTCGCTTGGACCAATCTTCCATCCATCCATGTAGTTCCATGCTTTATGATATTAAGTGTTGACTACGTGATTTAATACCTTAGATAAAGCCAGTGGACTAGCATGCTGGTACTGATTAAATTGGGCAATTACTAAATAGAATCTGATTGTACTGTATATACTGAAGCACTGTCAAATTGATAGAGTATTTAACAGACAGAAAAGTGACGATGAGAAACATAAGAACTAGTATACTTGCTCTAAACCCCTTCATTTAACAAGCTTCCATTTGACTTTCTCAAATTCGAAGTTACTGTTTTGACATGAAGCATCAATAATCTAGAATTAGTAACTCATAAGTACCTTTACTACTTACTGCAAGCTTAGATTTTTTTTCCCTCAGTGAATCTTGGGAGTATTTCACAATATTGCTGATGCACACTATGCGTAAAAAGCATGCTGGTTCTTACCATGGCTGTGAAAGTTTACTTTTTTATATACATATCAAAATAAGTATATTCATACACTTAGCTAGTAAAAGAGATTCTACCCTCTTTCTCCAATTGTAAAATGCAGGAAGTTGATCTACGTTACACCTGGATTGGTAGAAGCTGTTGCTTTTCCTGTGATAAATATGTGTGTACAAAGAGCAGACGCTGCTCTGTTTTTCGTGCAAGGCAGGCAATAGGTAACTTAGTGAAGACAGCAGCTGAGAGTGCTTGGCTAGGCAACAAGACACAGAAACTTACTGAAAACATTAGGTACTGTCATGTGCTAACCCCAGCCAACAACTCAGCCCCACACAGCCGCTCGCTCACTCCCCCGCAGTGGGACAGGGGATCTGGAAGACTAAAAGTGAGAAAACTTGTGGGTTGAGACAAAGACAGTTTAATAGGGAAAGCAAAAGCCACACACGCAAGCAAAGCTACACAAGGAATTCATTCCCTACTTCCCATGGGCAGGCAGGTGCTCAGCCATCCCCAGGACAGCAGGGCTCCGTCACTCATAACGGTGACTTGGGAAGAGAAGCGCCGTTGCTCCGTACGTCCCCGTCTTGCTGCTTCTTCCCCCAGCTTTCCATGTTGAGCATGATGTCTTATGGTGTGGGATATCCCTGGGGTCAGTTCGGGTCAGCAGTCCCAGCTGTGCTCCCCCAGCCCTTGCTGGTGGGGTGGGGTGAGGAGCAGAAAAGGCCTTGGCTCTGTGTCAGCCCTGCTCAGCAGTAACGAAACCATCCCTGTGTTATCAGTGCTGTTCCCATCACAAATCCAAACCATAGCCCCATACCAGCTACTATGAAGAAAATTAACTCTGTCCCAGCCAAAACCAGGTCATGTTACTGAAAAATTATTTGTGGGTTTGACACGCAGTGCCAGAGATGGACTGCTTTGGAAAAGGTAGTGTAGATCTAACTCAGGTTTTATAACATCACTATAGAAGAAATGTGTTAAATATGTGAGTCTAGGACTAACGGGCATTATTAGTTTTTTTAATACCTTTCTACTATATCAGGCTGGAGGCAGGTTAACTAAAGTTAAAGGATAATTCTTGAGATCCAAGTTTCTTTTCACTGACGCTCCCAATATAAAAACAAGGAATGTGCTAATATAAGTAGTCAATCACACACAGCTGGAGGAGGAGAAAATTATCAGACTGGAGGAATTAGGACTTTGAAATGTGATGAACTAAAAAAAAAAAAGGGGATGTGATTTAGCATTACAGAGTGCAAGGTCAGGCATCTCAGGAGTAATTAGTTTTTTGCTTTAAGATTAGAAATCAGTTGGAAGTGACAAGAAGTTGTAGGAGCATTAATACTAGGAGGTTGAGATGAATGTCTGAGATTTGGTCCTGAAAAGAGAATGTGTTTCTCTGAGGTGAGATGATAAAATAGCAATGCTATTATATAGATCAAAAATTATTTTATCTGGAGTATTCTTTAAAATTATTTTATCTGGAATATTGTGTGCAACACAGGTAGTGCTTCAGAAGAGAGATTAATTCAGCACATCACAGATGCAAGGAAGGGCTGTAAGGATTCTTGGCAAATTTGAGAACTTTTCCTATGAGGAGGCTGTGAGTGTCTGACTTGCTTAATCCAGGGAAACAGAGGCTAGGAGGTGCTCCTACATAGATGTAAGGAAAGCACAGAATGCTCCAACCACTCCAGGTTGGAAAAAGAATGAATTGGCCAGCTCTTCACTGTCTGTGAAGAAGCAGAAATGTCATTGTAGGATTTCTAGTTTTAGAAGAATAAATAACAGAGAGGTGCCCAGGAACAAGAGGCAATGGTTTACCTGTCTTGGCACTTTCCAGTGGCTGAGGCAACTCGGTATTTTACTTTCTCTCATCGTGTAGGTATACTGGAAACTTCATTCTTGCTCGCGCATTCAGCAGAGAACAGTCTGTTGCAGGTTTGCGAGGGCATCCTCTCAACTGTGTGGTTTAGATGAGATTTTTCTTCGGTGTGGGAACCTCACTTTAGGACAGTCAAACTTTTGCTAAAGTGAAACTGTGGTTTGCACAAACTCCTTCAGGGTCAAAGTATTTTCTTTTCCTAAACAGCAATTAGTGTTACGCTTCTACACTGTTCTCTCCTCGCCACTGTGTCTTCCAGCCATCCCAAGACAGCCATGATAAGATGATCCCTGATGACATTGGCAAGAAAATGGCATCTACCAAGGGATGCCATGTCATTGGTCATAGCTCTCCAGTACACTGTTAATTTCTTCATCATTCATTGTAGGCTAAAAAAACCCCAGATCATTTAGCTGATTATCTGCTAATAAATGCTGTAATTTTTACTTCAGGCATACAGCTCATGCTGTCATCATGAGTACAGTGTTCCCCGTGGCTGCTGTCAACGCTAAGGACAGACAAGGTCACTTTTTAATAGCTCATATTTTCATTTTCTTGTTTTCAGAGTTGAGTGTAATCAAATTCCATGTTTGTGATAATACTTCATTAAAGAAGTGTTGTGACAATTAGCTCTACATACATGAGAAATCTCACTGCAAAGATTGCACTGAGCTTCAGTGGTTTTGTGAGGAGTGGGGTCACTGAAGTGTAACTGTTTTAAAAGTTAGTGGTATAACTAAAAGTCAGGTCAAATGTGTTCAGTAAGTCAGTGTTCACACCTGTCCTGCAGCTGAATGCAGATGATTTATGGTTGTATAATTTCTCTTTCTCTGAGGAAAGACTGGAAAGGAAAGGGGAAAGTTTTCATTAAAACAAAACCTGACCTATGCAACTCTGGTATAATCTTTATGTTTGAAACCAAGTCCACTCACCTTGATTCTTTTTAGTCTTTATGCTAAAAAAAATTATAACTGCTGGTTAAATATTGCTTTTTTTTTTTAAGTCCATATTAATTGTAGTCTCTGTTCTGGGAAATTCTATTAGTTTTCGCCACAGATGAGTGTTTTCAGATGTAGTTAAATAACATCTTTATTCCAGCTGGGACCTCATCTTCAAGTTTCTATTCATTATCAAATCTTAAAATAGTCTTAAGCTGTTAGAAATGCTGCAATACAGTCAAGTATCACAATTTTTTCCTTCCTCTGAGACAGTGCCTTAGAAGAAAAAAAATACCATTGGTTGATAGCCTAACGAGAAGTCTGTCTTGTCCCAAAGTGCAGAATGTGATTTAAAGCAGTTATGCCTCCTGGGTACAGCCTGACAGGCACAGTCGCTTCCATGGCAAAACAATATACTGCAGTCCCTTTCTCATCCCTGGAGTTGTCAGTTCAGCACACATGGCAAATCCTGTCTCTGCAAACACAGCGCCGCTCTCCCATGTTTGCATGGCCTTGTATAAGGGCAAAAATACCCCCGTCCCCTCTGCTTCCAGCTACCCCCATGAAGTAATAACCAGAAGCTGCCAGAGTATGGCTAAGATAGAGAAGTCGTCCCAGGAGTTTACGGATTCCAGAAGCGCATGTAGATTCTGAATATGGTTGGGCAGATTCATTGAAAAAGAACAGTCAGTATCAGTGAGGCTTGTTCGAGGCTGGGAAGGTGCTTCAGGGAAGATTCTACGTGTGCTTGTCCTGCTCTTGCATCTTTTCTAAGCACCATCTAGCAGGTACCTAATGTGCTTCAGCCATTCTTCAGTTCTTGCTGGCTGTGTGCAATGCTCTGTGGTCTTTTCCTTTGCCAATCTCACACGTGTGCTGGTCAGGTGACTGAGAGAGGACTCGAGTAAAAAAGATGGTCTGATGCCATAATTGTTTCAATAGGCTACAAAGCATGTGGATCACAAACGGGGATGCCCGAGTAGCTTACTTTATTACTGTTTTTACCTTACTTTATGCCGTGTGCTAAGGTTTGCACCTGAAGGGTTAAAGATTTTAGATTGCCTCAGTTCAGAAGGACCATAGGAAAAAAATGCCAAGAACACATTGCTTTCACTCCATCTCTCTTACATCTCTGGCTGCAGTGCCTAATGTGTAGTTAACTGAAGTATCAATATAATTGCAGTATGGTTCTAATTGGGTAAGTATATTAAATACCAATTCAGTTGATCAGAAACTCAATCTAATTATTTAATATCATAATCTTTTGAAGCATCATTTATTTAATGAATCAGATTTTTGCACAGATATCTTAAAACCACAATGACCTGTATAAAAATGAACAATGAATTTATTAGAAACTTTACACTCAGTTGAACTGCATAGCTGAAATCTTTAGGAAGACACATTTTAAAAAATCTTTGCTTCTGAGTATGTGCACTTTCACCTGGGGGCTCTGGGAATGTATTACATTTAAATGAATTTTCCTGTGCTGTTAACTACGGTCTGCAGCTGTACTCACAAATACCCTTCCATCTACCAAAATCAAGCAGAAAGGTATTTTATAGGGCTTGATGAGGATGTGGATAAAGCAGTAGGCCGGAAGTGTCTGTCTAATTTATGGAGACATTGTCATTCAATTTCTAGTGTAAAGGAAATCTTTTAAGCAAAGACAATTATCTTCTTAAATTGCTGGTAAGATCTTATTTCCAGAAGTAAAGGTCCAGTCAATCAGCTTTTTGTGCATCTGAATTGCACTTACGAGCTTAGGCTATTTCAGTGTCGGAACAGCAATAGAAAGTTTGGCTACGGTACTTCCAAAGTGTCTTGTTTTATACCTGCATAGAAGGCATTAACACAGTCCTCCTAGGTTACTAAAAGAAAATATTGATGTGACGTTAGTTAAACTATTTCAAAGCATGTTTCAAATTTAGATTTTTAGAATCTGTCCTTCCCTGAGCCGTCTCAGCTGCCTGTCCAGTTGGACTGCAACATGAAGTGCAGGTGTGCTTGGGGATAAAAAGCTCAGAGTACCTAGTTCACATGTCTCAATGAAGCAAGGATTAAATGATGGCTGAAACCATGGTTTATATGACAGAAAAGGGTTTGTTATTAGAATCTGGTCATTCAGTATTCTGAAAAGTGATTGCATTTAGATTCCTTCACGTCGCACCTTTCAAGTCTTAAAAGAAAATGCTTTAAGCATTTAATGCTTCCTGGCAGCGTTCAGACTTGATGCTATTTTAAAGGCATAAGAACTGGGAAATTCAGAAAATCTTTCTTTAAAAATATTTCCTGTTAGAAATGTATTACTATAAGTTTTAGCCTCAAACTGGAGATGATCTATCCCAGAGACAGGAAAAAGGCCTCAGACAATGGAATAGGAATCTTTTTCTGCATGTTTTGTAGCAAGTTTTGTATAAAAAGGATAGCACTGCCTGAAACTGTTTTGAAATGTAGTGCAAAGTGAACATAAAATGTTGAAAATTGGTCCATTTTGCAGTTTGGAATTTGTCTAAAATCAAGAACATCAGCAGATATTGAACTGTGTAAATTCAGCCTGTTATTAGCAAATGATTTCCCCACATTAGAGGATGGAGGCAAGCTGCCTTGTAGCAATTAAGTGGGGCTGCCTCAGCGAAATGTAGCCGATGGTCATTTTTTTGAGATTACCCGTGATTTGTCACTGGCTGCAGGTGGCTGAGGATGTGTCAGAGTAACACCCTGAGTGGTGAGATGTGCTGTGATGGCCTCCTTTTTAACAAAATTTGAGCTGTCTTTAGAGATAACTGCATTTGTGTTAATGTTGCCCTAAATTTTCTTTTCTTTCCCCTGCTGTCCCTCTTTAAATACAGAGTTTAGAACACTGCAGCTGCAGCTCTGCGTGTCCTGGGTCAGAGATTGTAAGTGGAAGATTCACAGCTGTAATTAGAGGGGCACTTTTTGCGCATATGCTTACATACCGTAGTAGGAAATTTGGTTAAACAGAAAAGGAGCTCTTTATATTTTCAAGAAGTCACATAAGTATTAGGCAGAGATCTATTTATTCCTGGCACGTATTTACTATATGTTTTTCTATTTGGGCAAAGAATTTACACAGAGTCCGGAGGCTAAAAGCAAGCAAATCTTCCCATACCAAACATTCTCATGTTTAAAATGTGCTGCGGAGGACAGCAGGGCTTCCAGTGCTCTGTTTGCCCCACTTTACTGTGATTCCGAAAAACATTCTGGATATTGCAATGCAAATAGTACACCCAGGAACATCAAGGGACAAAATTTGTATGAAAAATGCAGAGATAGAATAAATTAACTAGGAAAAAAAAATTAAAAATCAGGTAACAGACTATTAACATTTGAATCTCTATCTGATTGCTAGTGCCTCATCCATCAGTCAACTGATCAAACTTTGCAAGGTCTTTTGCACAGTCTAGCATCCTACTCCCAGTCTGACTCCAGGGTACCTGAAAGCAGAGCAGCTGGCTAACCACTGCCATTTCTGGGGTTGACTTGCTTCTGACACATTGAATGAAGATCATTGTTTAACTGAAAACAATTTAAAACATGTATCTTCAGCTATCCTTGACATTGCATTGGGGGGTGTGTATACACAGGTACCTTTTTGTAGACTGTGCTAGGTGTTAGGGGGGGTTAGTTTTGCTAATGTGGTGGTGAAGCTTCAGAAAATGCCAAGTGCAAACAGCTTTACAGAGGCCTTTGCAGACTGAAGGGTGCGAACTTCCAAAGAGAACAGGGTAGTTTCTGAGGTTTGCCATTGATTTAATGTTCTTCCTTTGGATTCATTTGGGAAGACTGTTGAGCTAATAGAATGATTACGAAAATGCCAGCCCAATAAGCACTTACTTTATTCTCTAAAAATGTCAGAAGTCTGTTCTAGTTTCATTTGATTGCAACCAGATCGTGTTTAACTTTTTGCCATGTTCACTGGTGTGGCAATAAACAAGACTTCATATCCTTATTTAAGCTATCTTCATGTTTTCTGACCATGGAACTTCAAAGAAAACATCTCAGCTACAAGCAGATCTTCCTCCAAAACAGGAACACCAGCAGCTCTAAAGAAACAGTAGTATGGGGAAAGAAGAAAGATTAGAAGACTTGTAGATGGTATTGGAATTCCTGAAATTGTATCTTTTAAGACAATATTTTATTCATCACCAAGGATAATATGAGTCATTCAATGACCGCTTCTTGCTTAAAGTTCAAACACATTAATTTGAAGTTTGTATAAAAGCTTGCTAAGAAAGACGGGCTTACTAATGGAATATAAAATAAGTGAGAAACAGTTATCTCCAGCCAGTTTTTTGCTGCCTTGGTGGATGGTAAAAGTAAAATCAGTACATAATTTAAACCACTGTGCAGCTTGAATAGGTATTCCATGTGACATTACAAAATGCTGAAATGAGGTAGAGTCAACAGAGAGTTCTGACAGATCAAGGCTCCAATGCAATAGTTGACGTAGAATTTGGTGAAAATGCACCATAAATACAACGTTAGATAATCCTGTTAAGGTACACTGAATAATTAGACGCAAGAATTTTCAGATGCTGGAATGAAAGAAAAGCAATGTTACTTTTTTTTTTTTTTCAGAAACAATGAATGCCCAAAAAGGTTTTACTGACAAATGCAGATAAGCACATCTTTACAAACATTGTAATCATTTAAGGTTTTTTTATCTTAGGAAAAAGATTTAGCCCTGTAACTTAAGAAACAAAATGAAGCAAAGTAAGGCTTATATTTAGACTACAATAATAAAAGCAGGTGTGTGCTATAAATTTGTATTTTTTAAAAGGAGTATTCATTTCATCACACTATGAATAAAGCTGGAGCCTGCTTCAAGGGTGGAAAGCCACTCAACTAATGAATTAAAAAAATTATTAGCTAGAATCATAAGAAAAGATGATGGGGAGTGTGTGTTTAAGAATCTTCTATGGTCTTGAAAACCTGTGTTAATTTTACAGGTTTCATTATACTGGGATAGGCAAATCTGAAAACTCTTTACATAAATTAATCATGGTGTGTTTCAGCAGACTGAAAGTAAGCTGAACTTGCAAAGTTAGGGTTCTTTGCAAAGGTGTAGTGTGTTAACTGACTTTGTTCTATAGTATAAAAAAAATCCAATGAGATTATAAATATGTATATACTTAGGCTTAAATAAAGTTGGAGCCAGTCACAAGCAGTGTTCCCCAGGGCTCAGTCTTGGGGCCAGTTCTGTTTAACATCTTTATCAATGGTCTGGACTAGGGGATCGAGTGCACTCTCAGTACATTTGCAGATGACAGATCTGCTGGACGGGAGGAGGGCTCTGCAGAGGGATCTGGTCAGGCTGGATCCATGGGCCCAGGCCAGTTGGGTGAGGTTCAACATGGCAAAGTGCCGGGTCCTGCACTGGGGTCACAACAACCCCACGTAACGCTACAGGCGTGGGGAAGAGTGGGTGGAAACCTGCTTGGCAGAGAGGGACCTGGGTGTGTTGGTCGACAGACGGCTGTATATGAGCCAGCAGTGTGCCCAGGTGGCCAAGAGGGCCAACGGCATCCTGGCTTGTATCAGGCCTAGTGTGGCCAGCTGGAGCAGGGCAGTAGAGTACTGTGTCCAGTTCTGGGCTCCCTGGTTCAAGAAAGATGAGGAAGTCTAGAGAGAGTCCAGAAGAGGGCTACAAAGATGATTAGGGGACTGGAGCATCTCCCTTACAAGGAAAGGCTGAGAGAGTTGGGCTTGTTTAGCCTGGAGAAGACTGAGGGGGGATCTCATCAACATGTACAAATATCTCAAGGGTCGATGTCATGAGGACGGAGCCAGACTCTTCTCAGTGGTGCCCAGCAACAGGACAAGGGGCAGTGGGCACAAACCGAAACGTAAGCAGTTTCAATCGAATATGAGAAAGAAATTCTGTACTTTGAGGGTGACAGAGCCCTGGCCCAGGCTGCCCAGGGGGGTTGTGGAGTGTCCTGCTTTGGAGACATTCAAACCCCGCCTGGACGATGTCCTGTCCACCCTGCTCTGGGTGAGCCTGCTTTAGCAGGAGGGCTGGACTGGGTGATCTCTGGAGGGCCCTTGCAACACTTGCTGTTCTGTGATTCTGTGGTCTCTGCTCCCAGGTAATGGGTGATAGGAAGAGAGGAAGCGGCCTCAAGTTGTGTCAGGGGAGGCTTAGGCTTCACAGTAGGAAAACTTTCTTCACCAGAAGGGTTGTTAAGCACTGGAACAGGCTGCCCAGGGAAGTGGTTGAGACCCCATCCCTGGAGGTATTTAAAAGGCGGGTGGGTGAGTTGCTTAGAGACATGATTTAGTAGTGGACAGGTATGGTTGGACTCGATGATCTTAAGGGTTTTTTCCAACCAAATGATTCTATGATTCTATGAAAGCAATAAAATGTTAATATTGAGCTATTGAAATAGTGACAGCTAAGCTATCAGAAGCAAAAAGATACTTTTGGTATTAAATAAAGGACATACATTCTGGCAAGTGAAGTTAGATGAGTCATCCTAGATTTGGACATACAAATTTAAATAAATGACATTTAGTGTTAGTTTTACTCCTAAGGTACTTCAAAGCGATTTCACTGATCTGTGGTGAATTATGAAGTACAGAATTAGTAATGAATGTATGAGCTGGTCTAGGGCTCAAAGTATGAGACTTGTAGGCAAGCTTTGCAAAGAGAAGCCTATAATAATGAATTTAAGAATGAAAACTTAGCTTAACCTGACAAGTTCAGGAAATGCAGCTTAAATACTTCTTCCATATATATCAGGATGCTAGCCACAACGCGTGTTTTGCAGCAGAGTGGTTCTATGCGGTTAGAATAACTGATAAACTTCGTCAGATTCTGTTCCACACTTGGGACCAATAATTGCTGCAGAGAAGTGCTGGAAGAAAAGCTTATTACTGGAAGGACAGTCTTTAGTCGTTTCACTAGACAATGCTAAACCTATTCAATCTGTCCCTTTCATAACATTAGGCTATGTTATTGGTGATGCTCGTCATGAAGACCATACACAATCCCTTATGCAGCATCCGTGGTGTCTTGATTATAGCAAGATTTCTGTGCAATGAACACCCAACCATTGATTGTATTCATGGCATGTGGTGTTTGTGCGCGTGCATGGAAACTGTGCTCATAAACTGCTTCAAAATATGTGGAAATAGATGTGTGATTTTGAACTTGCAAAGATAGCAATTTGATATGGCTTATAAGTTTGGAAAATATTTAAAAAAAAAAATGCATACCCATAGTATGGTAGTCTTCCTTAATAGGCTGGTAGCAGTTGAAATCACAGTGATACAAAAAAATTCCAATCCTAAGCCTACGTAGGGACAATTGCAGTTTCCAGTTGAAATGAAGAGCTGCATTCAGGTCTTTTTCAAGGATTAACTTGACTTGGGGGGAAAAATAAAACCCACCACACAACAAAACCCACTATACTTCTAAATTTTAAAGCCATTTTCATTGCTTCAGTTAAAAACAAACACGTGTTGCCCTGCCCTCCCCACCCCTATCTGAAAGATATAATTGCCAGGACAGAGGTCATTCAAATCTAATGAGAATGATCCATTCCTAAGATAGGCAATTGTTACCAATATCTCAGAGGACTAGCACCTTCCAGAGTGTATATAAAACCTCTGCTTACATGTAAATCTAATAATACTATGTTAAGAGTAAGATGGAAAGAAAAGAAATGGAACTGTCCTGTGGCAGATGAGTCGTGCCTTGACAATGAAGACTGATACTTGCAGCAGAAACCAAATCACATACAGGAATGTGTTTGAGGCACTAGAGAAATCACTGATGCTTAGTTCTAAACCCCAAAACTTCTGGATACCTTGAGAGAAGCACTTTTCATGAGCACCAGAAGTAAGGAAGCCTGGTTTTCAGTGGATTTGTGTTTCATGGTTGAGCGACTTATCTGAATTTATGTCTGAGCTCAGTTCTCAAGCAATTGACATGAGGAAAAGACAGTATGAATGCTTTACTTCGGAGTTTATACCTTATTACACACTGGAAATCTATTCCTCAGTTTCTCCTGGTGTAGATCCTCTGTTAACTAATGAGGCACAAAAACTGATCAAAGCTTTCCCTGCAGTTCGAGGAGTCATAGCATCTTTTTCTCCCTTGTAGAGTCTGAGTTTAAATACACAGTGAACACTTGGTGCCCTTAGACTCTGCAAAGATAACTCTTTCCTCTTTGCAGAAAACTTCTTGAAAATCTGGGAATGTAGAATAAACAGTTGAGTAAAATAATAAAGTACTGATTGAAATTGGCCAGTACAACAGCAGGTTGATAATGTGATGGCAGAAGGATGATTTTCTGATAAATGAGATACCCAGTTGCCACTGGCCCTTCTGAAACTTCCCTTCCTGTGCTGTGCAGCAACCTAAGGCTATACAAAATACATGGCTTCTAGGGTGTTACGGTTGAAACTAATGACATTTCAAGTGACAAGTGCCATCCTCCAATCCCTCCATACTTGTCCTCTTTGGCATGATGTCTGGTGAGAGCTGAGGCTGTTGGACAGTGCTTGTTAGAAATAGGTCTGGTCTGCAGAATTTGGATGTGCTTTCTTGTTCAGCTTAGCATTTTGGGTTGCTTGTTTGCATGTTTCTGATGTGTTCTGTCTTAATCTTTCTGGAAGGAGTAGAAAGCACACAAAGTGCTAACTACTCTTCCTGGGGGAGGAACTCCTAATATCCCTTGATTTATCCCATCTTAAACAAAGCAACTCAGTACAAGCTTTACATGCATGTTTTTATTAATCACTCTTTGACACCTCCATAAGAATATGTAATAAGATTTCTCAAGGGGATACCATGTGAAGTCTGCAGTCTGAAAAATAAGTTATAAATGGGTTTTTATACAATAAATCCCATAATAGAAGTTATCCTAATAAGCCAAATGCACCTCTTTCTCCCTTGTAAACAAGAATGTCATTGGAAGAGATGAGAATGAATATCAGAAACAGTGGTGTGTTAATTTCTGGAGTTTTATAGTTCATAAGTACTACCTCATCATAATAGCATTTGTTTCTTACTCTGCTTGCCTCATATTTTGTGAGGCTGAGAAGGCCTAAATCGATGGGCTAAATCTCAGCTCTCATGAGAATTTCAAGAGAGATGTTCCACAGAAAAGTATTTCATGCTTTTCTAATTTCTGCCCCCCTTCACCTTTTTTTTCTTTTTGGATAAATTAGGGAGAAAGACGCAGAAGAAAGGTCTGGGGTGGGAAAAATAAGACTGATGTTCTTCTTGTCTCTACCCCTCCCCACCCTGGGAATGCCATAGATGCTCAAGCAAATTGTGTTTGATGCTGTGCTGTTTTCTGTGTGTATTTAGAAATACAGGATAACCAATGAGCTTTCTCACATCTGTAGGTTTCTTTATCCCTTTTTAGAAGGTTTTGGTTTTTTTTTTTTTAATCTGGTGAGTCCATGAGAGTTTGACATTGGATGACTTTATAAAACATTCTACTAATTGGATTTGTTAAAATAAATAAATCAAACACTAATTGGAACGTGCCTGCCATTATTTTTGCTTACTGAATGAGATATAATGGCGTGAAGTTCTTTTTATCATATTTGTGCACTTATTTAAACACCCCCCTGGCGCACACTTCTGCAAATTCAATTATATATTCAAAGGAGGCATTCAATTTATGCAAGGCTGGTTTACATTTAATCCGGGGGCAAGTCTCAGTAACTGATGATAGGTCTGCTCAAGATTAATTAGCATCACTCAGATGAGCAGTGGCATTGTTACAAGCCTGCAGTGTAAAACAAGGGATATTTCATCCTTCCTATGTGAACCGTTATTTGCTTCAGTATGACCCTTTTCAGGAAAGGAAAAGCTTCTTTCTTGTTTGGGTTTCATTTTGTGAAAAGGGGTCAACACCACATGCCTTATCTAACAATATCAAAGTCATCTCCATTTCCTTTTCTTTTGCCCCACTTAGCAACTGCATTTGTCACTGTTTAATTTTCAGCCAACCAGGGAAAAACTCCAAAATCCCAGTTTGCTTCCTAAAATCCTCATTCTTGTTAGCAGTTTATGAAGATGTAGAATCCCATTTTGGTGAATGTGTAAATATTTTCACTTTCCTCAAAAAGCTTTGTGATACTGTGGCTAAAATTGTAACGTGCAAACCTGGTATCCAAAGTCATGGAGTGGTATCTTTTTCTTTCAATTTGAGGATTATTTTTTCTGTGTTAATGAATAGCCCTGTTCTGCTGCCAAGCAGGTATGTTTCAGTGATGGCTATATCATGATACGATGGATCTAACTTTTTTCCCCTCTTTTTCTGTTCCAGCATATTTAGATGTAGCTCATATTTAGATATCCGCATAGGCAGTGTGTCTGAGGAAAGGCTGAATGTTAAGCCTATGCTGACATCAGTGAAAAGAATACATTTGCTAGTTTTAGCCTGTTGGCCCATTTTGGAGTTACTACCCCTATTTAAGTGGACACTTAAAATCTATTAATACATTTTCAGTTTGAACTGAAATTGATTAGTGGGAACTAATTGAATTTCCAAGGAACTTGCAGCTAGGTGCTTGTGTAGCAAAGTGGGTCACTCAATCCCATTAGGTGAGCACGAGGAGCACCTGTGCAAGTGCAGTTGGATATCAAATGTACCTTTGCCCTGTGTTTCCTCGCTAGCTTACTTAGGAGCTTATTGTCCTGAATGCACACTTGAAAATAAGAGCACTTTCATCTCCTGGGTCAACAAAGTTCTGCAGGAAAGCTTTATGCCACACTTTTCTCAAACTCTTCTTCCTCATCCTAGTTTACCATCCTTAAGCAGGGACTAGAGCTTGTAGGGTGAGCTCCGTTCAGCAGGACCCACCTGAGGACCCCGTACTGTGGCGAGTTCCTGGGGCTCCCTGGTCTGGCACGCTGCCCTCAGCAGGGCCGGGGACCTGAAAGATGGATGGAGCCCACTCGGTTTGTCCAGCATGGCAGCAAAGCTGTCATTGAGGTGGATCTGAGAGTGGCAATGTGGTAATGGCGCTGCAGAGCATCCCCCAGACCACCTGGCTCCTCTTCCAGGGGAAAGGAGGGAAAATACAGCCCGACTGGACCCTGAGGCTGGGTTTGCGGGTCGAAGCGGATGCTCGTGTTTGTGCTCCGTGCCCGTGTGCCAGCAGAGTTTGGAGGGGGGGCCTCTGCGAGGACAGGACCAGACTGCCCCGCGCTGGGCAGGCCCAGGCCCGGCCGCTTCCTCCGAGGCCCCTGTGGGAGGCAGCTGAGCCCCTCGGTGAGCTGGTGGCGTCTCTGGGAAGGCGTGTTTAAGGAAGGGCAAAACGCTGGGAAGCGGGGAGAGGAACTGTGTGAGAAGCCATCCTACAGACACCAAGGTCAATGAAGGAGGAGGGAGCACGGTGGGTCTGAATTCCTGAGGTGAAGCTGGGTGGAAATTTCACAGCTGCTTTTCTGAACGTGTGTGCCTGTAACTGAAGCTGTGATGCCATGTCTGCCACGTTCTGCAAAAAAGACCACCTATGTTATACTTGTTTGGCAGATAGGAACACAAGCCACTGAGACTATTAGAGTAACCCCAAAGCCTGTGATACTCTGGATGTTGTGATCCTTCCCTTCTGCTTTCTGAGTTCCTTTTCTGTTCCGTGACACAGCATATGCTGTAATAGTATGAACAGAGGAGTTACTGACTTCTGAGCTCACAAGTCAATATGGCTCTGCATCCCAGCTGAGTCTTAACTTCAGTTTTAATTCTGCTCTGTTTTGACACACTATAGCAAGAAGTGGATGGAGACTTCCCTGCTCTTGGTACCAGAGATTGATGCAGCCAGCCTGCTTGTCTGAGCCCTTAAAATTGACTCCAGTTTTTTCTCCTTGTCCTCATTTCCTGCAAATTCACCTCTCCAAATTCCAATTGTGTTGCTTCTAGTAAATTAATCCTTCTGGCTTATTGTGCTGTCACTCTGCATCTGGAGGTTTCTCCACTAACCTTTTCTTTCTTTAAAATGTAGATGTCTTGCTGCTACTTTTAAGCCTCTCCATGGTTTATCCTTTCCTTTCTTATCCAATTGTACTACAAGGTTAGCTTTGACTTTCAGACAAGGCACTTTAAAGCTTCCTCAGGTGTTGTCTCTTATCAGTGGAAACTCCCAATTAATTTCCAGAAGTTCTCACCTTACCCCTTTTCAGCTCCTCCTCCAACGTTGGATACCTCAGCATGTATAAAATAACCTGTTTAGCTGATTATACCAATAGAGCGATAATTACATTCCCTGCTAAATGAGGACTGCTGCCCCATGTTTTGTTACTATTGCTTGTTTTGCTTCTGGGACTTTGTAGCAGCACCTGTGCAATTTTCTCAGTGTACATGAAGCCTCGTACAATTGTCTGGCTCGATCAGAGAATTTGTTTACAATCCCGTCAAAGTAATAGCTCAGAGACAGCACCATTATTGTGTGCTGCAGTATGCTGAGCAGTGGTGGTGTGGAAATGGTGTATGTCTGCAGTTGTGCTATTAAAGTGAATCTATCAAAATTAGAATGCCCCGCTTGGAGACTGAGAGCAGAGTATTTGATATAATCTCTCATGCACGCTCGCTGTGAAAAAGGTGACTTTCAGTTGCGCTGCATACTCCCACGCAATCTAGAATACATTTATTTTCTCTTAGATGTTTTAATGAGCATGTTTAATATTTCAAATTTGAACTTTTTCACCTAAATTAAATTAAAAAATTAGGGAAACAGTTTAAGTGTAATCCTGCTCATTTTGACAGCTGGGAAAGCTTCACAAGTACAGTAAATTTAAAGCAAGAATTATTAAAATACTGTAAAATAATGACACTTCAGAAATATTTACAGATTCTCTACTGAAACAGGCAAGCTTGCAAGGGTCATAAAATCTACTATAGTCAGATCTATTTATAAAGAAAATATGCAATATATAAAATTGGGGGTTTTTAAGACAGGCTTCATCTTTAAACTTTTCTTTAGGCAACAGAGCATTTTGGGGTGTCAGATGCTCTACCCAACAAACCCTTCTAGTATATAGTTAAATAGAAATAATATATGAGATTTTGTAGAACAACTTAGAAAACCAGTTGCAGTTGAAGTGCACATGAAGTCCTTTAACAGAATGAGGATTTAATAAATACTAATGACACGGTATGTATTTGTGTTTGTCATTTATGAAGAGTTTCATATGAGCTGAGACAAATTTGGGCTTTCTTGAGAGCTAGAGAATAGAAAATCTAGGTGAAAACTAAAGAAGGCCTCAATGTCCTCAGTGTTGGATAATCCTTATCGCAAAGGAACCACAGATCACTCACGTAGCAGCTATTTACTCTGTATGTGCAGGCAGTGCAGCCAGTGGGAAGGAGTAAAGAGTCAGGAGCACCTCTGTGCATATAACTCTCCAATTAGTGTTAAGAGCAATTGGCAGTTTGGCTGGCAGAACAAGTTAGTGTTGCCCTGAGCATTGCTCAGTCCTTGCAGCTCTGATGTGTTAGATGTGTCCAGTTGACTCTGAAGGACTAGTATCTGAGAGAAAAATTATCCTCGCTTCCCTAGGAGAGAAAACCAAAGCAGTACAGAGACACTGTTGGCATGATTAAGGTCTAAACTCAAGGCCCCAGGCTGCCTGATTTAATGGATCCAGTACTGAAATATGTTTGGCAGACTAAGTTGGGCGGACGCGAAGGGGAATATGCCTGAAGTAATGTAAGGGACACCAGTGTAGGAATATCCTACCAGCGAATAAACTAGCTTGGTTTGTCTGTGTCACACAAGTTTCAAAGATCTATGTTGGAATACAAAATTTCATTCCACTGTTCATGGGTTTCCCTTGATTCACAAATGTTCAGGCAGCTGCCAGGTTATTTATGACAGTTAACTTCTTTCAAGTATTTCAGGAATTGCAGTAGGAAAGATCACTTAGTCAACAATCTGGGAAGTGGGAACGATAGTTGCCGTCCTCTTCTTGTTATTCTCTTGTTGTTGAGCAATTAGAGGGTTGTACTCAAAAGTATTGACTCAAAAGACCTTGAGAAATGGTCATGTGCCACACAGAGCTTCATGTTGTTATACAGGAGAGATGGTTAAAAGGAAGGTTGCGCTTTCTTTAGGTGTAACCCAACCTTGTGTAATTCAAGGCTTAAAAGCAAAAAGAAGTGAGGATTCACTGTAGGAACAGTGATGCTGCGCTTGTTTGCCATTTGTGTTCCTTCTTCCACTTTTTTTTAATATCTGACTTGGAGGTTTAGTACTTAAGTATCAGTTATTGGGACTCAAATGCAAATATTCCTGCACGTTCGCATTGTGTGCAATTGTCCTTGAAAATGTAAAGACAATAGGTTGAAATAAAGGGAACTGATCTAAGAAACAGTAGCATGGAGGGAAGAAAACAAAAGCTTCCAATGAATACAAAGTGTGGAAAATATACAAATATTTTTGGGATACCTTCTCTGCTGCCTGAAATCTAACATGCAGGAAATAAATTTTATTTTTCCTTTCTTTTTCCTGCATAAACTCGGGTACAAAATATTTAAGTAAATGACCTACCATAAAGAGATATAAATAATTAATAGAAGAATGTATTCATTTTTCTTGTTTTTAGGTGGTTGTTCATTCGATGAGCACTACAGTAATTGTGGTTATAGTGTGGCCTTGGGGACCAATGGATTTACCTGGGAGCAGATCAATACCTGGGAAAAGCCAACAATGGATCCTGCTGTCCCAACTGGTAAGTAAGAAGCCTCAGCAAGAGCAGGGTGATATTATTCTTTGGGAGAATCAGCTGTTAGGCCTATATGGGTGTGTACTGGGTCCAGGTAGCCACAACAGTGGGCTAGGATTTTATTCAGTGATGAAAAGATGAGTTTTGTCTTCAAAATAATCTGACAACAGAATTCATAAACGTGAGATGGCTTTTTACAACATTTGCCATTTGATATCCTTGCTGAATCATTTTACATTCCTTATTCCTATTTTCTTCCTGTATTTAACAGAGAGGAGATGTTTCAGATATAATATTCTAAGGTTTGGCCAGTTTTTTTCATGTTTCAGGATCAGAGAGCTGTCTTATCTGGGGAGATGCATGTTTGAGAGGCGAGGAAAAGTAAAGCTTTGTAATAGCTGGGAATATCGGACCTTCCAGTTACCATTTAGCTCTTAACTGACTGCGTTAAATTCTGAGAAAGACAAGAAAAATCCTAAAGAGTTAATTGTAGTAGCTAGTGCTTGATTAGGCTTCAGAGACAGTGAAATTTCCATATGCAAGAAAAACATTTCCAACAGAGTTACCAGAATATGTTATTTACTAACAGATACTGAGAACACCCAATAGTAGTAGCATAATCTTCCATGTGATACTTGGAATGTTCTCTGAAGAACTCATAGTAATGGTGATTTCCAGTAGTTTTGTTTCTCATTGGAAGTTACCATTATGTTGTATATGGATGTATATAAGAATAAGTTCTCTAGCCTTAATGAAAGTGCTGTGGAATGCTTTGTTCACATTGAAAAAGAACTTCTTTGAAGAAAGCACACTAAAATTTTCTAAAAATCGTAGTTTGTCTGTGTTCCTTGCCACCTAAAATAGCAGTGCAAGCCCCTTTAATGGACACAGTGGAAAACAGACCTGACCAGCCAGTTAAGACTTTGATTTCAGTCCTAAGGAAGAAGCATTTGTTCTGGTTAGTGCATTGCACTCCTGAGAAGCAAGAACTATGTGGCAGAACTGGGATATAAAGTTGTTCAAGAGGTATTCTTATGCCTGTAATTACTGGGGTAAGAGACTTGTAATTGCTAGCTGCCTGTTAAGGATACCATGTAAAGCTGATACAACAATAGCTCCCTGCCATAGCCATTGATAGACAACCCAGTCGCCATCCCTGTATGCTTGTTTTCAGTAGAAAACAAGCGCACAAGATACCAGCCTAACTGCATTTTCTCCATCAGCAAAAGTTTGTTAAGTTGTGGGTTTTCTATTATTTTATTATTGGAAATTGTTTGGATCAGGATCTTTTGAAGTGCGTAATGCCTAATAACACTTGATATGGCTGTGGCACCCCCAGGGAAGTTAATTGTGAAAGTTGCAGGTTTCTGGTCTTGTCTGTAAGAATGTATTTCATCATTCTGGATGTTGTTGCTTTTTTAATGATGGCAATTTTATCTCTATGGTTCCTTAGCTTCTACCCTGTTGTGTCCTATTCCCTGTCCCTGGTAAAGACCTAGCTAGAGAGACATGACAGATCTTTGAATTAAATAAATACAGGTGTGTGTTTTCCCCCTTATTACATCATTCCATGATATCTAGGAGCACTAATAAATACATAAAGATGTTATAGCAGTGTTGTGGTTTAACCCCAGCCAGCAACTGAGCCACACACAGCCACTTGCTCACTCCTCCCTGTTGGGAGGGGGGAGAGAATTAGAAGAGTAAAAGTGAGAAAACTTGTGAGTTGAGATAAAGACAGTTAAATAGCCATGCATGCAAGTGAAGCAAACAAAGGAATTCATTCACTCCCCACCGGCAGGTGGATGCTCAGCCATCCCTAGGAAAGCAGGGCTCTATCACGCATAACTGTGACTTGGGAAGACAAATGCCATCACTCCAAATGTCCCCGTCTTCCTCTTTCTTCCCCCAGTTTATATACTGGGTATGACATTACATGGTGTGGGATATCCCTGAGGTCAGTTGGGGTCAGCTGTCCTGGCCATGTGCCCCCCACCCCAGCCAGCTCACTGGTGGGGTGGGGTGAGGAGCAGAAAAGGCCTTGGCTCTGTGTCAGCCCTGCTCAGCAGTAACAAAACCATCCCTGTGTTATCAACGCTGTTCCCATCACAAATCCAAACCATAGCCCCATACCAGCTACTGTGAAGACAATTAACTCTGTCCCAGCCAAAACCAGAATAAGCACCTGTAAATTTAATAAAGGTTAGGCATCAAATAAGAATCACAGAAAGCTTTATTGCAGAAAGTTGCAAAGGTAAAGCTGCCATCAGCTTGGAATGTGCTGATAAAGAAATATTATCTGAAGAGATTTTAAAGGGGTGTAAGGGGAAATGACTCAGTTCCTCACGTTACTAATTGATGTTTTAGGATTATTCACACAGAATAAAAGGTGAAATCAGTAGGTAGAAAAAGAAGATCGACCGCAACAAATGTGTACAGAAGGCTCTAGTAACAAAAACATGTTTTCAAGAGCTGTCCAAATCATGCTAACCTTGAAGTAAATTATAGTGGTCAATTAGACTGCCTGAAGCTAGCAGAGACGTTCAGAGCTATTATTGAGAGTCTGTATTGCTGGATAGAATCATAATGCATGTTGTTTGTATTGGTTACTCATTGAAAATCTGTTTTGTGAGAATAAAAGATGTTTACTTAAAATTCATCTAGTGGCAAAGCGAGGCGAATAAACTGATGAACAGCACGTTCCACTCCTACAAGCAAGGACATCTTTAAAACCACAGTACTAGAACATTTGGTGATTGACTTTCCATTCCATTTAATTTCTCCATAGCAGCTGAAAGCTGCAGGGTGTAAATCCACTGAACTGCAGGGTATAAGAGGTGGTAACAGGGAGGTGTTCATGCAATAAGCATCTTCTGGTGGCCAGCCATAGCTAGGAAAGCTCTTTAGTATGAAGAGCAGTGCCAGAACACAGAGGGTTCTGAGAATGCAAGCAGTAATGTAGATTTTCTTTGTCAGGATGGTGTTTTAGCCACTACCTTATTTTTGTAGCTAGAAATAGATTAAAATACATTGTGGAAATAGTAAAACCAAAAAGTGAGTAGGCATTAGGTTGGTTCAATGATACCAAGTAAGTCTGCAGCGCAGCCTGCTGGGGGACGTTGGCAAAAAGCAAGGCCTGCCCCCATCCAGGTCACCAAGCCTTACATTAACGTTGCCGTCGGAGCTATTTTCTTCTGTAAAATGTATTGGCTTTCATAAGTACCGTCAGGTCCCTTTGAATTCAACCAAGCCACAGAATTCTGTCCTCCTGACTACTAATGATAGTATCTAGCACTTTTTTCAATACTTTTCATTGTTAGATCTCAGAGTGCTCTTCAAAGGAGGTCAGTACCACGAATGCGAGCCTGAGTCTATAGTGCTGTGTAATTCTCTGCTGGCACACTGCTGCAAAGGTCTCTGCCCAGGGATGACTTTCTATTCTTTATTTTTTGAATTAAAATGTTAAAAAAAAGGGGGCAATTAAACTGCTCCACTAGCAATGTAGAAGTTTGTAGGCAATTTGTTTTACTCCATTGCTAGCAAATAAACTGTTTTCTGTGAATTCTGTGATTAATTCCTTAGGGCTGGAAACAGTGTTAATTGGAGGATTATGAACCAGATGTTTGTTGTTCTGAATAAATGTTTCAAAAACGTGAAAGACATTACTTGTAGGTATCCAATCCCCGGACTTGTCTGGACTCTCATTCCACCTTCTTGCATAAAAGCAGGAGTGATTATAACAAAATATACTTTAACAGATGGGTGCTTACTTAAGCCTGAATATCATCAGTGATGAGTATTCTACAGTCTTTGGGCTGCTTGTTCCACTGTCTGAGTTATAAAGGTTCTCAGTCCTTCATTTTCCTTTTTATGGCTTCATCTCATTATTTTTTGTTCCATCTTTGACTAGGGAGAATAATCAGTTGTTGCTCTCTTTTATAACCTCCTTTATATAGTTGCATGCAGTTAAGTCTTTGTTTTGCGGGACTAAACATGACCCAGTCCTTTTAACCTTTCTTAATTCAGTGTCTCATTTCCTTCCCTCTACCCTATGCCTTCAGTCATGGCTTTCTTATCTTTTTCGGGTATTTGCCTAAAGCTGTGTTACTAAGCAGGGATTCAATACTCTGCATGACAGTGCTGGCAGGGCACAAGACTTTAATTCTGTTCTAGAAGTTCAATGTACAGCAAGTAGATTTCTCCTGCTCTTCTTTATTTCCATCTTGCAGTTTTTATTTCCCTTTTTCTGTAAATATTCAGTCTTTATGTGCTGGTATTGGATATTGGATGATGAGAGATGGACATGGCCCATTAGTTTGTGTTGGATGACAGAAGTTATATCTTTGGTTGGTAAGGTAGGGCCTGAGCTTTTCTGTATTTTTGAGGCAGGTACTTGGTTAGTACAACAAGGACATGTGTTGTGTTTAAACCAGCCAGGCAAAAGCACTGGCCTTATTTTTCATATTTCACATTGCAATATTCCAAGGACCCTGGACCTGCCTGCTTTTGCAGCAGTTGCAAGAGTAATATTAATAATGAAAGTATTTAACATTTGCATGTTCAAAGTATTTTACCATTATTTGCTAATTAACTCCAATGGGCTGACTAGACTGAAGTAATTACTTTAATTGTATTAAAAATGATTCTACTCTGAATACAAAGCCATCATGCCATGTGCCTTTCTACAGCAGCATTCCTTGGTGTTGGATTTACCATTAATCTCAAATTTGCTCTTGTGATGTTTCCCTGTTCCAAGTTAGCAGATAAGCAGTCAGCACCCAGAGGCTGAAGATTTGGCCCCACCTGCCTGACTGCTCGCTTCCCTTCATGTACGTAAAGTGGCACTTAGTGTAAGTGCTGCTTTGTGTATATATGTATACATAGATATGTATCTTCATGCATGCTCCATATCACTGCTGTTTCTTGCTGAATTGCTTTCTAAGTAGACATCCTGTTTGCCTGGGAAACAGGAGTTTAGACACAATGAATTTAGGGGTGCAAACTGTTTGGAAGAAATTATACGAGAGGGAGAGAGAGAATTAGAGCTACAACACTTGTGTGTTACTTAGCAAGTGCAAATTGCCTCGCTTTGCTCTATTCCACAGAGTCCACAAATTTTCTGCAAAGAGAAACAGGGACCTGTTACCGACCAAAGGTGTTTTTGTGGTAGAAATAGATGCGTTTTTGTCTTTCTAAGACCCAAACTTGCTTATGATGTCCAACTCATTGTTTGGAAGATGCAAAATAGTAATGGAAAATGCCACTGATACATACTTTTATGGATTTTGCGTGTGTGTTTCTGTAAAGCTTACCAAATAGCAGGCAACTAGTGCTTCACCAGTGGCTCAGGAGCGCTTCCTCTGTTTACAGTTAAGTTAAATGATTTGAAGTGGTTTATGGTGCTTCAGAAGACTATGGCAGGTTAGTACGAAATGGCTGCTAACTACACGTTAGTGGTTATGGCAGTTGCAGCACTGACAGGTTCCCCCTTTCAGCATTTGCTTTATAATCTTCCCTTGAGAACTTGGAGGAGGAGTCTGTGCTGAATCCTCTTAATGGTGGACATTTTAAGATAATAGTTGGCAAGGTTAAGGCACAAATGGGTTCTGAGAGCTTTCTTACCAAGCCTGCGTGGCGTGGCCCAATGAAGTGAACACAGCTCAAGAGCAGTTTGGTGTGTGCAACTCATCACTTCCCTTTGAATGCATCGCACCACCTCACTGAGAATTTGTAGCAGAATTTCTTTCTTTTCTCTTGCAGCAGAGGTAAGGGATGGGGACTCTTCCCACATCTAATTGGGTGTGTTCTTTTGTTCCAGTAACTGCAGGCCTCTCCGAGCTTCTCACTGTAAGAACAGAAGGGTTATCATCATTAGCGTTGCTTCGTGAACTACTCATTTAGCAGGCGAACATCATAGACATGATGTATATATGAATACCAGATGGCTAAATTCTACTTGGACTCCACTGAACTGAGTGAAGTTTTATGTTAGTCTAATAGGCCAAATGCTTTTCTATGTCACCTTCCTCTTTTTGTTGAGTGGCACCATGGAGTTACAGCGTGAATGAGTAATTATGAAACAGTTTTCCTTGAGGAAGGTGATAACCGTCCATCTATGCCCGCACTGAAGACAGGCAGGATCCTTTAATTTTGTTCAGATTACTGATGTGAAGTTAGTGTTAACCTCTATGAAGAACAGAACCTCTGTGCATAGGTCAGACATTTGTCTTATTTTCTTCAGGCTAGAATGAATGCCAGCAGGAGTTAGACTCAACATTTGTGAATTTGAAAGGTGATGCAATAAAATTAATATTTTCCTGTGTCTGAGTGGATTAATTCTTGCTAACAAGAAAATACACAAACAAATTTGTTAAATGAATAAATTAAAATTCAGTTGTTTGTATGATGAATCATGATCCAATTTTGTCTGAGAGGGAGAAAGAAATTTGGCTCAGGTGCCTGTATATTGTTTTTCTCAAAAAAAATATTTTTGGCAGGGGAAATTACTAAGAATGAGTCAATTATGTTTCTCCCCACTCTTTCACTTCCATACAAGTATATACATTAGTCTGGGGGTAGGTAAAGGAACTCAAAGTCATTTCTCAGATTTTAAGGTCTAAGCAGAAAGGGATTTCTGGAAACTTTCCCCAGTGCATTTTTATTTTGCTGTTTACTATGCAGCTTCATGTCTGTGTTTGGGGTTCCTTTTTATAGTTGCAGTTATAAATAGTTCTTCTCCGCTTCCAGAATTTCACCTCTATTTCACACAAACCTGAGTTTTGGGGGTTGTTTGCTTAGTTTCCTGGATTTATTTTAGTGGGTGTGCATGAGAATGTTTAGGCTGTTGGGTAAGTGTACTATTTTGTTGTATTTATAGCTTTGACAGGAATGTAAACTTGCAAGCAGCTAGAGGGAACTTTTTCTGCAATATGGCTTTTAATTGCTCTGTCTTACTCTCTGCAGTAAGGCCCCCAAAAGCCATTACTAGAACTGACTCTCTAATGGCTGCTCAAAGCCCAGCATTAGGATTTAGCTGTCCCTCAGAGGAATGTATTGTCTCCCATATTTTTTGAACTATCTCATATCAGGTCTGGGTTGTCAGTAACTAAATCGTACCTGCATTAGTACACAATTTTACTTCTTCAGGCAGGGAAAGCCGGCAATGAAGACCATGAGCATTTGCTTCTTTTGCACCAAACTGGTTTCAGAAACGTAGAGACTTAAAGCGATTAGTCTTAAGAGTGATTTTTACCAAATATTTGCTTTCTGTCTTGTGTTCCTGTGTTCTAACACCAAGTAGAGCCTTTCTTTTGTGATGAGGTGTACTAGTTTTGGGTGGAATAGAAATAGTGGGGGACCATTTGACCTAAGTACATGTGAAATTGCAGACCTGTAAATTAAGAATAACACACTTAAATGCTAAGCAGTTATCTATTCCATGATGTAAGATGCAGGAGGAGTTGATTTAATTAAGAACATTTACCCCTCTAGAGGCCTTCTGCTGAAGGGAAATTACATCTCAGTTTTTAATACTTTGTCATTCATACTGTAAATGTGAGAGTGAATTTCTCTTTATGTGCCACTGAGAGAGGTTAGCATAAGCATACTTCCACTTAGATGTAGATGCTACTTTGGTACTGAAATGAAGTTTCGCAAGGATGTGTAGCCTACTCTGAACATGGTATAAAGAAATGTTATCAAAGATATCCAAAAGAATGACTTCTAGGAAGGCCTTTTAATGACCCTGAAGGGATTGCTGTCTGTAGGGCATAGATGTAGTTGGTACATAGTTGTAGATGGTATATTGGAACTGTTGTCAGTCTATTTTTGATCTTTTTCCATGAAAGTTGTCAGAAACAGGGCTGTTCATGAATGCCAGGACCTTTCTGTTATCACCATTAGTGAGACCACGACACTTTTAAAGCACTGCTGTAACATTATTCAGCATCACACCAGGAGGAAGGACAAGAAAACCATTGCTGTAGGTGATTTTCCTCCATGGTTTCAGTACTGAAGCACATTAATTTTTCTCAGCACTTGTTGGCTTTAGCAGGAACTGATGCCTTTCAGCATCTTAGCACACAGGCTGCGCTTTTTGTAATCTATTATTTTGAGCTCTATTAGGACACGCTGTTCAGATGCCAAGTGTATTAAAACTGTTTTTTGTTTGATAGCCAAGTTAGGGAATTGTATAGCCACACCAATAGAAAAACATTTCTCAATAAAAACTTTAAAAGCTTCAGGAGTTGGGGGATAGAAGGAAGAGAGGTTTCTTCCAAGTAGATGAAATCTAGTTTAAATTCTGTTGAAATAAATACGGTTGTATTGAAATAAGGCTAGAATACAAAACAAGCTTTGACTAAGATCTTTTGTTTTAAATACTTATTTCTGTGGAAATTCTTTCTATAGTGAGGGTCAGGTTGACAATTTAGTACCTCTTCACTCATATTAGGGAACTCAGAGCAAGAAGTGAAGCATGCTTAAGGAATGACACGAGTGAACAAGGTGCATTGGTACAATGAGGGATGAGGAAGGTCTTTCTGGTGAAGATGGGATACTAAAAATTATAAATGTGAAGCTAGTGGATATTGAGGAACAGAGGAAAAGCAGTGACTAAAGTAGGAACAAATGTTTTAGAAGGAATAAGTAAATTCTACTGATATTGAACAAATTGGCAGGATTAGGGAATACTGCAGGTCTAGTGAGAGCTTAAGGCATTTGTCACGGAACCTTCTCTCCATTGGTTGGAATCACAGAATCATAGAATGGTTTGGGTTGGAAAAGACCTTAAAGATCATCTAGTTCCAACTCCCCTGCCATGGGTGGGGACACCTTCCACTTGAGCAGGTTACTCAAAGCCCCCAGCCAACCTGGCCTTGAACACTTCCAGGGATGGGGCATCCACAACTTCTCTGGGCAACTTGTTCCAGTGCCACACACCCTCATAGTGAAGATTTCTTCCTTATATCTAATATAAATCTACCCTCTTTCAGTTTAAAGCTATTACCCCTTGTCCTATCACTACGTGCCCTTGTAAAAAGTCTCTCTCCAGCTTTCTTGTAGGCCCCCTTCAGGTACTGGAAGGCTGCTATAAAATTTCCCCAGAGCCTTCTCTTCTCCAGGCTGAACTCTCTCTGTCTGTCTTCATAGGAAAGGTGCTCCAGCCCTCTGATCATCTGTGTGGCCCTCCTCCAGACGCAGTCCAACAGGTCCATGTCCTTCTTATGTTGGGGGCCTGTCCTGCTTTTGGCTGGGATAGAGTTAATTTTCTTCCCAGTACCTGGCATGGTGCTGTGGTTTGGATTTAGCATGAGAAGAATGTTGATAACACACTGATGGTTCAGTTGTTGCTGAGCAGGGCTTACACCAGTCAAGGACTTTTCAGCTTCCCCTGCTCTGCCAGGGGCACAAGGAGCTGGGAGGGGGCTCAGCACATAAACTGAGGGGAGTTGGCTGGGGGGCAGTGGCCAATGCTCGGGGAGGGGATGGGCATCAGTCAAGGGTGGTAAGCAATTGCATTGTGCATCACTTGTAGTGTATATTCTATTGTTGTTGTTGTTATTATTATCCTCTGCTGTTTTATTAAACTGTCTTTATCTCCACCCACGGGTTTTACTTTTTTCCCAATTCTCTCCCCCATCCCACTGAAGAAGAGGGGGAAGCAAGTGAGCGGCTCTGTGACATGGTGTTCAGCTGCCATCCGGGTTAAACCACAGCAGGGTCCCAGAGCTGAACTCAGTACTCCTGGCTGGGGTCTCATGAGAGTGGAGTAGAGGGTGAGAATCACCTCCCTTGACCTGCTGGCCACACTTCTTTTGATGCAGCCCAGGACACAGTTGGCTTTCTGGGCTGCCAGCACACATTGCAGGGTCATGTTGAGCTTCTCATCAACCAACACCCCCAGGTCCTTCTCCTCAAGGCTGCTCTCAATCCATTCTCTGCTCAGCCTGTATTTGTGCTTGGGATTTCCCTGACCCATGTGCAGGATCCTTGTCTGTCTTCTTTATCCTAGAAGGCTGGTTAACAAGCTAGAGATGGAAAAATCTAACAGGAAAGAAATTCCAAGAGAAGAATGACCTGAGAGATCTGCATAGGGCAGATGGGCAAAGTCAAGATAGACCAGATTTGAAAAGAGGAAGGAGAAGGCTATGAATAAACAGACAAATGCTGACAGATAAGGATTTGCTGAGGAAATCATAGGCAAAATTATTCCTCAGAGTTGATCCAAGAAAGCAACTGAGACATTAAATAGGCATTCAAAGTAAAGGCTGGGAAGAATACAGGAAAGGCAAAAAGTGTAATTAAGGTTACAGTCCCTCCTGTGCTTTAATAGCAGAGCCTTGCTAAGTCTGTCTGTAAGAATTTTCAGCTTTTTGCATTTGCTTAACATAGAATCAGTGGAATCCTCCTGAAGTCTCTTAAATTCAGTGGAAACTGGGTATAATCTCTCACAGAGGCTGTGTGCTGCTTGGAATGTCTGGCTAATGCACTACTTTTTTTGCCATTTGTCTTGTTTTTTCCCAGAATCTCGTCTTTCTCCTTTCTTACTTTTTTCTTTTTTTACTTCTATCGCAAAACTATCATACCACTTAACAGACTCTCAGCATCTGAGTACAAAGCTATTGTACAGTATCTAAGATTCCAGTGTTATGAATTATTTAACTAATGCCGGTTTTTTACCATAGGCCCAATTCAGTGTATAGTGAAATAGTTGGAAGTCTTTCCACTAGCTTCAAAATAAACAGGATGGGGATTCATAATGAACAGTGCACATGGTCTAGATTTTCAAATACTTCACTATTTAGTTAGAAGGATAGAGATTGTTTGGATGGAATGGTAATAACAACCTCTGTTCATTGGTTCCACTGAGAACTGTTGCTATTGGGATTTTGTGGGGAAAAAAAGAGTTCATTTTTTATGCTTAGGAAATATTAGCATTTGCTAGATATTTAGTGCATGTAATTTGGCACATGAAAAATACTGGCTTTAAATAAGTCTATTTTCTGAAAGTCATTTATACATGTACAAAAGGAAGTTGATAGCAACAATATTCAGATATTCTCACGGGGAAAAATAATGTATGCATCTCCTGCATAGGCAATCCAACCTCCTCCATATCATTCACCTCTTTTAGAAGGGAGTGGAAACTGTTGTGGTTGTATTCCTTTGAGATGAAAGTTGTAATATTACAAATTATCACTTGTTTTCAGTATTGACTAGAAAAATAAATGCAATTACATTTATGAATGTTGAAAATTAAGCAAAATAAAGCAATTGTATGTGTTTGAGGATCTTTTCAAATGAAAAGCTGTATTCACTGAGTTCTCATCAGCTCTTTTTCTTACTGTTATGTTTCATGATGTGAACACTCAATTGAACGAACAGCTGCGGTAAAAATGGTACCAGGCAAGTCACAGGGAATTCACAGAAAATTGAGACATTTCAGGCTGTAACACAAGCCCTTTTGGGCCCTCATTTACCTTGAGAAAAGCTTGGCTTTTTATTAGCATGATGTCTATAAACACAGAGCAGTGTCAAGCCCTTATTTGCGGTACTCACACTTGGTACTTTGGGGTAGGCCTCATATAAACAGAACAAAGACGCTTCACCGTCACTATAGAGAGGGGTTGTATTTCTAATTGCAGAAACAGTTTTTTCTTCTGGTCTTCTACTTACAGTGCAAGCATGAGGGTAATGTGAAGGAAATGTCAGTGCTGATCAGAAGGATTGGAAAGCTGAATAGGAAACCTACAACCCAGCTCAGGTGTCTAAGAGCCTTCTTGGTTTATCTAATTCTTCTAAAGCAAGACACTATAGATCTGACCACATCCTTTTGATCTTTGAAAATACCATCTATTGCCTTGTATGGGTGTTGGCTGAATCAGGCTGTAGTCTCAACAGATGTTTTATCCAATCTTCCTGCGATGCCTCTGGTGCACACAGCAGCATAAGCTGTGCCTGGAAGGATGCTGAAAGAACAAACTTAGAGGCAGTAAGTGGCCGTCCCTCTTCAAAACCAGGAAAGAGCAGGGCAGAGCTGTTTCTCTGATTAATTTTAACATGCTTTAGAACAAATGTTTTATGTACTGAAAGTTTATGCGCTGCTTTGATTTTTTAATTAATTTCTATACCACACATCTTTAATGCCCAAGTTAGTAACTCTCTTAAGAGCGTGATTAACTTTTTCACGGGATAACTGTTAGTGGCACTGCCTCAGCAAGTCAGTCTGCCCCATAAACTCAGGCTTAGCTGTTCACTTTTCAGATACCACATGAAAATGGAGACACTTCAAAAATTCCATTTCACTACATCCATCTTTTGTTTTCTACGTGTATGAGACTTTTTGTATTTCTTTTTTTCCTCCACTACCATCTTTATCTTTTAATCTGCTCCAGAAAATCAAGCTGTGAAGAATCTTGGCAATAAAAACCAAATCACCTTCTCCCTCACCCCCAGCCTAAGTAGGATATAGCCAAGGTATTAAAAAAAAAAAAGAGAGAGATAAGCTAAATTAACTTCTTGCTAAATTTGATGCAGTCTAGGGTGAAGATGTACCATAGATATTGCTGTGCGTTCTCATGGCCAGTTTTACTACTCCATCTGTCCATAGCAGACAAATGTCTTTCCCTCTTTCAGTTTTATAGGTTTAAGTTGTTTAGCAGCATAGTTATGGGAATATTCAAAGGAGGAATCATAACCAGAAAAAAGTGGTTTAGCTTAGTTCTCATTAGCTGTTCATCTAGAACAGATTGCACAGGATGGTCTTCTGGAGTGTGCCTAATTGCTGCAGCATGGTAATTTAATGGGGACACATTTTATCAGCTTGTTTAAGTGCATCTGTGCCAACTGACCTCACAGCTTTGTGTGCAGTGATTCAGACCTAGAAACTAGAGTTTAAATATAGGATCTCATTTGTATGGCCCCCTTTGATCTTCATTCACTGTTATATATTTGTTTGATTTTTATATGGCATCTGGCATCACTGTGATATCTGAACTAAAACTCTTCACCCTCCATCCCATTTGCCATCCATAAACATTTGTTGTTCTTCAGTCCAGCTTTCAAGTCCAAACAGTCCTGCTCCCTACATTTTTACTTTATGTTCTGGGCTTTTCTTCTCATGTAATGTTCATGCTCCTTATCTCACTTGTCTAGGAACTAGCACTTCCTTTTACACAGAAGTGGTTTTATGTAGCAACAAACCAAGAAGCTTTCAAAACTCTGTACTCCTGCAGCTCTTGCCGCAGCATTTCTGGGTGTCTTTTCTCAAAATCTTGCATCCATTTCCTTTTCTCCTTTGTTCCCTTCTCCTTTGGCCTCATCCCTCAGGATCCTCTGTCACTCAGAGCCTCAAGTCCAGTGAGACACAGATCTGTAGAACTGTTTCCTTCGGGTTCCCAGGAAAGCAGGACACACATTCTGTTGCAGCCCCACTGAATTGGTACAGAAAGCATTCCTCAGCCTTGCAGCCTTTAAGTGAGAAACAGGATTTCAGAAGCTAATTTGCTTGTTTTCATAGCATGATCTTAATTCTACAAGGGAGAGAAGATGATCTAATCTAATTTAATTTTGCTCTTTGAGAAGAAGGGAGATCACTTGGCCAGCTGCTGCTCTGGGCAAACATGGAGTGTGCAGGCTACAAGATAAGCTTTGAACTTTATCAAGTCTCTTGGCAGTATATGCTAATGTGTGCTGTGGGGAGATTTCTGAAACTTTTGCCTCTGATTGTATTTAATTAGCGTGCTGCTCCAAATGAGCTGTAACTCACTGTAAAATAAGTAAGAGCTGTTACACATAGGGCTTTCTCTGTTCCTGATGCTTTAGTGTTTAGGCAGGGTGGACTGCAAGGACATGTATTTGGCCTGATTTGTGAAATCGCAGTACTGTTTTTTATTTTGATTTCTTTTCAAAACTTTAAGCATAATCTCTTCTATTCAAGCTGTTCATTTGTTAGAAGAGGAAAAAGTGTGTGCTCCAATCCTGTGTTTGAAGAGGAAACCTTTTTCTCCCCAGATGTTTGAACGTGTAATAGTAGGTTAGTAAGGTAAGGAAGCATTTCAGAGCTTCAGTGGTCATACTAAATTTTCCTCTAGACAGTGACAAACTCCCTCAAAACCCAAATCCACTATAATTTAGGGCCTCAGAGCTCTTACACTAATCTTCCCCTGAGGTGCATTTGTTGTATTCTTAAACCTGCAGTTTGGTTGGAGTAAGTTTGCCAGTGTGTTAACATATGGTTTCATGTCTATCACTTTTACAACTGCCTGCTACCTTACTCCTGCAGCCAGTGCCTCAGACCCTCCAAACCTTCTATTAACTGGAGTTTGCCATCTCAGCTTCCATTCCTACTCTTGTCCTGGGTTCGGCTGGGATGGAGATTATTTTCTTCCCGGTAGCTGGCATAGTGCTGTGGTTTGGGTAATGTTGGTAACACCCTGATGGTTCAGTTGTTGCTGAGCAGGGCTCACACCAGTCAAGGATGTTTTCGGCTTCCTTTGTGCTGCCAGGGGCACAAGGAGCTGGGAGGGGGCACAGCCAGGACAGCTGACCCCAGCTGGCCCAAGGGCTATCCCACACCACGTGGCATCATGCCCAGTATAGAAACTGGGGGGAGTTGGCTGGGGGTCAGTGACTGCTGCTTGGGGATGGGCTGGGCATTGGCCAGCAGGAGGTGAGCAATTGCATTGTGCATCACTTGTTTTGTATATTCTTTTATCATTGTTACTATTATTCATTTCCCTTCCTTTTCTGTCCTATTAAACTGTCTTTATCTCAACCCACGAATTTCACTTTTTTCTTTTTCTTTTTCTTTTTTTCCCCTGATTCCCTCCCCCATCCCACTGGGGAAGGGGGGGAGTGAGCAAAGGGTTGTGTGCTGTTCAGATGCCTGCTGGGTCAAACCACAAGTGTGTATCCCCACTGTGAGATCTGGCTTTCCGTGAAATCTGTAGAGATGTACTACAAGGTGCATAATGTTGGCAGACATGTATTTTACCCATGTACAATAAATTAAAAGTTACACATATTTTGGAAAAAAATTGGAGCTTTGTTGTGATGACCATCTTAGCTCATCAAGCTCATCAATCTAAGCTAGCATCTGTGGAGTAAGCAGTCTGCCCTGTCTCTTTACATACCTTGATCATCTTCCATGCAGTAATGATCCAGGCTGCTTGACAGAGACATGCCTGTCTTCAGAAAAATAAAACTAACCAGGGGTTAAGTTACAGAAATTCTATCCTGTATTCTTAGATATACAGCAGAAGTCCATGACCATTCCAAGGGAAGAGTCAGGGTTATAGTTCTTGAGAGACTTCACTGCTGCCCTCTACTGCAATCTGAATAAGGGTGAGAACCAATAACCTATGAGGTAATACAGCATGGGGGCCATAGTGTACATTACATTAAAACTGCTTACCCAGGTTGGGAGGTAATGAATGTATGAAGCTGGGAACTTCAGTGTGTCTCACTCCCTGCATTCAAGACTTTCTTCTGTCTTCACATCCATTTTTACTAATTTGTAGTCTGCTAGGACAAAAAGTTTAACTATTTTTTTATTATGTCATCTTAAAGATGATATAATTTCATAAATGTGGTTTAAATCAAACTTTCTCATCACCTGGTGTGAGATCCTGGGAAGCAGAAGTCCAGACTACAACTTCACATCTAGTCTGGCCCATTGCTAAACTTCAGGCACTACATGCCTGCAGGTTCTAGGTTATATTTAGGCCCCTTAGACATCTCTCTAAGAAAAGAGATCAAACATTTAGCTAAAATCTTAGTATTGGCTCAAAGACAAGTGTGAATTGCTCAGAAATTCTCATTTGGATCCAGACACTGCTCTGGGAGAGCCTTTCCAATACAGGTAATACACTGAGAATTATTTTGGCTTTCTTATTTTACAAGCTCTCTCTTTAGATTTCTATTTCTCTTTGTCTGAAATACACTTAAGAAATAGATGAATCACCAACATCTTCCCTCTGAAACAAAGAGTTCATACCTTCCGTATTAAAAATAAAGCATTGCATCAAGCCCTTCATAAGGACTCAGTTTCCATCTTTTGTGGAAAAAGAGAAGCCACTGACATTTCTTTCTGAAATTAACTCTGCTCAAATTGAAATCACCTTAATGATTCTTCCTTGCTACTTTTAGTTACAGGAATGTGACCAACACTAGGGTTTTTTAGTCATGCTACAGCTCTATGCTTACCTTTTTTTTAGCTCCTGAGACAGCAGACCTAATCCTCCCACCTGCTTTTCCTAAATACTTTTTTATTATTCCAAAAGTAAAGGCAATAAGTATTATCTCACTTGATTATAAATATATTTAAAGCTTTCTTAAATTAATTTCAGGTACGAAATATGAGAAGCATGTGTCAGGGTCATAAATGTGTACAATGTAATAGCCAATATAGAATTCAGTGGGCTGTGGCAAATTTTCTACAAGCATGAATACTATGCTGTGTATTTTATGTATGTACTCCCATACATCTGCTTGAATTTAGAGAAAGTGATAAAAACCTACCAACCTTAGAGCCTATTCCATGCTTTATTTAATATGTGTTTTTACGTTATTGACTTAAGTATTTTCATTCAGTTTGCTCCTGGAAATTCATTGACTGTGTAGGGGACTCCTTGTTTGAGTTGAGAGATGTAGCTCTTCCCTTTCATACCTCGGTCTACTGGGCTTGCTTAGACCACAGCTGAGCATTATCATGCATCTATGGTGGAAGGGCAATTCTGCAGTAGAATGATTATAGAGCTGTAGAATGTGTACCCAATTTGCAATTAAATGTTTTTTTCTGCCATTACCTCATCCTGCAACCTGAGATCCAAACACCAATCTACATTTTTTCTTCACTATTTACATCACCATAAATAAGAATGTTTTTACAAACCAATTATGCTTTCAAAAATACACGCATAATCGCTGTTGCCTTCATTTATTATCTCTAATTGAAAGTTTGCTACAAAAACTCTGTTGTCCAGGACAGTGTAGCATTTTTTATTACAGTGTTTACATTTAGCGCATATTGTTAGGGCAGTACAACAGTACTGTGATGGACACTGCTACACCGATACCGGTGAAATCAAGAAATCCCTGTACACAAATAATAAGCTATGCAATCGCTTTGTACCAACACAGCTGCGGCTGTGCTAAGAGAGGCCAAGTGTTCAGGTGCACAGGTGAGAAACTGTAGGTTTGGTAGACACCTTTATAATTAGTTTGGGCATGTAAGAGAATTTGGCTAATTTTTGATTAGTGAAAAGTAAATGCAGAGTTTGGTGCAGAAGTGAAGAAAATGTTTCCAGCTTCTCTAAAAACACAGAGTAAACTATCTTTTCCATAGTCTTTTCACTGCTGCTTTACTTCAGAATAGTTAACAGTTCAAAGTACTTGGCTCTAAAAATCCCATAATGAACATTAAAAATGGTTTGTTTTTTTTTCAGGCTACTGGTATAACCGCAGTCAATCAACATTACAGTAGTGCAGTCTTACTGAATTTCTGCCAGGAATGTAAATGAGAAGCCATTCTGTATTAAAAGCTTCAGCTAATATAATTAATTGCATTAATTTCCAAGGTGATGTCTTGCTTGTTTGGGGGAATGAGCAATAGGGGATAAAAAAATGGAAATTTCATCAGTGATTACAAGAGATAGTGATTTACTAATTGTCTTTTGCCGTTTCCTGACAGTTTGTATCCCTTACTAGCGAAACAATCTGCCTCAAGTCACTGAAAACATTTGTGTGTTGAGAGATTAGGATAAATATACTACAAGTAATTATGTAGTTGTAAATTTGTTGTTTTCTTTCATGGGGAGCTGGATTTGTCTCCTGTGTTTTGCAGTGAATGTGGTCATTTACCCTGTGACCCCTGTGCTTTAGCTAAAAATATGTTCTGAAGACCCTGAGTGAGATTTCAGCAGAGCAGAATGTAATTGGGAGCAATCCTGCCTTGCTGGGTGCGGTGGAACGGAGCCCCACGGACACCTATGCTCTCACGGTTTCAGCTCCAGGAAATACTAAAAAGTAGTGATTTAAATTGGTTGAGCAAAGGGACTGCCGGCTGCTGCAGATTCTGCATGTGTCCCCATATTGCTGCCTTTTTGAAACTCAGTCTCCCACAAATTAAGTGAACTGAATCAGATTTAGTTCTCATTCAACTGCTTGATATCTAGCAGGGCAGTAGCTCACCTACTGGGATAAATCCTGGTTCATTTATGTCTTTACTGCCATGAAATTTCACTGTGTAAATGACCTGTCCTAGAGACAACATACGATCTGTTCACAGGTGTACAGGCTCAGATTGTGAAGAAGCAGATGTTTACCTTGAAATTAAGGATTAGAGTGCTGTGCATTTAAGGAAGACACTCCTATATGAGCGTAAATGCAGCTGGATCTCCCCCTCTCCAGTTCAAAGCTAGGAACCTGGTTTAAGTTTTACAAGACAAATTATAAAAAGAAAAATCTTTAGAATTGGAGAACCCGGAGAACAGATGGAAGTGGACATTCAGGAATGTTTGTTAAAGCTATTTGAGCTTTGATGCAAAAAATATTTGTAGTTCTGACATTTACATTTATGTTGTGGTTTAACCAGGCAGGCATCTGAACAGCACACAACCCTTTGCTCACTCCCCCCCTTCCCCAGTGGGATGGGGGAGGGAATCAGGGGAAAAAAAGAAAAAGAAAAAGAAAAAAGTGAAATTCGTGGGTTGAGATAAAGACAGTTTAATAGGACAGAAAAGGAAGGGAAATGAATAATAGTAACAATGATAAAAGAATATACAAAACAAGTGATGCACAATGCAATTGCTCACCTCCTGCTGACCAATGCCCAGCCCATCCCCAAGCAGCAGTCACTGACCCCCAGCCAACTCCCCCCAGTTTCTATACTGGGCATGATGCCACGTGGTGTGGGATAGCCCTTGGGCCAGCTGGGGTCAGCTGTCCTGGCTGTGCCCCCTCCCAGCTCCTTGTGCCCCTGGCAGCACAAAGGAAGCCGAAAACATCCTTGACTGGTGTGAGCCCTGCTCAGCAACAACTGAACCATCAGGGTGTTACCAACATTACCCAAACCACAGCACTATGCCAGCTACCGGGAAGAAAATAATCTCCATCCCAGCCGAACCCAGGAGAATTTATTACTCATATATTTAAATGTTATGCATTTCATTTCTATAGGAAACTACCTGTGCTATGGCTCAGTATGTCCAGCATACCACCTACACAGATAAAGAGCACAAGAGTTTGGTTTTAATCACAGCATCTATATTACAGAAGGCATACTGTCACACACAAACTTTGTCTATAGAGTGTGGTTCAGAGTCTCTCTCATCAAGATGAGATTGGGCACTCCCACCAATTTCTGTATTTCTCGGGGAAGGAAACCAGACCAAAAGGAAGCTGTGGTTTTCAGCAAATCCTCTGTTGCTGAAGCAGGGCTGGGGAACCCTTGACTAGAGGACCAGAGCTGCCAGGCATGCTCAAATGCACCTCGCTCTCTTAGCAGAAATACAGCTTCTATGGCTAACTGCTTAATGACAGTGGTTTTCGTTTTCTCCCCCCTTATTCTTCAGTAGCAATTTAGAAAAATTAAAAATGATAAATTAGAATTTAGAAAGATTTTTCCAATCTTTTTGCTTTTCTTTTTTTAGTTTTAAGTATTCTAAAGGCAAACTTGTGAACTAAAGAGATAACAAAATTTTGAGGGGTTTGGCATAGTAGGAGGGCCTCCTCATGCTTTACCTTTAATAATTAAGAGGCAATAAAAGGTTAGGAAGATTTCTGTAGTTTATCTAAATGAAGGTTTTGAGAGCCGGGAGTCAGTTTCCTATTTAAGTTCTCATTGCTAATATAGGCTAATTAAAAGCAAGCAAATGAGCAATATACATTGTTCCCATTGTAGCTGGTAACTGAGGTAGGAAATAAAGTAACTTGCCTTTTGCAAATTGTCGGCATCCCTGAAAAAAATCATTTGAGAGTTGGGGCCAGAACCTAATTCTGCTGAACCTTAAGCACAAATGGTTTCCTCCTGATAACCTGAGAGCACAACCTAAGAAGGTAGAGCTTTTTTTTTTTCCTTATACTTTACAGGTATATTATTGAGTTTCATGGGCTATTAGCCTGTAATATCAATGTACCATTTGTAAGGTATAAACAACTATTAAAGAAAAAAAGAAATAAATAACATATGTGACAAGGATCTAATCCTCTGTATGTACAAGTGAAATCAGTGTCTCTGTAATGGTGGGCCTTTCAATCCAGAGCCCTGTGCACCTGAGCTGCAACTGCACCACGTGAGCTGGGGCAATGGTTTCTGCTCTTTTCCTTCTCTGTACTCTAGTGTATCCTCACTGTCAGCTTGCGGATAACTTGTTACATTAATCTGTACAATGAGATCTGTTTGATTTTGTTAAATTCTGCAGAAAAACATATACAGTGTGGATTGAATCATGGAAGTGAAGGCTCAGACAAGTGTCTGACGTGGGTTCCTTCAGGTGTTTCGAAGTTTCATACACAAATAGAAGAGGCATCAACTTCGTGACCCAAGTGAATTGGAAGATTTGGATCCATGAGCCTGTGGATTTAGTGAAGCAGAGACCCTGCTGATGCCAGCAGTAACCCAGTTCCAGGGTGCTCAACAAACCGCAACAGGAGCCTCTAAAACATATCAGTAGATAAACAGAAAGTATCAGAAGCTGAATAAACAATAAAGGATTGGACAGTGTATGGAAAAAGATCACAAATGACGCTTGCTGGTTCACTGAGGTTTAAATCATTTCCCTGTAGCCAATTCTATTTGGGAATGAGTAAGTAAATACTTTGTACTGCAAGGCTGGTTGCTTCTCTAGTAAGAACAAGTTGAGTTGGGTTTTTTTTCCCCTGAAATACTTTTTTCTAAGTAAAATGAATGCAAAAGAGCAGATGAGCCTAGAAGTAACAAGGTGTTAAATGAAGTTGCCCTGGATAACCGTCTGCCAGGTCTACCTCTCTCACTGTTGTAAGAGTAACAGGATTTGACGGTTTTGTGATGATTTTGAAATTATCCTGCAGTACTTTGCAAGCTGGGTCTGTTGTGAATTTGCTTCAATTTCCCTCGGTTCATCTGGTATTCTTCCTGAGGGAAAAGTGGGGCAGGAGGGAGCGAAATGGAAGTAGTACTTCTGCTTCTTGTGGAGGATCCTTCTCCCTCCTGGTACAAGCTTGTGCTTTGCCGGGGTTACTTTAAGTGGTGGTAGAAATCTGAAACTACTTGGCCACCTATTAAACTCTGAATTCAGCACTTACTCTTTTTAATCCCAGTAGTTGTCACTAGCATGTAAAGCCCCTGAGCCCAGTTGAGTTAACTGTTGTGGCTGTCACCCAGTTGTTTTTCTTTCCTGCCCAAATGAGATGTTTCCCCTGAAACCAACATGACTCTCAGATGCAGGAGGCAGAGCTTTCAAATATTAAACCAGATGGCAATTATCCTGAATTAGTCTCTCATTTGCAATACTCCCAGTTTTTGGAGGTTGTTCTTTTTTTTTTTTTTTTTTTTTTTTTTTTTAAAGCACTTGTGATTATTGTGGTTTGACATTTAAAGATTTGTTTGCTTTTTAACTGGTTGCTTAAAGACATGTACAGTTTCTTGTATTTTGGAAAGGCAATGCAGTCCTCCTGGGGACAGCACAGTGGCACAGATGTTCAGGAAGATCCTGGCTTGCTTCTCATCTGTATGGAGCATTAACGGTTCAATACATTACAGGAGACTGTATGACCAGTTTTCCCATTCAGACAGTCTACATTATTTCCCTTTAAATGCTATATTTGCTATATACCCTATTTCTCTGGTTTTGGAACTTTTTTTTTCTTTTAAATTGCATTTAGAGCTTTAACCTAGAATACAAGTCTGAAGCTTTGATCTTCCTCCTTCAGACAGGAGATACTGTTCTCATAGTAAATTTGACGATGCAGAACAATTTTATTTTTATTTTGTAGTGTTTTAAAACAAAATAATTGTTTGATTAATGAGAAGAGTAATGTGGATTTTTAAAATGTGCATACTGATTTCTGAAATATAAAAATCTGAAGGATTCTTGTCTAATTTCTCTGCAACAAAGTAAGTCAGCTCAACTAGATCAGGAAGAGTTGCTGCCTCCACAGAATCATTCTGCCTTTCGTAGTTGCTCTGTGATCACTTTGGGGTTTGGGGTGGAAAGTGAAAAATAAATGCTCAAGATTGTTTCATTCTAATGCCTTCAGGATTATTTTTCCAGTCTATAAAACTCACAGATATTTCTACGTGCATTCTGATTTGTAAACTCACTTTACTTTTCATATCCTGGCACAACCCCTGGGAAGATGTTTGAAGAGCAAGGTGATATCAGGTGATTGTTATTCTGAAAATGTCTGAGGAAGTGGGAGTTCTGTTGCATAGATCCAGGTTTGCTATTTAGATGACTTTTTTTTGTTTAATCTTCCTAAGAAAAGCTTCCACTGTCTCTATTGATTGCTAGGGGTAACTGTATTGAGCTTCTTGTTCTATGCGAGGAAATAATCTCTGAAAATTCCGGGACCCACATCTGGCAGGGGACATTTAAAGTGAGCATTGCTATTTATTATTCAAGGTGACGAGCAATTCTCAGCTTCCTTTCAGTGTCTTGCTAAGAGAAAGGCTGTCAAGCAAAAAAGAAAAAAAAAAAAGTAGCTCCTGAAATAGAACTTGTCTGCATAGTTCACGTAATCTCGTTCCTTTTGAGGACTAGCAAAACTCTCATTCAATGAAATAACCCGGGCATCAAACCCAATTTTTTGTAGCCACCACTCCAGAGGGATCTTAATATCTCTGAGATACATGTTACCTATCAAAGGGATCAAATATATTTCCTCTTTTTCTACCAAATTCCATTTGATTGCAATTTGTATGTTTGCAAAAGAAATACTGAACAAGAGAAGCCTTAAATAAAAGCACCTTCCACCCTTAATTATTTCTCTCAATGATAGACTCAACATTTGCTTTGACTTATGGTGAGGAAGAGGAGGTGATAAATAGGAGGGAACAAAGTTTCTTTTCAGCTGATGTGGAAGCCCCTCTTGTATATCAGAAATTATTAAAGGGCTGATAATAAACATTTGATAGTTTTTTTAAACCTGCATTCCAGGGCTGAATATGCTGACTTTAATAAAGAGTATTGTTTAATATTTTGAGGCAGTTATGAGAATTTTTTTTATCAGTTTTAAAATCTAATAATAGAAATTTACAGAGGACTTTCAGCAAGTGCTCAAGGGATTCAGGTACTTAAATCCCATTTTCACAGATGACTCAATGTTTTGAAAAATAATTCCTATTGATATGCTTTCTTTGTATCTCTTACGTACTTTGGAGAATGTTACATACGAAGTAGTTATTTATGGCCATAGACTGTTCTAAGTGTGTGCAGTAAGATACTGAATATTTCTAATATAATTCCTAATCGTATTCTAAGAGGCCACTGACAGTTTTCCTATATGACAGTCAATGAGTTGGTAACAGGATCAAGATGTTCAAAGATGCAGAACCAAACTTTAAAACAGGAGGTTGGAAGTTGTGAAAAGCTTGTACTCTTCTTCCAAATTCTCTCCTCTTTAACCAGATGTAAAGTGAGATACTAAATGCAAGAGGAAATCAGCTGTTGAATTTATTCTTGAATCTAGTTGGATTGAGTAGGCAACAGAAATAAAAAGTGGAGTAGTTCTTGTGTAAAAGTGATGATAAAAGAATAATGTGAAGTAGTGAAAGGAATTGCATCAGCCTCTGGAATGAAGGTTGATATTTGTATACATTGAAGAAGCTAATTAGAAATATTTATGGAGGAGGAATCCATTGAAGATCTGAAATCAGTGTGTGAGCTGGGCTTCAGTGTGTATTTTGCCTCTTTGCTAGATAGCAAATTGTCAAAATGATAACTCCTAGAATTGGCCTGTAGAATTTCTTACAGGGATGTGAGTGGGAAGTCTGTAGCAAGATGCTGAAAATACAGACTTAAGGTTTTGTGTAAAGGTTGTTTATAATCAAAGGAATAAAAAAAGATTAGAACTTGTTCCAGCCTAGAGGTTAGGACAATATATGATTTGGACGTTCTAGATAAATGTAAGGCAATGAAGCTGTAAAAGCTGAAAATAATGGGAATATAAGTAATCATACAGGTTAAAAAAAAGCCAATAATAGAAAAAAAGGTTATAAAAGATAAAGCTGATGCCTTTAATGCATTGCTCGGCAGCATTAAAGCACAATAAAAAGCAAACAAATTCTGGAATGAATGAGCAGAATGAGTGAAAATTCTGTCTCTTCAGGGCTGCTTGGGGTGACTGCATTAAGTGGAATTCACCCTGTTATAGAAAGGCTGTTAGAAAAGAGATGAGGATACAGCAAAGGTCAAACTGGAATGGTCTGGGGTCCTGAGGATCTAAAATTATTAAGGGAGGTTGGAAAAATACAGGTTTAACAGCCCTTAGAAAGTAGAGGTGGGAAAAGCGATTAACAGGGGGCCTTATTGAATTATAAAGATATTCTGCTGGGAATAAAATGGGCAGATCCTACAGGACTCTCTGAGCTGGTGATACATTTAAGAACAAGGCATTGTGAACTAGATGTGAGAGCGAGCTATGTACATTAATCAGAATTCCTTGGAATAAAGAGAAATACATCAAATAGAGGCTTTCAAGGAGAAGAGTAGGGTAAATGCTCTAAGTACTTTTAAAACATTAGCTAAGCTGTATCTCTCAGTATGGGGAGGAAGAGGGAAGCGGCTTTCCACCAGCCCTTTACTCCATAAAAATGTCCCAGACTTCCTTTGCAAAAGTGTTTTATACATCTAGACTCTTCTTACCTAGTTGGAGAGTGGAGATTTTAAGGTTCATGTGGCTACTGGAATTTCTAATGAAAATCCAGGCTAAAGAGAGGAGGAAGAGGGGAGAAAGACTCTGAAGTTATACTGAAAAATGAGCATTGCTTTGATGTTGCTGTTAAACTGGACCTTCCCCCAAAAGTTTCTGTGTGGTAGTTCTAGAGGTGTAGTGTTCTTTACATTTTTGTAGTAGAAGTTTTTCTGAAGACACGGCTCCCAGTGAAACAGGTACTTCTGCAAATACACTTTTATAAACACGCCAGATTGTGCAATATCTGCAATACTAAGCGCTGGACTTTTCTGAAAATTGTATGCAATCTTTCTGAAAAGGCTACAGAAGGAGTCATTCTCTGGTAGAGTAAAAGCTTCTAGAGAAACATTTAATTTAAGATTAATGAGATTAAAACTGAAACTTTATTGCCTAAAGTTAGTTTCCAGCTGTCCTACTCATCAGTCCCAGCTCTTCAGTGATTATGGGTTCACTTAGTAGTGACAGTGCTCTGGTATGTCTTTTAAGTCCTGTTTTACTCAACCTTTCACAACTACAGAACTTAATTGAGTTTATTGCTTACATTTCTTTATTAAGGAAATATGCTATGCAACACTATACTAGAGACAAAAATAATATACAGTAGGGCTGAAGGCAAAGAACTGAAACCAAGTTTCCTCTTTGTATGAGTTTACTTCAGTATACACGGTATCATATATGGTACTATTGTGTTTTTCTAGTCTCTTTAATCTTTTAATTGACTGCTTTAATTATATATTAAGCATCCATTTAGACTGCAGTCATAGTCAAACATAGTCAAAACAATGCGCTTGGTACATTCTGTATATCCTAAACATTACATTTGGCCAGTCTGTGTGTTCTTCCTGAAGTGGGGGAGTATTTCATGGATTTTTGGTGCTAGTTTGACTAAGAGACATTCTGCTCATTAGCTTGTCTAGCTTATTGTTTATATGTCAAATTTTTCAACACTTCACTTGTACAGATGATGTTTTTTAGGCTGTGAAGACATCGCTTTGTCCTGAAGGAATGATAGTTGTTTGTCTTGGTGGATAAGAATTAACATGAGTATCTTGATAAATAGTAAATACAGCAGAGCCATAAATATTGATTCTTTCATGAAAAAAAACTTTATTTTTCTAACATGTTTCCAATCTAATCCTTGCAGGCAAAATGTAAGCATTTAAGCATTATTTTTGTTCATGAAACAGTCAGTTTTCCCAGAATGTGTGCTTCAGATTCCCAGGTTGTTCTTGATATCTGTACACAAGAATGCAATTATTACACTGTAACATTGTCTGGTAATATTTGAGGTCAGAGATAAAACAGTACTGTCTATGACCCTGTTCTTTGTTGGACACTAGTGCTGGGAATGTCCCTCCCTCCTTTTCCATCTGTTTGTCCTGACTGCCCATGTATGTTTGAATATTTTAGGAATTCCCTTGAGATGACTCCAGTGGCAAGTATTCCATCATTTGTCACAGGTGACTCTTGCATAGATTAAGTTGACTTTACTTTGAGAAAAAATTGTGCAATATCCAACATAAGTGTTTCTTTGATTAGTTGTATCTCTTCGAAGGATTGTCCTACCATAGGAAGAAATTTTGAATTTCCTATGCCAGGCAATTTTTTTCTTAATAATATTGACAAATGTGAGGGATGGCTACCATTATCTAGAGCTGTGTCGTTACATGAAGAAGTTCTCCAGTATGTAGTTGTACTGCTGCACCTCAGCCCTGGGCTGAAAGACTGTGCTGGTCACCAGTACAGTAACAGTAGTAGAACATGTATCTCTTGTGAAGGGAATTTGTATGTTCACTGTGGTCTTGCCTGTGGTGAAAATTAAAGTGCTTCTACCCCAGTTTTATTTTTGGGAAGTCCCTCAGTTTGGGAGTGCCTCTTAATCTTTCAGTGTGTTTTCATCTCACTTCCAAAAGTATGTTATGAGGACTAATTTGTAGACTGACCCCATGGTGAGCTGGTTACCGTGGTCTGTTTTGTCTTTTAGTAAGAAGTGCTGTTAGGAAAGGTAGATATGGTTGTTCAGAAACCCTTGGTCATCACTAAAGTACTGGCTTTGGTGTGCTTTTGGTGAAATCCAGGATTAAAGTGTGAGTCTTCAGAATAATTTTTAGGGTTATTTACTGCCACAGGGCAATCTTACCATAAAATTTGTTGAGTCTCTTTTCCATTTGAGATCTACCACTTAGGATGAGGTCTTAAATCCCATTAGCAAGGAAATAACTGCACTTAAGAAATGAAGACTTGTGTTTACTTTATGATCGTTGCAGTTAACAAAGGCAGCATTGTATCCTTATGTTAAACTGAAAGTAAATGGAGTTTTATGGGCTTTTCTGGTTGTATGATGGTTTTATTCTTACATTTACCTCTTAACCAACAGGCCAGATTCTCACATGGTGGTTTCAGTCAATCTCTTACCTCTTTTGGCTTTCTTGGAGCCTGGCCAGTTTGCAGCAGTTGAGGATTTAATTTTTTTTCTTGAAGGGCATACCTCTGTCAACCGCAGTTGTTTTCCCAAGAAAAGAACAGTCATTTTTCCCATTCTGCAACTACCTTCCTCATTCATTGTGCTTTTCAAAGGTCGTAGTACCGTAGCACATTCTAAATGTCTCAAAGAATTTGAATAACTTCTATTTCAACATATGGTTCATATACTCAGTGAACGCCGCTGCAAATACTGAGAGCTGAAAACACACTGCATGAGTGGGTCTAGGCAGAAAGTAGATAAGGTGGGGAAAAATTAAAAATGTAGAATTACTGGAACAGTGAGATAAATCAATAAACCCATTTTAAATATTTGGATAAAATAATATGCTTGAAATGCTGAGCAGAGAGTATTGTCTTATGTCAAGTCCATGCCCCACGTTTATTTCATTTTCTGTCTTTTGCCCGTTTGTAATGTACTTTAAAAAAACCCCAAAACCTGTGCACATTTGAGGTAATTTTAAGTAGACAAAAATGGATACTTGCAACTTAAAAGTAATTGTCTTTATTAATTAACAGCCAGAATACAAGCCAGGTTAAACTTGCTTGTGGTCAGAGAAGGTCTGTGGACCTCTAGAGAAGGAAAGAGCATTTCCTTTCATGTCCCTAGAAAACCCTGTCTAAACACAAATTATTTATCAAGAGCACACAGGTCAGAGAATTATTTGGTACTTAATGGTATTTTGTGGAATTTGTTTCTTTTCATTATGGTTATTTCCAGTTGTTGAAGTACTCTATTATGCATGAGTGTACCATGACTATATGTATATATAGAGAGAGGCATTTTCTGCCGAGGAGGGATGGAATGGGCAGGACTGTATGGGAACTTAATGAATGTCCATGTTGGTTGTTCTGAATTCCAGTTTGACTGTTGACTTGTTCTGTGGGAATGCCTACCTCTAGCCTTCCTTGACTGATCTGGTGTAATTGGGGGGGGTGGGGGAGTATAGCTGCTTTTGGTCTCATTTGGTATCCAAAATATAGCTGTTAAAAAGCAAAACATAGCTGTTAAAAAGCAAAATTAAAGCTGAGCAAAAAAAAAGAAAAACCTGCAGAAGAAGAAAATGTTACAGGAGGCAGATATTCCTACATGTTTTACAGAAATAGGACTTAAGTTGCCAGAGGCATTGTTTGTGACTTTATAGCTAAAGTTGAATTCTCTAAACCATGTAAAAAACTGGAAAATGACATAATATAATGCAAGATTTAAAGATGTAGACAAGCACAGAGGCTGTTTCTTTTGTCTGGAAGCATGGACAGGATCTGTGATATTTTAGGAAGAAATCACCTTGGATAAGTGACGTGCTTAACTCTAACAGCCTGGTCTTTTTAATGTTCCTCTAATAGCCTGTTCTTTTTAATGTTCCTCAGCTGTGTTCTCCATGGAGGCACAGGCTACATCACAGACCTTAAGATTTAAACAGCTATTTAGAAGTGTGTTAGAATTTAAAAAAATTCTTGAGAAACTTATGTGTGTTTTAAAACAGCATCTGCAATACATGCTGATGCTTTTTTTCAAATAGCTATTATGGAAAACTTCTGTAAGTGCATCCATGGTTGCTCTTGGTGCTCTTTTGTGAGGTGACAACATCAATGTTTTTCATGTCATTGTGAGATGGTGATGGTGGAGACACTTGCAATGTAGACGTGCTGTTGTCCAAAATCCCCAGGGACAGCAAAGCACAGCTACTTCTGATTGTCCCTGTTAGATCTGTTAGAAATAGAGGTACCTGTTCTGATGACTTGCAAGTGTATTTGTGTAGGATCTTAGTTTAAATCATAAGCTATTATGTGTTACTGCAGTGATATTGGGCAAGCTTCTGTTCTGTTCATATTCCAATAAGTGGCAAGAACAAGTCTGCTTAGGGGGAAAAATATGGATGTTCTTAGCAGTCAGGACACTTGTGTACCTTTGAGAGGCGACATGGGCTATGTTGGTGCAAAAGGATTGGAATAGAATGAAAGGCTGAAGGAGTGCTTGAGACGAGCAGTGTGCTCAATAGTATGCTTGAGGCCCCCAGCTAAAACATTCCTTAAAATAAGTTTTGCATTGAGAACTAAATTAAAGATTTTCTATCCTATCAGTATTTCAGATCCAAAATCCATTAAAATACTTTTAAGGTGATCGATAATGTATCTTCCAAATAAAAACATTTAAAAGCAAAATAAAGCATTGCTGTTCACATAGTACGTTGGAAATATGCTTGCTGTGTCTTTCTTCCATGTGCATCAGTGGTTATATGTTTTTTTTCTAGATTAGTTCTATCACTAAGACAAGATTGGTGTTTCTTTCTGCCACTAAAAGAAAAGATTGGTTCAGTAGCTGGAAAACCAGGTCTTTTCTGCAAATACTGCTCCAGGTCCCAAAGATGCTACAGTCCATTCAAGAATCTGCTTGTGTGCTCTCTCTGGCACGCCTGTCAGATGCTGCCTGGGCTGATGATTCTCATGCATTTCTAAGGATGTTCATCTTACTCTCTTGGTCAAGGCTAAATAAAAATCAGATTGGAGAGAGCAGGACAAATATTGGGAAATCAGTCACAGTGTTAGTGGGTTTGGGTTTTTAGGGGGTGGGAAACTTAGACATTTGGGCAAATGGCTGTTATTGTGAATTCCAGTGCCTGCTTGAAAAAATCTGTCTGATATTTGCTATTTGTTGTGGAAGCAGTTGCTCCGTGTTTGTTAAAGGCTCAGTGATCCAATCCAGGAATAGAAACCGTGCTTTTGTTGCTTAGAGGCACATGTTGTGATGAGCAGAAATGAACAGTGAGTAACCCATCAGCTGAAAAATGCCACATACAGGATTCAGACAGGATTACAGAGCCCAAACAAATTCATAGGTGTCAAGCTAGGCTGGTGAATAATTCATAAATAAGAAAAGTGTCCATGTTACTGGGTAAACCACTCATACAAGGTTTTGCTCAGCCCCTTCTCATGGTGGTGACTTACGAGTTGTGTAATTCCCCTCTATGCCCCCACAACAACCTTTTTTATTTTGTTTAACTGAATAGCTGTGTCAGGAATTCAACTGGCATCCATACCCCTCTGCCAGAATTTCACAAGGAGCTGAAGCATGGACCTCCGTGATTTGTTCTTCAACAGGTGGCCTTGTGGGGAAAAAAGAATCTAGTTAATGCCAGGAGAGGCACTTACATTACTTCCCCAAGATCCTGCTTCCATATGAGCAGAAAAAGAGTAATGCAAAGCATTTGCTGTCACAAAGGTTTGTAGAGCAGTGTGGCATGTAAAGCTGATTCTGCACGGAATGCTGGTGTGAAGGGCTGGGTGTTTCTAATGCTTATATATTTTTCTGTGGATTTTTTTCCTCTATGAGAGATATTTCATACCAGGATAGTGTAAGAATATCAGTGATTTATTAATTTTGCTGAGCATTGGATCACCTTTGCTGAGATTAAATCTTCCAGGGAGTTAGAGTTTCATGTTTGTTTTTTGATGTTGTGGCAGTAAGCAGAAAGACTCTGGCCTTAAGGGGCAAGAAAGGCAGCTGGCATGCGAATGGCCGAAGCAGCTGAACCACTGAGATGTTTGAGTCATTCCTAAGGTATTACCACCTCCTTTTTCATTACAGTATTAGAGTTCATTGGAAAGCCTTGGTTCTTTGAACTGTTTGACACAATATTCACTGAAATGTTTTGCCCAGCTCCTGATGGAATTAGCTTGCATTTTAATAAGTGAAGCTCTAAGTCTGACCCTTGGTTTTGAAATGCTCTGCATCCTCTGGTAGCATGTCAGCACTGGGAATAAGCTCGTACTTGGATTTTTAACAGATATGAGTGTGGTTTAAGTCCTCCTTGAACTCTGTGAATGGCACTGGTAGAACATACCAGTAAATAGGGAAGAGGCGCGTAAACACAGAATTTGGAGCATAGTGATCACCCTGCATCCCCTAATTTCTGAGGGAATCTCTGGGATGCTCTTCCAGCAAGTGCAAATCTCTGGGACAGTCTTCCAGCAAGTGCAAACAGCTGCTGTAAATAATACTGGTGGCCATTTTGAATGAATATTCATGTGAAGCATAAAGACATTCTGGATTTTTTCTTTTCTATTTCTTTATTCAACGTAGAAAATCAATGTATGTGTATGCTGCATGCGTTAACAAGGTGTTATTTGTAGCATCTGGATGCCTTATGAGGCAAAAGCACCAAAGAAAATCACAGATAAAACTTATAAATTAATATGTTGAGATCAGACATCAGCCTTGAAAGGCCTTGTTGTGAATGTAAGTAATAGGACTTGGCTATTGTTACTCTAATGACTTATTCATTAAATAGAAGAAAATCTATATGGACAGAACAAGATAAATCCATGTTTTTTCACAAACATATGCATCAGCACATACTTCAACAAGTACTATAAAAGTATGTACTCTTCCCTAAGCCTGTCAGAAAGGACTAAATTATGCTGTTACACTATGTGGTGGGGTAATATATTTGAGCAATTCTGACTTCAGAACACTAAGGACATGTCTCTCCATTAATTAAGGAACACATTCTGTTGCATTTGCGTTTAGTCAGGGAAACTACACTGGTTGGACACTTTGAGGAAAAAGGACGATTTGTTTTCCTTGCACACCTTTTGTATATGCTTTCAATTTTGGGACAATTTGCAGGGCGGGAAGGGGCAAATCTGCAATGAAGTTGAGGTATCAGGCAAGAAAGCATCAGGGAAGTGTCTCTGCTGATTTGTAAAGACAGGAACTGATGAAGTTCAACAAGGCAAGCGTTGGATGCTGCACCTGGGGAGGTTGAACCCCATGCACCAGGACAGGCTGGGGATTGACCTGCTGGAAAGCAGCTCTGCCGACGGGGACCTGGGAGTCCTGGTGCATGACAAGCTGACCATGAGGCAGCAGTGTGACCTTGTTGCCAAGAAAGCAAATGGCATCCTGGGGCGCATTAAGAGGAGCGTGGCCAGCAGGGCGAGGGAGGTTCTCCTCCTCCTCTACTCTGCCCTGGTGAGACCCCACCTGGAGCACTGTGTCCAGTTCTGGGCTCCCCAGTTCAAGAAGGATGAGGAACTCCTGGAGAGAGTCCAAAGAAGGGCTACAAAGATGATTAGGGGACTGGAGCATCTCCCCTACAAGGAAAGGCTATGAGGGAGCTGGGCTTGTTTAGCCTGGAAAAGAGAAGGCTGAGAGGGGAATCTCATCAACACGTACAAATCTCTTAAGGGTTGATGTCACGAGGACAGAGCCAGACTCTTCTCAGTGGTGCCCAGCTACAGGACAATGAGCACAGACTGAAGCAGAAGAGGTTCCAGTTGAACGTGAGAAAGAACTTTACTTTGAGGGTGCCAGAGCCCTGGCCCAGGCTGCCCAGGGGGGCTGTGGAGTCTCCTTCTCTGGAGATATTCAACCCCCGGCCTGGATGATGTCCTGTGCCCCCTGCTCTGGGTGAGCCTGCTTGAGCAGGGGGGTTGGACTGGGTGATCTCTGGAGGGCCCTTCCAACCCCTGCCATTCTGGTGTTCTGGGATTCTGTGAAATTCTGAATGTTACGGTGCTGGAGATGGCCTTAGCTTATTTAAAACTAGTAGCATATCTTAAAGAGGCAGGAAATCTGCTCTGATTCTCAGTAGCTGAACAGAATTTATTTTTCTTGTGATTTTTTTCCCTGTATAATAAGCCTAAAACATTTTAAGTTTGAAGGTTTCAAGGTTGATAACTAATTACCCAGCCTTAAAAGAGTTTCCGTAAAAGGTGTTATTCTGCAACTGTTCAGGATAAGATTTCTTGAACTATTTTATTTGAAAGCATTACAGGCTTGCTGATTTAAAGAGAAAATGCCAGACTAATTAGTTGCTTATCAAATGTGGTATGTCGATTTCTATATTCTTTATCTGAAGTAAAAAACACAGTCTCACACTGATTAAATTTAAAGTAGTAGGACTAATTTCAGGTTGACCTTAATGTTCAGCCTGTCTTTGCTTTGACTGTTCTCTCAATATTTATATTTATATAAAATTGTATTTATTTATCTTTTCTTTATAAATTATTTATAAATTATTGCTTTACTTATAAATATATATAAAATTACTTTTATGTAAAAATGTTGATTTTTAAGGAGCTGGTGGGGAGGCAGCAACAGATTTGATTTCATTGCGTCACTCCTGCATTAGGTGTTGGAGTTGCTACTGGTTGTGGACTGATAGGCTTGAGGCCAAAACCAGTTTGTGGTTTCTTCTGTGGCCTCCTTGGCTGTGTTGTCAGCCTGAGCAAAGTAAGTGTTGCTTCACACATTCTTGCTGGCTGCGGTAACTAAACAGCCATGGCATAAGGAATGAGTCCTAGAAACCCTTCCCTGACACTGCTCCCCCCACGGCACCAAGTGCCTTGTCTCTGGTTTCACTGCAGCTTCACGTACTGAAAGCTGATAGCTTTAACAAGGTGCTGGGCATGGTTTGAGCTGTAACAGCTGAGAACAGGCAAATTCGATGTAAAATGTGGTGTTTAAATATTTGTGAAGACTTTGGTTCTTTGGGGGGGTGTTTCACATGGGAAAGATGGGTGCATGGGCTTGGTGGGGGTGTTTGCTAACTGCCCAGCAATGTCATGGTAACTCGGTGTCCAGCCCTGCCCTTCCTTGTTGGTATATTCCTGTACCATACTGCACGTGATGTTTGGCCGCACCATGGTGAGGAAGGAAAGCTGAAGACTGTAGCTTGCCTTATCTGTAGAACATCTTAGACATCAAAGTACTAATAACAACGTCTTCAAGAACCTAATGAGTACTTAAAATTCATACTTATTTCAAAGTTGCAAATACGTAGTGCTTCACATTTTAATGCATACTATAAGCTTGCTTAAGACTTTTCCTTTAAAATTGCGTGGTTGAGTACGTGAAATCCTGCCATGCAGCAAGCACACGTGCTTGAGAATGCAGAAATGGACAAGCAACAGGTGCTTGAAAATTGTACCTGTAGTACAAAATGCAGTTTAAAGGTTCCTGGAGCCATAGGGAGCGTGGATGTCGTATTGAAAGAGTTCATGTTTTGCTTTCATTGGCATTGGTGCAGTGTGTGGCCAGTGTCCTTAGCCAGTTTTCAGTACTGTCACAGCATTGGTCAAAAACACTTGGGAAAATGCTGGGCTTCTGTTAATGTGGCAGTTTAGCTGTCCAGGCTTTTGTTTTACATCTGAAAAAGAACAAAATATTTCACAACTTGGTAGTACATGGAATTTTAGATGCTTCTTGACGTTTGATTTCTAGTGTCACTGTGTATGAAATAGACTTGTTTGATAGTTTCCTAAATAGTGAGTGGTTAAAACAATCTTCTACAGCAATGCATAATGGAAATATATTAGGGAAAAAATAAGTATGTTAATGACCCAGAGAATTCCAGGAAGATTAAAGGTATACTCTTTGGAAACACGGCTCTTAGAAAACTGATGGGGAAACGGTTGCATGCTGAATCTAACCAATTCTGTGAACAGGAAGAAATTGCACACTGTTCTTCCAAATTAGTCCCCTTGATAGAGGCTCTGTGAATACAAAATAGAAACTGATACAAGTGGGGCAAATTGTCTTAATTCTTGTTAATTCTTTATGCATTGTCACAAATACACTGACTAAAGAAATCTTGAACTGTTTAGCGTTAAAATGGTCTAATACTGGATCCAGTATTTCAGAAGAAAAGAAAAACAGGATAGGATTCTTAAAGATTTTTTTTGAAGGAAGGTTTACACTTAGCATGTAGTATCTACAGAACTGTTGAATCAAAATTTCATAAAGACATCTATGTTGCAAATGTAAACCTAGGGCATGTTACAGGTTTTTAGTGGAATATGCTGAGCCTTACGAGGGTGAAACATAATTGCATGTCCTCAAAGCACAAACCGCAAGTGGTATGCGTTCAAAATGGAAAGATGTGTTTTAAATGGACTGCCTGTAGGTTTGGAAATTACATTCTTCCTTACAGTACAAGAAGGCAAACCTGCAAAGGAAATCGTCAGACCAGAGGACTGCTTAAGCTCCGTTCCTCTGGTGGCTCACATCATGGTGCTCTGTATACCAAAAGTAACAGAGAGGGCTAAGCAAATGAAAGAGAGATTTGGGTTTTTTTACATGTATTACATTTGTGTCACAGTCAGCAGTGGTCCATCTCAGGTACACTTCTTACTCAGCCACTGAACACAGTGTGTTTATAGAGCCATTTTGAGCAGAGCGTTACCAAGGGCCTATGTTTTAAGCTCTTAACATGTTTACTGTTCTTCTAGACAAAGTGTTTGTTTCAAATAGTGTATTCTTCTCTTTGCCTTGCAGCCCAGAGCTGGGAAGAGAATAGTTCTGTGTGCGGAACAGCACTGGGCTCTTCCCGTGTGGTTACAACACTACTGTCCTCTGAGTTATCACAGATTGCTGACACAAGTCACATGATAAACTTGCAGGATTAGTGACAGACATGGTATTCAGGTTCTGTTTTCAGTGCATGTCAGTGCTTTGTCAAATAACTAGAGAACGCAGTCTAAATGTCCTTGTATTTTTTATTTTTTTTTGAGCATCTGATACCATTGTTCTTGACAAAATTATTATCCTGGCAATAGAGTAGGCTACCTGTACATACACTGTCACTTAAAGGAAAATACTATGGATTTCATGACATTGCTCATCACAATGAATTTAATATGACAGTGTTCCATGTGAGTGACAAAGTCATGAGCAAGTTACGCAGGTTACTCTGGTTAAGTACCAGTAGAACCTCCAAAGCAAACAATACTGCTGCCTGTCATAAACGTTGGGATTATTTGAACAGTTGTTTTCCAGAGGCATAAACTTTCTAATTTAGTCTTTATTACTCTTCACCTCTGAGTGGAGTGCCATTCTAGTACCTGTGGATGGAGTATGTATGCTGACCCTGCTCTAGTGCACATGGAGTTAACACCAGTAGTGGTCAATCAAAGTGGAAGTGGCATCTAGAAGGGGAGAAGTTGTATAAGATCCATCAGATGTTTTTGCTGTTAACACTGCTACACGTTTAAGTAACTATTTTTTTGAATATGTTGCAAGCTTAAGTAGTGTTAATAAATAAGATTCTGTAATGATACATTTTATGTTGTATACAACCACTGGAGGAAGAAATCTTTTTTTAATTATGCATTTTGAGACATTTTCTTATTTCTCCTGTGATTTTGTCTCCAAAGTTGTCTGGTTGAGAGCAACCTGGAAATCAAAACTGGCACTCAGTTTTCCTTTTGAGTTGCCTTCTTAAGCAAAGATGGTTTAGGTTAACGCATACTGCTGATTCCTGTGCTATGTGTTTTCACACAGATCAGAAAATAGTTCTGAACTGTTATTTGACAAATACTTTAAAGATTTGGGGGTTGTATCTGCAAAAGATTAAGTTTTCAGGGTAGTTTTCTTGCATGACAACATCTGAAAGCTTTAATCACTTTAGGGAAATATCAGCAACTCGTAACTGTACGACATGCAAAGACACATGTTTTTCAAGAGTATATGCTGAATTATTTTCTTACAGGCAAGACATCTCTTTAATGCTTGGTTTGATATTGTGAAGACAGCTGAAGGAGTAAGGGAATAAGCGACAGCAAGCTGCATTTCTAGTGGCGGTAGAAGTACAATGAATATCTGTCACTCAGTGTATGACTTTGATAAAACCAATATACACTTGGAATTGCAATGTTATTATGAATGGATTAAAAATTCTCGTATCCAGAGCCTGACAGGAACCCGGGGTGTGTGTGTGTTTGTGCCTGTGGAGGATTGGATCCATATTCTCTTCCTTCAACTCTTGGCTGGAATTCACAAGTGAAAAGTCGAATGAAAATCATCCCAGTTTGCCAGAAACTCACCTGGCCGTTTAAACTGGGTTCTAAAAATGATCAGGATGTGGCTTCTAGGGAAATCTCTATCCTAAAATCTATGTCAAACAGTGTTGACTCTTGGATCTGTCTACAACACAAATAACTCTTGCAGTAAGAATAGTATATGATATATTAAACTAGAAGGAGGAGAAGTATGATCCTGGACTAGATTTCTGTAATAGAGATTAATGGGAAAACTGAAAGCTTAATTGCGTCCACATGCTTAGAAGGTTGGTCTGTTTGCATGAATTTGTGAAAATTCTGGTTAATTCTGTGTATATCCTAGATAAATGGCTCATTTGTTTGTGAGGCCATGAGGAGCAATTATTTTTCAAAGATAGATAATCCTACTGAGAAAATGCTTGTTGATAATTTGGCACTGATCCTGATCATGCTGAGTTCAGGGAGGAGATTCATTTGTCTCGTTCATTTAGAACAGGATCAGAACTTGAGAAAACTGCTCAAGTATATTTTAATTGGAATTCCTTCTACCCAAGGTATTTAAAACCTGTTTCAACTGCAAACTCTTGGAAATAGTAAGGATAAGCCTTGCCTATGGAAAAATCTCTGTTCCCTTTTGAAGTCGTGCCAGTATTGGAAACTTCATTCAGGTTCTGAAAGCGTGACTCAAGTTTTCGCTTTACCTCTTGGCCATCTGAAATGCTCTGCTGTAACTGCCTAACACTCCAATCAAGTCTCAATACTTTATATTGTTCCAAGACATTTAATTTAGAATTTTAATTTTTATTCCTATTTATTCCAGGAATGTCTCCAGTATTCATTGTCTGGTAACAACTAAAATGTGTAATCCCCAAAAGATGTTTCATACCTTTTTAAATTACAATAATTCTCATAAATAGAATTAGTGAATTGAAAGTGTGTTAGAGCTGGCCTTTTACCGAAGATTGAGGCTGTATGCAGGAAACTATACTGCCATTTATACTTTAGATCAGGAAGCGTAGCATATATTGGAGCAAGTCATTCAACCATTGCAACATCTGATGGCATCTGAAAGTACCAACTGAAAGAGACTGCTGGGACTGTGATGACTAGACAATAAGTGTAAACTTTGAGCACAAAAAAGGCATTCTACTTCAAAAAATGAAACAGAGCTTACAAAGAATAGTTTCAAACTGTAGTGTAGACACTTGAAATTGGGGTAAAGACATAACTTCAGAATAATATAATAGGAGATACTAGGTTTATTTAAATCTCTTAGTAGCAGGAAACACGAACTGGTGAGTCAGCTAGAGTATCAGTAATTAGCTTCTTCACTTGGTGAAAAATGTATGCTTCAGATGGTCTAAATGATTACTTTGCACTAGTCTTAATTCTAGAAATTATCATGTCTTTTTTGGACCTTTCTTCATGGATGTCAGACTAAGATGCTGTTGGACAAACAAACAGTGGTGGTTTTGGTAAGGAACAACAAATCTTTTTGATAATCTGCAGAAATTTTTAAGAAAGCTTGGAGGTAAAACGATTGAAACAATAAGAAATGGATGAATCCACTTAGGGTGAATCCAGCATGGAGGACTAACCAGCAGAGCATTTGCAGAGGGAAAACTATGACTTTCTACTGTACAGAAATTACTTCTATGCCAGTGTAATAATGGATTAAAACTGGATTTACCAGGGATTTCAAAGCTTTTGAAATACCTCCTGAGAGTTTATTAAATAAAGTAATCCTCAGGGGAAAACAAAAGTCTATGTGGAATTTGAAGACTAGTGGAGACAAAATAGTCAAGCGTGGCAAAAGGTTAACAACTGATGGCCCAAACAGCTTTCCTAATACATTAAATAGCATTCTGTAAGAGGAAAAGAGCAATTAAATGCATAGCGTGGCACTGACAGAAAAATTTGTTGAAAGATGTAAGGAATTTGGGACAAACTAATGGCTGGCATACTTGGGATAGCTTAGGGGCTGTATCTCATGTATAACTTACTATTTCTAGTTAACATTATGAACTCTGGTCTGTAAACCTAAAAATCTCTGTTTGTGTAAGCTCAGTCTTGTACTGTCTGTAATTTTTAGTTCCATCCATTTAAACAAAGTACCAAGTCCTGGTGCGATTGTTTGTAATTTTATTTAATTAAATCCTCCTGGTCAGTTCAATGTGTTTATGACCATATAAACCAGTCATTTTGGTGTGACAAATATTATGTAAAAGTTATGTAGTGGGGAAAAAGGTGGATTTAGATTGGATCTAGGAACCCACCAGGTACAATATTTAAAGTTTCCATCCAAGCAGTGGTACCAAATCAGTCTGTCATCACCTGCAGAGCTCAGAATGGGTGTCGTGGTATACAGGCCTGTTGATTTTAAGTAGGGAAATCTTGACCAGAAAATGTGATTCAGTAGGTATCATTAATTTCTAATAAAAATTTAACATTATGCATATAACACTAAATGAACTGCAGTCCACAGGAAATAAGTCTATATGGACTATTTAGTAAAAAATATTTACACAGGCATCCAGCTAGGCTCAAAAAAGCACACGGGAATAATATAGCCTTTGTTGATACTCATAATCCTGTTGCTGCCTAATATCAAAAAGACCAAGTAGCGAGTCATGATAAAATATTGCAAATTATGTGTATGTTAAGTGTATTAAGCATATTTATTTGAGTAAGACATGGGGACGTACACAGTGGCTCAAAGGCAACGCATTTCAAGCTACTCAAAGAAATGTTTTGTTATTGAACACAACTGTCAAATTATTTTCATAAAAATATTTGCCAAGTTTCAGTAACTATCAGGTGTTTACTTAAATAAACATTAGACTTTTGTGTGATGATGTATCTAGTTTAATAATCTTGAATTGCAGCTGCATGGTTTGAGATTTTTTTAAGCACAAATACTGTCTTGTGTTATGAGCCAGTCACCAAATTCATGTTATGGGGAAAAATCTTCTATTTGGGTTACATTAGTATTTTATCATGGAGACTTTTAGGCACCTTCTCTGAATGCTAGTACTAGCCACTGTGGCAACGGAGCTGCTTCAAGGTGGCATTTCCTTTTCTTGAAATATGTCAGTAATATTCAGCTAGAAAGTGTCCACCTGAACAGTACAATAAACCTGAAAAAGAGGGTGCTGATAGTAACTCCCCTGTTTAGGTTGTTGTAATTATAACAGGAGTGAAGATAGGCAAACAAACACTGCCTGTTTTAAAGACAAATCTGGTCTAATTTAGTTCCCATGGGAATGAGCAATTGATAGTGAGCACAGCTGGTAAAGATGTGGGTTGGAATGACTGAGGCTTCTTCCTCCTGTGCCAATACACCTCCACAGTGGTCTGCATCAGCCTCTGCTTTTGCGGTTTTGAGCTGCTCCTTTTGAGAAATTCTTGTGCTGCCATACTGTGTGGTGGCATGTGAGATGGCCTTCATTATTTTCTGAATTCACTGTGCCAAGTTCCATCCTTGGCTATACTGCAGTACACCCAGAATAACATCACTGGCTTCAACAGCACCCAACATGTCGTTGAAACTGAGCTCAGTAAAGTTGAAAATTTGATGCAAAAATAGCTCAGCATATAACCTTTAACATACTCCGAGTTTAGAGCTGTAGTGTTGATATCTTAAATGTGCAAATAAGTGACCATATGGTTAGAACACAGTTATGTAAAAACAAACTGTTTAAGAAACAATTCCTCTTCAGACATAATTTGCTATACTTGCCTTTTGGCATTACGTTTAATATGTGTTTTCTGTCACAAATATAAAAGGTAATAATCCCTCTGCAGTTTCCTAGAAAATGTTACATATACAAGACATATGCAAGTTTTACACAAGTTGCAGAGATCATAAATGTTGGCTAGTAATGTAGCTGCATGCCTACTAATGAGACATTTAATTCTGGCTCACATGTAAACCAGTTCTAATACTCTAGAATTATGTAATGAAAAATATTCAGCTATTTGTCTTTAATGATTAAGTAAACAAACAGTCCAATATAATGAAAATAAGTATGTGTTTGAACTACATGGAGTTCAGTACTTCCTAGTAAAGTAATATTTTCACCAAAATACTTCTGGCAGCCATTGTGCTGATGCCAAAGGCGATTCTAGAGTGTCTTTCAGAAAATCCTTATTGGTTCAACCTTTAGGGTCCAACTGGCCCAGCAATTTAGATTTTATGTCAGGTTTAATTAACCACAACAGCAAGAAGATAAGCATGGTTTATTAACTTATCAAGAACAGGAAGCTATGGACACAGCTGTCTCAAATGATCTCCTGAGACATTGGAGACATGCAGTGGGCTTTGTGTGATGCAGACTGCTAGACACTGCAGACTAGTGCCTGAGAACCTTGAGTGACACCAGAGTAACCACCTGATAGTATTCAGTCTCAGTGGCCTTAGAGTAGCCAAATTAAAACAAACTAAATTAATGTTATTATGAACCTTCAGCCATCCATCCACGCACCTCTCACGAATGAGGCTGCATCCAACAGATACCTGTTGCATCCTTGGAAAGGGAGAGGAAGGCACAATGGAGGTTGTAGTCTGTGTCCTTCATGTTTTAAAATGCATGTAACAGAGAGAATTAAGCAAAAGTGAAAAAACATGTTCAGAGACAAACCAGAGTTGGAAAAGAAAGTTCAGCACAAAATAAGTAGAGAACAAAGTGTAGCCTGGAAAAGGACTGGGTTTAAGTTTTTAATGTCTTAATTGATCAACCACTGTGTCTGGATAATGCAGAATAGATAGTCTGTGATGATAATCATGTGTTATTAGGGGTTTTTTCTGTTGACAATTACATATATCAGACATTCATGGGAAAGATAGCTTTTGAAAACAGAAATTTTACTCCTAATTTTGTGCATGTCATGTACATTTAGGCATATCAAAGCATGTTTCTGTTGACAGTTTTGATACCAAGAGGCAGCAGACTTTTTGACCTCTGTCTTGCTGCCCCTTCCAAGGAGATTTGATGTTGCAGTAGCTGAGATGTAGTGATTTAATTATTTACTTCTTTGTAGTCACCAACCCAAAACATGCTTTCCTTTTAACAATATACAGAATTTTATTTTTAAAATAAGTACTATATTTGAAAACAAAGATGAGGCATGCCTAATAAGTAGCAATTACTTTTTCCGAAAAGTCTTTACTGACCACTACCTCTGGACTCCTTTATTGTTGGTGTTTTGTTCTAAGAGAGTTCTTTAGTAGCTAATTATAAATTATGCTTATTACATAACTAGTTGTATATCTCAAACTTAAAAATGTGATGGGGTTTTTTCCAGAGGGCGTATACAGAGGATTCTTCCTGAAATACTACTGAAATACTACCATTTCCATGAGACAGGCAGGCATTCAGCAGCAGTTTATGCCACAGGTTAAATCAGGTGAGGAAGATATTTGGTATTCTGCTGAATCCTGGGCCTTCTTGAATGGCGTTTACAAGAGGCTTTGCACAGAGGCTTCCTAATGTCCCTACAATTCATTTCTGTGGGCTTTTTCTTTCAAGGTTCAGTTGTAGTATAGCTCTTGGGTGCTAAGAACAAGATTTGCAATGTCTTTAAATGAAGATACTATGTTAAATTATGGCCATTCCCCCTATTTGTTTATTTGCCCATTTAATAACCTAAACTTTATTAAGTGTTTAAATCAATTGCCTACATTTTACTGAAGTGTTGAGATAGTGATTGATAAGATAAATAGTTGTCAGGCTACTGGAATTAAAAAGCAACAAAATCTATTCGGTTTTCAGGGTTTAGTGTACATTTTCATCAGTTTTAAAAAATTATGATACAATGAAGAAGGTATAATTAAAGTTGTAGATAATTCTCATCTATTGTTTGTAGAGAATTATATGTTTATTAGTACAAGATTCCTTTACCTGGTAGACTGGAATAGGGGTAGTTTTTTAATAGCACTGCCAAAAAATTTATACCATATTTATAAATAATGGAATAAGGACACTTTCAAAGTATACTACAGCAGTGACCTTAGCAACACTGAATGCTGGCAATGAATCTATTAAAAAGTTTTTCACTGTTGAGATTTATAGAATTGTTTCTGATTCTACAGTACATACTATTTTTTGTTTCTCAGTGAATCTAGGCTTAACAACTGTGGCAATCAGTCTTTTATTAAAGAAACTTTTATGAAGTGTGGGAAGAAAATTCTAGAAATAACTGTGGAGCCTAGAGATAAGCATGAGATATGCAGAACAGTTGCCAGATGGCTGTAACTTCAGAGCAATGTCTCTCTTCTGAGATTTGACAAACAATGATTTCTGCTTTGTAAATCAAAGTTTGATTTTTTTGGTGAAGAGGAAAAGTTGATTTGACCATTGATGCTATTCCAGCAAGCATGAGTGGCAAGTGTTCTTCAGCTGATTTATGAAGGACTGTGCTCTAGAGATGCAGGTGGAAAGCAACACTGGACATCACCTTGCACCACCAAAGTCAGAAATTTTGTCATGAAACTTCATGGTAGACTGTGCAGTCCCTGTTATAGGCTAGAGTTTTTAAATGTCAATGCTTTCAGGATCTGTCTGATCCAATATTTAGACCAAGATTTTGGGGCATCTTGAAGTGTAGTTAAGTATCACTGCTGTGTTTGTGTCTGTACAGATGCCAATTAACCTTTATGTGCTTGTTTTCCACACGGAATCTAATAGGTTCCTGTATTGAATACAGACTACTGGAGACCACTCTGGCATGTGGCTAAGACCAGAAACTAGCAGTAGAGAAAAGGCTTTTTTTTTTTCTTTTTTTCTTCCTGCCTTGTCATTTCTGTAGTGTTACAGTCAGTTGTCTTGCAGTGCCAGGATTTCTAGCTCAGCAATCATGCCTATGCGAGAATTGAGACAACGACAAGAAGTCCCTCCTGTGCTTAAAAACTTCCTCTTGCCTCTACTGTGTTGGATACTACTACTCTCCCAAGTGCTTCTTTTCATTGCTATATTTATAAGAGTTCTGCCTTCATATTTCAATTCAATTTTCTTTGGGCCAATGAAAAAATTCCCAGTTGTCACTGAGGAAATGATGAAGTCAGAACCTGAATCCTGCATGTTAGCTTTGTATTGCAAATGCATCAATCCCTATCATTGGCTGTCCTTGGTAAATGCCACAGAACTATGTGACCAAGTGCTATGCTTATATGTTACATTATAAGAATGCTTTTAGCAATAGAACAGGGAAGAAGCTATTTTAACTTGATGACTTAAAGATTCTTGTAAGGTTAAAAGAATATCCCTTTAATTAATTAGGGTCCTTCCCTATGCATGAAGTGAAAAAAACAGCATATAGAAGTAACAAAAATGTACAAACAAAATTTGGGTTGATCACAGTTTATGTTGCTGGGACAGCTATAACCCAGACCGGACCACAAAGCTTCCGGACTCTGAAACCCATCTCTTAATGAGACCATCTCTCTGCTGTTAAGAGAACAGGAGTTCTGAAACTTCTGACAAAACATTTAATCCCTGAGTCCCTGTTTCATAACCTCTTGCAGAGATCCCATTATCCACCTTAAAGCCCTCTGCTAATTAGGCCCTTGTTGGCTTTGTCAGTCATTTGATCTCTTCCCATCTGGATTTCGTAAGTTGAAGAGGGCTTGCTGACTCTGATCCATCAGAATGTAAAGAGGGAAACCACTAAAATATTTTTTTTTCTTTGTAATCCATTTTATGTTTTCATCTTGTTTCTCCTGTCAGGGGTAGTTTAACATTTCCCATTTTGGATGGTAAAGCCCCGGCAGTACATGTTGCTTACTTCAGGATTTACTTCAGGAGTGAATAAAGGAAAGCTGTCATTTGGCTGGAGGCCATTCCTGGGTTGTTAGCATCATTCAATGTCTGTGGGTCACCATTATTCAGACCTCAGAAAACATTTGTAAAAGTAGTGTAGTTTGATAACGCCTGTGATTTACTGGTAACAGTGTCTGGATGCCACTGAAAATGCCAGCAGCCATTTATGGCTCAATCAGTGGAATCAATGAAAAAGTCTGCAGTGTGCAGTTATGAAACTGTGGGAAACCTGGTTTCCTAGTTCTGAGTATTGTCGTATAATTATTTGGTTTTATATAAAGGAAGAGTTGCAAACTTCTCCCCTCCCAAGGACGTTTGGAAACGTGCAAACCAGACCTGCTTTTGTAGCACACTTAGTCTTTCAGAGAAGATTAGTAAAGCATTTATGCCACAATCTTCACTTTCTTTGAATAATTACAGCAAATATTTGTGGCCACTGAAGTAACATGGTATCAGTCTTGTTCCCAGAGAAGATTTTTCTTGCAAAAACCCCCAATAACCTAGTTCTTTTCATGACATTAATTTCTAGAAGAAAAGCTCTTTACAAATAGTAGACTGCCTCTTTAAAAAAATACTTTCCTATTATCCGACAATTTCCCAAGTGAATGAATAGTCCTCATGAATTATACTGAGTTCAACTTGCAGTTTATATTCATATTTATCTGTGAATCAAACTCTTTTTATTTCACTAGTAGATTAATTCAGTATGACCTGTATTTGAGAAATAAAAACCATGGGTCTGATTTTGTCCTAATACTTGAAAAAGGGATAACAGCTATGAGATAGACCTTGTTTAATTTTGAGTTTGTACAAATGCCGCTGTCTGTAATACATCAGTCAGGGGGAAGAGATTTCTGATCCTTGTTCAGTTGTTATACATGAGTATGAAGAGTAAGGATATAAAATTGTGGAAGTGTGAAGCAGGTAGGTAATCATAACTTTTCATGAAATGAGAACTACTACAGATTAAGTGGCAGTAGCTTAAAGCAAGTGCATGGAAATATTTATTTATTTATCTGTTTATTTATTTTCTCCAGCACAATATATAATTAAACTGTAGAGCTTTTTGACAGTCTTATTCCTGACTAACTCAACAAAATTATGGGAGGAAGATCAGTCTGTGGCTAATCAATGAATAGGGTAGATGCAGCTTTTGACTTTGAAAATCTTGATATAGCTGACTGTCAGAAGCTTGAAATGGTAAATTCTACTTCACAATACCCTGATTCTTATGTTCTGTTTAAAATGGCCACTTTGTCACTGCTGGAAACCAAGTGTTGAGGTAGATGGAATTTTTTCTTATGTTGTCCTTAAACATATTTTTTCATACTTAGTGTAGATGCTTTTCAATATCTGTTTTACAGCATTCAGATTGACTTGACAGTGTTATAAATATGTACTTTACCAAAAGGTATGCAAAAACATGATACGTGGAAACCTTAGTAAGAAAGGCATGAACTTGCTTAGTTGGCTGGCACAGGTGCCTCTTGCTTGATCTGTCCTTCTGTAAAAAAAAACTGTGATACGGGACTTCCAGGTCAATATGTGAAATAATGAACTGTCTCTGACCCTAATCCTAGTCTGCTGTGAAAGGAATACTGGGAAAGAGTCAAAGCACTCTTGCAAAGGAAAGGCACTCCTCACAAATCTATCGGAAAACTTCAGTGTTTTTGTTTTTTGTTTTTTTTTTTTTAAAGGCAATTAGATTGGATTTTGTTGTTAAAATGACTTTCAAAAACAATGCAATGGATTTCCAAAAGATGTTTGAGATGGCTCTTCCTTAAAAGAAGTGAGGCTGAAGTAGAAGAGACAAGGTGCTCAAAAGTTGAGCAGATAAGAGACAAAGACCAGCAGTAACATCTCAGTAAGGGAGGTTACCAGAGGTGTCCCCCTGGGATTGGTGCTGCAGTCTGTGCTCTGTAACATACTCATGATAACCCTGAAAGGATAGTGAAAAGTATGGTGAGAAACCATACCTGTAAAGCTGCCAGTTAATGTTGTTCTAAATAACTTTGTTCTCCTTGACCGTGAACTATCCTTCATTTTGATATTCATCCACACAATCTGTGTGGCATTTTTTTCTTGTGTATTGGGGGTTCATAGTAGTAGACTTTTCTTCTCATCTGTCATTTAAAACTGCAAAGATGTGTACTCATTTACTTACACATATAGGTTAAAATGACTGGGGTAAATACTATGGATTACTATTCTAATAAGCGTCCTTCTTAGAACATTTTGGTTTTGTATCCAGTTACAACAGCTTAATTTGCCCCATATTTGTGGTTAAATATAAAGTTATCAGAGCTCTCCTGGTACTGTAGTTGAACGGAAGAAGAGTAAGTCCTGTGCGGCTGCTGATACCAGAGGCAGGACTGAGTTTCACATGTTTCCAATCAGAGGGTGTTATGGTCTGGATGGGTGAAGGCAAGTAGATGGGTCAAAGCAGCTTGGATGGCAGCTGTTGATGGTAGCTCTTTGTAGATGGCATCAAACTGGAGGGAACAGTTGATACAGTTGGGGGTAATGCCACCATTTAGAGGTACGGACACAGGCTGGAGGAATGGGCTGATCGGAACATGATAAAATTTGATATGGACCAATGCAGCAATACTTGGGCAGACAGGTTGGGGACTGACTGGCTGGGGAACAGCTCCGCTGAATAGGACCTGAAGGTCTAGGTAGATGGCAAGCTGAACATGAGCCAGTGGTGTGCTCTGGAAGCAAAGGAGGCTAATGGCATCCTGGGTTGTTTTGACAGGGTCATAGCCAGTAGACAAATGGAAGTGATCCCCCCTTCATTGCCACTTACTGGATTGCATTGAGCACACTGTACCCAATTTTGGGTGTCAATACTAGAGAGACTGATGAACTGGAATAAGTTCAAGAAAAGCCACCAAGTCTGAGGGGCTGGAGCATTTGCCCTGTAAGAAAAACAGGCTGAGGAGTTGCTAGGGATTGTTCAGCCTGGGGCAGGGAAGGCTTTGGGGGGACCTAGCAGTGGCCCCCAAGTACCTACAAGGAATACCAAATTAGGATCTTTACTGCAGTATCTGGAGGATGAAAGACAAAGGGTGTAAGTTGAAACGAGAGGTTTTGGACTGAATATATGGAAAAACTATGAGGGCAGTTAAGCAATGGCACAGGTTTCCCTGAAGGGATGGGCAGTCCTCCTGGGAGGTTTCTAAGATTCAGTAGGTAAAAGCTTTGAGAAACCTGATCTGGCCTCACAGCTGACCCTGCTTTGAGCAGGAGCTTGGCCTGAGGCCCCTTCCAACCCAGATTAGTCCATGTCGCTTTGTTCTGCCTTAACAAGGATAGAGGTCAGACTTACTTTCCTAAAGATAGAGTTGTTCTTTGGAAATAAGCAAAACTGTGTCTAAAACATGCTCATGCACCTGATGGAGCTGCTGGAAAAACCTTTCCTTTATTTTGGGAAGGAGTTTTCTCTTTAAAAGAATGTTCTGTACCTGATTCTGGTTTTCAAGGTTTCAGAAGTCTCGTTTTGAGCATTTTGACAGCTTTCTTTTCAAATTTACATTCAGTCTTTAATGGTTCCTATAATTTCAGTTTTAAACAGCATGGTTCTTCAAAGCCAACAGTGAAACAGCATCAACTGAGGTCTGTCTGGTGATCACGAGGGGTTCTCAGTGGCTCATTTCTTCAGCTGTCATTTGTCAGAACACACTCATGTAATCTTAATGAACAATGTGCAAAGCCATTAAAAACTCAATTACGGCTTTCTTTTTACTGGAGACGTGAGAAAATGCAATCATAAAGTGCTGATGTGTAAACACAATAGCCACCATCTGCTACAGAGTAGCATTTCAGCTCCAAAAAGAGGATATATGTTGCAGATGCATCAATAATAGGACGCTTATCAAGGCATCATTATGCACCAAGCAGGGGAAAAATTGAAATTTATGGCCAGCTAGAGAGCACTTCATGGTTTAATTCCCCAATCTTCAGTGGTATGTTTAATAACTATGAGAGAGTGCCGTTTTATGTTCCTGTCGTTAGAACAGATTTTTAAAAATGAATTTATTTACCGTCTTCACATCCTCCTTGCTTCTGACTGATCTGAACATAACATATTCATTTTTGGTTATTCAGGATGAGACCAGCAAGATATTAATTAATCTAACCTGTTGATCCAAGAGCGCTAAATGTAATGGGCCTGATATTCAATCTGCTTTAATAAGCATATACTTCTGTGTCCAATAAATATAAAAAGGAACTTTTACACAGCATAGGTAATTTATTTTTTCAGTTCAGTGTTGGCTTTATGACATCTGAACTTTCTGGATGGAAGTAAACAAAACAACGAGGCTAAATGATTTTTTTCTACTATTATTATTTTTTCAAAATTGGATATGCAGTGGTCTAAATAAGAGTTTCTCCAAGATAGCTTTTGTTTTATTCAGATTCTTGCCTGGAGACATTTAAATGGCTTTCAGTCATCCACTGATCAATAATTTCCATTTGAGAGATGTTAATTTGTTCCCTAGTTCTTTATATGAGTGGAAAATATGACAAGTGGTTTGTTGGTGCCAGACCAGATTGTATCTCTTTTATTTGCACATATAGGCTTATAAATTGAGAGTAAGTCCCATCAGCTTCAATTCTGTGTTCATTCTAAAGAAGGCTGTCAGACTCTGAATCACAATATGTCTATTTTTATTAAGGATAATAAGGAAAACCACTCTCGTCCTTAAAACGCTGTTTTGATTTTTTTTTTTTTTTTTTTCCTGGTGGGAGCAATTTTCATGATCTCCCACCTACCTCTAAGCAATGTAGCCTGCCCTGACAAGCTTCACTGGGCAGGGACATTTGTAATAGGATGTTGATCTTGGAGCATGCAGAGTGACTTTTTGAAGGTGCTAGAGGACAGGGGACTGGGTACCCACTCAAGTTCACGCTGCGCAAATAAAAATGAAAATGGGTATACGTGGAGGCCAGTTTGTAGAATACAGGTTATAATTTATTCGCAACTGAATTTGGTAAATCGGTCGTATTCTTGTATCCAATGTCAATTATAGTCTTGACAAAACTGTAAGTTTACATCCCTTACAGTGGCCAGGCTTGAGGTGTTGTGCTCTGTGCCTTGACCAGCCCGGGGAAGGGTTTGCTCTGGAAGCTGCCAGGCTAAGTCTCTGCAGAAATAAGAGATGTGGTATAGTTAGTAGATGGCAAACGGATTTAAACAAGGTGTGAGTACTTTTCTCTGTCAGAGATGGCACTGTAAGTGGAAATGTTTCATCTTTTCCACTGTCATATAAAATAATACCTCTTATCAGGACTTTACTGGAGACACATTTTTATAGCATTTTCTCTTGTATCTTTAGGCATACTGTATTTAAAAAAATCATAAGCTATAAATAAGAAGCTGTGAATAATTTGCATATGACAATTGTTTGTAAGGCTATTCTTTTAGTAACTAAGACTAACTATTTTGTTAAGTGCTTTTTGGTGGATGGATATTTTACTTGCTCACGCTGTCAGTCACTAGATTCAGGCTCCATACTCTCTCTAGAATTGTCAGCAGTTGCACAAAAGGCCATTGTCATAGCGCCAATAGCTTGTGATTCATTTTTTGTGGGTGGCAAAAAATAAAATTGTAATTATTACTTTGAACTTTTTATAAAAGCTGATGTTTTTTCTCCCAGAGGAAAGCTCATTATTTTTATACATGAATCTGTAAAACTGAAATACTCCCTAACTTTTTCCATCATTGAAACACTTACCTACCCCAGTACAGTTCAAGACCATATAGAGACGGTACAGCTTCAGAACAGTTCTTTAGGGTAGGAATCCATTTATTATCCAAATAATAAAAACAGAAGTTGAGAAAGATGCCCAAAAGCAAAATGATGTGCCCTATGATCCAGTCAATGATGGTGCAAAAACGAGTTTTCCTGGGTTCCTACCCAGTGTAGCAGGCACTTGGTCAGAAACCTTGTAGATGCACAGGAGCTCTGTTTTTCTTTACTGAGTGTTTAAATTGACTGTGCCATCATCCTCAAGTATGAGATCTGGCAAATGTAGAACTTGTCTTCAGCGTAGCTTGTACTGTTTCTCAAAATGGCATGGAAAGGCTGCAGGCAGTGCGTTTCGCAGCTGCTGCTGCTCTCCTCTATACTATACTAGGGTTACTCTGCAGTTTTACAGTGGCTTTCCTCCCAGATTCTCAGCAGAAGAGTGGTTCTTAGGACCATTCTTGCTTTATTTGTAAGGGAAGATAAGGCAGGCTATGTGCACTGACAGATCATGGAAGCGAGTGTCATAATTAGTCTTAGAAACCAGGCTGTCAGGTTCCCAGCCTGCTGCCTTAACTATCAGGCTGTGCTGCCTCTTCAAGCCTGTTGGCAGTTGTGCTGCCTGATAATATCTTATCCTAGGTCATAGAAACAGAATCCAAATCTCAGTTTCCCAAAATTTTAGCTAATGTGGGTGGATTTTTAAGAATAGTATGTATACGGTACTTGCCAAAGAAGGGAATTTTGTGGTAGACTGAGAGCAGAATTAGTTCAACAGCGAACATTTGTCAGGATCCCATCTTACAGACTTTGATTATTAGAGAGAAATTGAAATGTTTGGATTCAGCCCTTACGTTTCTCAAAGTCCTTGCTGTTAATCTGGAATTTCTTGACTTGGGGCCATTTTGATTTTCAGCATATGAGAATGAAAGATAGGATTGCCAGAGAGCATCTTGCCTCTAAATTTTCATATTAGTACAACCTCTTCCCCAGCTGTGCTTGCATTGTGCTTGAGTTTTCCAAAGTCTCTAGAATGCGTGATGTTTTTTTGAAAGATTGACTTCCTTCTGTGTCCATACTTTTCAATCCTTTACAAAATGCGTATATATCATATAAACACAGGGAAAAAAACATTTTTGTGGGAGAAAGTTGCTCGTATCTGTTGATATAAATTTAGAATATATGGCTCTTCACTGCTATGACATGGAATAGGGAAAGTCAATAGGTTAGAAGTGAGGCAAGGCTTTTCAAACTCAATCTTCTGTGAACTGCAAGAGGCCAGCAGAGAAATAGATTTGTAGCATGCCTTGGCAGCAGCATCAGAACTGAGAGTGTCAAGAGGGCCGCATTTGATTAAAAATTATCATGCCTGGCTGCTGACACACAGATTCTGCGCCCCTCAACCCCCCTCCCCCCCAATCTTAGTATTTTCTTCAGCTTTTTCTGAGTGTGACTGTCTGCACACACATAAAGGAGATCCTTTAAACAGAATTGAATCAAATAACTCATAGTGTTTTTCCTTATTGGTAACATTTGTCACCTTGATGCATCTGTGAAGAGATGAGTTGAGACATGATGTGCTGTAAAATAACTGCTTGATGAATCAAAATGCGAGTTCAACATCGAGTGCCATGGTTAATATGATGCAAACTTCCAGGTTAACAAAATCATGAATTGCCTCAGTATATAATTCCCTCCCTAAATTCAGCCTGTCCTTCCCTCCTAGAAGAATAATAGTCCTTGTTGCATTGTTTCTAGTCAAGGTGTTGCTGTTATGCAAACAAGCCTAATTCATTTGGGCTTTGGAAATTGGATTTGTCTTAACACATTACAACCTTCAAAAGTTTGTAGTGCCAAGACGCAGGATTCACAGATAGAGATTGGCACCAAGTGGGTAGGGGCCATGTATGCAAACACCAGCATACAGCAATTTGGTCCATTGTTGTAGATTTTGTACTGAATGTTCCTTTGGGGGGACTGTATGTGGTAGGAGAGCCTCCTGGCTACTTGAAGTGTGAATATGCTTATGTTTACAGTTTTATCACAAGGTTACAAAAAAAGATAAAAGCAAAACTATTTTATTTTGATTTTTAAGTTATCCAGTTAAAGGGGTTCTAGTTGGCCCCGAATCTATTTGTGCATACACTTTGCAATTTTAATATCCTTTCTTTCTGCTACCTAACAACTAGCATAAAATAGCTAGTTTGAGATCTTCAGATGAATGTTTTGTTTTCTGGCTTCTAAGGGAATCACTGGTGTTCCTAATGGAACTGGTTTTACTGAAAAAGCCAAACAAAACTGGTCTTCTCTTTTTGCTTTCCTCTATAGGCTCCTTCATGATGGTGAACAGCTCTGGGCGGGCGTCTGGGCAGAAAGCTCACTTGCTGTTGCCTACCCTGAAGGAGAATGACACACATTGCATCGACTTCCACTATTACTTATCCAGCAGAGACCGTTCGAGTCCTGGCTCTCTGAATGTCTATGTGAAGGTGAACGGAGGACCACAGGGCAATCCAATATGGAATGTCTCGGGGGTTGTTACAGAAGGATGGGTAAAAGCAGAACTTGCCATCAGTACATTTTGGCCACATTTTTATCAGGTATGAGTTTGTAATATTTTTCTCTCTTTTTCCTTTGAACACTTGGCTAGGTATGAGCTAAGCTATTATTAGCAGTAAGTATTCTGAAAATCGAATTCCCCTCCTGCTCAAATTTTTCCCATCAGAATGAGCTTACATATAGCAGTTTTATAGCAAGATGCTTATATAGGCTTCGTGACATATTTCTTCCTGCTTCACCCTTTTTCTTAAGTTGTCAGATCACAGAGTGATGGACAGACTGCTGGGAGTCAAATTATTGGCAAGTTAAGACCCACTTGTTTATCATGAAATTGGCACATCAACAGGCTTGTATTGGCACTTTACATGGCTCTGTGTAAATGTAAATATAACTGGGTGTATAGATGTGTAACTGTATCTCTGCATAAATTTTCCTGAACTATTTTTGGCCCTTGGTTGGTTCCATAAGAAGGAACATTTGCTCACTCAGCTTTGCATCTGGACTTTTCCTGTGCCCGTATGAGGGGTGTAAATACATAAGCTACTAATAAAATCTCGTACCATATTATCAACATGAGTGTTCTCTTCACCAGATCCTCTTTTTAGCACTGCTTTCAACAGAGAATTACTTGCTTTGTTAGGAGATTTATTTATTTTTTTAAAAAACAAGCACAAAGTTGATGACTATAATGGATAAGTTGTTTTTTGGTTATATTAATTTTACAGCTACTTGTTAGTTGTGCACTTAAAACTTTAAGTCATTGTTTTAGTTTTAATTAGATAAGGTTGCACACAATGGAATCACATACCTCTTGTTAGGTCTTGAAGGTATGTTTTTGTCTTATTTTATATTCAAGACAAAAAAAAAAAAAAGCCTGGCAGGTAATTGCACCCTAAACCTTGCAGGAAATGCTGATGTACATATCCTACTAATAAAAGACATGAGTGAGGTAGGAATTACAATAGAATAAACTATGAAAAGGCAGCAAATAGTCTGTGGATAGAAAACAGCAGGTAAAAAGCTTGTTTTTTTTTTCTTGTTTTGCTTCTAATAACTGGGTAGGAGGCCTATAAAATCTGAGCTGAAGTAGAATGCTTTCATGTTCTGCCTCTGCAAAAGAGTTGGGGGTATCAGCAGAATACATAGAGCACACTATGCAGGATGAGAGGAAGGGATAAAGAGATGCAAATGTGTGGAAAGCGGTGTTTTAAGGGCTGTGCACAACTTGTCACTTGTTCTGAAGTCGTATTAAAGTGCTTATACTCCATTCATATTAACATGAACCTGGTCATGAACCAGAATTTGCTTCATAGTAGGTGCTCCACAGAGATAAGAGAAATGACCTTTCACCCAGGTAATCAGTGCTTGAAAAACCTGGAAAAGACAGTCTGATCTCACACTAAGGGAGATCCTACTCTTAGATATACCAGTAGCAGACTTCCTGAGCCTTACTTACTTCTTTTGCAAGTGCTTTTGCAAGTGCTTTTGCAGGTCAAGTTTGCTTTTCCTGAGAAAAAAATCCTTTAAATCAAACAAGAATTTTTCACTGCAGCTCAAAAATGAACAGATTGGAAGCCAGCGGTGACTGCCTAGGAATAGTTCCTTCCTAGAAAATGCAAGGGTTTTCTTTTTTACTTTTTGATGAATGGGGGTGATGTTTCCTTCTGCTTATATTTGTATAATTTGTATTCTTATTCCTTCAGTGTGGCTTTTAAAATTTGAGATCTGTCCCACTATTATGGGGGATCTAACAGACTGATCTATCTTCAGTCCCTGATTTTATAAACCATCTTCTGCTGACGGTCTGCAGTCCTCTACATTTAATCAAGGTTTTCAAAAAAAAAAAAAGAAAACTTTAAGCTTGAAAAAATGAAGAGGAGAACACAATGAAGGACTTCGACAAAATTATTGTTATTCGGCAGCCTAAAGTAACACTCCTGGCTAAAGGAGCCCAGTGGTGGCACAATGACAAAAGCCTGGGTGTACTGTTGCCTAGTGAGTGTCTCATTTCACACTCACAATCGAGGATGTGCCATCGGAGTGTTACTTGTCAGCTTTAAATCAAAATTGCATGCCTGGAGAACTCTTTGTACGCAAGAGGCCTGAAAGCGTGTTCTATATTTCAAAAGCACCAGGAAACACAGGAAAAAATAGCATTTTTCCTTAAATAAATGAAATCTGTATCAGACAAAATGTGGATTATTCTCTTAATGCACAGAAACCACACCATCTTGAATTGCAGTGTGCATTGAAAATTCAGTCAGGCAAAAAAATCTGAAGCTACCCTGGGTCTGAGATTCGTCAAGTACTCTGAGCTTTGGAGATGTGACTAGTGGAAAACTAGTAACCAAGCCAATTGCCAGAGGTCACATTTTAGGTCTGGCAGTTCTGTGCAAGGGTCACAGAAGTCATCTGGATCCAAAAGCACTCTGCTGACATATAAACATGGGGACGGTAGAGTTCTATAATGTCTACCCTAGAGTACTTGTACTTGGATTCCCAGCCTGCAGATGTTTTTAGTGTAGTGAGAAAAAGCCATAATAGTTCTTGGAGAAAGGTAATACATGTAATCTTGAATTACTGCTTGCCATAAGGATGAACTTAGTCCCAGAATGCACCAAGGGCAGCACTAGAGTCTGCCAGGAAGAGTTTTTTTGATGTATAGCAAAGAATGTTATTGATCCATGCCTGAAGAAAACTGTTGTACCACAAGAGATGAGCCAGGCTACATTGCTAACACAGACATTGTTTGTATATAGCAGCAGTGAAATGCAGGATTGTTTATTGGTAAGGAAACATGAAATTACTTAGTATTTGCAGACCTCAGGAGCATTTAAGAATTTTTTTTTAAGAGTAAAACTTTGCATTTTGTCATCTATATTAATTTTTGAGAAGTTCCTTAAATGTAAAGCATTGTTAAATGCCTATGTCTCAACTGCTATACTACATTTCTGACTGATGTTAAAAGGACATGAGAGATATTCAGTGTGAAATTTGCAGGACTGGGCCCCATAACCATGGTTTCCTTCATTTTCCTTGTGTTGAGTCGCAGTTCCATTTTCAGGAAAACTTGGATGCTTCCGTGCTTCTTGCTTTGATAGGGCTGAGATGCTACAAAATACAGAAAAAGGCAATGTGGAAGTTTGAACTGGGAAATAACAAGCATATCTGAGTGTAAAGCGGAACAGATAATAAAATACTCTGTCAGAACGGTATCATGTGAGTTGAGAGGAATCCTCCACTCTTTTCAGTGGATTCTGCACCAGTGTGCATGGATTTTTTTTAGGAGCTGACTTGGTTGTTACCAGCTTAAGTTACACTGTGCTGTATTAAAGACTCTGTACATGGTGGTAATTAACAGAAGACAATTCCAAACCATATGACGAAGAGCGTTGTCCAGACGCTCTGTGAACTCTGACAGGCTTGGTGTCGTGACCACTTCCCTGGGGAGCCTCTTCCAGGGACCGACCACCCTTTCAGTGAAGAACCTTCTCCTAATGTCCAGTCTGAACTTCCCGTGATGCAGCTTCATTCCATTTCTTCGGGTCCTATTGCTGGTCACCAGAGAGAGATCAGCACTCCCCCTCCACTGCCCCCCTTGAGGAAGTTGTAGACTGCGATGAGGTCATAGTCTACAACTCATGTGCTGCTGTCCTTTAATTGTTGGGCAAACTGCACCGTATTTTATACTATTTTCTCCTGAATTTTTAGTTGACTTATTTGGCAGTAGTTAACTTAGTTTTAATGATCTTTTTATCATTTTTTGTTTGTTTGTTTTCTTCTGCACGACTGATTTTCAGATAGCCTGTATATTTTTAGTAACAGGATACTTCAGATCAGGGCAATTTTCCAGGTAAACTCACAAAGCCACAGGGTAGAATGACATTTTTGTTCATCTGAATTGAATTTCTGTCTATTGAGACCCAAAGTAGTGAAACACTTTCATTATCCAGATACATAAATAAAATATAAAGTGCTATTTAGTGTACCATTCACGTAGAGAAATACTACATGTGGTTTTTAAGAATATTCATTCTCAGACCATGCTAGTTCAATCCAGGGAAAGGCAGGAACAACTTTATTATATCTGGGTGAATCTTATTACAGTCCAGTAACTAGAATACAGGGTCATCCATTGCTCATAATTTGCTTTCTAATACTGCAATGACATGCATTCCAAATCAGGGCTTTCTCCAGAAGAATCCATACAGGGTTACTGATTCAATATGAAAATTTTCTCCCATGTACAGCATTCTCCAACTTTCCAAGGCATACTAAGAACAAGATGTCAAATGATTATTTATGTAATGTTCTTGGACTGGTGCTTAAAGTGAATATTGGTGTGTATATACACACAGGGTATTTTTTGCTCTTCCAAAAAAAATAATCACACAGTTGTCTCTAGTCCTAATGAATGTTGCTCTAACTTTTTGGTTTCCATATCAAACAGATTTTCAATCTTTGGTGTGCACGTACATACTGAATTGCCTTGGTATCCATTCATTGTTAATGATGAAATGCATTGAATGATTCAGACATGGGAATAAGAGCAGAATACGGTGACTGGCCCAATGACTAGCATAGCTACCTTTTTAAGAAACTTTTTTCTTATTTTGTATTTCAGGTGATATTTGAATCTGTCTCTTTGAAAGGACATCCAGGGTACATAGCTGTGGATGAAGTCAGAGTTCTCGCCCATCCATGCAGTGAGCATTCTTTGTTTTTCTAACTATATCAATGTGTTATATACCAGGCTTTGCAGTCTAAAGGAGTGATTTACCCAATTTGGTCAGTGCTAAAATGTATTCTTGTATCCCTCTGAGACACCTAAAGACAATCAGCCTTGCATAATTACATTACTTTGCAAGTTGTGCAAAAGGCAAAACTGTTCTTGGTCTATAGTTAGTGCCAGGATATCTGTGGAAGTCTCTCTTCCTCTCTTGTTATGATAATATCAAACTGATTGTTTTATTATTTCTGAATCATATTCTGATAATATTCTGTGTGGTTAACTTAAGAAAAGAAGAAACAAACAAATTATTTCAGTATTTCCTTGGTAAAGGACGTATCCTAAAGGTCTCTCTCACAAGAAATGTTAAACCCACTCAACACCCCCGTAAAGGTAGTCAAAATAAATCTCATTCAGACAATACCTGTGCACAGGAATAGAAACTAATGCAGGTTCATTACGCTGTTCAAAAATATTAGTGCCGCGTTTCTTCTGTCACAGCCATAATAATAAGGTTAGATTTATGGTTTTTTTTCTATTTAAAGAACCTTGATCCTCAGTCTTTGAGTCTGAACTTGTTTGGTTTCTCTATGCATCTACAGTGTGGCTTGAGGACTTTGTGTGTCTGTATTGTGAATGTAGTATACAGTTTCTTCTAAAGATTTTTTTTTTTTAACAGCCCGTCTCACTAGTTCGTAGTTTCACAGCCCCTCTCACTAGTTCAAGTCAGTGACAACTGTTCACAAAAGAAATAATGGATCATATGGATGGAGGGACATCAACTGGTTTTCTTGCAATATAGAATTTCAAATAATAGCTGCCATTCAATGTGACAGACACGGTTCTGCCCAAGTTTTACAGGACATTTCTGATAACTGTAGTATGGTTAATTGCTGTTTAACTAAATTATATTTGTATTTACCATGTGCTCATTGCTCAGGCCTTTGGGTGCATTTACTTCATTAAGAAATACTTACAGTCTGTATCAACCAGATGTTGCTGATAACTGGCAGCATCCAAACAAATCCCCCAAATGGTCTGCTTGTGTTCCACAGCATGTTGGCTGATGGCTGATCCCTCTACTGGGAAAGAGGCCACTGAGCAAACTATGGGGCAAAGCCTGGACAAGAAAGTTATAGGATTTAAAAAAAAAGAGACAGGATGCTGTGTTACACCTCTGCTTAATCAAGTATTTAAAATGATTTTAAATAAATTTCTCCAAGTATTTGCAGGTCCCTCCTCAAAATGAAGTGCATTCTTGGTGACTCAAACCCAAAATGATTCAAATAATTAACTGCTCTGCTTTGAATCAGTTTGCAACCTGCAGCATACAGAACTCTTTACAAAGTGCAAGTTCTCTGCAGTCTTTGTAAATGCTTCTCCTGTCTGATTCCCAGTGTTGCTTTTGTTGTTCAGCGATGACAGCCACCAGGACAAATGTCACCGGAGTGTGTTCCATTGACTTGTACAGGCTTTGGCCCCTCATATTCATTTTACAATTGTTATAACTCAAATCATTTTACAATTGTTATAACTCGAAACACAGGAACCATGAAGCTCCTGATGACCCTGGAGGTTACTGAAATTATTGGTGTTATTTCTTCATTTCTGCTTCACCTTCATAGATGACAGTACAGCAGACTAACTTAAATATCAGCAAAAATGCAGTGAAATGCCCCTAATGACACAATAATGGAGAAAAATAAATATCTTCCTGGTGTTGCCTTTTTTTTTATCGTGTGAAGGAATGCACTGGAGTATCAATTTTCATTATGCTAAAAGTTCATTGACTGTGTGTGCATGAGCACTGGCCACCATAGGACAGCCCTGTGCTCTGGAAGCTGGGCAGACCTGAGGACTAGAAGTTTGGAGTTGGTCTGACTGCACTTACCCAGACTACATAGCTTCATATTTGGAGCTGGCTTGTATCTGCCCACCTTAGACTGCAGGCAGAAATTAGTACATACATTAGCACATACAGTACTTTCTGACTGTCATGCAGAGGTAGTTTTCCACTAAACTTTGACTCAAATTACTGATCCCCAGAAGGCACGATGGTACAGAGTCACTATGTTTCAGGAGCTGTCAGCAAACCGAGCATGTGGTGAATGGGATACATAAGCTAGACAAAAACACGTAAAGGCATGTGTTCTCTGTTCATGTGCATATAGTAGACAAATACTGATATGTCAAGGTTCATGCACGCACAGACACAGAGGCCCACATCCTTTTGCAGCTATTTGATTCCAAGAGAAAGATGGGCTAGAATAGAAAAAGTGTGTCCTACTAAAAGTTTTCAAATGGTACACAAACTTTCTTCTGAAGGCCAGCAAGAACCAAGTTCATTTAAAAGTGTCAGATTCACTACTGTAATCCCTTTTATTTTCTTGTGAGTTAACTTACAGAGGTAAATGAGTCTGGTATTTCGTAAAAAAGATAATCCTCTGATCTAGCTCCTTTGTGAACAAATGCGAAATGTGCATTTTAATATCAGTGGTTTAATATTGAATTAATACAGAATTTAGTTTCAGCAAAACACTTGTATGAGTGATCTTAAACTAATACAGTGATAAAATGCTGTCAGTTATATGAATATTTCATTTAATATCTGATTTGATATTAATGACACATTATTATTCTAAAGGCCTAGGATGTATTTGATAGTCAATAAAATAAAAAAGAAAAAAAGACCCTTGTGAAAATTTGGTTTGGGTCAGTCATGCTTGACAAGCTCAGAAGCTTTGATTTTTTTTGACCTTTTTAGAAACACAATTTTCTGAAGAAAAGAAATTACTCAATTGCTCTTTATAGCAAGCAGTAAGAAATTGTGCTGATGACCATGAACTTGTGTTGTGATTCGATCTAAGGCTGTGTTTTGAGATGTGCCAGAGTTCTGTATGATGCCTTAGGCCATCTGCTGTCAGATCGATCATCCACCCCACTCTGCAGTGAAGAGTTAAATACTGAAGGGCAGCTTTATTTTATAAAATCACTTTGTCAAGGATAGGCCCTAATGCTTTGCTGAGTGTTTATATCTGTGTTGGTGTAACCCAGTCAGTTACTGCCTTGCTCTACCCTTGCAATACTTTGCATCTTTTGTTAGGAAAAGCACCTCATTTCCTACGCCTTCAGAACGTGGAGGTTAATGTGGGACAGAACGCAACATTCCAGTGCATTGCTGGGGGGAAGTGGTCGCAACATGACAAACTCTGGCTCCAGGTAAAGTAATGAGCTTTTCTTTTGTGGTGGGTTTTTTTGTTTGTTTGGTTTGGGTTGGTTTGTTTGGTTGGTTGGGTTTTTTTTACTTTTTAAAGTAAAATAAGTAGAGAAATCCTGGGTGATGGGGCAAAATCTTTTCATCAAGATCCTTTGAGAACAGCCTTAAATTGTTTCTAGGTGAGAATTTAAGGTGACAAAGCATAGAATCATGATACATAAAATGGAAAAAATGGCCAGTCACAGCAAAGTTTTCATTCCAAACAAATGCCTATGCACCTGTAAGCACTCAATGCAAAAGAGACAGAACAAGTGGAATAGTTATTCACTTCTGCTTAATTATGCAATATTCTTTCCTCTTACCCTCCAAAAATGTCTTCAGCCCAGAGTCACTGACATGTTAAGAAGGAAACCTACTCCAAGGTCTGAGATTGCCACCTGGATGGTGAAAATAGTCAAAACCAGTTTGTACCCAGTGTTGCTCTTCCTCCCAGTTTCCTCTTAGCTTCATTGTTAACAGATTGTTCCTTTTAGTTACTCACTAAAAGACTAAAACATTCCCTCTCTTAATGTCTGTATTTTCACCCTACCAGTTGGTCTTGAATGACTGGGTTGTGCTACTCAGGTGGGTATAGTAACAACCTTAAGAACGCATTTTCAGTTTTAGAGTTAGAAATGGAACATATATCAAACTGAAGGTGTGGAGTGCATGTTTCCCAGTGAAGGACAGAATTATTTCTTCTGCTCTTTGAAGTCCTTGGGTATGCGGAGTCCCAACATTACCATGCTCTGTTCCTAGAACTCTTCTAGAAGCTCTTTGCTTCTTCTAAACTATGCCATTAAACACCTAACTTCCCTAACAAGTCACAAGGATTCTTCTGCTGTATGTACTGTGCATGTACATAGGGCCGACATAAACTTTCAGAATGCTTAAGGCAGTCAAGAGATTTTATTCTCAGTTTGGGCTGATGTGACTGAGGGCCTGACCACCCCATATTTGTAACATCTGAGGCAGACAAGAAGAGCCTTTGTCATGGTTGCTGTGGCGTTTGTAGTCAAATAAAGAACATATTTTCTCAAACATTTTAAATGAATTCAGACATTTTAACAAACATTTAAAATAACAATTTCAAATCTAGTTTAAATACTAGGGGAGGAGTCAGGTTACCTAATCATAAAAATGAAAAAAAGTACTGGGAAAAAGACTTGAGTTGGTGAGAAATGTAGTCGGCATCATGTAAAAACACCTTGACAGTCACTTTAGGTGTACTCTCATCACAGCTGTTCTCCTCAAAATTACATTTTTATCTGAAATTTATTAACCTATGATGTGCTTTTAGCATCCACTGAGATATATTTTTGGCTTACTCTTTATCTTTTTTGAGTTCTTTCAGTGAAATTTTTCCACAGTTATGACTAGATGTGTGTAAAAACACTTCTGACCTGAAGCAGTATGAACCTTTTCCTGTGAGAAGCAGGGGTTTTGGAGGAAATCATTATTGTTGCTAGTGGAAACCTGTTTTCCATTCTCTAAAATTGAAACATTTAACGAAAATAACCTTGGAAACACCCCCAAAACCTGATTACTGCAAGTCGGCAAAACAGCAGTGTGTTTTCCTTTGAAACTCCTAATAAACTAGACCAACTGAGCAAGTTCAGGTGTTTATGCTGTGGAGAACTATTTCTAGCTAATTCTTCATCTGTCCCTTTCCAGTTTGGAAAATGTAGTCTGGCATCGGTGGAGAAGTTTATTAAGGAATGTTGGACACATAGGGATGTGTGCTCATTCAAGCAATTTATTTGGTCTGGAATCAAAGTTTTACATCTGAAAATGCCAAATTTATAAAATCTGTTTATTTGTAGCATTTTCCCAGGTGTACAAAGTCGACTCATTTGTAGTATTTTCATATCCTAGCCAGGCATCTAAATATACTGTGTACAATTGCAGAGTCTGAACTGTCACTCTCCAGCCTTGTCAATGCATATAACATCAAATGTCCAAATATGTTTCAAAAATTAAATAGACATGAAAACTTAAATATATGTGTAGGAATATTTAAGCCCTAGTTCATACAACCCTGTGCATTTTTCAGGGGTATGGCTATCAGTCTTTCTTGAAAAATTGTGCTTGTATAAAATCTAACCTAGTGATGTGAACCTGAAGGTCTGAACGATGTTAAGAAGGATAACAAAGAATGAGTTACATACGGATGCATAATCTGTGAGTCTTCATAACTTACATTATTTTTGTCTGCCTTTGCAGCAGTGGAATGGAAGGGACACAGCATTAATGGTCACTCGAGTGGTCAACCATAGACGTTTTTCTGCTACTGTCAGTGTGGCTGACACCTCTCAACGCAGTATCAGCAAGTACCGATGTGTCATTCGTTCAGATGGTGGATCTGGAGTTTCGAATTATGCAGAATTAATAGTGAAAGGTAGGTTGCACTAAAGCAGCAGGTTTATGCGGGATGAGTATTTCCTCCCAGATGGCATCTATGTATAAAAATAGACATCCTGTTGGACCTTCTTCTTTCATTCATATTAAATTTAAGTAGGAAAAAAGGGTAAAAATGACATGAATTTCCATGGTTTTCTTAAATATTTGAATCGAAACTTTGCCTGCATACAGCTGTCTTCATAAGCTTTTGTAGTAATGCATAGTAACTATGGATACTTCTAATGTAGTCAGCTAAACAGTTTGTCAGTCAACTTCATCTGCCTTCATTTACAGTATTTTTTCAGGCATCCATAATCTTGTGATGGAGCATTGCATGTCAGAAGAGTCTGCTCAAGGCTGCTGGGAGTAAATGACAGGATTGATTCTGCTGATGTCCTGAAGTACACAATAGAAACATAAGTAGTTCTTGAAGGATGCTAGGGTTTTAGCCCTGATATTTACTGTGATTCAGGAGCAGATACTGTGCCTTCAAGATGTGTCTTAATCTTGCCTCCATGAGACATGCAGTAAAGTGCTATGCACTGCTGTTTGTTTGTTTGTTTGCTTGTTTTTTAATGTACCCTGAGCTGCACCACAGGGATGCTCACCACCTATTAGGTGGAGAGATCAGAAGGTGGTGAAGTTGCTCCTGAGATGTTCTGTTTGGGGTGGGGGTGACGTCAAGTGGGAGGAGAATGGGACTGCTTGCCAAGTATAATTTTATTGATCTAAATGTTTCACTTTTCTGTGAAAATGGAGGGCTGCTATAGAAACGAGATCACTTTTGTCCTCTGTAGTACTTTCTGCCAGCTTACTCTGTCATTTGATGATCAGTATAGTTATGCCTTCACAGTGCCTTAAACACAGAGTATTGCATGGTGCAGATATTCAGACTACACAGATGATGAAGAGAATGATCCTATTAGATGCCAGGTGCTTTTAATTCCCACTCAGTGATCTTGCATCTTGTTCAAATCCAGAGGAATTAATTCCTGATCAAAATGGAATTGAGTTGCCCATACTAGTATATCTAGTATTGTATCATAGCTAAATAGAGGGAAGGCAATCTTCCAGGGCAACCAAATATTAGAATATGCGAAGTTGAGAAGGTGCCTGACACTTTCATGTTCAACAACATAAGAAGGGAAAACATGGAAGAATAAGTTATAAACATGAATAGTTGGATGACAGTCAGGGGAGATGCTGATAGATTCATTGCTGGGTTACTCGGGCAGACACACAGCTAGAAGAAATTTCAGGAGAGTGATATTGTTATGGGAAAGGATGCTCCTCGGCTCCTTGCTCCTGTTTAGTAAGCAGGTAAGGTTAAGTGGCTCATTTGAGGTTGGTTTGATGCAGCACTGTGACACACTCAGATTGCATGGATGACTGCTTCCAAACAGTCTGACTAATTCTAGTGTGGATAATAGCAAATTTGTAATGCATGCAATGCTGAAATGAAAGCAAATTGGAATTGTTTAATTCTGAAGAGATGTTTATTGAATTGCAATAATGTTCTTGCGTATACATTAAATTAGTCTGTAATTGAAGTTTTGCTCAATTGATAGTCTTACCCCGAAACCCACTATATCCAAGCTAACACTCTGCTTCTCACGTGCTTTCTCTTGGTCAGCTGAACATAAAATCATAGGGGATTTCTTTAACAAAGGTTAAGGTTTAAAAGTGTATCTGTATCTTTTTAATGTAAAGATCTGTTTGTTTCCCTATGCATAAGATGTTTTACTGAGAAATGAAAGAGTAATTTCCATTTCTCAATATTGAATGATAATATTTTTTAGATACACCCTAAATTGGAACAATAGATACCTATTTCAGCAAATTAAATTATTAATAACATTAAGCATGCACCACCTTCTGCCACACCCCCCCCCAAATGCTCCCCATATTTGTCTATGTGGACATCATTACTAAGAACAGTGTATTGTTGTAAAGTAATTAGTGGAAATCTTATACAAAAGATCATAACTTTATTAATTTCAAATTATTAAATTATATTTAGTGGCAGGAGATACCTTTGTAGTACTGTGAAAATGCTTTTCTGTAGAGCTGGTTGCTGTCTGTGCTAATACCTTTCTGTCTTCTGACTGTTGCAAGGCTTGTATAAATGACAATACACTTATTCTTCTCTTTACAGTCTAGAATCATAATAGTCAAGCCAGAGAAACCTATCATTTCCTTCTGTACACCTTACCATCGTTTGGTGCTGCAGTGGAAATAGCTCTTCTCCATTTCTTATCTCTCACTGTGCACATACAGTAATTTAATACAATTTTGTACAGGGTGGTTTTCAGAAAACCCAGAGATTCTATGTATTGCTATACTGATCACATAAGCATGGAATGCTTCTTGTCTGTAATTTTCTTTTAAGTAAAAGCTGTGTGGCAGTTACTTATATTCTGAACTAAATGTAGGTTTTGCTTGTGTAAAGATTGTTTAAAATACTCTGGCAATTGGCTGGAATCTTGTCATTTAAGGTATGTATTAATGATAGCGTCCTTCCAGGACACATAATGTTACATTATATAAGGTAGTGAATAACATTTTAAACTCTCTGTGTGTGTTTAGAGGTTTGTTTGCATTTTTTTTTTTTTCTTGATCCCTTTCAAATATTCTGGATGCCTAAATTAATTACTTGATACATGGTGGAAATCTGTGGAGAGCTGATAAAGAGGGAATATTACAGCATCTATAACCTATTTTTCATGAGCCATTTTTTCTGAGATTTTCACTCTCCAGGAAGTCCCTCAAAATTATTTTGTTGCTACCTGATGCAAATTCTTTTAAGGCTCATGGCATTTTCTTAGCGTCTATTCTGCTACTACAAGGGTAGGATTACTCAAAAAACCCCTCTGCAGACCTCCAAAAGTATGTTCTAGTTCTCTTCAGTTTTGTCTTAGTTGATTTTCAAAATGTTCAGTTAGTCAATGTGGATGAAAAACAGTCTGTCTCTTAATGGAGTGGCTTTCTGTCATCCTTGTGATATTTGGGACAGCTCATCTTTTATCAGTCACTCTTTTTTTGAGGCTTTTAGATGTGAGAAGTTGATGCTTTCAGTGGCACCAGAGGTTTCTTGTTCAGAGTTGCTTGCTATTTTTATTGTCGGTCTTTTCTGGTATGATACTCATCACTGTGATTGCACCATCTGTTTATTAACTCACCAGGTACACAGTGGAAACTGCTCTAGTGATCTGAGTCTTTTCCTCATAAGTAGACTCTGGAATTAAAAAAAAAAACCAAACACAAACCCAAAAAAACACATATACAAACACCAAACAAAAAACTACAACAACCCCCTCCGTCAGCTTATCAGAGTTAAGATACTCAAGTGTGAAAAGCATGTTAAATAATTGTACATTTAAATATATCTAAATATGTAAGCTTCTCCAGTATTAAATGTACTGTGCAAATTCCAGATTCACAATTATAAGGCAGGCTCATCAAGGAAAACCTCCACAGGTATTTTGACTATCTCAGTAGTTGTTATTGGAGCTATGTCCAGAATAGTTTCAGTTAATCATTAAACGGCAGGAATCCCTATTAGGAGAAAGAGCTTTCTGGAGCTTAAAAATAGTAAGAAATAAAAATATCTCTGTTCTACAGCTGAGCCTGATCTTGGCCTGGAGCTGGCCCTAGAAATGTTGCATCAGGCCCTCCAGAGGTTTCCTTGACCAGAACAAGTGCAGTGTAGGTATGAAAGTACATAACATGGCGTTACACATGTACTCTAGCATAGAGCTTGTTCCTGGGATAAAAATATAATGGCCTTCAACATAGTTGTTTGGGATGCTCACAGACTCCAATGTCTTTCACTTCATATAAAGCAATTACTGAGAGAGGTGGTGGATATGAAAAAGATTCTGCAAAGTTTTTATTTGGTTTTTCTTTTTTTTTTTTTAATTTGCTTTCATGCCTGATGCACGGATAGTTCTATGCCCCAATGTATTCATGCCAGATGTACTCATTAAAACCAAGATAATGCCCTTGCCATCATGGGGTAATATAACTACTGTTTCTGTGATGGTACTGAAGTCCTCATACTTCACTCAGGAGACTGGGGTGTTGATATGAAAAGTAGACACTGTACGGCAACTATCCTCTCTTGCTATCAGGGTGGCTAGAAGACTGAGTCCATTCCTTCCCTTGGAACTATTTAGGAGATAAGCTCAGCTGTGGTATATATGCATTTTAGATTTTACTGTTAAAAATATTTTTTCTAGTATGCATTAATAAGTTCAGATAGGAATTTCCATGCCTTCCAGCTATCAGACTCATCCAGATCTCAGAAGGTGCTGGGTAGATTTGAATTTGTCTGCCTGAATAATGCAGATTAATCGAGATCCTCGAAGTTATCACCTTGTGAACAGGAGAAAGTCTCTTGCTGGTGCTACCAATAACATCAATAAAGCTGTGATAATGAGGGTTCCCCTCAGGTTGCGTGCCATCTCCTTCTCTATTTTTTCCAATTTAGACAAATAGATTCAGTCTGCAGAATTGACATGTACTGTACCACGAGAAGTTAAGTGTAGATTTGACAAAGCATGTAATGATGTTGCTCTTTTGAACACTGCGCTGGCACAGAATGGGTTTTCTGTATGTGTGCATGTGAACCATTTATGAAGGTTATGCTGGCTTGGAAATTACTGAACAAGGGAGAATGGCTTCGTGATTGCAGGGTGTCTGAAAAAGCCACTTACATTCCTTTCTTTCTTTGCAGTCACAGTGGTGTAGGGAATGTAATACTCCCTTCCTTGGTGTTTGCATCTGGCTGGTAATTACTTGAAGTTGTCTTTTCTCTGTTTAATTGTCTAGTTTGGTGTAGTCCAATAGCAGTTGCTTTAACTCAGTTTTAACCATTAGGTGGGTGTGTGTTGAGAAAAGGGGAGGCAAAGAGGTTACAAACACTCGTTCACTCTCACCAAGAGCTTTAACTCCACTTTCTGTGAAGTGGATGGGGGAGATACGAAGGCAAAGCCATTGTTTCATAAAAATCGACAGTTAGTATGAACAGTGTGTGTTCTTTCAAAAGGAAACGTTTCCTTCTCCTTCTGTTTAACCTCCAAAATAGAACTGTGAAATGAAGCCATTTCACTGAGAATCAATTGATGTATACTTTATATACAGGAACCAATTTTCAGAACTGCTGTTCTGGCACTGAGCGCCACGCAGACTTGCAGTCATGTTCCAACATGTGCATTCCTTGTTTCTCATGTTTGTATTAGTCAACAAGTTATAAATTAGAATAAGCATATCCAGGAAGAATACAAAGCTACAGCTGGGGTACAAGGGAAGTCCTAATGGCGTATTGACAATTCAATCTATATTTTTTCCCAACTTTTTATATCTCTTTCTTCAGTAGCCCTTCTGTTTCTGTGTAAAATGAGCAGGGATTGCTGTCTTAAACTTTATCTTGACTGTAGCCACCTGGGAAATTATAATTTGCTATCACACCACTGAGCTGAGTTTCAGGAATTTCTTGAAAGATTAATGGTGTGCATCATTTGTGGGTGTCGTGGTTTAACCCGGCTGGCAACTAAGCACTATGCAGCCGCTCACTCACTCCCTCCTCCCTCAGTGGGATGGGGGAGAGAATCGGGAAGGAAAAAAAAAGGTAAGAGCCGTGGGCTGAGATAGAGACAGTTTTATAAGAGAAAAGAATAATAATAGTAATAATGAGAGTGGTAAGAGAATGTACAGAATATACAAAACGAATTATGCACAGTACAGTTACTCACCACCCGCCGACCCATGCCCAGCCTGTCCCAAGGAGCGATCACTCTTCCCCCTCCCTGACCAACTAACTCCCCCCGAGCATGACGTTATATGGTATGGAATAGCTCTTTGGTCAGTTTGGGTTAGCTGTCCTAGCTGTGCTTCCTCCCAGCTTGTTATGCACCTGGCCAAGCAGGAGAAGCCCAAAATGTCCTTGAGTAGTCTAAGCACTACTTAGCAACAACTAAAAACATCAGTGTGTTGTTGTACTTGTAGTACTTGTAGTACTAAATCCAAAGCACAGCACTATGCTAACTACTATGAAGAAAATTAACTCTATCCCAGCCAGGACAGTGGGTTTTTCTTTGGTTTGTTTGTTTGTTTGTTTGTTTTTCTTCCCGAGGCAAATGTATGTCCAAGAGTTCTGGTTTTATTCTGACTGAAATGTAACTTGAGACTGGTAGAGAGGTAGGCATGGGATAAAATTGCTTGGACTTGTTCTTAATGTATAGATTTCTAAGTATGATGTTGGTGATAATCTATAAAGTTCTTAACTAAATACAAGCTATAAATATAATAGTAAGTGGAGATAGATTAAGGAACAATCTTTTTGAAGCAGAAGGTACTCGAATAAATACCCTTCAGTTTTCCAAGGATGAAGAGTTTTATGGAAAAAGCTGTTTCTTCCTTCCTTGTTTGTGGAATTGCCTCCAGCCTCCCTGATGGATCTTGGGTACCAGTTGTTGCTGTGGCGTGGTGAGCAGACAGCTCGTGTCAACTGCGGTTCTGCTGACTGGAAGTCGAGAGGGAGTCCTCACTGCTCTTAGAGAAAGCTCTAACAGCTAGTGAGGCGGTATCTCAGGGTTACTTCCTTCTCTCTCTCAAGACTCTAAGAAATAGCTTTTCCTTACACAAATGTGTGATTAACTTGGTAAAAGATTTGGGGTTTTTATTTATCTTTAGTTGCAATTACTTGAACTGAGTAACTGCAAGATTCCCTGTGGGGAGATGGGAGCTTTCTTGCTGCTTTGGTTAGTAAGTGTCTTTCATATTTTATCTGTGTCTTGTTCCTTCTTACCTCCATTCAAAGGGAGCAGAGGGAATCTCCAAAGAACGAAAATAATGAAAAGGAAAGCATTGCTGTGTGATAGACCTTCTCATTTCTGTAGACTTTCTCTGCTTTCCTTGACTTTTCTGTAGACTTTCTCTGCTTTCCTTGACTTTTCTGCGAATTGATCTTGTAGGTTAGACCTCTGTAGAAAAGGTGATAAGCCGTGTTCTGTCATCTGCAATTCTAGGCACCTTATCCCATCAGACAATATAACGGGGAAAATGGGCATAATAGTCTAAATAAGCTGTCTTGTCAAAGCATCCTCAATCGTATAATTTTAAAAATGCTTCAATAATTTATATTAAATTTTGGTATTCAGATAGGCGATATGATCCAAAAATTCATGGAAATAGAATGTTATTTATTGGGGTGTGTTCCAATAAACCATACCTACCTATTAACTTCCTATTTTAGAGAAGGCGCCCAACAAACATTGCAGCTGGTGAAAGCAGAGATGCTGGCAAAACACACAAATGAACATGTTTCAGCCTACCTAGGATTACACTCACGTTTGAAAAGTATGGACAAGGTAGTTTCACATACTTCATGCTACCTTACATCTTGCAGAAAGATAGCAGTAATGTGACTTTCTAGTATATTGCTGCTGGGTGTAAAGAGCATTAACTCTTGGGTTTTCAATGCTAGAGGCTTCCGTTGTGCTATAGTATCCATTTGTCAGTCTACAGGATCTTGCAACTACCAGTTCTCATTTGTTTATTTTTAAAAGGAAGGGAGGAGTAGCAGCAACTTGGCCAATATTGCTTCTCCTCCCCATTAGCTTTCTAGCATGCTTGCCAAGTGTAGTCAAAATACAAAACTAACACTTTATATCATGTTTTCTTCAACCTGTGCTGCTGTTTCTAGTAGGGTATCTTCCTGCTAGATTATCCCTATGGTTTACGTCCCAAAGTCAGAACCCTCAGCCTTTTCAGCTTCTAGTTAAAATTATCAAGAAGGTTTAAGGAACTGCAGAGAAATTAATTCAGGCCTGTCAATGCTCAGAAAAGAGCATAAAATCTAAGGACATATCCCAAGTGCCTTTGGTAACTGGAAACTTTCTTGCAGTGGGTAGGGTTGGTAACTCAGACCACCAGATCATCATACTTCGATGTTGGTGAAGAGTCTGGTACTATTTAGGCATACTTGGACACTTGTGAGATATAATTGTTGGGTATGAGCTGTTATCTCAGCAGGAAAGATACCTTTTTCACGTCAAAATATTACTTCTGTGGTAGTGGGAAAAAAACCAACCTAAAAAAGTAATGCCTTACTTAATATGAAATGCAGGCAAAGATGCATCAGATTCCTTAATATGAAAGGATATAATTAATATGAGACCCTTTAAGAATAAATCAGCAAAACAAAAAGTGTATTTACAATACAGTGAGACCTATAGATCCCATCTGTATAGAAGAAACAAATTAATTTCCAGTGACAGGAGTAGACTGCTTCTGTAGATGCAAACGCTTCAGACCAACGTGATTATTGGAACTTATAAAAATTTTGCAGCATTAGACACAGTGTAAAGAAGCGTAGTTACTGATCTCTTTCAGAGAAGCAGTAGTTAATGCAGCTAATAGGCTTTCTGCAAAGGTATTGTATTTTTTGTAGGACAACTGAACCAAGAAGTTCAAAATCACCTGTGGAAGGGGCAATTTCTGTCCTGAGCAAGGTGCTAATGAATTCCTCAGCCATCTTTGCCTTGTTTTAAGTTTTACTCTTTGTTGGCAGCATACTGTGAATCTGCTTAGAGCATAGTTGGGTTTCTTACGATGTGTGAAACGTGTGGCCAGCCTTTACATATATTTTTATTGTTTTAAAAAAATTTGCAAAGCAAGAGATAGAACAGTTAGAAGCAATATGTTGGTTCCCAGTGATCTGTGCTAAAGACCACCTTACCTTGATTTATTTTCTTAAGCTTTTTTCCCTTTGTACATCAACACCCTTGATTGTGTTGAGGTCTAACCCTTTCCTCTCTTTATGTGTGTACTCAGACTTCTTACAGACTTCCAGGTCTGTGTGTTACACACACACTTCTTTTGAGCACACCACTCCATATGCTGCAACTGATCTACTATATGAGCACATGTTAAACTACTCGGCTGGGTTTGGAGGTTGGCGTTTACAAGCTGAAGCTCTAATCCTAAGGTAAAGAAGGTTGCAAGTTTTGGAGGAAAGAATAACGGAGCTTTGTAAACACTGAATGGTTGAGTTCAGAGCTAAGGATATTAGCAGTATGGCAGCTCCAGAATCTTTTAGCTTCAGAGCTAGGAGATGACAAAAGTCTTTTGAAGCCTGTTAGCAGTGCTGAATGGAGGCCATTCAGCAAGCTTGTGTTAGGTAGTCAGGTGAACGGGATTTTTAGTTTGCATAGCATTTACCTCTGAATGATTGAGCTGAACTGCTTTGCTTTCAAAGCCAGTGTAACTGAACTCCAGGGAGAAGCTGGGTGTTCCTTTGTTTGCATTTGTCCTATCTGTCTGAATGAAGAGATTAAAGAGTATGTTTCTGTGTTAAGGAAAGAATGAGCACTTTGAAGTTAGTTCCCCACTCAACTGTGAGACTATTTGAGGCAAGAAAACAGCCAAAATTGAACTGAGATTTTGCAGTCCTCCATCTCTACCCAATTGAAGAATGCTTCCTTTTTCTGAGCAAGTAATTTCCCAGCATCTGTTCTAGCTGTAAGATGATGAAATAAATTTCTTATAGAATCACCACCCTAAAATCTGTGGTGCTGTTTTTCAGCTTTGATCTGATGTGTTAATCTTCTGCCATATTAAATACCAGCACTTGTTCCCCTCTTTACTGGTGCTGGGACACAGGTTCAGATCACATCCTCACTGTTACACCTGTCCTGCTGTGCCTTTTAAAGAACGCTTTAGATCTAAGAGCAGGAACCTGCTGAGCCCTGTTAAATAGAGTGATGATTACAGCAAGCCCTGCCACTTTAATCATTAGCCTATGAATTTGAGAAGGAAAAACCATAATATGTTGTCCCCTAGCTCTCTACAGTCCATACTGCATGCTGAACAGGTAGGCTGTAACACGTTCAAGGTGGACCTTGTAAAACTCTGGCTTGACTTATTCATAGACCTCTCCTAGTGCTGCTGATTTTTCTAACTTTCCTTTTCTTATGAATAATTTCAACTGCAGCATTGTGCTCTGCTATGCTGCACAAATACATAAAAACCCCTCCCTGAAGAAATTGTTCCAGCCCTCTTTCTTCTTTTTTTTTTTAGCCAGGCTTCTCTCCAGTGCATTTCTTGCCTCTCTTTCTCAGCAGGAAACTTTCCATCAGTGCTTGTTTGTATGTGAGGAAGATGCAAATAGCTGCAAGACTTAGGCTATCTCTCTTTGGAGCCTATAAATCAGTCTTTGCATATGCTTTACTGTCCTATTTATTAGCCTGCAGCTAATACTGAGTTACATGACAGACTACAACTTACAAACTGTTCCCTCAGCAGGATACAGACACAAATTAAAATGGAAGGGATTTGGATTGCTTACTTCCTTAATTTTCTCTTTCCTTCATATTATGGCAAATGCTTCTTTTATTACTGCTGCTGCTTATGACTTTTTGACTGACTCGTGTGAACACTGCTGACCATATCATGTTGCCTTTTAATCAGCAGTATGGTATTATTCAGTCTTCTGACCCAGGTTGCTCACTAAATAGTGATTTGTCAGTAGTTTCCATTATTTTGAGGTTGAAAGTCTAAATATAAGCACTTCTCTGATTGCTCTGGCATTGCTTTCTACCATCTCCCTTCTACTTAATCTTACCTCTGTTACATACTTCTGCTCTACTTGATGAGTCTTGCACTTTTGTTTGCCTTGTGTCAAGAATATGGTACTTAAGGGATGACCAAGAATTTTGGTACATTATATTTTTTGCCTATTGGTTAGGCTATTCAGAGCAGGCAGCAATCACTTAGCTGGTGGAAAGTTTTATCATTCTTGTTGTGGTTACAAACCCATATGCTCTTGAGAACTGAAATCATGTAGTGGACAAGCATTTTGTGTAAATTTGTACATATCTAATTATGAGAAGTCCAAAGAGTAATAATTTTTTCAGTAACTTCTTTTTCAGGATTTAAAATTGGGGATGTTCACTTGGTGCCAATATTAAATGATGTATTCAAAGCTCTGAGAGCGTGAGTCTTGATTTTGTAGATGGCCTCTGACAATTGAGTGCTCTGGTTATTTTCTACTGCCTACTAAGAAAGGACAGGACTACGTTAAAAGCTGTGTGGATCAAGTGACACGTTGAAGGCAGACAAGGCTTACCTCTGCTATCTAGAATTGAATTGCACGCTGACAGTAATTAGGAAAAATACATTCTTTGTCTCCAAGAGATAACCTTTTCACCATAGGCATGGTCCTCTCCAAAATTCTGCCAATTTGATGCAATTTAGCATTACTTAACACTGCATTTAGTCAAGGAGTCTGAGGAAACTCATTTTGTTATAGAAGTATCCTCAAAATCACCATAATCCCTTTTTATGACATTGCATTTGAATCACAGTACTGTCATAGTCTTTGCAGTAGGATTATTGGTATTTCCTGAGCAAAAGGGAAGTTTTAGTGCTCCTCATTAAAGCTGTGATAGTTTCATTAGGAATGAGACTATTCTCTCTTCCAAGATTTACTTTCAAAACAGAGGGTCTGAATTCTTTGCATGCCTCAAACCCAGGTGTAGCAGTTCTGCACTCATAAGGAAGTTTTACTGTTTTTCGTGTATCTCATCTCACGTACAGAGGTAATGACAGAAAGAAAAAATGTTTAATCTAATTTGACCTTTTGCAATATGCAAACCATAGAATTTACAAGTCATTCCTGCATCACGTGCAATACCATATGAATAACACAGAATAGTTTTCAAAGGAGATTGATCATGATTAGAAGTTTTTAAGTTAAAGAAAATCTCAACAGCCTTAGATAAACTCTTTAAATACTTAATTATCTTCGCTGCTTAGCATCTATACCTTATTCCAGTCAAATGTTTCCAGCTTTTGCATCTAACAGTCAGATCTTAAATCTTTCTGCTAAATATAATAAATCTTGAAGTATTGAATGTTTTGTAGTTGTGTAGGAACTTGTATTGACCATGATCTTGGCTTGGTTAATTTATGTGTCTCAAGTATCCTTGCAAAGTCCTTTGTTCTGCTGAAGCACTGCTGTCAGTTCTGGGGAATGTGTCTCAACCTGGACTTCCACATATATTCGTGAAACATTCTCTTTTGTTTCCACAATGAATACTTTTGCTTACCATCTTTGTTCTCTTTCTTGCTATGGAATGGGAAATTTTTAAGCACATAGATTTTTTTTTTTTTTTCCCCAATTCTGACACAAGCCTCTTTCAGGAGTGGCAAAGAAAGGAACTATAAACATGTGCTACATGCTTATGAAAAAGCAGCTTTTCACACAGAATGTTTCAGATTGTTTCATGTGGCAGGAGATAGTCATTGCCTATGTGATGAACTTCTGGACTCAATACAGTAACGAATAATAAATACATTAATAAGAAAGTGTACTGGATGCCTCAAGGAATGACTAATGGAGACTTGATGAAAGTTGTTGGTTTTCGGTTCAGGTGTGGTAAAACTTGACAGGTTGGGTTTTTTTTTTGTCAGACAGCCTTTCGGTGTCTGCCACAAAAATTAAAAAAAAAAGTATCTTGAGCACCCCCAAAAGTCATATCTGTGTCACAGAAAAGCTTTCATAATTGGGACATGCAAGTATTTTTGTGTGTGTACTTGCACCAAATTTCTCACGCTGCTTGCATACCATGAAGGCTGAACTTGTTCAATAGTATCAAGACGTGTTCCCTGGCATGTTAGATTTGAGATCGTTTGAGGGAACATGGGGGCTTTTGCACACCTACTGTCCCTAGCCTTTGGATCAGTGCATGAGTGCCTTGGGAACCGGGTGCTGTTTTATCAACATTGAAGTGGCTAACAAAAATGTGAGCAAAAGGATAAAGGAAGTGAGATCATCAGTGGCCTTCTTGCTCTGGTAGCTGTGAACTCCGTCATTGTCATCATTTCTCAACTCTGTAGCATGTGCTATGGAGATCAGTACCTCATCTAGGAGGCAAATTTTCCAGATTTTTAGTTGGATTTTAGCAAAAGTTTTTCAGAATTCTTTCTGTATTTATGGGATTTAACCCTGATAAGAATAAAGCATAGAGAGTATTTTGTGAGCATTGCCAACTGGTCTGTCATCAGCAAGTGGGTGAACTGGAAAATGAAATGCATATGCTTCTGGAATAGATATGACTCAGGTTTTGTTTAGTGCTGGCTCTCCCACCCTCTTCCTTTTTTTGCAGGAGTATTGTGTGGTAGTTTCAGTCTTCCCCAATTTCTCACAGGCTCTGGAATGCTTTTTGTGGAAATACCAAGACCTATCACCCATCGTTACAGTGAACAGCACACCATGCAGCATATTGGAATTTCTAGCATTTACTACTGCCTCAAAATGCATTTTGTGAGAAAAGAGAAAGAATTGATCTCTCAATGTAATACTCTGGAGTCCCTCATGGGGAACAACCTAAATCAAGAAGTATGATTCAAGGCTGAGCTTTAAGCTGAAAATAAGCAGATATACAGCCCAGGAGGGGTGAAAGGTGGAAGGAGTGTTGTGATCGGCAGGGTCTGAAACTCTGTATCAGAAAAACCTGAAATAAAAAGATAAGCTAGCAAACACTTCTGATGACACATCCATGACATTAGATTTCTACGGGTGGTGGTAATACTATTTGTTGCACTTAATATAGGAGGTGAGGTGGGATTTTCGGCACAAATCCTGAAGTTTGCTTCAGCTAACATTTGGGGGCATTTTAGGTGGGAAGGGAGAGGGAGGGTTCCCAGCCAGAGTAATGCCTTCCTGGTTACCACAGACATTGTAAGGAGGCCTGTGCTGACTGCAAGGTCAGAAAAAATGGCGTAAAGGTTGTGTGATAATATTCACCTGTCTGAACCAACACAAGGGGTTGACTAGCGCACAAACATGTAGGAAAATCTTAATTAAGGTTCTCAGTAAGCTTAAAGGGCTTCTGTTGTTAAATAGGTAGGGTAACACTGTCATGTGTAAGATAGGCGGAATCCAGCCTTGGGTTAGTCTTGGAAAATTTTGGGTTTATATGAACACTTAAGATGCTGCTTGCTCAATATAAGAGTTAATGGCTAGACTTTTTTACATCTAAAACTTACTGGTGCTTAACAAATGTTCTGTTTTCATCAATTAAATTTTAGTTTTGCTGCTCAAATCTCAGTAGGTTGGCAGCCTTAGCTTTTTTTTTCTTTCAAGTTTGACTTGAAAATTTCAGAGAAGTAGACCTACAACCTGACCTTAAATGTGAGGCTTTTTTCGGTGGCTTACAATGCTGCTTGCTGGTCAGAAAGAATCTTCCTAGCCATTATAGCTAGAAGATAGTCAAATGGAGCGAAACAGGGCGGGGGGAAGGACCAAACAGATGTATTTACTTGAAAAATACAACTTAGCGCTCACTATCCAAGCTGGCTTGTCTAGTGAATAGCTTGTATTTTCTGTGGAAACAGCATATGAATTGGCATATGCACAACATGGAATGTCTGTGACCTCTAAAGGCGTGCAAAACACTCCAGGATATTTGTATACAATGTACTTGTATGATTTGCTTAACTCTCTAAAGTCTAAGCAACCTCAGTACCATTTTTACTCAGTGACAGCTTCAATAACAGTTGAACTTTCTTCAGGAGCCTGCACCTTACTCCTGGGCTTTTCGGGGTGGGGGTTATTCCTGAGTTTTGGCAGGGGATTTTATCTCTGCTTCAAGAGCACTGCAGTAGTAATGAACGACAGCGACGGATCAGATTTCTGAGATGTCAGCAGGAAAAAAAATAGTGTAGAGGCAAGCGCATCAGCAATGGACTTGCTACTTACCTGGGAAAGGGCATCCAGAATGACCCTGCCAGGAACTACAGGAAAGTGAATTCTCCTACTCAAAGCATGATCTGAAGATCACTTGAGAGAATGAAGAAATACCCTTCAAAGTTTAAAACTGTGCAGTTGGTGAGGAACTCGAGATGAAATTTATTTAAAGTGGCTTGTGTATACTAGATTAGCAATCTGCAATATTTACTGCATTCACTGGTATATGCTGTACTACCTGCCTGAAAATATAAAAAAGGGAGGTTTCTGTAAAACCATTGTACATCTTTGTGTCAGTTCTCACATTTTTATATGCACCTGTTACTTCTCTTTCTCATTAGCTGCTCTCTGGAGCAGCAATTCAAGTGACAGGCCATAATGTTATCCACTCATCGACATGTCTGTCCGCATCAAAATGTTTTGCTGCAAGTGAGGTGATAATTTTCCTTACATCAATCAAAATTTTGTCAGTAAGACCAGACAAATGGCCCTCTTGTTTCTTCAATGTATATTTATCCTGTTTCCAGTTTGAACAAAGAAAAATACAGTAGGGTAATCCTGGTAGAAGTGAATGGAGAAAATAACTAATAATTGGCCAGTAAGACATTTGAGTTGCTAGGGTTACTCCAAAATAGTAGAGGTTTATTTATGATTACAGCAGTGCGTTTCCTAGTATGGGGACAGCACTATTGATACCTGTTGCTTTATATGTGTTCTTGTAAAAGCAAAAGAGGAAAGCCAGTTTATTTCAAAACAAGTAATGAGAATATTGTACACAAAGTGTTGCTTTTTAAATTTTTGTTTCTCCATTAAACCAGAATTGCTTGGGCATTGCTAATCAGAATTTGGTATCAGATATGTACAAGTTACAGTCTCTAATGTGTTCTTTCTCTTACTGTTCGTGTCTGTTGAATAAACTAATGTTCCAGGCAGTTGTATCACAAATTGAGAGTAAAAAGAAGTTCAGCTTGTTACTGAATGTGTGAGATACTATGTTTATATGCATGGGGAGAAATGAGTCAACTTTTATGATCAAACGATGATTCAGCAGTGCTTTGTGACCAAATGTATTTGAGTAACAAAAAATCTAAACAAACCCCCAAACTATATTAGCACAAAGTGCAAAAGCATCTACCTTACAGCACAGCTGTTGGTTACCTCCATTTGTTATTCTTGTCCCATTGATCATTGCAGACTTGATCACAATTTGCTCACCTTAGAATTTCCTTTTAGGGAAAAATACCTGCCAGATCTGGACTATGTGGTATATGAATGGGCCGGTGGAGCTATATGCTTGTAAAGGAACAGAGCACTTAGCTCTTCTCTTCTGCTGTTTTCTCCACAGGTATTACCTAGTGGTTATTCAAAAAAGACATGTAATACTTAGAGTTCTAGATAGGTTTTTGTTTGTTTGTTTTTAACTGTATTTTTTCAATACTTAGCATTCCCTGCCTGACTTGGGTAGTAGCTCTGATTACAGGTATTACTCAAAAAATTGCTTCAATGTCACAGTAGCATATGCACCACACATCAAGAACCTCCTGTGCATTAAGGCTCCTTTAAAGAAAAAGTCATTCTACATGCACAGTAGAGAATCAAACTGGGTATTTGCTAGACCTTTGTAAATAGATGAAGACAGGAGACAAGCTAAAAGGCAGTAATTCCAGTGGTGTTTGTAATTCTTGGAAGCTTTGAAACAGAAATTTGGTTGTTAATTTACAATACATGGCATTCAATCTGCCAGAGACGAGTTCCTAAATTTGAGCAGACCGGATCTTCCTCTCAAGAACTTCAGAGGCATCTGCTTTTCTCAATTAACTGTATAAGCAACTGAGGCACTTGCTCTCTGAGGCCATTTCATTAGACCACTAAAACGAATGCTACATATCGCTTATTGTGCATATTATTTCTTATTATTTCTAAAGTAGCTGTAGCAGTATGCCACAGTAAGCTTAAAATAGTCTATGTAGTTAGGGCAGTGGGTGTAGTCCTCCAGAAGTACAAGCAATAGGTACAGATCTTGCTACGCACTGTATCACATGCATGAAAGCAAGCATTTACTCTCCTGCAAATCTAAGCCTGTACTTGTTAACATTCGTGAAAAACTGAACCCAGGGGACTTAACATGATATGTAAGTGAATGACTGTGTTTGGGGCCCTGAGGCTAATCGCATCAATGGTGGCAGTGCATTAGGATCACTCACCTGAAATAATACCTCAAACACTTTATATGTTAAATGAGTTGTCACATGTCTTGATAGGGTCTGCAGCCTGCTTTTCATTATAGATGTTATTATATTCCTGTTTGGAACCATCACTTGGAGAGAAAAATAAAGTATTCAGTAAAACCCTGCTGGGTTCAATTTTCAGGAAAATTAACAAATGCAAACTTAATTAGGGTAATAAAATTGTGAAGGATGGGGCGTGGTTAATATTGCATAAAATACAAATCCAAGAAGAAAAGGAAAACAATATTTTGTAGGGATGTGCATTTGTATCCTTAAGTCCTAATAAGTGTGCTGTTTGAATCTATGCATGTTGCTTGGTGATCCTAGAAGTTAATCCAGTGTAACTTTTTGTTTGAATACACTGCTTGGCAACCCCCTCACCCCCCGTGATAGTAAGAAAATTCACTTTTTCATTTAGTCATATGTGGTTCATTTACATTGAGCATTGTTTTGGGATGAGACCTAGATAGATATCAGAGGACTTGATCAGAGCTTCTGAGACTCAGTTGACAGTGGTCAGCTTCCACCATCTATAGGAGTGTCAGCCACTCCTAGCTCTGTGCAGGGCTATATATACACTTAAATCCACCCCTTCTTGCATTCTTTTGCATGTCCATCAGAACAGAGCTTTCCACATTACTTATCCTCCTACTGTATTTCTCCCCTTTTGACCAGTTCTTCCATGCTTCATTCTGCTTTGGTCCTATTCCTGTTTCCTGACCAGGAAACAGGTCTCTCAAGTGCATTCTGGAATAAATGGATAAGGCCTGTAGCTGGGAGTCCTTGATGCCCTTAGGAAGGAATTACTTTGTTTGGATCTTTGTGTAGTCACACGATGAACTGTATAAAGGAAAAATAGGTTCTTGTCCTGTCCCCAGCCACAACTTTTGCAGAAGTAAGCCATTATATCTGCACTTGAATCAGTTCTATCACACCATTTCTGTGGAGAGGGAGAGCTAAAAGGAGACATTTCCTAGATTAATAATGCTGCTTGTTGAAGTCACTGTAGCATCGCGCCACAAGCTAATACTGATGGCCTGAAAGTAAGTTTGAATTCTCCAGTTTTCCCAAGTAAAAGGCAGGCAGACCATTAGCATAGTGCCTGGAATATCTCAAGTTCATATCAGTTATAGCCAATTAGTATTTTACGTATCAATTGAAAAGGGATTGCAAATTTAATTAGTCAACAAAAGCCTTTCCTGCTCTTTAAAGATGACCTTTAGGGAGTACTGGTTTTACACATGTTGAAGCCAGTTCATTTTTAATACAGCCAGTTTCAGTGTTATAACAAGGTTTATTTCAGTGCGAGACACTTTACTGTTGAATGGTTAAAAAGAAAGAAACTTCCTGAAAACAGCTTTTTCTGTGTGGATTTTTGGAGGAAAAGAAACTACAGTAAATATCACTGCCATCTGTTTCATATAGGAAACTTTGGGCTGTGAATGTCCTTGCAAAAGCTGAAAATACATATTTTTTTAGTAGTTAAAAATGAGTAATTTTAGAATTTTTGTTTAATTTTTTGTTGGTTTGATTGCATTGAACCAGATGATGTTTTTTTTCCCAAGGAACCTGCACCAAATCTGTGTGCATGATACATGCTCTGAGAAAGTATGTGGCTAGCAAATGTAGAAATCATGATCTAGAGATTTGAAGATGCAGTGTCCCACACATTTCTTAACAGTTAAGTAAGTATGGAAATAGCTGCGAACCTGCTATACTACCTATGATGAATGAGCCTATTTGCCCAAACAGATTTTCCATGCATAATGCACATTTTTTTGCATCTGTCCACTCCCTTCCCTAGTGTATGCACTGTGAAAGTAGAACAACTTTGATTCCAGAAAGTCTTTTACTCTCTGGGGTAGCGTTCATCACTATTACATGCCACATGAATGGAGAAAAAGCTGTATATTGGCTAGAACAAGTAAAACTTCTGCATTGGTTGGAAACTGCAGATATAATCATGACTGCTTTTACATATCTGGAAACAGTGAGTTCCTCTAAAAGCTTGCTAATTTTATTTTAAATAGGGAACAAATATCTGACTCATTCTCTCATACGTCTGCTGCTGTTCTATAGAAAATGCCTTCGCTTCAGTATTCAAGGCATCTAACGATACTTATTCACATGCCACTTGTCTTTTTAATAACTAAATAAGGATTTCTGAATAAGTACCATTAAACAAATTAGTACAGAGCATAAACATCTATTGTATTATGCCTGATAAAGAAAGACCCTGTATTTCCACTCTCCCATTCAACCCTTTCTGTTATTGATAAATGTCTTCTGAGGAGTCAGATCTGCTCGACCTCTCTAATCTTCTGTACCAAAGTGACAGGTGGCACTTCCTTGGGAATGGATTTTAGTTCTTATTCTGTGTGGTGGATTAACTAAGCATCACTGAGTTTCTGAGTACCTTCCAGGAATTTCCTCTGAGTGAACCTTAAATATTCTGTGTCTCACTCAAGAACTGCAGTTCCTGTTGGTGCCATAATTGCTAGATTTGGGCTTGAATTCTCCAAGTTGGAGCCTACTAGTAGCAGTGTTCAGCACTGTGGACTGACCTTCCGTGGTTCCATTCATGGTACATCTCCAGGCATCGTTCCTCTGAGCAGCAACCGCTGGCTTTCTGACAGCCTTGGACAAAGTGCTTTGCGTTGTTCCCTCTACAGTTTGTTAGATTTGGCTCCTTGCTCTCATTCCTTTATTTGTTGCTTGTCACCAGTTGTCTCCTAAAGTCTGTTGCTGTCTTTCTTGAACTTCCTCCCCCTTGTTAATGTGAAGAACTTGCTTGTGGGTGGTCCTGAGTTCCCAGTGGTTTTATGGTAGATGAGGCCTACTAAGCAATTAATGAGCAAATAAAGCCATTTAGCTTGGATTATGGTAATGATGATTTACTCCTCCTCTGAACTTTGTTGCTGGGGACAGTAAGGCTGGCAGCATCTGTAGACCCTGCCAAAGCCTGTGGCTGTATTCCTAAGCCTGATCCCTGAGCTAGGCTGTACCTCGGCTCTGATTTCTATCTTCCACCTGCTAAGATGAAAGACCCTAGTGCTATCTGTTGGGCAAGATTGCCCATACTTGAGGGGCTGATGAGTTTGTAAATATATACAGAAAGCCTTTTTTTTTTTTTTTTTAATTAAAGCTATATATATTATTATTCAATGTGTATGAAATAGTGAAATTTTTGGTACCGATGGCAGCCCAGAAGGCCAACCGTACCCTGGGCTGCATCAGGAGAAGCGTGGCCAGCAGGTCAAGGGAGGTGATTCTGCCCCTCTGCTCTGCTCTGGTGAGACCTCACCTGGAGTACTGCGTCCAGCTCTGGAGCCCTCAGCACAAGAAGGACATGGAACTGTTGGAGCGGGGCCAGAGGAGGGCTACTAAAATGATCTGAGGGCTGGAGCACCTCTCCTATGAGGACAGGCTGAGGGAGTTGGGCTTGTTCAGCCTGGAGAAGAGAAGGCTGCAGGGAGACCTGATTACAGCCTTTCAGTATCTAAAGGGGGCCTATAGGAAAGATGGGGAAAATCTTTTTAGTAGGGCCAGCTGTGTCAGGACAAGGGGTAATGGTTTTAAACTGAAGCAGGGTAGGTTTAGACTGGATATAAGGAGGAAATTCTTTACGACGAGGGTGGTGAAACACTGGAACGGGTTGCCCAGAGAGGTGGTGGAGGCCCCATCCCTGGGAACATTCAAGGCCAGGTTGGATGGGGCTCTGAGCAACCTGATTTAGTTAGTGGTGTCCCTGCTCACTGCAGGGGGGTTGGACTAGATGACGTCTAGGGGTCCCTTCCAACCCAAAACATTCCGTGATTCTATGATTCTATGATTCTATGATCTTGCTATTACATAATTTTACCTAAGCATTGTTGTCTGGGTGTGTTAATGAGGAAAGCACTAGGGCATGGAATAGTTTTCCTCTCTTACCCCAGTGGCAGAGCAATTAGTGCATCTCTGCTGGCCGCTAACTTTGAATCATGCGTGGTTACTGTGATTTTATTCACAAGCTGTCACTATTACTCTCTAATCTACCTAGTTCACAGGCAAATAAAGTATGCCATCTTTCAGGATTGCATTATAGAATGGAAATAAAAGAAAAAAAGATTTAGCAAAAAAAGTAATGCCTAAACAGTAGCCTTATTCTTCATGGAGAAAATAAAACACCTGCTGACAGCTCTTACCTTAATGATGTTCTTGCTTCTGTCAAAACATCAGACGCCCCATCATTTCCATTGGCATTTGCAAGACTCTTTAAAGGGATGCATAGGAAAGCAGAGTGTTTTGATGGCTGCTTTTTTCAGTTGGAATCCCTCTCCATAGCCACTGTTTTACTTTAAAAGGATCTTTTTTCCATCTGTCTCCTCTCAGATTGATTAGAGAAGGGTTTGGGAGCAAGAGGAAGTGAAGGGTAGATAAGATACAAAATTTACCCAAGTCCCAATTTTCTCTACTGCAGTGTAATTAACCTGTGGGAAGTGCTGCTACACAGTATCATTGTAATGATTACACAAAGATAGATTTGTAAACGGGACAAGCTGACAATGGGGAGTTGGGATACTCTACTAATCTTAGCCACTCTGGTGTCTTTGTGTATATTCACAAGATACCAAAATTCCTCCTTTGCAGAGGTGTAAGCTAGAGTGTGGGAAGTAGCAATGTCCACTTGGAGATAAATACAATTTTTCAGCATTCAGAATCAGGCCTAGCCTCCTCCCTGCAAGTTCTGGTGCTCTTTACAAGTACTACAGCCCCCTTCCTGGGTGCACATGTCTGGTCTGGCACCTACAGACCAGCACTGTGCATTGCAGTGTGGGGGCCAGTACTCAGCCCTGTGATAATTCTGATATGTTGGGAAGCTTGCATGCAAGTGACCCGTGCTGTAAAATGAGGTGATTCTCCTCAAATAATGTAAAATCTACATCCATCTAATTAATAGGAAAAGATTGAGGGGTGATGTAATTGGGATTGAGGCACTAAGCCCAAGTGTTTGCTTGAGCTGTCATTGAAAGTGAAGGAGGCTCATTACCTGTGGAGGAGGAAAGCCTCAGAAAGCCAGTAACTAGGAATTTTGGGATCCTAAGTTAATTCAAACTCACAGAGCCAGTCCATTAATTCAGTGGTCTTTGAATTTGATTGTTGGCTCTCAAGGATTTACCATTTGTTAGCTTTTCTCTTAAAACTCTAAGTCCAAGTGTGCTTAAAAGTCTTGTACATAACGTAAGGCAGAGCTTGAAGTCCTGCACTTATAGAGGAGTTTAAAAATATGAAGGGTGCCATCATGGAGGGGATGGTGGCCCATGTGCTGTCACATTGGAGCAGGGACACTACTGAAGAAACAGAGCAGCAGGAAGAGACCAGTAAGCCCAGAGCGTCAGAAAGAAGGCATTGCATACCAGCCTCCTGTGTTGCCTGTCTCCTCTCTGAAGGAACTGGGAGGGACTGAGCGTAACCTGTGGTGAAAATGAGGGAAGTTGACACTGGAAAGGTGGTTAAGAGAAGTTTCTGGCTTCAGCTGAGCAAGGGGAAAAGAGAGGAAAGGTGTTTACTTAACTATTTGTGCAATTGTGTATGTTCTCCTTTTTTAACTCAACATCCAAAATCAGAAGTTTGCAGTAACTGGTAACAGATTAAATTAAGGGAAAAATCCCAAGTTGAGTCTGTTAGACCATCCATGACAGCAAGCCATCTTTTTGGCTTCCCTTGATTTTATCTTTTTTTAATTTTTTTTTTTAATCTCTGTCACTGATCCTGATGCTGCCCAGAAAGGGTATTTTGCACACAAGGAGATTTGTCTACTCTGGCATGGGGTGTTCCACAGGCTGCAGTGTCGATATCTGCTCCACCATGATCCTCTGTGGGCTGCAGGTGGACAACCTGCTTCACCATGGTCTTTTCCATGGCTGCAGGGGAATCCCTGCTCTGACGCGTGGAGCACCTCTTCTCCCTCATTCTTCACAGACCTTGGTGTCTACAGGGTTGTTTCTCACATTATTCACACTCACAGAATCATCACAGAATCACAGAATGGCAAGGGTTGGAAGGGACCTAGGGAGATCATCCAGTCCAACCCTCCTGCTAAAGCAGGTTCACCTAGAGTAGGGTGCACAGGACATCATCCAGGTGGGGTTTGAATGTCTCCAGGGAAGGAGACTCCACAGCCCCGCTGGGAAGCCTGTTCCAGGGCTCTGTCACCCTCAAAGTCAAGAAGTTCTGCCTCATATTCAACTGAAACCTCTTATGTTTCATTTTGTGCCCATTGCCCCTTATCCTGTCGCTGGGTACCACCGAGAAGAGTCTGGCTCTGTCCTCATGACATCCACTCATTTCACACAGAGCTGCCACACAGCGATTTTTACCCTTTCTTAATGTTATCACAGAGGCATCACCAGTATTGTTGATGGACTCAGCTTTGGGTAGCAGTGGATCCTTCTTGGACCTGGCTGAAACTGGCTCTGTCCAACATGGGGGCAGCTCCTGGTCTTTTCTCACAGAAGCCATCCCTGTGGCTCTCCCACTTCCAAAACCTTGCCGTGGTAAACCAAATATAACCAGATATGGGGCAACCACAAGTCATCTAGTTAAGAGAAAACAGCATCCAATGTTTTCATAGGACAACAATTGCTGAGGCTTGCTTGCTTTGAGGTATAAATTGCTCTAGTGAGCTCAGAGAAGGTTGCCTCCCTTCTTCTATAGAAGTATCATCTAAGTTGGAGGTATGGTTATGTCTATCTTTGAGAGTGCCAACAACCAGCCAGTACTGGGGCAGGATACCACACTCAAGGCACCGCTGATCCATGATACCTGGACATTTATACCTTGTGCCTGGTGCTGATGGAAAGGATGGCAGACTCAAATACAGAGTATATTAAGTTGTAACAAGTTTTACTTTATATATTCTTTATCAATAGCAAACACCCTAGGACGCCAATCTTTTTTGTCCACGTCCACTCATAAGGCAGAGAGAGGATGAAACTATAGAGAAATAGGCATCATGGAGCCTAAGCAGCGAAAACGAGAAAGTGATTCCCTGTCCAATTACCCTTTATCCACACAGTTGTTGTTTGCAATCACTCTGTCTGGCTGCGTCATGCTGACTGGCAGGGTGATGTGGATGGGATAAGAATGAATCCATTGCAAACAGACAGCATTTTCTCTTTTGCAATGTATGTTTAACAATAAGTTGCTTCTCCCAAAGTTGAATCAACTTGTTCTTTACTTGCAGTTTATTTACATACCCCCCCAAGTATTCTTGTACTTATTTCATCTCTTGCTGTCCCTTACTGTTCTCATGACAGAATTCAGGAACCGGAAACATTTAAAATAGATGTGCCATCAAAAGTAGATATATCTTAACTGACACAGAGAGGATTCTAATTCTGATTTTGATTCACATCATGGCTTGTGCTGCTTCCCACAGGTAGTGTTGCTTCTTTAATTATCTATCTATTAGGACTTTCTTGAATCTGCAAAATTTCGGACTCTGTTACCACCAAAAATTAAGATGCTGTCAATGTTCCCATTTCACAGAAAGACCAAGCTCTTAACGTAACAATGATCTGCTTCTCTGTTCATGGGCAAGTGTTCTTCATTGCAGGGCCTATAAAGGGATATGGGGAACAAATAGTTTGTGCACCCTCACTGGTGAAATAGGATACAACTCTGATTCACTGAAAGTTTTCACTTAAATTACTGCTTTATGAAAAGTGTTTTTCTCCTTAATCTGTTTCTTACTTTCTTCCTGTATTTTACTTTCTTGACCAGATGGAGTAGAATTCAAATACAGGCAGCTCTATCTTCATTCTAAGGGGGCTTTTAAAGGAAATAACAGATCATGGGAAATTATATTCTTCCTTCCTCATCTCTGCTCTTCAGCACAGATTTAGATTGCCTCATTACAAGTCCTATTTTCTTTGCTTTGAGAAACTCCTTAGAAGCTTTGTTTTCCATTTTATACCTCTATAGTGTGGAAGTTACCTTTCTACTTTCTGGCTTTTTTGTGTGTTTTTAACAAGAGAAGTTAATAGGGCTTATATTTTAGAATGCACAGACACAGGAAATGCATTTAGGAAGCTACTCTAAATGTAGGAGGTTGTCTGAAACGTAAGCCTTTCTAACACTTTTTCCTTCTCATTGTTGTCATGGAGTAATTTTCAGCACCTGCCTCTTTACTGCAAATTCTACCAGATTTTGCAACACATCTTAAAGGCTAAAGTTCTTGATCCCTCAGGCCAGTGCCTGTGAAAATATTTCTGTAAAAAAGTGTTACTATGACCACAGCTCCAACAGCAGAACCTGTCATACTATTAGACACTGAAAAGGAAGTATTGCTGCCATATCAAACACACACTGCTGCTCACTGGTTTATTGGTTGGGTATCTGTTTATCTTATTAAAGGAAATAAAACAAGTCCTTTAAGCCATTACACTGTAAATAAGGGACACTGAACTCTGGCAAACAACCAGAAAAGATAACCCGCTAAACAAGCTAGCCTTAAAACTGCATATTAGAGACACAAATCCTGGAGTGCTTCTGTCAGTCCTTAATGCCATGTGTAGAAGGAAAGGAAGCAGCCATGTTCTTTGGCTGTGATGGGCCTGTGTAGTTCTTTATGGATACATTCAAAGTTTGTACCAGGTCTTTCTTATCTGGTATTTGGAAGTGGCTTGTATGGTGAACACATTTGACATTATATAATGAGTATACAGCTGATGATGTGATGAGAAATGCCTACACTTTGATCATGATATACTTGCCCCAAGATGTGAAGTGAGTGGGCGGAGGGCAGCACATATCTCTTAAGTCCCTTGGGCAGAGGGGGCAGACAGTTCTGATGGCCCCAAGAATGAATCCCTGACCATTTTTGAGACCCCTGTAGGAAAGGAGAATGGGATCATATATAAGGTGGGATGAATAATTTAGTAATGCTGGATCCACTTGACTGTAAATTGGACACACTGACATGAATTAACTAGAAACTATAAAGAGCACGTAAGTAGGAATGGCAGAATATAGATCTTACCTGTTGTATCTTTTTAGGCTAAAGCACATCACAGGATGTACCACTGACAGTGAGTTTTTATGCATTACATACTGTGTCATCCAGTCCTGATGGGGCAAAAAGAAAGGATTGTAAGTGTGTTGCATATTCAGTTTGCAATTCTTAACTGTTCCATGAGTGGCTTGTCATCTGAACAGTCATAAATGATCCATGATCACATTTTCCACTGCTGTTTCTAACAAATGAAGCAATAGTAGTGTATCCCATAAATCCTATAATACAGGTAATCTTGGGATGGAGGTAATGAGAAGGTATTTTTCCCAGTATGAACCATACTGCAGTTCTTTAGTTTCTTTTATGTGTCAAATTACATCTGTACCTTGCCTAGATATGACTGTATTCAACTGTTGTTTTTGTACATCCTTCATCTAGATTCTCAGTGTTCTATAGACAGGATTTGTTAAGTTTGCCTTGAAATTGGCTCTGTATATGTGTCTAAGTGCTAGTATGAGTCATTGCATTTACTTTCTGTATTACACTAATCTATAGTTAATTCTGCTGAATAAGTTGTAGCAACATCCTGAAAGACACTTTTTAGCAATGAACACAAGAATCCCGGGACCGCCAATTGATGACTCATCATACATGTAGCTACTAAGCATTTTTTCTTGTTTATGTATAAGAGAATGGTGCTTTTGGATTTATTTCATAACTATTTGTGAGATGCATAGGCTATTATTATCCAAATAAATTACTTTTCATTGAAAACTCTTGTATGTAAACACAACTGAGTTTAATGTCCAGGCACTTTTAACGGAACAACGAAGAATGAATAATTCTGATTAAGCTGACATCATATTGGGACATCTTTCTTTCTCTCTTAATTCCAATGAATTTGAAAACAAGGCAGGCTGCTCAGAGACAAGTAGGCTGGTAGTGCTGCTGCCCTACCTTAGCTCAATTGCAGGATCTTGTTGTCCTGAGAAGGTATTAAGTGTAGAGATTTTCATCACTGGGTCTTTGATGTCTGATTATTATGACTCCTTTAGAAAATGTTAATTCACAGGCTGAGAGTCGTTAAGTGTGTACTGTGATTTCTGAGGATAGGAACAGGGTTCAATTCAGTGGTAAATTAACCTAGCCAACTAATTAATTGTATCAGATTAAATTTTTAAAATCTCGACTTCCATGTGCCTGGGCTCCTTTCATGTTGGTTACCGTAGGTCTCTTGAAGGATTCCACTGATTGAAGAGCCAGATACTGCTGTTACTAAATGTGTGAAGGAGGCATTGAACTTAATGAATCAAAGAAATGAAGGGGTTTGTAACATACAATTCAAGTAAAAGACACTTAAAAGATACTTGAAAAGGCCATGTGGGTCAAGTTAGCTAATTGTGGATATTAACTTGTGGATTGTATTCTGGCCAAATAATACAGGCACAGCTTTGGATACCTGTGGGAGTGTGCCATGGGAACACTGTGTGTGCTGCTTTCTTCATGGTCTGTTACATTGCCTGCTGTCTTTACACAATTAAAGCTTAATTTGTCTTATGTTGGTAAGACAAACTGCACTGCAGTCTAGTTTTGTCTCTTCAGAATTTTTTGTTTTCTTGTGTTGAATAACGCAAAAAAATGGTTTTGGTTTGTTTGGGTTTTTTTTAATCTTAATGTTTTCAGGAAGCTGGAGACCTGCTCTTGGTTTTTGCAGGTTCCTTTTGGAAGGCGTTATAGGTAGATCTTTAAAAGCCCGGATCTATAAAACCAAAAAAACTTGTTTATGCTGTGAAAACAGGCTTAAACACGTAAATTATGGCAGTAATTCTGATGAACATGTACACAAAACCTTTATGAACCTTTTGGCTTTCTGATAAAGAAAGCTTTAGTATACTTCAGGCTCAAAATTGGCAGTCTGTCTGTGGAACCACCACCAACTAGATACAACTGATTTGAACCCTCTCTGGCTTCACTAGGCACAATCTTTCCTAGTCCCAAGCTGTTGCAGACTGCTGATGCGTACATTTCCCTGAAATTTTGACTTGTATACCTCATTGTGTGCTGAGTGTGCTCTGCAGAATCCTGAAACCAGTTCCAGTAGTTGTATGTTGTCAATGGTAATAACTGGATGAGCAACTTATTTGCCAGTTAACATTGAGCTTTGACGAGGTGATCCTTGAAAATCAGCCAGTTCTCCTGGACCCCTCTTCTGTCCATGACCCATGGGGTTCTTCCCAGCAGAACCTTGAACAGGCCAAAGTCAGCTTTCCTGACACCTAGGGTTCTGATCCTGCTTAATTCCTTGTTCCTGCTTCTCAGGATCATGAACTACTGGGGGATGTCCAGTTACTCCTACAGGTCTTATAAATGCACTGTGCTGGATTTCGCAGCAAAAGAAATGCTTTCTGTAGCAGGGGTGACAGCAGACATGGCATGCTGACCTTTCAGTTCTAGTTCACACTCTGGAATATGAGGCTTTACCAGTCATTTCAGCTAATAAGATGGAAGAGGCAGCAGTCTTGTCTTTTTTTTCCTGCTCTTACGTGTTGTGGTAATGTCTCATAAAGAAGGACCTTAAATCTTGTGGTTAAATTTAATAATTATCTGCAAAAATAATTCTGGTATTGAAATCCTTTGCCATGAAACAGAGCTTATTTGTAGTCTCCTGTGTGTTCTTGTTTCCATTATAAAACATTGGGCAATGTCCCACCGTAAGCACACCTTATCTGGGAGGTGGTATGAAATGTTAACACTGTGATTTCCACAGGAGAACGGGATCATCTAAATAGTAAGCAATGGGCTGTAAGGACTAGAATCCAAAACCGGTGCCACAGGCAGTTAGGAGTTGTAAGTTAACATTGCAAGAGATTGTGTAATGGATTGGCAGCTAAATCAGTACTTGAAATTCATTTGGCATTTACATGCATGGTAAATTCCAAATGAGCTCCTAAGAACCCTATAAAAAGAAAAAAGGGTGCGTGTGTTTGAACTGCTTTTTTCTCCCTATAACATATCCTCTTAGTTCTAGATTATAATTTGCCTTTGTATCATTGGCAGTTTTCTTAACGTATATATAGAGGTGATTTACATTCTTAGATAAAGTTCAGGCATTTCCAACAATAACAGAACAAGTGGACCACTGTTGCCTTTCCAACTGAACCTTGTACATTCTGTGTGAATTCATCTCAATTTTACTGTGTTTCAGGGTAGCTTGTTTTTATGCAATGAATATAAGTAGATCCCAAGAAAACATAGCCACAGATTTTATTAACAATGAAGTGAATGCCTGCCAGTCTCATGGCAGATCACGTTCAAACTGGCAGTTTGTGACAGATGTGTACATAATGGCTCTAAATCACTGTGTGGATTCACTGTATGCCATATTTTACTCAACTTCCAATAAGAATTACACAAATAAATTCAAGTACAGCTGTCAAGATCAGCAGCAGAGTTGAAGGCATGAGTATAATATAGCGTATTAAAGAGCCAGTGCCTGCTCCTGGAAGACTGTTGGAATAGATTTTATTAGATGAAAGCAGTGGATTTGTTTCCACTGTTTGCTTTTCTTTCACTTCTAATAATCAAGTACACTTGTAATCAAGCTGATTCGCCTCTAGGGGTCCCTTCCAACCCAAAACATTCTATGATTCTATGATTCTAGAGGGCTTTGTTGCAGTTTTAGGGCTGGTTCTGTATCTGTTCCATTAGTCCCATTGTACCCTTTTCTGGTTATTTCATTACTTTAACTCTCCTGGAAATGAAATCCTGTAATGCTTTGCTTAGGATGTGTAATACCTGTGCATGCACCAACCGTAGTTGCTCAGAAGGTCCAGATGGGTTTAGCTCAGTTCTTTCCTTTCATGAAATTATTGCACACTTCTTAAAATCAGGATTTTGTGTAATGTTATCACAAACCATCTACAGACAACTCTATTTCAAACCCTATTATTTTATCTTCGTGCCCCAAAGAGGCCAGCTTTGGATGTCGTCAGTGTGTGCCTGTCACTTTGACTAGCTCCCCAGCAATTTCTTTTGTCTCTAATCACTTTTTATCCAGTTGGCATTGCTTGTTTTGACTGTAAACTGCTGTCTCTGCTTTTCCCTGGATTTGTCAGGGCGTTGAGCCAGCTCCTCAGAGGCAGGCTTCACTCCACTGCCTTGCAACAACTACGTTTGCTGAGTAGTTAGTGTCCTTCCTTGACTAACTCTTTCATTATCTGCTGTTTCCCAATACCCCAGGATTTAATCAAATATTCATGTTGTGCTGAAAAGTATAGGCAGCCATGCTATGGTTTCTTTTCCCTTGCCCCCACTTTTTGCTCCTGGTCATTGCAGTGTTGGACAGCTATGGAAATAGGATGCCTGAAATTTGTCTGCACTCAGGTCTGTAGACCTATCGTTGTTTAAACAATTGTAGAAAGAATAAAGTATTTCCACCTAGCAGATAGTGTCCTTCCCCTCCCTCCAGACTGGTTATAGCCACCTGTTCAATAGACTAAATTCAAGTCATTTTTAATCATGTTCATTGGGCTGTGGAACTGTGCCAGGGTCCTACTAAGCAACAAATGGGTTCAGAGCAGGCACAGTGTGGATTCTGTTAGAAAATAGTTCCCTCTGGTGCTGGTTCTTATCAGCTTGCCTGGGATAAGAAATCATCAACATTTCAGATTACCGGGGAACAAAAGAGCAGAAATTTGGCTTCTTTGCATCACAGTGGTAACTCCATTTATTTTGGATTTGTAACAGGATAAACTAGAGAAGAATTAGGCACAAAGCCAAATAATCTTGTATTTCTTAAATAATTAAGCAAATTTACAAGGAGCTAAGCTGATGAATGGTTAACAAGTGATAGTGAAATAATCAGACACTATTCATTAAAGCCAAGTATTATGCCATAATCTGTATCTGCCTGTTCTCAACTCAGGAGATGTTCTAATGTTTTTGAGGATACCTTGGAAAGAGAAAGCAAACTGAATTTGGTTTAAACAGCCTTACAAAGCAGACTTCCCTAGTGCAAGTATTTTGGGTAAGATTTGACCTATAATGTTTTTCTCTAGCTCTTCTGAAGGTTGCGATTGTGTCTATCAACTCGCTTCTAATGATTTTTAATTGAGGTCCAAGGAGGGATTACAATTATAAATTTGAGCAATAAATTATTTTCTGAGGCACTGAAGAAAGATCTTGTTAGGTGTTAACTGGAGTTTATTTGGACAGTGTAGGTTTCTGCTTGTAAAGACAGATGTTTTGTGTTGCTGTTCTTCCTTACAGTTTCTGTGTTTCAATGAAACTGCAATAGTGTTTCATGTTGAGATGTGTTAGAAATTCAGTGTTTCACCAGGTACCTGACAGGAATTACTGACTGTATGAAACATGAATTTTGACCTCATGCTTAATAATTATGTAGTAACAAAATCACTAACTTTTTTTGCTCTTTCATTCATGGTGATATATATGACAGCTTATACACTGACTTCTCTGCTTAAAATTTTCCATTGATCTGCATCAGCAGGAATTCCATATATACAAAGTAATGGGAAAATAAATGCTTATGTGTCCTTACTTCATTTTACATATGTAGCAAATGCTCAGATAATCAAAATTTGATATTTCACTTTGGTGTGAAACATGCAGCTCTAGAGTTTAAAAATTAAATTTCCAAACTCTCTGTCATGTCCTTGCCAAAGTTGTGTATCCAGCAATGCTTCAAATCACAGCATAATGGAATCTTAACAACCCCATGCAAAGTTACAGGCTTGGGGAAGAGTGGCTGGAAAGCTGCCTGGCAGAAAAGGACCTGGGGGTGTTGGTTGACAGGCGGCTGAATATGAGCCAGCAGTGTGCCCAGGTGGCCAAGAGGGCCAAGGGCATCCTGGCTTGTATCAGGACTGGTATGGCCAGCAGGAGCAGGGCAGTGACCGTGCCCCTGTCCTGGGCACTGGGGAGGCCGCCCCTCGAATGCTGGGTTCAGTGTTGGGCCCCTCACTCTCAGAAGGACATGGAGGGGCTGGAGTGTGTCCAGAGAAGGGCACCGGAGCTGAGGAGGGCTCTGGAGCCCAAGGATGCTGGGGAGCATCTGGGGCACCTGTGGGTGTTCAGCCTGGAGAAGAGGAGGCTGAGAGGAGACCTTATTGCTGCCTACAACTGCCTGACAGGAGCGGGGAGCTGGGGGTGTGTGTTGGGCTCTGCTCCCAGGGAATGGGTGATGGGACGAGGGGAAATGGCCTCAAGTTGTGCCAGGGCAGGTTTAGGTTGGACATTGGGAAAAATATCTTCCCTGAAAGGGTTGTCAAGCACTGGAAGGGGCTGCCCAGGGCAGTGGTCGAGTCCCCATCCCTGGGGGTATTTAAAAGCTAGGCAGATGAGGTGCTTAGTGGTGAGATGGTAGGGTGGGTTAGGGTAACGGTTGGGCTTGGTGATCTTAAAGGGCTTTTCCAACCTAAATGATTCTATGATTCTATGACTTTTTTACTGAGTTAAGAAGTGCAGTCCTTGTACAAAGTGATAAACATTCCTTACAAAGGAGAAAAATAATTTTGCAAGTCATAATTTGAAACTCTAATATAGGAAGAAAACTTCTTGTACCTAATAGTATGTTGGTCATTTTGCATTTCAGTTGCTGATTCTTCAGTTTTACAGGATGACATGTTGTTCAGTCTGCTGCTAATTATGTGCTCGCTATTATGGTAATTGACATCTCTCAATTTTGTTGTTATGACTACAAAGTACTTGGTAACAGGCTGATAATGCATAAAGACTGCAGCCTGTCTTGCTAGCTGAGAATCCTCACTGTTTCTTTCTGTTCTGTCTGTCCACATGTGCTGAGTTACAAGCTGTTTGGTGTAGAGGCTGTTTGTACACTGTTTGTACAGTGCTTGTCACCACCATGTTAGAGACACTACAGCTATACAAATACTGCAGGTATCTACATATATAAACATGTATAATCCACTTCTCAGTCAGCAATGATCTCAAATCCCACTCTGCAGTAGTGTAACGCTTAATCAGATTTTTGCCTTATGTTTAGGTAGTCCAGTGATCTTGTTTCAGCCAGAAAGCACAGGTGAATTGCTGTTTCTTGATTCTTCTTGACCTGTTTGATAGCCATCGTTAAGGAATATTGGTATTAGAAATTGGCAGAATGTATATCAAAGCTCATATACCAGCGTGCATCATCTTGAAAGGATGACCGATCATTATGATCTCAGAAGTGTATATTGTTTCAATGTCAATGTTGAAACATGTTCTAGAGCACTTTTTTTTTTAAAAAAACCCTGTTCTTCATATTGTTAAAAAAAAAAAAAAGTTTGTTCCATTTCTTAGTAGATTTCGTATCTTCTTTTCCCCCTGTTTTTAGCCTTTGCAGCACACACTGGATCTCAGGAGTTTACTAAATATGCCTGTGTAGGAAACTCCCAGCTGATTCACTCAGTAAACCCAAATTGGATCTGAACCTTCTCAGGAAATCCCAGGTTCAATTTGCATTGGTTGGGGGAGTAATTATATACCATGAGCAGAAAACTATGAACAAAAGGTTTCAAGGAAGAAATTACTAATAATTTACTTAGTCATATATGTAGAAGATGCCTTGGACACCTGCAGATTATGTTTTGGGTAGATTTGTAATAAAGTAAATACTCTGTTAGCTCCTCAATAAAATCTTATAACCTACCATTTCTACCATTGGAACAAATATTTTTATAATAGGGTTTTTCTTCAAAGGAAGTTGATTTGAGGTCTTGGTGGATATGCACAAAACTTGGTATAATGGGAATCAGACATAACTGCTTCCCTAGGTGAACAGGTGTCGTGGTTTAACCCGGCTGGCAACTAAGCACCACGCAGCCGCTCGCTCACTCACCCCCCTCCCTCAGTGGGATGGGGGAGAGAATCGGAGAAAAGAAAAAAAGTAAGACCCGTGGGTTGAGATAGAGACAGTTTAATAAGAGAGAAGAATAACAATAATAATAATAATAATAATAGTGGTAAGAAAATATACAGAATATATAAAACAAGTGATGCACAATGCAATTGCTCACCACCCGCTGACCGATGCCCAGCCCGTCCCGAGCAGCAATCACTCCCCCCGGGCCGCGATCACACAGCCCGAGCTGCGACCACTCTGCCCGCGACCGACCGACCGACCTGACCGACCCGACTGACTAACCCCCCCGAGCATGACGTTATATGGTATGGAATAGCTCTTTGGACAGTTTGGGTCCTAGCTGTGCTGCACTCCCAGCTTGTTATGCCCCTGGCCGAGCAGAAGCTCAAAAAGTCCTTGAGCAGTCTGAGCACTACTTGGCAACAACTAAAAACATCAGCGTGTTATCAACATTCTTCTAGCACTAAATCCAAAGCACAGCACTATGCTAGCTTCTGTGAAGAAAATTAACTCTATCCCAGCCGAAACCAGGACAATAGGTTTCTGTTGCATAACCTCAAATACAGGATCCTGTCTGTGCAGGACCCAGGCTGTCCTTAACATTGAGTTAACACTGGTTTTCAGATACAGGACCCATTAAAAACCACTTCAGTTCTACAGTCTGAACTCCATAGGCCATACCGCAGCTCCTCCAAAGCCTAAATAGACTCCCAGATTTGTCTGATGGTAGAAGATCTTGGTTTTAGTTAACTGTCTCAGGGGCAACACAACAGCAAGCAAGGAGTAAGTATGTAACAGAAAAATTCCTTAACTAGCTGCAGAGATTCTTGGGAATATTGAGAGACTTATAAAAAACCCAGTAAAACTGTAACATCCAGGATCCTGGATCTCTGGTGGCCTTCAAGTCTAGTGGAAACGTCCTGTTTGCTTTTCCTTAGTTTGGCTATTAAATTTATTGAAGTTGTCTGCCCTCTTGATTAGGGAATTGCTCCCTGTGCTTGGACATTTTTTCCATTGTGCTGCAGCTGTGGAAATTACCAGCTCTCACTTCCCATCCCCCGTAATTTCTCTGCTGTTGGCTGCTCACTTGGTTGGTAGCTCTAAGAATAGATGAGCAGAAATGTCACTCATTGTTCACCACTGTAGATTGCTCTCTTAGGCCTTCAATCTCTTTTCTTTAATGGCTACAAAATAGGTTCTTTCATACACAAAAGAGATTTTGAAGTGTCTCTTTTATGGTGTTTTACAGGGAAGGTTGTGATACAGTGTTAAGACTCTGGAAATAAAATGGGGTTTATCAGACATGAAGTTAGTGATGTCAACAGGCACTACTCAACCGTCTGCAAGTATAGCACACCATTAACACTGTATGCTTATTGTATGGGGTCAGTGTACATGGATCTCCATGTTCCAAACCAAGCCATGCTTCAGGAATTTATTTTTTTTGGTATGAATGTGATTAATATAAGAAGAAAAAAGAGAAGACAGAAAACCAATTGAGTGTCATTTGCATTGTCTCTAAAGTAGCAAGGCATATCTAGGCAATGTCAGATACTTTTGAACTGTAAGATTATAGTAGGGTGAAGATCATGGTCCAATGCCCCATACAACTTATGCTAAGGTAAAATGGAATAAGCAGAGAAAATATTTTTTAAAAAAAATCCCCATATTATTGGAGCATATTTAGGGTTAATAGGATTGACTGTCAGGTATTCTTTAAGTTACATTCAGAAGTAGAAATTTTGTTTATTCTTTCAGGAAAAAAAGTAGTTGGAATGCATAAGTACTAATGTAAAAGTTCCGTTTTGGGAGCATGTGTCTGTGTAGCAGGCAGACTTTCTTCTTTTGTGCATATTTTACACTAGTCAGAGAGACTGGCATATGACTTAAAGGTGGAACCGATCCCTTTTTACGGAAACTTGGTGGGATGAATCCCATGACTGGAATGTAGCTATTGATGGCTACAGGCTGTTCAGAAGGGACAGGCGAGGAAAGAGGGGCGGAGGCGTTGCCCTTTACATCAAGAAATCGTTACAGTGTGAAGAGCTGGCCCTGAAGAATAGCCACGAGCAGGTCGAAAGCTTATGGATAAGAATCAGAGAGAGAGGCAACAAAGGGAACCTGGTGGTTGGTGTCTACTACAGGCTGCCAGATCAAGAGGAGCTGACTGACGAAGCGTTCTTCCTCCAACTCCGGGAGGCTTCGTGCTTGCAGGCTCTCGTCCTGCTGGGGGACTTCAACCACCCTGACATCTGCTGGAAAACCAACACGGCAAGCTGTAGGCAATCCAGCAGGTTTCTCGAATGCATTGAGGACAACTTCTTAAGCCAGGTAATAGACACCCCTACCCGAGGGGATGCGATACTGGACCTGGTGGTCACCAATGCAAGCGAGCTGGTCGGAAATGTCAAGATCGGAGGCAGCCTGGGCTGCAGTGATCATGCGATGGTAGAGCTCACGCTCCAGAGGGAAGTGGGAAGAACAAAGAGTATAGTCAGGACCCTGAATTTTAGAAAAGCAAAATTCCAGCTCCTCAAGGAGATAGTCAGAAGGACTCCCTGGGAAACGGTCCTCAGGGACAGGGGAACAGAACAGAGCTGGCAGATCTTTAAGGATGTGATCCACAGAGCGCAAGAGCTCTCGATCCCTAGGTGTAAGAAATCGGGCAAAGAAGGGAAGAGACCAGCATGGCTGAGACGAGAGATGCTGGTCAAACTAAGGAGGAAGAGGGAACTGCACAGGCAGTGGAAGCAGGGACAGGCATCCTGGGAAGAGTATAGGGACGCGGTCCGGTTGTGTAGGAATGGGGTCAGGAAGGCCAAGGCTCAGCTGGAACTAAACTTGGCAAGGGATGCAAAGAATAACAAGAAGGGTTTCTACAGGTATATCAGCCGGAAAAGGATGGTTAAAGAAAGCGTACCCCGCTGATGAGCGAGACTGGCAAGCTAGTAATAGCAGATGAGGAGAAGGCTGAGGTACTCAACACCTTTTTTGCCTCAGTCTTCACTGGGAACCTCTCTCCTCACCCCACCCGAGTTGATGGATGGCATGAGGGGGACCGGAAGGACAAAACCCCTCCTGCTGTAGGAGAAGATCAGGTTCGTGACCATCTGAGGAACCTGAACGCACATAAGTCTATGGGACCTGATGAGATGCATCCCAGAGTCCTGAGGGAATTGGCCGATGTAGTCGCCAAGCCACTCTCCATGATATTTGAAAAGTCATGGCAGTCAGGTGAAGTCCCTGGTGACTGGAAGAAGGGAAACATTGTGCCCATTTTCAAAAAGGGTAGAAAGGAAGACCCTGGGAACTACCGACCTGTCAGCCTCACCTCTGTGCCTGGGAAGATCATGGAACAGATCCTCCTAGAAGCTATGCTAAGGCACATGGAGGCCAGGGAGATAATTCGAGATAGCCAGCATGGCTTCACCAAGGGCAAGTCCTGCCTGATGAACCTAGTGACTTTCTATGATGGTGTGACAACAACAGTGGACAAAGGAAAACCAATGGATGTCATCTATCTGGACTTCTGCAAAGCCTTTGACACGGTCCCCCACAACAACCTTCTCTCTAAATTGGAGAGCTATGGATTTGATGGGTGGACTGTTCAGTGGATAAGGAACTGGCTGGATGGCCGCATCCAGAGGGTAGTGGTCAATGGCTCAATGTCCGGATGGAGACTGGTGACGAGTGGTGTCCCTCAGGGGTCCGTACTGGGACCGGTGCTGTTCAATATATTCATCACTGACTTAGTGAGATCGAGTGCACCCTCAGCAAGTTTGCGGACGACACCAAACTGAGTGGTGTAGTTGACACACCAGAAGGACGGGATGTCATCCAGAGACACCTGGACAGGCTGGAGAGGTGGGCCTGTGTGAACCTCATGAGGTTCAACAAGGCCAAGTGCAAGGTCCTGCACCTCAGTCAGGGTAACCCCCAGTATCAGTACAGGCTGGGGGAAGAAAGGATCGAGAGCAGCCCTGCCGAGAGGGACTTGGGGGTACTGGTGGACAAAAAGCTGGACATGAGCCGGCAATGTGCGCTGGCGGCCCAGAAGGCCAACCGTACTCTGGGCTGCATCAGGAGAAGCGTGGCCAGCAGGTCGAGGGAGGTGATTCTGCCCCTCTACTCTGCTCTGGTGAGACCTCACCTAGAGTACTGCATCCAGCTCTGGAGCCCTCAGCACAAGAAGGACATGGAACTGTTGGAGCGGGTCCAGAGGAGGGCTACTAAAATGATCCGAGGGCTGGAGCACCTCTCCTATGAGGACAGGCTGAGAGAGTTGGGCTTGTTCAGCCTGGAGAAGAGAAGGCTGCAGGGAGACCTGATTACAGCCTTTCAGTATCTAAAGGGGGCCTATAGGAAAGATGGGGAAAATCTTTTTAGTAGGGCCAGCTGTGACAGGACAAGGGGTAATGGTTTTAAACTGAAGCAGGGTAGGTTTAGACTGGATATAAGGAGGAAATTCTTTACAACGACGGTGGTGAAACACTGGAACGGGTTGCCCAGAGAGGTGGTGGAGGCCCCATCCCTGGGAACATTCAAGGCCAGGTTGGATGGGGCTCTAGCAACCTGATCTAGTTAGCAGTGTTCCTGCTCACTGCAGGGGGGTTGGACTAGATGACGTCTAGGGGTCCCTTCCAACCCAAAACATTCTATGATTCTATGACTCTATGTTCTGGAAATTGCCATGAAACTGCAAGTTGTTTTTCCTAATGTTTATCTTGCTAGACAATACGATTCTTTTTGCCACCAGAAGTAAAGATTCTTACCATACTGACATTTTAATAAATTATTAGGTTGCTCACATAGGTCTATAAGCAGTCTGGCCTTAGTGGCAGCAGAATAGTTACTGGCAGCAACTTGGCTCTTTTTCACCCTTTGTTGCCTATTTGTTGTCAGTAAAAGTGGAAGGGTGGTTAATCTCTGTTGAATTTCAGGGACGAAAAGTGCTACTTCACATGTAAACCATAGTATGATTTATGTGGGTGTTATTACTGTGAATGTTTTGAAATCTGCATAAGGGATAGTTAAATATCAATATCCAGGTATTCAAGTGGTTTCTTTAGGTTCGCTAAGGTGTATATCCATGCTTACTCCCAGAGTAAGAGGTAAAGAGAGAAAACTTTTAAATTTGAATGAAGTATAGCTGCGATAACAGCAAAGCCTGTTCTTCCCTTGTGCTAACCATGTTCCTTCAAGTCTGCTCAAGTATGTAATTTCAGCCAGTTAAGACATGAGGAGTGACTTCCTGAAATGAGCACTCAGCAAAGCTCCTTTTAAAATTAATCAGTTCTGATTCATCCAAGTTTCTTACGAATACTGAGATCTGAATTGTATTCTTGCTTAGATTACTATCAAGAAAACATGCACTCAGGTGGCCATCCCCTCTGAGACTTCGTTGCTGGATAGTTTGTTTGATGCTGCTTGACATGGCGCAGATACATTGGTTGAACACTTCCTAGGGGTGCTGCTTTAGTGGTGTGTCTCCACCATGGTGGCTCCCCGAGATCCCTGTTGGCAAGTTTGCTATGTACTATTACAACATCAGCTCTTTAGAGGCCATGTCAGATTTGACTTGCCTCTTCATGGTCAAATATGATTAGTCTTTTTCACAGATCTGTCATGGAAAAATAAATGCTTAAATGAGAGCATTTTGCTTTATGGGTTGAAAGAGCCTAAATTTCTATGTCAAGCCTGGCATATGCTGCTTTGTAGGGTGTCATAAAGCCTGTAGGCTGGGACACAAGACTACATTCAGTCTTTGGCCCTACAGCCATCCATTAATCACTATTTCCAGTTATGAAACAACATGGTCATACTTACTTTACCAGTATGGATTAACTCTGAGCAGTTCCTTGAAATGCCCCTAATGTGCATGCACCGGTGTCCTCGCCCTTTAAGCTGACCCAGCTCTGGAGTACATAATGTATTTGCAAGAAGAGAGATCAGCATCAGTGGTGCTGCAGCAGAATGGACACCAGTGAGTCTGCAAGTCTCCTCCATGGTGGTCTTTCATGTTTAAGCTCCAGCCTGGCTATTGCCTCAGTTCTCCTTACTGCTCCTCATCTGTTCTGTACCTCTTTAGGTGGTGGACAGGGTGGTAAAGGGCAATGGGATGTTTAATTCCCCACTTTGCCTTAAATGAAATGAAGAATCCTGCCTCAGGCTTTTCCTGCAAACCTGGCAGGTTGCTATGGATTAAGCTACTTAATCAATCCAGGCAAACCATTCCATGCTGCTTCATAGTAGTCAATACTTCCAGTCACTTGCCATTTCAGCAGCTTAGAGACTAATGATCCTTCATTCTGCAGACAGTGATGTGCCAGAAAGCAAAAGTTGCTAAATAGCTTCTGTAGATGAAGCTATAAAATCTTGTTGCCTTCATCCTTTCCCACCATCATAAGCTGGTAGCATAGCAACTGATGAAGCTGCTTGAACTTCAGTTGACCTGAAATTACATGTTTCACAGTTTGTGTGTTTATTCCCGCCTTTCTACTTTTTCTGGTGCTTGTTGAGTTTACATTTCGAGTCCCTATGGGAGATTAGCAGCTTGTTCATGCAGAAAGCTGAAATAGATTTAATAACACATGATACATGAGCTTAAATAGTCCATGGAGTTAGAAACACGAGAGAGACCTAAAGCTGGCCCTGATTACTGACTGGTACAGAGGACCTTCTTTTTGATAGGATGTGGATGCAGTTTTCTATATCTTTGTACAGACTTGGTGGAGCCATAAGAAAGAAGAGCATCCCATAGGCTGATGTTTCAAATTGTAGTGTTACGGAATTGGCTCTTCAGGGAAGCGCTGTAGAGTTGTAAATATGCACAGGTTATAGTAACCCTGGGGTTTTTCACATGGGGCAAAGAGAGAACTCAGACACAGGTTCAGAAGTGACCTGCAACTTGAATGACTGTCAGTGCATGCACAGTTACATCAGTTTCCAGTGGAAAAATGTTTTCACCAGAGTTTCAGGAAAGCTCCAGTATTTTCATCTTGCTTGTCGAAGGAGAGCTGATGCTCGGTTCTCATACTTTGTGGTACTTTTGTAATTATGGCATTCAGATATGTGTCTTCTGTTAAAACCTGCCTTGGTTTTCTTCATAGGTTTTCTTCATCTCAAGACTAATATGAAATGCTAGTCCATGCATACCTGATGTGTCTGTCATCAAGGACAAGCTCTAAGAAATGAGGGAAGTAGAAAAAATTAAAAATTACTGATTGTTGTGTGAGGAAAATATATGAAGTATAAGTTTGGAGAACAGGACTTGGTTCAAGCGTGCTGCACAGATTCCTGGAGGAGCAAAATGGAGCAGTTAGAGCCCAATTAGAGAAAGTCACGGTCTTTTTATTTTTACTGGATTTTGGTCAAATGAATACTGAACCTTTTTTCTGCGTGTGACACAATCTCAACAGATGGGGCTAAGACACTCCAGCCTCAGAACAGCCTTAGTAAGAGAATGAAATTCTTTCTTTGACAAGCATTTTAAGTATTGAATTATTAAATCAAAGGGCATCTCTGTCACCAGTGCATGCTCTGGCTGCATGTATAAACAGAAAGTGAGTTGTGCTCATCTTTTCCAGGGAAAAGCATAATCATTTATCTTCATGTGATGGTTTTAGGCTGCAGCATGTGAGTTCTGCTGCCCCGAATAAGGGCATTTGGAGAGCACTCAAAGAGTGTACAGGTGCTCGTTACTTGCCAAGCAGTTCTTTGCACAGCTTGCTTTGTGGCTTTCCCCTTAATAGATTAACTGGTCTGATACCTCGCTTTATTCACACTGGAGGCCAGGCATTGAGAAAATACGAGTACGGAGGTAAAATGCATCTCACCTAAATTTTAATACAAGTCAAAAGAGGGAGGGATCAGGGAGCTGTTAATTTATTCTGTCTTAGATGTGTACCTGAAGATCAGTTGTACATTCTCAGAAATTGTCCATTTCTCTCCTTTGACTATAAAGGGAGTGTGAGATCCGTAATACAGATTTGAACGTACCAAAGCTACATAGTAAAAGTGTATTTTTAATCAGCTCGTGGATGCCTAACTTCTTAATGCACAAAAGTCTCTGTGCTGGTTCTCTCTCTCTTTCATGGTTCATGAAAGATCTCTGTAAACAGAATGACGTTCCATAACAATGTCATTCGGTAAGCAACAAGAAGCTTACTACTAGGACATTTGTGATGCCATTTTGTAGCTATTTTGCAGTTGAAAAACGCAATGAATTATATGCACTTCAAAAATGAGAGTTAATTGTCCATGATTCCCAACCCTGGGGAGCTTGGAGATTACCTAGAGAGACTGTGGGTGCGCTGTACAGGGCAGCACTCTTATCCGTGTGAAGAAGAGTTGCCTTCCAGCACTCCCAGTGCACAGGATTTACGAACATGCAGTACTGGAGATTCCTGCGTATCAATACTGAGCCATTAGGGAGCCATGGGAGAGTCTATAGTCAACTTTTTTTCCTCTTTTACAGTACAAATGATGACTCAAAGAGAAGCATTCAGCTCTAATCTATGTGAGTTCTTGTAATAAGCTTTACAATTAGAGCCGAGTCTTCCATCTAATTCACTTAATTTACGCTGGGAAATGAGATACTGTTCAACTAATCCAATGCTATTTTCTTCTTTATTAAAGAATGCAAGCGTCTTCTGAGGCTCTTGTGGGATTCAGGCTAAGCTTCTGAGACACAAATAGTGTGAAATGCTAATGAAATACTATGCTACTGTAATTCCCACTTGGTATCTGTTGCCCCTCTCCTTTAACCTATAACACAATTAGAAGAGTTGGTAGGAGGCAATGGGCCTGTACCACCTCTTTCTGGTCTCAGGGCGACTTTGTATATTTTTGTTTAATAAGATGACAATAGTTCAGATGAACTTTCTTCAACCAGGGTTTGTTCCAGCTGTCTTGCATGCAAGATGCTTCACTGCTTTTGGGAAATGGTTAAGAGGTTTTCTACTGCTTTATAGTAACTCCTGTAAGCGTTACTGTGTTCTTCTCTTTAAACCTAGGCAGCTCAGTTGCTTAATTTAGAACATATGTGTTCAAATCACCAAGGACCATTTCCACTGCTTCTTAAGGGGAAAATACATAGAGAATACGTATGCTTCATTTTCATCAGGCTGCAGCAAGTTCTCCCTTCATAGATGAAGTACTACACCTACACTGTTGTGAGATGTAAAGGGACTGTCATCTGTAGTCTTTGAATTTTGGGGGTTGGGGAATGTTAGACGATGAGCATCCTGCCAATGTCGCGTCTCTTGCTCTGTTTGCTTTCTTTGGTGATATCGATTGCCGTCCCCTGAGATCTGCTCATATCTTGGTTTTCATTGCTGTTGTGCTGATTCTTTGGCCACTTTCACATCTTTCTGGATCATTTTTATTTTCTCCCTCACTTCTTATACAAGAAACATATGGCGAGTCCCTTGTAAACAGAAGCATTAGCTCTTAAGGGAACAGCAAAAAGAAAAAAGTGCAAGACATGCTGTGGCAAATGAGTATTCTGTATCATAGAGTACCAAAGTTATTTATCACTGTGTTAGTAAATTCTATGTTGGGAGGAAGTATCAGATGGAGAGTACCGACATTAAATTTGCTAATCCATAGAACAATGTAGCAATGTCTAAATGCAGCCCCCCACTTACTTGCTCTAATGTCCTAGGTCTTTAGCTAAATAACCAAAATGCCACAAGTTAAAAGGGTAAAATTCCATTTTTGCCTGTCAGTCTTTGATTGCTAAGCACATAAGCATCCTATGGCTGATGGTTTGTGAGGATGAATGCAGTGTTGATCTCAACAGGGGCAAGAAGAGACCTGCATATCTACAGGGCTGCATCACATAGCATGGGAATGCTCACAGAGGATAAGAGGTTAAATTTTGCCATGTAAAGGTGCTGTTTGCCTTCTGGGACTGCTCTGTTTCATAATGGGATGCAAAACCAACAGTAAAGGCTTTTGCATCTATAAAATATATAAATCTGTGAAACCATTGCCCCTTGTTCTATAGACTGTAGAAATCCCAAATCTTCCGCATCTTTCACTTTCCTGGATTTTGGCTTTAATTAAATATTCAAAATTGTTGATTTCAGAATGGTTGTGGGCACTTGCCTTTGGGAGTAGACAGACTATATTGCTTGCTGGTGCAATCTACTTATCCAGGTGAATTAATGAATCACCTCATTAATGCCACTGGCACACTCTTCCAACATGGTTGACATGTGCCACTGCTGTCAGCCTGTTACTTTACTGTGAGACAGATCTAAATGTCTCTCTTTTAGATAAAAAACTATTAGTACAGTGTCAGCACAGTGAAATAGTGTAAATATTGTAACCTTCCATTTCTTTGTGCAATAAATGGAACTGGAAGATCGGACAGTTGCTGGAAAACAAAATTCAACTGCTGCATTTATCACAGTAGTAGGAAGTGTGCTAATAAGTTATGCCAATATAAATGCTGTCATTCAGAGCTCAGACTACTTATTGCTGCATTGTAAAACTAGAAAGGTTACTCATGGATGCTGCTCAGACAGTCAAGTGAATCTTTAATAGCCAGAAATAAAGAGCACAAAACAGTTGTGCAAAGGCGACAAATTCTGCCTAAAGGATAGAGGGGCAAAAAATCAGAACAAAGGCATTTTAACGTGATTCCATTTTTTCTTAAAACAGTTGGGTTTGCCTTCTTAAATGCAAATTTAAGAGCCTATGTTCTCAATAGGTTTAAAATTGTAACAGTCTACAGCTATTGTGGAGAACACTATACAAATATGTTTTGTTCTGTATTTTTTGCTTAAAAAAGTTCTGAGAAACTTGAAATTTGGTTTCCTTGCCTTCCAGTCACATCCTTATCAGCACAGTCATCAGCTGCTCATTTAGGACGCTGTGAGAAAAGCTTACAATTCCTATTAGTAGGGGAATAAGCAGTATCGTGTTTGAAAACACAGATCCTGCTTGTCAGGAAAATTTCTTTTGATAGCAGCTCCCATCCCCACCTCTTGAACTCCCAAAGAATAAAAAACACGGGGTCTCTTCTGATCTTATTTTTAGAACCTGTGCTCTATGTTGTATACATGTGAGAAAACAAAACGGGACACTCTGTGTGCACATTGCAACTGTCTTCTGCTGCTCCAGAGGCCTGGCTGTACACAGGGCACCACAGCTGATGTTTTGGAAGGACTTACAGGGTCATCAAGCAGCATGAATGGTACAGACTGGGTGGTCCAGCCAGATACAAACCTGCTTTCCTTCTGTATTTAACAGGCATGTCAGCCTTTTCTGGGCCCTTTCTGGTTTTGTTTTCTGGTTTTCATCAGTCCTAAGTTGAGAGCTTATTTCGGTGCTTGAGGGAGTCATGTTAGGGATTTCATGTGTTGGCATGATTATTCAGTAACATACTAAAGGTACAGGTTAACACTTCAGAAACAGAATCATTGAACTTTGCGATATACAAGTGTTTTGTAGCGTTAGGGGTTCTTTTTGTCTAAAACCATCCGTAGGCCAACAAATGCAAATGAGAGCTTGTGGTCTTCTTCATTGTGTGTTTTATCAGATGATCTTATTATGAACAAGGAAGGAATTTTTTAAAAAACATTAAAGCTTTATTCATATAAAATCCATAGCTTAAGAGGCTTATTCAGCTATTTTAAGATTACATTTTTTATAAATCCTTTTTTTTATGGATTATTTAACAGGGGACAGTGAAAATGGCTGATGGGGATTGATTTCTCTCTCATGTTTCAGTCTTCCCAGTTGCATTTGAAGGATGCATGGAGTCCATTTTTCTTCCATCGTCTAACAATTGCTTAGAATTGCCATGCTTAGAAAATCACATAAATATTATAGTAGTGGAGTAAAAACTCAGGAGCAGTTGCCAAAGAGTAAAACACATGTGTTTTCCACAAGAGTTGGAAAGTATGGTACTCACAGCACCAAGCCTGTCAGAGCTCAATGACTGTCTGGATGATGCTCCTAGTCCTACGGTTTAGTTTTAGGTAGTCCTCTGAGGAGCAGGGAGTTGGACTCGATGGTCCTTATGGGTCCCTTCTGACTTGAGATATTCTATGATTCTCTGGTCTTTTTTGATCCATCATGTTAGTTTTGTTTTCTCACACTCTTTGCGCTACTAAACTTTCTGTTGTTTTAAAGCCCTAACAGTGTTCAGCCTTCTCAGCTGTAGACCACAGCTGTATTTCCTCTTCTAATGGGAAGAGAAAGGCACACCCCAGATTCCCTTCATGTCTGCAACAACTGGACCTGCTTTGCTCATACAATAAAATCTCCTTGTGTTCAGTAACTCCCTTTCTGAGCTTGTACTACACAGGTCTTTTGTTTCCTTGAAAGAGAGAGCACCTGGGAACCATATTTTTCTGTGTCCTCCCGGAGTCTGGGATTCAGGGTAGATATTGTTCCAACTGTAGCAATCCAGTTCCTGATGTCCTCATTCCTGGGGTGCCTGTGCCTTTCTCCTCTGCATCTGGAGTAGGAGGGAGAATGGCTGAAAGGCAGCAACAGGCTAGACAAAGCTTGCAATATAAAATACTGTCTGGATCACGTGGGGCTTAAAATATGGTTGACACAATTACAAGCGTACAAGGCCAATCTGTCACCATGTTTATTTAATCAAGATCACATAGAGATTTTAATTAAAATAGTGAGCTCCTAACATCAGGCTGGTCATCTGTAACTGACAAGTGTGTTTAGTTACAAAGGCAAAAAAAAAGTCCTTATTTATGCACTAGCTTTGCTAAATACCATATGGGTAGCTTGTTTAGATCACTTGCAGTAATTTGGCCCAGAGTGATATTAAAAAAATTGCTTCTTGTCCAGTTGGTGCCAGTAGGAAAGAGCCCATTATTTTCAATGAGGTGGGTTTGAGCCTTGAATAACTACAACACTGGCTGCTTATCTTAGTTTCTTAAATTTGGAAAATGGGATCAACAGTTTAAACTCCTAATTTTCTAATATTCTGTGGCACCTGTTTTTCAAACGGTACTTAGGGGGAAAAAAAAGGAAAACCATCATCTTTTTTGGGTGGATAGGGAGGTTTAGATTTGGCCTAAAATAGTGAAAGAAGATGGTAATGCTGGGTGTCATCTTAATGTAAATCAGTTAGGCAATAGCTGTTTCTAAACTTGCTAGATGAGACTTTCATGTCTATTTAGCAGGACAAATTGCTTTATTAATTAAGCTCAGTTCCATAAATCTCTTCTAACTTGCAATCAAATCCCAGCGTAACCTGGATCTTGTTGCTATTGAAGTCTACAGCCCAGGAGAATGGAGTTTAATATTCCATTTGTCCTGTGTTCAGCTATGATGTGACTTGTTAGATGTCATTTTTGCATTGGGAATAAAAATCAGTAAGTCTATCTTTTAATTGTCTTGCACCAAGAAACAAGTAATAAATGGTTTGTGATTTATAATAATTTGTTTTTTAATGAAAATGTATCTACATGTATTTCTTGAAAAAAATTTCTTGGAGAAATAACCTTACTAAGTCAAACATAACAATCTTCAAAAAGATTCTGGCAGGACTTAGTGGGGGAAATGGTGCAAAACAAAAGCAGAAACAAACATTCCACAAAAACCTTAGCTTGTGACACTAGTTTTTGTTCATGTTGGATACCTGCTACAATTACAATTCAGATTGGGTTTTTTTCAGAGGTACAATGCACAACTACTGCAGTCAATCTCAAGGAGATAGCGTGGCTCATTAGCCACAGGAAAGGAAATTAAGTAACATTTCAGTTGATCATTTTGTATAATAATCGTTTATGTGCATTTGTTTCCCTTCACTGAGCAGATGTTAACCTGCAAGACTTCTCCAGGGGCAAAGTCCCATCTTCCTCCCATCATATGGTGCTCAAGCTCTTCTCTTCCATATTTCTGTGGGTCCTGTATTCTTCCAGTTCTCTGGGTTCTTTGAGGAATCACCTTTAAGAGGGGTTTATAATAACTCCCACAGAACTCTAAAATTACTGTCATGCTGTAACATTTATAGGTTTCTTTTTCTGAAATAGAGATGTCCTTTTTGTCACCTTATTTTCACAAGAGAGTAGAGTTTGTGTCCTCTGGGCTGAGGACAAACCACGTTAGAGTGTGACAGGGAAAGCTACATGAGATTAAAGAAATTGCTCATAATCTTGCACAGTTCAGCTTAGGTTTTCAAACAACAAGGCATATGCTATTCATGCAGCTTCCAATATGCAAGTGTTATTTATACACTGACAGAGGGGGAAAAAAACTAAAAATCAGGCAGGCAGCCAGAGCCCTGTAGATTTTTTTTGTAGCTTTCATCAAAGGGTGCTGCTGAGATGCCTTTTATTGGCTTGCTTTTCTTTTTATTGCAGGTGGTATTCAGTGGCCGGGTTCCTGCCTCCTCATGATGCTTTTCAGACATCTAGGCACTCTTAAAGTCTCATGCAGCCTTTGTCTGAGTACCTTTGCTCATGAAGTTAAGCAAACTTTGCAATCAAACGTGACAGGAGGTGTTGATTCACTGGTGCCTTGAAGTTTTTCTTAGTTCTGAGCTACCAAGAGCCCCAGTTAGAGTCAGTTCTAGCAGCATCGTGACTACTGATATCATTGACCGTGGGAAGATCCCTAGTGTTTAAATTTGCTAGTATTTTCTCAGACACACAGCCAGTGCTTTGATTAAAAAATATATCCTATTTTTAACCTTTATTTTTGTTAAGCACTACACTTTGGCTGAACCACAATACCGCGATCAATGATCGTGATATTCTGCCACATAGGGTCACAGGGCAGAGGAAGAGATGTTGTACTGGAGCCTTTTTATACATGGTATATGCTAAGTGCACTCAGTCTTCTTTATTGAAGACTTCTTTCCGCCCTCACCCTCCAATATCATATTGACTGCTATTGTTCATATGCTTAAAGAAGGGGATAAGTATAAACTTTCTGATCTTTTAAAAATGTGATTTGGATTTAATTTAAACAGAAGTTTCTTTGTGGTTACTGTATTTTTGCAGGTGTTTCTGAGTTGGTAATACTACCCCCAGTGTAAGTGGGCTGAATTCTTAGTGCAAATAAAAGAAGCCAAATTCTTTTCAGATTAAATTCTTATGAAAGCTTTGGTAAATGAAAGAAGAAACTGTGCCTGTGTTACAAAAGATTTTGGGACACCCTTGCTTATACAGATATATAGTGGAAATTTGGTCCTTTTGACAAAATTGTCTCAGGCCTCTCATGATTTCTTTTTGTCTACAGAACCCCCAACTCCTATTGCCCCTCCTGAGCTGCTGGCTGTCGGAGCCACGTACCTGTGGATCAAACCCAACGCCAACTCCATCATTGGAGATGGGCCCATCATATTGAAAGAGGTGGAGTATCGGACAACCACTGGGAATTGGGCTGAAACGCACATTGTAGACTCTCCTAATTACAAACTCTGGCACTTGGATCCCGATGTGGAGTATGAGATCAGAGTGCTGCTCACTCGCCCTGGAGAAGGAGGCACAGGACCCCCTGGACCACCACTCACAACAAGAACAAAATGTGCAGGTAGGGGTTTCTACTGCTTTACAATAAATACAGCACAGATATTTTGGTTTGCTTACTAACAAATCAACAAATGGTCCTCCACACATCCTTATTGTGGATGTGCTTCATCAGTAATCTGAAATGACATTTTCAATTTTGATATATCCTGGAATATTTTACTTTTTATTCCATAGGCAAGTGTTTAAGAAGCTGTTGTTTTTATGCATGTAGTGTATTTGCCAAACTTTCTGCTACAGTGTATGGCTGCTATCTGTTGAAACGGCCAAACACATGAGAGTTTCCCAACCAATTCTCCAGTAGGCAAACTGTTCTCAACACTAGTCTATTATAAAATTTTCACCCTGTAAGTTTGTAACAATGTATTTGTTGTTCCTGGGCAATGGTTCAGCACTGGTTATTAACAAATTGGAAGTTCTATGAATTTATCAGTGCAGTGTGGTGAAGCAGTAAGCATTTAGTTTTTAAGATACATTTTTGTATTCCATTTGATGGAACTTATTCTTCTCCTCACTTCTGATAATGAAACCTATCTGAACATTGTGCAGCATCTTCCCTTTGTCTTTCATGTTGGAACAGATCAATTTTGATCCAGGGACAGGAAAAGTCTGTCTTCTTTCTAAGACATATTGGCCTTTCCAGAGAAAACTAAAGGACTGTGTTCCTCGTGTTTCAGATATATTGGCTATTCATCCTGTTTTCATACATTAATCATTAGCCATTAAAGGAAATCAAGCTCTGTGCCTTGCAAGGGGATGAACAAAGCAGTTTTCTACCTAGCAAGTTTTTTTACTACACAACTGTCTTCTCAAGGTTTTCATTTTTGTAATTTTTGCAAGGTCCTTTCTGTGGTGTGAACAAAGGACAGAGACTAAAAGGCTTCTACAACCTGCCTTCCCTCCCCACAATTTAGTGGTTTACAGCAAGTGGATTTAAGTAGTGGAGAGCTTATGCAAAAGCATTCTTGTTTTCTAGTTGTTCTTTCTCACCGAATAGCAAGTGTGCAGAATGTATCAAGAACAGCCAGATGCCATCCTGGGATGGGATTAAGCCGTGTTAGTGTTCCTCACCCACTGTCACAGTATATGAGCATCCGCAGCAGCATCCTCTTCCTCTACCAACAGCAGAAGCCTGGCAGATTGATTGTGTTGTGGGGCGGGAGGGGGCACATCCTTACTGCCTTTCCTTCTTTATACAGGTTATAAAGCAGTGAACATTTAGTGCCTTTTTGAGAAGAATAGGTTGGGAAAAAAATAAATCTGAGCACGAGGATCTGGCATGTAGGTGTTTGCTATATTCAGCACCTGTCCATTGGTAGAAGATAGGTGTTTGGAGGCTTTTCTGCAACTAGGTGGAAAGCATGAAGTGACATGGATGGTGTCCTGGTCTATCTGGGAAATTAGCACATGCTCTGCTGCTCATCTTCTGGCTGTCTTCTCCTTCACTAGTGTGGTCAGATTCTCTAACCTTCAGCAGAAATAACTGCAGGCCTGGCCCATGCTGAAATTTGGTCTGTAGTTCAGGCATTGTGACTTTGCAGGCACACACTCTGCAGCAGCCAAATTTGCAAACGTTTCTGTATTACCTGTAAAGAATTCTTGGTTTAGTTTAGTTCAGGAGTAAAAAGAAAAGGATGTTGGCTTTGTGCTTAATGATATCTTGTACTGGATCCCAAATTGCTGAGTTTCCTTACTCAGCTTAGGTATTGCCTAACATCATAAAGGACGATGTAGATAATTCATTCAAATTGGCTAAGCGGTGCCACTCACTATTTTCCACCCTAATTTACTAATGAAAATCTAACTGGAAAAGGTAATTCTACTAGCGTTAGTTGTCATACAGAGCTTGTTGAGATTGATGGTGATGGCATTTATGTTTTGTTTAGAGCATTGGGTGGGAGAAATTGTAATGATTTTGATCTAAGCATGGACTTGAAGGAAGGGAGAGACTTACCCAATATCTAACTTTCACAAAATGCCAACTGAAATGATAGACAAGAAAATGCAACTCATTATTCCAATTTCCATATGTTGTGGAACTCTTTCAAAATACCCTGTTTCAAGGATAAATACACAAAACTTCCACGGTTCCATTTAAAAAATGTGCTGAACCAAGAAAACAGCACTACTTGCTTGATTTTTCTGAGTACATAATGAATGACATGAATGAAAATTGAGGGTTTTTTTAAATAGTTGAGGGATGAGTGATGCTACTTTTTTCAAGTGATTTTTTTTGGTTCTTTTCTTTGTCATTACTTTTTCTTAGCAAGAGGGAAGTACCAAACTCCCACACGTTCGTATGCAATCAGTAGATGACTGGAGTAGTCCTCTTCTACTGCACTGTTTAGTGTTGGTACTGTGTTTATTAGGCCCACTAATAAAGATAACAAAATTGACTGCAGAAGTAATAGTCGGGAATATCATCTATACTGGAGAAGAACTTAATTATTTAAATTGCAAGAAATCAGTGTAACCATAAACAGAAGGTGTCTGCAACCTTCCAACAGTGAGAAGTCAATGTCCCTTTAACCAAATAATCTCCTTGGTGTCTGTTCACATGAACATTGTATACTTGTGTGCTAGGGAGTCTGAGTAACTACCGTCATAGCCTTCAGTTTAGGCACACCTTGCAAGGAGATTCCTATTTTTTATTTTCATCTCTAAATTAGAACAGGATTTGGGAAGGACCGTGCTTTTCTTCCACTTCAAATCAAGCGGCAGAAGCTCATTTACAAAATTGCGGTTGTCTGCTGTGAGTTTCTTGACTGCCAGCCTGAGCAAAAGCATGACCAGAGTGGCTCAGTGTGAGCTCAGAAAGTCATTACACCATGACGCAACTCTTATCAAAATCATTCATGATTTTCAGATTTTTGGTCAGAGTGAATGGAAGTTGTTTACATGGACTTTAAAAAGTTTTTCATTATATGAACCCCATAAAAACTAATTATGAAAGGTCTTGCTTTAAATGAGCACAAAGAAGTTTTATTAAACTGGATAATATCTTATCTAAATTTCTATAAACAGTATGTGCCCAGGCATCCATTATCCCACTGGTGATGTGTTTGGTTTTCTACAGGACAGCATTACAAGACTTCATTTATATTTGATCTTTAGAAATGATACTGAAAATTAAGTTCCAGCTTGCTTCCTTCCCGGAAAAGCCAACTGCCAGAAAACATGGCAAACCCTGCCTTTGTAAATGAATGAATGATATTTTTTTTTGTTATTGTTGTGGCTTCTGTGTTTGGGGTTTTTTTTCATAGACTGTGACAGGTTGTGACTTGGGGCAGGAAAAGATTAAATGACCTTGAGGCATAAGACTGTAAACTGTCAATCTGAGAGAAGAGTTGCTCAGCAGGGAATGGGGAAAAGAGAAAGACTGCTTAAGGTTAAAACCAGACACAGGGTTGAGGGGTGGTTAAAGGAAAAGAAAATATAAAATATTACTTTTTACCCCCAAAAGAGGTAAAGACAACAGCATCAGAGTAGTATGTTTGAACACATTTCCCAGTAGTGCCAGTAGTAGTTCAGCACTGGTCTTTTGGGGTTTTTTTAGCCATCCTCAGTAGTTAAACAGAGCTCTTTAATATCCTTGTTTCATGGGCTTCATTCAAGAGTGTGCTTTGGAAAGCTGTTTTGGAAGCTTGAGGCTTGTTTTCTTCTCTGTGCTTATTTACTATTCCCCTGCTTTTTATCTTTCTCCATTTGCCAGAGAAAGGAATAGAGGGAAATCCTTTTTTTCTCTGGTGGATGGGAAAGAGAAGGGAAGATCTTGCAAGAGGTCACTAGTGTTTGTGTGTGAAATCTCATCTGAAAATTGTTTGCCTTCTAGTGGGATGAACTTGCATGAAAAGCAAAGCCAAAGAGTAGCATTTAAATGAATGTTAATAAAAGGACAGAGAAGACTTTCTTTAAAAAGAATATTTAGACCTGGTTAAAATACTATCTGAAAAAGCTGTCTTGAATATTAGCTTCTCTGCCTGTGAGAACTGGTGACTCGTAAGATGAGGAGGGTTCTGCGACCTTGAGGCTTGAAAGCAGGAAGCTTTCCAGTCTGACAGAAGAGTTGCTTGGTAAGGAATGGGAGGGGAGAAAAAGTCCTGAGAAACCCCATAATGTCTCCTCCCCCCTTTCCCTGCCTCCCCCTCTCCCCCGCCACCCAAAAAAAAAAAAAAAAAAAAAAGTGTGGCAATGCTTCTTCATAGAACAAGCTTATGGTAATAGGATGTTTGTCCTCATATGAAAAAATTCACAGATCACATGCAACCCACCTCTTAAGTTAAGCTGCTAGAGACTGGGTGATTCAGCAGGACGATGTGATCCATCTCCTGGAGAAAGGAGCAGTTGCCAAGATCAATACTCAATTTTTGTTCTTGGCCTAGGGAAATAAAAGTTAGTCTTGAGCGATGTGGCTGAATTCAATACTCCTTTTAAAAATAGTCAGGATAAAGTAGCTGGTATAAATGCAAATAATCTGTACATTCAGAGTTTGGTATGGTATTGCAAAGTAGTTGGAAAACCTTTTCCTTTAGTTGTTATTCAAAGGTGCTTTGTTGCCGTGAAATCTTGCAAAGTTTAGAAGTAGTAAGCTTTTTGTGGTTTTAAGACTACATATTCATATTTTATAGAAATGTTTTTGTCTGTTGTTCTGTTAACAAATGTTAGAAAAAGGAGGTAGCTGTTATGAAATGCACAAATTGAACAACCAGAAGGTTACTTTGTTGTGTGCTGAGTTAGTATGAGTTACAGCAATGGGTTCAAAAACATTTCTTTCTGATTTAATTTTAAGGTGATAGCTCCTGTTGAATAGAAAACATTCACATGTTAATGTTGAAAAATAAGATTCAGGGTTTCTATACTGCTGCCTTCATTTTTTTCAAGCTTACCAAATTAAAAAAACCTAAAAAAAATCTGATATATAAGTCAAAGCACTACACAAATTGCATATTAATTGATTTGAAAGAGAATTCTGTACAACTGACATGTAGGTATTATTAGAATCACTGTTTCACAGACTAATTTAACTGGGAGTTACTCTAAGCCTCGTCCTGAAACATACACTCATTTCCCTATTCATATTAGTTAAATTTTAACTCTTAGGTCCATTGTCTTCTATAACTTTAAGTGTAGACAACTGGGAAAATAGATGCTTATTTAGCAGGATTGCCTACTTTTGAAAAACACCTCCTGTAGAGTATTAGCAGTGAAGGAAAACCTTACCTGGGTTTCTTGTTTTCTGTGCTGGTAAATGCTGTGAGGGACATTCTTTTCTCTGCTATAGTGACAGAAGCCTCCGCAGCACGTGTTCCACTTGTGTTCAGTTTTGCTCTCTTGCTAGATTTCCTGAAACAAAGGCTTGTGTAGCACGGTGAAATGCACTTGTTCTTCTTTTGATAGCGCCTATTCCCAAGAGCCACGGAGCGCTGCAGGTGAGCTGCAGAGAATGGCAGAGTCTTGTGTTGAGTTTTGGTATGTGGATCCCAAAAAGCCTGTGGGACTGGTACCCATACTAGTGTCTTTTTCTGCTTAGCTCGATGATTGAAACTCTGTTTTCATTCCACCTCAATAGCCTTTGACATGTCAGCTAGACAGGTAAGAGTAGAGTTACAAAAAGATGATACTCCTTCTTTTTGACCCTTGATTCCCAATGTGTTCTTGGAAACAGCCTCATAGCATTGTGGAACGATAGGGGCTTCATCTGTATCGCACCCTAACAGCTTAAGTCCCTTTGCATATCAGGTGATGATTTTCCCTGCCAAGTTGATTAGATAGATAATAAATGTATCTTGATTTCCGCTTTATACTTTCCCCTGCCTCACTTAATTTTTGAGCGAGTAGAAAAAAAGCATCTACCCTTTAAATAACAGCTGAAAGAAAAGGTGAAGTATTTATTGATGATATGCATTTTGTGTCAGTGGTATGCTTTTTTGTCTCTCTTTGTCAGGTCTCAGCTTCTGTTTAGCCCATAATGTGTACCATCAGACCTCTTGGACAATATAGACAAAGCTTCAGTTGAAACTACAGAGCTCTGTAGGAAGCAAGTGTATTTCTGGTTTCTCTTCAAGTTGCAGAGGTGCGGTTGGTTGCATGTATAGGGGTGTTCCAGGTAAAAGATATCGCTTTGAGGAATTATCGATATCAAGTTATGGATGTATTGACTGTAGAAATGTGGTCAACCTGGAAAGATACCTTTCAAAGAACAGAGGATAGATTAGATACTGGAAAAGAACTGAAAAAAGAAGGAGCTATATTGTCTGGGATATAACAACAGTGATAACCTATATGGAACAGAAGGAATTTGGGAGGAGAAAGGGAGGTAATTAAATGGTGAAAGGGGAAGAAGCATGTTTTGTTGCACTGTGGGTGAGGGACTGAATATAGGAAATCCTGAAAAGCCATATTGTTGGAGCTGACAAGACACATGGTTTGGCGTGAGGCTGCAGTCCATCCACTTCAGGCACTAAATTTGGTGTGTTGGAAAGCAGCAATGTGCAGAGGAGAGGCTGGGATTTACTGCTGGAGCACATCAGTATGCCATAAATCTGAACATATGTTTCTAGCAGTGACCAATGCCTGAAAATTCCTGAGTCAAGCAAAGCATGTCCCCTATTGCCTTTAACCATGGTACAGATGGTGAGGAATTTTCTTTATCCTGATCCCTGCAGAAGATCAGCTTTTTGTCCTGAGGCATGTGGATTGATTACCCTTATCTTAGTCTGCATAAATACAGTTATGAATATAAAGGCAGTCATAATAGTGCTTTGGTCTGGATTTTTTTCCAGAGGGATTTTGCTCGTGATGGATTTAAATTCTAGGGATTTATTTTTTTATCTGCAAAGGCAGTCTATTATCCAGAAATATTTTTTTATTTTTATTTATTAGGAAGAAATCTAGTTACTCATTTCCACATCACACTGTTTCTGCTTGGTGGTGTTGCTGTTTAATTTAAAGGCTTTCTATAATGTGGTTTGAATATAGCATTATTTTCTGAGTGGACAGCTTGGTCAGTAAGATGACAACTTTCATAAAGGCATTAGGCTTTCATGCCACCAAGAATAGTTCACTTGAATAATGGGACCTCATGACTTTTTACAAAAAAATTGAACCTGCCTAGCACTTCATCCCAGCTGAACTTAGGACACAGTTCTTGTCTATATTTCTCAACTCCTGTGTTCTGTCCAGGTTTCATCCCAAATAGCCTGAGTATTCCTAATCTTAAGATGCAAATATGGAGAGATTGAGGAGAGAACAAAACAAAAAAGCACAAAACAACAACAACAAAACCCCTCATTCTGTTTTGTTAAACTCAAAGAAATCCCTGAGCACTGGTTGACTTAGTGGCACTGTAGATTTGAGGCAGCTAAACATCTGGGGTTTGCACCATACTTTTCTAAGTGAAAGTGGTTTTGAATGAAATTCTAAATGAATACAAACCAGTTTGATTTTTGTCTGGTTGCAGTTTTTCCAGGCTATATTTCTACTTGAAGTACACTCAGCACAGATGAAGGTTGTGTACAAGAAGGTCCCTGACAGGAGAGTCAGGTCCATGTTAATGGTTTCAGAGCTTCTAGACTGGAGCCTGGACACAAGTGGTGTGCAGAGAACCTAAACCAAAATTATGTAAACTTCTGTGTTACTGAACCACCCTGGGTTAATCAGGGCACTGTGTTCTCATCCTTGTGTGCAACACAACGTTGTTTGAATTCTCTTGTACACATTCAGATACTTGTGTGATTCCTCTTTTTCAGCTCACTTAAAGAAACTGTGGCAGACATCTGATGTGTTAATAGCTTATTTTCCTTTTGCTTATGCAGCTTCATTTCAGTATCCTCAATTTAAGGGTGGTCCTAAAAATGTGACTTCATAGGCCTATATCCTTAGCTTGCGCAAAACTGCCACTGCTTTACCAAAGTCAGCACTTTACACCCATTGAAAATCTGGCCCACAATTTGCAAAAATGGGCCAGGCATTTTTTTTTGATTGTCACTCAGTCCCCTGCTAAAAGCAATTTATTTAAATTGCATGGTGTCTTTTAGTCTTCAGTTAAGTGGCATCTTTCATAAAATTTCATTCCTTATTACCATATTATTACTGTTTCTTTTAGTTTTTTGAGGGTGCGATGAGATGATCGTTTCCAGATGTCGCTTTATACAAGTGTGAAAAGCCCAGTTAGTGGGAGGAAACTGGAAAGGATAATGCTCTGGGTGTATTCTTGCAGTGCATGTGTTAAGCATTGAACCTCCACTGAGGAGCGACCGAAGGGAGGTGTCTGTTTTCCTTCTCTGTGTAATATATACCATAACTCATCCTGGGAGTGAAATGACAGACCCAGTCTTGCAAAGCATTTATTAAGCTCTATGGATTTGCATAGTCATGATCCTATCTTTGTCCTGGGACAAACACTGCTCACTGCTTCCTGCTTATGTTTCTCTTTCTGCCTTTTCAAAGACAGCTGAAACATAAATGCCTTTCATTTTTAAATGTATTTTTAATGTACACAAGTCTGCATTAAAAAGCACTCGAATAATAAGAGGCGGTTTAGAGTTTATACACTGAAAGTGCCCAATTTTAAACATTTTGTAGAATAAAATGCATGTTAATTGGCTTTCTCGGAAGCTCTAACATATAATACAAAAGCAAGGCAGGGGCCAAATGGAGGAGAGCACTAGATTTTTAACCTCATGTTAATGCTTTTAACCCTGAGATATTTGTATGACATTCAGGAACGTTTTGTTCCCCACATGTTTAGTTGTTTTACATTTTGTCATAAATATTTTACCCTTTTATTTTTCCCCAGTGAACTCTGAAATATTGAGATGAACATGACTTCTTGTTTAACACTTGCCAACTTACCCATATGAGCAGGGCTGTTGCACAGCTTGGGGGGGAGGGAAGCATCTTGATGTCTTAAATATTGTTGCAGAACCAGCAGATGGAGTATGAGAGTACAAAACCTTTTTTGTAATGGTGTGTATGTCTGTCTGCACAAGTACATTGCATTTTCATACTGGTTGAGCTTGAGAATGGAATTTTATTTTCTTTTTTTAACCACCTATTCTGTCCATGGGCAATTCTGTGACCCATTATGTTACGGTATATGAACATGAAAAAACCAAGAGTGAACCAGAGATCTCATTCCCCTTTGGGGGATGCAGGGATCCGTTTGTATCTCGATTCACATTACACAGGTAGAGAAGCAAAGACCCCCAATCTCCCTAGGCTTTGGCTTATGATCCAGATGATTGCTGTGGCCGTGGGACTGGGTAGGAGTTACAAACTTAGTCACCATTTTAATTAATTGTTATTCCAGTGAGTGCAATGAAAAAAAAGGAAATGTTTTCAACTCCTTTTAACTTATTTTTGCTTTTTAGTTTTATAAGCTAAAAAACTTAAAAGCGTTTTCTTTTTTTTTTTTTTTTTTAAGATGGGCTTTTTAAAAATATGAAGCAGTGGAATATTTTATGACTTTAGTAATAATATTCAAGTAGCTCATAGCTGTGACCATATCAAAGTACTCAAATATTGCTGGAGAGGCATACAGGCCTGAGCATCAAAATCAAACTGACAGTTGTTATTACAATGTATTTCACTCAAGATCCGCAAATCCTCATTTTAGCTGCCAATAATCCTTCAAATTATTAAACTAAAATCTTGGTGCAGAGACCATTGGAAGGGGGTTTAAAGCGAGACTACTACTCACAAGATAACGAAATCTGAAAGCCTTAACATCACAGTTTTCTCCCTGTGGCGCTTTGAAAGGTTTTCTAGCATTTACTAGGGAATGAAAAAGAAGCAGGAGGAAAGTAGGTCTTGCAAATGGATCCAAACCTCCAGAAGTTGATTTGTCAATTAATGAAGTTTGACGAAAATCTTTGGTGAGCTTGAAAGATTAGATTATATATCAAGGAAGTCCGCCACTTTGAAGATAAAGCCTTCAAGTGATAAATTTATTTTAGCAATGTTTTTAATAGGAAGATAAACTGTTGGCATTAAGTTGTCTTTTTTAACAGAGGAGGGAGTGAGGCAGAGGAGTGGGATGCCAAATTTAAGAGAAGGAATACTGCATCAAAGGCAATCTTATGTATGTGTATGTATAAAACCAGTTCTTCTCAGTTGGTTTTATTCTCCTTGGATTATTTCTTAACCTAGCATAGGCTAAATCTTTCCACCTGCAGTTCTGTAGGTGACTTTGCTATAATGTTTATTTTTATATTCATAATACATTACTCTGCAAAAAGATCCACATGATTCTTTTTCCTGGGCAGAAAGAATCCCATTGTCACTAAAGAAACTGTGCCTGAAGGCGTCTACAACTATGGTGGTTTTTTTCTTTCACACAGAATTAAAACTGTGGTATGCTAATTCAGATGAAGCGGATAGGATACCCTTGCTGCTCTAAGAGCCCAAATGTCTTCCGGTTGTCGTCCAATACATGCAATAGATTAAAATACTGGTGTAACTGTTTGCATGTTACATTCTATAATGTATAGAAATTGCTATGTTGCATCCTGTAATTTCCTTTGTGGTGATGGGAAGGGTTTTTAGGTGATAAGTGTTAAGTTTCTCATAAACACAGATTCCCATCCCTCAACACATGTATTATGGTCTTTCTCTTCTAAATCACTTGACAATGCACTCCTATTCGTTTCAGTTATAAGACCTCCCTTTCCTTTGTGAAAACTGAACTTTCTTGATGCTGGTCTCTGTCCTACTCTTCTAAAGAAATCAGGAACCACAGAGATGAAAGATGAACTTTGCAATGCCTGACATAAAACCTACAGAGTAAAAATGAGTTTTGTATCTACTGCTGCTGTTCCTGTTTATGTTCTGAAGCTGTTTTCAATAGTTGTTGCTTTCAATTAGTGTTGTGTGTGCGAACTCCAGATACGCACCTTCTGCCAGCCTTCTCCTACTGTCTATGAAAGGCTTCGGCAATTTATAGCTTTCCCTGATCCAGCTGGCACAGCAGAGCAAATATTTCCTTATTTTCACACAGAAGCAAATATCTCAGTGTAAAAGAGTTGGAATTGCACTCTGTGCAAACAGGTGCTTCATATAATATTGGTACATTATGCTGCAACCAATCAGGAATCTGTATTGAATCTTCCAAGCCCCTCATGCTGCTGGCAGCGCCGTTGGACTGAGGGTCATGGGTTAGTGTCAGTGCTCCCCGGTGATCAGCCTTGGTTCATTCGTATGAGTGATGGTTTGTCTATCCTTATTTGTCTCTGCCTACGTGCCAATGTAAAAGATGCTCTTGCCTGTACCAAGAAGTAATCTCCAAACCTGATCATGGTGGCCTGTGCTAAAAGTAATATTATCTCGTTAAAGTACTCTTTAGGCTGTAGAAACCTATCTGTGTGCTGAAGGTGTAATCATTATCAGCTTGTTATTCATGCCTTTTCTTGGTCACAGGGGTGTCCCTTGGCAATAAAATGCTGAGATGTTTTAAAAGTAAGCAGTTTACGGATAGAGGGGAGAGGGATGGAGCATTGCCTGTGATGCAGGTGTGTTAAGCAAAGGTAACAGTGTTAAAAGTGCAATGTAAGAACCTAAAAAGAAAGGAGTGGTGGGGTATTTTAATCTATTGCAAAATACTCTAAAAATTCTTTTCAAACAACATACTCTTTGCCGGGGTGTATGTTTTCGGTTCTGAATTGCTTCAGTGCTGTTGAGTTTCTCTGTTCAGGAAAAGAGATTTTTTTTCTGGTTAGAGAATTTTTTGCTATGATATTTGCACTTCATCACCTTAACTTTGTGCATTTCTTGTAACAACAGTAATTAGAAATTAAGGAACTTTTGCTCATATGTTAGTTCTTAAACCATAATATTCCAGTAGCAGTCAGATCCTTTGCCATGCACAGCTCTGAAATGTTCACTCTTTGCCTTACTTATTCAGCTTGTTAGGGTAGAGTGGCTGCCACGGAGCATCTATAGGGCGTCTGGCACAGTAGATCCTTTTTTATTTTTATGAGGGGGCATGAGCTTATCTTCTGTTTTTCATGCCAGGTGTCTAAAGGTTCATCATTCACAGCTGTATTCTAGCATTTGCTCTGTTTAGAAGCTGATTCTGGAATGTTAACACCAGCAACAAGATGCCATACTGTTCCAAAATGATGGGAGTTAAGGGTAAATACTAGGAGTTGTAGGAGCTCAAAATATACCTGAATCTCAATTTTAGATGACACAGATGACAGTATAATTAATTAATATTCAAATCCGCATATGTTTTGTGAAATGTACTATTTGACTAGGAAAATAACTGAAGGCTACTTAAGCTGGTATCTGCATGGCCATGCTGGGAATTTGCAAAAGATTGAATTTTCTGCTCAAAAGTCCTTTGCCCCAAGGCCAGCACTGGGTGAGGTTGGTGGAATGGGACAGGTCTTCATTTAAATATCCTCCAGAGTACTTAGGCTTCAGAAACAGCAATATTTTAAAGAATGGGTAGTGAGGTTTGCTTTTTTCAAATTCACTTTCCTCATTCATAGCATGAAAAAGGACCTTGCAAATAATTCAGCGTTTCTTTGTGATTGTTGCGGTGTGTCCATGATTACCTAATTTCAGATCTGGCAGTGTTAGTCTCTATAGAAGTACTTATAAAATCACAGTTTAAATTAGAGAAATAGAAGGGATTATGAGGCGCTGTGCTATTCATCTTACAGAAATATTATAATTTTTTTCTTGTATGAGTATTAGGTTGAATAATTTCAGAGTAATATGATGCTATACAACTGCTTGGCGAGGAGGCACCAGAGGTTTCTGCAGTTGCATCTGAAATCTGGAATTGTGTAGTTGTTTTTCAAGCCAAAGAAAGAGCCCTGCTCTTCCCCTGATGCAGGGAAGCGGGGTCTAGCACCCATGGGCAGCTGTTCTGTGTTACTACTGCACAGAAATAGGATTGTGGCCCAGCTGCCCCAGGACCTGGTGCTATTTGCCCCCCTGACCTGTACAGTCTGGTATTTGGAGTGTATGAGTGCTCAGCTGGGGGAATTCTGGGGTTTTAGCTTTTGTGTTGGGAACTGCCCATCATTCAAAATGCATATGACAGGGTTTTGTAAATTAAATCACATCTGATTGTTGCCATAAAGAGCACAAAAGTTTAGATATCCATATGCATTTTTTGGCTCCCCCGTCTCTGCCTCATTCTTAAACAGGTTTTGCATGTGAGGCTGTTTCAGCTAATGTAACTCTTCCCTGTTTTGTCCTGGTGCTTCCGAGTTCTGAAATCAGGGTCCAAGTTTCCTGCTACATGACTAAAATCCATAACCTTCAGTCCCTGTAAAGCAGCTTTTCCACAGTCGGTGATGCCTTTCTCTCTCGCTGTAGCACCTGTCCTCTGCTAACCATCCCACTTGGCACAATCGGTTTTATCCGTTTGACCACTTTCAATTGGATGCTTAGACCTTTTCGGTTGTCAGCAAATCTTAACAGTTACTGTCTTAACCCAGATGTGCCTACCCAGACATATGCATTTGTCTGCTGACCACGTATTTCCCATTGCAGATAAATAACTCTAAACCAGGTTATCCTCCAGAGGTTAGGCGAAAAAAGCAGGACGAGATTAAATTGCTGCCTGAGTTACAGACTTCATAAACATCACGCAGAAACCTCCTGTATTCACCACGGGAGGACAAAACCTGCCACAATGTGCATGAGATTTGCACAGGAATCATGAAATGGCATTGCCTCTGATCATGTACTTGGATGTGTTGACAGATAGGAATGCTTTTAAACTCAAATACCTTTAAGATTTTATGAAACAAATCCTACCTTAGGTTGTCCCTTGGGTTAAGGACCAGGGTACTGCTGGTATATCACCTTCAGCATTTTCTTTAATTTGTCTTCCTTAAAGGAGTCAGGCTGAAACAGCAAATTGTAGCCTGCAGCGCTCCATCTGTTCCCTCCTGAGAGCACGAGGACGGTGTGAGATGCTCTGGGCGCCCTTCACACCACTGCAGGTTGCCTTGTGTATTCAGAGCACGGAAATAACAATAACACGGTCATATTCTGGGCAGCAAAGCTGAGCAACTCCCAGGTTGTGTTGACAGGTCTATCCTTAAAAATCCTTTCTGTTTTGTTTTTGTGGTATTTATGTTACAGTACTGTTGGTCCAAAGAGCTCACAAATCCTGTGTCAGAAACCAACTATCTCTTTCCCCACTCCATACGTAGTAGATCCTCACTAAATTTGGTCTGTTTTTTGTTTGTTTTTAAACCTTCTTTTTGCTTGTCCTTTCTTGAGTAGGTGACAGTCACAAATTGCTCATCATTCTCCATGCAAAACTGCAGGCACTGACCCCCTGCTTCCAGGCTGCTGCCTGTGTTCCTTCTCTCACACCACCTCAAGACGGAAAACAGTGGCAAAACCAACAGCTTTCCCTGCGATGGCCTGGCAGAGGAAAAGGGGAGTTCATTTTAGTTGTGTGGTGGGTGCATGTTTTGTTCTGTGAATAAGGAGAATAAGGTTAGGGACAAGTTGCTAAAACAACTTTATTGGATCTGCTCCCCATTTGCCCTCATGTCCAGCCCCAAGAGAGTCAACAGATGGTGGGATGCAGAGCTTCGTGCTTGGCTGAGAACCTGGATGGAAGTGCTGTGCTCCAGCCTCAAAAGGCTGCTGAGAAAGCAGATTCCCTCGCTACCTATACTTACTCTTTTTGCTGTACTGGAGAGGAGATGGCAGAAGATCTGGTGCCTATTCCAGAGATCCCCATAGAGCACCAGGGACGGCTTTGCTGCTGCTGGAAATATGCGGCACTGTGGCCTCTACTGGTCACAATTAGCTCAAACAATTCCTTTGAGCTTTCTGAGTTTATTACAAAGGTACCAACCAAATTATATAGCATGCAATAATTTTAGCTTTCCGTACACTAAAATACTATCCTAGACTATCTAGGGAGCCTCGTTCTGTGTAGTATGTTGTCTGCTTTGAAGCGAAGCGTGGGAGCCTCAGGAACTGTGCCAGCCAGTATGGTCTACAAAGCTTTACATGTCCTACATTGCTGAGACAACATATGGGTGTCAAGATGTACCATACTAGAGAGACATTTTTAAGGGGACGTTTGACATGAAGTTTCAGAACAGCACAGCTTCTTGGCAGCCTTCACATTGCATTGTACCTTTATTTTTTCTGTGTGTGTGTGTGGTAGTTTTGTTGGGGGTTTTTTGGTGTGGGGTTTTTTTTTTTCTTTTTAATACAAAGCTATTATAGTATTAATAATATGCAGCGTTCAATTTAGAGGGGAGGAACAGTGGATGTCTGGAATGCTGTTGATTTCACTGTGGATACAGCAGTGATGGGTTGAGTGCTGTTCAACTTTTACATTATCATCTCTCACTTCTGTTTCCTTTATTTTCTTTAAATTTTATTATCTCTCTTCTAGTGAAAAAGAAGTATTTGAATTTCAGAGCTGAGCTGGTACTTCATCCTCGTGGGAATATGAGCTCGGCTTCTCCCTCAAAGCACAGTCTCAGATCTCTGTTTCCTTTAAGTGCTGTGCCAGCTTTCAGCTCTCAAGTGCCTGTTTGCTTTGACTGGTGTGTTAGGTGGGTGGCAAGTCCTGCTGCCTTCAGATTCTAGGTATTGTCCTAGGAGGGTGAGCCACCATGGAATAGATTTTTTCATCTATCAGATTATGTTGTCTCTAAGACCTTTGGGTTATAATTAATCATCTTAGGAACTTGCATGGCATGGTATACAAGGCATTTTCAAATAATACTTCAAGTGTTATAATGTTCCTTGGTACAATTTCATAACTGGGGGGCAAATTGCCTGAAGACCTAAATTTAACAAGGTGTGTGTTTGTAGGGAGGGGGAAATAACCTCCGAGTAAAAGGTATGGCAATTAAATATCCAAGTAATGTTAGAAGCTTAGAATGTTAGAAGAATGTAAGAATGCTTAGAAGCAGCTTTGCGGAAGATCTTATTATTTGATACCATATAATGTGTTCTTTATAATAACATATGTTGGGGACATTCTGTTTCTGCAGTGTATTGTATAGAGAAACTGGTGCATGTGTAAGTGCTCAATGGACTCTGCCATCCTGTGTGTTTATGGTGTGGGAACCTGATCTGTATCTGGGGCTCATACATCCTGATACAATGCTAATAAATACAGAAAGAGGCATAAAATGTCGTAAGATCATTGTTACATCATTGCATTAAAATTTGGCAGTGCGATGAATGTATTTTGCCCTTCTCCATTCTGCATATGCATAAAAAACCAAGCTGACACACAAGTACCTTTGTGAAGGAAGGAGAGGGTCCAACCCCCAGATATTGCAGTTCTCTTCAGTGACGTTTCTCCCCCCACTTCCTCAGATAATCACAGTTGTAGTTATTTATAAACAGCATAAAGATTTATTTATTTATATACTGAGATGGGTCTCTCAAACTGAAAAATGTAACTGAAGATAGTTATTGTTTTCAGTGTGGCTGAGGCTGAAGTAGCAGATGAAAGAGGAGGAATCTCCTAATTATTGCCTAATTCTAAGCATTGGTGTTCAAGTATGAAGTGTATGTAAAGTAATTAAAATGGAGGAGAAGCCATGAAACTTTCCTGTTGTAAAAGTGTTAAGCTTAACACATAATGGGGGAAATGCAAAAACTTTCTGTTAAGCTTTCTATGTTAATCAGTACCGAGGAGCTATTTTCTTTATCATAACATCTGCAAGTATCTATCAATAGCGTGCAAGTGTTGATTGTATGTTACAATACTTCACTTTAATTAGACTCCATAGGAGATAGTTAAAGGGTTGATGGGAAGAGATATTGTAGCAGTAAATATTATGGCACATTTGGAAACGGAGAGGGTAAGAACACGTTGGCTTCAACATCTGATATAACTAACACTCTGCACTCTGGGACACACTTGTCACTGCTTTTGACTGTAGAGACTCAGTGATATATTGCATTTCAGTTTGGTAAATCTTCCTTAGGGGACTAGTTTGTCATTGAAATGCCCTGGTGAGGCAGATGCAGCAAGTCTTGCCTGTATTAATCGGCAGTTGCTGGGTCACACTGGCAGATGAGAGGTCGTGATGTGGGCCCCTGGCTGGAGAAAAGGTGATGCAGAGTTGGGTACTGGGCCCAGAACCAGACGAGGTGAGCAGGGGCCAGGGCTGGCCAGGGCTCAGCAGCCCATGTCAGACTTGCTGTGACTGAGGAGGTTTCTTCCAGAACAGCTCAGTGACATGAGGAGCAGCTCGGCAGGCAGGAGGGGACAGAGGAGAGTCTCTGTAAAAGGAAAGATAATGGCATGCACTCAAATAACTGTCCCAATCCTTTGGTTCCAGGAGCTGGCAGTGGTGCTTTTATTGCCATTTTGCTTTTATTTATTGATTGATTTCTTTTTGGCCTGTAGCCCGTTCAGTGAGTCTTTAGCCCTTTGCACTGTGCTTTATTGAAATCAGAGTCCTTTTTTTGCTTTTTGGACGTAACTCATTGCAGGGTCAGCAGGCTGTGGCCTTTATTCACTCTAAAAACTAAAAGCTGACTCGAAAGCCTAATTAGAAAACTGAGCAGCTTCCTTCCTATCCCTGCACATGGTAGGGAAAGTAGTTTCAATGAAATAAGTAACTTGGCTTAGGTTCTATCAATAAATAAATAAATAAATAAAAATCAGTGGCGAATGTGGATTTAACTCTGACTCCTGGCCCAAGCAGTAACTATCACATTTAAAATGCATTGCAGGTTCTCATCTGGATTCTTAGTTACTGGTTCTGCCATCCCAAGATGAGACAAAATGAGGTTTCGTTTTGTGTAGTAGGTGGCAGTTTGAAGCATTAACTGCTGTGGAAGAAGATTTGAAAGGCAATTTCCCTTCTCAATTTTCTCTTAAGTCATTAAAATTCATCTTCAGTTCTTGAAACATCCAAATTTCTGTTCTGCTTAGGTATCTGGATTGGAGATCTTACGATTGTTCACTGCACTTAATATCCCATAGATTTATGGCAAACTGTTTGACACCATTTTACAAATCGTCCGTGATTCTACAGATTTATCTTCAGAAGTTTAATTTTTTCCCCTGCCAAATCGACGCTAATCTCACTATGAACTGAGTTTAAAACTACTTAAACCTGAAGCTACTTCTTTGCTTTTTACTTATTAGAGTTTTGCACTGCTAAAGCACTTTCTTGTTACTTGTCTGTCTTCAGGTTGGACATATTCTGATTCCTTAATCCTTTGCTTTAAGATATTGTTCTGCGGCACTAATCACTCTGACATCGGTGATGATGGGAATGGTGAGGAACCGGAGTGTGCTGTTTACTCATGTGTGCCTTAAAAGCACCTGTTTGGGAAGTTAAGGGACTCAAAGTTTGTCTTAGAAGTGCAGAAGAGTATAAAAATAACTTAATAATGGTGCCACCTTATTTGAATTTAAAATAACTCTTTTCTAATTCATAAAAGCTCATGGCAGGAGTTGTCAGGCTTTGGGTGTCAGGAGGGTGATGAATTTGTGTGGGAGTGTGGAGGCTGTAAGAATACATAGGACTTTCTGTGCCTCTTTTCTTTAGGAAGCTTGTGGAAGGGGAATAGCCTTTTGTCAAACTTGTGTCACATTTTATTTTGGTTTAAGACTGATGAGAGAAGAGAGAAATCTGGCTGTCAAGAGCAGCCGTCTCCTCTTGCCTGTCTTTTGTTCCTCCAATCCTCGGCTTCCACTGTGCAGCACTGTACAGAAGAGGCAAAGCTCTTGGCTAATCCAAGCAAAAGCATCTGAGGGGGGCCTTTTCTTCTGGCCCCTGATGCTAACTGCCCCCACACATACCACTGGCTTTTAACTAATGCAGTGACGTGCTCTCATCTCTTTTTAATACTGGCTCCATGCCACACTTGTAGTTATGTTTACTCTACAACCAATTTAAATGTGAGTGCTCTATGATGTGTTAATTCACCTGGGATAGAGGAGCTGTGTGTCGTTTTTCTGACTAGACAACAACAATAAATGAGAATTTACAAAAAATAAATAAGGCTAATCACAACACTCTTTTCAAGATGCTACAATAATACATTACTAGGAAGTGAAACGTGGATATAGACAGTATTTATTTATATCCTTGCCATGACACTTCTCTGTCCTGGAGGAGGCTGTTGGCAACTCTTGCTGTCTGTCAAGTACAGTAGGAAAGTGACGGTACGAGGAGGTTCATCTTGTTCTCTGAAGTTATTTTGTGTTTAAAGGCAGACACTAAAAAAGAAGGTTAAACAAATGGTGAGAACCTCTCCTTTTTTTCCTTTACTTTTTTCTTCAGTTGTGCCTGTAATTGTGTGTTGCTCATTAAGTAGCCAAAGGCCTTTTGAAAACTCCTTTCATTTGAGAAAGATGCCAGACAGAGCTGCTTGTGAAATAATTATAGAAAATGAGTGTTGATGCATGTTTTGACTCTGCTGCAGAAGTAATTCTGTCTTCTCTAGTTGAAGTAATTACATTTGTTTCTAAATAGAGGAAAAGAAACGGTAATTGTAAAAAAAAAGCATAGATCTGGCTTCTACATTTATGTAGTGGCTGATAGATGGGAAGCAAAAAACTAATTACTATATTAGTGTAGTCATGATTGTGTATTATTCATTGAAGTGAGGTACCGTTATTAAACACATTGAGTTGTGAAAGATTTGTGGGATTTACAGAGCTATTTGCCTGATGGTTACTTTCTTTAGCACTGTGGAGTAGAAACATTTTTACAGTACACTAGGTTAATAATGGATTTAGTGTAGATCTCTGGAGGAGCTCACTAGCCATTAATTACTTCATTTTTTTTTTTTCCCCAGGTAAAGAAGGTTTTCAGTTATTGTAAACCAGAATCCTCACTTAGGGAAGGAAGTAGACTATAGCTTATATTTCTATGCCTGTGATGTTTCTTCTCAGTTCAGATGACCAGAGGGGTAAAATCGTACTAGCAGCTGTGATGATGCACTTGCTGCTTTTGGAGTGGGGTGGAACCGTCATGTTTTATGTGGGTCAGGAAACAGTCATGAGACGGCACCGCTGCTGTTACCCCAGGCAGCAGGGCCCTTGATGCCCTGCCATTCAATTCCCATTTCACCCTTCATCTTTTCAAAAAGAATGAGAAATATGGTTGCTCACCCTGAGACTAATCTCCCTGAGTTTTTGTGGCAGTATCAAATGATGCAAGAGCTTACTGCCTTCAGTGAGGACAAGGGTTAAGTATATGTTAGGGATGAGAATTCAAAAACGCTGTGTGGGAAAGCCCAGGTTGCAACTAACTGCTCAGGCTTGCTGATGGTGGATGCTGTTCGTTTTTCTGTCCTGAATGTGGGTCTTGCAAAAACTATCTGTATTCCTGGTCTGCAAGAGAAACTAAACCTCCTAGAACTATAGATGAACTTACACTCGGCTTGCCAGAAGCCCTGGCAAGAGAAACCATTGCCAGAGAATACTGCTCCTTCTATACGAAAACAGTAACACCGCATCTATCAAAATACAGCAGCCAAAGAACACGTTATTGTGCATGCCATAGGAAGCACAGCTCTGTGGGAGATCCACGTGTCCTTGCAATAACCAGCTGGACAGGCAATTACCTGTAAGTAAATGATGGCTGCTTGGTAGAAGTCATTTTTCCTGTGTTGTCTTTCCTAAACATCAGTGGGCTTCTGCTGACCACAGTGCTTAGCCAGGCCTTGATCAGTTCAGAGTTGCTCATAGTTTAATGTGCTGGACACTGAATTGTCCTTCATACCTTGCTGTGGTACATAGTCTTTTTTATTTTACCTTCAAACCTTCACAGTCTGGGGTATGTGTAGAAGAAATCTGTTCTTATGGCCCCTGCAATTCTGGTGACTGTGGCTACCTAAGATGTGAAGGTGTATGGAGGGGATCAGAACACGTCAAAGTAGCAGTCTTCATTCGTATTTATACGAATGCATATTTAACAGGTGTGCCTTGGTGTGGCATCATGGACTTCAGTGGGCATAGACCGGTAATGGACACTTTTTGCATTTCTGAGGTCTGTGATGATTGGGAAAATTCTGCATCACCCAGTTGGTCACTGATTGAGGCAAACCTGTCCGTGTAAAATCACCTAACAGGTTCCAGGATTACTGTTATGAGCTTGCAGGTTCCAGGATTAATGTTGTGAGCTTGCTTTGTGTTTCAGCATGTCTTCAAAAGAAGACAGTGTTCAGCTGCTAACTGCCCTTTGCATAGTGAACTGAGCAGCAAAGTAGGCAACAAACTTCTCTGTTCCAGACCACTAGCAAGATACATGTTATATTTTAAACAAAGATGAAGTTCTTTCTTAATTTCAGTTGCCTTTTATCATCCTCTAGGGTTGAATTCTATTTGCAAGGTGATTCTTCTTTCAATTTTTAAGGAAGAACTGTCCAAAGTGATGCAAGAATCCTCCCTACTTTTTAGTGAGCAGAAGGTCAGAGTCCTAAGAGTTTTGTTTTGGTGTAAAATTTTGATGAGTTAGCCAAACCACTGTGCAGACTTGCATACAAATTTCCCCTCAGTGAATCATGGAATAATACTCAATTTCCATTTTTATTTTTTTTATTGCTTGTGCTGGAAAGCTTTGGAAGACACATGAAGCTGTCAAGGCTGTCAAAACTTCATGTAGTCAATTTCAGCTCTAAAAATATATATATATATGTAAAAATACAACTCCGGTGTGAATGGGAACAGGGAGAACCTGGCAAACTTTCTGACATCAAGGAATGAGGAGCGTGTTGAGAGATTCCCCTTCTCCAAGATCCTGAGCAACATATGTTCAACTTCTTTTTTCTTGTTTCTTGGGGAGTAAAAAATAAAGGTCATCTTTTTTTCCACAAAAAAATTCCATGCTTGTGAAAGAAAACAGTATATGCTAAATTTTTGTCCTAGCATTGTTTTAATGAGGAGGAATGTCTGTCTCTGGAACTGGCGTCAAGTCATAGTGATAACACTGGGCTATGGACTGGCAGGTGTGAAGTCTGTTTGTGAGGTCTCATGGAAGGCTGTGGGTTACTGGAACATCCTAGAAATGTTGTTTTCATGCAAAAATTTAATCACCCCAGCATTGACTGGAAGGGCAGCATTGCAGGATGCAAGAAGTCCAAGAGGTTTTTGGAGTGCAGCAAGAATAATTTTAGTTTGCAGGCACTGGATGAGCCAAAAAGAGGAGATTCACAGTTGAACCGGCTACCCATGAACAGTTTGGAACTCGGAAGGTTAGTGGCAGCTTGGCTTCTGTGACCATGAGATGATGGTATAAAAGGTCCTGAGGGAAGTGAGGCACGTGAGTGGCTGAATAATAGTTGTAATAAAGAGGACAGAGCCAAATCATCTTGGAGATGTGTAGTGAGAGGACCAGAAGAAAGGGATCTGTTTGAATTTCAAAGTTGAATGTAACTTTGAAGTTAGCTGTGCTTTGGGTGGGGAGTTGGACCAGATGCCTTGCAAATGTCTCCTCCAACCTGAATTATTCTATGATTGATTTTATTCCTTATTTGTCATGGCCTGTAGTGGGGTATAGCACAAGTTAGTGTCTCCTCCTTTAACAGGAGTCTTACTCAAAAAGCTCACTCTTCTGACCAGGAGTCTGAGTTTCCTCATTGATTTTTAATGTTGCAGTGTCAACTGTTAGTGTGTCTTGGAGGAGGGATGATGAGTGAGGAAGCTGCAGACTAAATCAAGGACTAGAGGATTTTTAGTCAAGGGTTGAGGAGAACTGAGGAAGAAAACAGGACTTTATGACCATCCTGTTAGGGGATTGTTGTTCCTGCTCCAGCCAGACCAAAGCCAGTCATTCTCCCAAGGGCGTTATGAATGAGAAGGGCCATAATGCATGAAGTGCTGCTGTAGAAATCTCCATACAAATATTTTTTTCTACACTGTTCGTCATGAACCTTCACTGTGCGTCTTTAACTCCGAGGGAATGGCATTTTGTGTTAACTCTATTATGCAGGATTTATAAATTGCCTGAGCTACCAGATGGATCACAGACTACCGAAGAGCAGCTGTATGATGAGTGCAATCATTTTACTCAATGGGGAGTTGCATACACTGGACTTTGAAAGACTCCATTTAAGGGAAAAAAAAGAGATCTTCAAAGCCAGCATTTTTCAAGTAAATAACTCTTTAGCTTTGATATGCCTGCTTCATGCTGCCTTGTCAGTCTAGAGGAAAGATGTACCTTAAATCAAAGTGGACAACTGAGAATGAAAGCTAATAAAGGATTACAGTAAAAGAAAGGAATCCCTGTCATAAAAAAAATACAAGACATGGTTTTATACCCATTGCAGCAAGCATTCATAGGAGTGAATAGCTAATGTACAGTCTGGGCTGAGATACTTTTGGTGAACTTTTATCATGTATATAAAGCTCTGCAGAATGATGTGAAAAATAATAATGGCAGGGGGGAGGAAATCCCCAACCACACAGTTTTTCTGTCACCTTGCAGAATTTCATAATGTTACCATTATGAAAGAAAAATCTCTAATGGGCTGATCTTAGTTTTGCTGAGCAGGCAGGTACACAGTGCATAAGCACATGGGCCAGGATTCATTAGCCTCATATTTTATAACTGAAATCACCACGATTAATATTTAGCAGTTGGCCACTGACCCCGAGCAGTCCTGTAGAGGTCATCATTACAGACCAGGCGTGGGGGATGCAATAGTACATTACTATAATTGAGAGCATTTATCACTTTTAAGAAAGTTTGTTTGAGCTCTTGGACTTGAATGACCATTTCAAACTAGTAATCACTGGTGAAAAAAAGATTAAGCCAGTTTGGCATTTAGTTCTCTTTCTCCAAGTACTCCAAATGGCTCCTGGTTTGGGGTAGATAGGTGTTTCTAGCCTGAGCATGTTTCCTTGTCTAACTCGGCAGTACAGCATAGGGGTGCATGTATATTGAGGTAACCCCAAGACAGAATCTGTCATGTTTTAATGCATGTGTCTCAGTGTTGCGGCTCTGTGTGGCCCTCAAAGTTGCTGAGGTTTTTTGCTAAAGCCTCAGAATAGAGAGAGCAAATGGGATTGTCAAGAGGAGTCTATTCAAGTACATGAGACTTAAGTGGAGAAACGACTCTGCCCTTGTAAGAGCATGAGGTGTGTTACAGAGCTGGTGCTGAGGTACAAGAACAGGATGAACACAAGTCTATCTAAACCTACTTTTGAAACCTTGCAGTGCATGGAGGACACTTCAGTCTGACCTGTTCTGGGACCACTGCCACGTGCTGCTTCAAACTCATTGAATAGAGAAAGGGGCAGACAGTTTCCTTCTTCCCATTTGCATTACTTTGTTCCTTTGAAGGGATGGGGAAAATACAGACTTAATTGCTTTGCTTCCCTTCCCTTCATTTTCTCCATCTGTAAAAGGAGGATTAGCAATGCTTCTGCTTTGTATGGTAGGAATGGATATGTTAAGGTTTTGTTTGTTTGTTTTAGCTACTGCAATTGCAGGGACCGTGCCATAGCTGTAGCTCTTGCCATCCTGTTGCCTTTGTTATGGTAAATAGTAAACCACATTGTTTATGTTACCACAGTGACTTTGTGTATTTAGCATTTCCACAGTGTTCTTCCACTGGGCACTATTTTGGTGTTTGTTCCCTTCCAAATTTCTGTAAAATTGTTGCATGGAAGATGTCAGAACAGACTTACAAAAAAAAAAAAAGAGGGGAAAGAGAGAAAGAAAAAGTCTTCTCAGTGGCCAGCTGGGAAGAGAAGCAATGAACTCCTCCCCCCTACTCCTCTGCAGTGAAGCTCTCTTATGCTTTGAGATAGGAACTATGTACTTTTCATCAGGACCTGCTCAAACTCCCTGCTGGTTGCAACTGCTTGAGTTAGGGTTAGTTAGGGTTGTCCTGGCTGGAGCATGTTGTGGGCAGGAGGAGGTGTTGCCTCCTGAGTTGAGTTAATGGAAAGCCTTGAGCTACTCTATGTGCATGTCCCAGATGCGTGTCCCATGTGGGTTTCCCTCACTGGTGCTCGGGTATAGGCACCTTGTAGTTACGGATTTTCCACACCATCTACTTTCCTTGTTCAGGAATTCTGCAGGAGAAGGTGGTAGTATGGAAAAGCCCTTCTTCCAGAAAAACACCCTCATGACAGATGAAAACAGATGCTGCAATTCTGAAGCAGAAGAGCACGTGGTACTCTGAAGAGTAGGTTTTGGCTGACCAGCAAAGTGCTGTTGGTAGTGTTATCTTTTGTAGGGAAGGATTGCAACAAGTTTTACCTTTTGTAGGCAAGGGCCCTGCAACAAAGGGAGACTCTGAAAAAGCAATAAAGCAATAGTATCAGCACATCCCTCTCCAGCTAATGTCCTGCTGTTTATACACATTCTAGAAAACCATTCTCACAGTATGGAAAATTGGCAAAGATTTCCCGAGTATTTTGTGCTGAATTGCAACAGAACTGTGCTACACAGTCCTCTGAATGTCATAATGGCTCATTTTGGTTTTATAGTCAATGCAAATGAATTAATAATGGTTTGCCACTTACTATGAATAATGCCCTATTTCCTCCATGTAACTGTGCAGATCCTGTAGGAGATCATGCTTTTGACAGACTGTAGGCCCAACAGACCTGTTTCTCTAGAGACACGTTGGGCTGGTAGAAATGATGTTTGCATGGTTTTAAGCATTGCGTATCTGGGAACATTCCCTGGAGCAGCTGGTTTTTACTTCCTTTTCTTCTGTGGTTTATCCTATGCCAATTGAAAAAAAAACCAAAAACCAAAAAAACCTCACAACAGTCAAGTGACCAAAATGTGTTTGACAGAGATTCAGTTCTTGAGAAACTGAAACTTAACCAGTGAGTAAATACTGCAGAGAGGCTGGGATTCACCAGGAGGTAAAGGAACAGGTGAGGAGTGGTACAAGAGAGGACAGCTTCATGAGGGAGAAACAGTAACAGATGCAATATGCTGTATGCAAAATATGCTATTTTGTATTAAATATTACTGTTTCTCTGTGTACCAGTCCTTCAGTGTCTTCACATGAGCATACCCTTGGCATAAACTGAGTTCTGTCCATGCCGGTGGAGTTCTGCTTGAGTCTGGTTTACATGATCAGATCCCATTGAAGTCTGAGCTGCAGATCTTCAAAGATGGCGCTTAGCGAAGTCTAGGGCATCACATAAATAATTTCAAGATATAGAATATATTATAGGTGATGCTCATTGCCATGCTGCAGAGCAGTAGACTGAAACTACCCAGTATAAAATGTCTCGGGAAATAAACTCTGTCCGTGTTGTGCCTCACCAATCATACATGGCTTGTTAAAACGGTCATGGAAAAAAATGTATTCTATGCAAATATGCTCTGCTAGAGGGACAGCCGGGCTGAGGTAAGGAGATAGCAGCACCGCTAGTTAAAGGTGCTTTCATCAAGAGATGTTCGCGGGCTCCTATGTGATCCTTTGAGAGCAATGATTCACTTGCAGCATAGGCTGCTGTGAACTCTCATTGGGAATCATGTGGGACAACTTGTCCCTGAAATTGCCTTAAGTGCTCCCTAACACTTTAACCTTGATTTGCAGTGTATAAAAGGCTTATTTTGAGAGGGATAAATTCAGTGGCAATTTAGATGTATGGCATGACCTGTTATTTTTTAAATCTGTTGTTCTCAGCCTGTAATAATCTTAAACCAAAATATGTTCAGTGCTGTAGCATACTGTGTACAGTGATATATGAAGAAATGTGTAGTTTGTGAAGTGTTTGTAAATGTTTTACTTTAATTTTACAAAAAACCCGTAGTAGAGGAAAATAAAGAGAGGTTGAAGCAGCTACAACAGCCTTTTTTGCTCTCCATGCCCCAAAACCAAACATAGATTAAATTGCCTACCACTGAAACATGGCCGCTAAGAGATTAAGACATAGTGTCTACTATTTTACTATATTTACTATATATAAGACATAATGCCTACTATTTTACTTGAGGAACATTATATAATGACCAATAATTTTGATTAAAATCAGGCGGAAATCTCTCTTAAGTTTCTGGTTTAGTATGCAAAAAGGCCACATCTTGGTATATCTCACACAACTGTGTTTTGTATCAGCCAGAATGGTTAGAGACTTACCTCAAAATGCTGGATGTTGCACTGGGGCTGAATTTTTCTGGTTAGCGACGTTTAGAGGCATACAAATGCTTCACTGCCCTGGGCTTTATGGTGTGTGTTTTGAGTAAGAGAGTTTGTCAGCAAACAATGCAGCGTATTCCAGGAGAGCAGGGAAAGAAATTATCTTCCCTGGCACCCTCAGTTCAAAAACCAGGGATATTGTGGGGCAGGGAGCTAATTGCTCCATCTGTTGCTTTGGGCCTCTCAGAGGGAGAAGAGGTCTGTCTGCCACGCTGTCTGGTGCACGACGTGCTGAACGTGAAGGGTAGTCTGTCCAGGCAGGCTGGGACTCGGGAGCAGGCAGGAGCAGACTCTCGGTGGAAGTTTAAAGTGCAATTTTGCTGTTACTGCATTGGCTTTATTATAAACTTAATGATTTTCAGTTTTGTGGTAGCCAGAGTTCTTGTGTGTGTTTTCTGGCAGACTGGAATCAATGAGGTTCCTTGTTTTCAATCAGAACTTGTGTTGGATACATTTTTCTGCCTGTTGGTTCAGTATCATCTTGAACAAAGTAGAGCTTTGTGTGCAGACTGCTGTGCAAAAATGCATGCTGGTGTCGGCACAAATTGCCGTGGCCCAATATTACATAAACATTTGCAAAAAAGTCCTAAGTGTTTGTATTGATGGTCTATTTTACTTTGTGGACAAAAATGCGCATTGGCTTTTCCGTATTCAAACTTGTCCTGCAGTCTCTTTGTGTCCTTATACGTATGTATGATGTTCTGACATATATTAGCATTGCTTTGTAGTCTTAAGTTTATGAACTGCTTAAGGATTCTGGAATAGAAATTGCAAGGTGTTTATGAATTAGAAATATGGACTGAGCTGTTCACCGGTAAATACTTCTTGTTGCTGTTCGTAGTATAAAGCAAAAAATCCTTAATGCACCTTTCTCAAGCTCACATGCAGGCAGAGCTTAGAGCCTCAGCTTCCACCCAGTAGATCAGCACTCCACACCAGGCCTCTGGCAGCTCTTCTTATGGTTTTAGGTAGTATTAAATAATAAGAACAAAATTCAAGCCCTAGGAGGGAGAATTTCTGATTATTCAGAGTTTGTACCAATGGCAATTAATAGCTTTTACTGGTCAGCACCTTCCATTGTTTAAAATGCTCATGAACATCCTGCCTCTAGACTGCGAGGTGTCTCGGGTCGTGGCTGAAAAGTCGTTGAAAGAGCTGGATTTGTGTCACCCGAGCCACCTTCCATCACAGCACTGCATTGCATACTTATTTCTTTCTGGGAGCTTCTTGGTTTAATATGAATTGTAAAACCTAGTTTTATCCTGTTGATAAATGGCTGCTGGCAAGGTTTGTCAGTCATTTACAGAGTAGACAGGAAAGGAAAGGGAGGGAAATTGTTAACACTGAAATATCTTTTCCTGTCTGGATGGCTTTAACAGAGCATGAATGGGAGCTGCGGTTACACATTTCTGGGTGCGTAACCTGGCCAAGTTCAGCTGAAGATGTATTTAGGCAGATATATCCACAAACTGGGGAGAGGTGGCAGTGGGGTTTCTGTCTCAAAAAAAGAATGTCTTTTTGTGGTTATATATGAAAATATTAGCACTGAACTTGTTAGGGTAGTTTTGTGAAGGAATGTGGTTGAAGGTGAGGTCTCATAAGCCTCATGAACATGATGAAGAGGTGTGGGAGACAGTTCATTATTCTGTCCCTCATATGAGGAAAAAGAGCTCCCAAAGGCTGAAATAGCTGTTAGTTATTACAGGTTACAGTAGTTTTGAAATAACCAGAGATGGAAGAGCCCTGGAAGGATTGCGCTGCTTCTGACAGTGCTATCTTGTAGAAAATTGTACTCTTCTGTGTTGTGTCCAATCCAGGCTTAGATTACTAAAATGATGGGGTTGTCACAAGGTGCTTTTGTAGAGCTGTTTTTATTTGCTTTTTGCTTTTGTTGCTTACATTATGCAGACCCTCAAAACTTGAGTCAGCTCTGCTGATTAGCTCATCAAACCTATGAACTCCTCAGCACCAAACTTTGATCTTTGCTGTGTTAGAGATTTAAATGATAAAGCAAGTCTGTGATTTTCTGTTGAGAAGTCAGAAATAAAAAGCACAAATTTAAAGACCCCAGGAGGTTTCTTAGTAGTCTAACACTCTATTAATGATACTTTATTTTGCAATATGCCCCTCTTAAATCTCTTTCCTTCTCTAAATACCGTCATCGAGCCTTCCAGCCAAAGACACGATGATGTGCTTCGTTTGCTGAGACTCAGGTTACTGGAGGTATATGGAGAGACAACAAAACTGAAGCACCAGCTTGAAGCTTTCTTCCCATCTGGCTGGCACAGGAGATCCAAGGGAGCAGCTCCCTGTCTTCCCAGCTAGTTATGGGATAACAGGACTGGCCGTACTGGGAGCTGCTACCACAGTTGTTCTTTGCTCTTCCACAACTTGTTGTGGTGGTAGCAGGAGCAGTGCAAAGAGTGAAGGTTGCAAGCTCGGTCTTAAAAATACCAGTCAGCAGTAAAAAGCACCTTAACACAACGAGCTGCTATCACCAGGTCCTGTTTGTTACATCCTTGTCTGTAGAGCATCCTGATATCCCTGGAAATGGGTGAGGATGCCTGTTTGCAAGACTGAACCATTTGCCCGAGCCATGTTCAATGCACAGGTGGTGAATCAGGCCATGGTGAAAAGGTTGATTTGACTTTACTAAGTTCCTGAATTTTTATATTTTGAGGTTGAGGAAAGGATGAGTTTATGTTTCTTATTTGTAAAGTTAATTTTTAGAATTTACAGTTTATGTGAGTGTGCTTTTAGGTTAATACTGTTATTTTCAACTGAAACTTAAAATACAAAGATCAACACTTCAGAGTGTGGGAGTGGTTCTGAGCTTGGAGTTAAAGATAATTGAACTAGCTACAGGAGAAAAACAAACCCAGGTTTGCATTTAAGGCTGATTTTTGAGCAATTGTTCACTGTAGTAAGTAATATTGATTTGGTTTTGGAGATTCAGAGAGTTCAGAAAGAGCACTTTTCGTCTTGTGCCTTGTTTTGCGGTTACACAAAGAAAAACTGAAAAAGACATTTTTCTCTGGTTCTCCATAGCCAGGTACATTACTTTGACTAAGCTATCCAACTGAGTGACATGGCTGCAACATCTTCCTGGCACCTGAGACAATGGCTGCATCTTATTCTCTTTAAAAGTTTCAAATAATCATGTTCCCAAGTGGTGAGGGACTTCCTCCAGGTCAGGGATTTGCCTTTTTTTAAAATGTGGCAAATACATAATGCTTGAAATACTGATATAAGAAAATGCATTTAAACTAAAAGCAAACAAACAAAGCCAAAAGTCCCAAACAGTTAAAATATTTTAAAAACCCTAAGATTGTAGATACTGAAGAAAATTATCTCCCACACTTTCCCCTATATGAAATGAGTTTCATGATCTCAATAGCATTTTTGTTTAAAGACCCCTGAGTGTGTGTGTACTTACTGGCTGCTACAGCAGGAAGATCAGTGAGGAACAAATTCTTGAGGCTGAAATCGCAGGTGCCTTCCAGTAGAGCTGCGTCCAAAGAAAGCTGAAGCATCCCAACAAGGTACATAGGGCGGAGGAGGATTTTTGCCCACCGTTGCTCATGTGCTTGTTTTGTTGACACCAGTTTCCACAAGAGTCAGAACCGAATCCTCTCATGTCATCTCCACAGATGACAAGAAAGAAAAATCTGAGGCAAATAATAATCCTTGGTTTGATTTTTGTAGCTTAGCATAGAACAAACATGACAGGAACAAGCTTACTCTCTTTTTTAAAAACAAACAAAAAACTTAGGTGCTTGGGCATTCTGTGAAGATTTATTTAATGTGCAATAAAACATACAACCTAAGGAAGTAGGGCTTCTTGTAGAGTATGGCTCACTGAAGAAATAAAATAGGCAGACATATGCACAGGCAGGCATACATGTGCATGCGTGCATTCACGTGGACTTTAATAGTTCATTTTATATATGTGAAAGTCAATGATATGTAGTAAATGTGACCTGACACACTTTAAATAACTTTGTGATTTGGTGGTGTTCCATGTTCCAAAACTCAAAAGCATGCTATAAAGAGATTTTGGAATATAGATGGTCTTGGCAAAGCGAACCCTGAGTGTTTGATTGGCTCAGAGGATATCGTGAACTAAGCGATAAGAGGAATTGCATAAAGATGAAGTTTCAGTTCCTGCAAGAAGCTTGGATAACATAAAGGTGCAGATAATTTGACATTTATCTATTTTGAATTTTGATTCATTTCTGTAGATGTTCTGTTGATGTGTACGTGTGTAATCTGCGTATCAGCCTGTAAGGAGGAACTCATTAATTTACAAAGCTTTCAGTGAAACATGAGCATCAGGAAAGCAGGAGCAGTGCACAGACAGGCATCTCTAGTGGTGAGCAGATGGGGCTCTTGGCTCTCCTTCCCTCCCACTGTCATGCCCTGCCAGTCTTCATGGGACAAGGACCCTTTCCCCCTGTTTTTTAGCACTTGTGCACATAATTCCATGAACAGCACTTACCTGCAGTGTTAAAGACCCACATCAAGACCTTTTTTTTACTTGCTTTACTGTCAAAATTGGTTCTTTGAAATCAGCTTGGACCAGACATTAGATGGAGACTTTCAGATAAAGGTGCTGTATGGAAGCCTCCAAGCATCCTGCGTCGACTGGTTGTTGCCCCTTTCTGAGCTGGAGCAGCAAACCACTGTGCACGAATGATCAGCAATCATGGGACTGAAAGGCAAGTTGAAACTTGGTCAGAAGACATCCTGGCAATTCAGGCCATGTGGTTTTTCTGTGCACAGCAGTTGGTAAGAGCTGTGAAGCAGTTAAGAGGAAGCACTGGAGGAGCAGTCTGTGCTGTGAAAGACCAGGTTACAGGAGGGGGAGAAGAGGAAAACGGCATCTTCTGGAACACTCTTCAGGTTGAATTGGGTTATTGTCCTCAAACCCCATTGCCAGGTGGTATCCTGCATGCAGCCAGCAACTTTGACTTTTTTTAAATCCCGATATATATAGCTTAAAGAATGAGGCCGTATTTGCATCTCAGATCACAGAGGAAGCACAGCAGACTGTAGCAGTCCTGTTGACAGCAATATTGTATCTGTTTCATCATAACCAGACACAGAATAGTAGCTAATCCTCTCTCTTGAAAAGAAAACCCTGAATGATCCTGAATCAGTGACCCTTCAATCCATGGTTGTTCTTGAAGTCCAGGATGGGGATTTAAATGGAAAACAAATACAGTACTAGATGATATGTAGATAAGTGAAAGGGGAAGAAAAAAATGGCAGAAGGGATAAATTGAATGTGTCACTACAGGCAAATGTACAACACTGCAGCATTAATATAGCACAGTGATGGAGCCGTCGGTAATGGGAATCCACAGAAAAACAATGCTAGGAAACACCAGAGGTCTTTTCACTATTAAGCCAATGAACCTTTAGGCTACTCTCTATTAAGGGCATGCAATAAAACATTCTCAGCCGTTTCCAGAACACATTTTGTGGCAGTGACCAGAGCAATATATTGAAAACATTGGCTGCACTTTGTAGAGGCTTCTGGAAGCGTGAGATACTTGAAAAATACATTGGAGAAATGCTTGAAAACACTTTGGGTCTGCCCTCAGGCCACTACTATAACGTTGGACTGCTTGCTTCTTTCCTGTATTGTTAATCTTCCCTTTTTCTATGTACTTGGTTCCATGCCAGTCCTGCAGTATAGAAAACCAAAATGTCATCGATGACAAAGATGTTTGAAGAGCAAGTCCGTGCTGACAGGGAGCTGGGTGGCAGCCACGCTGTCAGCACCATCCTGTCTCTATAACTGAAGATCATTATTAAAATAAAACTTAGCCATACATTTTCCTAGTTTTGATGGTGGCTGAAATTGAATGTATCTTGATGAAGAAGTCCAACTACATTGCACTGCTTTGTTCTTTGAAAATACTTCAGTAAAGTAAGCAGTCATTTAATTGCCCTTGCAGGTCAGCATTACAGACTCTTTCCCATCCTTCCCTGGAAGTCATTGCTATGTTCTAACCAAGGTTTCCCTTTTCCTCTAGTATTGTATGTTAAATTATGCGACCGGTTGTAGTCTATTTCCATATCTTGTTCTATGTTTCTCCTAGCAGTCGCATTTTAAACCATACTTAAATGAAAGGGGTACATCAGTCATTTTGAAAGGAACTGACATTGGGTGGGGAAAGGATTTGAGACCAGTTTATTGTTTGACAGTGTGGTGGTTTGCCCCTGGCTGGGGGCCCGCCAAAGCCACTCTATCACTCCCCTCTTTAACTGGACAGAGGAGAGAAAAGTAGATCCTGGAGATAAGGACAGGGAGAGATCATTCCCCAGTTACCATTATGGGCAAAACAGACTCAACTTGATGAAATTAATTTAATTTATTACCAATCAAAAACAGAGAAGGAAAGGATAAAAACTGCTGAATCTTAAAACACCTTCCCCCCCACCACCACCTCTCCCTCCTTCCTGCGCTCAACTTCACTCCCAATTTTCTCTACCTACTCCCCCCAGAGGTGCAGAGGGACGGGAATGGGAGTTGGGGTCAGTTCATCACACGTTGTCTCTGCCGCTTTCTTCTTCCTCGGGAGAGGACTCTTCCCCTGCTCATGCCTGGGGTCCCTCTCACGGGAGACAGTCCTCTACGAACTTCTCCAACATGAGTCCTTCCCATGGGCTACAGTTCTTCATGAACTGCTCCAGCATGGGTCCATCCCTCCCACGGGGTGCAGTCCCTCAGGAGCAGACTGCTCCAGCGTGGGTCCCCTGTGGGGTCACAAATCCTACCAGCCAACCTGCCTTGGTGTGGGCTCCTCCCCCATGGGTCCGCAAAGTCTTGCCAGGAACCTGATCTGTCACAGACTTCCCACAGGGTCACAGCCTCCTCCCTTCGGGCATCCACTCGCTCTGGCATGGGGTCCTCCATGGGCTACAGGTGGAGATCTGCTCCCCTGTGGACCTCCATGGACTTCAGGGGGACAGCCTGCCTCACCATGGTCTTCACCACAGGCTGCAGGGGAATCTCTGCTCCGGTGCCTGGAGCACCTCCTCCCCTCCTTCTTCACTGACCTTGGTGTCTGCAGGGCTGTTTTCTCTCACATCCTCTCACTTCTCTTCTTTGTCCAGCTACTGACCCACAGCAGGTTTTTTTTTTTCTTCTTAAATATGTTATCACAGAGGTGCTTCCACCATCACTGACTGGCTTGGCCTTGGCCAGCGGTGGACACAGGGAAAACTTCTAGCAGCTTCTCACAGAAGCCACCCCTGTAGCCCCCTCACTACCAAGACCTTGCTACACAAACCCAATACAGACAGTTTCAGCCCTTCCTTGCTGGCCTTGTGGTCCCTCAACAAACCTGGTAAATAGTCAATTTTTTGGGGTTTTTTTTGGCTGAAGGGTCTTCTGCTTCCTAAACAGAAACTGAGTCCTTAGTGTGTTTAAAGGTTTGGAAATCCAGTGATGTAAAAATTGGAACTTTTTGAGTGCTGCAATGTGTTCCATTCAAGTAACCACTTGTTTTCCTTTGGCATTAATAATAGTGGTTTAAAACTGTTATTCGTCATGGAAGATTATAGCTAGCGCCTTGTGATCATACTATTCATGAAGTACAAAGTGTAGGATGATAAATACAGTTTCTTACAGGACCCAAAAAGGATATGATTCAATATATCATACACAAGAACAACTGAACTGTTCCTGAGCATGCAGTGAAATAACTGGCATACAAAGTTCAGTGTCTTTTGTTGAGTCAGCAATATGTATTCAACCCTTACCAATGGGAAGTGACGTCTCAAGTCATGTGGTGGAGAGATAATGTTCCTTCTGAAATGAACAGCTGGAGCTTAACACCAGTGTAGTTTCCTATTTGTAAATAGTGACCCTGAGGAGTTCAACACAAGTCATCCTACCTCAAGGTTTAGGCATGCTAAAGATACTGTGGTCCATACCATCTATATGTGTTCGGTGAACCTTTATGAACTATATTGGAAGAGTTTATTAAGGGTGAAAGTAAAAAGGCCCTACAGGAATTACTTTATAAATTGAAATAAAAAAATGAAATTAAAAACACAAGATATAGAATGTAAAAAAATTTGGGAAGGTACTTTCTCATAACGGATAACTAAATATCACTAGTCTGCCTGGACCTTTAATCAATATGAAATTCAGTTTGAAATGAATAAAAGGGGTAACAACTTTTCTGCAAAGAGAAAATCACAATATATCATAGTCCTAGGAACATATGCAGTTCTAAAGTGCAGCAGAAATGGTTCAGCAGCGGAAAATGACAGGGAAAAATGTCCTCTGAATGCTATTTGCACACCAGAAAAGAACCGCTGTCAGAGTGCTCCGGTGTTTCATGGAGGGAGTAAAGACATCAACGGTACAGAATGTAAAATGAGGAAAAGTCAGGCTCCAGGATTTGTAGTATCAACTAGAGGTGACTTTATTTTTTTTTTAAATAGCCTCAATAATTTTACTAGTGTTCCTTATTCAGTTGCAGAACAGCGACTAGTATTCCACATGACTGTGCCCAGGCAGACCTGGGGATAGACAATCATTCAAATCACCAGAAACGCACAGACTGCAGAGGTGTAAAACCACAGTGCAAATCCAGCATTATTTTTTGTGGAGAAGAATACTGCTTGGTTATTTCCTGAGGGCTACTGTCACAAACTGTACTTGTTCAGGTTCTCAGTTACATCTATGAGGTTTTATTTTGTCTGTAATTGCATAAAACCCATATAACTGTGTTATAAACAACATCCAAGTTCATGATCTGTACTGTGTGGAAGGAATTGCATTTTCAGTGATCCTTACTGTGAAGAAGCCATTCCCTCAAATATTTACCAACAGATGGTTTTGGTTTCTTCAGCTGCTGGTGAAATTATCAAAATCCTACAACCCGTAGTTTCAAAGACTTTATCATTGTCAGGACACTTAATACAAAAAGCATTTTTCAGATAGCTGACCTTTTTCAGTTCTGCTTACTATAAATGCAATTAATGCTCAAGTTTCTTTGGAGCTACAATATAAAGAAATGTCAATGGCACATTATAGCTGATTTGATGCTTTAAAAGAGACATATAAGAAAGGAAGAAATAACAGGAAGAAAATAAACAGTTTCATAGGAAAGTGGGTAGGGGTAGAGGTGTCTGTGATCTGTACACGTCATTGTAGCATGGTTATACTGGTATTTTTGATGTTCTGTTTTGTTTGGATTTCATCATGGATATGGTAGATGAGATGTATTTTAGTCCAAGATCTCTCAAATCACTTGATCCCATTTTAAAAACTAATTTTTAAAGGTTTTGTGTTGAAATATGACAAAGGTGTGCTAGCATAAGGCTCTCAAATGCCATTGTGCCATTGACCATATCTTAATAATATCTAACGGTTGCCTCACATCACATTAAAGTCACATAAATCATTTTTTCTCCACCCTTTCCTTCTCCTATATCAGAAATGAGATTTGCTGTGATACCTGCAGAACAATTTTTTTTTCTTAGAAAATGAAAGCAGCAGCTTTCAGTGGCCAGCATTTCAAATGGAGCTAGTAGCATGGTTTCAAGTAGTTCTTTTAGATTTAAAATAACTTCTGAACAAAATACAGGTTTTTTAACATTTAGGCCAGTACTGTGAATTAGAAAATGGAAAAAAAAAAAAATATTAAAAAAATCTTATTGCTTGGGCTGTGTGTGTAGCTGTAAATATTTTATAATGCTATGGCCAGCTAACAAGTAAATATTCAGTCCGCCCATTGTGACTAATTAGGAGATATCTGAGCTTTCTTCTGACACCGTGCCTTCGAACACAAATGGCTAGCTGCATAGCAAAGACATATTCCTTATTGACTTGTACTGCTTTATGTTTTTACCTTTATGCTATACTGCTGCAGACAGCATTAGATGTATGTCTACTCAAACAGAAATCTGAGCTTCCTGATCTAGTATTGAGTTCTAATAATATTAGAATAGGTAGACTAAAACTTTGTTGTCACTCTCTATATATTTAAAATTAAACAAACAAAAAGTGGGCAGAATATCTGTATTTTATAGCTGTAGCCTTTGGCAGTGTATGCTTCTATAAATTCTGTTTGATATTGTTGGATCTCTTATGTGACAGCAATGTTGAAATGAGAGAGTATTACTGCAGAGAATCCAGGCATGAATAACACACCAGCATAGTGGTGTTCAGATATGGGAAGGTGGCCAGAGCTTTAAACCAAGGTGTTCGCTTTGTTTTCCTTTCTCCTTCCTGGAAGACTGGGAAAAATGCGTTTGAATGATGCTCATTTACAGCAAGTAACTTGGTTGTTCACACAACCTTCATTGTCTTTTTTTTTTTTTCTTTCTTTCTCTACAAATAAATTGCTAGAGGAAAATGTGGCTGGAGAAAATGTTTTTAGATGCCTTTGAAGATGTAAAAACAACAAATGGAACCTGCAGTGGCATAAAAATCAAAGATCAGCCCAAGGAAAATCAAAGGATTTCTTTGAGTATATCAGCTTGCCCATAAATTGAAATGCTTCAACTGCTGTATGTATCCTCTATACTGGGCACCTTACTATTGATTTTGATGCCACCCAAACATAAAAGGATGTGTAGTATTTAACTGGTTTTCTGTAGAATTCTACATCTAAATTCTAAACCAGTAGTTTTGCCAAACTATGCCAGACTTTCTTCCTTAAATCCCCCATTTTTAAAAAGTTTGGGGATACAGCCAGGAACCCTTCTTGCTCAAAACTGAGAATCATCCCAGAACTGGTAGTGGGTGTTGCTAGCAACCTTTGTCTCTAATATCAGATTGGCTAGTTGAGTTATTATTATTGGCCTTAGTACTACAATATTTTGTTGTCAAATATGTCAATATACTTAAATAGAAAGTGTGTGATATATAATTAAATAATTCAGTTTTAAATGCATAGTACTTATTAGTTGGATAATTCTTCTGGGCTCCTAGTTTCTGTTAACACGTGGGAGCAGGAGGAGGTGTGTGCATGGCTTTGCTGAGGCAGGATTGGGGGAAGAGGAATATCTTACCATGAGTTGGACATGGATGTCATGGGCAGTACAGATTGCCAATAGCATAGAAACCCACCACTACCTCCTGCATCCCAGTCTTTAGTCTGTCTCCTGCAGACTTACTCCTGTATCAGGGCAGTCAAGGATGAATACTAATGTGAATAGGACATGCATGTTATATTCTTTTTGTATTATTATGAATATTTTCCTCTCTATGTTTTTTCAGACTGGAAAAAGAAATTGAGCTCTGTGAGTTTGACCTTACATTGGCCACTACTGCAGTCTCTCTCACATGGAGTCTCTCTGTTTTGGGGACAATGATCTTGTAGGGCAAGTGAAAGATCCTTCTCAGTATAATGCAGAGAGTGAATTCCCTGGTATGGAACCTGAGGTGTTAATAGTGCAGGTGTTTGTTTCTTCAAGGAAGAGTGAAATGCTGTTTTGACACAATTTTATGTAATGATTATCCTTAGATGTGTTCTAAATCGCTGGATATTAGAAGAGATTTTTGGTGGGTTGTTGGTTTGGGGTTTTTTTTTTTCATTTTATGAGTTAAGGTTATTTTATGCAATAGCCACTTACTGCTATTTATTGCTTGTAATGCTAGTTTTATTGTGATATGAATCTGTTTCCTAAAAGTAGAGCAGAAAAACTAATTTATTGATTAAATTCTGTCCCCGAAAGTTTTAAACCTGAAAGAGCCTTTATGATCTGTTAAGGAACAGGGGAAGACTCCAAATGCTTAGGAGAGCAGCCAAGGGAAAGAGTTTTCTGAGTATTCACTGAGTTGTAGTCCTGCTGTCTGTCTGTGTCTGAAAGATATTCATCATTAGAGGAAAAACATCTTGAAAACACTTTTATAAATCCTAAGTGCATAGAGGTTTGCTAGAGGGTTTGTTCTCTTGATGTAGATCAGCAATTCCTCTCCTTTTCAGGCACTGCTTGTAGGAAATATGAGCTGTATGCCACAGGGACCAAAATTTTACATACATGAGTGCTACTATGGAATGAGGTTCAGACGTCGTCAGCTGTAACTACAGCCATAGCTTCTGCATTTTGTTTGTCTGCTGGAGGTGCAGCAGGGGATGTGATCAGCACTTCTTCCTGGAAAATAAAGCTTTTCAGTGCTGGTACTACCAGTGTAAGGGAAGAGATCTTCCTTGTGGGGTGTAAGACTGTTTTGCCCATTAGTGAACAATAGTAGCTATTCTGTATTGGACAACAGCTAAAGAGCCTTTAGTGGTTGCATGTGCCTTGAGAATTTTGAGGCCAGGAGGTGAGAACAAAATGAGACATTTCTGGGTGAAGCCTTTATTTTGGAAGCATAATTAGGACATCTTGAGAAGCTCTCAGTTTGATATGTACATCGCAGGCTGTGGCTCTGCTGCACACCAGCCAGTGATCCTTGAAGCACTGTAAGAATGCTTTTGGCATCTGTACCACCTGGGCAGGTTGTCCTGGGGACCTGGGAAGTCCTGCTGAACCCCTGCCTTGCCCTTAGGAGAATCTCACCCCAAAGCAAGGTATTTGAAAGGAAATCTTAGTTGCTTGAGCTTCAGATACTTTCTGTTGAAATTTTTGTTCCTTTTGATAATTTTCAAATTGCTTTAGTCTCTGCGCCTATTGCTCAAGTTTCTATGCCTCCAGCACCAGATAGGCAACGTCAGAGAAAGTTGTTGAAGTTAAACTGATAAGAGAGTGAAAAGAAGAAAAGGAACAGCTTTGACAACTTGACAGTAAAATACCAGTTTAATAGCTGTACCCTGTAAAACTGTGCTGCTGGCTCTAGCACAGTGTCCCTGCCAGCTTGGCCTAGAGAAGCAATGCACAGTGTGATCCACTAGTTTTATTTCTTCTATAAATCAGAAAATTCCTCTCATGTTTCCACACACACACCTTGCCCAGAAGCTGCTCAATCCGTTTAACACCTCTCCTTTGCCATTAATGGAGTTAGGAAGGTGTGATAAATGGAAAGCATTGTTTCCTTCCTTTCTGCTTTTGCAGTCACCCAAGATTGGCCTGTTACTTGACTCCCTTTGTCGGGCATTCATGCGAATACCAAAAACTCGTTAGATGCTTGATCTAGTTACCTTTTCCATTGGCTGAATTGAAAACCTTATTTCCTTTTCCCTGACTCACCCCAAAAGCTTTTCTCCTGTCCTCTGATGATTTTATTGCTTTCAAAGGCTGCAATGAAATATCCTTGACCACGAGGTCAGCAGTATATGGGAGTATTTACAAGTGATTGGTTTGGGAGAAAGAGGAAGGATTGCATAAGATTGGTTCCTTCTGCCAAGCTAGATTAGTTGGAAATCTCTCTACAAATGAGCTGGTACACGTTGGAGCATTGATGGATGTCCAGTGCTGCAGATGTTCTCTTTAAAAAGTTTTCCAGTACCTTTCTGACAATTAGTGAAAAATGTTCTCCTGTCAGGTGATGCTCATTTAAGCAGGTTCTTCTTCACACTAATGAACAAAGCAGCTACCTTGAAGTACTGGAAGGCTGCTCTAAGGTCTCCCCGCAGCCTTCTCTTCCCTGGGCTAAAGAACCCCAACCCTCCCAGCCTGTCCTCATCCAGGAGGTGCCCCAGCCCCCTGATCAGCTTTGTAGGTGACAGCATTGGCTATCTTCAGAGCCCGCCCCTGGACCTGCTCGAGCAGGGCCATGGCTTTCTGATGCTGCTTACCCCCGAGCTGAACGCAGCTCTGTACTCAAGGCTGGGTCTCACCCAAGCGGAGCAGAGGGAGAGAATCACCTCCCTCGACCTGCTGGCCAAGCTTCTTCTGATGCAGCCCGGGACACACTTGGCTTTCTGGCTTTCTGGGAGCGCATGTGGCCGGCTCCTCTTCAGTTTTTCGTCCAGCAATACCCGCAAGTCCTTCCCTGCGGGGCCGCTCTGAACCCATGCGTTGCCCAGCCGGTATCCATGGTTGGGATTGCCCTGACCCAGGTGCAGGACCTGGCACTTGGCCCTGTTGAACTTGAAGAGGTTTGCAAAGGCCCACCTCTTCTAGCAAGAAGAGGGCCCTCTGGATGGCATCCCTTCCCTCCAGAGCATGACCCACACCGGCTCCTATATCCTGCTATGACAAGGTCACCTACCCGTAGGTGGGACACCCTCTGTGCACAGGGGATCCCCTGCCCAAGGGGTGGCCGTGCCATCACCCCCAACCACCTCCCGCCCTGGGAACCCAGAGCAAGTGGGAACCACAACTCTGCAAGTGCTGCGAGTGCCCAGAGCAAATGGAAGGCTAAGAGAGAGAGCTCGGGTCTGAACAAACATAAATCTCTTTCTTTTCGGAAAAAAACCTTAATAACTTATTTACAGAAAAAAAACTTAATAACTTATTACAGAAAAAAACCTTAATAACCTACAAATCTTCTTGGAAGGCCACCACCAGCTCCATCAAGTCCCGCATCTCCGTCAGCCCTGGAAGAAAAGCAAGCGTCACGGCCCTTTGGCTAAGGAGCAGCGCCTCGCCGAGCAGAGCTGGGGGTTCCCAAGGCGGCTCAGCGGCAGCAGCTGCTTTGGGGTGGGGTTTGTCCTGATGGGCATGGGATTTGGCACAGCCCTGGGAAGGCTGGGGAGAGCGGGAGTCTGCCGCTGGGCATAGGCTCTGACTGGGATTGCGTGGCCCAAAGAAATCGCTCCCTTCCCAAAGCGGATGAGTGCTCAGGGCAGCGCGGTGGCGGTGGTGGTTGTGACGCCAGGACGAGAGTAGCGAGTGCCGTTTCCCTGCAGCAGCGACCACCCACCCCAGCCCCAGCCCGGTGGCAGGCGTCCCACCCAGAGTGTGGGCAGTGGATAGGGAGCACGTGCCTGTCCTGCTGCTGGGGGGTCCACCTCCATTTCCTCCTCCACCTCCACATCCACCTCCATTTCCTCCTCCATGTCCACGTCTACCTGCATGTCCTCTTCTGTCCCCACTCCCACGCTGCTGGCAGATGCCTCCGCGTTCCAGCAGCTGCCATTCTAATCTAACTTTACAGGCATTTAGAGTCTCCAAGTCTTATGATTGATTAAAACTTCTGTATAGCTTCATGTTCAAGGGTATATTCTGCACTTCTGTGTCTATATGCATGGGGATAGTTGATGTCAGAGTTCATAAATGTTAAAATAGAATTAAAAACTTCTAGACTCCAATTTTATGCCTCATGGCTTGTCAAGATCAGAGAATATGTGTTCATTTAAGGGGAAGAAAAAAGCTTTATTGTTTGTGATATAGTCAGCAGTCTGTACGGGAGAGGTCTTTATGTTAGATAGCAGCTGGGCTTCTTCTGAAGTGGGCAAAAATTAGCAGGACCTAGGAGGAACTTTTTTCTTTTTTAGTACATTCATATGTTTTCTCTCTGACCTGGAGGGGGTTGTTTGTTGCCAGATTCCTCTTTTTATTCTCCTCTTTCTTGAATGGCGTTGAATGTGTTTAGAATCATAGAATCATAGAATGTTTTGGGTTGGAAGGGACTCCTAGAGGTCATCTAGTCCAACCCCCCTGCAGTGAGCAGGGACACCACTAACTGGATCAGGTAGCTCAGAGCCCCATCCAACCTGGCCTTGAATGTTTCCAGGGATGGGGCATCCACCACCTCTCTGGGCAACCTGTGCCAGTGTTTCACCACCCTCATCGTAAAGAATTTCTTCCTTATATCCAGTCTAAACCTACCCTGTTTTAGTTTAAAACCATTACCCCTTATCCTGACACAGCTGGCCTTGCTAAAAAGATTGTCCCCATCTTTCCTATAGGTCCCCTTTAAGCCCTGCAAGGCTGCAATCAGGTCTCCCCGCAGCCTTCTCTTCTGCAGGCTGAACAAGCCCAACTCTCTCAGCCTGTCCTCATGAGAAAGGGGCTCCAGCCCTCGGATCAGTTTAGTAGCCCTCCTCTGGACCCGCTCCAACAGCTCCATGTCCTTCTTGTGCTGAGGGCTCCAGAGCTGGACGCAGTACTCTAGGTGAGGTCTCACGAGAGCAGAGTAGAGGGGCAGAATCACCTCCCTCAACCTGCTGGCCACCTTCTCCTGATGCAGCCCAGAGTACAGTTGGCCTTCTGGGCCGCCACGCACATTGCCGGCTATGTCCAGTTTTCATCCACAGACCCCCAAGTCCCTCTCGGCAGGGCTGCTCTCGATCCTTTCTTCCCCCAGCCTGTATTGATACTGGGGGTTACCCTGACTGAGGTGCATGACCTTGCACTTGGCCTTGTTGAACCTCATGAGGTTCACACAGGCCCACCTCTCCAGCCTGTCCAGCTCTCTCTGGATGACATCCCGTCCTTCTGGTGTGTCAACTGCACCACTCAGTTTGGTGTCATCCACAAACTTGCTGAGGGTGCACTCGATCTCGCTGTCTAAGTCATTGATGAAAACATTAAACAGCACCGGTCCCAGTATGGACCCCTGAGGGACACCACTCGTCACTGGTCTCTATCCGGACATCGAGCCGTTGACCACTACCCACTACCCTCTGGATGCGACCATCCAGCCAGTTCCTTATCCACCGAATAGTCCACCCATCAAATCCATAGCTTTCCAATTTAGAGAGAAGGATGTTGTGGGGGACCGTGTCAAAGGCTTTGCAGAAGTCCAGATAGATGACATCCATTGGTTTTCCTTTGTCCACTGTTGTTGTCACACCATCATAGAAACTCACTAGGTTTGTCAGGCAGGACTTGCCCAGTTTTTACCACTGAAACTTTATTATCTACATGAAAAGTGCCTCTCCTTATTAATGCTCACAACACCACTAAATCAGGTACTTCTTGGGGAAAACACACCGTTTGTTCAAGTACTGTTTCAAAAAATGCCCACTGGGTCAAAACCAATGGATCACACATCCTAAAGCAAGAGAAGGATTACATGTATAATTGCTGAAAGATCAAACTTGCTGTCCTATATGGCAAAGTAAATCATCTGAGCTGTTCAAAGAGTTCCTTTTTTATCCTCCGTGCTGACTGCAGGGCTTTGAAGACAGATCTCTTTTAAGAAGTGTTTTGCAAGATTACGTTTTTTTCATTGTTGTGTATTAAAAAAAAGGTGTGTATTGTGTTTTGGGAAGAGAGGGGTAGAGTTAGAAAAGAGGTTGGTATTTTAAATGCAAAACTCATATTATATGCAAATCAAGGGATGCCATAATTAAACCTCATGTCTCAAAATATCTTAAGCTTATACCTATATCACTGGAAAACATTTGGAAACTCAACTATATGAGAGAGTCCAGGGCTGGTAGAGTAAAGTTCAGTGCTTTTTCTGCTGTGCCTTCACACAGTCTCTGTAATCTACTTTTGCTATTAGTTTGCAGTATTGGATGCTCAGAAATACATATGGTGCTTCTACTTTCAAAGAATCATAGAATCGTTTAGGTTGGAAAAGACCTTTAAGATTATCAAGCCCAACAGATACCCTAACCCTGCCATCCCACCACTAAACCCTGTCCCTAAGCACCTCGTCTGCCTAGCTTTTAAATACCTCCCAAAATGGGGACTCGACCACTTTCCTGGGCAGCCCCTTCCAGAGCTCAACAACCCTTTTGTTGAAAAATTTTTTCCTATGGTCCAATCTAAACCTCCCCTGGGACAACTTGATGCCATTTCCTCTCCTCCCATCGCCTGTTACCTAGGAGCAGAGACCTCCTCAACCCCCTCATCCCCAGCTCCTCCTCCTGTCAGGCAGTTGTAGGCAGCGATAAGGGCTCCCCTCAGCCTCCTCTTCTCCACGCTGAACACACACAGTGCCCTCCCCAGCTCTGTTGCCCTTCTCTGGACACGCTCCAGCCCCTCCATATCCTTCTGGGAGTAGGGGCCCAACCCTGAACCCAGCATTCGAGGGGCGGCCTCCCCAGTGCCCAGGACAGGGGCACGGTCACTGCCCTGCTCCCGCTGGCCACACCAGTCCTGATACAAGCCAGGATGCCCTTGGCCCTCTTGGCCACCTGGGCACACTGCTGGCTCATATTCAGCCGCCTGTTGACCAACACTTCCAGGTCCTTTTCTGCCAGGCAGCTTTCCAGCCACTCTTCCCAAGCCTGTAAGGCAGTGACAATACATTTGATTTTAAGGACTGTTTCCAACTTCTGAGGGCTGTTTAATGTAAAATGCTGGTGGTCACACAATTAATAAAATAGTACTATTTTTCTTTCTGGCACAAATGTGATACCCTTGATGCAACTGGCAAAAACCAAACCCAGCCCAAAACACACAAACAGAAAATGTGAATCTACAGATGTCACAGTACCTGCTTTGAGATGAACGTTATTGCCTCATTTGCATCTCTGTAGTTCAGCCTACCATAAACTTTGAAGAGAAAATGGCTTTTGTGACTGCAATAAGATATGTGGGCCCTGAAATACTGGGGGAAGATAAGAAAGGTGTTAAAATGTTCTTCTACACTTTAGACAGTTCAGTTCTGTGTAAATTTGGAAGCTGAAAGAGTAGATTGGGAAGATTATCCTTTCTAATAACCTCCAGCTGGCTGTGTGATTGGTGGATGGGCTGCAAGAAATCACCTGCAAATGTAGAGGTGGGAACAGGAGAGAAAGGTCGGTGAGGAGTGACCTTTTGGGCTTCCTTGGATGACCTGTTGTGTGGTTGTTGCATCAGGATGTGCATAACATGGAACTGTCCCATTATGGTTCACTGTATCTAGCCGAGAAGTGGTAATTTGAACAAGAGGAAGAATATTTTCCTGTGTAACTTGTACCCATAGTAGTTATAGGGGCATGAAAAGAGAAGAAGAGACAGTACAGAACAGCTGCATTAATGTTGGGGTAGATCAACAGCATCCTTCACTGATTACATAAACCCACCATGCTTTATCTCCTCTGTCCTTAAAATGCTCCTGCTTGGTCTAGCACGTGAAAATGTGGCTTGCAGTTGTTTCCCTTCATAAAGCACTATAGGATATTGGGAATTTTTCCTTCCAAATTTGTCAGCTTACCATATTTTTGAGCAATCAAATATTTGTGTCTCTTTTTTAGTTACAAAGTCACTGCTTCTTTTTCACTAAATATATCCTGAATCTTGCAAATATGCCAAAATATGCTAATGAGATATTAACTAAATGCAAATCTTATTTCTGTGCTGTGTTGCCTGAGCAGACGTGTCCTTGGAATATGTTCATTGTTTGCATCTGAAAGTCTAAAATGATCAAACTGAACTCTCACTCAAGAGAGTGAGCTATGAACTAGGAAGGACGGAAATAAGCACGGTGAAAAACCCCAAACCCAAAGAATTCAGTGTCCAGTGGCTGCATTTCTGGCCATGTGTATTTTATGGCAGGCTTCTTGCAGCAAGCTCCTTGAGCTTCTCCTGCAGATTTCCTCTCTCTTGTCTAGATATATGACTTGTGTAATAGTTGAAGTAGATCCAGATGCTGCAATCATTGTTTAAGAGGCTGTGAAAGTCTTGTGGTACAATGTGTCTTAGTTTGAATCTGTTTGGAATAAGTTGGAAGAGAAACTCTGTCTCTGTCATCACCCTTTTTACCCAATTAAAAAATTTTGTCTCTTGTCCTCGCAGCAGGTTTGTACAAACAGCTACTAGATATCTACATGCTACCTTGATTATTCTGTCCTCTGTCAAGGGATTTTTTTGTTTGGTTTTGTTTTTTTTTTTCTGTGTGACATGAAGCTGTTGAGCAGAATCCCCCTTAACGTATCAATCTCCTGACTGTAGTAAGACTTTAATAAGGCTTCAACTGAAGAACCAAGTCCAGTTTTGGACATTGCAAAGTTAACATAGAAAGCAATGGAAAGAGCCCAAAGGAAAGCCATAAGAATAATCGGGGCTCGGGAAGGCAAGATTTAATAATTAGAACAGTTTTGTCTGGATGACAGCACATAAAGAACATAATATTCTTCAAGAACATAAATGGAGAGAGTAATCTCTTCCATGTGTCTATAGTGGACAGGAATCGAAGTAGTCAGATTAAATAGCAGCAAGAAAGATTCAATTTAGGCTTTAAGAAAAACTTTTTAATGTTAGGGCTACTGATGCATTGGACTGGATTGTGTGAGGAGGTTCTACAGACACCACATCACTGAAGAAGAATTTAGCCAGCCACCTGTCAGGAATGACATAGGTAAAGATAATTATGGTGTACATAATGTATCAAGGTTCTTTCCCATCTTGTTTTTCTGGATGTCTTCTCACACTGTGCCGTATAGGTAGTTGCTGCCCGCTGAGTAATGAAATGATAGTACTTTTGCAAGGTGGGTAGTTTTATAGATGCTGGTAAACCCTAGGAAGGAAGGGCTTGGGAGGGCACACCTCACCCGTTTGGAGCTGATGTACAGATCCACATACAGACCCTACTCAGGTCACAACTTCATAAATGACTCTTCAGCACAACCAAGATGAGTTCAGTAGGGCAGGCAGTTTAGAGGAAGGGATTTCCTTCTTGCACCCAAAGAGGTTTGGATTCAATCCACCAGGTGGGCTTGGGGTAACCTTGTTTTGGATATGAGTTGACTTTACAGAAAGGCTGGTTGAGGAGGGTCCTACAATTTGACATTAATACATGAAAGCCAAAGTTTGGTATATAATTTATGCTTCAAGATCCATTTGGCAAAATTAAAAACTATGCTCCAAAGTATAATTTAGTATCATGCAATAATGAAACAACGAGAAAGGTAAATTATATTCTTTAGCTAAGTGAACTTTTTTGGTAGTAATGCTTAAAGATGTGTGTGCTTATAATTAAAGACCTAATTAAATACGAGCATCTTACCTTGATAATTAAGCAATAAAGACACTACAGGCAATGCATTTCTGGGTGATTATAACCTGTATTGGGTGGTACTATAAGGCATGAGGCCAAAGATTAAGTAGCTTAAACCACCTGAGAAATTAATTAATACTAGAAATGTGCTACCTAGAGTGTTTTGTTGCCATTGAGAACAAGACTTGTACATAAAACCAAGGAAAATGGGTCATTTTACTGGGAATTTTACATGATGTGGCTAAGGTGTGGCTGAAAGCGTTAGGGTTCTTGCAACAGTACGTATATTGAGTGCTACTAGGGGATTGTTTCAGGCTTCATTGTAGTAATGGAGGAGGCCATTCTAAAGGGACAGCACTGGTTTTAAGGTTCTCGGACGGCTGTAGAATAAAGCATTAGAACAATACTGAAAACACTAATAATTTTTTCCTCCCTTTCACCTTGTTCCTTGTACTTCCCTTCACATTTTTTCAAAAAACAATTATGTATATACTCCACCTAGTAATATGCTCCTTATATGTAATAACAAAATGTAGGGGAATGCATATGCATCTTGCTTGCAGTTTTTATCTTTAATTCTGTAAGACTTATCTTAATATATTCTAAGTGACTGGATAGCCCCTGTGACTTCACCAAGCTCTGCATGCATGTTAGTGCCTTAACCTTAACTGGATTCCCTGGGTACCACTTTGAGATAAACATTAGGCACTAAAACATACTGTGGTTGCTATTAAGCAGAGAAGAGTGCTGAATGTTTAATAGCTTTGTGATTCTATGTCTTCACTTCATAAAATAACCAACATAAGACTCTTTTCTCTTGCATCCAGCTTTCCACCAGAGCTCTAACATTAATGGAGTTAGTCTGGATTTACAGGCATGGAGGAAATCTGAAAAAATCAAGCCATTGTAGTATATTTTGACAAACCAAACCATTATACATTTGGATGTTTTTTTCCCTTTTGATTCATTTAAGATTTATGTTCTTAATTTCCCTCTGCTCCCATGCACATCCCCAGAATGTTTCTCTAAAATTTTGTTTTCCGATTACTCCAATGTAATGCATTCCTAGGCTAACACAAATACCCATGTACAATTTTGTGTTAGTGGGGACTTGATGAGAAGTATACAGATGATACTTTTGCCTGTCACCAAAGATGTGATGCCTGTCTGTTTATTTTTGGTTGGATGAAATATAATTGCTCTTCCGGTTGACATTGATAAATGGTGTTGACTGGAGTGTGTTCTTCTGATTGCTTCAGTGAATGACGTGTACCATGTGCTGATTTTTGAGTGTGAAACAAATATCTCATCGGAAGAAAGTAGATTATTAACTTCTTGCAATGATGTGAGAATTAGACACTATAAAAATGGAAGTAAACAAGGGTCTCGTACTCCTTGGTGTTTAGCGAGGATGAAGTTTCATAAAGTACTTAGTAAGATCAACAGGAAACAAACTTAATTCATGCTCCAGGATAGGATGTGTGCTTATTTTTTTATGCTAAATATTAATGAAAGAAATGAAGCTAAGATATTACATACAATACCACAAGAACGTTTGAGTTGAATCAAATTTATTCAGAATCCTATGTTTCCTTTTTTTTTTAATGCAAAACTGGCATGTCTCAGTACAGATGTAATTGCTGTTTCAGAATTAGAACTGAGATTTGGGATGCACTAAATGTCTTTGATTACCTTTTGGTCCAAGTTCTGCTTCATTTGAATAAACAAACTTCGGAAGGGTTTTTGGTTAAGTGATTGAAAGGGAGAGATTAGAATTTCCTTGCTGTTTCCAAAAAACAGTATATTCCAAGCTCTCCCTGCTTCCACATGCAGTCTTTGAAACATCTTACCCTTTCTCCTGTGGCTCTGCAAATGTTCTGCCTAGCAGTCCTTTCATCTCACTCTGCGTTTGATTTCCTAATGATTTATTTGGAACATTTTTCTATGCTTACTCATATTCCTAAAATAATGACTAATTTTGTGCAATAAAATTTGTCTACAAATACTTATTTTTTAGAGTATTTTGTGACGCTGAGTTCAAAAAGAGGTTTCCCAACATGAACGGGGTACCTGCTCGCTTCATCTTTTTTTTCCCTGAAATCTTCCTCACACACACCTTCCCTGTGTGCAAGAGTTTTCTGAAAAGCAACAAAAATGCTGTTTGATAAGAATTGAGTCTTCCATTGCTCTCTTAACCTCACTTAAATTGTTTTCTGACTTTTCCTAAGTAAATGTTGCATTCATTTTACTTTGCAGGCAGAACATTTAGGGAATGCTGCAGATTCTGACATAACTAAAATGTTAGTAATCAGCAAGAGTGTATTTTTTGCCAGTTGATTTTTTGTTCCTTGTCTTTCTTGTGCCACTTGCATTTAGAATGTTTTTTCACATTTATTCATATAATATTCCAGATGTGATGTCTGGACCTACCAATCTTATGAGTTAAGAGGCTTATCTAATGTTCTGGTTCAAAGCATGAAGAGGGGTGAACTATATTCCTGAACCTGTTACAATAATCAGTTGTTACCTTCGAGATGCTGAAAAACTGGAAGGATTTGAAATAAGAGCACTCAAAATGCTCAGGGAAATAGAAAGAGATATTGTGGGCTGTAAAGAGGTAATTGGACATACATGTGTGCCTCTATTGGGCAACAGCTGGGCAGAAAGTAAAAAAAAAAAAGTATATAATTTAGGCATTTGTAAACACTTAGGGGGAAGAAGAATGTAGGATGATACCAAGAATATAGCTATGAATAGCTGAATGGAAATTAAGAAAGAAAAAACAAAACTAATTCTATTAAACTTCAATCTTGGGACTAATGTATTAGAATTAGTAGCCTCTTTGCCTGGGGCATTTAAGCTTAGAATGGAAATTGCAGTGCCAGATCATTTCCTACAGTGTGCTTTACAAAGGCAGAGGAGCTTATCTTAATGATCTGTGGTCCTGAGGCATTTCTAAGTTAAACTTTGTTCATGTAAATGTAATGCTTTCGAAAAGAGGATTATTTATATTTTTCTGTCACCTTTTCTGCTATTTGTTGATGTCCAAGACTCAATAGCAATATGACTATTGGTGTTGGCAAGTTAGAAGGATATCACATCAAAACTTATTCCTTTAGGAAGTAATTGTGCTTCTGAAGCCCTTACATAGGGGCATACATAGATGTGGCATACAATTTGAGCAATGCACGATGGCACGTTCCTTTGCTCTTTGTGTAGGTGTACCACACACTTGAGCTTGTTCAGTTTAGAGCAGTTTTTGAGCTAAAAGTCTTTGGGTAACAGGTGGCCAAAAAAAAAATTCTAAGGAAAAGCTATATTTAAAAGTATATGTGTTGTAACGTGGTTTGAGGACTTTCAATCATGATGTGATTGATCTCATTGGTACCTTTTCCAAGAATTTCCATCTTTAGTTTTATCCCTTCTGGTACTATCTCTGCTATTGATTGATGCATTGAAGGTCAATCACAGGTCAGTAGCTACTAATTTGCAAATGTCCTTTCAGCCCCCAGAACTCCTGAAACTCATAGTGAGCAAACCTGAGTGCCTTTAGCTTGATTGTAACAGAGAAATAGCCAAAGGATTGTCCAGGGATCATTAGACAGCAGCCATGTCAGAGTGCCAGTGAACCCTTCCTTACATAACCCATGCTTACATGCTACTTGCGTGTACTTTTTAAGGCCTCTGATGAGATAATTTTGAATGTGTTGCTTCCTAACCCTGAGGTTTTTTGTTCTTTGGTCATGTTTCTGATGTGTAATGATCTTGGTACTGTCTGCATAGTGCACACCTGGGCTACAGTTTTCTATTACCTTGGGAGAAAAGCTAGAACTTAGGCCTATTTCTTGGTTTAGTTGCTTTATGTGTTCCAGCACACACACCTCTCTCATATTGTTTAGTCTGTAGCATAATGTGCCTACAAGTTCCTATAATTTGAATGCAAAGTAACTTGTGAAAGTAGGTAGAAATAGATGTGTTCGGCTTGCATTCAAATGCAAAAGGAACCATTCAACACAAAAAGTGTACTACAAATTGCATCCAAGCAAACCAATACATTCCTGTTTAGTAAGGGAGGTGTTGGTGCTTTTGCAATACTCCCTGCCATAGCAGGGCAATTACACAGCACCCAACCACCCACCCCTGAGTCCTCATTCTGTGAGCCTAAGCATGTAATTGAAAAAGCCACAAGTACATTGAAGAGCCACCTGTTTCCTCTTAGGATTATATAAGGATGTAAATATCTCACTTCAGAAAATCTTAAGAACACACGCAAATATTTGCTGATTCACGAGCAGCTTATCTCCAAGGTTACCTACTCTGTGCACAGTCATACTAAAACACAATGTAAAACATTTTGTAGGCACTGTGGAAACCTCAGAAACTTGACAGTGGCTCTTACTTTGGAATGCATCCTGTGCTCCGTCTCACACATAGGCATTTCCTTCCTCAGGTTTTCCTGCCCTGCGCTTCCTTATGCATATGAAAAATCTCTAAAGACTGAAGGGCACATTCAAATCTGAAGACCAGTCAGTGGGGGCTGCTGGAGACAATCAACTTTCATTTCTTCTTGAGCAGGCTAAAACAAAATGGTTGCCCTCTGAACTAGGGGCAAAATGTGTTTTCAGTGTCAGCTATTGAAATCTTGAAGACAGCAGCTATTTTGAAAGGAGTTTGTCTGAAGACTTTTATATACCAAGTTTGTGCTAAAGGGCAAACTTGCACTTCTGACAAATGGGACCATTATACTTTTTGAATAAGACTTCTGAGAAGTGCATTTTAAAAAAGCTCCCCATTCTATTATAACCATTTGAGTTTTTACATAGGTCAATATAAACTTGCCAATGTCTATGATTATCAGTTTATAAAAGCTTTGCCTACTATGGACAAAATAGCATCTGAATATGAAGTTCAGACCTTCCTATTGAAAACAACAAAAACAAACTAAATAAAAATTTGCTAAAAATTCAAAGGCAACAAAAAGCAATATGGCAATGCTAAACAAAAAGACTACTGCTATATTAATATAAGGAACACTATGGCTTGTCTCAGTCTCAGAAGTCGATGGCAAAATACAGAAATTTTCAGGAGTAGCAAGAGGAGGCTGCTCCACAAGGGCCAACAAGCCAGGAGCCCAGGGAGATGGCAGGGCAGGCGCAGGAGTAACCCCACCGACAAAGGCATAGTCCCACACCACCTGGACAAGACCAGCTAAGCTCGTCTGATGATGGTAATGGGGTTAGGCAATAGTCCATATTGCCACCAAGTCCATAGCAATGAGGCAAGTCTGAGGTCAAGCATAAAGTCAAGTTGGCAAGAAAGGATTGCGTCTGGATCAGCAAGGCACAGGCACAGCCAAAGGATGGACCAAGGGAAAAGGCATGAACTTGTATGGAGATCCAAGATCACAGCTACCACCCACTGAGGGCTGGCCCTGGGCAGCTGAACTCCAGCAAAGCACTGGCAAAAATTAAGAGGCACCTTCCTTTCCTATGCAGAATTTAATTCATAAAAATAGCCCTTCGAGGACTGACACGCAACAGAGAAGCTCCGAATACCAATGTCTGCCAATGTGTATGGTTCTTGTCTACATAGAGGGCTTCTGCTGCCTTCCATCAGCACGACATACTCAGCAAAGAAAAAGTTTATTCCCATTTGATTACTATTGCAGTTTTGGACTAGGAAAAGAAGGTTAAGAGATAAAAGCACACTGCCACTAGTATATGAGAGGTTTTTTCCCTTTGTCTCTGGTTAGCTATCGATGGGTCTCTGGTGAGCGTTGGTACTCAAGTGACAAATTCAATACATGGGCCAGACTTGTTCTGTCATTTCACGTTCACATGCTTTTTGTGAACACAGCTTTTTGTGGCGTAAGTTCTTCCTCAGTGATGGGTCCTTTATAGGGGCCACTTCATTCCTTATGTTGCTGTGTAATGTCTCATTTTAGTAACATTCATGAGCTGACCCCAGAGCCTTTATTATTAAAATTGGAGTTACTCCAGTGGCTGAGGCAGGATCCTCATGAGGCTTTTGCATGGTTCAGGGCCTGGAAGGGGAATAAATACCCACAGATAACCAATGTATATTCCTACTGCTTCTGATTCAGCAGCAGGATTTTCCCAAACTGTCTGACCTTTCACAAGAATTTTAGATGAAACAGAAATGTCATCAAGTTAAGCAGTCTTGGTGTCAGGGTAAGTTGGAAGCTTCCAAGCGTGAAGCAGAGTGGATGTCTCTAATACAATGATTTTGGATTCCTTCATCCATATATTTATTGTATGAAAGGGCCAAGCCTTTTTTCCTGCTCAACCTGAAGAATATTTTTTCCTACTAGATATAGGTAGAAATTGAAACCTGAGGCCATTTAAGTATTGCCTTTTTGCATGTCATGTTTGCTTAGAGCTACTGATGGATAGCAGACTTAAGATATTTTAGTATTTTCCAGTACTTCATTTAAAAATTCTAGGGCAAAGAAACAGGAAGAGGATTTTTTCCTAACTTCATATTCTGAGAATGAAATTTGTTCTTCAGAGCATCGGTTTCTGAGCATGTAGCCTCCATCTATTTCTCCTTATGTACAATGCTGTACAGCTAATTTGGAGTGTTCATTTTTATTTCTTTTGAAGCATTAGGCACAAAATGAGAGAAAAAAAGGGCTATTACAGACTTTTTATCAAATATGTTAGATCTTACATGCCTCTACTCAAAGCACAGACATCAAGTTTCTTATTTCCCTTTGCAACATACTTAGTGTATTGTAGGCAAAAATACACAGGTCTGCCTTTTTCAGAGTACATTTATAGTCGGATCCCAACTACAGCAGTTATTTTCCCAGGAAAACTCTCCTCATATTAGCATATTGAAGTAGTTTTGATCCGTTTTCTATCTGAATCCTGTGGATCTTTATGCATATATAATGATTACTTGCATCAGAAAATCCATACCATTCCTGAATCAGACCTCAACTGCTGAGCAATGCATTTGATCTGCTTTGCTATCAAGATATTCATTATCAATGTGTTCAGTTTTGGAACTGGCATCTCAGAAGCCTGTACTTTCAAACTTAACTCAGGACATATCGCTCCTTCTCCTTCCTAGCTTCTAAGATGGCAACAAATGCCCACGCATGTCAGCAGAACAGCCTCCCCGTGTGCCATCATTTCAGAGTCTGAGTGGTTGGATGCAAGCTCTACTTCCCAGCTTCCCACCCTTCCTGATTAGCAGACCAGGATTAAGTGACAAGGATGGCTTTTTAACACAATGAAGTGTGAGATTGGAAATGCCAAAAATGTATTCTTATGTAAAGGCTGATATTTCAGCTGATGAGCTAAGTAAGACTGATTTATGGTTATTTCTACCTGGGTATTAATTTCTGCTTATAATAGAAGCACCAGACATGTGCTGTCCGGTGCTGCTGAATGCAGCTTTATTTCACGTCTCAAAGCCATCTCCTAGGATGTTGGATTTGTCACATCTTGGATAGGAGGATTATCTTCACAAGAATATTAACCCTGTCACTGAAAATTTCTGTTTCTTCATTTCTGGTTCTTCTTTCTTCATGCATTACTTATTTTCTGGCTGATGTTTACAGTATACTATGCATTTTTTTTCTTTTCTCTTTGATACTATTGCCTACTGTTTAAACGTGGAGATGTGCTCAAGTTAGTTCTAAACTACTTGTTGGAAGCGTATCCCAGAAGAGAATGGGATTCAACAAGAGAAAACAGCCCTGTATTTAATGAATTTATTCAGTGGCATCTGCAACGTATATGGAGTTTCAGTGGCTGCGCTACTAAGGATGCTCAATTCATGCATTTTAAAGCTAAATTGGTATGAGTAAGTAGGTAAGCATACTTGAGAGGTGACAAGCATGTTGCTTTGTACCCTTATTCCTGGAGATTATAATCTTCTTCCTCTAGGAAGGAACACAAAGTTTATTAAGAAAGGTTCCTTCCTATCTGATCTGATAGATTGACAGTGCAGTACATAATGTGAGGAAATTCTTCCTTGCTTTGTAGTTTCTCCAGATTATCACCAAAGACTGTTGCTGTGTTAGGGCTTCCTCTTCATTCCACTTTGCTTTAGATGTAAATGGATTAAGCAATAACATTAATTGAAATGTTTTATGAAGGCGCATGTAAAAGAGGATTTCACAACAGCAATATTTCTTGTATCTCATCTGGCACAATGACCTCTTCTGTTTGCGGGGTTGAAGGTTTATCTTTTGGCACTAGGAAGTTCCTAGTTTTATTAAGCTGAGGCATATAGCCCCTAATGTTGATAGCTTTAAGAAATTTAGCTAGATGGTAGATCCTGCACAGTGAAAAGGTTATTGCTTTGCATTCTGTTCTCAAGCTGACACCCTGGGAGTCGTAGCTGGGTGCATTGCCTCTAATGAGACAGCCTGTAAGTGGGTATATTATTCAAACTGACTCTGATTAATTTATCCCAATCAACTGCAAGTCTTGTTGCAGTAATATGTTTGACAAAAATGGAAGTTACAAATTTGAACTGCTATGAGTTGGTATAGAGATCTCCTTATACTACTCCCTGTATAATAACTTTTCTTTTGGTGTACTTCTGTAACAGTTGCGATGTAAGTATATAAAGAGATTAGTACTGTATGGGTAATCTATAACTTAGACACTATTATCAGGATTTTTTAGTCTCCTTCATTAACCCTTATGTGACAACTTGGCTTGCTATTAAACATACACTGCTGGAATCACCTTTACCACACCCAGGCAGTGTAGCCGTCAATACAAAGTGTAGTATGAAAGTAAGAAACAGTCAGAAGGATGTCCAGCAAAATGATGGTACAGTGATTTTTTTTTATTATTTATGTACTTGATGTTTCAGTTTTGAACTTGAGTCCAGATGCAAATATATTCCATCTTCATCTTAATACACATTTTCTTAAATTGATAATCATCATAGTTACTGTGTGGGAAAGCAGCACCTTTTTTTTTCCAGATAGTTGATGCCTGGCACATTTATTTCATGCAACTCAGACTGAGCCTCTTCTGTGTGAATGGCAAAGGTCATCTTCTGAGCAAAATATATACATTTTGGTTCCCATTTAAAATGACTGTCTTAAGTCTGATGCTTTCCTTGCTATGTAGGGGAATGGGAGCCTCCATGTTTTACTTTTGATTTTTGCGGTGGCTTTCCCCCAGCATTATCACAGATCACCGCAAACATAAAAAATCCAGCATTCTAGTGTGGAACAAGAAGTCAGAAAAAATTCATCAGAACTTAGTTCATGCAAAAGGCCTGAGCTGTGTCTGACGGGTCTACAATGAATTGTGACTTACTTCAAGGTGTTTTCTCAGGCTTTTTTAACATTGTCAGTGCAATTCATGTAACTGGAAACTGTCTTTGACACTGTCAAGTCTCATTGCCTCATATTGCTACCCATTATGATGTAAAATTTTTTTTCATACAATTACTGAGGTCTACTTTAAAACTGAAATAGATATATTTATTTTTTTTTTTTTTTTTGCTACGCTTAAATCAGAAGGCTATTTCTCCTGGTGTTTGGAAATACAAGAGTGTATTTTCTATACTTTATTGGTTACTACTGGCCCTTCATTTTTCAATGGAAGTATGAAAATAAAGGTAGATGGCTCTTCCCCCATCCATCAGCCATCTTCCCCCAGGATCAGATCACTAGATTATTTAATCTTCTTTGCTTTTAGACAAGATGCTTCACGAACAGTGGTTGATCTGGGTTAATTGCCTGTCAGACCAGCTAAAATTGTGAAAGTACTGAGGAAAGAAATGAAGTTTATGACTCTTGATCCTGCTCGATCTTCTATACTGTCTTTCTTTTACATAGAAGGTACCACCACTACTCTCTGGTTACAGGAAAAATTCTTTCATGACTGGAATTGCTGGAGGGTAAAACAAACAGAAGACATTAACACAAATGCCATACCGGAGATGAAGGGCAGTATGATTCATGGTAAATTATTGGAGATAGCTTGCTGAGTTCATTCACTTTTGTATCTGAAAGCCATCAGTGCCATACATCAGGACTTGCAAACTATTCAGATGAATGTGAGTCATCTTGTGAATATGTTAAATATGCTTTGTTGGGATAATGGGATGTTAGCCAGGACGAAAGAGATTTGTAGGCTCTAATTTTCTTCAGCGCTTAGGACAGAATGTGCTATGCCATTTGTGTGAGTCAAACTGGCGTACAAGCCTGCTCCGGAGCAAAAATTTCTAACTGAAGAAACTAGGGTTTGCCTATTTTGCATATGGATTTGTGCATATCTTTGAAAACTTGACCAAGAGAGAGCACAACGTCAAAAATACAGGTGCAAACTATGCCTTTAGACATACTGCAGTTGGCATATGCCATATTTGCCGCTTGTATCTTATGCGTACCCAGCTAGTAAGCTTGTGTTCAGGCACCTGGTGCTGCGTGTGCATGCCTGAAAACATCCCAAGCACTATTTGAAGGGCAGATCACAAATTAAATCCCAAACCTTGTTCTACTACAGAAAAAAAACCAACCCAAAATGTTCTGCAGTTCGTCATCCCGTGAAGCAGATACACGTAGTGTGTTGCTTCTTACTTCACCAAAAAGCCTACTTAGTTGCTTAAGTTACAGCCTAAAGTTATTCCACATTGTTCTGTTTTCTGCTACTTTCTCTTCACATAATTTCTGAGTAAAATAATTCCCTTTGGCTGATTGATTCAGGAATTTGACTGTCTCATTCGAGGCATGACCTTTGAAAATGCATACTAATGGACTTTAAATGTGTTTCTGTAAGTTTTAAAGTGATTTTTTTTTAATGTTGAGGTGAGCGCTAATATCTCTTTGGGTAAAATCTATTGCCCCTAGAAACAATATTTTAAAGTTCAGTAATATTCATGACCACATTCCTCTTGTAATTGCACCACTAAAAGAAAATCAACGTGCTTTACAGGCTGGCCTTGTCTGAAATAGCTTTGCAAAGACCTGATTTTTACAACAGTGTGTTGCAAAAGACAAAAATAATGCCGGAGCAGATAAGTAGCTCAACTGCAGCAAAAATCCAGCTGCGGTGGTCTGGAATTCCAGTACTTCATCTCTGTCTGGACTCCAAGTGGCTTGCTGGTCCATTTTATACTTAACCCTGCTGCTGCTGTGAATTCACAGAGCAGTCTTGCTCACATCTGTGTAGGAGACTGTACAGGCCACCCTGAGAGAGTGCAGCTAGCATCTTAATTGCCTTACCGAACTGTTTGTATTATAAAATTGATAGTTCCTCTTAGAGCTGAGGAAACGGGTATTCGTCAAAAATGCAAATTGAGAAGTGCAAGTATTTCTTTAAAGTGACCATATTACTGCCTATCTACCTCTAACAAAACCCACATTCATGCTGTTAGTGGGTATTTGGCTGCTAGTAAGGTCATCTATCTGATGAGTTTTAAAATTGAGGGTTGTGATCATGGAGGGTACTGTTTGCAAGTTCAACTATGGCTGTAATGTCCCTGCCACATAAACCACAGGAACAATTATCCTTGTGTGCTATTCCTTATAAAATCATCCTACTGGAGTTTTAAGTTTGGAGTGTGTGGATTTTCATATTTGAGGAACTCAAGCCCATTTTGTCTGATGACTGCACAGCAAAGCTCACATCATGCAAATGGAAAGGAGCACTAGTCAACTCCTTGTTGCATATGCCTCTCAAGCAAGACAGCAAGGTCCTGATTCCAGATGCTGCATTGGTTACGATGTGTGCACCAAAACAAAAATTACATGAGTCCATGTCCCACAGTGAAAACATAGGTTTGGCAATTAAAAATCTCTCTTTTTTTTTTTTTTCTTGCAAGGAGAGCATGAAAAGCTTTCAGTGATGAATGAATGCAGAGCAGCAAAATGACATTTTCATGGTTTCTTGACCACCACCATGCTTTAAGCTCTTCAACGGTACTACAAGTTAGCAGTGGAAATTATATTCTGTATTTTTGTTTATAAGAGGTGATAAATTACAAATCATATCAACGATTAGCAACAATCACCTGATAAAAGGAGTTCTAGTCAGATAGCTTCTACAGACTGTCGCTTCCTCAAGGACAAATAATGTGCTTTATAAGAAAGATGCTAGCTTCAGCCAGAATAATTGGTGAAAATGTAGATGAGAGCTGTATGTTTCATGGAGTTACCCTCCACTGTTGTTCTCAGAGGGGTCTCTTGAAAATCGGATCTGTCATGGATATTATGCAGATTTGAAAGAAAAATTGAAACATGCGACTTTTTATCTGCTTTTGATGTTACATTCAGCTGCTTTCATCTTAGAGGATAAAAGTAATTGAACAATAATCCCAAAGAAAGTCAAATGTACAAATCAATAAACTGCTCTCACAGGAGAATTTACTTTGATGAGTATACTGGTACCTAGCACTTCCCCAAGCTGTTAGGTTTCCATTAGTTGGTCTTGTACTCTTTAATACAGATAGTGATGTTATTGGAGAACACAGACAATGAATAAGGCAGATATACTCTCTGAATATCACAAAACAGCAACAGCTTTTTACATCCTTTGATTGACATCCTAAATCTTAATTGAGTGCTGGGAGCCAGTTACTGTCTTTTTATTTTTGTGTTCTTTTGGGAAGTATAATGAAAGCAAAGGGCTAGTGCTTCCATTAGATGAAGCAGTAATGTAGGCAGTTGTTAGGCAAGCTTCCCCTGTTGAGCATTTTCATATCTTGGCTGCGATGTGAAGAGGAGTTTTGGGTCCTTTGTAATCCTTTTCTCTGCAGTGTTTTCCGGTGATTTTGGATTATTTTTTGATCTATTATTATTATTTTTAACAATTTCATATGCATTCTTTAATAAATGTTTTGTCAGTCCCTCTCACCTTTATGTGAGGTGCTATGGTAGGCACATGAAGAAAGGGAATCCACGTTCCAGGTTCTTACAATCTAAATATGACAAGTTGAATGTTACTTTCTTGTGTATAGCTTTGACTAGCTTTGACTATGCAGGAAGTTTGCCTCAGAATATAGGTTAAGCCCCTTGCCATAACCCAGACTGATGCAAAGAGAAAATACCAGGACGAGTTGGAGGTGGGGCAGGTGGTACGATCGGTCTGTTTCCTGAAACTTTCCATGGTCCTTTCTAAGGGCTATCCCTTTAGGGCCTGTCAACTTTGTCATTTTGGCTGAAAAATCTAAGCAAACCTCCAGCATGACGAATGCTTTGGAAATCTTCAGCCATTTCCAGGAAGGGGATAAAGGGAACATAGGTTTGGCTTATGCTTATTCAATTTTTAAGCTTCAGCCTACATCTTCTGGAGGAAGCAAATGATGTATCTCTAAGGCTAACCTTTCCCTCTGGAGTGTGGTGGGGTTTTGGGGAATTGTTTTTTTGTTTTTGTTTTTGTTTTTTTCCTGTCAACAGAAAAACCCACCACAATCTGTCTGTCTGATTCAATTAGATGAAATGGAAAAACTGTGGTCCATGTGTACGCAGTAGAAAGTTCACAGATGGTAATAGCTAAATTTTCAAAAGACTTCAGTTTCCCCTAAGTTGCTCTTGCCCTGTCCTAAGTTAAATTCAGTATTAGAATTGAAAGATGCCTTAACCCTCTAGCAAAAATGGATTCCCTGCTGTGCTTACTTGCTCTGGAGGAGAAATCTGCTGGACTTGAACTGAGAGCTGATGAGATGTGTTGGCAGAAGGGAAATGGGGAAGTGGGTTTAGAAAGGAATTGGGAGAAGGCGGGAAAGATGATTATGTAGCTCAGCTGGGCATGAAGAGCAGGAGAGGGAGCTGGGATGTCTTTTAAGGAGAAGGAGGAACACAGGAACAAGTTCTGAGACTGAGACCTTACTGGCCTACAGGAATCAGGAACCCAGTCTGATGAGGAGCTGCAGTCCCTGAAGGAGAGTGGATTGGGATGGACTGGCAACTCAGACTGGAATAAGTAGTCTTAGGAGCAGATGTAGTTGAGGACTTTGAGTATGGAATAAGTGCTGGAGTGGTGAAAAGACTGAGCTGAGGTAGGCAGAAGAAACAGTGATAGTGGGGGGTCTGGAGCAAGGAAGAATGAAGGAATAGAACAGGTGGTCAGTAGAAAATGTTCTCATTCATAACCAAAATTAAGTCTTGTGATTCATTTCCTGTCCAATGGCACAGATTAAGACATAAATGGCTGCAATCTACTGCTATCTGCTAGTCAGACCCTTAGTTCACTGAATCACCAAGCTCTTTTGACATCTGCGTCTGTTTTACATTGAGCTAAAGATGTTTTGTGTACTTGGGGGAGACAGCGCCTGTTTGGGGAAAAATATCATTTCAGTATAGTAGTCCATTGTCAAGAGGCACAAAGATGCTTGGGTTCTGCGATGGTCAGGCCTGAACATGTGTATTTGTGTATGTACCCTTCCACCCTTAACTGGAGGCTTGAGCTGCTGTAAGGCACCAGGATACTGGAGGGGTTAGATGGGCTGGTTTTGAGTCCCCTGATAACATAGACAAAATTCTCTCCAAGTCCTTGGGCACAGGGCAGAGGCACAAATAATGCAAAATTCACATTGTGCCTGCAGCCTTAATTCTACTGGACCCAACACTTGATTGTTTCACTTTGCAGCTGTAATGCTCTTGGATTTTAAATTTCATAGTAGATTTTCTGAAGGTTAAGAAGGAAGATAAAGTGGTTGTAAATCTTGAGAGAGTAAAGCTGAATGGATGCCAGCTGGAGATCCCTGATGTTTCTAATCTTCTGCTTCTTGAGATAATTTATAAGCATCTAGGGAGCAAATGCTAACACATCTCCATTAGGAATATTGTTATTTTAATAGAAAAACAGTAACTATTTTTTCTCTGCCCTTCTTTCTTGCCCTCTGCTCTGAACAGAAGGAAGTCATTAACAGCTGGAGGACAACCAACTACCAAACTGACTTTTTCAGCACTTGTTCTAGATAGGAGTATTAGAGGAAAATGAAATTAGGAGCACAGTATCGTCTTTATATAAATTCGATGGTATATTAAAGGAACAAAAAGTGTGTCTTGCTATAAATGCTGTTACAACTTGCAGACCTGTGGTGCCAAGCTGCGGCAGTAGTTATTGGAATGTTTTAGTGACATATTAACAGATCTTTTCTTAGAAACTCTTAGCTTTCCTTAACACACTCTCAGCAAATGGATTTCCAATAAGTATCTACCTCCTTTCTCCTCTTCCCATTTCAAAATAAACTCTTTCAGGGCACAGTGGTGCATTTGTGTGGAAATGGCTATGCTGAGAAATTGAAAGGCAGGATCTGGATCAGTTCCCTGCATGAGATTTGCAATATCCCTGAAAAGTGTCGTGATCTGTATTTGGCGCCCAGAGCATTGCTTAAGCTAGTGAGGGGAAAACTAATCTCTTGCGCTTTCATTGGCAGCACTGTCTCATAGACTGATCCTAATGGGGTGGAAATGAGCTCAGCTGCCTAATTCTGTTAAAAACATAGGCTTTTTTTTCACACATGAATGCTCATCTACTTCCTTCTAGCCTTGTTGTTCAAGCCAGAGCAGCAAAGAATCAAGCCATAGTTGCCGAAAACAAAACACGCTGCTTTTTTTCCACTTCAGTTCTTTGGGTTTTTTTTTAATGTATATATGCATTAAGAAATGGCCAGCGCAAGAGATTTAATTCACCCAGAAATAAAACATTCTAAAGTATAAAGACCTGGATGTGAACAAATTAGACTTTCCCTAATTTTTAGAGCATGACTAACTAGCTTGCATTGTAATTTTAAGTAGTGCTATAAACCTTGTTTCACTGTCTATGGTTCAGAAACCAAACGTGAGGGCAATGCACCCCCATAACCAGATGTGGCTCTTTGCAATCCAGCTTCCCTGCAGTTGTGATCCATGTACAAGGGGACAGCCCAAGATCTTCCATGGGCTGGCTTGTTTTTGTGTCAGAGTTGTTGGTTGTAGGACACCACTTATGGTAACCACTGATCATGGTAAATCTAATTTCCTAGCTAGTGGAAGACCAGTTCCCTGCTGCTACCTATGAGAGATGAAGAAAGTAAGCAGAGCTGTAAATCTGCCTCTACAATTCCATGTGCCAGTAAATGAGGATATGACCATTTTCTGTCACATAGACAGCGTGTTGCTATGCCTTTAGGTCCTTTAGAGGTGCTGTGCTCATTAAAACCAGGGCTCAAGATTTTAGTTCCAAGGTAAATTTATCGGTAGTACAGGACTTTGTAGGGAAGCTTAAAAACAGAACACCAACACGGATATTGGTCTTCAGTATGTCCTTCATCTTCTTGCCTTCTGAAGACTGCAGAAAGTTTCCTTGTGGCAGGCTCTAGTTTCATTGTGGGAGCTATAGCTGTTCCTCAGACAGAAGCGGCTGCCTGGAGGGAGGATGTGTGCATGGGTGTGGGCGTATGCACAAGTTCATGCAATGATGTCCCTTGTAAATGACTTCCATGACTATTAATTAAATTGTGCTAATACTCTTGTAAAACTGTAGCTGGCTGCTAATCGCTTGCTTTGCTATGCAAATGAGCTAAGTGGTTTAAGGGATGTGTCCAGGACTGCACAGCAACCAAGAATTAGGGAATGGGAATTTACAGCTTTCTGTTAGAAGATAGTATTAAGCCAAAGAGAACAGCAATAATTTGATATTCTTTGGTGAACAATCCTACTTCTTGGGAGTTTGTTTGTGGGTTTGGGAGGCTTTTTTTGTTTTTGTTTTTAACAGCAAAACCAGAAATTCCTCAAAGTTTATGAAGCAAGCAATCTAAAGTTGGCCTGGGGGATTTTCCTGGACAAAATCAGCTGTACTGTGAGCCTAGTGTAGAGTTCCACAACTCCTTAGCCTTCCTGTAGGAGCAGTACTTTGGCTATTGCAGATTGATGCCTCCTGCAGTGTGGAGCATGGAACAGTGAACAAACCTTGAGCATGTCTGACAATAGAAACCTGTAGTTGTACAGTGTGGCCACGTGGCAGCGGGGAGATTACAGGTATTAAGAACAATTTGGAATCATTTAGAATTGAGTCATTTTCTGTGCAGCCAATTAATCCAGTTGCATTTTTTTTTGAAAAAAAAAGAAAGTTGCTGAGTTTGAAAAGGTGTACTTGGGCTAATAGAGAGACTTGGATTTCAATGAGACTTTTAAAAATGAGTGTTGGGGAGTATTAAGAAGCCTGCTGTAATCCTGACACTGTGGCCTATATGTTCAGATTACGCTAAGAGTCCTAACTGTGTTAGAAGCTACACTCTTTATAGGCTTGACAGTGTTTCTGAAGAACTGGTTTATCTGCGTTTTCTCATGCATGATGCCTGTACTGAAATCTTTTAAGAGCATTTTTTTAGTGGCATGCTGATCAGATATAAATAGTCTTAAAGAAATGCTGGTCCTGCCCCTCACACTCTGCTCTCTTCGCACTTTCTTCTGGCATAAAGTTATTCTGCTTTATTTTTGTTTGAGTCAAAAGTGCATCCATATCCTAGGAAGAAGGCAGTTATTGGCCTGAATGCAGTGCATTGATTTTGTTCTGAGCACTTTTATCTGTTGTCCACTATCCCAAAGAGTGTCTATAGCATTTTGAAATGAACATTTGTTCAAATATATACATTCCCATAATAGCTAACCATCCATGGCATTAATGGCATTGCATTGCTGACTTCAACACCCTAGTGGAAGGAAGACACGATCATGAAATTAGAATTAAATAGCTGGTCATAAATTGTATCTAAACCCTTTCTAAACATGTGTTTCTGGAATACATTGCAACCAGTATTCAGCTGCAGGAATTTGAAAGTCTTGGTCTAGTTAAGGGAATAACTGGGAAAAGAAACTGGTTAACATAGAGTTACAGTCTCTGTCTTCTTTTGCCCTAGCTGAATTCCCAACCACCTGCTCCTGAGGACTCCCCATTTGTCTAACCTTGTTATTACAGTTGTGACTTATTCTACGTCACACTAAGTAATTATCCAATCCTAGCATTCTTAGCAATTGAAAATGCTGTTGTTTGGGTTTTTTTGTTTTCTTCTGCCAATATGGCATGCTGTAGAGAGAGAATCACTTTAGATGTCATCAGGAACAGGGAATTAGCTAGTCCCTATCATATAGCGATTCCTCATGTATGACTACCCATAGCTGGTGAAAAAGGGAGTTGCTACTGCTTCTGAATCTTGAGAAAAATGGACAATCCTCAAGCGGTTTAGGGAAAGTAGGATATTTCAATAGTGCCTGCAAAGCCAGTGTTTTGTCAACCGACAGCTCCTTCTGCTAGTTCTAGAAGTTAAACTGGAAATGTTAACTTTTTTTAATTTTTATTTTTGAAAGACAAGCTTCCAAAACAACATAGAGAATTTACCTTGCAGATTGCACAGACATAAAAGGAAGCCATAGTTACAAATGAGGGAGAGCCTATTTGCAAAAGCAATGCTTTTCTCTCTGCTGCTCAGAAGAATTCAACAGACCCATGACTGTGTAGAGGAAGCTTCTCTTTTGCCTACTATTTTGATTACCTTATTCATTTTTATGGAGATAATTCATATTTTGTCAGGAACTAGCTTATATGTTATTCTAATCTCTTCCACTTATTCCATTTGAAGATAACAGGAGAAGTACACAGAGGAAGAGGTAATAAAAATAAATGCCCATGTGTGGTAGTAAAACAAATAGTTAAAATAAATATTTTGTTTTTACATAATAAAATAAATTTGTAAAAACCACACGTTTTACTTTGTTTGTCAACAAACAAGTGTTTTACCTGCTTTGTAATCTCACTTTCATTAGCATATTTAATTATGCTTTTGTATTTAATCATCAAAATGCTCAATAATGTACATTTTGTTCCCAGACATGGAATACCACTGCTGTGTGTATCCATGATAGATGTTTTTAATAAAACTAGTAATTACCCTTTATTGTTGTTTTAAATTATTATTTTTAAGTTTGTTAGGGAACAATAATTCTAGGTATAAGAGGAAGAAAGCTTTCATTTTACCATTTCATAATATAATGAAAAAAAAAATCCATTTAAACAGATGCTAATAAACCTTTTCTAAAAGCAGTGCTTAATTATCTTGAAGTTGTTTACAAGTGAAGATTTGGCAGCTCCGCTCTGGTTGTGAGCTAGAGCAGGCGCAGGTAGGTCGTGCTGTGGCAGGCATCGATAGCCGCCTGCGCTGCCAGGTTGTGGTCCTGCCCTCTGGCAGGCTTTGCTTTTTGTGCAACCCTGGGCACGTGCCAGTTTGTGGACTTCCAGTCTGTGAGTGTGACAAGCATGTTTTGTAACAAACTGAAAGGTCTGCTGAATTTCCCAAACATCAGATAGATCTGGGCTCAAATTGAAGGCATTCGGGTTCGTTTTTCTGTTTTGTTGTTGTTGTTGTTGGTTTTGTTTAACAAACTTGAACTATGAGATCAGAGGATGTTTGATGGGGTTTGCAATGTATCAAATATTTTCCCCTTTTTTTGAAGTCTTGGGTTTCTTTCAGGGGAGAATTCAAAGCAAAATTTGCAACTGAAACAAAACCAGATCAATCAAAAAATAAGGAAAATGTGCTGTGAACTGAATTAAAATGATCATGTTAACTGTTGGTAGAGCTCGGTCCCTGGCTTATCTAAGCACATACTCCATTATCTAACTTACTTCATCTTTCTTTTACACCAGATTCATCTGTGTGGCAGGGCTCCTCCTCCTTTATTGCTCAGAGATTGCCATAAAATAGCCCATTTTAGTTCATCAGCCATAATAACACGTATTTTTTTGTGTATGACTTGGGGTTTAGTTGATTGTAGGTATCTCAACAAACAGGTTGTTTGTTCTGGGGTGATTTTATTGTATCAGTCTCACTCCTTTTTTCTCATTTCTCTGTTGCAAGTCTTCTCTCAGAACATGGTTTTATGTATAATAAATATTCTGCCTGCTTTCAGCTTTGTCTGCACTGTCTTTGGACCAGTGATGATATCTGAACTGGTTTAAAAAAAAAAAATAAATCCAAATATTAGGGAGATGTTCTTCTGCAGAAAAGGGCAAAGCCAAAACACTGTTACAGTATTGAAAGACTAGTGAACTTTGATTAATCAGTGTTTCTATCTGTCATGTCTGAAAAGGCATTTATACCACATTCAGGCTTGGAAGGCATTGAAATATGATGGGCAGCATCTGTGTGAGTTGTGATGCTCAGCAAAGGAACTCTGTCACAGAAAGACATGCTGCACTTCATGGATGGACAGAGTTGTCCATCATTCTGAAACGTCCACATATAGAACATTGATACGGAAGGTGTTTATAGAACAATTCATCTGTCAGAATCTCTTTGAAGAGATGAACAGCACGCACTGTAGAGTTGGTTGTTTCATCCTGCACCATCACACACACTTGAACTGTGCATTTATGGCAAACCACTTGAATGCTTTTGCTCTGTTCATCTTGCTATGTTTTTTGATAGTAGGTATGTTTCCCTAGACTTGTTTCATCCTGTGGAAAATTAAGGACGAAGAGGAGGAATAGGGAATAAAGCCGAGATAGAGAAGACTTCATCCCTAATCTCGTACCTGGAGTAGAACATTGTCAGACAAATTACTGTTTGGTTTTCCATCTGTAGAACAAGAACAGCGTCTTTGAGAAACACAAAGGAAACAGCCTAACTGCTGATTCACCGTCACTAGGAGTTTTGTTGCTGTTGCATGAAAAGTGGCCACTGTCTCAATTTGTTGTGGGAGTGAAATATTCTATGAAGTTTCTAACCATTCATTGGTACTATGAAATTTATATTTTGTAAATTAAAGTGGATTTAAATATTTTCTGTGCTACAGATAGAGGTTGTACCATGCTGGTAGTTGGGAGAACACAAGTTTTGGCCTTCTTACCAACTACCAATGCACCCAGTCTTCTCCTTGTCTCCTCCCAGTTTGCCTGGGAGGAAGGGATGGAGACCTTACTGGGGTGCCCAGATGTTGGTTGGCCTGCTCTGGTTGGAGTGACTGGCTGATGACTCAGGTGTGGGCATGTTGAGGGGAAGGCAAGAATCAGACTTTCACGTATTCTCTGTATCAGAAGACATCAGTTCAGGACACAGAAAGCTGCTGCACCTGGCATGCTCATTTTTCTTTTCTTTGTGCGTTCTTGGTCTCTGTAACTTACTGCTGGGAAACAGAATTTAATCAGTAGACACCTGCACTGCTAATAAAGTCTGCCTCCTGCTCTCCATAGGGTCAGGATCCATGGGCATGGGGTCTCAGACAAGTACGGGCATCTTCCACTCAGTGTTATGTCTTTACTGACAGCAACAATTCCTTGCAATTAGGCTCCTGCAGCAGGGCGTTAACCTGAGGGCCACAGCTGATTGTCTCTGTTTAACCCCACTGCTCAGCTTGAGCTTCCTGCTCAAACCCCAGAGTTTGACCATTGCTTCCTTTCCTCTCTGTTCTTCTCTTGATCAAGGAGTATAAAGCAGAGACAATTGTTATTCATAATCTAAATCAACATTTGCCTTTCTACACCTCACCCTGAGCAAGAAGACTACAGCGAACAAAATGAGATCTGTAACACTCAATAAGGAAAGAGCAAAAACAGCCATAAAAGTCAGCTTTTCTGTAAAATTGTGATAGCAGAAAATGCGGTCTCTGAATGCTGCAGGTCACTGTTGGGTCAAAAATGTCTGCTTACCAGGACTAAGGATTGAGAGCACAGCTGAGGGATCACTGGGAGAGTTTGTTTCTGTTCAGGCTTCTTGTGCATCACAAGCGCTTCAGAAAGCTTCCTGGCCTGCTGAGTGTTAGCAGCAGCCTACCAGAGTAATGATAGGTATCGAAGCATCAGTGGGAGATGCAGTATTAAAAAATGCTCTTCAGTCCTTGATTTTGATGTGAACTTTCAAAATGTAATTAATAGTTGTCGTGGTTTAACTGCAGCGGGCAGCTAAGCCCCACCCAGCAGCTCACTCACTCCCCCCCCCCGCAGTGGGACCGGGGAGAGAATCAGAAGAGTAAAAGACAGTTTAATAGGGAAAGCAAAAGCCGTGCACACAAATGAAGCAGAACAAGGAATTCATTCCCTACTTCCCATTGGCAGGCGGGTGCTCAGCCATCTCCAGGAAAGCAGGGTTCCATCACACGTAACAGTGACTTGGGAAGACAAATATGCTCCTCACACTCTACCCCTGCTCCAGCATGGGGTCCTGGAGTTGGTCCTACTGGTCCACGCAAACCCAATACAGCAGCTTTTCTTACACTAGCCAAGTGCAAGTGCAAGGCTAATAATTTTCAATGTTTTTCTTGCATTATTTGGAAGCTGTAATTCCACGAATGTGAAGATGGAGCAGTTTGTCCAGTTTCAAATATTCACCACTATTAGAGGATTGTAGGTCAATTGTAAACATTTTTAGTATTCTTGTTTCTTTTGGTAGAAAATAAGTCATTACACCATAATGAAAAATGGGTGGTGTTAGAGTCCAGGGATAGGTACCTTTTGAGATTGTATGCTTAACAAAGCTAAAATGTGGAAGGAGTTAAATGGAGAAGGTAGTAGGACCACTGTCCTTTAAAAGCAACAGTAGAAAATCTCATCTTTGAAAATGAGTTTCAATCGCTTACACTGCAGAGGAAATCAGTGTGGCAACAGGAAAACATTTTCAAAATTACATAGTCTCAGTTTGCAGAAAAAGGAGATTGAAACTGAAAGAAGGGAGCCAGAGAGAATATAAAGGTTTCCGGGTCCAGCTTCTATTTGTTGATTTAATTCCAGTTTGGTTCCTTCCTCTCTGAACCTGGTTTAAGTAGTTTTTACTTACTTATTTATTCCCCCTTTGCTCAAAAATCTAGAAGGCCATTAGATGTCAAGTCTGGGCACCCGCTGTCAGAGAATCCTTAAGCTATGGGTATTTCTGAAACCTGCACCCCTTCCTGCTTTCACTATGAACTACAGCATCATGATCTCATTTTTTTCACTGAAATATCTCATATTTTAGGATTATCAGCCTTGGGAGAATGTGGTGTGTTCTGTAATTGTGCAGTGGGGTCTGGACTACGTTTGGAATCTGTTTTTTAGTTTCTCACTTTGTAGCTCAAAGTCATCTGTGGTTAATAGGCCAGTTACTCTATTGAAAAGATAGTGCTGAAAAACTGAAGAAAGGCTTCGGGATGTATCTTAGAGCATTTACAGTACAATTTTGAGTAGAATTAGAAACTGGTTGATACTAGGCAGCTTCCAAAACTGACAGTTTTTTGTAAGAAACGAAAAGGCAAATGTGAACAAGATGAGAAAGCAAGCCAATAAATGCAGGTAATCTTCCACAGTCCAGGTTTTGGACATATGACTTGGTGATATGATGCTGAATCAGAGTTGTTCCTTACCCACTGATAAAAGTCAGCACATCTGACATCAATAAATCAAGCACCCTCTAATTACCCATTCATTCCATAACATGACTGACTTAAAGAAAATAACTGTAATTTAAAAAAAACACAACAGTATAGCATTAACATGGAGGTTAATTGCCATCTTCAGCTGCATGGTTGTCTTGGCATGAATTTTTTTTTGCCATGTCTCAGCCACATTCTAGGCTGGGGTCTGGACTTGAATGCTTGGTATACTGGAGAGTTCAGAAGGACAAGCATCTGCATGTGCTTTTGGTTTTCTTTCATAGAATTTTTTTATTGGAATTTTTACGTTGGAAAAGACCTTTAAGATCATCAAGTCCAACCGTTAACCTAACACTGCCATCCCACCACTAAACCATGTCCCTAAGCATCTCATCTACCCAGCTTTATATACCTCCAGGGATGGGGACTCAACCCTTTCCCTGGGCAGCCCCTTCCAGTGCTTGACAACCCTTGTGGGGAAGGAATTTTTCCTAATGTCCAATCCAAACCTCCCCTGTTGCAACTTAAGGCCATTTCCTCTCGTCCTATTGCCCATTACCTGGGAGAAGAGACCGACACCCACCTCACTACAGCCTCCTGTCAGGCAGTTGTAGGGAGCCTCCCCTCAGCCTCCTCTTCTCCAGGCTGAGCAACCCCAGTGCCCTCAGCCGCTCCCCAGCAGCCTTGGACTCCAGACCCCTCACCAGCTACATTGTCCTTCTCTGGACACGCTCAAGCCCCTCCATGTCCTTCTGGGAGTGAGGGGCCCAACCCTGAACCCAGCATTCGAGGGGCGGCCTCCCCAGTGCCCAGGACAGGGGCATGATCACTGCCCTTCTCCTGCTGGCCACACCATTCCTGATACAAGCCAGGATGCTGTTGGCCCTCTTGGCCACCTGGGCAAACTGCTGGCTCATATTCAGCCAGCTGTAGACCAACACTCCCAGGTCCTTTTCCACGGTGCAGCTTTCCAGCCACTCTTCCCCAAGCCTGCAGCGATTCATGGGGTTGCACTTGGCCTCGTTGAACCTCATGCAATTGGCCTCAGCCCATCGATCCAGCCTTCAGTGCATCTTAGAGTGAGGCTTGTGCTTACCTTTACAGTTTCAGAGACTGAAAGGTTTCACAGAACCATTCTTTTATTCACCTTATTTAGCTATACAATTTGTCTACAGAAATGTTCTTTTCATGGGTTTATAGTAAAGGAATGATTATCACCTAATGCTAAGTAGATATGTGTATATTTATGCATGCAAAGATTCTATTTTCTAAATTATGGGGTTTTTTTTCTTTTTGACACACAGAGAGCTAAAGAATCTCATTTAAGAGGTGTTTTCTGGATGCTAAGGGAATGACATCACTTATATAGAATCCTAAACCAGTTGCTAGTTTTAGACCCCTGGTCCTTCAATATCCATCATGTTTCAAAAGCATCTGCGTGTGTGTGTACCTATATAAAGATTCAGAATAGTGCTCATGGTCGAGTCCCCATCCCTAGAGGTATTTAAAAGCTGGGCAGACGAGGTGCTTAGGGACATGATTTAGTAGTGGGATGGCAGGGTTAGGGTAACGGTTGGACTTGATGATCTTAAAGGTCTTTACCAAACTAAACGATTCTATGATTCTGTGATTCATTTCAGAAGTAGCTGTTTTCCCATAGTCAGTCACTAGGGGCTTTTTAGAAGTAATATGGGATATGGTGGTTGTTATAGTATATTTTTTGCTTATGCATTGATTTGAAGTCAGTATGGCTGGTGCACGCTTTACTTTCAAGAATTACTAGAAGGCTTTTTCTCCACTTTAATTAGCTTTCAAAGAAGTGTAACTAGTATTTGGGAGTCCTTGTGACTTTCTGTTTCTATGAAAATGTTCTCTTCCCTTCATAGGTTGAAATCATGAGAGAACATGAGAAGTGGGCGAAACACTAAATTGTGCTATAAATCAAGAAACTGTCTGTAAAATTACGTACTTTTTAATTACCTTGCTTAGATATATATTGAGCAAAAAAGAAAACAAGCTACACAAGTTGAAGAAATGTCAGATAAACAAACTATGACATGTAGTATTACTGCCATCTGACATATCTCAAAGACTGATTTTACTCATCCTTCATTCTTTATATCTGCATGTCTAGCAGTGCATGCATTTATATTTTATATAAAGGGCAGAATCTGTAGTCAGAGCGTTTGAGTTACACTGTTAAAAATAAATTAAGGAACAGCAGGTGAAAATGATTCCTACACATGAATATTCAAACTGTACCTCAATCACATACTGTAGAAAGAATAATAAAGAGCAATGAAACTTTGATGGGGCCAAGGTGTTGATATGATCTGAAATAAAAGTTTTATTGGCATGAGGTTGAGATAACTCAGAAAACTTACTCAAGGAGTGGCATGATCTGCTCGTATGCCCCATTGCCAAAACATTCAAGAGTTTAAAAAATTATGGGGGCTACTGCACTAGGATGTTGGAAGTCAGGCTCTTAATCTTGATTCTTACACTGTTGTGCTTTACTCTCTGAGCAGAATGGGTTTAGGGTTGGCAGGAGGGTGTAGGGGCTACATAGCTAAATTGAAAGCTGAAAGACTTGAGTTCATTCCTACTCTGGCAGCCATTTCCTGTGCATTTGCATCCCTTGAGGCAAGACTCACCAGGGTATTTAGGCACTTCAAGGAGACCATCAACTATTTCTTTTTTTTTGAGTAAGAATGAAGAAAGTATGACTTTCACACTACTTAACTGATGGGAATCATGCTGCCATTGATTCAGTGAGGTTTCACAGGACTCAGGAGCATGACCATTGTTCAGGACCCTATGACAGGGGATTTTCAGGGAAAAATCAGGAGCCAGAATACATTTACAGAGCTGACTTTAATTTCCCTATCACTTTTACATTGTAAAGACAAGAACCTTCAGAACTATTAAATACTTGGATACTCTGGCAATATGGAAGAAAGCATAATAATGGATGACTGACTTTTAATGTATTTTGGTTTTCTTTGCTTGCTTTGCAGATCCTGTCCATGGACCACAAAACGTAGAAGTTGTTGATATTCGCTCCCGTCAGCTGACGTTGCAGTGGGAGCCCTTCGGTTATGCGGTGACCCGCTGCCACAGCTACAATCTCACAGTCCAGTACCAGTATGTGTTTAACCAGCAAAAATTTGAGGCAGAGGAACTCATCCAAACTTCCTCCCACTATACCTTGCGAGGTCTTCGGCCCTTCATGACCATCAGGCTGAGGTTAGCCCTCTCTAACCCAGAGGGCAAAATGGAAAGCGAGGAATTGGTTGTGCAGACTGAGGAAGATGGTAAGTTATCTTGGGTTTGCTTGCTTGCCTGTTTTTTTTGGGGGGAAGACTAATATTTTCAAGTTGTAAATAACAAGATAACCCTCTGTCCATGAGACTTATAAATGGCTTCTCTGGACAGTGTATGTGTTATGCAAGTAAAATTTGTAGGTATAAATAATTTACATTTCACAGCCATGTTCTTGAAAGGGCAGGGCTCCCTGAAGTGCTTGGAAATGACAAATGCCAGTCTGAGCAGTTACCAAACAGCAGTAGGTTTGATTCTATAGAAGTCGTGTTCTGAACTACCCACGACCTACAGAACAGCTTCCTTTATCATACGGGCAAATGTAATCCTGGCATTTGTTGGTTTTTCTTGAGCCTTCACATCACTGTCCCCAAAAGAAGTATAATGTCTTTCTTTCCAGAGTGTATCTTATTCTTAATGCTGGTCTTCTGGACATAGCATTATATATGCATCTCAGAAGCTAAATTTATTTGGTGCTAACTCTTCCATTCTTGATACAAAAAGAACCATTTTCCAGAAATACTGATGGAAAGCTTTAAAGTGTTATTATCACATCCGAGCTATTTCAGACCAAGGACTCTCATAGATGACAAGCCTACCTTCTGACTTATGTGTTAAAAAAGAGGGGTTCTTCCTCTGCCAGAGCTGTAAGAAGATGTTGTCCCTGAGTTTCTCTCACCTGAAAGTGGCTCTTGCAGTCCAGTATATCATACGGGGGGATGTAAGGGGACGGCACATCTTTCAGAAAAATGAAGAGGGGTTTTATCAGGGAGGCTTGGCAGTGCATTTAGTTAGTTATCTTCCACAGCATTAAAATTTTGCTTGAGTAGGTGGATTTTTAAGCTGGCCTTGTAACGACAATGAAATATAAATCTTACATTGCTACTTTACTAAGGAAATCAATCTTTCATATTGGTAAAGGTGTGCACTGCAGTAGCATCTTTATGCTTCAAGGTGGAATCTGGCTGTTTAGGTGGATAGAGCTTTGCTGTTGTGTGGGCAGAGAAGGACAAATTAAATGCTCTGCTGCTGCTATGCTGTACTGGAATAAGGACACTGAAATTAGATTCATATTTTCATGAATTCTGGTTTTATTTGTCACTTAGTAGTCAGATTAGGGTATTCTTATTTGAACCAACGGTTGAGAATAGGCCTTTCATAGTTGATAGTACCTTGGTAATGATAGTGCCTTGAGGGTTTTTTAAATTATTTTATATTATTCTTATTTTTTTTATTTTCAGGTCTGAACTTCCTGTCTAATGGCCTCTTGGTGTCTTCTGACGTGCGTGCAGCTGGAGATGGTGGTAGTAGCTTCTAACACAGTTTTCTGGTTTTTTTTTCACCCTGTAGTTCCTGGACCTGTTCCCTTGGAATCCATCCAGGGAGGACCTTTTGAAGAGAAGATCTATGTTCAGTGGAAGCCTCCAAATGAGACAAATGGCATCATTACACTCTATGAGGTGAGAACAGATTGTTGTCAAGGCATACATGCCACAGGGCCCTTTTCATATGTGTTTAAGCAAATCCTGAGCTCTGAGAGATTTCAGCAGGTGCTAGAAGAAGTCTGATTAAAATAGATAAGACTCTTCAAGATAGTCTGCTGCTGTCACTGAAAAAGTTTTCCAGTTCAGAAAAGAGAAAAGATTTCTTTACCAATATTTGTGGCAAAATAAGAGCCATATATTCCCCTGTATCTGGGGTATTCAATTCCTGCTATTTTCCTTTCTGTGCTATCTACAAGGTCTGTTTTCTTTCTTTTTTTTTCTTTTCTTTTTTTTTTTTTTTGAGGTGAACTTCTGTTAGTTTTTATACCTAAATACTGCAACTACTTCTTCTCTGCCTTTCCAACAGTCAGAACACTTCCTGGCAATCTCAGCAGAATATAGCCGTTAAGTCTTATCTTATAGTGTTCTTATTGAATCTTTCAATGGTACTTCTGTCTAGCCTAACCACTTTCCCTGCTGTCAAACAAAATGTACAGCAGGTTATAGGATGATCACTGACCATGCTATACTGCATGACAAAAAAAAAAAAAACCCACAAAAAATATGATTCTAGAGTGTATCAGAGGAGGTGTTTCTTGTTAAGGTAAGGAAGCATTAACTGTTGCCATGTGCTTCTGGTGAGACTATCCATAATGTCATGTACACCTAAATATGCAGAAAACGAATATAAAAGGAGGACTGCTTTAGAGGATTGTGTGAAATGAGAGGCAGTTCTACAAGAAAGGGTAAAGGCACTTTTACTGAAGAGCAGAAAGCAGTGCACCAATGCTGGCTGAGCGTGTTTCAGTTTATAGGTTCGGCATTTACCACAGTAAGATTAGAAAAAGCAAAAAAAAATTTTGCTTTTACGGTGATGTAAAAATCCTCACCATGAGCTTGTGCAGCATGGTCTGGTACAGAGGGGCTAGAACTACTTTTATGCTGGGTGAACGTACAAACTTATTTTGGAAAAGGTGTGGGTGCAAGAAGCAACTCTTCCACCACCAATGAGGTTCTGCTCCTTTCCTCTTCCCATGTAGCTTTTCAGTTTGGAACAGCATGTCTTACAACATGTCACTCCTAAATCTCCTTGCTAACACTGGCTATCTCTAATACAGTGATGATCAAATAAATAGAAAAAATCAAGCAGTTTTAACGTCAATGAGCTCTTACACTACAGCATGAGCAAAAGATGGCAACTTTCTCCTGAGGTTAAACGTAACTGCACTTTTAGGTCATCTCTCCAGCTGGTTCACAAAGGGTAGATTAAATTTGATACAGCAAGACTAAATACATGAATAGAAGATCCTTTTGCTAATTTTGTGTCATTTCAGCCAGGTGATAATCCTTGACAAAGTAAGGAATAAATTTTTTGTTGGTGACTGTTGAGGCACTTGTGGAAATCTGTGCAGGTTTCATACCACCTGTTTCTACTAGAATAGAACTAACCCTTCCAATTTCATGTTTTTTGAAGGTGTATTACAGGCTATCCTGTGCCTGTGTAAGGAATTTTGTAATAAAGCTGTCTGTATTTTTAAGGAATTTATCTGAATAGAATCAGTTGCAACTCATTATTTTTCTGGCAACACAGGTGATCTATAAAGGAACACATTTAAAATAATCCAAGTCAAATGATGCAAAAATAACTCCTTTTAATTTTTAAAGAAGCAGTTTTCTACTAATATATTGCCTTGGGCTCTGCTCATCTAAAGGACTTCAGCAATCTGAGTAGCTTTTCTGGCTGAGCAGCTGCATAGAGATACTTTAATGCCTCTAGCGTAGTGATGCATCATGACAGTGCCTTTGCCCCTTGAGTCATATCATTGCTCGAGTCTCAGCAGAGGCACAAACAAATTTTTCTTTTCTGATTATGACTCTATGCATATTTGGCAGCTAAAGCCAAAGAGAAGTCAAGGTGGATTCAAACTCTTCCTCCTTTTCCTCCTCTTCCTAATCTCCAAAAGGATGAAAATCCAAGTGTTAAAAACCAGGATAACCAGAGTGCCTTGCCTGAAGGTTGTCATGAATGAAAATGTTTCCTTTCCCTCTCCCTTCTTACATGTGAAAATTCACACAGAGCATTCCCATTCTCCGTGACACCCTGAGACAAGTTCATCAGCTGGAGATGAAAATACAAACAAGCAGTTACACATAACCTGGAAAGATGGCTGGAGCATTCCCAGGGTAATTGTCAGGCTGTTGAAGTCTGTATCACAAGCAAATACGAGTGCCTGGTCCAAGTAAAAGGAGATCCTGGTTTTGAAATTGCTCAGTAAATAAAGTACAGGTCTTTGCACAGAAACATCTCATCCTGCTACCTGCAACTGAAGTTTAATCTTCCTAAAAATACTGAGAAACATCCAGTATTGTCCAGGTAGTTGCATCTTTTGTATTGCTTGCTTAATCCCTAGCCTACTACAGATACTTAAACCTGCACCTTTATCTCTACTGGTATTATTTTAATATTTCATGCCATATGTCTAGGACCAAAGTAATTCCTCGTAGTAATGACCTCTAAAGTGTTGTTTTAGACAGGGTTCAGCCATTTTTCAGTATCATTGTGGCTTTACACTGCTTTAACAGAGTTCAGCTGACCTATTGGTTAAAGAGGAAGAAAAAGCTAGTGGTTAGTCTCTGATAGGTTTTCAAGTTCTTTCAGATACCTGTGGCCTACAGTACTGATCCAGGTAGAAGCAGAAGGCTTTAATTACAACAGAACAAAAAAGGTCAAACTATGAACTTGTGCAGCGCTACTCTAATGAGGTCTCTGCAGGGAGCACAGTTCCTGAAGCCCAGCCACCAGCACTGCTGCTGTGTCACCAGGAGGAGCCGGGATGCTCAACGATACGCTAGCAAATTTGCAGCTATCTAGAAACACTACTATTGTGTCGCTGTCATTAGGGAGAAACAAACCCAAGAACCTACCAACATTTATTGAAGAAAAATTCCCTGCAAAGTATAGATCAAGAAAAATCACTTTGTGGGGTTTGAGCTAGTGGTGTTAAGTTCTGTATTATACCTGGCAGTAACTGGCTAGATTCACACATAGGTACCGTGCAAGTGATGGTCTCTCAAACTCCTTTGGGCGCAAACCCTTCTAATAAAAACAAATGAAAAAACTTCCTCCTCCTCCTAAGTAATAGTTCTCTCCTTACCATCACCTTCAAATCTGATTGATTGTATCTGGGTACTGTAAAAAATTTTGTTTGTAAGCTTCTAAAATGCTTCCAAATAAACACACTGTCTATTCTACTTGCATGGCACTTGCTTTTCCTTGGGACAGATTTTCTTCTCAGATCCCTAATCACTCCTGCAGTTCCCTGCCAGGCAGACTTCCATATCGCACAAGTTGCTGTTGCAGTTTGAATGCGCACTCCTTACGTGCCAACTGGGCTGAAATTCAGCAGTGCAACCTTCAGGAAGTCATTTGGCAGCCAGAATCACTAATTTTGTAATGACTGAATACTTCTGAAGAGCCTAAACAAAATGGAAGGACCTTAATGAACCTTTTTGACTTATGCAAGTCTCTTCTGATTGATATTTATCCTTCAAAATGCTATTGTAGTCTTTTAATAAAAGCAGCAATAGCCTTGCATTTAAAATTGGTTTTAAAATCCCCTGCGTTCAGTTGGAGAATTAATTGTTTCACTGGGTACAGCCACAGCTGGATTCTTAAACAAAGGAACCTTCTAGATCCCCAAATCAGTATGTAATTGCAGTCTGTTTCTAGGGAGCAGAAACCTCTTGTTCAAGGGAACTTGGAAAGCTCCAGGAATTGCAAGTCAGTTAATCAGTATGCCAAAAAGATTAGGGTATGAGCCATGTAGAAAGCAAGTGATGGTACAGTTCATTCTGGGGGTGTTAGGGGAGCACAGCAAAGCAGTTAATAACACCAGTGTACGCTGAGTTAGTAGGTGTCTGTTGATCTGTCCAGTAAGAAAGCCATTAGGGAGATGCGTAGGCTGCTGTTACAAGTAAGCTGTGCAACGGAGATAAAGCTTAAGAGCTCTAGCTATAGTCGAGTCCCCAGGTAGCTTCAAGGTGTGTAGGTACTTACATGAGACAAGTAGATCAATCTGTGTTCAGAAACACAGCTAAACAGCAATAATGGATTTTGCTGGTACATTGGTTTGGGTAGAATGCTCTACAGGGATGTTTTTGCATGTGATGTTCATGAAAGAGGCGTTATTACAGCTGTCTCTTCTAGCGAGCTGTGAGTGGCAGAATCTAATAATATTGTAATACATCCTGTCCCCCCCTTCAGTCTCCTGGCAGACTGAAAGCACCACAACTTGATTTCTTTTTTTTTTTTTTTTACCAGTCCAGAACAGCTGCTATGCTTTAAAATCCCTAATAATCAAGTGCTGCTTATTATGCTTATACCGTGTGGGAGTTCAACTTCAAGGCCTTTGTGTACAAAAACATGCCAAAAAGATTGGGGTTTTTTAATTTTTTTTTTTTTATCCTAAGTATGTGTAAAGTCAAACCACTATCAAACAGCAGAAAGACCTATGCTCTCATTGGACTGCAGGAACAAGCAATCTAATTTAAGGTCATGGACCAACTTTGGCACTTAAATTCTGCTGCTTTTAGATGACATGAGGTTGTCTCAAGTGTTTGTTCCATAATCCAAATTGAAGCACTTCATATACAAGTGTAGACCCAGATATTTTGGGCAAACTTGCATTGAGTCTTGAAAATGTAAAGAAACAAAACTTATTTATATCTGCATTTCATCATTCATTTGGGCAGCTGGAAGTTTTTGGGTGCACTCAGTAAGTGATGTCGGCTTTCACCTTTGTAAATATGTTTTTCGTGTGTAATCTATTTCTCAGAATTGTCAGTATTGAGAATATTTTGTCCTTAAAGAGGAAGAAGAAAAAAAACACCACTTAAAAACACCTGTCTAAAATATTACAATTCTAGAAGCATTTAAAAGGTGGCTACAGTATGTTCAGCTCCTTGGTTGGAAAAAAATTACTCTCAGACTTTTGAAGTCTTTTCAATGAGCCATGCCTAAAGGCAATGTTTAAACAGCAAGCTGTCTTTTTAAACATCGTAAGGTGTAGTCTTGTAATCACTTATGTTCTCATCTTTACGATTATTAAGTCCCATGTGGGATGCACATGGGTCTTGGGAAAAATAAGGATGCGTTTGCAGCTTCTAACTAGCTAGTTTTCTCAGTCACTTTTTCTGAAATGCTGTAAATCTCATATTTGGATGCCAAGAATAGTAATATAAGGGTCTTTCATACACAATTTCAGCTCTTTAATGGGATGCTTGGAGCCTAGTTCCTCTAATCCCAGTGGATTTGAGTTTAAATTGCACTTCAGAAGTTACAGATCCTCTTAGTTGCCTTGTAAAATTGCAGTCTGCCCTTCATAATCTCTCCAGTTTCCAATATGCCATTTATTCTTGATCACTTCACTCACTTTTTCTCTGCGGGAGAGGTCGTTACACAGAAACTGCCTCTTAGAGGGTCATGCATAAGGTCAATATTTGTGGGATGCCCTGCCTGCATTTACAGTAGGGTAGAAACAAATTTCTTCCACCTTTGACCCCTGAAAGTGCATACTTACTATAACGCAAAGCATGATTATCTGGTGTGATAGCTATCCACTCCATAGATATGCATGCATTTCTATTCATAGCCTTTTTTTAAGCTATTCATGAAACCTGACATTTTTAGGATAAAATCTTTCTTGCTAAAAGGTGTAGCAAAAGAAAATGTTTCCTGGAAAAGCTGAAAAGGTTGGGAAATCAACTTGGCATAGTCATTTGTTTGTTTATTTAAAGGCTTTTTTTGGTTAAGAAGAGTGAAAAACGTCTCCCACAAGAAGGAAAGCAACAACCACAAAATCTTGCAACCAATTTATATAAAGCTCTACAGTCGAAACTGTAGAAAAATGACAATTCTCGGAAATTGCCTTCAGTGAGAAGTGGCTTTGAATGTTCCCATGAAAATCAATCATGCTGCAGCTTCTCAGTTGCATTCTGTGGATGCACGATACTCCTGGGAGGAAGCTTTCTCACTTAAGCTCAGTAAGTGTGCAGTGAAGGAAGTCCGTGCTACACACAGCTGGCTGCTGCATTTAGCTGAACATTAAGAGAACATTAAGAATACCCTGTTAAGTGCTCAAAACCCAGGAAATGATCAATTAAGGATTGTATATTCGGTCGTAGCTTTATCACTCTTCTGTACGGGCATTTGACAATGCAGTCTTCATGCAATTGGATATTACTCTCTGTTCATCTGCAGCACTGATGTTTTCCTTTGACACCGGATTTATACGGTGTCTTGTACTGCAGTATATTGTTTGTCCAGAGTCCATGAAAGTCAATTACACAAAGAGTAAGTGTTTTACTGCATCTCTACTATGTTGAATTAGAATTCTTTAATAATCTAAACTAGCAATGAAACTGTGTGGCCGTGTATAATCTGTTTAAGTTTGAAACTCTGTTAACTCTATAGTGGGCTCCATCATCCTCTCAATTACATGTAAGGTAAGCTGTGCATATATGCCCAGCTAAATTAGTTAACAGCTTTCTGTGCAGAATTGCACTGGGAAAGGTCTGGGCTGGCTAAAGGGAAATTGTTTATTGTATGGTTGCTGTCTGTAGTATTTACTGAGCATTTGGTGGACAGGTTGGTTAGATGCTGCCAGTGTTCTGGGCCCCACTTAGTCAGGATTCAGTTCAGCATTTGGAAAACGAATGGTGCTGATTACACTGATTTATCATCTCTTTTTTGGCAATTGAGAAGGGCTATAAATCGGAGCATTGCTCGCTTTCTTAGCAGGTTGGGATGCCATGTCAGGCACAGACCCTGTTGTTCTGTTTCTGGGACAAGACAGGGCTTAGTGAGACAGTGTTCTGGTGAAATTTGAGGAGTACGAGGTCACAAGGAATATATTTTCTTTCAGCCAGCAGAATCCCACAGAGCACCCTTTTTCCCCCTCCATGCTGGTTAATAAAGTAATATGACTTATAAGCTCCCTGTCAGCCCTGAATCCTAATACGTGCTCAAGTGACCCCTGTGCCATATACAGGGCATTTAAGGTGGCTTCTCTGATGCTGCAAGGAAAATCTAATCTACCTGTGCACAATAATACAGAAGCCAACACATGCAGCTGCTGTTCTGGTGAAACAGGATGGCTTTCCTTCCTCTGTCACGTTTGGAAACATAAAATGCCGTGGCAGAACTAAAGTCGGTTGGAGCTGTGTTCATGTAAAGCAGATGTGGGGGATAATAGGAATGAAGCTCTGCTCCGTCTGTCTGGTGCTTCCTAGGGCAACGTCTCTGCTGGCTGGTTGCACTCCTTACATCTGAGGAGGGCGGCAGCGGGGAGGATGCACCAGATGCGGGCTGGCTGGCTGTTTACTCAGGTGCTAAACCCTGTTGAAAAGAGCCTGTTGTATCTTTGTCACTGCTGTTTCTCTCCATCCTGTCCCAATTAGTTTAACACAGCCTTAACTTAGGAACTTTAAACTTAGGAAATGTTTAAATGATTTCCTAATTAGGGCTATTTTTCTGAATAAGCAAACTTTTTCAAATTATGTAGGATTCTTACTTGTGCGCTACTCACTCACTGTTACTTGCAAGATACACTTAACTCAGAAGCATTTGTTAACGATGCTCTTTTAAATCCTATGATTTCCAGTAACGTCTTGATGAGAATATCAGAGGGTTTCTTTAGAAACTCAGATGTCAGGGTTTTTTCAATGTATGACAACCTCCAGGTAAATAGTGTACGTGTGTTATAAATAGTATGAATCAACTGCTTTAAAGAATTGCTTGATCAAGCTTTCCAGAAATAAAAGCATAATACGGTCCCTTGAGCACAACAATTTCTTTGATTACCTTTTTATTGTTCTTTTGAAGCCAGTAGACTTGCAGCAATGTAAATCCAATGCAAATGAGAAAAGATATTTAGCTACAACAAAACATTTTTATTTTTTTTAAAGGAACTGAATTATTTTAGTGTGCATGTTGGGGTCTTTTTAAGTTAAACTAAGTGATAAGAATGAAAAATAACTCAAAACTTATTCTTTCTTATAATGAAGTTCAAATTTAAAAAATCCTTTTGTAGATATGTTAACATCTTGTCTTTCTGCCTTCCACTGCTTTATTTTCTTTTCTAGAAAAAAAACCACTATTTTGGTCTAGTCTTAAGTTGATTCTTAATCCCATTTCTTCCATTTAATCTTTTCAAGTGCCAGTGTACCTGGGCAGTTATGGTAATGTAGATAAAGCTCTGTAACTATTCCATATTCAGACCTTACAATATCTTGCTTACCAAAATGTAGTAGTTAACTAAGTTGAAAGCAAACTACAGGTACATGTTTGTACTTCCTTCCTAGATGGTTATTCCCCTTTCATCTTAAGTATGGCTTAATTTAGCAGATAGATAGGATTGAGAAAATCAGAAGTAGTGGCTTTATCCTGTTAATTGGTGCAGCTGAGGAACTGTGTAAAGGAGGAAAAACCAAAGTGATCTCTGCATCACCTTCAAAAGGAGGAGATGCCAGTATTATGCTTCCTTTGGGGAAATTAATCTTATTGCTGTCCTTTGTGCCTGTCTATCTTTATGTGTATATCATCTTTAACTATGTTCCTGCCATCCAGTGGACAGGCTGGGTTTGGGTTTAGTTTCCCATGCCCTACTCTCATTACCAGTCTCTGTCACTCTGAGTCCCTTGGCTCCCCTTTTGCCTTCTCTCTTTGTCCTCCCCCTTTGTTACTATTTTTTCCTGATTTCTGTTTCCCTGATGCCCGTGTGGTATCGCTGACAATAAGGGTGGGAAAGCTTTCAGAAGGATGATGGCAGCTGCTAGGTTTTAGCACAAGGAGAATGACATACTCTTCCTTTTGTTTCTAATTCAACCACTTTTGTCTGAAATTGTGAAAAGTGACTTAGGGCAAGGTGGACAGTTGACTTGGAAAATAAGCACAAATGGGTAGTTTAAGGTTTAAGTGACTGCAAATATGTGATCTTACAATTATCAGCTACAATAATAGCCAGGACTGAGTATCTATAAGCATAGCAAAACCATTTTATATGTACGTGGATCTTGGTTCTGTTACTTTATGGTGCATAGCAAACAGAGCATCTGTAAGTGATGTTGTTAGTACTCCATTGTGTTGGTTTGGGGTTTTGTTCATCGCCCACAGTGTTCGCTATACCCAGTGTAGCATGGCAAACCAGCTATGAGATATATTAAGCAGTGCTTTCAGCATCAAGAACTAACTGGGGAACAAGTATGGAGATTGAATAACCGCCTCAATGCTGCAGTCCTATCAAAGCAATTTCTATAGTTGTCATTTTCTGCTATTAAACTGAACAATGAGGCTCTCCAATAAAATCATATGAAATAACAGCTCATTAAAAACTCTCCTTAATATATAGCATGCTAATTAACGTCAGTGGGGTGCAAGCTTGAATGGCAGAATAGACTATAATGTTTAGAAAGTAGGTAAAATAAAAGAAGATATTTTATCATTAATGACCTTTTACTAAACCTAATGAAATCCTTAATAGCCTGAATACATTACTGAGGTGCTCCAAATTGCTTTGTTACCTACTCCATTCTTCCTCCCTTTCTCTTAGACATTAAACTTGGTTTTATTTATAGAAAACAAAAAGCAATAAAGTCCCAAGGAAATACAAACAAGAGGAAGGAGTCTGAGCAAGAAGTAGAGTAGATGTGACTTCTCAGCCCTACTATCCCTGTTCCTGGTCAAGAGAAGGGCTGGGTATAGGACCATGTTATATCCTGTCTTGTATACGTGTTGTCTGTGTTTGTATTCAGGTTTAATTGACTCCGTGTTTGTGTGATCTCAGTAAACAGGCTAGGGAGCAAATGGGCTTCTTTTATTCACAGGGTCTCTCTAGGTTAACTTTCATATTCATTCCTAGAGCTGCGCTATGGCTTTTTATACTGTTACCAACCATGCTGTGCTTGTGCTGCAACTAAATTAAAGGGCTTTATTCTTCAGGGCTTTTAGTCTTTCACATATTGCCAGCCTTAAATATAACTTGCAAAAATGCTGTTTAATTTTCCCTTAACCTTCTCCCAAAAGAAGTAGCACAAGAATGGAAAAATGAAAGGCCTTTGCTTCCTCCCATTTCCTGGATGAAATTTAGTGGGCTGGGGAGGGATGTAAGTAGCAATAATTGCCTCACTTAAACTGAGTTTTAAGACAGAAAGTGTACCCAATCATCTGGTCATAAAATATGTTCTTTAGTTCTGAAGTCCAACACTGGAGAAGGATTGTTCACTAACCTGTTCACTAACTCTTTCCTGTTCATTAGAAGATAACTTTCTTCAAATTATTCCTTTTGTGTAACACTTGGTGCAATTAACTTTAGTCTTGTACCCCAAATGCCTGAAATTTCCTGATAAGATTGAAACTAATGTCCATCCCAGCTGCAATCTGAAGTCACCTGCAGCAGTAATTGTTCCAAAGAAGCACAGGCTGTTGGCAAGTCTTAAAAAAAAGAGCCCATGGCTTGCTGTGTAATCATTTTTCAATCAGCTTTATAGAACCATGAAATTGATTGTCCCCCTGACGTACTGTACACTTTGGAGCAGATACTGTGCTTAGGCAAGTTAATTCCTTATTTGGCTCCAAGCACACAAAAGAAGAGAGTTTTTTGCTTCCCCTCCCATTCTCACAAACCAAGGAGGAAGGGAGCACAAATCACCTTGAAATCAGAATTTGAGAGCATAGCAGCATCCGCCAGCCCTGTTTTGTTTTCCTAATTATCCAGTGAAAAGCATGGTGATTTAGGAGAAAGGTGCCCAGGCTGTTGGCTGCATACAAGGGAGCTTGGATGAATGACAAAACCAGCAGTGGTAATGACCAGGTTATCAAAGAACTGTAGGAATTTTAAAAGTCTGACAGAAAGGAGAGCTGAGCGAGTGTCTCATTAACGTGGTGTCCTCTTCAATACTGGAGTTGGCTTCTCTCTTCTTCTGGAGCTGAAAAAAGGGGATGCTGTGAAGATACATTGTTGAGGTAATGAAGAATGTTCCTCTTCAGATACCTGCAAAGAAGGTCTGGCCCTGTCTTCGCAGAATTTAATTCCTATTTCAAACTTCCTCATTTCAGGAATATTTTGGTCTTTCAACACAAGTGAAACTCCATTCAAAATAAATTAAAATCAACGCACCAGTGAAAATTCCAGGAGCTCCTCCTTAACCTGAGTCTTGTCCCTGGAAGATTTAAGATCTCCAACATTTTTGTATTTTGTGTTTAAATGTTCCTAATTCAGGGTCATTCTTCAGTCTGAAATGCTGCTTCTGCTGGAAGTGGTTCATTAGTCCCTGAGCTTTCATGGGACTAAAGTTCACAAGAAGGAATCAAGAAAAGCAAGGCTGTTGCTGTCATTCTTAAAATGCTCCTACAAGGCCCACATCTTGGGTAGAAACTCTGAGGGAGAACACAAACGAGAAAATATATAATAAAAACTAAAAAAACCCAAACCAATCCCCCCTGCTGAAACAGCAAAAGGGGCTTCTATCCAGACTTATGTTGTCTTTTAGAATGAATGTTCTTTCACTAAGGCTCACTTTGGTGACTTTTCCAGAGTCAGAAACGTGGTGCCCCAAACGGCGGGGCAAGTTCAGGCCTTTTCCCCTCCACGAGCTCCTGCACAGCACTGCTCCCACCTGTGAATGATGGTTGCTCCAACCTGTAACTCCGGCTCTTCCTGTAGCTGGAATACCAGCAGCAGAGCAATGTCATGCAGTGAGTTTGGGTTTGGTTTTGTTTTCTTCCCTTCTGCACAGACCACAAGGGGCTTGTGGCTGCAGAATTTGTTTGTTTATTAGAGGAGAGAAATACGAACACAAGGCATGCACACAGAACTCCCACATATTACTGTCTAGGACGTTTTTCCTTTTAGTGCTTGTTAAGGTTTGGTTTTCCACTGAGCCCAAAAGTTTTTCTGGGCTACTTATCTGTCTCTGTGACAGTGTTAAACTTGTATTAAATTTAGAGGAAAACTAAATAATGCGTATACAACATTGTTAACTTGCCATTTTCTTATTTAGGACACAGACAAATTAGAAGTTATTCAGGTTATCCAGACAAAAGTTAAATCCTCACCTAGCTATCATCCTTATTAAGGATGAACTTTGTGAACTCATCCATGCTGCTGCTGAGTAAACAGCGCTGCTTGGTAGATGTAACTCAATCCTTTTCCAGGCTGCTGTAATCTTTCTCATTATATTTTATAAAATCTGTCTTGTAATGCTCCACATTCCAGAAACATTCTCTCTTCTTCCAAAAATTCTCTATACAGTAGACCAGATTTCCAGCTAAATAAAAACACAGCTCCTGCTTTCAGAGGAGTGTCCGCAAGAGACAAGTCTGTTGCTCAACTGACACTGAAATTCGAACAACCTTGGCTTGGGCAGGAGTAATGAGATACAGCCCTGGGCTATAAATTACATTGACTTGGGAACGAGGGGAATTCATTCTGCTTTGCCTGAGGCAAAGGTCTGCTGTTCTGTCAGCTGAGTTTCTTAGACTCTTAGTTCCCTCTGTCATGGTAATCAAGTACTGAGAAAGCTGCTTATGAAAGAGTTTTGAGGAAGTCCCTTGTTACCTGCTACTAGTTTAACTTGTGTAATCTCAGCAGCAGCAGCAGCAGGGCATCTATTTCTAGCTGCTTAACTGACAGATTTAAATAAAGACGGTGGACTTTGTGGGCCTTTAGACCAGCCTTTCTGGACCATGAGAAATTCCCTGCAGCTACAGTCGTTTGCTAATAGTTGTCATGTGAAGAAATGGTATCGATGAGCTGCAGTTCCATCTGCTGCATGGAGATCTTGATGTTTTCCTTTGTTACTCTGAGCTCCTCCATGGCATGAGAAGAAAAATTTTGTCAAAGTGTTTGGCATTTCTAATAGGGGAAGCATGGTAGCAACGGCTCTTTTTTCGCCCAAATAGATCTGAGGTAAAGAGGAAGCCCTAGTGAAGCTTTTGTGCCTGGAAAGAATCAAGATGTGCAGTTTACCCACTGCTTTTTCATGTCATTACATAATTGTTTTAGCAGCTTTGCTCCATCTCGGTGACCAAATTATTTGCTGGGATTTAACACAGTGCTGTCTAAACAGAGTATCTGTGAACATAATCCTTAATGATATGCTGGGGGCACACACTGCTGGTGGAAGCCTTGCCTGTGATTAATCAATTAAGAATAAGATAAACCCAACAGTGCTTCCTCTGTTTTGGTAGACAATTCAAAACATGCTGAAGCTGAACATGCATCTGTACCTGTTTGCAGTTCTACATAGGATTTTCAGTGTTGTCTCAAATTAGATAAGCATAGACATAAAATACTCTTCCAGCTGTTGCTGTGCACAGCAGGTGCTTTAAGAATGACAGCATCTGTTTTTTTGGATAAAGCCTCCTTTACCAATAGTAATTTTTATGGTACAGAGCAGGACAGCAATGTCTCTTACCAAACAGTCTGTGTGTAGGCGGTTAAGAGAATGTGTTTTGTGTTGGCTGATCTGCCTGTGTTACTGGGCTGTTTGCAAGTTGAGTCCTCGATAAGATTGGCTGGATTGCCATCTGGTCAGCAGATTCTCATGGTTTTTACAAGTCTGTTAAAGGTCTTTTCTGAGCTTACATGCTGTGTCAGTGTAGATAAGAAAACCAACAGAAACTCTTAACCAATAAAATGTTACTGTTGTACCGTCTTGATCCCATTATGAGACCTGTTTGCTGCATGTCTTTATGGCAAAATTCTGGTATGGTGTCCCTGAGCACTCAAGAGTTTGCATCAAGGGTGGTGCATGTCTCTTGTCTCTCTCTCCCCAAATAAGCAGAGTGAAATAAAATTATTGCAAAAGCAATTAACAGCTTTGAATTAGTTTTCATGCACTCTCTTAACTGCTGGGAGAGAAAGGTGGCATTTCAGAAGATAGAGATGCATTTTATTTTTCATTTAGTTACCTTCAGAAAATTTAGGAGCTCCTGCTGATGTTTCAGGGACTTCATACTAAAGGAGGACAAGTATTAATTTATGGGAAGAACACTTTCCTCTGCATCCTCTTCTCCCCAAAGGGGATGCAGGATTTGGACAGTGTACTCTGTGACATGGTTAGTACAGCTTTTAGCAACCTCTAAATTTACTGTTTACAAATATTTCTGTATATAAACTCTACTGTTTATAAATATTGCCAGCAGCTTAATGCATTGCAATCTGGTACAACCCATTCAGCCTTGTCTGCCCCTCAGAGAGCCATTATTTTGTTGAAGGAGGTAACAGATGAGGTGACAGAGCTCTTCTCTGAGGTGGCACTTGTTTTTTCTACTTCTTGCCATTGCAAGCAGATATGTCCCTGGATTTAAATGTAGAAGAAGATATGTTGCCTTCTGTTCAACAGCTTTTCCTTTTCATGCTAAAGTTCCTAGAGAGAAATATGCTTTGGTGGATAGGACTATTGCTAGGTATCAATGCGATCTTCTGCTATTAAACAAAGCTCAACCCCACCTTTAAGAACCTGCTATGTCAAGGAGCCAATGTCATGCATTTGAGGAAGGGACAAGAGATGACCAGCTGATGGGTGCCTGCGTTCTGTTAAAATGTTTGGAAACTTGTTGATGGCTAGATATAGTTTTGTAGCTCAAGAACCTGAATCTCTTTGCAGATGTCTTTGTGAAACTCTATTTAAATCTGACATAAATCTGACTTCTAGATAGATTTCTGGGGTCACCACCTTCATTCAGAACAGATACACTGTAAGAACAGCCTTGCCTATTGAGTTTTTCTGTGCCTCTGCATCCAAGCTCAAAATAATTACAATGATAGACCATTCTAATAACAGTGGACTTGGAGTTTGATCATTGGTTTTGCTTGGCTCTTGACCAAACCTGGTTTTTCTTCCCTTGTTTCCTGGTTTGCAGCTGTGGTCCTTCCTTGGAAATGGTACCATTCCTTTACCCTCTTTTGGGTGTTACAGGCACTGCAAAGGGAGAGTCTGCGCGAGGAACCTTATCTTGTAACCAAGTGTTTCTGACATAAGTGCTTCTAGCAGCCATGTTCTCAGTTCATTGATTTTTGTCAGTATGATAGTAAAAATAAAAGCAACTGTGCTTGAGAGTGAAAAAAAGGGTGAACAAAAAGCCCACATACCTGCCAGTATCTGAAACTTAGCAGGGCCTCATTGCTGTAAGAGTGGAAAGAGTGCACTCTCTGCAGATGAATGTTGTGAGCAGCACGTCATGCAGACATCAGAGACTATAAAATAATGACTTCGTGTCAGCATGTAGCTTGTGCTCTTGTACTTGTATTGCTTCTCACTTAGAGTACTCATTGTACCATACTTCTAACGTGATAAACATACCTGGAATGAAAATGCTTAGCTGCATGCTAATTATAGGAGCACTGCCTCTTATTTTGGGAGGTATCCTGAGTTTACAGTGACATGCTGAATGAATGCAAAGTGGTACTTTTCAAAAGAGTTTCTAAAGAGTATTTCTGGCCTGGTTTGCTTATGTTAACGTTGCCGGCATTTTTGGGGTTGGTCTGATTTCATGATGGACATGTTTCACGTTGCATCTTGACTTGTACAATGATGTACAAGTACAATCACAGGCATGCTGTGGTTAGATCTGACTCACCATTCTCAGTCTAATAGCCACCTGAGTATTTGGACCTGCAGAATCCAAGTTATGAATAGGAGCTCTCTACGGATCTACTAATGACAGTGTGTAGCCTGTACATAGCAAGTGGATGTCATCAGGGAAAGTACATGCCATTGTTAGAAAAGACTTTGTAAACTTTCTGGATGGAGTAGTCCTGTCTTGTTCATGGATATTTTATCTTCATGTTGTGAGGAGTTAAAATCTGTTAGCCTTACACAACCAGTGCTCTACAGCAGTGTCTTGTGCTTCCCTATGGCTCTTCATCATGAACTGATCATGTTGGGTTTGTGTGACTCAATTAAAAGAAACAGGGGTTGAAAAAAGACTCCTGGGTCAGATTTGGCCTGCTTAGCCAACATTAGTGAGACATGAGAAGAGCTGGACGTAGCTTGGCACTGAGATTGAACAGTGAATTTGTAAGGCTGGCAGGAGGAGAGAGAGAGGTTTCTGCAAAATGACCAGCTCATACAAACAACCTGACTCCACTAACTCCAATTTCAGTAAGGTTTTCCTCTTTAAATCAACTGAGAATTTGGTTTAGTATTTTCTTTGCCAACTTCAATGCATTTTTTTTATTAAATTTAAGCCACTAAGAATAATGTCTGCAATACATTTCTAATTTTTAAAAATTGCTTAAAAATAGGATCATAATTACATCAGCAGGAGGCAATTTAAAAAAAAAATTATTGCACCATGAAAACTAATAGAAACTTGATGTGATAATCAAAGTGCCTGGGTTTGTTTTAAGTTGTGCTAGTTTTCTCCAGAAATGGCCCATAAAAATTTATATTATTTTTAGAGCTTTAATTAGCTAAGTATGTAAACTAAAATAAATTTGAGTTTTGGAGACATTCAGAGGGAAAGAAAAGACAATATAAATGTTCATTCCAATTCTTATTTATTTGAAGAGTAATTATTTCCTTTGATGCTAAATCACTTTTTCTTCTCACTCGATGCATGAATTTTCTCTCTGCTAACAGAACCTTGGGATTTTATTCCCAACACTTTGGCCCTCTCATTCAGCTTTATTAAAATGGCAGTTTGTTTGAATGCTTCAGTTATTCATTAAATTTTACATTTTCTCTAGCCATATTAATCACTCCTTTTTACGAACTGGGAATGTAAATCATCCCTTTGCCATCTATGTTGTGGGGTGATTTGCCTTTGTAAGAGGCTCCTCAGCATTTCATGCAGTTTTCCTAGTCAGGTAATAAGAGGGGGTCTTTCCCTTCACTGTAAGATTTACATCGGATCCTGCTTTTTACTGCTGTTTTCAACAGAGCAATTCACCCAGAAGTCAGGTTTTCATAAAGCTAACATTGCTGTTTCTCTGGTATTAACTGGTGTGTATGCAAATGGCAAAATGCAAACTCGGGAGTCTGTTCAAAGGAGCCACTCTGGCTCAGGGACAGTAATTGCTTCTATCAAATCCTTGAGCGTTCAGAGCATGTACATGCAAATGGAAACTGGCTTAAGTCCCTTGTGAAAATTTAGCTTACCGAGATCAATAACTTGCACATGTGGCCAGTATGCTACACAAATAGCCCTTTCACGGAGACTAAATTTCTGATAAATTTGCTTGTGGTCTGACAGTAGTAATGACAGCAAGGTAATGTGGTGAAGGCAGGTAAATGCAATGTGCCTTTCTCTTGGTATTTTACACTCATTTATTCACAAAAAATTTGCTCATAAACATGAATGCTTTGTAGTGAGGAGCTCTAGAAGAAATGGGTTTCTTGTCTCAAGAGCCAGGGAAGGGAATCCAGTGTTCCAGTAGCTTGCTTAGGGGTGTTGATGGTGGTAGGAGCGCTTGGGAATCTTGCTCCTTGCCACAGCTGAAGTGGATTGGAAAAGAAATACTGTTCTTGGTCACCAGTGCTATGCCCACCTGGCTCTACTGGCACTCCAGTTGAATCCTGGTGTTTGTAGCCCATGGCACTGTCCCTGTAACTCTGGCTATGGGGAACCTGGCATTGAAAAGGAGACAGAGCACCTAAATGGTAGGAATGTTAGGAAAATGTTAGGAAATGTTGGTGTGTTCATTTGTTGAGGGGCACATGACTGCCGCAGAGATTCTCTAAGCCTGCTGTAATCTCTCTAGCATCACAGTTTGTCTAAGTTATTGTTGAAGATTCAAATCTAAGTTTGAGAAACACCAAACCTGGAAGACTTAAGCTTTCCTGTGAAGCAATGGGCTTCCCTTGGTAAATGGTTTTGATATAGAAAACACCAATGCTTCTGGGACCAAGACCTACACTCAAATGTCCTCTGTGGTAACCTGAACTCCCTGGGAATAGTTCAGATTTGCTCTGTTTCCCAGGGCTAAGAACCATGTAACAAAGGCATCTCAAATTGCCCATAAGGACAAAGACAGCTGACAAGGGGTGCTGGGACTCACTGAAGCCATAGGATGATTAGGTTTCATTGCTTGGGAGGGACAGAGTGGATAAGAATGACCAGACTGCTCGGGATAGATGAAAAGAGGGGAGAGGCTTCTCTTGAAGTGCCGAGGGATTGAGTTATCTCAGAGCAAAGTCTCATGAACGATTGGTTTTGTCTTGCTGGGCAATCATAAACTAAAGAAATGACTGCAGAGCAGTACTGCTAGCTAATTCCCTCTGCTAGCAGAACAGTCTCTATGTGTGTATGTATGCGTAAAATATATCAAAACACACTTAGACTGCTGTGTCTTTAGGCAACGGCTTTCATGCAAATCATGGCTTTTTTTCAATAAATTACCCTTAATTTGAATCAATAAAAAAATCTGCCTTTCCATTACTGTGTGATGACTCTCTCCAGCTCCCTAGTGAATTCATAAATCTGTTTCACTTTCAAGCCTCCAAATTATTTTAATAAGAAACAAGAAGAAGCAGTATAAACTAAGTTTTCTGCATGACTTTTCAAGACCAGGTGTCTGCACTCTAATTTGCCACATTTTGATTCTACCCTACTCATGTTTTATACGTAGGAGCCCAGGCTGAGCCACATTCAAATTTGCATTCTCATTATTACTATTCAGACTCTGAATGCATGTTGGTAAAAGGCACTGATACTGCAGTGAGTCCAGGAGCAGCTGGTAAGTCTATTTAAATTACACTTTGTAGCAAGCTCAAAATGCCAGCGTAGGATCCTTTTCCTTCTATAAAATGCCCTGGTATTTTTTTTCAGGGTAAGTTTAGGCAGCAGCCACCTGAAGGTATTTTATTTACCTTTTAGGTATGGCTAAACATAGTGTTTCTACACTTTTCTTTTTAAATCTATTGCCATCTTTCAACTGATGAGTAGATTTAGAGAACTCGTATAAGGGGTCTGCAAAAGCTTGAAACTGGGCTGGAAGAACCTGGCACAAAATGCTGTATTCATAGCTTTGATGTATCCAATAAGACTCAATTACTTTTATGCTCTTTGGGGCTGAACCACTATAGGCTTTGAGGTTGAAACCACGAATCGCTTGTGTCTATCAGAAAATATAGGCCTGCACTAATCAAGGGCTTTTGTGTTGAAGTTACAGCAGCTCAAGCTTGACCACAAATAGACATACCTTTTCTAATGTTGTCATTTAGACTTCTGAAGCCTTTTTTGTGAGTCCTACAGCAATGCGTACATAATTCACCCATTTTTGATTTGTGTAAACCCCTGGACTACTTACTTCTGAGTGTTTTTTTATGCAGGTGCAGACCACTGTAAGCAAATGTAACTATCCTGGGTGGCTTGTTTTTCTTGCCACCTTTAAAATAGCCTGCAGGGTGTTAAGCATCCAGAGGAAAAAAAATCTGATGTCAGGATTTGGAAAGTATACTCTGGATGGTTGGAGGAGAGGGTGGCATTAGAATGATCTGCTGCATGAATCACTGTGACTAAGTGTCCTTTACATACTTGCCTGGGGTTGCAAAAGGCTGGATTTGGGCCCTGAGGGCATTCTTCCTGCCTTCTGCCCCCTTTGCCCTGCTGCAGTCATCTTACAGTGTAGGAGGCATAGCTTGGGGTTGCAGGTTTTGGAAATATGGGACAGTGTGGGAGAGAGTACTAAAAGAAATGCCTTAAAGAGGGAGAAAATTTTTTCTTCATCATTTGAGAAAATATCCACTGTTTCTTTTTCTGTGGTCCTCTAATTTTGCTTTATAATTAAAAGCTAATGAAGTACATTTTGAAAAGTGCCTGAGCCTTTCAAGTTTTGTTTTATTCTGTGATTCCCAGCATGCAAAGCTTAAGTCTACATCTGCAGCAATTAACCTTGTTCACCTCCTCACCATGACAAGTTAAAAACTCTTGGCTTCCTCTGGTTGCTCATCAAGGCGCCGCTGCTCTGCCCCTCTACCACCCACTCCAGCTCTGTGTCCAGACGTTGACACAGCAGTGGTGTTGGCAACGTGGCTTTTCTTGGCACTATGTCACAGTGTCAGTGTCACAGCCAAGCTGTTTTCTTCTGCTTCTGTCCCCTCAAAACACTTCAAGTGTTGGGGATAGGGAGGGACATAATGGCACCAAATAGGATAGACCTAGTGCAAGTTCCCACTGGTGCTCATGGAGGCTAGGGAAGATCCTTGCCAAGGTGGAGGGCTCTAACGGCGGGGGGGGGGGAAGGGGGGCAAAGAGTTGAGGTACAGTTTTTGTAGAGATTTTGCTTCTTTCTTACAAAACAGGGATGGAGCTAGTCAGACTCATCTGCCAGCTTGGTGCTTGATTTTACAGCTCATTAGTGAAAGGGAAAGAAGAAAGCAGAGCTGGATTACCCTAAAGGGGGAATTAGAACAATAAATTGCACTATTTTAAGCTTTGTCTTTTGAGACTCTTTTAACTATGATGCCTTTTAATGCAACCTAAACCAATCTAAAGAATCTTTAGAGCATCAGAAGGAATTTGGTGATAAAAAAAGAGGGGTGGAGTGAAGACTGCTCAGGATTTTGCTGCTAGCATGGAGAACAAAGGAAGGGAGACTGAACCAATCTAATGGATTATCCAATGAACACAAATTATGGTTGACTATATTCCTACAGATGGACTAAAAGGGAAATCCAACAGACCATTAAAAGAGGGAACATCAATCTTTTTTCACTCTTGTTTTGATCTCAAGAGCAGGCAAATATAATGGAGTACAGCATGTGTATTATGCCAAGAGTTTTGCAAAACATTTTAAAAGGGCAATAGAAGTGTGTTCATGTGGATTGGAAGTTGATTACAGGACCATAAAAACATAATTGGAGTTTAGAGGTATCTAGAGATCTTAACAGTTCACTTTTCATTCATGTGGTCTCCACAATGTGTGTTCAGAAAACAAAATAATACAGCTGAAAAAAACCCTTACAACATAAAATATACCATAATGCACATAATACAGTTATTTCTGTGCTAGTCAATGTTTGAGTGAATGCCCGTATTTTCTTAAATTGAATAAAAAATAAAAATCAATGTAACATGGGGAGAGAGGTCTAAAGCTGGCTTTGCTTTGTCCGTGTGAGAACAAAATGAATCAGCCTCTGCTCTGAGTGCTTGGTGTGCGGCCTTCACTGGTGCAGTTCTCAGACTTGCCTGTTTGGACACATCCCTCTCTTTTGACCACACAGTTATTTCTGAAGAAAGTGGGATTTCAGTGTTTGAAAATGAACTGCTTTTGCTTTTGCTCTGCTCAAGTTTCTCACTGGAGCCGTCCACCTTGTGCAGTGATGAGCAGAGGCTGCACTAACCTTCAAAATAAATCCGGGATCCTAGTTCAGTAATTCCGAGCAGGTGAGTAAGATAGCAGCACTCGGGAGAGCCAGGGTGACGTCTGAGATCGGAAAGAGAAGTATGTGGGCACCATACGATCGTTGTTATATTGACTGTCTGATGGGAACGGAGGGTCACAGGGAACAGAAGCATTTCTACCCAGAGAAAGCAGCTACAAATTGAACATCACAGGGAGAGATGGATCATGGTACAATTTTTTTCACAGTTTTTCAGTGAGCAAAAGGCTAGTGGGCACTTGCTTTTTACATCCTGGCCCCTGAACAGCCCTGTCTGGCCAGTTCTTTCCAGTGTCCTGGGCACAGGGTAAGTGAGATGCCCCCACTGATAGCGCAGCAGTATGAAGAGCTGGGGTGGAATCTTGCTTCAGCTTTGGACTTTTGAACATGTTTTCTGCACTTGGGCTACTTGGATGTTTTTTCCCTCTACAAAGAGTATTTAGTTGTTCAATGAGACGTATCTCACTTTCAGCAAATGGATAGCTCAGAGACACCTTTGTGTGGGAAGTCACTTAAAAAAATGGAAACATTCTTTTGGTAGGAATTTTTAACTTGCTTTGTACACCGTTCATTTTACAGCCTCTGGCTTTCTTGAAAATATAGTTCAGGTGAATAAACCAGAAAACTTACTGCAGCAAACCTGATTGGAGATGACCTCTTCTGCAAGAGTAATAGGTTTTTATTCATGTAGTACCCAAAGTATCTGAAAAAACTATATCCTTTTTATTTTACTCTAAAGCAGTTATGTCCTGAGGAACAAGGGATGTTGTTTTTTCCAAGGTGATGGAGGATTTCCAGCTCTATTCTGACTTTGGAGTCTCCCCAGGACATTAGAAAATCAGGCCCAGGATTTATTCAAGAGGAAACCAGCAACAGTGACTTTATTCAGCAAAAGTCGTAAACAGTCTGTGCACAAATGAAAGCCCTCTGGGTGTAAACACTGTGAAGTCTCTTTAAAGGCCCTGATATATCAGGCACAAGATTCATTCTTTCTGATGAAATCTTTTGATTAGGGTGGAAAGCAAAATCACAGTGTAAAGTCATATGCCCCTGAGTGAGAAAGGGAGCAGGAACTTCCTAGCAAGGGTGGGAAGAAGGAAGATGTTATGTGATGATTAGGAATTCATGGGTTTAGGGGAACTGAATGGCTTTTTCCAATGAAAACATAGGACAAATCCTTTAAGGTCTAGAGATACAAAATGTATATAGTTGAGATGCAGAAAGATTCTCAGAAAAGATTTTTGGGAGTGAGGGCTGTTTAACCCCACAGGCTCGGCTTCTGCCCTGCTCTGAAATAGTGTTCGTGCTGCCACGGCGGTGGTGGTGTGCGCCTGTCCCCTCCACAGAGCCGGTGGCGTGGCACAGCCTGGTTGTCCCACCCGCACTGGAGCTCCCCTGGGCGCCTCACGCCCACGCCTTGCAAAGGTGCTTGCAAACATGGGGGCACTTTGCACCCTGGCAAGGGCTGATGCTTCAACCACAGTGGTATTTCTTTTTGTTCATGCAGCTGCCAGGCTTCCTAATGCTCTTGCTGATGCAGCTATCACGAGCTTCTTGGCTCACAGGTGTTCCCTGTTTGTGATCCTCCATGCATTTCAGGGGAGAAGATATTGCACAGAGAGTGGGGTGTGTTCCCAGTGTAACCCTGCTGTGGTACCAACACTACCAGGGCCTCTGTTTCCCCAAATCCACACCCGTGAGGTGGGCCTGCGTCCTTACGTTTCATGGCACTGTTATAGCAAGATCAGGCCGGCAGGTGTACTCTTCAAACTACAGCTACATGAACAGCTAAGTAATATTCATGAAAACTTCAACCTTGTCTACTTTTGCAAAGCTACTCAGGAAAATATGTTCCATCTTGCTGTAAATACTAATATGCAAGACAGCATCTTAACCACTAAATTCCATGCAAATATTTTACATATAAATATTAATTTTCTTCACTCTGTTATCTAGCTGCAAAGCTGACCATTTTTTTCTGCTAGAATATTGCAGAAGCAACTTGGCTTTTTTGCTGGCTGAAGCAGTTCAGGTGGATTTATTTGCTATTATTTAGAACATTAAAGCAAAGATTTTTACATTGGCTTCAGGAAGAATTTCTTGCCCTCTTATTTATGACAGGTGTGGATTAGTGGGGGAGCTGGGTGGTCCTCCCTTCTGTTTCGTAAGGCCAAATTTGTCTTGAAGCAGTTCTCAAAATCTTTGCAACTGGCCAGCCTATATTTTGGGGAATTATGCTAGACAGGAAGTGTGGAGGTATTAATTTAAAAAATAGAAAAATGGGCTTGGGAATTGCACAGCCTATTTCCATCCTTCACTTACTCTGTACAGCTGCTTTTTAATCTTTCTGGTGAGAAAAATCCAAAGTTGGGACAACTTGATGGCATAACTTGAGAGAGAGCTGTAAAAACTGCAGAGTCATTGTTTTAACACACAGTGTCAAAAAATGGTCGTACCTTCCATGGTACCAGGTGTTCTGCCTTTCTGGCATGCTATGGCAAACTCATCTTAGAAAATAGTAGTGTGTGAAGAGCATGGCAAGGCATAGGCAATCAGATTATTTGATGATTAGCAAAGAATGACAGCAGTTATGCTTTTTATTCATGGGTACTTGGTGTTTGAGGTGCCAGTGTTTTCAGTTCTGCCGTAAGTCTGAAAATTGAAAGATCCAGGCAAAAAAGGAAGTACCAAAAAACAATGTCTAAAAATAGAGTTTGATTTAGAGATGCTTGTGTGGAAGAGGAAAGACAGGCCAAACATTTGAGTCCTGGATTGTGTCAGAACTGATTTACAAGTGAGTTCTGATCCTTAGTGCTCTGCAATGCCTTCATTGAAGATGAATTTTTAATTTTTTGTGTGAGTTTTCACAGGTTGATCTTAGAATAAGAATGCAGCTCTGGGCTTGGTTCACTTACCCTCTGCTTTTGAGATGAGCATGTAGACATGCACTTAAAATTCCCTTGGCAGTAAAGGAAGCTAAATGTGTGTATGAGTGGTTTGCTGGGCTTAAAACACTTGCTTAGGTGCTTCCAGTTGGTGTATTGTATAAAGCGTTCTTACTGACAGTAATCCCTTGCTGGTGTGTATTCAGGTGTGTAGACAGGCACCTTATGATTTTTGGTCCTTATGAATATCGAGACCTTTGTTTTCCCGTGGCCTGGTTTGGGGTTTATGCTGTGGTCTGAGCAGTCTATGCTGCTTTTGCTTCTGTGTTAGTCACGCTCTGTCTCCTGCAGGGTTGATCATTTTGTAGAAGTTGTGAATATTCACCTTACTTGAATTAGCTGATCTGACACCTTTTTCCTCTCCACCTCCTCTGTGAAAACTTGTTTCAGTCAGGTGATGAAAAAAGTGCATGCTTTAGTTTGTTTTATTAAATGAATTGAGGCTTTACCACTTGCTATTGTTTCTAACCAGCGAAGCAAATGTGTTCCCCAGCACCCCTGGACCCCCCTGCACGTGTCAGCACGGGTGGGATACATGCACTGGGAAGCACTCCTGCTTTCCTAAGCCTACATCCCAAAAGATTTATTTTCTTGTGTTGCCTATAGGTATCAGGTTGATTTGACCATATTGACAGAGGTGACCTCAAGTAATAAGGGGGAATACTGTCTGTAATGTTGCACTCCTTAAAAAAGCACAGCACACAACACCAAGAGGCATGTTGAAGAGGGATTGTGCCCTTCTCCTGTTCCCTTCAAGAAAACAAACAGCTCTGATAATATATGTGGGGGAAAAAGGGGTTCCTTCTGTTCTTGTCTTATCTTTCACACCGAAGCGAGACTTCTGCTGGAATGGAGGTTAGCTAGATGCTGGTAGAGGTGAGCTAGATAAAATATTTGTGTGCTTTAATATAAAAACACAGAGCTGAGTCCTCTACCTCTGACACTCTCAGCTTTGAATTTGAAATTAAATGTATAGCCCACATCCAGGGCCCTGGTTGTTTATGATCTGCACTCCGCTTGGTATCAGCCTTGGAAATGTAAGTGGCAAGTGTTACTGGACGGTGATGTAAACAGGAATGTGGGCTGTGCCAGTTTTCATGTGGCCGGGAACCTGGAGCAGAATCTCTATAACAGGAGGAATAAGCTACTTACAATTACGCAAAATAACTATTATGTTTCACCTGTGGAAAGCAAAAGAAAAGATCTTTAATTGTCTGTTGAAACTGCAGTTTTGCCAAGATTAAATGTAGATTTAATACCAGAAGGTAAAGACTTTTGCAGAAAAATCAGTATAAAAAAAGTTCGGGCTCTGTCTCATGAATCTGTAACTGCTCTTTTCTTTGGGTTTCAGCTGACAGTGATGCTACTTTGTAATTTACTCCCTGTATTGCATCAGCTTCTTAAAACATTTGGTAGTTGTTTGTGCGGTGGTGTTTTACCATGGAACTGTGATTCTGAGCATGACCCTGAGTGAGAGGCCATGGGGAAGAAAGGAACTCATTTTTATTCTTAAGTAAATTTTGGGCTGGGAGAAGGTGTCAGATTGTCAGGTTTGAATTCAGCAGTTCTAATTGTTGTTATTCAGCTGAAGCCCTGATCCTAAGAATCATACAATCATAGAATCATTTAGGCTGGAAAAGCCCTTTAAGATCATTGAGTCCAACTGTTCCCCTAACCCTGCCATCCCACCACTAAACCCTGGCCCTAAGCACCTCGTCTGCCCGGCTTTTAAATACCCCCAGGGGTGGGGACTCAACCACTTCCCTGGGCAGCCCTTTCCAGTGCTTGACAGCCCTTGTGGGGAAGAAAGTTTTCCTAATACCCAGTCTAAACCTCCCCTAGTGCAACTTGAGGCCATTTCTTCCTGTCCTATTTCTTGTTACTTGGGAGAAGTACCAAGAAGTACCTTTCAGGCAGTTGTAGGGAGCGATAAGGGCTCCCCTCAGCCTCCTTTTCTCCAGGCTGAACACCCCCAGTTCCCTCAGCTGCTCCCCATTAGCCTCGTGCTCCAGACTCTTAAGAGATGTCACTGAAGAGAAGGGGGCCATTAAATCTTCATTGCTTAGCATGGTGTGCAGGGACGAGGGAGAAGCCAGATCGTGCTCACTGGTGGTGCTGGGCTGATCTGCGTAAGGGGTATGTATATAATTTTAAGAACAATTTGCTGGGTGTATAAGGTGAAGGTGTTTTACCAAGTATCTCACTTGCTACCATTTCAGGCATCACTGACCTTCCAGAAATTTTGCAAGACTTGTCCTCAGTTCGTACTACATCTGGATTACTCTCACACAGTCAACACTGAGTTTCTGAAACACATCTTTTTCAACCTGAGTGTGTATCACTCCTAAGATTCTGAACAACAAAAGCAGGTTCATATTTCAAAGCAAAGAACAGCAAGGAACAGCCATTCCCAACCACAAGTTTCCCTTCCTACCTTCTAGCTGGGCCCAACAACAATATTTGCTTGTAGGCTTCAATAGACCATGGAGTGGAATATGTAAAGCAAGATTAAAAACTAAATAGCCTGCTGTTTCCCAAGGTATTGTCAAGGTATTGTCAATGGCGAAGCCTTTCAGTTGGTCCCCCCTCCCCTCCACCTGCAGTGCTGAAGCCTGTGAAACACATCCAGCGCTCCCCACTGATACCTAACTCCCTTAGCTCTGCTCTCTTATGAATTGCATAATGGTTTCTAGCCCTGGAAAATCACACTTCGCCGGTGACAAACTTCTTTCTCATCTGTTTATGAAGTTTTGTGCTGGCCCTGTTATGAAATTGAAGCAAGTGGCATAGGAAAACACAGGGGAGAAGTTACTGTTTTCCGTAGCCTGCAGGTGCTGGGCGGGCAGGACCACAGCCTGGCAGTCGAGATGTTCTGCTGTGTGGTGGGATGTGAATGCGCTGGACTCCAGACAGCTGAGTGTTGGGCTTTTCTAAAGCTTCACTAAGTAGGACTTAAACACCACTAAGTCTGGCTTGTTCACCACTGAGTCTTGCCCAGTTGTCTCCTAGTTAAATAGAAGTGATTCTAGTTCCAGAGAGGATTGTGTAGTTGGGAAGTATCAACTTCTCTCTAGTTAAGTGTTTTGCAAAATGAGGGGCCCCTTTAAAAAAGAAAGGAATTAAAGCTGTGACTGACCTGTGGTTTTCATTTTCTGGGATGCCAGCAGCTTTTATTTTCTTATTTCAGTGGGTTTGATATCAGCCTTTTCTATCAGCTGAAGCAGGTTGGCCAGCGGTGGGGCTGGCCGGGCCATGGTGGCAGCACACAGTTCCCACAGGGCAGGGGGGAGGCGAGCCCAGCCCTAGCGTGGGGTGCGACTGCAGCTAAGAGAGGGTTCTGGTCGGACGGGCAGGCTGCCCTCCTCGCCTGCTGCTGGCTGAGCAGCGCTGGAGGACCTGACACCCGTGTGACAGTTGCTGGGGATCCTTGTTCCCTGTGCCCCTTCCGCGGGCAGCCCACCCCCCTGTGCCCCTGCATGAAGCATGATATGGTAAGAAACAACAGATAAAAAAGATTTGATTGTAGATCTTGCTTCACAAGACAGGAATGAGTTCAAAACCAGCAATAACTCAGGAAAAGCTTCATTTTCTTCTGGCTCAGAAAGTGAGAGACACTGCAGGGTGCTCCCTGCAGACCCAGCTTCTGACCTTGGCACTGTCACTCATACAATGACTGTGTAATGTTCCTACTTCTGGCTCCTCTCTTGTCCATAGAAAGAGATGGTTTCAGTCTTCAGGCATTTCTAACTGAGAAGAGGGGGAGAAGGAGTGAAATATGTATATATGAGTGTGTGTGTGTATATATATATATGTATCTTTATATGTATTGTGGCTACCTGTCAGCTCCAAAGCATCCCTGGAAGTTAGGGATTGTATGTTGTATGAGGAGTATGGGGAGGCAGAATGGGCTGTTTTATACAGACAGTTATATAAAACATCAGTGGGAATGTAGGGGATAATGGAATGGATTTATAGGTTTCAGATGTCTTTCCCAAACTGCTATGCAGGCTGTCACTAAAATGTAAAATAGATATAGGGTTGCATAGTGTACTTACAAAGTAGTGTTTGATTTAACAGCAGTACTTACCATTTGCATTCAAACAGGCTGTAATTGCTAAAATCAGAGGGGAAGCTTAAAGTCCTAATATTTGATAGTGGTAGAGAGCAAAATTTTGCTCACCGTGGTTGATTAATTCTATATGACAAAAGATATAAGATAAAGTGGTGTGTATTCTGGGATCAATTGCTGGGGAAAGAAGCATATGAGCATGTTTTTTTGCCTTGACTGGCAAGCTTTCAATCCCGAGACATCAGAGTTTGCTGCCCTCAGTTTTAAGGTTATGAACGCATGAAATCCTGACAACTCAGTTATTCATCAGTGTGAAAGCTTACTCAAATGTATCAAATGTATGGGAAGGCTAAATGGGCACATCAGCCATGATTTGAGCAGAATATTCTGTCTTCTTAATTTATTTATTTAAGAGGATTAAAGGGAATCTGAACAGCCATCCAGGGTTCCCAAAGGATTTTAGTAGTGGAGGGCAAGAAGGACCATTACAATGAAGTGATGAGTTCTTTATCACAAATTTGTTCTTGTATTAAGCTTAGGGCCTCATGATCATGCCATAATACATTCTTCCAAAGGAATGTCTAAATCCAAAGGGTAATTTATCACATCGCTTGATGGTCTGCTTCACTGTTTAATTACCACATTTTTAACCATATATACCCTATTGTCTACAGAGATTATTTTTTTTTAACCTCCAGTTTTCAGCTACACTTAGAATCATAGAGTCGTTTGGGTTTGAAAAACCCTTTAAGATCACCAAGCCCAACCATTCCCCTAACCCTGCCATCCCACCACTAAACCCTGGCCCTAAGCACCTTTTTTGCCCAGCTTTTAAATCCCTCCAGGCATGGGGACTCGACCCCTGCCCTGGGCAGCCCCTTCCAGTGCTTGACAGCCCTTTCATTGAAAAAATCTTTCCTAATGTCCAACCTAAACCTTCCCTGGCACAACTTGAGGCCATTTCCCCTCGTCCCATCGCCTGTTACCAGGAGAAGAGGCCAACCCCCACCTCGCTACAGCCTCCTGTCAGGCGATAAGGGCCCCCCTCAGCCTCCTCTTCTCCAGACTAAACAATCCCAGCTCCCTCAGCTGCTCCTCGTAAGACTTCTTACCGATATTTTTATTAAAAAAAGCACAGGACAAAGCCCCCCCTGCCTCCGCCATGCAAAGATGGAGTAAAATTCACCAGACTTCTCTTTTTGTCTGCATTTGCTAAGCACGATGTAGAGATTCAGCAAGGACCTGGGCATGGGACACAGGATAGCTGCTAACGTGGAGGACGAACTGTTGAATGTTAATTCAACTTCTTGAGCAGATTGTGAAGTCCTTGCAGTTTTGCGCTCTAGTCTGTGGCTGATGCTCAGGCTGAACAGACATGTTCAAGATATGCCTGATGAAGCCGTATAGTTATATATTCCAGTTTCACAATCTCATTTTGTTTCTGTGGGCACACAGTTGCCTATATACCTGTGGGGTATGGGAAAATCCAATTGGTTTAAGGGTGGGGATTTTTTTAATTTAATGTTATTTTATTATTATTTTTTTTATTATGTTTTTTCCTCTGAAGAAAGATTTGCAGTGGAAAATAGCTTTGTGCTTCCTAACTTAGTTAATACCTCTGCTATGGTCTTTCCCTTCACAATGAAAGTTTTATAAATCCTCATATTGTAATAGAAGTTTTACAGTCACAGATGACGACAGTTAGCAAAGCATTCACGTTTCCCTAGAAAATTGTGTTAGATTAGGGTCTGTGAAGGAGAGAAGAGCTGTGCTTACATTCTTAATATTATATCCTCATCTTTGTGGTTGTTAACATAGCATTTGCTCAGTGATTTCAAGGAGCTAATACTCTGAACTTTTAAAAATGGATAAAAAACAGAGGGGAGGATGGAATAAGAGGGGGTGCTTCTCGTTAATGGGGACTGAGTGCGCACTTGCATAGATTGGGTGTCTGCTTAAATAACAACAGGGGGTGAACTCTCTAACCATCTGTTCTTATTTTGTTCTCCATAGTCTAGCACAGCAATTATATATTACTGAACACTTGGAAATTAAATAAAAAAACCCTTTTTGGTAGCTTCCAGTAGACTTGAAGCTGTACTGTTGTTCTGGTTTACATTTTAAAAAGAATTTGGACTCATGTAGCCCAATTTTGCATAGTTGACCAGGGACTTGAATTGTCTGTGCACCTCATGAGTAAATCATTCCTGTCCAGCTGGGTGGATGCTGGGCTCAGTGTTTCGACCGTCCTGTTCTGGTGGGAATGTGGCTATTTATCCTAATGAGTTCCTATGCCATCTGACTTCTGACTTTCTGATTACTTCAAATTTACTACTGTTGTTACTTCAGTTTAAGAACCATTTCATTAACTCAGTGAAGAAGGTTCCAAGGAAGATTTAGGACATAATAATGTATATATCTTGGGTTTGCTGTATTTTAGCCTGCACTGGTGTTTGCTGTGATTAGAACTGTAGCAGTGTTGGCCACTAAAACTCTTCCTTGGGACCATAATAATTTGAGACAGCCAGCATGGCTTCACCAAGGGCAAGTCCTGCCTGACGAACCTAGTGGCTTTCTATGATGGTGTGACAGCATCAGTGGACAAGGGAAAACCAATAGATGTCATCTATCTGGACTTCTGCAAAGCCTTTGACACGGTCCCCCACAACATCCTTCTCTCTAAATTGGAGAGCTATGGATTTGATGGGTGGACTGTTCGGTGGATAAGGAACTGGCTGGATGGTCGCATCCAGAGGGTAGTGGTCAATGGCTCAATGTCCGGATGGAGACCGGTGACAAGTGGTGTCCCTCAGGGGTCCATACTGGGACCGGTGCTGTTCAATATATTCATCAATGACTTAGTGAGATCGAGTGCACCCTCAGCAAGTTTGTGGACGACACCAAACTGAGTGGTGTAGTTGACACACCAGAAGGACGGGATGTCATCCAGAGAGACCTGGACAGGCTGGAGAGGTGGGCCAGTGTGAACCTCATGAGGTTCAACAAGGCCAAGTGCAAGGTCCTGCACCTGGGTAGGGGTAACCCCCAGTATCAGTACAGGCTGGGGGAAGAAAGGATCGAGAGCAGCCCTGCCAAGAGGGACTTGGGGGTGCTGGTGGATGAAAAGCTGGACATGAGCCGGCAATGTGCGATGGCGGCCCAGAAGGCCAACCGTACCCTGGGCTGCATCAGGAGAAGCGTGGCCAGCAGGTCGAGGGAGGTGATTCTGCCCCTCTACTCTGCTCTCGTGAGACCTCACCTAGAGTACTGCGTCCAGCTCTGGAGCCCTCAGCACAAGGAGGACATGGAACTGTTGGAGCGGGTCCAGAGGAGGGCTACAAAAATGATCCGAGGGCTGGAGCACCTCTCTTATGAGGACAGGCTGAGAGAGTTGGGCTTGTTCAGCCTGGAGAAGAGAAGGCTGCGGGGAGACCTGATTACAGCCTTTCAGTATCTAAAGGGGGCCTATAGGAAAGATGGGGATAATCTTTTTAGTAGGGCCAGCTGTGACAGGACAAGGGGTAATGGTTTTAAACTGAAGCAGGGTAGGTTTAGACTGGATATAAGGAGGAAATTCTTTACAACGAGGGTGGTGAAACACTGGCACAGGTTGCCCAGAGAGGTGTGGTGGAGGCCCCATCCCTGGAAACATTCAAGGCCAGGTTGGATGGGGCTCTGAGCAACCTGATCTAGTTAGTGGTGTCCCTGCTCACTGCAGGGGGGTTGGACTAGATGACCTCTAGGGGTCCCTTCCAACCCAAAACATTCTATGATTCTATGATTAAGTTGCCTGGGAGCTGATATGTGTACTCTACATTACATATGCAAACTCAGGACAACCGTTCTGGTTTGCAGAGGTAAGACAACTTTCAACTTATGGCAGCTGCCTGCTGTGCAGGAGATAACCGGGGAGCTGGTTAAAAAACATAGAGTTTCAATCTTGTGAGAGATTGCCTCATCTTTGTATTTGCATTTGTTCTGCATCAGAATAAAACCCAATATTTTAAATATTTTCAATCAGAGTGAAATTCTTAAATATATTTTTTGAGTATTTTCTTGTTTGTTTTCTGTCTAGGTTTTTAAACATTTAAATTAATATTATTGTTTCCTTTTTTTTAGAATACGGAAGTATTATATGACATGGTTTGTCATTAAAACAGATTATTTTAAAATAATTTAGAACAGCTGCTTTCTAGCGATTGAGTCATCTCATTTTCTAGATTAGAATCTTTTGTTTGTTTTGTAATGAAATGGTTTGACACTTGGAACAAGAAATTAAGATAAATACTCAGCATACCAACTAGAACAGCAGGTGGTTTTTTCAGCATCCTTCTTATTCTAGGAAAGCGCAGTATTTCTTCTCCAGACATGTTTCTGTGCATTTATAAATTATTCCAGGGTTGGAAATTTCCATTTTCTTCTTGAAAATATTTCGGTGTCTGATTCCCTGAAATTTCACTTTCTTCAAAACTTTTAGTTTAAATCAATTAAGGAGAAGAGGGTCAGCTTCTAGTGTCTTACATGAAAACCAACATGTAAGTGAAACACTACAGCACCTTTTCTTTCTAGAGGAGAAGTCCCCTGACACAGGGACATGCATACACACAGACACATACAGGGTAGCATGTTTCAGATATTCCAGTGAGGATATTCCAAGAATTTGAGTAAATGGAGGTGATCCTGGCTAGGAGAAATGCTGCTTGGGGAGCCTATGGCTTGAACAGTATGGATGTGTGCCAGGCCAGGGGGGAGCAGCCAGGCCATGCTCCGGGAGACTCCGCTGGCAAGAGCAGCTCTAATTGTAGCTAAAGGTGCAGCTGCTTTAGTTTTACTGGGAGGCTGAGACAGAGCTCTCAGATGTTAATCCACACTTGGGGTAGCACTAATATCTAAGAAACAGCAGATATCTTAGTTGGAAGGGAAAATGAATGTGTTTTTCTCAGCTGGAAGAGAATTTGCCTCCTTTTCTGAATAGAGGGCTCTGTTTTCAAGGCTACTTCAGCTGTTTCACCTGTGGTTTTGCTGCTTAACCATCAGCACTCGGCAATTACAGAAATCCATAGAATCCCTCAACCACGAAAATGTTTGTGTAGAGGAGTGTAATAGCCCTCATTTTATAAATGGCTCTCGGAGAACATCAGCTTAACGTGATCATGACAAAAGTCATCAGCAGAGGTGGGTACACAGCCCATAGGCTCTCCTGGCAGTGTCTGTATATACTTCCCTCACCACTTCAGTTGTACAGAGCTCTTCTTGCAGAAAGCAGAAAAGAGCTCAAGACTAACTCGCGTGACAGCAATAAGCTGGTAACTGGCTGTATCTGCTGACACCGTTTTGCTTACCAGTCCCTTAAGTATTTCTGCTTATGGACTGAATGAAACTGGACCACCTGCACAATTTGGTACTATTGTCTTCCTATTCTCTGTGTTGCTTCCAGGTACTGTTTGTGTATTAAAGTTAGATGTTATGTTTTGGGGACAAGGGTTGCTTTCTTTGAATGCCTGCACATCAGCTGGTTTAACAGGGTTCATACCTATTGGAACAGAGTCTGCTGCAGAAACAATAATCTTGTGCCTTGGCTATGCCACAAATCTCTTTTTACTATAGTTTATCCTAAAAAAAATGTTGGGAAATATTGAAGTCTGATTTGAGTGAGCAGTCTTTCTGAAAATTGACCCACACTACAGTCTCAAATCATGGACGTACTTTCTCTCAGGTACAGTTTTCTTCCTCCTAATTTCTTTTTTTTTTTTTTTTTTTAATCAGTGACACATTTTTTTCTTGAAAGCTTTTCTAGCTCTATTTGCCTTAAGGGGATAGTTTTTTTAAATGAAGAAAAATAACTTTTTTTTTAAGTGATTTTAGAACTGGTGAAGGTAGCTGCATACTTTTATTTATATGGAGATCAAGGACAAGTGCATTTTCCACTTACATTTATGGCCTTCTGCACAGTAGCATTGAAAATAAATGCTACTGATTTTGCATAGGCTACTAGCTGGGCATCCTGTGAGTGTGGTTTTCAGTGGCCCAGCAGTGGGAAGTTCCCTTTTTCCCAAACTCCTTTTTTGCTGTTTCCCCTTTGGAATTTTATAGAATTGATATTTCTCTAGCACTTGATTTGCAAATCCCAGAATCCCAGCATGGCAGGGGTTGGAAGGGCCGTCAGGAGATCACCCAGTCCAACCCCCCTGCTCAAGCAGGCTCACCCAGAGCAGGGGGCACAGGACATTGTCCAGGTGGGGGTTGAATATCTCCAGAGAACGAGACTCCACAGCCCCCCTGGGCAGCCTGGGCCAGGGCTCAGTCACCCTCAAGGTAAAGAAGTTCTTTCTCAGGTTCTACTGGAACCTGTCCTGCTTCAGTTTCACAGAATCACAGAATCACGAGGGTTGGAAGGGACCTCGTGAGATCATCTAGTCCAACCCTCCTGCTAAAGCAGGTTCTCCTAGAGCATGTTACACAGGACTTCATCCAGGCGGGCCTTGAATATCTCCAGAGAAGGAGACTCCACAACCCCCCTGGGCAGCCTGTTCCAGTGCTCCGTCACCCTCAGAGTAAAGAAGTTCCTCCTCATGTTCAACTGAAACCTCTTATGTTTCAGTTTGTACCCATTGCCCCTTGTCCTGTCACTGGACACCACTGCAAAGAGTCTGGTTCCATCCTCGTGACTTCCGCCCTTAAGATATTTGTATGTATTGATGAGGTCCCCTCTCAGTCTTCTCTTCTTCAGGCTGAACAAGCCCAACTCCCTCAGCCTTTCCTCATAGGGGAGATGTTTGAGTCCCTTTATCATTCTAGTTGGTCTCCTCTGGATTCTTTCTAGGAGTTCCTCATCTTTCTTGAACTGGGGAGCCCAGAACTGGACACAGTACTCCACGTGGGGTCTCACCGGGGCAGAGTAGAGGGGGAGGAGAACCTCCCTCAACCTGCTGGCCACACTCCTCTTAATGCCCATTGCCCCTTGTCCTGTTGCTGGACACCACTGTGAAGAGTCTGGCTCCATCCTTGTGACACCCACCCTTAAGATGTTTGTATATGTTGATGTATATGTATGTATATGTACCTCAAATAGAGCGTACAGATTGCATCGGTTCATTCCTACCTAACAGATTAAATATATTTTTCTTTCTGGATTTGGTTATGGCATTGACTGGGTCATGTCTCTTAATTTAAGGTCGTTGATGCTCGCTCTAACTCCGATGTTTTTTTTAACGCAGATTACCCTGCCTTGAATTACCCTGATGCAGTAAGAACTGTCAAAATATTGTCTCATGCCATGCTGCATTGCATGGTCCTCATGCTACCTAAGGAAAAGGAGTGAGAGTAAAGATTTCTCCTCCCTGCATTTGATTTTTTTGTTTTAATGACTGTTGTGCTAAGATCTCCCTCTTTCTCAGGTTTCTGGCAAGTAATAAAAATATAAAACCAGGTTGTAATTCCTGGAAAAATTAGTAGGTTTTCAATGAAATCACCTGCAAGCTGTTTAATTATAATTCCTTTAATAGTTCTGCTTTTGTAATTTCTTGCTGCTCTGTGGGCCTGGGTGTAATTCACAGCCCTTCTCTGTTGTGCTGCCTTGTCTTGGGTATCAGCTCTGTCTAAATTCTTCTCTGTCCAAGGAGGATTCACACACTCACATCTTTCTCTGGTGTCAGTAGCATCAACCTCTGCCTCTTAGTTATTCTGTTATTATTAAAGCCCCCATTTTTAAGCATTGTACATTTATTTTTCAGCAAAATGCAACATTTTCCTCCTGTCATAAAGCAAGTGACTTAAAAATTTTTAAAAGCTCTTTCAGCAAAGCTGGGAATTAGATTCTGTGAAGTCCTTAATAAAAAATTGAAGACTTCCTGTATTAACATATATTGATTTATTCATAGTGTTTCATTACAAATAAGCAAGGATCCCATAATATCAGGAAAGGTTAGGAGAGCAGTGGCGCACATTATATTATATTGACAGCTCAGTTGAAATTGAGCTGTCTTTGGATTGAATTTGGAACGCAGGGTAGGAATTGTCTGGTAAATAAGTAATGAGTTTTACTTGCAAGTATATCAACAGGGTTGCCATGGGTAAGCATAATGGAGCTCAAGCAGAATTTCAAAGGTATGCTTTCAGCTTGGGTTCCTCTAAAGGTGTGTTAGCACCGGCAGCGGGTGTATTCATGAACGGCTCTCCAGGTGTGTAACCCTGCTGACTTATTCTCCCAGGCAAAAACCAGGCGTGGTACCACGTGTAAACCTGCAAACTGAGGCTAAAAACAGGGGCAGGGAAATGATATCAGCAGCTGGCTTACGAGCTCAGAGAAGAGAAGAGCTTTTGTCTAAGACTTGATGATATTTATTTCATTTAAACATACCATTTCATTTCAACATTTCATTTCAGCATATTCTCCTTAGCACTGGAAAATACTTCCAAAAGCTTTGCTATCTGTAAAAGGCTCCCGTTGTTTTCAGCAGCCTTTTGAGAAGACCATTTGCCAGAAGGAAAAAATACTTGATGGAAAATATATCCGTGTTTGTACCAAAAGTTTTCGTATGCTGTGGGGGATTGTGTGGGAAATTCTAATGAAAATTCTGCCAGTTGTGCTGTGCACTCTGGTTTGGCTGCAGAAGTTCTGCGACTCGGAACAAAAAGCAATTCTTTGCATCTTTTGTTGTAAATCAGCACATGCTGAGGTTATAGTGGAGAGAAGAAATTAGATTTTTTTCCTAAGTAAAGCCTTGGAAAAATTGTCATGTTTGTTTGCCAGCATCCAAACACAGAACCGCTGACTAGAGACAGTGAAATAATATCTGTCCTTGTATTTTCGATGTCTAGTCTCAAGAGATGGCAAAATAGGGGAGCAGAGAAAGGCCAGGTGCAGAAGAGCCCTTATCACCTTACTTTCCTTGTTCTTCATTTACAGATCACATACAAGGCCGTTGGGTCTCTGGATCCCAGTGCTGACCTGTCCAGCCAAAGAGGGAAAGTCTTCAAACTAAGGAATGAAACACATCACCTCTTTGTAGGATTATACCCAGGGACTACGTATTCATTCACCATCAAAGCCAGCACAGTCAAGGGCTTTGGGCCACCCATCACAACACGGATTGCAACTAAGATTTCAGGTACTGCTTTGGAGAAGAAGAAAAAAGAACTCTCTAGGGCTTTGTTTTTAGACCCACAGCTAATGCATAAAACAATAAAAAGGTATTCAGCCTAGTGTATCCTCTACAAGTTTCATAGGGCAAATTTTTAAAATGGCCACAATGCAGTGTCTGTGTTTGTTCAGGTTACAGAGGCAGTGCTTAATTTGTGGATATCTTAAATATCCATGAATGTCTTTGTGGCGCATTTTAAATGAGAACCTTGATTAGTTCTACAAATGAACTATCCCTGTAATAATTGTTAGTATTATCTGCGTGGCTGGGGGAAGCTCCTTCAATAATGTGGCTTTTATTTTCAGATTGCATCAAAATGGCTGTAACGAAGTAATTGAATGAGCAGTGCAAGGAGACTAAAAATAAAGGAGGAAAGCTGTTAATATGGGTTTTTTTCTGAGTAAGGGCAGAGGGAGGATTTTGAGATAGGCAGAAAGGCACTAAAATCAGGAGGAATTGCAAAGAGAAGGTGCATGTGTCTAGAAAAAAAAAGGAAACAGGCTAGTTATCAGAAAAAAGATGGATAAAGGGGCGGTGGAGATGATATTGGGCAGACACATGTAGATTTTAATTTTAACATTTAGTTAATGGCACTAAAATAGGTTCTCTAACACAGTTTAAAACTGTCTTTTTTTTTTTTAATACCTTAACTGTTTCTTCAGTAAAGCCAAAACAAACGCTTGAGGAGTTCAGGACACTTGTAATACTTGAAATTATGCCTGGATGCCATAGGAAAGGGTGCACAGCGGTGCATATTTTCCATTGTCTTATTTCAAAATTGGTTAATAAAAATAAGTTGTTAGCAGTAAGTGACAGCGTAAATTTTAAGGAAGTAAAATGTATCTATTCCTTCCCCTAAGCGTCAGCAGGGCTTGAACCTTTAACACGTAGTGCAAAAGCCCGTGTCTCAACCACTTGAAGTAAAGTCATTAACTGTGGTAACAGCTCCATGGACTGTTAGGGTTTATGCAGCCCTGCTGTGAAGGGAAGGCATGGCACGCACTCTGTTCACTTGTGATCAGAGAAATAAAATAGCACAGTAAGGTAGTGCTTTTTCCCTCTGATTGAGTTTCTTTGCATTTTATTATTCAGTCAGTGCTCAAATTGTGTTAGAAGCCCGCATGATTATTAACTGTATGCACACTGAGCTTGGTTTATCGTCTTGTTTTTTTTTTTTTTCCATCTTTCAAATCTTTCAAACATCTGCTTCACAGTAGGTAGGCACAGACTCCATGCCTCCATGCAGGCATTAGGGTAGCCTTTGACATTAGATTATCTCATTGCATGGGCAGTCCTATACATGTAATTTCAAAATTACTGTTAAACTTGCTCTAAGAGGCAGTCCCAAGGTTAGTAGGAAGAAGAAGGATTTTTGCATTGTCTGGAATGTCCTTGTAAGACTATATGTATTTTAAAATGAAAAGACATCTATACTGTAGCAATGTGTGAGAGTATATGTTTATATGGGTGGGCACATTTGTTTATGTTTTAATCACAATTAAATGGCAGAATTCCTGAGGACTTCTCTTTGGGCAGGACTGGAATCTTGCAAAATAGGCATTAAATTGATGAGCTGTGCTTGCTATTTTAGAGAGATTACTGCCAACTGTAGTTTTATTGAGGTACCAAACAACTCTTCTGTGTTGAGTATACCACAAAACTACTATCTCGGTGTCTTGTGACCAATACAGACTCTGATGGCTGACTTACATGCAATACCATAGCTAGTCCTGCCAAGACCTATGTTTCTTAACTATATGGTGTCTGAAAGTAAGATTGTAAATTTGTTGTGGCAGGTGCAGTGTTTTACACAGAAGATAACTAAACAGGTCTCATGCACAGCCAGGAGGAGACATCTGAGCTAGCTAATATATCAGAAGTAATTTAGTGGCACCAGTGCAGCACTGCAGGTAGGCTACAGGAAGCTGCTTCAAAGCAGGATGATGGAGCCTGCAAAGGTAAAGCCCAGCCCATTTCTGGTGTCCAAACTGGCCCTGCAACCTTTCTGCAGTGCTGCATGGTGCTGTAGCACCATCCCCTCTGACCAGAGCTGGTGCTGAACAATTCTTGCTGTGGCATCTCCAGCAACTACAATGATCTCCAGCAACTACAATGATCTCCAGTATAGAAGACCGCTGGTGACATGCATCTTCTTCAAATGACTCACACTGCTTCCCCTTGATGCAGAGCACCTTTTTCAGAGAAATCCTTGTTAAGAAATTGGCATTCATTCTCAACTCATTGCCAGCTTATTGACAGGAAAGTCAGTAGCTGAGCTGACATAGCAACCACCATTCTTGACAGTTTTCAGGCATGTAGATAAAAATCCTGACTGTAAACAGGTTTTACAGAGGAAATCACTTTGAGAGGATTAAATATGGGACCCCCCACAATGCAGCTTGCCCTTGTGAGTTACAGATTAACTATTTGTGTGAATTCTTCCATTTGCTTTAAAGATATTTCAACAGAACTTTCATCTTTGGAATGGATTTGATGCTGCTCTGATCTCATGATTCCTTCAGTTCTTTTGCAGTAAAAATTGTCCCAAACAGATGTCTGCTACTGGGGAAGGAAGAAGTAATGTAATAAGTAAAATGTTTCCTAAGGAAAGCTATCCTACTTTAATGACATGATCCTAATAGAATACAACAAAGCAGAAGTAGAAACTAGGCTTTGGCTAAGTGTGAATAATCAGTGGTTTTCTATATGCTTTGGGGAACACGCTAGTGAAGCGATAGGGGTACCATGCCTGGGTATTTCCTGAGCACACCATTGGAAGTGTAGTAGTGTTCCAGTGCAGCTGCCTGTTGATTCAACATCACTAAAGCACTGGGGTAAAATGTCATGGGTTTGAGTGCTGAAATAACCTGGCTAATTTGTGCTCCTCTCTTTTCATCTTTCATGCTTCATAACACACCCTCCAGCAAGGAGAAACAGCTTAAGTCTGTGTGTTAAAAACTCTATCTAAGATGTGGGAGGTCTAATCCAATGACCAGAAAAGTGAGCAAGAGCCAGATTTCCTGGGATCTATTCTTAGCTCTGCCACTGATTCACTCCTCCTAAGTGGTCTTTTATAATGTCCATGCAGTTTTCTTTCTTCACCTTTAAAATTGAAGGAATGATCCCATCTCAAAGGATTACTAAGTCTTAAAAATTCAAGACAGGATTTTCAAAGCCAGCTTGAAGATTTGGGTGTCCGATTCCTGTTTAATTTTGATAGGAAAAGATTGTACAAATATTTAAGCAGTTTTGACAATTTTGGTCATAACATTGGGAAGTATTTTGATGTTTCATTTGAGAAATGTTAAACGGTCTCCAAGAAATGTTAATATTACGTTGCCATCACTACCAAAGACAGTAACTGGTGTATAACTAACACATTGCTCTTTGTTCTGCTGTAGCGCCGTCGATGCCAGAATACGACACGGACTCCCCCCTGAATGAGACTGACACTACCATCACCGTTATGCTGAAGCCCGCTCAGTCCCGGGGAGCACCTGTCAGGTAGGTGTTTTGTCTTCTCTTTTCACAGTTCTCCCCTCCCCTTCCTCCCCAGGCTTCACTCACGCCTCTCTCATTCTCGTCTGATGATGTAGCTGCTGAAAGCAAGCGCTGACTAAAAGGCCAACTCTGCTGTTGATTCTGCCTTTCACAGTCTCCTTTTATAAATGCCCCAACCTACTTGTCTCCCACTGTTAACCTCCGGGAAGGATTACTGATAGCGTTGCACGGGGTTATTACCCTTTCAGCATCACTTCAGATGCCTTTGCAGCACTGGAGTTTCAGTACATGGAGCTGTGTGCTGCGGCGCTGTGAATCAAGCATCGCCATGTGAAGGAGGAGGAGGCTTCAGGCCTCCATCTCCTGCCCCCTCTCCTGTGAAGGACAAGGCCTTTTTGTGACTACCATATGAATGCCCGAACTATCTAATGCTTGTGGATGCATTTGTTCAGATTCTGGATCTAACCACACTCCTAACATCTTTATGTTATAGTCCAGCTATTGCTCCTGGGCTAGCTGTGAAGTAGTGTTCCAGTTCAGAAAAGATGAATTCTGGCTTAGTGAGGCTTTGCCAGTTGTAGGCAAGCGCAATTTGCCACCACTGGCAGAGGAGAGGATTTAGAGACAGGGAGCTGCACAGGCACACGTGGAATGGAGTGAGGACCTTGCAGAAAACATTTCTGGCTGTCCCTGAGCTGGGTCCTGTTCTTAATGAGATGCTGAAATCATAGAATCGTAGAATCACTTAGGTTGGAAAAGACCTTTAAGACCATTGAGTCCAACCAAAAACCTAACATTGCCAATGTTAGTAAGTCCTACTTACCCATGTCCCTAAGTGCCACTCGACTGCAGATCGCTCCCTGACTGTGGAAACACGACTTAGAGAGGTCTGTACTGCATGGCTGTCTTCTGTCTAGGTAAATTTGTACTTGGTGAAAGGCACCAGCACAGACAGACAAACTGCCCATCTGAGCTGGCACTGCTTTATCTGTCGCTGGCAGAAGTACCAGTTGGTCATTCATCCTGCCAGTCTCCTCAGAGAGCAGGAATTAGAATCGCTTATGATAAAAATACTGGATACTGCTTTGCAGAGGTATCCAGCAGCCATGAGGCTCTACAGGCTTTTGCCTCCAGTTTTCACAAGAGGTTTTTGAAAGTTTGCCTATGGGTGGTATTTTAAAAACCCATAGTCCCTTCTTTCAAAAGTGAATTGGATTTCTATACCACATTGCTCAGATGTATACTACTTGCTATAATGAAATATCCTGTATAAGTTGGTTGTCCATCTTATGTCACAGCTTTCCCCAAATTGCATTGATACTCTCAAGCAAAAAATCTGCTCTTTAAGACTTAGCACCATCTTTTTTCTAGTTCTTCTGAGTAATGTATTTTAAAGTTTCCCTTTCAATCTCTGGTACTCCATATGAGCGAATTTAGGAGCCTATTTTCTGAGTCCTTTAGGGATGTTCTTCTGCTGGGAAAGAGCACTAAAATCACACAGCTCTGTTTTGTTTTATTTCTTTATATGGGGGAACATTCCTGTATCTTGTTTTACCACCTGCTGTCTTAAGAGTGTTGCTATTTTGTCTTTTTATTGAAAAGTCTTGTGATTTTTCTTGAAGTCAATTTACTATACTTTAACTGCATTCAGTGAATAATGTCTTTTCCAGCAAATGTGTCTGTTATAAAAAGATCAGTAGAGATTTTTATAAATTTTCATTCTGGTTTCTTTAATTGCATTATAGTCTATTATACACACATTTGCAGAGTGCAATATTTACACGCCACATCTAAGTGGTAAGATTTCTTCCTACTATGAGCCCATTTCATTGACTTAGAGACGTGTATGAAAACAAGAATGGATGGCGGGGGGAGGAGGGGTCCTGGGGAGAATTTTAGCTTTTCATTAACTATGACAGCTTCAGAATGTGTGAATACCTTTATCTGTATAACCATATAGACTGTTCTTAGTCTAGCCTCAACGAAGCCAATTATTTCAACCTTAGATTTCCCCAACCTCTTCCCTTTTCTTTCAGTCTGTTCTGCACACTCCAATTCATTAAATTCTCTCAAAATACCATATCCAAAAGCAGGTAGCACTCCCTCAGAGGCCTCAACAGCACCCAGCAGATTCGAAGAATAACATACTGTAAACTGCTTGTGACACTCAACACACAAGAATGAGGTGTTTTTTCCTCCTCAGTGTTTTTTTCATATTCAAGCTGAGAGCCAATACATCCTCTTTGTTGTCGCCTGGTTAGTTGTTCTACCTTTTGTGTGTGTGTATTTTATTTCTCCTTCATCAGTATTGTATTTCCCATTCATCTCTATTAAATATGATAAAAATTATTTTCAAAATGCTTTAAAATTCTGATACAAACTTAAATGACTTACGGCCCCTCTTAGTCTGATGCCATCCTCTGTTCAGTTATCCAAGGCATTAGTGAAAACACAGACTTGAGACAAACGACTGTGAGAAATCTCCATGCACAGCAGCGAGCTGGTGCGGAGGTTGCTGGAGGGGATCCCACATGATGCAGCACGCTGGTAGGATGCCTGTTCTCCTGGCCTCCCTCGTAGATGTGACCATGCTTCCCTAGACCCCTTCCTGTTTGCACACTGACCTTTCATATCCCAGCTTGCTTGAGATGATTCTGAAAAGGTACTTGAAAGTAGTCTGAAATAGATTTTCCTCACACCTTCTTACAAAGCCTCTGATAGTCAGATTTTTCACTGTGCAGGAATAGGTCGACCCCTCATTTCATCAACCTGACAGTTCTCCAGGCAGCCAGTTTCTGCTCTGCAGTGCCCCAGGTTTTTATTATAGTCCTCCCAAACTGTGAACATGAAAAAAAAAAAAAGACTATACAGTAATTATTCTTAATATTTCCTTTTATATGCTGGGGATGGTGAGTTGGAGTACGTGTGGGGGTGTGTCTGTAAACTAGTATCTATACATAAGATATGTGACTTTGCTTGTGTTATTTCTTTCTGCTGTAGGCTGAGCAGCATACAGATGGAGTATGGTCTGCAAGATCATTTTTAGAGTAATATTGTAGAATATTTCAAGTAAGATTCATGTTATCTCCATTCATCTGAAATACAAGTACACCAAATCCAAAGTCACTTTCAACATTAAGACATTTCTGATGTTTCCCAGCGCTCATGATAAATAACTTAAATGAGGTTGTTTATAAAACTAATGATCATGAACTCAGCATTGTTAACGATCTATAGATAACAATGAAGACACTTTCACATGAACTAATAGAAATAATATAAACTTAGATATTTTTTCATCTATTTTGTCCTATTGCCAAGAGAAAGATGAAGCATCAGCAGGCATAAATATTCTCCCTTGTGGCAGAGGCATTCCATTCTTGCCTTTATTTTCCATGGTATAACCTGCAGAGCTTGACTCCACATTGCCCTTTAAAAATAACTTTTAGGTGTTCTCATATCAATCTAAAGTCCGTGAATGGCGCTATGATTGATTTGCTGAAGACTGACATTCATCTATAATAGATTCAGAAGAGGAAAGAAGAATGCAAGTGTTCCCAATCTTTACTCCTTAACTCTTTCCTGAAAATCTCCAATGTGATTTTGAGGATAATTCTGCCTTTGAATCTGTTATTGTCAGGAGGGCTGAGTCAGTCCTTCATAGATTATTCACATATGACATCTTTAGTCCTCTATTTGAGAATTTATATCCCATTCACTGCTTGAAAATACCACTGTGAGGGATTTTATCTACATGACGTCCACTGCGCCGTTTTTCGTGTCTTGGATATTTGAAAGTCCATCTGGTTTATTAACAGGCAGTTGGTTCTATCAATCTACCTATACTACTGTTACAGAGAAAGTCAAATTTCCAGAGCATGTATTAGTTTTGAGGATTTCAGAGTTTATTTATGTTCCCCTTAGGTGCGATTGCCTTGTCGATATGCTGCTCTACGTATTGGAGCTGTAGGACATGTAGAAGGACATTAGAGAAGAGTCTGCAATTATTTTTTGAGGTTTCAGACAATGGAGAACTTTTTTGTCCAAAAAAAGATGGATTTAATCTCCCTATCTTCCTGCAGCTCTCTGAGGTGTACCAGTAAATAATAGGTGATGTTCTCTTGTGTATCTGCCAGCATGCAGGTACAGGACAGTCTTTAGGCACCTGACCCCTGTACTGTGCTGAAGAACAGTATTATTAGAAGAAAGTATTCAATCTTTGCACTTGCCTTTATGCACATATATATATATTTGCAGGGAGAATATATATGTATAATATGTATATGTATGCAGTGTAAGTAGCATGTGTATTATCTATTGTGTATGTGTGATACTTGTAATCAATTTGATGGTGAGGAAGGATAGGTTAGTTTATTAATGTACATCTTAAAGGAAATAAGTAAATTTAAATAGGAGAATGGGAGTTTAAATATTTGTAGTACATTTAGAAGCACTGAGCAAAGGTGAAAAAAATATTTTCATATCAACAGCCAGCCAGTAGGAGATATTCACTTATATGGACCAAGCCCCATGCTACTCTTGAGTATTATCACCTGATTCTTGGTCTCCCAAGCACAAAATAAAGGAAATATTTTTGGTCTACATGATGCTAAACAAATTAAGAGAAAACAGTTGTAGTGTCTTTTAACAGAACACCTAGGAACAGTGGTTTTTTCTGGTTTTATGCTCAAGCTATTCTCCAAGCGAACAATCCCGTATGATGTATCTTTGTACTTATATATTTCTACATATAGTAACAAGTGAAATTTCCTGTGATGAAGGGGAGTGGCATTGCTTCCATTTTATGTTGGAGAACTGAGGCTTTGACTAGACAAAAATTGAGAATCTCTGGAGCAATAGGCTATAATTTTAATCCCCAGCTAATTCTTTCTTTTCTTGTGATTTCAGTCATCATCTGTTCATCCTGAGCTTACCTTTCCTATATGCCTCTGACTAGCATCCTTATTTTGATTTTGAACACACCGTAGTTCTTTCTGTCCTTATGAAGGAGTGGTTTGCAAGCCTAGTGACCTTGATTCTGTGGTGGAGGAGGAATGAGACAAGAAGCTATAAACCTGCAAAATTTGCTGGGTTTCTTTGTTTTACAGATGGTGGCTTTGGTGTATTGATCTCCAAAGCTATATAGGGAGCAGTGCTGTTCAGCTCGCCACTTTGCAACTTCCTAGTGGCATCACATGAGCTTGCCTCAGGCATTTGTGTTGATAATTAATTCATTAATGCCAAGAAAGGGTGGCAATTTCTTGTTCTTAAAACTCCCACGCAGTGTACCTTGTGCTTGAAAATAGAGACTGGAGTCAAGGATCAGTGAAACAATAAAAAAGGTTCTAATGTAGAAACCTATGGGGAGCATAACAAATTATCATGCCCTTGGTAATTCTGAAAGTTCAGTTGCATTGATAGGAATGTTATAAATACCTGGAAAATAAAACTCCTGGCCTGCTTTTTCTAAACTCATATTCAAATGTATGCATCACATGACTTGGTTGATTGAATACAGGGCACACAGTCATCACATTAGATCTTTTAATTTTGTAGTATCTAATGAGGAATGAGATTATCAATCTAGGCTTCTGATATTATAAGCCTCATTATCTGTATTAATTAACATCTCCTATAACATACCTCAGGGATATTGTTCTGAAATCATTCAAGCTGCGTTTCTCCTGCATGGCATTCTGCCTTTAATTTAGGCAAGAATTTGAAGGTAAATGAGCGAGTTTCTTTCCTCTTAAAGAAAAAATAAAGATCTGCTTTTTCTTTAACTATGTGTGAATGTGAGAGAATGAAAATGAGAATTTGGGTGAAAAGTGTGGAATAATGGCAGCTGTGCGGATCAGCGTGATGTTTATTATATCAAAAAGGAACAGAATAGAGTTGCATAGCAAGCATCTGCAGGCTTGACCTCATCAATGCGTCCAAACCCTGATGAGCTGACCAGAGGACTGCAAGCCTGAGCATACGCTTCCATTTCAGCTGGGGCCATTGAATGGTGGGTTTAGGTCATACATGATGACTTCAGTGGTACTTGAAGTTATTCTGGATCTTAGAAGTACTTTGCCTACTGTATTGGGAGAGACGCATAAGGGAGATACAGGGATGCATCAGGATGCAAGATGGCAACCATAAGTATCAGAAAAAAATATTTAGTCTTTTATGTAGCATGGCATTATTAGTTGAATGGGTGTTTCAACATTGTTTTAGTTCTCCTTGAAGAGTCAGGTGTTGGCCCTATAAAAGTGAAGATAAGGGGCATTTTGGGTCAATTGTCTCATCTGGTGCAGAAATGCATTCTCTTAGTGGATCAGCATACTGTTCGTCTGAGAATATTCTCCCTTAAAAGGTCATAAAGCAGCCTTTGCCCTTTTATCGGCCCAGAAACATGGCCGCTCTCTGAGCTGGGATGACCTGCTAACCATTCCACAGATGGCTTTGGCAGTAGATAGAAATGGGAGAGGAAAGCCATAAAATTTGCATAGATTTTAATGATAATATTTTAATAATCAGATTAAACATAGAGCCAATTCTTTTGTGTCAAGCAGCATTTTATTAGCTCCACAGTAAAGCTTTTGCTGACACTTTTTGTTTTATGAAGGCCTGAGGATACTGAGAGTGGGGCAGTGAATGTTTTTGCAGAAATCTTTTATGCTGTCCACATAAACTGTCAGATTAAAATCCAGCAATCAAAAGGTTAATGAAGTCTGAACTTTAAGCTGAGAATCACAAATTGATGACCATTTTCTCACATCAAGCTTTCAACCAGTAAGACAACGGAACAGGAGAAAATACTCATGGTTGCCAGTTTGAAGGTTTCTTTTTCCAAGACGTTGCTTCACAGGTCCCAGAGCCAATATGCTCCTTCCTTGTTATCTCAGAATAAAAGGACAATAGCAAAGTGCGTAAAAGATTTTAAAAATTATAAACTCTGAATTTCTTGAGGCATACAGTCAAGCCTTCTTTTGCCTGTGAGAGCCCTTGGATCAGACCTTTTGATGGGATGAACTGAGCCTGACCACAGTTTCTCAAGGTTGGAGCAGCCCACGGAAGGGAGCTTGGCTCTTTCTGCGGACCACAGAGGATGATTTACCTAATTGAAGCAGCTCCTTAAGGTACTTAAAATGAGATGGGATGAATCTGGGCACAAGTCCCTGGCAAATGTCCACCTCTCAGAAGCAGCGCGCAAGCTTTATCCAGCCAGCAGTACCTCTACCAGCAGTGAGGATGATGAGTTTGGAGGACAAGTGGGCATGTGGCAGGCAATGTTTACACTACCAGGTGCCCCTGAATGTGTCTATAATAACACAAAAATGCAATAAAAGGGAAGATGAGTAAGCTCTGCTTTGCTGTTGCAGACTAAGGCATTTCAGGATTTAATTATACTACAGGTATATAAATTCCGGAAACATGTTAATGCTCCCGTGATTAAAATTATAGAGGGCCTAATTGAAAAAGCATAAACCGAACTGAAGAATTCGTAATTATAGTTTGCTTTGAGGTGTTAATTTCCTCCATAATGAATGCATAATTGGAACTAGAAAAGGGGGTTGCTGCACCAGTGCGTGGGCCGCAGATGGAATGAGGGGATTATCATAAATGCAGCCAGACAATTCAGAAGAATAAACCTCTGCAGCCATGATGCTATTCTGCCTCTCTGTAATTTCAGTTCTCCTCGCACAGCACTTTTCCAAAGCAAAAGGCAGAGCTAGGAGATGGCGAGGGATTTGCTTACTGTGCAAAAGGAAGGGGAAATAGGACTGGTTTAATTAAAGTAGTCATGGTGCAAAAGATGAAGGCGAGGAGAGAGGCAGAGAGCACAGTATTTTTGGTGGGAAGGTCAAACAGCAAAACAGAAGAGGAGGCAATGCTGACTTCCCTCAGCGCCCACCTTGACAGATCCCTATGTAACTGCAGGAGCTGCTGTTGATGCAGGTTGATTTTTTTTTTTTCTTTTCTGCCAAAGGATACACCTTACATTTCATGTTTTCTCTTGCATCAAAGATATGCTTCACTTGGAAGGGAGCTGATGAAGTACAGGATTATCAGATACAACTTCCCGATGTTTGAATCTGCCCCATTCCTGCTATCATCACTTTGCACTTTCTGAAAAGCACAAAGTGTCCAGAAGAGGTGGTAAGAATCTAAAGAATCTGGCTGATACTCCTGCAGCTTCAGGTGTATCTGTAATCTGCATTATCCTTACCCAGGAGAGCTCATCTTTACTACTGTACATTGATGATATGTAACTGTGAGTAAACTGTTATCTGGCCATATGGGCCTTGTCTAGTAATGAAGTTTCTCCTGAGGTTAGAAAGAGAGCAGGTTCCACCTGTTTGTCTTGTGTTTTTCTTAGCCTTTTATTTTTAAAAAAACAAACACAAACCCAGCAAAAATATTTTTCTAGTCTTCTCTCTTAAAAAAGACATCAGGTTCCTATGTGTGGGTTTTCCCTCCACAGTCTGGTAGCTATGGTTGTGGAAAAGGGAAAGAAAGCTTTGAAATAAAAACTAGATTATTTCTGCATCCAAGTGGACCTAATTTCATGGAAGCCATTGGAAATACCCAAATTAATTCTAACTGAGAATATGTGCAAATATACCCATCCCCTTGTCCAAGCCACAGCTTTTATGAAGGACACGGCAGAAGGTATTGGACAGTCCCTGTAACGGTGTATCGTAGCCTCTACTCATCCCACAGCTTCGCTCTTCTTGTCCTTGAAATTTCCTTCTGGTCTTAAACCAGCGATCACTGAGGATGACGATGAGACCTCAGTCAGCAATGCCTGTTTAATGCTAAGTGACATTAACAAAAAAGGGGTTGGGGTTTTTTTTGTAGATCAAACAGATGGCAGGTGGCTCAGGAGGGAAAAAACACCTCCAAAGCCACTAACATTAGCTCCTGTTGCAGCGAAAGCCGTATCTGTCTGCACTCATTATCTTTAATCTGCCAGCACAAAATAACATTGAACTGGCAAGACAGGGACTGGGCCGGTTCCACGGGGGAACAGCAGCTATTACGTCTAATCTGTGTTGCAAGCCAGGTCAAGCTTATGGAGATGGTCAAGATAATGGAACACAGAGCTTTGAAATGCCCTCTGGTTTTTTTCTTTCTTTTTTAATATTTTTTATCTGCAAGAAGATTAAACTCAGAGAATTTAAAGCATTTTAAAAGTATGATGCATACATAATACAAATAAATAGATGCAGTAGCAGTGTTCTGGTGGTCTGGGGACGGAAAGGAGGTAATTTTGCAATTACGGATAATATCTTTTATTAGACCAAATGATACAACTGGAAAAAATGGTCTTTTAAGCACACAAATCCTTCTTTTTGATCAGTAAATACTGACTGTCAATACAGTTGTCTTTTTGACAACTACTTACATCTTGTATATGTTACCACATTTCCATTTGCTGTGCACGGACACTGCGGCGATGGTTAGACTTGCTTGGAACTGTATGGGAATATTTGCATTTTTAGATTTCTTTCAATAGCTGTCCTTCCTTGGAAAAACGTGGTCATTAGTCACTCGTAGAAGAGTGACGGTGAGTGGAACATTATGAGGTTGGAAGAACTGATTTTAGCATATGTAGTTATATATACATAACACACAGGTATACATGCACACACAGAGGTATTTAGATGCGCAGACATGCACACAGCTGTTTCTTTAAACCATCATTATACCTGCGTATTAGCACAACGTTGTCGCTGGGGTTTGTGGAAGTTTGACAGTCTGTTGTGTCTTTTGTGTGGTGCAGAAAGAGATGGTTTCCAGAGCACCTCTTTTCCCAGTGCTGTCTCCTCCTCCTTCCTTCATCTCTGCGGGTCACATCTCAAGTGATGCCCAGAAGTAGCTTTTATTTTTATTTTGCCTTTTTGAAAGACTTCATAGGATTAGCATGTGTTCAGGCTGGAAACTCCAGTCTGCATTAGAAAGGACATATTGGCTGGTGGGTGGAAGCAGGAATATTGGACGAGAACGCGGGGGGTTGTTTACATACAACTGATACTGTGTGGTACCAGGCAAGTCACCCATTGCACTTTCTACGTGCCACTGTTTATACCTCTGCAACAGTGGGGTAGTTAGGTATTGTACCTCAGAGGTCTGGCAGGATAAAACTCTACCCACCTAGGACCTGAGGCCAAATGACATTACGTTTGACATTATATTATCATTTCTTTTCACCAAAAAAACCCCAAACAACAACAAAACAAAAAAACCCCGCTACTTTCTAACATTTTTCATTTTTTAGTCAATTGTGGGAATTTTATGAGATGCTGCAGTATGACTGCAAAGAGATTTCAGACAAAGTATTCTGGCCAAAGATAGTGCTGGCAGGATGGTTTTTCTACAATACAAATATCTTGTTTGGTTTTGCCTTTTTTTAAGCTTGAGACAGTGCACAGTTCCTTAAATAGTTATCACCACCCGTCCCACAGGTAGCTCATCACAGTTGCTGATACTGATTGGGGGAACACAGGACCATATCTCTCTTCTATACAGGGAACATGCAGTCTAAACTTTCTTACTTTTTCTAGATGCCATTTCAGTCACTGTAGAAATTTAACAAAGCTTGAAATTTTAGCGATAAAAGAATGCCCATGTGAAAACTCTGGCTCCAGATAGTATTATCCAAGTGTGAAATCGCTACCCCTTATTTCATGAATTTCAGTGTACAACATGCTTTGGTAGTAAATCTAGACTACTGAACTGAATATGAGAGTAGAAGAAAATGTGAAGAGACTCTCTTACCGGTCTTCTCAATTAAATGGATTACATTATTATTGGCTCTATCTCAGCAGGTTTTTTCATAGCAATGGCAGTAATTATCATCTCTTCTTTCTATGCCATTTTTAGAAATTTGGATATTTTGTTGGTATTCTTCAACTTCAGTGAATGTGTAGAGTTGTTTAATTTAAGCGAATGTTAAAAGAACACATAAAAATAACTTCAAAATGAAGGATCTGGTGTGAATAACTTTGCAATATGAGAGACTATTTCCTTGAGTAGAATCATTATTATAAGCTTTATTTTTGTGAATGCTTTGCAGATGCGAACAAGCTGATTGATGACAGTGCAGCCCAGTATTCATAATGGGCTAGTTTTGGAATTGTTGAAATAGCCAAGCATATTCCAGAAGATGACATTGCAGAACAATCTCTTTTTCTCCTATTTTCTGCATAAAAATGTTATTGAAAGCTAACCTTAACTTCAGCATATTTTATTCTGCATGGAGCTGTTCCAAAGCATAATGGGAATAGTAGAAATCTTTAATTGATTGTAATGGGTTTCGAATCAGTTCTTAAATAGACAGAAAATTGCAGAACAGTGCACTGAGTTCTGTATGTACATCCTAGGTGGCTGTGAAACTCAGTTCATCATGTTTTGTAGATTAGTTTCAGAGCTTCTGATTAAAGGTGCTATTGAAGATATTAAGGGTGATATTTTAGAACATGTGAAGTAGGTAACTCAATTCTCAGGAATATATTGCCACCTGTTTGAACCAGAAAACTTTATGAACTTGGAAAGTGTCTGCAGAGGCAATTCTGATTGCCCAAAGATTTGATTACAGGATTGCAGGAGGAGCCTGGTGAGGAAATATTCACCATTATAGCCAAAGGAAAGCAGTGCTGTAGATGTGGTGTGTGCTCAGAACAGCAAGTCTCAACATCAGGCTTTATGGCAGTTACCCATTTAGTCTTTGTGAATTTTAGTAGAATTTATGTTATATAAATTGTTTTTAGATTTTAGTGGGTTTTGGTTGAATTTTTTTACAAAATCCCTCCTATGCAAGTTCATGGGAGGGCCGGAGGCACACTGTAAGAAGCATCGCATTTACTGTTTAATTTCACAATTTTTTAGACTAAGCTCTATAGAGTACTGATAGATTTTTATAGGATATTTCTAGGTTCCATCCCTATTATATTTCCTCAAATTTCCCATTATTTTATTTCTTATTGTCTATGTAGCAAAATTCAGGCTCTTATTTAGATACCTTTAAGAAAGAGAAAACAAAGGTGTTCTTGCTACTCTTCTGTCTCAGTTTGCATCACTGAAGTCAACTTGGCCATAAAACAAGCATATGCACATTCAATAGTTAATCTGCATTCTAAATGTGGGTGTCAGGCAACACATCAAACCCTCTCCCATTCCAGTATCCCAGGAGATGGGTCCATGCTGTCAGAATAAAGGTGATGAACCTTCATGGATATATTTATACAAATATATTTACATTGGCTGAAACAAATTTAATGGGATCATAAATTAAATGGAAAACCAGATGATAAAAAAGCTAGTGTTAAGTATCTGTAGCCTGGATTGTGCAACTTAACTATTAACTTTAAAAATGGGCTCTAAAAAATAGGCTGACTGGTATCAAGACTGTCATGTTTAACTAACATCCAGGGAAACTGGTCTAAGGGTGTATTTCCAGTGAACGTTTCCAGTGGGCAGGCCTGGTGTTTGATGGCTGAAGTTATATCTGATTTCTGTAGTTTGTTGCAGAGATCTGCAGTAGGAAATCAGCACTCGGTATCTGGGGCTTCTCTGTGATGCCTGCTGAGGGTATGAACCAGTACCCTGACAATGCTCTCATGGTCTTCAGAGCATGCTTCTTAAAACCATTTGCATTGTAAATAAGAGAAAATTGGAATTAGTTGTTGGTCCATCTAATTATTGTAACTTCGACCCTTTTCATATGCACCCAATACCTTTTATTCACCTCTGTGCAGCATTAATTTCATGGATTGGTCAGATAGTATTTGGGTTTGATTTTCATGGGTTTGGATAGCCTTTGCAGAAGTACTGAATCTGTTAATTCCACAGAATGGGTGCAACAATGGGAATTCAATGTCCAGTTCCACGTCGGTTGGACGTACCCACATGCCTTCAGTCTGAGGTGACACAGCTATTGGAAGCTGCATGTCTTTTCCATCCTTACTTCATTTGCCCTTTTTGTCCTTCATTCTTTGAATTAAAATAACTATTAATAAGGAAATCTCTACCCTTTGGTAATATCTTATTTCCTCTACCCTGACAAACAGTCATTCTGACAATAATGTGTTCATTTGAGCTAGAAATGAGAAGTTCTCTGTAGGGTGAACTGCAGAACCTGCTCACAATAATAGGCAAAAAAATGCACTGCAAGATCAGGCTGTGTTAATTGCCACTTATTTTTGTTCCCCAGGAGAAAATATTATTGGAAATAATATATGGGTGATGATATATTTATGCGTTAAATATTAAAATTAAATTAAAATATATGAAATCTTTATATGATACATTTAAGAAAATTTAGTTCCAAAATTGGTCCAGAGGAAGTACTAATGCAGAAGCATTGTTTCTTTTAAGCTTTAATAAGTCAGGTGAGGGGATAACTATAAGGTTACTAAGAAATTATATAACTTTTCATACCCTACCATTACCAGGGGTATAGTGAAGACTTCACCTTGTTGATAAGGATCATGTCAGGATACCAAAGTGCACTGACCAAGTGTTGAATGCTCTTGGCTCAGCTTTTTGCCTCTACATTCATGCACATCCTACAACCAGAACTTGAGTCTGGTCTAAATACATGGCTAGATTTGTGGACAAGTGCTTCCTCAGTCCATCCTCAAATTGTGCTGCAAGCAGCACAAAAAGAAATCAAGAGCAGGGGAAGGAGAAATTTAGCAGCGCTCAGAGCGATCCAAGTCACACAGAAACAGGCTGTGATTTGGAATGTTGATTATCTGCAATTGTGCTTCCACTCTGAACAGAGAACTCATCATTTAAAAGATTACCTTGTAGATGATGATAAGAGCACATTTTCTTCCTCTGCAGACAACATTTGTGCTGTGGCGACCATTATGGCTGGTGCTTTTATCAGTGATTTAGAATGGAGCTGTTAAAAACTTTAAAAAGCTTCTACTAAAGTAATGTGGATTTACCCAAGACCTGTGAAATTTATCAAGGGGCCTAGTTTTGGCCTCCTTTTCTAATAAGAGCGTGCAGCTGCACAAGAGGGCAGTCAGCTCCTCAGCCTTCTAGAAAGTCAGGCTTTTGGTTAGTGGCCCAGATTTGAGAATCCCTAGAGAGCTCTCTGGAGAGCAGAGCTTATGGATGTTTGGAAACCAGTCCTTCCCTGTCATTTATGGGGGCAGCAGTATTACTTGGTTGCAATGAGGTGTCTTGGAGTAGCTTAGCACTAGGAACACAAGACCCCTGCTTCTATTGCCCTGCAGCACGCACATGTGTGGATTTGATTGCAGTGTTTGCAAATGTGGCTGAATATTAAAAATTGAAAAGTAGTAGTTAGTTTTACTGTACCATCTTTCAGTTTATTGGTACTGAAGTTGTTACATAGTGTCAGGAGTTTTAATGCTCTGCTTTTCTTGTCGCTTTTAATATAATTTCAGTGTATGACACTGAAACTTTCTTTTATCCAGCTGGGCATTTTCAGCTGATGTATTGATTCCTGCTATGAAAGCAGTGTTAGCTGATACTGGCTGGAAGCAGTAGCTTTGAAACTTGAGAGGGGGAGAGCCTCAGGAGATCCAGGTTCCTGCCTACCTGATAGCCAGAATAGGAGCTAACAGAATAGTTTGGATATCTCCACCTTATTTCCATTGCCCCCTTTTTTTTTACTTCCCTCTAGCACTTCCCTCTAGCACTAGCACAAAAAGTACTCATCCTTTCCCTTGGTTGTAATCGCACTGCTGTGTATTACAAAATTGTGAGTCTTAACAAGTTGCAAATGGTTGACCCTGCTCAGCACCAGAGATGTGATTGTAGCTGAAGTGCTTTTGTAGGCCAAAAGGGCAGATCCTACTCACCGAGTTTATTTTGAGTTAGTGCCCATCTGCAATCTTGGGGGTCATAATGTCTCACAATGTCTTCTGAGTAAAGTTGAATCACTTTTACTCTTTTGAGAATTGTGGTAATGCAGATGCCAAACTTTAGAGTGGGTAACCGTGTGCTAGATACTCAGAATTCCCACAGGAATTTCATTTGGATGTAGGTTCATTGGCTTTTTGCTCCAGTGAAAAGGCAAACAGTTATGAGAGCGTCTTTATGCTGATGATAACGTGTGTGGAAGCACTGGATGTGCCTTGCAGCACTTCACTGGTTAATGCGGAGAAGTTGAAATGCCTATGAAAATGCCCTAAAGGCAATCAGGAAAATTCTCTTCCTAGGGAAAAACAAAACATGCAGAAAAACAAAACATGCGGAAAAGAGCATAAACTGAAAAACAAAGGTATGACAGAGAAGAAGAAAAAAGAAAATGAGACTATACCAGTCTGTGTACTAGCTAAGGGTGAATGGTGAATCCTGCACTTCTGGAGGGTCTAGAGAGATCAAAATACTGGGAACAAAATATCAGAAAGAGAGAACCAAAGTAATCATTTGATAAGGAAACAATTTCTTAGAGTGATCATCTTCAGTCCAGAGTAATCTTTGAAATCAGCCACGCTCTTGGACACTTGACCACCTCCTTTGAGATTAGCCACTTGACCACTACCAAATAACTGAGACTCAGAGAAAAGAGCCAGTGTGAAGGATGATGGTCACCAAGTCAAGCAGGTAAAGCACATAAAGATGAACGTGCTGTGTCAGTTGCTGTGAGCTGAGGCATAAAGGAAAAGAATGCCAAGAAAGCAGTCAGTCGCTCATCCTAAGTTTCACCAGGGTATGTGTTTTAGACAGAGGGAACGATGACAGCGGCGCGAGCTCGGGTACTTGTTTCATAGAAAAGGAGACAGCATTTGAGCAGGAGATTAATGGGGTTTTAACTTGAACACAAATGGGACATCTATTACATTTCAGCTGAATGTGCATGTACCGTTGTGCTTCCAGAGACACCTCAATTTATTCCAAAAGAATAAACATTAAAAGTAAGATTTTAGGTCATTAAAAGAGTGAGTTATCCCCCTGAAGGGAAGAAGTGAGTTAATGGCTAAGTAACAAAGTGCAAATGTGAAAGAATACATCTGTTATTAGGTTCTATATGTATCAAAACTCTTTTCTGATGATATGAAAGAGTGCCTATACTGGTGGAGCATATATTAGAACCGTCAAGGGAGAAACTGAGAATGTCTTCAAAGATAAATAAGTTCTCTGATGATTAGGGAAGGTGTTCAGTTATCTGGTGATTCATGTTCCTGGAAGCTTTCACTTCTCTGAAGACAGAAAAGTTTATAGGCTCATTGCTTGCAACTGGGATAACCAAGAGAATGAGAGTCACCCTTTGGACACTGTAGGGTCAGGGAGATAAAAAAGGGAACCCTTGGCCTCTGTCTAGGCTGAAACAAGATTAATATATATTTATATGTGTGTGTATATATACATATATATATGTATATACATAAAGGAAACATTTTCTACAACCAGAAAAGACAAGCATTTGGCATTGGATAGAATAGAAACCGAGCATTTTTTTAAGTTAGAAGGCATGTGGCAAATACCCGTAAAAATGTCAGCTACAATTTTGCACAAAATGATAAACTTTCCCGGTAGCGTAGATTATTATTGCCAGAGAGAAGGGTCAGGATGAGAATCTGCAGATAGTCTGTTAGTAAAAAGTGTCCAAAATGGCAATCCAAAAGTTTCTATTGCTAAGAAGAAGGGAGGGTTTAGGTTAAACAGGCTTTTGCTTACAGCTCCCACTACACCCTCAATGAGAATAATTAAACTATTGCTGGGAAGCCTGTTAATCTTTTGAGAAATAAAAAAATAAATACCAGGGAAGTTCTAACATATTTTATTAAAGCCTCTAAGGAACTGTAGGATTGAGGGATGTTTTCCAAAATGCTGATGGGATATCATTAAAGGCTGCAATCCATACGTCTGGTGGGTTCTCCTGCTGCATTTGCAGACTTTAGTGGCAGCCTGCATAAGGACAACTTCAGTACTAAGCAATTCATAAATTGGTCATACTTGTAAGGTTTAGTGGTTTTGTGCCTAGCAGTGGGAGCCAAATGATTTCCAGGTGATTCACTGGCCACATTGTTAACAGTGAGTGTGCCAGATGCCCACAGACCTGGAGTAACAGTTAATTCAAAAGCATGAGCTAAGTTTTGGTTCACTCCTGCTTGTTGAAGGTGCCAGAATTTCACTTCCCACAGAAGCACTGATGAGCTATGGCTATGCTAGAAATTTTTCAGACCAATCTTTCTGCAACAATGAGCCCGTGAAAGCCAGGAGAATGATACACTGCTGGCTGTTTCCAATCTTTTAATCGATCTCCCCCGTCTAACTAAACAAAGGACCAGTTTCACACAGACAGGTGAGGGCAGCACATGTGAATATCCTGACAAAAACTAAAATGACTGCAGCGGTATCTTTCTTTGTCAAAGGGTGAGTGGTGTAAAGCAGACAGTAAACCCGCCTCAGCTGTAGCAGCATTGAACCTAAGGGCTTTGTCCCCCTTGCCTGAGGGGAAAAAAAAAACCAGCGTGCATTTGAATGCTTTGCAACCTCTGTGAGCCTGAAATAGTAAGTTAGAAATAACAAGATTGCTATTACATATCATAGAGGCCAAAGGCTTAGCAAGAATCAAAAAGGATTTTCACAGAGCTGGAAAGAATATGAGGAGTTGTTGTTTCCTGAAACAAAAGTGAATTGGGAGAGCTATAAAGCCGTCTGCTCAGCATATAAGCCAGCCTTTTAGTGGTGGAAGGTAGGAGGAGACTTGCCATCAGGAATTAATGTTAGAGAACTCTGCATTCCAGGATATAACCCAAAAAGAGATGTGAGGGAGGGCGAAAAAAAGTTACGTTCTTAGAAGGTGTGAGAATTTTTTTGATCTAAACTGATTCTTGCATCCTGAAACAGTTTCAAAAGGGATCTGACACCATTGCCACCTGCTAACGCTCTCCTCTACTGCAATTGTCATTTGGCCCAAGCAAAAAATCCGTGTTTCAACTTGGTGGCCAAAGAAGAAAGCATCTGCTTTCTAATATTCAGTACATTAAAAATTCATTATAGACTGGGTATTTTATTAGTTAAACTTTTTCCCAAAGTGTGATATGATTAAAATCTATTCTGACCTTCACCAAGGTGTACCTTGATTAACTCAACTGAATCAACAGAACAAGTGATCAGCATCTTGCCCACATAGGAACATTTAGTGGCCACTTTTACTGATGTGCGAAGAATGGTGTTTGCTGTGATGTCCTAGCAGTCTTATTGTGCCTTTTCCTTTTATTGTTGGAAACATTCTTGATACGTAAGGCTCTTGGGGCTCTAATCTTACCTTCATTTCTCCCTCCTAGTGTCTATCAACTTGTTGTCAAGGAGGAGAAGCTGCAGAAAGCACGGAGAGCTGCAGACATAATTGAATGCTTCTCTGTCCCAGTGAGCTACAAGAACGCTTCCAGTCTTGACTCACCACACTACTTTGCAGCCGAGCTGAAACCCATCAACCTGCCCTTCACACAGCCGTTCACAGTGGGCGACAACAAAACCTACAATGGCTACTGGAATGCTCCACTTTCTCCCCTGAAAAGCTACAGCATATACTTCCAGGCTCTTAGCAAGGCAAATGGAGTAAGTGCAGAGAAAATTGAAGTTGGATCTGTACGTATGACCACCTCTGTCTATCCTCTATGTCTTTCTCCTCCATTCTCCATTGGATGCCAATTTAATTACTCCTCATTATTACCGTCTTACAGATATTTGATGAAAATTAAATGTGCCACTACTTGTCCTTCACTCAAGTCTGTCTCTGATGACTAGATCCAATGAGAAACGTTTTGGGGAGCCAGACAATGTAAAGACACATGTTGGCATGTAATTTACAAAATGAATTGCTTAGAATTTGGGTGTTTTTTGTTTTTTTTTTCTTGCAGTTGCATTAATGCCAGAGTAGGAGCTATTGTCCTTTTAAAAGACATAACTGCAATATCCTGATAGTCTCCAATTCACAGTGCTTGTGGTTTTGGAGGAGACATTATGAGATGAGAACTACGCAAAAGCTATGACGTTGAATTACCTTGTAGCTTGCATTAGGTCATATCATAATGTAGCACTTATGGTTGGGATTTTCAGCTTGAGAAAAATGTAAGTTGTACTGCAGGGAGGACTATGTGCATGTCTTTTGTATTTCTTTTCAATATCCTGAACTATTTTTTTACATGTACTTACTCTGTGATATTAAATTTAAAATGGAGAGTGGACAGGAAACAGTCTGCCCTATTCTCAGACCCAACTGACATACACGTAATGCTCCAACAGATCCCATCATAGGAAAAGGGAAGGCTTCTTTTCCCTCTTCCGTTCTTCTATTCCAGCCTACAACAGTTTGTGACCATCTCTTTTAACTCTCCTGGTTTGGGTCTGTTTAGCTAACAGTGTAATGGCCAGATCAAGTCTAAGCAGTCATTCACCTTCCTCCCCTTTTACTCCCCGATTGCTTTTCGTTATCGCATAACATGACACAATTTGACACTCTGGCCTCATGTAGAGTTTTAGAGAATTAACATGGCATCAGGAAGCTGGGTAGCCGAGTGTGGTGTTAGTGCATTTGCCACTGCTTTCATGAATCTAACTTTAACATAGATAAATTCTCTAAGACATCACTTCTGAAAGAACAAAATTAAAAAATCAAAGGGGAATGGTGTGGGCTTTGATCTCCACTTGGGATAGTGTCTTTTATAGCCAAAACAGAGCCACACATCACGGAGGACCATGCATCGTTTAACAGGCTAGCAATGCCAATGAATGTTCACAACATATCTTCGTGTTTTACTACCTTAATTTATCAACATTCTCCTGCAGTTTCTGCTGTGTGGCTGACAAGCACAAATCTCTTCAATACCGTGGTGTTTTTCACCTCGGTTTTCTTTCTAGTCCATTTAGTTTCCTTCCAGCGCTGCTCAATTAATTCAATTTTGGATTTGCCTTTATAAAGGAAATTGTGAAATATATGTATATGTCTCTGTGTCTAGTTAGTTCCCCCTTGTGTGCTAGTTAATTGCTAGTGAATGGATCCCCAGGGAAGAAGAAACTTTATTTGCTTAAGTACAATATAATATGCCATAAATGGGTGATATGAATGGAAATGTAGGCTTCCCTTGGCATTCTGGATTAAGGCAGCACTAATGTGTTATTCCTGCTTTTTTTTTGGATCTCTCTAGCTGGCAGGTTACATCACGCTCTCTACACATAAGGTGATAAGGACTCAAAAAAGGATGACCTCCTTGGGCTGTTCTAATAGGAACACAAGACAGTAAAGGACTTTTTAAGCATAAGTTAATCAAAGGAGTCTGTATGTACAGTTTATGACAGCATGAGAAGTATCCTGCTAAACAAAGCAAATTCCTATTTGAGCAAGCAATTGCCTCTTGTGTTAATAATTTATATTGGTACAGTATATGCTTATATGTCCTTGAAGTGCAGTGCTATGGGAAAAAATTATAGAGGAAATGTCCAAGAGTGGAATATGGGCCTTCAAAGGAGTAGCTGTGATACTTTCTTTTTGTGGATAAAATGCTTAAGCCCCACATTTCAAACATTGAGGTCTGATTTTCATCCGTCTTTTTCAGCTGCAAATAATAAGTTTTGTTTAATTCCCAGAATTGTTTACAGGTATAATTTGTATTTAAGAGTTCTGAGTTTTCACTTATGTCTATAACCTGAGCAGCTTTGACTGGTCTTTGTAAAGCCTGCTAATAATTATGGCTGCAATGTGGCACTCTTGATAATGCACATCTGCAGAAAATCTGAAAGAGTAACAATTTAGCACAATTAAAATAAAGCCTTATGTTCCCCTGCACATGAAAAACTTAACAGAACATTGCCACTCACTTTTTAATTAGGATATTCTATAGTTTCATTAATCACTGACAGTTGTGGAATGATGAAGCTTCTTTCCACACCTGGAACCTGCAATGAGAAACCTTTGTGCAGTGAACCAGAACATCTTCCTTTGGAAATGTAGGACTCTGGGGAGAGCTTAATTTGAAGAAACATGCTGTATTTGGTCAAAAAGCTTGATTAGGAGGAGGTAGAAGTGTTGCAGGAGTTCTGCATTGTTTCAGCTCCTCTGTACGTGCAGTGTTGTGCTCATTTGGTGTTCCCCTCTGCTCTGCAACCATTAGCGCGATTGTTACAGTGAAAGGAACGTAATTAACAGCTGGATGAAAAACAAGTGTGGCAAATTGCTGCAAAATCAGATCACGAGCTTTTCTGCCTTCTCATGGGCAATGTTGTACTTGTTTGAGAGTTTGAATGGGTAGCTGTCGCCGGCTGAATTCTTTTCTGTGGACAGTTGCATGAAGTTTGGTCAACGCGGTGTTGCTTCCAGACAGGGGTCTAAATAGAACATGTGTGCGACAGAATGGTTTTCAGCTTTGTTACACAAAACGCTTCCAAATTGTGTGAATTTCCCTCCTAGGGACTGTTGAAAGCCAGATGCTGAACTGAAATGTGTCAGAGTTTGAAGTAAGAGGGGAAAAAAGAGAAAAAGGAAGCAGAAGCTCGGGGCTTTGTAACTGTGGGGGTGAGAAGCACCGTTAGTTACTGTTTAATTGTTAGACAGAATTAGCACAAGAATTGACACAAGAGGGGACAACTGGCTTCACTCTCCTCTGGCAGGAGCTCCACACATGCTGCTGCAGCCTTCCAGGTAGTTAACTGGTGTTTGCTGGTTGTCCTGTGCCACCTGCTACAGATGGCTGCCTGACAGAGCATGAAGTTTTCCTCCTCTGAAAAACCTCCCTGAGCTCACCCCTTTGAAACACCAGCCCTTTCGGTGTTTATCCGTCTGAAAGGTGAGGCCAGGGTGGCAGCACTGTTACTCCTTATCCTCTCTATCCTTATACTGGCTTAATAATCAAAGTTAAATGTTGCAGGTTTTATGGTCCCCAAGTTCTTTACCTGGGCCATTGTAGGCAACGGTCTCTGGTTAGTGATCCAGCCACATGGTCAAATGGGGAGAAATCTTTGGCTGCTGAGTGAAACCTGCCTGAATTTCTGAGCAGCTCAGAAACCAGAGCTTCCTAAAAATCCTTCCTGCAGTTGCATTTTACCTCACTGAGTTAAAATGAAATCTTGTAATGGCACAGTTGCAATCAATAACTCTTGGCCATTTTTCCTCTAAATGGGGGATGAGGCAGGAGCCTTTGTAACACAGCTGGAGATGATGTGGGGGATGCTGCCAGCTGCGCTTGCAGCCTGGTGGTCCAACAGGTGAATGATGTTTTCAGGCCAGAATTGTGAAAAGTAGCGCCACAAGAATCGATGAGAATATTATTTTTGAGGGAATGATAGACTCTACAGAAATTCTTGTTGATTTTTTTCCTCTCTAATGACTTGTACTACATGCACAATTGGGCAGTTCATTATTATCAGGGGACTTCAGGGTGGATTTCTAGATGCTGACAGGTCTACCTGCAGTACACAATATTCTTCTTCTGGGACGTTTTGGAGGTATGGATAGAGCTGCCAACAGAGAGGTGGCATTCATCCCTGCGGAGACAGCCCATGAAAAAAACAGTGAGGTACTTCAGTTCAGCACGAACCCTGTTCTAGAAAATTATGTGGCACCAAGGCCACCTGCATTGCTTCTGTGAACTATTAAACCGCTTTGAGGAGCAATGTGTTCAGTAGGATTTTGGGTGTACAGTTTTGTTCACATATGCTTACTGCGTCTTAATCTCATGTTGGAGTTGGTGGGGCAGAAATAAATCAGCCGTGGAAGCACTTCATTCCTTGTAAGCCCTTGTTTCCACATCTGGTTGGCCAATTTGGGCCAGAATATGTAGACCTCAGTGTTTTCTTGATAGTTCTCTCAACAGTGTAAATAAAATCGTCCAGTTGACCTCACGTTTGAGAGTTTGGGAGGTATGGGTATTCAATTATTAACTATATATCATTGGAATAGTTTTCTGTTGTAAATAATAAAATCCCTAACCATTTTGTTAAACTTCCCTTCTCCAAATGAGGTGATAATTTGAAAGGCAAGTATTAGGGTTAGCTTAAGTCTCTGGGAGAACTAGCAGTTTCCTTAAGCTGGCAATAGAAATTATAGGGGAGTCCCTTGACACTGCACAGACATATGCATTCATTTTAAAGGCAGCAAACAGTTGGCTTCATCAGGATAAAAAAGAAGCAGACAATCTAGAGCTCTCCCAAACTTGAGCAAAATTTGTTGATGACCAAAAAAAATTGTTCCTTAGGATGTTCAGTGGACAGAACCACGGTTTCTATCCTGTGTGAAGCAAGTTGCCAGCAAGCATGCTCAGTCTATAGCTCTGGGACACAGGGAACTAAAGTTGAAACTGAGGCCAAGTGGGAAATCGGTAATTACTTGTCTTGTCTGTGCACCAGCAAAAGTTAAAATTGCTTCTCCCCAGTTTGAGCTACCTGATGAAACTGTGCCTGTCACAGGGCAGCCCTGAACAGTACGTCTGGGGACAGCAAGTCTCACTGGTGCTGGCAGGTGGTTATTCAGGCAAGGCAAGCACTGTTTAACCAATGCAAAGTCATAATAATAGTAAAGGAAAGAAAAAATTGTGGGTGTGAAAACAGATGGATGAAAAAGCTCTGCTTCTTTTATTGTTGTTCGTTTTCTGTAAACAGCAAGCTGTCATTGTAAAAGAAGAGAAAAAAAAAACATAATTTGCCCTTTTAGGTTGTGAAGATGCAGCTGTCACATAAACATATGTCCTGCTGCCCTCATAGCCCTTTTCTGCAGAAAATTGTTCCCATCCAAGCACTAAAGAGAAAGACGCAGAACTTGTCTTGTTATCATCCAGTGTACTTCAGTGAAATGTGCGTGTAGGAACCTAAAAAATTAGTAGACAGCATCAGCTCCTTTTCTTTGAAAAAGGAAGAAACAAACTATATTAAAGGAATATTTAAAAAAAAAACCCTGGAAATTCAGAGGGATGCTAAATCAGGCTCATGGTGTGTAGTTTCAAGTCTGTGTGCATGAGCTGTATTGGCAGAGAGGGCTTACCCAGCTCCTCAGCACAGTCCATGTCCTCTTCAGAGCGTCTCCAGCTCATTCTAACTGTAGGTGCAGGTCTGCCAGCACTCTGAAACACAGTACTCATATCGTCTATGTCCACGGTGTGTGGACTTAAAAATTTAGCCAGGCTTCAGGCTTGAGTGAGGGTACGCCACGATCATGTTTTATTCATATGGAAGTATGTTCCAGAAAACAAGTATACATGTAGATGGGCCTAATATGCAGTAAGCTTTCTGGATACAAGGCATGTTGGAAAATGAAGGTTGGATCAAGACCTGTAGGATGTATACATGTGGTGTTTTTCTCTTCCAGGATCTTGGTTAAAATATGCCTACATTGTTCTACTACCGTTTGGGTATAAAATGTCTGTTGTAACCTGGCCGTGATATAGAGCCGAAGTAGTAGCGCTAGTGGGATCTTAAATTGAATTATTCCTGTGACTTCAGCCATAATACGAAACAGATATCTTGTGCTGAATATGTAGGATCTTGGGTCATCATTAAGATTATTGTAGACGTAGGTTGTCAAACTTATGTGATATCATAAAATGGGAATTAGGTATCACAGCGTTTGAAAGAACATTCAGGAACAACAGGGAGACTGAAATTTGGGGAAATTATTTTTGGTTTTTTACAACTTTTTTATTATCTCTTTATTTCATTATTTTTCTTATAATTGCTTTAAGCCATCTGGATGGATAATTGAGAATTACCTACGTTGTGTATTCCTGCTTGGAATAATTGGCTAAACAGAAGCATCTTACTTTACTGGGGGCAGGAAAGCACCTTGTCTGAATCAAAAGTAGTATTTTTCAGAAAACAAATATGATTGTGGGAAAATGGTTTTACTGGGTTTTTTTGAAAAAACGTATATTTATTTATTCTGTTTCTTCATAGAAACGTTCATACAAACTCACAATTCTCAGCATCAATCAAAGAAAAACGGAGTAAATTTAAAGAGATCTCATTTTTATGAGACACCGCAGAGATGAGCAGTGGGTTGATCAATGAGGTGATCGATGCAGATAGATGGAATAATCAGCCCTAATCAGAAGTATGGACTAGGTTCAAGTCTTCAAACTTTAGCATCCCTAGTAGCTGGACGTCTGGTGTCTGTGCAGGTTTCTTTTTGGTTTTTCTTTGCAGAAGATGCAATTTGAAATGAAGTTCTGAAGCCCAGATGTCTTGTTCCTCTAGTAATTGATTGCCCTTGCTTTTGGCAGTGCCAGATCATGGTCTTCTGATAACTATGATTGTCTGTGCTAAATGCAGCAATGAGTAGATGTAGATGAAAACAGAACACACTGCATCTTGTCTTCTCAAATTACCCTGTGGGAGGGTAATGTGCAGGAATATGCACATGCTCAAATGAGATCAGTTACAGCATCATTAACAAGATTTCAGTTTTTGTTTTCTCACCTTTCCTCAACATTGACTAATTTCTCCAGCTTTTTGTTGCACTTTGAAGCTAGCAGAAAGCAATAAATACACACACACAAAAATTCCACAACAAAATGTTAGCAAGTTTCCGCCTACTTTTAGACTTCAAAAATGCTATCTTGGTATTTTTTATTTATTTTATTTTTCATTGCTGATTTTCCAGGTCACCTTGTCCTAGATTGTAAACTACATAAGAATCTGTCTGTCTTATAATTCCCAGCATCATGTGCTGAGGCTGTGCTCTGAAAATAAAGCTATGTTTTTCCTGCTTCATATATCATCACTAGTAATAAAGATTTTGGATTTCCAGAATAGCTGGTAATTCGAGCTGATTACACATGAGGCAGAGATGAATGGGGAGCTCTGTTGTACAGCTACGTTGGCTTTGCAGTGCCGATGGTTGTACAGGTTGTGTAGAGGAGTTGATTTGTGAGGGAGAGAGGGGTGAGTGTGCCAGAGAGAGGTCTCTTGTTTACTGGGATAGACAGTGCTTCAGTCCTGCTCTGGGGGATGTACAGCTGGGAAGTCTGAAAGTCAAGAGAGTTTGAAGGCAAGATCAACAAAGGGAGTTTGTCCTGATTTTTCATTGGGTTTAGACTACGCACAGGGTTACTTATATCTAGACAGTGTGGCTGGCTTGTATCTTGATGGATGAACAGAATAGGCATCAGAGGGAATCACTCTTGTGTTTCCCAGTGTGGATCCTGCAGTTAACCCCTTCCTCTGTGCAATGTAAGTGTGAGGAGAGAGGCACAAACGGGGCCGTATGTTTCTGCTCAGGCCAAGGAGGACCTGTCACAGATGGAACAGATTTTCCCCAGGAGCAAACTCAGACTTTTACAGTGTTCATCTTATTGCTTGAGGATGGAATGAGGTGCTCAGCAGTGCATTTGCTAGGCTGTTGTTTTGAGAGCACAGACAGCATCCATATTAATGTAGCGTTGTTACACACGGTAATTTATGCAGTATTCGTTACACTTGAGACATGTACAAGAGCATGTAAAGACATAAAGTGCTAAGAAAACCCTGCAGCAGATTACTGCCTGACAAAGTCAGCTTTTTAACCAAAGCAACACATTAAGATTTGGACAGCAATCCATAAGCATTGGACAGAAGCAATAAGGGCTATATACGGAGGAGCTGGGGATACCAGAAGGGATGTGTTTTCAGCAGAAGTGGCCTGAGAAGGCTGCCGAGTTTAAGCTTTTAGTTTAGACAAATATAACATTGCTGTTCCGATCCAAACTCCTGTTTACGCAGATCTGCGGGCTCTGAGATGGATTGAACAAAAGCATTGGGTTTTATCCCAGCTCTGCAATGAAGAACTGCAGTGGTGTGGGCTGTGTTTGAATAGCTCATTTGGCAGAGGCAGCCATACAGCATGCTGGTTTGCTTCACATACGTATCAGAGAGCTGAAATACTCAAATGACTGCTTCAGTGTCTGTTTGCCATGTGCTTAAATAAATACCCAATTTGCAAAATTTGCAGTAATGGTGCATGAAAATTAGATGTACAGTTGTATGTCCTTTTGACCCAAGGTTTGTCTGCTTATTACAGATCAGGTCATTTAAATGGTAAATTCTATTAGTTAATCAGGCAGTTACATGGGACCCATCACTCACACATCGAGTGTGGAAAAACACATTGTCACTCTTAACTTCTCAACAGTTAGAGAAGCAGCTGTATGCAAGTCCATTAGCATGGAGTGCTTTATGCAACTAGAGCTGTTGGTATTTTCAGAGATGAAGTGTAAGAAAAATGCTTATCTGTTTTAGTATCTGTTTAAAGGAATGTGTGTTTATTGTAGATGGGCAAATTACACACCTTGATGTTTTCCTTTTTTTTTTTTTTTTTTTTTTTTATTTTATTTTTCAGGAAACAAAAATCAACTGTGTCCGCCTGGCAACAAAAGGTATGTGGGTCTCCTTTTCCTGCAAAGCACAATGCCAGTAATGTAAAAGCTGCAGTGGTGACACAACCTGGTTACAGTTATTATTCAAAGAACACGCCTCTTTCTTTCTTTTTTCCTTTTTTTTTTTTTAAGGAAGATCACAAAGGCAGAACAACAATTTCCAGAACCACTTCACTATATGTGTGGACTCTGTTATTTTTTTGAAGACTGGGTATCTGTCTCTCTGTGGTTCCTTCTTTCTCTTATTCTGTTGACAGCTTTCCTGTCATGAGGACTGTTCTTGCTATTGGCAGAATGTCACTGAAAAAGCTTCCTATTAACTTTGTTCTTTCTGCAACTGTATAAAGTAGATAAGTATGAGATCTTGCATAAGCCTAAACTTGAACACAGCGGGGCACAATTCTTACATCACACCATTTTCGTGGTATAATTCAACAGAGTGGAGTACATTCCTTATTTTCATTGCAATTAGTTCAGAATAGACCAAACGGATAAGTCAGACAGATGAGACTGAGCAAACCCAAGACAAATATTAAGATGCAATGGTCCAATCCTCAGGTTGCTTCACAAGGTGTAGCTCTTGAGGGACCAGTGATGACAGTGTCTGGGTTCCTTCTTGGAATTTAGAATTGCTTTTAAGAACTCTTCTAAGGACTTAAAAAAATCACCCCAGGGGCTACTTTGCCAGCAGAGGTGTCAGAAACCAATTTACTTGTAACAAAAACAGAGAAGTAGCTGTAAAGAGACTTCCTCAACACATCTCAAAATGAGCTGTAAGGAAATGATAGGGTAATTGCCATGGGCCATACTACAGGTGTGTACTACTCCATTTCCAAAACTCAGGGTTGCATCTTGTGCTCTCGCTGCTTTGCTGTAGTGTGGAATAACTGCATTGCTGCTTGTGGAGTCTTTCCAGAGTCGAACAAAAATCAGGAGGAACCCATGACCCTTTTTTCTTTGAGGCACCATCCATTTTTTTCACTCCTTTCTGTCTTGTGGCAGTAACAGAAGTTAATTACTTCTAGGTACTTTATCCTCATCACTTCTGCATCTGCACTTACAGAGGAGTTGGGAGGGATCAAAGAAGCCCCAGCTAAGAGTTGTTGGGTAGCAGAAGAGGACTTTTCAACCTTTATATGGAGACATCCCCCAGTCTGTTACAGAAAGCCATGCGCTGGGATGGCAGGTGCTGCATGGAGTTCCCACCTGTGCAGCTGTTTTCACTGCTGAGACCCAATATGCAAACTGGTGGGGCTGTAAGCAGTTGTGTCACCACTGAAAGCTGAGGAGGATGAGCCATTTCTCCCCTTTCCCCCTTTCATCTGTGGCTCTGGTGCTCCCCATATCCTATTGTTGCTTTCCTTTTTAAAAGTTCCTCATAAAATCTTCATTTAAATCATCTCTCTGGGCTACAAATATTCTATGTGTGTCAGTCTCCCCTCCTTCCCTCTCTGTTTTTCTAGCTGGTAGCGATGTGACCATTTTGGATACCTTATTTTGGCTTTCTGCTGGTAGAAAGAGAAAGAGCAGGACTGGGTAAGATGAGTCTGGATGAAATGAGTCTCCCCAGAGTTTTCCCAGAGCATGACTAGAGGTCTCTTCATGAGATCAGAGAAACTGGATTATTTCAGTTTTGGAAACCTGTAGTTTCTTCTGTTTCAGTCATTCTTTTTTCTGGAGTTGGTGGAACAATGTTGTCATGCTAGCAGAGAAGACACTTGCTCTGTGACTATTCAAAGAAAAATAAAAACTCTACATAGTTTGAAAAGTCCCATTCTTGCATGCCCTTTTGATTTCGCTGTCGGATTTGGGTACTTCAGAGAAGTGTCATATACGTGTTTGACCTTGACTTCTACAAACTGATTTCATTTGCGTTAACTTTTTAGGTCTCCAGGAATAGTCAATAAGCTACCCTCATCCTGTCATTTCTGAATGCCATCCCTTTTTAAAAAAGGATCTTGTATTAGTATTAATTTGATAGGAGATATAAAAGAGATGGTAGAGCCTGAGGATGCCTAGAGCCACTGGTTTTTTTGGTGATCTTATTCTTTAGGGTTTTTCTTGACTGACATGGATGGAAAAGGACAAGAAATTATGGTAGTTCTAGTGTTTATTCTTGCTGTCTCAATGGAGATAACTTTTTATTTACAGGCCAATATCTTATTTCTATACATGGAGTGTGGAAATCTCTGTGGAAATTCTTTTTTTAAAATTCTTTTTTTTAAATTCTTTTTTTTTTTCCTTGTCCTCACTCTGTGAATTGCAGTGCTGTATTTCTCAGTGCCTGAACATTACCAAGGACAGTGGAATATTCACAGCTGTGGCTAATTTTATGCAGTTTTAGCTCTTCAAAGGTACAGTATTGCCTGCAGCTCACAAGAAAGGTAGCACCATGAGCAAATTTGTAGTCTTGATAATGTAACAGTATCTTCCATTGCTGGCATTGAAGTACAAGCAGCTGAGTACAAACTGAGGTTTGGAGCTTTCCCATAGTTTCAGATTTCCGTATGTCACGAGGCTGAATTCCCACCATACTTTAACTCCATATGAACAGAAGTACTCAGACACTCCACATCCCAGCCCCTGAAGAGGAGTGTCACATCTGCCCTGCCTCTGCTCTGCGGCAATGGACAGAGACACCCACAGAACTATAATTACCTTGTGACCTGACCAAAGCCTGATAGCTGGGATATTCTGGCTGACCTACTATGCCTATGCTGTCTTCTGTCTACTCATTATGTTGATTATCTTTAATGGCATTGCCTTGTATTTGCCTTTACTTGCATCGTTGTTTTTCTGAGGAGAGAATTGAAGTCTGCCTTGAACGAAATCATCAGAGCTGCTGGCAAAGATACCACTGTGGCGGCTTTGGCAAGAGTCACTAAAAAAACCCCCTTTTTTGGAGTCAGCCTAATCTCGGCATGGACATCTTAAAAGCTCCGCTTTGAATTGATACCAGAGAAAGAGCATATTTTGTTTTGATGCAAGAAAATAAATACATACTACTGGTGCCAGACCAAACATTCATTTTGAGCTATAGGCCTAATTTTTCCATTCCTAGACATTTGACACTGCAGTAGCTCCATTAACGTTAGTGTAATGAGTTCTGATCTACACCAGTGACAGCAAGATTTGGATCAAGACATGTTTAAGCAAGGCAAGTGTTCTATTGAAGTACTGGATTAACAAGGGCAGTAAACATGAGTGTGGGAGTAATTAGGCAATAAAATGTGTTAGACAGTATGTTACTGGGGGATTATAACACATCTTGGGTGTTGCTGCAAGGCACCTGTTCAGAAGCTGAGTAGCTTTAATTACTTGAAAGATACATGAGGCTGTTCCACTGTCGCTACTTCAGCAGGCTGGGAGGCAATTTGATTTGTATGTCCCATTGCCTCAAAACCAAGAAAAAAGTGCTTTAGTCCATTAAAGAGAGTTTTGGAGATTTCCCAGTTTTCTCTCTTTTAGCAAGAAATAAGACTGTTCAGATCAACTTCAGTTCAGTTCAGCTCCACACAGGAGCTGCTTCCCATCTGTTCCAGAGGTGCACTTGTCTGCATGGTTTTTTGTGTGCGGGTCCTGTTTAGATGAACTTGATTCTTGTGGTTGCAAGAAAGATCTCTCAAATTTTTGTGTATTGGCTTATTAAATGTTGCATGGGGAGGGGTGTCAGCATTTCAGAGTACTAGGTCATGACACCAGTAGTGCATCCTCCAAAGCAGAGCTGGTAATACCCAGCTGGTCAGGCACATCTGTTCATTTCCTTCCATCCAGTGTCTCAGTATAAGAGTTGGGTGATGCCAGTGGAAAGGGCCAGTGGCAGGGACTCCTCGTTGGCCTTTGCTGTGGTGACATTTGACAATCCATCAGAAAGCGCTGCGTTTGTCCAGTCTGTGTGGCCATTTCACACTTTGCCAGCATGTTTTAAATCCACAAGCATTATTAACCTTTTGTATCTACATCTGTATTTATTTTCAGGTTCATTGGTCTCAGATTTCTACCACTTCCAGCTGTAAACATCTCTACTCACATGGGCTACTCCTCTTTTTTAAATTACTGGAGTAATGTTGTCTTTCACAGCATTAGTCATTTGGATGCATATCATTAGCATAAAACACTCTTTAAAAATAAATTTCTAATTAAACCCCAATTTACCAGCTCTCTGCCATACAATTTTCATTCAGCCAGTTTATTTATTAGTTTTGCCATTTGGTTTCCTTGATAGCATTTGTTTTAATATGTCCCATTCTTTCTGAATTAACTGACTTGTTCTCCCTGATTTAAAGCAACATATTTATATTGACACTTTATTGGACAAAATTGCAACCTCTTGTATTCTTAAAGCGCATTAAATTAATTTCACAGTGTAATTGAAACCAAGGCAGAGGGCTCATTAATGGTTCCTTATCTCCTGATACTCATTTCTTCTTTCTTTAAAATGTGAGTTCTTGCAAATGAAAGAATGGAACTTTAATAATCATTACGAGGTACATTTTCATTTTTTTCCTTTTTTTTTTTTCTTGTGCATGCTGCCTGGGAACGATTTTGCTTGTTCTTAGCAGTAATAGGTAGGCAACAGGTGACAACGCGAAACCCGCCCAGCCTCTTGAGCACAGGTGATTATCAGTTCAGGAAAAGGAAAACGGTTCAAACTTCCAGAAGTCTGAGCAGCTTCATGACTTCTTGTTTCATATTTTGTTTGCATGGGAAAATACTTCTACAATTATTCTAACTACAGTATAAAGGGGGCACTGCTTAGATGGCACGCCTTGTGCACTGAAGTGAATATACGCCTGTGCAGAGGGTCATCCAGAGGTCCAAACACCACTTAAATCTTCACAGGAGCACTTGAGCATGACTGAAGAGCCCTATGGATCCCTTTCTGGCCCTCTGCAGAGGCTGGATATCTCCCTGAGCATGCATGGAGATGACCGTGTATTTTTAATTAAAGTAGCTACAGTTATCAGCTGGGGCTGATTATTACACTTACTCTTAGACCACTGAGTTCTGCTGTTGAAGAAATGATGACAGGAAAATGAAAACTAGATTCTGTCAGTCCTCTGTATAGAAACTTCTGCTGGAATCAGAAACATTGCAGAATCAAGCCACTGTGTAGTCATTCACAGATCACTAGTGAGGAGGTTCAGAACTTCTCAAGGGTTTTGCTGTTTCCATCAGAATGAACTTGAAGGTCTTTGTGTCATAAACTTGCCTTGTTGTGTATAACACTGGGACCAGTACCATCATTTCACTCCAGAAAATTTAAATATAGAGAGGAAATCCCATCAGCTTGTGGAAATAGTTTCTTCCACTTTAGCCTGATGTGCGTAGAACGACTTACTGGGCTGTGACAGTTATGTGTGATTAATATGAAAGGGAGGGGAAAGGAGGGTTGATTTCTCAGTTTTGGGATTGATTACATTTTTCTAGGAATGTTCCTCTTGCAGTTCTGCATGGTTATGTTCCTATCTAGCTATGACTTCATCACCCAAGAATTATTTTAACTACACACCAGGGCAGCTGTAATGATACAGGGGTAAGAAGGTACTCGAATTACTGTGAAGTTCAAATGCCTTTAAGATTGAGAGAAATGGACCTGCTTATTTGTAGTGCATCAGCACTGAAAAAGGAAACTTCCCGGGAGAGGAGTGCCTAACAAACTTGAGGCCTCAGAAATGACCCTGAAAGGTGACCAGGGAAATCATGGCGGGGGGCGGGACAGAGAGACTGCAAAATACCAATGGAAACTGAGGAGAAAAAAAATTCCTACTGTTCACACACAGTTTTGCTGTATGTGAAAACTGTTCATTTAATAGTTCTTGCTCCCTCAGATTCATTTAAGAGGGCTCTATTTTTTTCTGAAATATGTTCTGGTTTTGTAGACAGATAATGTATTTTTTAAACAGATCTAATCCCACTTCAGATCTGTTCGTTACTGCATTTTGTCTTCTGATACACTGGGATGTTATTCCTTTGACAGGTTTATTCTGGTTTGTGCTATTTATTTGAGAGTTTTGTCAGACTTTTTAAGTTAAATGCATGAAAATGTTTTTTTTTTCTTTTCCCCTGAACAAATCTCTGCCTTCTTAAAGTTATTTTTTAGCACAAGTTTTTGTATCACCGTAATTAATTATTAATAACAGACACACTTATGTTGCTCTTACTGAAAAATATTCTCTGCTGAGAAGACAACTCAAATTTCCTGGCATGGAGATGTGAGCATCTTTGTTTTCACTGAATTTGGTATCAAGACTTAATTAGAGGGATTTAAAGTGTTGACTTTAGGGGCTTCTTTAACCCAGGGAGCTAATGAACGAGCTTTGAATTAGTGAAGAACCTGGAGCAAAACTGGATGAGGCCACAAGCTTGATAACCTCAGCCCAGTTTCTAGAGGACATTGTCTACTCTAGAGCTCTGCTGCGTTGGCAGATCCTAATCTTGGGCTCCCCAATTAAAATAAGCAGTGGGAGGGGAGAGGCTGGGAGAGGCACAGTGTGTAAGGTAAAATTTGGGATAGATTAGCAACAGTAGACTGAAAATATCACCTCTGTAATTCAAAGCATCCACTGCTGGGATACACTGGGTTGCTTCAGAAAAGAAGGGTCTTTAGAAAAAGCAGAAAAAATTGATTATCACTGTGTGAGCCAAGTCCTCCTGGTATCAAAGGCAGGCATGGATTTACCTAGAGCACTGTGAAGGTTGCTGCCCCCTTACGAGACCCCCCTGGTGTGAAAGTATGCTTTTGGCTATGTGTTGTGGCTGGTCGGTTGTGCAATCAACTTTGTCTACAGATGAACCCGTAGCCAGGCAAAGAAGGGAAAAAAAAAAAGAGATTAAAGCCAGAAGTGAAGGTCAAATCAGAAAGGATTTGTTTTGGTTTATTTAATTTTAACACAAGGAGTAATGAATGATGACTCGCTTGTGAAATTCAGAGGTCTTTTTTTTTCTCCTCTTTTCTGCTTGAAGGTTTGCAGGAAGAACTGTCTGATGTCCCCTGAAGCCTTCTGCACAGGGCTGAGATGGGGCAGTCGCAGGTGGAGGGCTGTTATGTTTTAGAGGACAGCAGTGTTGCTTGTTCCTAACTGTCATGTGCTCACACCAAGTTACTTGAGTAGTCAGTATTTCTTCTCCATTTCCTGATATCTGGAGATGCTTTCTAAGGTGTCTCAGCTGCTGGTCAGGTACTGTGGATTGCTTAAAAAGTTTTTCATAAATATCATTGTTAGTGTCCTTAAGTAGCACTTCCAAAGGCATGACAAACCCAAGGCTATTGCAAATATATTATGCCTCTGTTTCCTTACATAGATTTTTCAATGAGCCAATGTTCAGAAACAGGGTTGTTATTATTAATGCATTAGCTTTGCAGTTTCTTCCAGAAATTGGACATTTAAAAAACTATATGGTAGCATTAGGATATGTGACAATGTCACAAGAGAGGCAGGTCTGAAAGTGACTGTTTCATAATACCACTGTACAGGAAAAGAAAAATCTTCATTCAAGACATGCCTGAAAGTGCTGCTTCAACTTGGCAAAGTACAAAAAGTTTCCCAGTATTATATGCAGCACTCATAGAGCATGTGTATGCAGGCTCCCTGATGCATTGGCCATATGACTCCCTTTTTACTGTAAAATGATGAGTATTCTCCTTTGCATGCTGGTCAGTCAGCTTGAGGGTGAAGTCTTATCGGGCATGGTTTTTGTAGGCCGCTGTGGTACCTAAAGCACCTTTGACCAGCCGGGCTTGAAAGGTGGCCTTATTTCAGTATTCATTTTATACCTACCTCTGGACTTTGCAATTTCTGCAGCCGGTATGGCTGTGGATTTTTAATGATAACCATGATGAGAGCAGAGTAACTGCTTAGAGGGGACTGACTGGTGCAAAGGTTAATCAGTTGTTGTTCGTAGGGTGCAACAAGTCTATTATAAATCCATAGCATTGTCATGCACTGTAAAGTTTTTGCCTGTATCAGTCAAAAGACTGATCTCCCGTGTCTGTTTAAGACCATACAATGATTATGTCACATTTGTAAATTTCAACTTCTGATAATGGGAATGTTACTTGTTTTCCATTTTTATAATTTCAAGCTAGTTTCTAAATAGCTCTGCAAAAGTGGAGTGTTAAAATGGAAACATGATATCACCCTCTGAATCATCGCATCACTTGTAGGCATCACAACAGCTGTTCTTTATCTGAGCTGTTCTTTCAAGTAAATGTAAATAACCTTTCTCATTCTTGGGGGCCATATATCTGCCTTTAGTACAAATTGAGTGCTTCTGTTCTGAAGAGAGAGGAAGAAATATAGGAGGAGAAAAGAAAAGCCTTTGTGGTGGATTTGCCTGGAATCTCCAGAATCAATTATTCTCTTACTGCTGTTTTTTAATTCTCATTCAGTTTAGTAATGCTAATCTTGATTCCTTGCTGTGTGTTTACCGTCATCCTCCTACAGATTCAACCTGTATGCCTGATAATCCCTCATATAAATTCTGGTCTGTCTTTCTCTCCAGGACTGTTTTGTTTTGCTGCTCTCTCTGCTTAGAATATGGTTGAAAGCTTTTGGCTCTCATCATCCTTTCCATTCCTTTTGAGCTTTTTTAAAGACATGAGAATGTCTCATTGTAGTCTTAAGCCTGTGCTCTTTGCAGTCTTCAATAACTGGAGGCAGAAAGTTGGTGTAGTGACGTTATGTGAAGTGATACTGTTGGTACAATTCATTTTTTTAAATGAATTTCAACAAGGAAGTAGCCAAAGTGGAACCTGTCTTTCAGATCTGATGAGCTGTTTCACTTTGTTGGCTTACGATACGCAGAAGCACCAGAACTGTGCATAGCTTTTTTTAGTTCCAGTACTCTGGTACACACTGGTACACACTGCTGAAGGTTGAAAACAATTCTGTCTTCCAAACCCCATGCATGTGGCCAGCTGATGCAGAGGGCTGTTCCTGGGTAGTGCTGGCTAACAGGTATTCCGGATCAAGATATAAAATGGTGCCCTTCCACCTTTATCTCAGTGTTACCATTCTTAGAGGTGCCTGTCTGCCCTTGCGTTTACATATTGGAGACTATGCTTCAGAGGTATAGATATAATCAGGATCTGAAAACCTAAGGGAACACATTTCTACGTGCAGAGATGCTTTAATCATTTGTAGACTGCTCGCATAGAAAGCACCATAAAAAAAAAAAAAGGAAAAAAATGGAAATAATATTTACAAGTGATTTGAGAATAACTGTCTTTTGAAAATAAGCCTCTAGGTCTATTAGGAAATTTTACATTCAGCATGCTGCCTGGCCATTATGTGCTACAAAGAAATTACCCTGATTGAGCCGCTCATTTTAACTCATAATGACTTCGAACCCATTATTTTTCATTAATTTTTCTGGGTTAAATAAAGCTTTGAAGTAATTTTTTGATTGGTTTTTGTTTCAAGAGTGACTTCCTATCTGAAGAAGTTGTATTCTTAGGTGTTACAAATTTGAAATGAAACCTAAGTCTTTGCCAGACTTGTCCCCTTTCTGGATCTGCCCTGTCATCTGGCCATCTGCCATTACTTATGTTGCTTCTCTCATTTTGTCCCACCCTCACTTACATTTGCACTGCTTTTTTCTTGCCTCCTGCTGTCCTTCAAGCTTGTTTGCTTTCTCTTCTCCTCCAGCTGTGGTATGGGATGCTTCTCTCTCCTATGCAGTGACACGGCTGCTGATGACTGTGGCACTTCCATTGCAGGACTCTGTTACTTATGCCTCACCAGTTGGAAACCTCACATAAACACCCGTCTTTTCCTCCTGCCTATGGCTCTTTGGAATTCTTTTTCCTGTCAGTTACATATTTTTTTAATGCGATGTTGTAATTGCTGCTTTAAATAAAGAACGTTTCAAATTATAGTTTGTGAAACACGTTTTATAGAAGAAAGTTGTATTATCAGTTCTGCTTAGCTACATGCACTCCATAATCATGCTTTCCTGGATGTTCTTCAGTGTGCCACCTCCACAGAGAATGTCACTTTATATCTGGTGGCTTACTGTTTTCAAATAATATATCTGTGCATAAATTGCTGGGTGAAAGATTGCCATGGTATCTTTCACTTAGTTGCCATTGCTGTTTCTCCCTCCATCCGCCCCTGTCCCTTCCATCCCCCCCATCACCATCTGTGAGAGCTTGCATGGTCTGATGGAATTGCCACAGGGTGTCAGTCCAGAAATGTCAGTCCTCAGCTCTGCTGTTAGGTTCCTGTGATGCCAAAGGTATATCCTTACTCTTCTAGATCTACAAAGTAAATAAACTAATTTATTACTTACCTTGCATGAGCATTAAGCAGATTTAAAGCACATATGAATATCACTCTAGGAGTGTGTAGCACTACATATGAACGCTTGCTGGTAAGTAGGTGATTTTTCACTTCCTTAGCATTTTGAGAAGGTTCTCGTCTTTAGTTATGAGTTGAGTTTAGGAATTACATGCAAATTGCCCCCTAGCTCCCACGTCATGTCTTCCTTGTGGTCAGAAACACTTTCAGCTAAAGAAATCTTCTGAAAGACTTAATTCTGGAATACAAACAGCAGCCCTCTATTCTGAAATTAATTTTGGATTTTGAAAGTCTTGTTCTTAAGTTATTGTCCACTGCAGGGCCAGCTTTAGTCATGATCTGAAGCAAGGAGGAATTTAAAAGGCTAAAAGCTGCAAGGAGCTGGCACAATATGAAACCACGCTTCCAGTAGTTGCACCTTACGGAACTAGTCTGGAATTTATGTGTCTACGAATCCACGGCAGGATAGTTGGATTAGACCTTGGGTGCCTGTGAGTGCGCTACTAAAAAAAAAAAGCATCAGTCCTTGATGATCCATAAACCTGACTTCTTGTGGGCTGATGAGGCAGGTGACTCTGGGAAATAACCCATTTGCCCCTGCTCTGCTCTCTGCAACTCTGCAGCATCACCAGAACAGTATCTCCCATGACCGTGCTCCATGTAATGTGTTCTGTCTCACTGCGGGATGCTGGATCTCTGGGAATCTCGAAAGGGGTTGAAAAAACAAAGTCAATTTGGTTGGTGGGGAAAGAACTAAAATGTTGAAATAGCTATGAATGTAAAATGGAGTGTTGGGGGAATGCTGATGTCTGTGTAAGTCAGATTCATGCCACTGGTCAAGCTTCTGGGAAAGTGCATTTTGTACAGTACGTAAATGTGTCTGTCTGAAAGTAGTATCCTGGTCTAGTAGATAATACACAGATACGGAGTCAAGTCTTTGCTTCTCTGGCACTGTCTTCTATCATTTGCCTTCCTTATTAAGAAAGTAAGCTTAGGGCAGAAAATTGTCCTACTTCATGTTAGTACACTGTAATGGGGTCCTGGCCTTAGTGGGGGCTCTGCGTGACTCTGAAATACACACAGTAATAACAGTGGTGACCTGTTCTATATCCTATTATCCCAGTATCCAGCTTCAGTTACAAGGCACAATTTATTCCAGGAAATGTGGTGGAAGTAACCACTAGAAAATGTAGTTATATTTTATTTTCTCTCTCTTTTTTTTTAATGTCAGCAGTATATAAACATTGTTTTTCAGAAAGAAAAGGGTGGCCCCTCAAGTGTGGTAGTGCAGAGCTTTCCAAGTGTATTTAAAGACATTTGTATGAAATGGCCGCCTGAGCAGTTTTTATGGGCTTCTGTGCTCAGAGGGTTTTAATCTGCCTGTGTGCCGGTAAAGGAGAGAAGCAAACCTGTATTCTAAAAAAATGTTACTCCCAGGAGCAGCAGAAGTCATCTTCTGCAAGTAGAGCAGCAGCTCACAGACCTCCTCCTGCCAGAACAGAAACATTCTCCTTCCCTACAGCCGGTGGTGGTGCAGGTGGGAGTACAAGCAACCATAGGAGATTTAGGCACCTACAAGGAAAATGTGCCAGAATGGCAGAAAAACAAGGGACTTTTGCAGTAATGTTTCATTGCAAAGCTTTAAGAATCTAAGACCCAGGAATTTACTGACGCTGGCATATTATCAATTCCTCGGCGCTGTTAGCTGACAACATACAAATGATTGGACTAGTAGCCTAAAGGAATTGTTGGCCTTTGCCAAGATAGATAGAAAGAGTTGCATAGAAGATTCAAGTGAATCAGTCACCACAGCGTGTAGGTGTCACGATGGATAATAAGCCTTTACTCTCTTTCTAGAGAGTAGTAGTCTACAACGGGATGAGAAATATCAAATAAAAATGCACTGACCACACATTGCCTGTAGTAACAAGCAACAGCCTGGCAAAATCAAACTGATCTAGTTAATTAGAGGATGGCGTTGACTGCACATTCTTAATTTTTTTAACTTGGCTTACGAAGCATGAGGGTATTCAGATGGTTCAAAAATGGAGGGGGTCTGACTGCTGTTTGTCGTAGAAAACCATTCTCCAATACCTATTATTTAGGGTCACAGGATTAACTGCAGCTCAAGTGAAGGATAATTTGGAGTACTTCTGAGTTTCCCTTTAAGCTAATAGAGTTTTAGCCATTTTCAGGGAAAAATTGTACCTTCATCACTTATTTTGTTGTGTGATAGTGTCAGGATTGCCTGTATGATGGCATATAGCTCACCTCTTGGGCAGATTTGATCCAAGATTGTAAGAGATGTTGTCAAATAAAGATGTAACCAACACATTACTTTATTTTCATGCTCCAGTGTCCCATTAATGTGTTTGACATGTGCACACAGAAGTTACCAGTGAACTCTTAACTGAATGGGAAGATTGGTGGATGCAGCAGAGCAGTAGAGTTGTCAGGGACAAAAAGCTGAAAATGACATGTGTGTTTCAAACAGCCAGCATTTTTGCTTGGTAAATACTGTGTTTTGCTGTGGCAAACTGGATTAACAGCTTAGCTGTAGGAAGAGTGAAATCATACTTTTATCACTGCATGTGGTGAGTTTTCTTGGTTTGCATTCATTGTGTCATTGTTCTATATGTACTCTTCAAGATATGATGAGAATATAACACTTTATTCAAGATCAGATCCTCATCCCTCAAAGTCCATCAGCTAAGGCCCTATTCAGAACATATCAGAAAGCCTTATATTCAGTTATACGGTTTGATCATAGTAACCACTGGGACTCATCCTTTGCAGACAGAGATCTTTTAAAGCATATGCAGTTTAATGTGTGGCAAATGGACAAAAGAATAACCCAGGGAGGCTTTCTACTGTCTCACAAACATATGGACTCAACTGATTATTATCTCCCCAAGCAACTGACTTCATGAAGAGAAGTGATTCAGCTTTTCCTAAAAAGATCAGCAACACAGAGTTGTTAAAAGAGCAAACCGTTATGGTCTTTTGATGACAGCACTCTGTTTTCACCTTTGATTCCCTTTTCCTACTCTTTTTAAGCTGTAGAGGAAGACTTGGCTGACTCCAGCAGCAAAGGTGAAGCCCAAGATAAGATTGTGATCTCATTTAACCTGAATTCATTTAACTTCATCAAATGCAATGGTGATATTTTTAGGAGTAGTTAAGTATATCGGGAATATAATAAAGGTAGGCTCATTTAGTCTTTAGGGTAGCCGCAACTCAAATCTTGTGGGGCTTTCTAAATCAAGCTCAGTGGTTTAAGCCATATCTGGAAAAATTCTGTGCAGCAAGTAGTGAAGTCAGCAGAGCTGTACAAGTAGTCCCAGCAACAGGGAGGGGGTAGCATTCTGCAAGGTCCTCAGGTATTGCAGGGGCAAAAGACTCTTGAAGTCAGATCATGAGAAGGAAGTAAAAGAAGAAATGCTGTGCAAATAATGTTCCTAAATATGTTTTATTTTTAGGTGTGTAGGCTTTACTCTTAAAACCCCAAAAATTTCAAATAGAAATCATATTGTCTTGCCTGGGCCACAGAAGAACTCATGCATGGAATACATTAGATGATGTGCAGGGTGCTCTGTGTGTTGGATTAATGCTGGCTACATGCATAATTGTAACCGTATGTTTACAAAACCAGGCCTCCAGTATAGTGAGAAATGCAAATGTGTTCTGATTTTAAAAGAAAAAAAAGTTTCTGCAAGCAGTATTATGGGATATGTTACTACAAACTTTTACATTCACTGTTTCAATGAGTAAGGATTGCACCTCCACTTACGCTGTTCGAGGTGAAAATTATAACTGCTATTAATTCTCCTGCTTCTGGGTGTATGCTGAGTGCTTCAGAAGAGTAAATTCCCCATTACTGTATAATATGGTAAAATATTAGAGTCAGTTGCATTACACTGGGGTTTTATACCCTATTCCTGTTCTGAATTATGTATTAGCCCTTATCAAGGGCAGATTTGGTGAGATGGACAATTGTCTATTGCAATGTGATTGCAAATATATTGTTAGGCTTCCAAATGAATATTTAAAATGGATCGTTGCATGATTATTCTACAAATTCTCTTGTTATCTCCTCCTTCCTCTCCCTCCATCTTTTAAGGAGCTTCCACCCAGAATTCCAATGCAGTGGAACCAGAAAAACAAGTTGACAGCACAGTGAAAATGGCCGGAGTTATAGCTGGTCTTCTGATGTTTGTTATTATCCTCTTGGGAGCAATGCTTACCATCAAGAGAAGGTAAGTTTCCGCTTTGCTTCCATCTTGGGCCTTCTGCCTAGAGCATTGTTAGTTCAAAAAGAATAAGTTTGGTAGAGATAAAACATTCCATTTGTGTTACGGGGGCAGCAGTTAATACCCATTTATGTAACGCTACCACTAAGAAGCTGTAGTCCCAGAAGAGATGCCTGTTCTGGCAGATACTATATAAGCAACAGAAGAATGGTTGTTGCTGCCAAGAGCTAATGATAATTAATTGATAATTAATGAGAAGGGATAGCACATGAACATGCATGGAGAAGCACAAAGCGATAATGAGGCAATGGAAGTGGTCATGTGAGCCTGTGCACGCAGTACAACAGTGGCAAGGCAAGAATTCTTTCTTAACAGTCAAGGAAAATAATATCTTAAAATACTGTGATCAAGGGTCTTGATGAGACATATTTTCACACAGCAATTTCTTTGCAACCAGTGTTCAGCTGGAATATTACATCTTGCTGAGGGTTAGAATCTTACCAAGAGTTAGCTTTAGTTTACAGGGAAATGAAACTTGGAAAAATCATGTATGGTAATGAAATTTGTTCAAACAATTCATTTTGTGTGATTTTCATTGGACCATTTGCACTTACACTTTGAAGTAGACCATTGTAGTTGCTACTATTTGAAGAGCTCCATATTTACAGTGTAATATACTGATTCAGAAAACCACTTAGGCAAGAGATTTTCTTGAGAAAATGATGTATTTTGTATATATTTTTACCAGTCATATTTCTGAAGTGAACCCTACTTTTCAACAGTAATTTGATTCTAAATGAAACAGGAGCTAGGGAGCCTGGCAGCCCCTTGTCTAGGGTACAGGTAGTATTACAGTGAGAGCCTTGATGAATTATTTGCTCTGTTGCAGGGAGTGCAAGCTTTCCAAGAAAAGCTCTGTTCCTTTGAGATCTCTTAGCTCTGTGACAAAGGAGTCATGCATTTCCTGAAAATAAGATCAGCAGTTAAATCTAGATATGATCTCCGCTATCTTAATCCAGAGCATATATGCAAATGGAATAACGCTATTCTACAGATGCTGGAGTGAAGGGCTGCTATTCAGAAGGACCTTGAGAGGCTGGAGAAATGGGCTGATGGGAACCTCATGAAGTTTAGCAAAGGCAAAGCCCTGTATCTTGGATGGAGTAACCCCAGGCAGGTTTGCAGAGGAGGACATGGAGGTCTGGGTGGACAAGTCTAACACAAGTCAGCAATATGGCTTTGCAGCAAAGTTCATCTGTGTCTGGGTGATGTTAGCAAGAGTGCAGCCAGCAGGTTGAGGCAAATGATTATTTCCTTCTGTTTGCCATTGATGAGATTGCTCTGGGAATACTGTGTCCAGTTTGGGGATCCTCAGTACAAGAAAGGCACTGATATATTAGAGCAAGTCCAGAGGAGGGTCACCAGGATGGTTTGGAGGTGAAGAATCTCCATCCTTGGAGAAATTAAAACTCATATTCACAAGCAGGCTACCACATCTTTTGAAATGATAATGTGGGACTCTTGCTGTTAAATGCTGTGATTGCTGCCAATCTATTTTTTATACAAATTTGAAAACAGTTGGGAAATTTCTCAGAGGTAGAATGATGGGCAAGTAGATTTTTCTCCGAACACTGTGAAAGAAATCTTCATCATTCTCATTCTGATAAATGCATTGATGTGGAGATGTCTTGATACATATCAGTGATTCAATGTCTTTGCTTAATCTTCTGTCTTCCAGTGGAAACTAGAAAACTGGCAAAAGGCCAGGTTATCAATATGTAGGAATCTTTCAAATAAAAATAAGATTTAGATTACTAAGATTTATTAGATTAATAAGATTTAGCTGATTTAGATTATCAGACTTTTTGCTTTTTTTTTTAATGGACTATAGTATTACTGTATCTTTTTCAGGTATATAAAATCACTGGATTTTAGCTTTATTTTTCTTCTGATGCATGTTTAACTCAGATAAGTAAATGATGGGGAGGTCTATCAATATCCAGCTTTTTCCAACATTTGATTCTTAGGATGTTTTGGCTGTCATGACTGGTACAATATCAGTTGACGTCTCATAGACAGAGAAACACAGACAAATGCAGAATCAAAAATACGTATAATACAGAGCAAGTTCTAGAGTCTGGAGTCTGAGGACCATTTGTTTGGTATAAAAATAGAATCATAGAATCGTTTAGGTTGGAAAAGACCTTTAAGCTCATCAAGCCCAATCTAACCCTGCCATCCCACCACTAAACCATGTCCCTAAGCACCTCATCTGCCCGGCTTCTAAATACCTCCAGGGATGGGGACTCAACCCCTTCCCTGGGCAGCCCCTTCCGGTGCTTGACAACCCTTTCGGTGAAAAAATTTTTCCCAATGTCCAACCTAAACCTGCCCTGGCACAACTTGAGGCTGTTTCCCCTCATCCCATCACCCGTTCCCTGGGAGAAGAGACCAACACTCACCTCGCTACAACCTCCTTTCAGGTAGTGTGGAGGGCGATAAGGTCTCCCCTCAGCCTCCTTTTCTCCAGACTAAACAACACCAGTTCCCTCAGCTGCTCCTTGTAAGACTTGTGCTCCAGACCCCTCACCAGCTTTGTTGCTCTCCTCTGGACATGTTCCAGCAATGCAACGTCTTTCTTGTAGTGAGGGTCCCAAAAGTGAACACAGTATTTGAGGTGTGGCTTCCCAAGCTAGTGCTGACCTGAACTGGCCCCCTAATGCAGTGCACGTATTCTTCTGTGGAACTAGCCTGGTCCCAAAAGCAGCAATGTTTAGTGAACTTGGGTGTGATGTCCCATGGACAGAACTTTGCTATATCTGTCTTTGCCATAGGCTCTTTTAACCTGAGCATCTTTGTTCAAAATTAAAATTAGGAAGGAGGAGAGTGGGAGTATTAGAAATATAAATTATCCCCTTTTTCTTTTTAGAGCTGGAAAATTACATTTTCCTCTGTGTTGTTCCCCCCACCCAATGCAAACAGGCAAAATCACTGCAGTCTGTATCTCTCTTTGCCTGTTTGCTGTCATTTGCAAGTTTACCCACTGGAATACACACTATTATTAAGAAATAAACTGGCTTATCAACTCTAAAATCTTTTCCCATTTAGAAGCTATAACAGTGCAGAAAGAGGTTTTAGAGGGTTGCTCTCTCTAGGTGTGCATATCACACCTCCAGCAGTGCTGGCAAACCTGCTGATCACATCCATTCTGGGTCTCCCTTGGATGGGCACCACCAGTCACATCCAGTTGAGGCTTGGAGCTGCATATGGACAAGTGTTCCCTGAAGATGAACTTAAGCCTGCCAGGCTCATTTAATTTGTAAACTAATGTGGATTGGAACCAGCTTTTATAAAAGGAAAAGCCACTTTTGACCACAGATTGACTTGAACTTCTGGAGGAGCACAGCTGAAAACTTGCACTTGTCTGAGAGAACAGTTTAGCAACAAAGTTCTTGTTCTATTTTACAAACAGAAATATTAGGCAGTTAAGCCCTTGCATTCGTTTTTTGCATTAACCTTACTTTAAAAGGAGTTCCCTTTTTCAGTTCACTAAGGCCAATGTCTCAGTGTACAAGACAGTATAGTCTTGCAAGGCAACAATGCAGAAAAATAATTTCATTAGACAAACTTGAGGCATTTTCTTCAAATGGAGCTTGAAAATATCACAGTGATATTTGTTCATGGTCCAGGGCATCAAAGTTCATTGGTAATAGGCACAGTTGTAGATTTCCTGAATGAAGCATTTTGTTACCCAGTGCAAAGAGCAAAGGAAGGAGAGAGATTAGAAGAGATGGAGACACTAAGAGAAGGCAGACATTGGTTTGAGGTTAGGATTAGACAGATCGTCAGAAGCTGTATTTGTTTCTGTGAGACACACCAAATCAGCATACTTTTTGGAACCTTTCATATCCAAGGCATGAGCATGTGTTGCCCAGTTGCTCATCATTTCAATAGACCATACTGCAAAAGCTCTAGCAACTGGCAAATTTCTGTGGGCTGCCAATGTCTTTATAGGGTTTAGTCAGATTATGTGAAGCTAAATTAAGCCAGTCAGAATGTTTATGCAGTGGAAAATCTGGGTTTGACTTTACTTTTGTTATCTAAAAGTTTTAGTTGAACCCTGGGGTCACCTAAAGTCTGCTAAAATTTCTGTATGTGTATATCTATAAAAAAAAAGTGTGTGTGTTTATATAAATTTCTGGTTTAAATATGACTGTCTTACAGTATCTAAAATCAAAACCATTAACAAAATTTGTTTTCTTGATTTTGGGAACCCACCAGCTACATGAGTTACATTTGCAGCTCTAGTATCATCATATGTATATGGATGCGCAAATTACTGCAACATAATCTAGCCTGTTAATTTACAGCTGGTGATCAATACCCACATGGGTGTATTTGCCCACATAAGGCAGTGCCACTTTATTTCATTAATAGATATGTACCTTGAAATACCTTATTTTTATTGTATCAAAACATTACTAATACTCTAACGAACTTGTTTGTCCTTAATATTAGTTAAACGTTTTTGTGTAATAGAGAATATAGGACCGGTTAGTGAAAACAAGCTGAGACAAGAAAAACAAGACATTTGTAAACTTCTTTTCTGGAGAAAATACCCTTTGACTTTTCCCCCCAAAAGAATTAGATTTTGGTCAGTTCTGATTTCGTCTGGATAGTTTTAACTCTGGTGTAATCGTGACTTGCATTTCCCTGGAGTGAAGAATGTGACACTTTTCAGGCTTGTGCTTTTAAGCGGACAAAGCCTCTACTGACCCCTTTAAGTATAAGTCTGAATAAATAGGATCAGACAGCTTGTCATGGGTGTACTGTAAATAAGTTCTTTAAACTGCTGTTGGTAGCAAAAAAGGAGATTTGGGGCTATGTAGGGTCTAGGATTAGTTACTTTTATGAAAATTCAGCTCCTTATTCTGGATTAGGATTTAAGTTGTTACCTTAAACTAATTAAATAAAACCCAAATGCCTCTTGAGCAGAACACACCCAAGCTATAGGACAGAATTACCATAGGGATATTTGCACATTCAGTGGCCCGTGTCCCTTCTATGTCCATATTTAAGGTGGATGACCAGCAGGGTTTTCAGGTTGTGTGATACATTCTAGGGTTGGGTCATGCTTTTAGTGATCCATAACTGACCCATTTTAACAGTTAGTTTTGAAATATTCCTTAGGAAGTCCTTATTTTAGGTTGCATATTTTGGGAGAATTTGAGCCAAGATGGCCTGTCCAGTTCCAAAATATAATCCTTCTTTTGTTTGTCTTCATTTGTTTTCTGTCCTTACAGAATAAATCTTTCTGAGCTTCCTTCTGTAGCCTTGAGGGATATGCAGCTTTTTAATGAGAACTAAGAGTCTCATGTGATCACATACGCCGCTGGCTGAGACGTGAGAAAAGCAGAAAGTACAGCAAGATGTTCAACAGAACAATTACAGTTGATAGTGCTGTGTGAAACGTGGCACTGGCATATCAGTGGGGTTTAATTAATGGAATCGTTTGGGGGATGTAGAGGGTTCAGCTGTGTGGGCTCTCATTTTCCATATCCTGGTGATCTTTCTCTTTGTTTAGAGGTTCAGAGGAGCTTGAAATTTCACAGAGAAGCTCAGTGGCAATCACTGCACCTTAACTGGTGCATTGCTATCACATGTAGAATTTCTGGGTTTCAGGAGATGATAGCATTATGTTAAAAATACATTCAGGTGTACCTTGGAATCAGTGTCATTCGAATAACTTGGCATGTATTGGGAATCTGGCTGGAATTTCAGGTTTACAGCAGGGGCCACCACCAGAAAAAACCTGTCATTTCAGAGTAATCCTCTTGAACATCTGTAAGCCACTGTCCTTTACCCAGTGTTTGCATAGCAAAGGGGGAGATTGTGCATAGAGAGAAACTGGACTGAATCTGGTTTCCATGGGTGCTTATGAAAGTTGTGTTCAGAACAACCATAAAAGTGAACACTTGAACCCTGCATTTATACTTGTAAGCACTTCCTAGTATTTGTAGTGTCCTCAAGGATGAGATTTCAAAGTTGTGCAATAGGCTGAGGTTTGTGTTTCATTGTTTTTCCCTGGCTTGACCATGGCTGCAGCTTTCAAGGCTCCCTTTTCCAGTTACAAAAGGGAAGAAATCACCTCTTAAGTTATAACTGATTGCCAAGGCTCATTTTGTGGTGCTGCTCAAAACGACATCAAAATATTCTGAAGTGTATTGTTGAAAAACTGTAATAGAAAATGCTTAATCACAGTGACACAGAAAGCTAATGCATACCCCCAGTGATCATCTATAAATATGCAGTGATGCTTGAATTGTTAATGAACTATTTGCATTTTGGAGTTTGATGAAGCCTGATTTATCACTACACAATTTTTTCATTGTTTAAATATTCCAAAATTGCAGTGTTCTTACATTGTTGCTTTCCTATTTATTATTATTTATATTAATAGCTCTTACATACTTCTTTCCATTCCAAAAATCTCGAAGCACTTTACAGGCAAAGGTAGGTCTCATTACCCATGTTACTGACATGGCAAAGTTAAGGAAGAAAGAGGTGAGGGGATTTATTCATGGTGACACAAGTCAGTGGCAGAAGTGGAAACACAACATGTCTCCAGTTCAGTATCCATTCCTCACCGACATATAGCTCCTAAAGCAAGTGTAGGAAAATGGTAGCTCAGTACAAGAGGCAGCACAAATACATTTTGTATGGGAAAATATCCTGAGTGCATATAAATATAATTATGTGTTTTTCTTTTTTTCTTCTTTTGGATGTTTTGTTCATCTGACTGGCCGTCAATATTTAGAAGAAATGCATATTCCTACTCCTATTACTTGTAAGTACTTGGCTGGGGATGATGTTTCTTGAGCATGCTCATCCTGTGGTAATTTTGTGCTTTGTTGTATTCTTTTATTTTACCATGTTTTTGTTTTGGGTTTTTTTTTTTTTTTACCATTCCCTTTATCCTGTCTTCCCAGCAGCTTGTGTTTTATTTTCTCACTTTCACACTGTTAATGCTTTCCCTGTTTCACCATTGCACCTATAACTGTACCTGCAAACACATAAATATCCACGGATATGTCAGTTATCGTTTATAGTTCTTCAAATGCTAATGGACAAATACAGACTGTCCCAACTGCAACTCTTTTAATTGTCCATCATATTTAGCCAGACTTCAGGGAAATTCACACCTGAAAGTTATTGTTGGGAATTTCTCAGCCATGGATATAAGCTTTTTAAAAATGTAAGGTTTCTGACAACTAGGACTTGACATTATCTCAGCAATCATGCGTGTTCCTGGAGCTTCCAGGTTCCAAGTGTCAGTTTAGGCTTTTGGGTGATGAAGTGGTTCAGATATTCAGATCTAAATCACCTGTCCAGTCCTAACGACAATGCTGCATAATTAAGGCAGTTGTTAAGGCATGTGAAAATGCTTCACACATCAGTAGCTCCAGAGCCATCTGTTGTCTAAAGGTTGAGGGGCTGGAAAGTAATCATGGCCAAGCTGTTTCTGCCACAATAATAGTTGGCTGAGCATCAGGAGGAAGAGAGGATCAATGATCTGAGGAAGCAGTCCTGGAGAACCGCGTTGGATGCCTTTGCAGAGGTTTGGAAGGGATGGAGAAGCTACTGCTGAGAGAAACAGGTCTCCCCTCTCTGTCTCCCAGAAGCAGCAGCAGTATCGTTGACCTAAACCTTTCCCTCAAAAGCAGCAATATGCCAACCTGCTAGACTTTCCAGGCCTCTGTCATAAAGTTGTCAAAAGGGCCACATCTGCTCTGCTAGACCCTCCTAGTCTGCCACCCCTGGAAACCTCCTCCTTTGCCTGTTCATATAGTTCCTCTTTGTCTTGATCTGGTGACTTTGTCCTGTGGACACATCTGGCAGGTGTTCAGCAGGTCAGCTAAATGAGTGCATTTATACTCTGCCCTTTTAGTGGAAGTTGACTTCTTTTCCATATAGGTTGATTTGCATCCAAAGAACAAGGCAAAGGAGTTAAGTAGGAGAATCCCTGTGTACCACCCATTGGAGTGATTTTGCTTCTCGACAACCTATCAGAAAATAATTCAAAGAGGAACGTTCCCCGCTTGCTAAGAGTGTGAGAGGCCTCAAGACACCATAATGAGCCTTGATTTTGCCCAGTTACATAATTGTAAATGCAGACTAACTCTGTTTCCCCTAGACTTCACACTGGTTCACCAAGAATGGACTTTGACCTGAAGTATTCAGATTTCAAGAGAAGTTTAACTACTTGTTAAAGTAGGGGATGGTTTTAATGTGTGGGTGCTGCTAGCCAGGTGCATTTCTTGCTACAACCTCTCCTCTTCTGCACATTTCTCATGAATGTCAGAAAAGTGCCCCCTTCACTATTCTACTGGTTTTGTTTCATTACAACCCATCAGCACCATTGCCTAAAAAATTCAGCCCCCAGGTTTCCATTCTAATGTTGTCTTCTTAGCAGGCACTATGTGGTCAGAATGTTCCTTGCTTTTTTTATTCTTAGATTTGTGTATTTAAAAACACAAATCACCTTCTGAGCCCTTTGTGACCCCATTTTACAATGCACAGCAACATTGCTTTAAGCAGTCAGCTGAGGATTGCTCTGCTACAGAGAAAGTAAGGGTATCACTAAGTGAACCCTTTGGTTTCTGCGGATCAATATACTAGAACGTTTTTCTCAGGGAACAGGAGAGCGACTCAGGAAAAGTGAAGAGACAAACCTCTGGAGGTCTCCTAAGCCTGAGGTTGCAATGAGCTTCAGCAATAGCAGAAGCAAGTGCTTTAATAAGAAGTAATAAGGCGGATGTGCATCATGCAGCATATTGCAATAGAGAAAAGCCAAAGGTATTATCAGGCAAGCTTATGTGTTCGTAGCATCCCACTGAAGCACTCAGTGGAGATTTGAGCTCAGGATGTAGAAATCATATAACTATATCTCCCTGGTACTGCACCCAACACTTTTTGCAGAGAGGTCATTCTTAGCTCTGTGCTTATGGTGTCCCAGGGACCCCACCAAGCATGAGGTCTGCTAGTGGGAACAACACTGTGGTAGAGGTAACACATAAATAGTCATCACACAATAAATACTTCCACCATCAGACTGTTATGTGTCAGCATTTGTTTTCAGATTGGCATTTGTCCTGTTCCCTGATCTGGCAGAACCAAGGTCTGTTGTTTTGGTGTTTTATTTTTTCCCCTGAACACAGTCAAGGTATGAGGGATGCTCCAGTAGTGAGGGAAGAGAGCAGGAGCATCCACAAAGGAGCATATGGTGAAGGTTTATTGAATTTAGTGTTTCAGATTTCACATGAAATAGGATGTTTCATTATGATTGCAGATAAAAATCTTAAATGGCTTAGGACTGTGTAATTCTTAGCCAAAGCTTATAGAAATTGCTACAGCCTCTTATGAGCAGAGAGGTTTGATTTAATTTTATTTGAAATGTTGTGACTATAAGAGCAGCGATATGTATATATATAGATTTTTTAAATAGAATTGGTTCCTGTGCTATGACCTCATAATGAATGTTTTAGTCCTGAAACAAAATTCAGTCGAATGAGTTACCAGTATTGAAAAGCAGGTTCTCAAATAGATCTGCTGGCAGACCTTTAAATATGACCATATGGGCTACATCGCTTTATTTTTAGCTTCAGTTTCTGGACGTCAAAGTTGTGTTTCTTAGGGTAATTCTCATCTGCTTTCAGATAATTCCCCTCAACCCTTTGTCATCAGTTGTACTGGCATTTCTTCTTGTTAGGGACCAAAATCTCCAACCCTAACTCTTCTAAACAGTTCTTAATAATAAGTCTATTAAAATCATGGAGACATATATCATGAGTAACTGATTTTTTGCAGAGACAGGCCGTAAGCATTGTGGAAGTCTCTAGACTGGAGTTCTGCCTTTAGCCTGTCTTGTGTTCTGCTGCAATCCAGGACTGCAAAATCTGATTCTGTAAGATGGTTGAGTACCTGCAGCTCTGGTGAAACCAGTCAAAAATATTCATTTATAAGAGCAGCTCTTTCAGCTATTTTGTGTGTATTTTGTGCATACCGAGTAAATAGTTGTGGGATTTTTGTATAGCAACACTTCATTACAAAACAAGATATAGGAAGGGATAGTACTGTGGCTGAAAGAGAAGGCCATAAAGATCTTTAACACACTTTAAGTGGAAGTACAAACCCAGGAGGCCTCTATTCCCAACTTGCTAAGTCATCATGCAGGATTGACAAAATTTTGTGTAGTTCAATTTACCCATCACTAAAAGTTAGTTGCTTACAATTTGAGATTCTTGGACAGAACTTTGTTTTGTGATGGGAGGAGAGGGATGAGGAATGAGGAGTTCCTGTCCAGATGCACTCATTGCATCACTGTCACCAGGGTGATGCATGAACCTTTTCAGAGGAGTTTCTCTGTATTTACACTGATACAAATGTTGTCTAAAGTTTTTACAGGATTGCTAGCTCTGTCACATTGCAGTTAAGTTTAATGCATTGTAAGATACAATGTGCAATGTAAGATAGCAACCCATCCATATCTGAAAGTTTTTGTTTCTTCTCCTAGCCAAAGCTGTAAAACACAGACAGCAATTCCTCTGGTTTAAAGGAGGTTTTGCATTTAATGACAGGCACCTCTTCTGCAACACCATTTTCATCTGCAGCATCCCATGTCAAGGCTTTATGATTTCCTTACCAGGAAAAGGAATAGAAATGTTTTCTCTGTGGGGGTTGTTTTGTTTTGTTTTGTTTTATTTCTTTCTCCTGGGCTGGGTAATGATTGAAGAATGAAGTTTAATCAAGAGTGATATCAGACCAGGGAAGTATTTCTGGAAATACATAGATTCATGTGTGTGTTACAAGCACTTGGTTTAATGTTTTCGATAAGAAAAGGGCACTCAATGGCCAATATGTTGTTTTCCTTTTCCCCTGAACTGGACGGAGTACTGAGGACACAATTGCCCCTTCAACTCCTATTGTAATTTCATACCAATTTTAATTGTTGTAGTGGTTTCATCTAGGAGTTTCTTTTCATAGCAGAGGTTCTGTCAAAGGTATTAAGCTAAATTTATACTTGCATTTTCTGAAACAACAAGGTTTGTGCTGAACTTATTTCCACTGTCTGTGGGACATATGAAAATAAATAAACATTATTTTATTTATAAGCATACCTCTGTATAACCACATACATACATAAATTTCTCCATATATTTCCATGGATGGTGGGATCTGCCTGCACAGGTCAGCTTGCTAAATCAGAATTTTAAGAAGCAACTGGTTTTCTCATTAGATACTGGAAAAACAGAATCATGAATCAGTGGTTATGCCAGTCTAATGAAAGCAAAATAAAAAAAAAATAATTAAAATCCAGAAAGTAAGTGAGATTTTATTTAGAGCATGCCTGTGTGGCGATTACAAGCCTAAACTTTGCAGGGGGCAGTGTTTGCTGGCTGTGTATACCTGTATATACTTATACTGTATGGCTCTTATATGCACCTGTCTTGTCTAAATTTTTTATGGTTGTAAGTACATGTCCTCCACAAATAGTGGTTAGTTTGATCAAGTAAAGCTTAGAGAGTGCAGCCCTACATTTTTCCAGGGCCTGTGTTTGTATACACACAGATTCAGAGCATCTTTTGACTTATATCTACGTTACATCACTTTCTCTTGTCAAGTAATGTTTGCTTTGTAGGTAAAAGGGGTGCGGGTGGTCCTCGCTCATCACCTCACGTTTACTCTGGTGAATTCCCTCTGCTCCTGCAATAACCTGCACTGAGCTTGCCTTCACCGTGGCAGGCACTAAAAAAGTGCAAGTAAAGCTGTCTCTATGCTTGCCTGTAAGCGGAGGATTTGCCCTTATAGTGGCTATAAGAAGCAGTAAGCTGCCCATGTGCTTAGGATGGGGAATATTTCTCAGCTCTGCTGAGGTTATGGTCTGCACAAAGGGAGCATGTGATGAACTGCTGTCTTGAGCAGGACCATTGGATCACGGGAGGAGATACCCCACTTGTCAGGCTGCCAGAAGGCTGTGCTGCTTTTAACTCTCATTCCTCTTGCTCTCTGTTTAAAGACCTCTAGTGACCAAGATTTCACAGCCTGCCTGCCTGGTCAGCTTGAGAGATGGACAGTCTCTGCTGCATATAGTTTTCCCAAAGTTTAAAATGAACCGCCCTTTCTATAGCCCCATTACTTTTTTCCCAGCCCCTGTAGACAGGGAGAACAGCTTCCCTGTGGTGTCTTTTCATATGTTTGAAGACCTATCAGCCCTATTTGACTTTCTTTCCTCTAGATTAAAGATCCATATTTACTTTGGCCTTTGCTTGTAGGTCATGTTTTCTAGATTTACCTTCCTTGTTCTGCTTTTCTATGTGTCCCTCTGGCACACATCTTATTTGAAGTGCAGTATTGCAGCAGAGGCCTCACCAATCCTTGGTCAGAGCAAAAGGATTACCTGTGGCTTGCAGACCATAGTGCCATGAATAATCCCTCCCTTATTTTTACACCAGCATTAAACTGTTCTTTCAAACTGAGTTTGTGATCTACTGCAGGTTTAAGGACAGAGATCCTTTTCAATAGAACTGCTATTTAACCAGTGCTCCCAGTTGGGTATTTGCATGGCTGATCTCTGCCTGCCTTAAATTTCTGCAGTTCATCATAAATAATATGTGTACTCCTAGCAGGCTGCTGTGCACAAATATCTGAAAGGAATTGTGTTTTGTAGCTTTCTTAAATTGCTTATTGAAAATAAGGGCAATAGGCAATTCTTGTCTGTAGGAGGAAATTTCATGTTTAACTTCTGTGATCTATACTTAATGTCTAAATTACCTGTGCATGCAAATCTACATTATGGTGTATATAATCCATCCTTGTGAAACATCTAAAATTTAAATCGTCAACGTCGTGTACAAGAGCTCTTTAGGAGTGGCAGTTACAGATTTAACATTCATGCATGTAAAATTGATATAAAAAGTTAGAGAAGGGTTTGAAGCTGCTTTTAAGACATAATCCATGAAGTTTCTCCAAAACTCTGCAAAACAGGAGTCTGATCCTGCAGATACATCTAACTGAAAATATTGGTTGAGCTCTCTGATTAATGCCCAAGGCAGTAAATGCTTTGTACTTGATACTAAGTTTGCATTCCTTGACTGTTAAACTGGAACTCCCACAATTTTAATATAGTGCTTTACATTTTATTCTATTCTCTGGTAATAATTTAAAAAATAACTGAATCAAATCTCCATCTTTTTTTTTTTTTTTTTCCCAAAATTTAAGTTAATTTAGGTTCACTGCCAATAGTTCTTATCCTTGCTTTAGCTGGGTTAGCTTCAACTGCCTGATTATACAGCTGGTTTCATTTTTTTATTCTGCTTTGAGCATCTTTCTGCCTCATCCCTCCTGTGTGTGTATAGTGCCTGTAAAGATCATCTCCGTGTTTACAAACCCTCATGAACTGGAAAGGGCAACCCAGTAACCCCCATCCATGGACTCCTGTTTTCTTCTTGGCACATTTTCCTTACCCTGAAATGTAAAATGGCCATTAAAATCACCTTGTTCACATTTTGACATTTCAGCCTCTTCACCCTGTGTTGATTGTATTGGACTCTTCTTCCAAATATCTGCCCGGTCCTTTGTTTCTTTCCCTTTTCAGCTGCATAATGCATGAGACGGAAAGTGTCTTCCCCATGCCTGGTGACAGACTGTGCTGGGTACGCGCTGGCAGCCTGCAGCCAGCCCGTGATTGACACTAATGCACTGATAGCAATTTCATCTGGGTGTTGCGGCTGTTGTGTTTAGGGGAGGCTGGTCAGTAAGGAGAGCAGGAGCCGTGTCACTGATGCAGCTTGTCAGTGATTCACAGAGATCTCTTGAAGTACCCTATTTTTGGAAACAGCATTTCCAGATAAATGCTTTTCCAATTCCAAAGGCATTTTGACATGCTGGGAAATAAACCTCTACCTAGCTGTGGGTTTAAGTCACATCCCTAACATTCTAGAATGTGCTAGTCATTTGATTTTGTAATCTTTTCTATGAATTATAATGATGGTAAGGACCAAATAGGCTTAGTCCTGTGCTGCCACTCTATCCAGACACATAGTGAAGGCAGAAAAGGCACATTTAGAAACCGAGAGCCCCTTGACGTGTCTGGCAAGCTTAGCTCTGAAATCCTCAAAAGAGAGAGTCTTCCTTCTCCCTCTAAATTTAGATGAAGAGTTTTTCCATTCTTGGAATAGAGAGGGAGAAAGGTGGAAACAGGTAACACTGTTGAAAGAAAATTGTAGCTTTTTCAGATGCAGAACAATTTTCTGTGTGGCTTCTCTTTGACTTGTGTAAGCGTTAGCTGGTCCACCTGCGAGCAGCCTGGTTTGTGTGTGCAAGTTAGATTGAGAACTTTAAACTCATGTCACCTTTTCTTTTTAGGCATTCAAGCCAATGTTTTAGGGGCCTCTCTGTCTTCTACAGGACCAGGTAGAACTGCTTTGCATAGGGCTTTTGTAAGCAGGCCTTTGGGGATTAATGGGCTTGGGTTTGGGGTTTTTTTTCCTGCCTAGCACATGCAGAAATGTTATTGCTCATTCACTGAAAGAGAAAATGAGTTTGCCAATTCCAGGTCTTTGTAGCCTGTTGGCCTTTCTGAAAAGATACCAGGCAATGGGACTTACAGATTATTATTGCCACAGATAATTTAATTGGGATTTAATACGCAAGTCACCCCTTTTGACTCACCATTTTTAACTATCAGTAGTGGTCGTCTGTAATGGCTCACCCCAGCAGTCCAGAGTGCTTGTTATTAAGAATTTCTGCATTTTGGATTAGTGTTTCCCACTGAGAAATTTTAATTCCTGTTACCAGAGAATTCACATATGCATGAATGATTAGCAAATTTAAAGGATTAAAATAAACGCACAGCAGGGTTAATACACTTCAAGACTATTGTTGTTACCTCAGGTACTACAGCACAAAAAAGGGGGCTCCCACAGCTGTAGCTCATAGTTAATAAATCTGACTGTGCTACCATTGCTGAACACTGGAAGCAAAGCTTTTAATATCGTTAAACACCAGCTTTTTACTTCATCACTTAAGGATGGTTCCCCTGTTTGCATCTTCATCTGCAGAACTGGATACACCATGGAGATTTTGTGAGATCGAAATACGCACTTTGTTACTATATACCCAATGTGAATAGCTATGGGTTTGAATTTAAACCACTGACTGTAAAAGGCTGAACCTCAACTGGCTGAGCAGATGAAACAGATGTATTTGTTCACAAGTTTACAGCAAACATTGGGCATTTCTCCATAAATTTGTGCTCTCCTGGTCTGGATTGTCAGTTTGCTTTAAAATAGTCATTTCCCACAGACATAGGCAATGGTTTAAATTCTCTTTGACCCTTCCTTGCACATGAGAGTAACTGGCCTAGCTACCCATCCCATGAGGAGCGGGGGCTCAGCTGTGTGCTTGCACTTGCTTGTAAATGCCACTCTGATGTGTGCTGTGAATAAATAAAGCCTGTTGGAATATGATGCAAGGAATATCCTTTTAAGAATCTAATGAAGTTTAAAAGAGGGGTACTTACCATAAGCATGTCATTTCCATGAAGAAAAACCTCTTTGCAAAATGATTTAGTTGTTAAGATTTTTTTTTTCTTTGAGCTGAAGGAAAAAAGAAAACTAAAGCTGCTTCTTACAGTAATCTGTTTTTCTCCCTCTTATTTTATTTTCTTATCTACGGAAGTCGTGTAAGCAAAGTTCTTTGCCGGTGCTAGGGATTTGTGTGATATTTTTGCAAGGTGTGGGTTGTAGAATGTCACACATTCATTTTTAAACTGTTCTGCTCTCTGATATGAATGAAGTACAGGGCAGTCAAATGTCAGTGGAAGCTTAGCAGCTCACTTTTCTCGCTCCTTTCCATTTTCTTCTTATTAGCTGTGTTTGCAAAAGAGGAGCCTCTTATGTCCTTGGCTTTGTAAGTGTTTTCAGAGCAGGCAGTGTTTCTGCTTTGCCAATGTTTTTGACATCTCCTCAAAATAAGAAAAGACCCATTTTCCCAGAATAGAGGCATATTTGGACATTTCTAAAATAACTTCAACCTTTAATTTGCTCCACCCTTCACTGACTGTCAATCCTCATTGCAGTTTGGGTGTGTGTCAAAGCGTAGTAGGTGCTGCTGTCCTCATTGCTGGGGCCAGGGCAAAACTTCTGCTCCAGCTCTCAGGTTGCACAGAGTCGCGTTGCACTCTCCACCTGAGCACTCAAAGAAAATCCCCAGTGCAGGTGCCCCCGTGGGATGGATGCAGACATCCCATTTACCTCCTCGTGAGCGGTTCTGATCTCTGCCCTCATCCCATGCCCTCTGCTCTGCCTGGAGTGGCTGGCACCTGCTCCAGGGGCTTTACGTATGCCACTCTCTTCAAGGATGACGTAGCACTCCTACTGCTGGGGTGATGCAGGTTTGTGCAAGATAAGTTACTGGGAGGGATGGCTAAGCTCAAAGACTGGTATCACTATAGTTATTGTGCTCCACAATAGTTATATTAAAAAGCTGTGGGGTTTCCTCTCTTGCAGTTTGACACATGCCCTGCATGTCTGACCAAGTGGGATAATGGTGGTTTTCAAAATATTTTCTCATTGTTTTGTTTTTAATGAGGGAAAACTGACCTTGATTTCTCCCCTCTTCAAAATACCCTAAAGGAAGCTAGCCAAGAAGCAGAAGGAGACTCAGACCAGCACACAGAGGGAGATGGGTCCTGTGGCTACTTCTGACAAGACCTCTACCAAACTCAGTGCTGTTCACAACGAAGAAGCTTTTTCTTCCAGCTGCCAGGATGTTAATGGATTCAGTAAGTTTAACTTGCTTGCAATGGGTATGTCCCCCTTGGAGAGCTCTAGGATCTTAGCAGGACCTATTCCTCTGGGCACAATATTGAGGAGCTAGGAATGACAGTAATAGAGATCATTGCAAAAGCTTGATAGAAATCAGTTGTCTGAAATGTCTCTGACACTGCCCCTATTTTAACTGTCAGATAGGTGCAGAGCATTCCTTCTGACTCTAAATCTACTGAGAATAATTTATAAAGCCTGTTCTAACAACTGCATCAAACAGTCAAAAAGGCACGTGTTTATTTTTTTTTCAGAAATATTTTTTTCCTTTGTGAGTAGAAGAGTTGAATCAAATCACTTAGCTGACTTGTAGGATGAAATAACTTGTTCTGTATGAAATTGTTATGAAAGAAAGCATGGTCTCCTGGTTAGAGAACTGGAATGGAAAGACAGCATTTCTTCTTTTGTCTGTGTCTTCCATTTATTCTTCACATAGGTTCAGTAAAACTAATCTTAGTTAATACTTGTAAACTACTCAGACCTCTGTAGCTGGAAGAGTTTTGTGGGTAAAGCAGCACAAAGTAATACTTTAGCCTCACTAGTTCCAAACTGAGTACGTGGTGGATTGCATGGTGGATTTGTAAACTTTTTCATATTAAATAAATTTTAATTTAGACACTATGGGAATGTCACTCCTTCTTTTGACACTGCTAGTTCGAACAGGGAACAGCTCTGAAACACAAGTACATACTATAACGCTTTTGTCTTTCTTAAACATCTTTAGTGAAATGTTTTTTCCCCTAATTATTAACATGGGAGTGCTTATGGTGCAAAATGTGTTTTATCATGGAAACCTTTTTGATCTCAGATTGAGTGGGACAGGCTGAGTGAATTCTTCTTTCCCCGCCATCTGTAGGTCATGTCAAATTCCATCTGCATGTGTTGCTACTGCTACTCAGTGTAACATACCTGTGAGATGGATAAATAGGTGTTTGGGACCATCAAGGCTGGCAGTGAACACTTCTGTCTGATATTAAATTGACTTGAGTCAAGATCTAATTTTCTCAGGTGCTGAATAGCTAGATCTCCTGAAGACACAGCAAGAGTAGTCAGTAGTTCATGTCTTTGAAAGACAGAATAGCAGAGGACAGCATTGTAACAGACATCCTAGGAACAGCAAAGGTAGCTTGTTCAAAATGTGTGGGGAAAATGAAATTTTTAACACTTTCTTCAGAATCTGGATTGTTTTGGGGTTTTTTTCCAACCAGAAAATAAGAGAATAGATGAGCCTATAATGTGACCTCATTTTTTTTCCCATGGTATTTTTGAGAGACTAATTAAAACAGCTGAGTCATTTACTTGAAATGGCAACTATAGAAAATATATTGTATCTAATTTTGTAAAAAAGCATCCCTCCAGGTTTTCTTTTTTTTTTAATCAGTTAGTCCTTTGCTTGTTGACATTGCTGCAGATTTTATCATTATCTCCCTGTACAACACAGCCTGAGTCAAGCCATGGGCCAGTTCATTTCTGGTTTTCGTTTTTATATCCATGAGAAACAATTACCAGTAAGCCTTCATGTTTTCTCCAAATTTTTTACTGCCAAGGCCAGGATGCTGAGGTGTTGGAGGTAAGTTCTCTTCTGTGCAGTTGTGTGCACATGCTGATACAGGAATTATATAGGTAGAAGGCTTTCTTTTTAAATAAATGACTTAATAGAGTTTAATACTTTGAGGGTTTCTGTATGGACCTACTCTAACTTTTGAATAATGTAATAGGATTACTTCTTAACCTTCCTGCTAACTAGTAGAGCTTCACAGGGTGTTATCCATCCTAGCCTTTGAAATCATTGTCTGTCTTAAGCAGCAGTCAAATTCCTTCTTAAATTGTCCTTTTGCATCCCAACAGGAAATAGAAACATTTGCAGATATCTCATGATAGGTAGTCATCCTCTCCATCTTGACCCTCAGTCATGGGGACCCAAGTTGGCTGTAACAGTGACACGGAAATACCTCTCTCCTTTTTGAAGAAAGTCCACCAAGAGAAATGTTTTCAATCCCAAGATCACCTTGCTAGCTCACAAAAGCAATAAAATAGAACAAGAGAACTCGTTAAGTAGGAAACCTCACAATTATTGAATGACTTGCAAACAAGTTTATCTCCAGGTGACAGTGTCCTTGCAGGGCATGTGTCCTTCCTTCCAGTTTTTCCTTCCTGTCCCAATCATTCTAATGATTTTTCAGGCAGAACAGATTCTGTGAGTCCCTATAGAAGCTTTTGTTCTTCCCATAGTCTCTCCAGCTTGGCCACCGGTCTGCTCCTGCTGCAGGAGGATTTTGCTGTTGGCTATCCATCGTCTGCCCTCCTGCTGTAGTTCCCCCATTTCTTGCCTGTCTCATTGCAGTCATCCTGTGGGATCTCCTACCCGACAGGTCCAGCAGCTGTAAAGGGAGAAGCAATGTCCCCTCCTCATAGTGGCTGCTGCCTGGCCCTCTGCATCATGAAGGACACCAAAAATGAGCAGCTGCCTTTCTGCTTTATGAGCCCCTCCTTTTCTGAGGGGACATAGACGTGAGTGCTTTCACAAGCAACTCTGAAAAAAGCATGCAGTGAAGTAACAGGGACTCTTTCACCACTAAGAGTTACCATCCTCCTGTCTCTGCTATTGGTAAAAATGCAGATTTCTTTACCTACTCTGTCTCAGTGCTTCAGGCAGAAATGCTCATGTTTTCAACATAATCTCACGCAGATGGTGTGATCCATGAAGTCATGCTGTTTGCGTGTGAGGGAGTCCTTTGTTGAAGCCAGTGCAGTGCTCAGGAGCACACAGTCCTGTTGGACATTTGTAGTTTTGAATTTTATCGTTCGGTAGAGGTGTTCATTATCAAATGTAATTGCATTCTGGAAGATCTGTAGCTTCTGTGCTGGAACAGGGAGACCTCAGGTCTTGCTGAAAAGTGGAAGAGAAATGGGGATTTCTCTTTCCTGGCCCAAAGCAAAGCCCCTCATCCCTCTTCCTATTTTACACTGTGAGTCGTTATTCAGGCAGAATTCTCACTGATACATACAGGAGTTTAAACTAAAGAGATTTTATGGACTCAGCCTCTGTCTCTGACACCATATGGAATCAGAATAGGTGTTTGCTGAAAGATAGATTAGTCCATGGCTATTCCAGCTTGTCTGGTTTTACCCAGGGATTATGTGGAGGTGAAGCAGGCCTATCATAGTTGTTCATTTTCTCAAATATCTTGCTTTTTAAAAAGTAAAAATATATCCTAAATCCATTAAAGCTAGATGATGGTACTTGCAGTGTTTGAGCCTGCTGCTCAGTTTGCAGGAATGTTTGGAAAGCAGCAGTGTTTTCCTCTGAGCAGCACAGCACGGTCACGTGCAGGCATTGACTTGGTGAAGGGTTATTATGAAACGAGATGACAAATTGAAGATGAGGTGGGCCTAAAATCATCCACCAGCATCTGTGCACTGACCAAAAGGGTCTACAAGGGGTTGTTACTGCACATAAATTGTGTGCAATTTGGCAGCCCATCCATGTGATGGGAGAAGCAGTAGTATATCATCTTAGCAATGATGCACTACTGATATGTCCTGCACAAAGTTACTGCTCTTCTGGCCTTGCGATGCTAAAGTGCCATGGATAGGGCTTGTTCAGGAGAATGCCACGTCACCAGCATAGCTGTCTTGACGTCCTTGGAGGTTTTCTGGCAGGAACTGTTTGATTCTGAGGATTTAATATCTTAAATTGTAGCCAGTTTTGCTAGAGACTGATTTATTAAGGTGTGCTTAGCTCTTGTGACATCTCCATTTGGGCGGAGACTGCTTTCCAGACAACCTTCAGGACTGAGACTAATACAGATTACGTAGGTTGCTTTAATGTTACAGGCAGAAGCACAGTTTGAAAACAGCATTTTGGAAGTTGTAGGGAACAGAGTTTTGCATTAGTGAGCACTATTGTACAGTTACCAAGTTACTGTGCTTTTACTAGCAAGAACAAGGAGATAAAAGGAAGCTGTAGGTAAGTGGCACTTGGGGTGTTCAGGATCATTTTTAACCAAGAACCATCTAAATTCACACCTCTCTTGATCCTGCATGTTTTTGTGATGGATGAAATGCAAGTCTTTAGATTTGCTGTAAGTCAGAGCACACAATTACATCAAGGTCTAGTTCTTATTCTCACCCCATAGATAATTTTCACTCCCAGCTAGGATGCCCGCTAAATGCAGTCCAAGGACCTGTAGGATCATGACCATGAGATGTTTTCTTTAGTGAACAATTCTAAAGTTAATAGTAATAAAGCCAAATTTCATCAAAGGCATGAAAGGAAAAAAATACCAAAATCCCTCTTACTGGTTTTCATACTGATTCGGGATCTTTTGGGGGTTTGCTAGTTTAGAAAATCTTACAAAAAGCGAGGGAGAATAATTTTCAGAATAGAAAGGAGCCTCCTTCTGCATGCCTAGAGGGATCTTTGTGGCCTCATGTGCCACTCTGGGGAGTATAAAGAGATTTTTAAATGAAGTCTCTACCCCGACATGAAATCCTCTCTGGAAGTGTTTCCTGTGATTGCGCACATTAGTGCTTGTAAGGACCTCTGGTAGCAGCACTGTGTGCCCATCTCTTGTTACACAAGCCACTACTTGACTGATTTTGAGAATGAGCTCTCCAAAGTTTTGGGAAAATTGGGGTTTGGTGGGTTCCCCCCCCCCCCCCCCCCCTTTTTCTTCTAAAGAAATAATCTAGAATTTACTTCCTGTCTAACAAATATGGTTCATTTCACAAACCTCAGTTGGTAACATTTTTAATCAAACTCACTGAAGTGAGGTGTATATCTTCAGCTGCATAAGTAATTTATCATTAGCAATTCCTGGAAAGGTAATATGGCCCAATGAGTTCTTTTATATTCCCAAATTTCAGAAAAATCGAGTCCTGCTCCAAGCTCTGACTGTTGACTTGCTCTGTTACCCTGGGCAAACAAATTACTCTTTTTAGACTTTATTTTATATATCTGAAAAAATGGCCATGTTCCAGGTACAGTAACAGGAGGGTCTGATTTAGGCTAACAAACACAGGGGAGAAAATATGAGAGGCCCCAAATGAGAGATACTTTATGCCTTGAAGGCAGCTGGGACAGAACTCCAGCAGACTAAGCTATGAGAAATTTGGTTATTTTCATGTGTTTTCAAGTGGTGTAAATCTGAAAATACGGCAGGAGAATGCAGAACGAGAGCGAGTTCATTTACTGTATGATTATATACTGCTTAAGAGGTAATTCTGCAGACTTTATGAAACTCCCTAGACTAGTGACTTCTTTGGTTCAGCCCATAGAATAACTTGAAATTTTTAAGTGGTGTTTGCTCTATAGATAAAAAATTGCTTCTGAAATTACTTTGATGTGTACTGAATTTTATCTGCTTCTATTGGATTATGGAATAGTTTTTCCTGTGTTATCTGTTGTCATCTTTCTGATGTACTGAGATTTGTATTAGCTTGTTTCCCAACATTTTGAGAAGGAGATAAATAAATGCCTGTAACTCTAAGAGTAAATGCGGAATAACAAAAGAATATGCCTTCAGAAATGATGGATTGCCATGAAAATATACATGTATGCTATTGTAGATATAAACCAGGCTCATAAATTTACTATCAAGAAAAGAATCTACTGGGAAGATGTTGAGCCCTGCCTCCTTTCCATAAATATTTGATTAATATGGAAATAATTTGTGGATTCTTGTCCAGAGAAAGCTAATGCTTTAATGGAAGAAAGCAGGGATGCTTGTCCTGCTGAAAGAACGCAATTCACAGCAAAAAGGATTATAGGATTTGCTATGAACCATCCTGGGTTGAAGAACAAGTCCCTTGTTATCTTGTCTTGTTTTAACAACAAAAATTTGCTACCCTACCTGTGTATTTTTGCGGTACTAGTGTACAATGCGTATGAGCAAGGTTATTTTACTGTTAATGCTGCATTTGATTCTCTGTAGTTTGTATTTTGGGGGTTGTTTTTAAGAATCTTTATCCTAGAGAAAAAACATAAGTTTGTTCCTTTGGTTAAAAAAAGGATATCTAGAATATAGCCCTATTTGTGTATCCTGTGTAGGAACACATTGATTTACAGTAACTATAATACTATATTTGGGGTCTGGAGTACTTATATTAAAGAAAATCCATCATGATGACAGTGTAATAAATGTAATATGCATGTCAAGATGAAAAATATAATTCATTTTGATAAGCCTTATATATCCCATATTACTGTGTTCTTTGAGGAACATTCTCCCTGTTCTCTTTCTTTCTCTTAATATATGTCTAAAGTCTTTTCCTTATGTCTTTCCTACCTAGCATCACCCTCTCCTTGTTCATTTTCTGTCCAAAGCAAAACCCTTCAGAGCAAATCTTTGTTGAATTCCTACTACTCAGGTACTTGTGCCAGACTTTTCTTTCATTTCTAAATTTTCTTTGCTTTTGTACATTTCCCAATATGACCTATAGACTGAATCTTCAGAGTGTGAGATACAGCTAACCTTGTTTTCATTTTTTGTAACTTTTTTTCCTATTGATCTTCTGTTGATTTCCATTGATCCGTGTCGTGTGGGTGAACGGAATTCCATCTCAAAGTATCATCAGACACTGTTCCATCGACCACGCTGTTAGGTAAGAAGACAGGTATGGTGTACTGCACTTCATTGGAGAGCAAACGCACTCATTGCATCCTGAAAATAACTCAGAGAGCACTGTTAAGTGTCTAGGCTCCAAAATCATAATCCTGTGGTCATGTGTTGTGTCAATTGGAAAGCCTTTTGTTTTACTCATGCTTTATTACTGTTATTAATTGGTATTCTATTTTTGAAGGAAAGAACAGTTCAAAAATTAAGGTTTAGGAGTTGTATCAGGTATTTGTTGTTTCTTTTTGTGAATGGGATTTGACATTCTGGGCCAAATTCCCACATGCCATCTTGCCTTCAGCTTAGTTTTGACTCACATAGGTGGTTGTGCCTGTGCAGCTGGCATAGAATCATAGAATGGTTTGGGTTGGAAGGGACCTTTAGAGGTCATCTAGTCCTGCAGTGAGCAGAGACATCTTCAACTAGATCAGGTTGCTCAGAGCCCCATCCAACTTGATCTTAAATATTTCCAGGGGTGGGGCATCTACCACTTCTCTGAGCAACCTGTGCCAGTGTTTCACCACCCTCATTGTAAAGAATTTCTTCCTTATGCCTAGCCTGAATCTACCCTCTTTTAGTTTAAAACCTTTACCTCTTGTCCTGTGAGTGAGGCTCAGCTAGGTGTGCCTCAAGGCTTGCGAATATTAGTGAAGATTTGCACGTCCAAAGCTGGTGGGAGCTTAGAGTTTTGGACTCATCTGCAAGTATAAAGGTTATTTGGAGAAATCAGAGGTTGGGGCTGGGCAAGTGGCCCCACCTTTTTCTGTGTATGCTGAGAGTTAAACACTAAATATTCAAGCAGTTTGATATGGGTTTGAGAGGATAACAAAAAGGCAGGTTCTGGGAAGTGGAGGCTGTTCTCTGGCTGCCAGTGTTCAGCATCTCTGAAAATTAGCTTTTCTTGTTCAGATGATAAATAAAACATCCAGTGTGCAGCTCTTAGCTTTTGGATTTTTAAAAATAATGTTTTTACAGTAAGTTAACAGAGACAGCAAAATTGGCAGAAACTGTTAGCTGATAAAAGAAGTTATCCAGAAACTTACTGGAGGTGTACCCTTGAAAGTGAGTAACGACAGCCTACAACTTCAGGCTCTCCCTGGAGGATGCTGCCTGCATGTGGAATTTGAAGAAGGCAATTCCTCTGCTATGAATCAGAAAGATGATGTGTGGTTGATCAGAATCTAACCAGTGGTATTTACCAGACCTGTCATTTTGGATTATCTACAGCAAATGTTCACTTCCAGACACAGTAATCTACCGTGGCTGCTTTAAACATTACTCTGAGCATGTTGAAGGCCCACAGTTAGACCAGGAAGAAATTACAACCGATCGCTTAAGTGCCTTGGCTTACAGACTAACAGCCAGGGCACAGAGGCTTGGAGGGACTGCTACAATACACACATTTATCCTGCTATCTATCCAAATGTTGACAGCAATGAATGAGCCCTGTTTTAACAAGGTGGGGAAGGAAAGGGGTCCTTTTCCCAGAAGGTTTGTTCTTGTTTCCTAGAGTCTCGGTGTTGTCAATAGAGAAGTCTAAAGGTAGATTTATCTTTTGGTTACATTTTAGAAACAGGGCCCAGGCCTGCAGTTTGCTGGAAGATGTCGAACTGCTCTCAGTCTGGTACTCAGCATCTGTGAAAACTGGACCCTCATTTTGAGGGACCTGTTTTCCCACCTCTGTCCCAATAGTGAGAATTACGGTGTGAACTGCACACTTTGTAATCTGAAACTCAAGGAGCGATAGATATATGTGAACTCTACTTCTCACGGGAAAGCAAAAACCAAAAAAGCCCTGAAAACTTTCAAAATCCAAAATTTCAAAGAGGAAAAAGAGGAAATAGGAACTAAACTGGTCTTGTGCTTATGTATTCAAAACTCTTCCAAACTTAACTTCTATTAACCATTATATGTGAGTAAGGATCAATATCCCTGTTTTACACATGGGAAGTTAAGTACAGGCCGCTTTTAAGATAAGATTTACACAGACTGGTCAGCCCCCCCAGTTCCATCTGAATTGAACAGCCACAGGTGCTGTGAAACAGCCCTTAGCATTGACTTGAAGAAAAATTAAAACCTTGGCATTCTGGCTTCTTGGACAGATTCATCAGACGTTGGATGTTGCTGTATGAGCAAAATAAGTTTAATTTTCGACATTTATTAATATTCATTCCTGGGAATGAAAAAGAGATCTTAAAAAGGGCATCCATCATCCCGCTACTAATATTGGTCTTTGGGCACTACCTGCATTTTGGTGCTATTTGTTCCCATCTGTTATGCCTTCTTCTAATAAATGTTCTGCATCTGCAATAGTGGATGACTCCCTAGGCTTGGCTGTGACATGATTTGTTGATAGCAAGATATGGGGGATTTTGGTTTTGGCTCTACTGTATCCCATGCTTGATTAATACTGGTTTATGTAATGCATGTTCTTAGCTCCTTAATTTTCTCTCCCAATTGTAGACAACTCTGGATTTAAACATTTTGCAAAAGCATCTTCACTAGAGAACTGAATATTTAGTACTAACACATAAAACAGATAGATAGATTTCCCTGGTTTTAATACTTCAGTAAGGCCCCTGCTGTACCAGTGCTGTAAAGCCTGAACAGGAGGCAGTACAACTTTAGAGGTTGTTTCTGGAGAAAATGTGCATGGCCAGTAGCTCTGAAGATGTTCAGCAGATGTCATCAGGGCAGTCTCTTCAGAGAACCAGCATGTCCCTCCCCTGCATCCATTTGCGTCTCCCGGCAGTGTGTAAGGACATTTACTTTTGTTCTCACTTCAACTGCTCAAGAGGATCCTAACAACAAGAGTCGCTTCCCTCCAGAGAGGATGAGGGCTATAGTGCCTTGTAGTTCCTTGCAGGTGGGTGGAACAAGCAGAGAAAGCTCACTGTCGTGAGTCTCACACAAAAACTGCCTTGTGCTTAGACATAGACGTTTGCCCTGAATTTCAGTCTTCTGTAGCTTAGATGGGCTCTTGCTTGTGCCTAATCAATCTACTGCAGGTATATCCACAACCTACTGTTTGAAGAACTAAAAAAGATATTAAGAAGCTGATATTGCTGCATTAGCAAGTGTCACCATTACTGGCTTTTTAAATTGTGGGATGAGTTATTTTTATGCAATGGAAGCTCAAAAATAAGTGGCTTGATCTCTTCAGTTGTATCTGTAGCCTCATAGGCCATGTCAGTCTCTAAGGAGCCATGGGAGAGGCTTTCACACCAGTTTCACACCAGTTTCACACCAGTTTCACACCAGTTTCACACCAGTGCTAATGTTGGCCTGCATCAGAACGAGGAATGGAGGTGCATGCCCTTGTAGGCTGTTACTTGAGCTGAATTTCTCTTACATTTCTTTCTGCCTGCAGATGATCAGGTAGCTTGGAAAACTCTCTCTTCTGGGCTTTTGTGGTTTCTAGTTTTGTGTGCTGTTTTGAAGTTGCCAATAGTTTTTCAGCTGTAACTAATGAATTGTTCTGCAAGGTAGGTAGATCTGACAGCCTCTTTTCACCAAGGAGGCAACGAGAGGTTTGACTTGGTGAGGTCTGTACATTTGAAGAGCTGCACGGTTACACACATACCAAATAGTCCCAAGTCTTAGTCCACATCACCAAAGCACTATCCTTACATCTTGAAGGGGATTTTCTTCTATGCTAACTGATTAAAAAAAAATGCATGCAATAGTTTTTATAAGATTAGAATACATTTGTATAAGGTGTTTACCAAGCAATTCTTAAAAAACTATTTAGGATTAGAGAAAATTACTTTCTCCAGCTTTTTTTGGTTTTATTATTATTATGCACATGTAGCTTCTTCATAGCCTTTGGAATGAAAGATGCATCCTCTGCTCTCTGTCAAACCTGGTGTCAGAAGACTTTTTGTTAAGGAACATGACTTTTCATAGCTCAGTTGGTATCATTAGACAAATGATGTTTTGACTTTGGTTTCCCATACCACTGTTTGTATTGTATATAGCATATTATAGCTGGATATTAATCATATAATAAAGCCTTGATGCACACAAAAAAGGCAAATTAATTTTACCAGGTTGCACCATGTCCCTAGTGTAAGGGGAAGAGATATTAACCATGCTGTAGTCATCCTTGGAAGATGTCAAATAATTGACAACCCTTACTCCAGTGTAGAGAGACTGGATATGTGTGTAATTAAATCCATCACAAACACCACTCAAAATATAATTTATTTTGTGCAAAGGATGTCTTCTTGTGTTACACACTTGCCAAGGCTAAGAGAATAAAAAAATACACAGAGATGATAGGCCTGTCATTTCAGACACAGAAGGAATTTGTGGATATTAAAGCAAAGGTTTTGAAAGAAACTTCTCTACATCTACAAGAGGAGACAGCAGTGCAGCATTGCTTTTAGTTGTTTGAGGTGTAGGTTAGATTTCTGGTCAGAAGGCAACATCATACTCTGTGTCCAGATACCTCTTTCTCAGAGTAACAAACTATGTTTACAAAACAAGATGACATTTATAAAAGGATCTAAAGTTTAATCCCCAAAGGTGTTCTGGATGAGCGGGTCCGCTCCCAGCAGCCTTACTGGGATGTTCACAGGGGTCTGATCATACAGAGCCACTTCCAGGCTGGGAATCTAATTTCTCAGCTGCTCTTCATCTTGTCTGTGACATCTGTGGAGAAGTTTATCAGTTTTTCTGTGGAGAGAGACATATTTATTTTACTTGTCTGGGTAGCAACAAAAGTATATAATACAAGGTGTTGTAGCAGCAGGCAGGCAATGATATCTCACCCTCAGAGTTACTCATCAAATGTGGAAAGATGCCATGTAGCTGGCCTCTGCTTCAGCTTTGCTCTGCACATCGGACTCCATTATGTTTCTCTTGGCAGAGTAGGACCTCAGAGTTTACTTCAGCAAGTTCATGATTATTTCTGCAGCAAAGAGAGTCACAAGAAGCACCATTTCATAAGCAGGGAGAGTTTGTGAATATCAAAGGTGGAGTCAACATTGTTAAATTTGATTATCTGCAGTTCCACCCTAAACAGATAAGCTGAGATGCCTGAAGAGTTTCCCAATCAGGATAGTTACGTGAGAGCCAGTGAATCATTGACTTAATGTCTTACACAAAATTTCAGGGTATTCAGTGAACTCTTAGGCTGATGATGAAAGTGCCAGCTTCCACAAAGCAAAATATCTGTGTTAGCCAGACATCTTAGTATGGGGAGTAAGAGAGTTGTGCTAAAAAGGGCTAACAAACAAGCTTGACGATATATTTTGCTATTGTAGCTGCTAATATTAGAAACGATCTTGCAAACAGCATGTTTCCAGCAACATGCAGAATACCTGTTTTATTTACAGCTCCACAAAAAGAATTGTGGAAAATTGGAAATGGTTCTAGGAAGGAACCAGAGCCCTGAACAGCCTGCCCTAATGAGACTTCAGAAGCTCTCAATTGATTTACTTTATCAAAGAGAAACTGAAGAAGTGATTTGATCAGTGCCTGCACGGGTCAAGATTTCAAATGCTCAGAGGGCTCTTTAATCTAACAGAAGGCATAATAAGATTCAGTCCTAGAAGCTAAGCAAAATCAAATTGCAATTAAGAACTGTTTAGACAGCAAGGGTAATTAACCGTTGCCACAACTTTTGGGGTCAGAATGGAATCACCATCTCTTGAAATGTTTTAATTTGGATTATTTCTTGGAACTGTATTCCACCTTTGCTATGCAATAAAATATGGTGGTATGTGTTCCTATAAACAAAATGAGAACATATGACTAGAAATAAGATGTGCATATGAAATATAATCCAGAAAAACCTGATGCACGATTCTGTATGTTTAGTATTTTCTGAATATTAGAGTGAATTATTTCAAGCATCTTTCAAAAAAAATCTATTTTCTTGATTTTCTGTGCTCACTGAACTCATAAAAGGCAGACATGCTTTAGAAGCACTGCCAAAACTTTAGTGAAAGTCTTGTCCAATTTGTCCTACAAACTCATCCTCATTTGCAAGGGAATGGGGGCATGTTTGTGAGAGGGAGACAGAGAGAAGGGACTATGGAAAATTGCTGTGATTGCCTTTGGAGCAACAATTAAAGCAGAAGTCTGTCTTTCCTGAGGGGCTGGTGTATTTTGTTGTCTTTTCCAGTAATATCAGTGCCAAAAGGAATGAGATGTGGTTTATTGCTGCAACCTGCAGGGAAAGCAAAGCCTGTTTGCAACACCTCCAAAGATTCTTTTGGTTGATTGTCCTAGTGAGAGATCAGTTTGCTGCTACCTTCCCTCCTACCTGCATTTTGAATTCCTTACAAAATTGCTGTAAACAGCACATCTTGAGAGAAGGTGTCGTGCTTTGCATGAGCGCCTCATTAACCATGCTTAGGTTCAGGCTCATGGTGTGATTAGATGGAGAAGGAACAATATGTTTCTCGCATCAGGCTTCGTTAGCAGAACATATGAACACCAGGCTCGCCTCATATGTAGCAATTTGTCTCCATAAAAGCTCCTCCATTCTTTCCTTGGCCCAGATAAAATGCTGGTGGGAATAACTGACAGCTGCCCGGAGCTGGTGCAAATGCTGGGCTTGGGTTTTCTTTCAGGTAGCGCAGAGGCCATTTAAGATGTGTTTGTCATGGACGTCCAGAGGAGGTGATCTTCTGCCTAGTTTCAGTTCTGCATGTCATTTGGTTGAGAGTGGGATGTCACAGATTGTGTGACACTTTTTTTTTAAGCAGAAACACTTGGCTGGGTAAGAGGCATGCAAACTGTCTGGTGCCATGGACCATGCTGCAAGAGCTGTTGCTACAATCAGCGGGTTTTGTACCTTTTTTTTATCTGTCTGACCAAAGAGACCAGAGGCATGGTTGTCACTATAAACTCAAAGGCCAGAGTCAGATCCTTCTTTGCTGCAGAGCAGCTTCTTCTAGATCCAGAGTCATAACATGGGTGCCTACTTTGAGAGACGTTATTCTGGAAAGGAGAAGCTTTTGCCTCTCGCTATGATACTTATCTGAGAAGAGAGCCAAGTATACCAGAATTAAAGGATCTGATGAAGAGAGAAATTAATAATTGCCTGCAAAAGAGCTGAGTGATCTGAGATACATTTTACAAGTAGCCTGTGCTCTGCATGTGCCCCTACTATATTAGCACTAGAACCGCACGTTAGTTTTAAGACTCCCTCTCGAGTAGAGATATCGTAATGTTTTTTAATTGGGGCTGATAAAAATGTGGCATTACTTGTAGGTTCCTCAGAGAAGTCAGTTGTGAAATTGGGTTTGTATTAAACCTAATGATGGAAAATTAAGCATAGTACGTCTGTCGGAAATGGTCCGTGATAAAAATCTTCTCTCCATTACAGGAGGTTAATAGGGAATAGGGGAGGAAAGATGCACTGGGAAAGCGAATCCAACTAGGGGAATTAATAAGCCTTGAAATTCCCTCTGTTCAGAGTTCTCACACTGTCATTAGTCGGCGCATTAGTGATGATTATACAAATGCTTTGGATGTTACTCTTCCTTAAATCCCAAATTTATTCACATTTTGTATCTGAGGGTTGCTTCGCTAGAGCCATAGCTCTGTAAATCTCTAAGTGTCCTGGGACTGTGACTGTGTTTTTGAGAACCTGGGATTCAGAAATCCTTAAATTCAGTAGCCTAAACTTCAGAGCAGATGATCACTTTGTGCCAATTTATTTCAGAAGAAGCAGGATATGTTCACCATCTCTGATAATTCAACCACCAGACTTATTTAGCTCACACTGGAGATCAGCTTGCCCTTTGGCAGTGTCTACTGCTGGCATTCCTGTTTCCTTCTCATACTCCTGCAACTTCAAAAGAGAGCATATGTCTTTCTTGATATCTTCCCCCTAATATAGCAGTAAACCAGCTAAAGCATCATTTGTCGTGCTTTGTGGTGTCGTTGGTTTGCCAGCTGCTGGGAAGGCAGTCTGATGCCCTCATCTGTCTGCTCCCGCCCAACTTCGCAGCGAGGGACAACAGCAGACATCCTGACTGCTTCTGATCAAAACTCCATGGCGATTTCTCAAGGATAGCACTGTTCACAGTACCACTCCAGCCATATTTCTCTCACATAAAAATCACCCTGAAATTGCAATTTGATTTATTTATTCTTTATCCCTTCAAAAACATGACTGGAGAATTGCTAACAAGGGATAGTGTTTAGGCTCTTTGTCAGTAAGCTTTCTGTAAGAAGCACACCTTGTAGATGCAGTCTTAAGGGGTTTTTTTATGAACAGTCCAAGGGAAATATATTTTCTGTTTCCTAATAGCTTGGATTGGGGTAAGTCCAGAAAGAATTGATGCAGGCTGTTAAAGCCTGTATGTGCAAAAGAACCCAAGCACCTCGTATGCCTGTAAAATGGTACATATGGCCAACTATATAAATTTGGTCAACTTTGGTAGATAAGAAACTAAATTTTTCATCTATTCTGAGTTTCTGTTGTTAAAAATATCTATTGTAGAAGTCAATTGTTTGGTTATTTAAGCTCTTTTCTATTAGTTCACCAGGAATATTTTGTTGTGTATATGTGTTGTGATGAGGATATAGGAGGTTACAATCTCATCTGCACAGTGATAGAGATTTAATCCATTTCTTTCAAAAAGAAACTTTTTCTGTTAAGTTTACGTATCTGAAATTTAAGTTTCTGCATGCAAGATAACTATATTTTTATGCTGTTTTATTCTTTCTGATAATGTTATGTCTTTGCAATTGACATACAAATTTTAGGCCTGAACTAACAGAGCAGTTTAATTTGCCTCTAACATCCTGTGTGGGTTATTTGAAATGCTAATAATTTGTTTGCTATTAACTTGGGCCCCTTTCAGTTATCTGATGTTGTACACCCCAAATCCCATTTGAATATCTTGCTCATCTGTATGTATCTTTCAGTGATGTTCTTTGCAGGTTTGTGAAGAAAGGTATGTAATTTGATTGGAGTTGTGCAGAGCTCACCCTTACAAAATGTGCTACTCCGCTCTATGTATTGTATCCTTGTTAGCCTGATTGGCTCTTTACTCTGTTTCCCATCTCTCTGGGTTTGTCTCCTTGACACAAAAAATATTCAAGTATGGTTTAGTCTTTCTAGGTAGCTGTAGGCAAGTGTGTATTTCCTACTTACTTCTTTACTTTCTTTTGCCTGCACCAACCTATGGGGTGGTGGAGAAATGAATAAACAGAGCAAGAATGAGAGTGGAAATATCAGATAGGTGAAAGCTTGTTTTGCTTCCCTGTCTTTAAAACAGACAGTAGCCATGGAGAGATGACCCAGCCAACCCTGACTATCCAGACCCACCCGTACCGGAGCTGCGAGCCAGTGGAAATGTCCTACCCCCGGGGGCAGTTCCAGCCAGCCATCCGAGTGGCCGACCTGCTGCAGCACATCACCCAGATGAAGCGAGGACAGGGCTATGGATTTAAAGAGGAGTATGAGGTGAGAGGAACCTTCATTCACATGAATAAGTAGAGAAGTTGCACTCACAAAGGATAGATGTTTGAAAGGGGAGAATAATAGTGGGTTTAAGAGCTTCTTTTCCTTAATTTACTTACCCTCTTAATCCTTTCCTTTCTCCATCTTATTTCTGTTCATGAGGGTAGGATTTTACAGCACTAGCAATCCTTGGTGTCCCTCTAGTCCAAAGAAAAGGTGTTTACTACAGCAGCAAGTTAATGGCATTGTGCTCATCCATTAGCAGGTGCCCTCTCTCCTATAAAGAGCAGAGAGTAAATATTTAACAGGTGTTGAACTCAGTGAAGGACTTAGAGTCCCACAGACCCTTACTTATTTATGTGCTTTCATTGACAATAGTGCAAGCCAGGCTTTAAGAAAAGGAAGGTTTTTTGCTTGAGCTTTTTGGGAGCTCCAAATACTCTGTAACAACTGATCAAATTCAATTACAGCATAATGACCTGAATGCAGAACTGCAAAGGCAGGAACCCTGTGTAGCTTAAATGAAGGTGGAGTTTTCCAGTATGCTCAAACCTCTGGCTCAGTATATATTCCAACTCCATGTGAGGAGAGAAGCAAAAAGTAAGCTGCAAAAATTAAAGCGGCCCTCCTCTCCCTCCATCTCTTCCCCCCAGGCTGGAATGACCATGAATGTAATCCAAATAACAAGAAGAAACATGACATTGGAAAGGAGTTGGAAGAGTAATATACATTTAGAGCAGAGAGAACAGAAGAGGGAAATAGCATCAAACATATGTGAGACTTTGCTCTAGCAAGTGATAATTATAATGAACGTAGTAAGCTTGTGGGAAGGCAATAAGCAATTAATATACATAGTGGCATTAAAAATACTTAAAAATAACATAACAGCTGTGAAAAATAAGTTACTTAATGAAAACAGCTCACTTTACCACCCTGCAAGTAAGAGTCCATGGGGTTTGTATCCTTGATGCTGGGGTTTGCTGTAATTGAGAGGCAATCTTTTCCTGGTTGTCACCAGGGAGTAGTATTTTAATCAGATGTCATCAAAGACTGTCATAACAAATGTTTCTGATAACTATGTTAACCAGGTCTAGTCACTCATGCCCCACAATCAAGCACTCTAATTAAACTACCAGTATAAAGAGCTCTGCTTAATGTTGAAAAGGGGTAATAATTCTCTTAGGAGACTTACTTAGCCCCCCCTTGGCCTCCATTTCCATGAATAGCACCCAAAACTACATTCAGCTCAATTACAGATGCCCCAAGATCTAGTTCTTGATGTTCAAGAAGAAAACAGGTGCTGGCATATATGTAATTATCAAAATAACACATTAGCATGAAAAATGTCAATGCAACTTTCAGCTCCACAAGTTCTGCCTTTCCCAGAAAGTGCTATCTACATACGTATAAAATGACGATGACATTATATAGATTTGCGTAATTCCTTTCTTTACAAGAAATAGCCTGGAGAATGCCACAAGCTCTCAAATCACGTGTGCCATTCTACCCTTCAATCCGAGGTAATTGCCCAAAGTAGCAGTCATTTTTAATGGTGGAATTTGGTTTTCAGGGCATGGGATGCAGGCAGCACTTCAGCTCCACACAGGTTTCAGCCACCACCACCAATACCACAAAAGCAGGGAGGATGTCAAGGAGTGTTACAACTCCTGGAAGGTAGGAGGTTTGAGTTGGCTGAGGGTGGTGTCTCAGACTGGAAACTGGAGGAACACAAAACTGCAAAGCTGGTTTTGCAAAACATTTTGCAGAATGGTTGATAAAATCTTAGAAAATAATTTGATGTCTCTTTTAAAACATGTTTTCATACACTAATATCAGTGTCACCTCCAAATATGTTTTTTCTGCTAAGGAGCTGATTTTCTACTTGCTTTGCAAATTGACAGCATAAACTACAGCCTATTTAGTGACATGTTACCAAATAATTTTACTCTCATGAAAAATCACTTTGAACAGTGTGTCTCAGTCACACATGAGAATCTCTTATCTCTGTACATTCTCATCTCCACTGAGTAACCTGGAAATTGCATCTCATATTTGTTTAAAGTATACCTTCACCTACAGACCATTAGAGCACAGGCAGAATGTTTTACCAAATATTTCTGGTGCTTGCATCTTGCACGTAACTCCCCACTGAGATGAGAAGCAGGATGTGATCATGTGAGTGGTGTCACTGCTGGTGTGAAATGGATGATGACTCTGTGTGTGTGTGTGAATGTGGGAATCTGTCAGCACTTGCCATGTGTGTGTTATTTTGGGTCTGCCTGATGCACCTGAGGCCAAAGTGTGACTTGGGCCTTTTTGGCTGCTGCGTTTGTTTAGCAATAAAACATGTAGACCAAAGGAGAAAAATGCATCACTGGCACTGGATGTAGATAGCACTATTTGGGATTAGGCATAGCTGTAAATATTTTTACGGGACATGTTGAAATGTCACCTGTTCCTTTTTCAGAAGCTATCAGCCCTGATTTGTTGTGAGCTGCGGGACGAGTCCCACAGACTTACTGCAAGCACCAATTACTGGCTGAGGAGATAATAAGCTTAAGTATCCAAACTCATTTTCCATTATGATTTAAGATGTCACTAAAGCACATTCTTCTGCTGCATTACTGAGACCGTTTAGTTATTTTGGATCTTGTGGCTCCTTTGTCAAGCATCTTAATATTGAGAGTCTTCAGCTTATTGAAGTCACCCCTGGATTTTAACCTTTTCATTTCTGGCTGGCTACACATCTTCTGTGTGGTCAAAAGAATAGATACTGTGGTTCAGGCTATGACATGACGTTGCAAAAAGTTTGGCAGCGGGATGTTACCTGTCTTATGCTGTTCTTGGCTAATGTTGGCTTAAGGCTTTGCTATGGAACCAGAATGGGGAACTGAACTGGCTGAAAGATTTCTTTTCAGGTTATTTTTTTTATCCAAAGCAGTTTTTAACCCTGGGTCACAGCAGAGTTGTGAGAACAGATTTGCCACCACTGTTGAGAAGGTAGTGGCTTCGGGAAGGGGGCCAGGACTCTGGCAAGCTTTGAGACGAGCAGCAAGGATTTTACATGATGTTGTTGCCTTTGGCATCAATACTGCAGCATTGGGGCAGATCAGTGCAAACGAACCAGTTTTCCTATTTGAATTAAAAACAAACAGCAAACTAAATAAATACATACGTTGGAAATTTAAATTGGCTTGCAATAAGCCTCAATGTGAGCACTTATGTTTCATCTATGTTGCTTAGAAAGCTTGATTTGAGATGAGCCTGACTTTTAGAGATCTATCCTTGTAATTTCAGATAAAAATTAGATCAATTTAGTTTAAAAGGCATCATCGTAACATAAGTTCCACTACTGGGAAGATATTTCAGTAGAAATTTTACAGAACTTCTCTAAAAGAAGAAAAGTAAAGAAAGCCTGAAAATCAAGTCCAGGTCTTTGAACACTGGAAGTTCACAGTTGTTGAATCAAAGAAAGAAGGGGGAGCATTTCCTGCAAAATGTGGATCAAATACTGATGCCCAAGTGATCTATCCTGATTTACCATTGCTGATAATGCAGAGAGAAACAGAAACATTAACCCCTTTTGCTATTATAGAGATACTTATTTTATGAACAAAAACTGAAGGAACAAAACATTAGGTATGCTCCTCTTATTCTGGATGCAACAGAATTATAATTGATATTTTTGCCTTTGTATTTCTAATGCAGTTTCAATTCTTGGTGCTGCATTTTTAGTGATCTCACCAAACAATTGTGCTGTGCCACCCATGTGCATGCAGTTACCCCAGTTTGTTCGTCTGGGGTGTATAACAGTAGGGCTATAAGGTACACCTCTGTCAAGGCAGTTTGTGTTCCTCACCAACCAGAGCTGTGCTTTCTCTCTTCAGAGGGGGATAGCTCTGTGAAAAGCAGAGATGTCTTTGGTGTTGAATGAGATGAAAAATCCTGGACTCTTAATCTTTGGAGGCTATATAAGGCAAATATAAGAACATCCATTTCAATGGAGAATTTCATGTTCAAATCACATGAAAGGATAAGGTTTGTTGAAAAGGGATTTATTGGACCTGCATGTATTTTCTTTGGCCAAGGTAGCTTCTCTCACATGGAAGTCATGAGAAAGGATTTTCTTTTTTTTCCTTTTCCGATGGCTATGATTAGATGTCTAATGACTGTTGCTGTTCTCTGGTCAATCTGCTGTAATTTGATATTAGTGGAAGAATAAGGAACCTTTTTCCTCAGTCTTTGAAGATGAAAATGAACCTTCCTCACCTCTTTTCTTTTACTCAGAGATTTTTTTTTGTTGTGTGGTTTGTTGGTTGGGTTGTTTTTGCTCAGGATATGAGCTGCTATTTGGAAACAGCTGTCTGTAAAGGAAATATATGTGTGATCAAAGCCCTCACCAATTACAGAGTTATTACTCTTTCTCCTGGGCTTTTGAATAGGAACTCACTGTCCCTGTCTTTTGTCAGCAATGCTTGTGGCAGTGCTGCAGTGCCTGACATTTTCTGTCCTGGAACCCCTTTGGGGGAGATTCACAACGATCTGGTCTGCCAGGGGTTTGCTCATATGAAGTTTAATTGTAATGTCAGTGTTGTAGATCCTAATAATTGTGTCTCTCTGCTATTGCATTCAGGAACTGTAAGAGACCTGGATGGCTTGTGAAGATGAATATATATTCATTTTCTAGCACAGCTGTGTCAAACTACCCACTGCTAGCTAAGGCAGATATGATACTACAATGATTGTGGTATAAAACCCGTGTAATTCCCTGGGGAACATAAATAATACAATTTATGATGTGGCTGTTGTTTTTAGTAATGTAGGATCATGTTAGGGAGTCGATCTTGGAGGAGGCAGATCTAGAGAGGCAATTCAGTGGGAGCTGTTCTTCTCCTCCCCTGCATTTTTGGCAGAAGTCAGGGCTAGGCTGGCTGCAGCTGACACCGGTGGTTTGCAGATCATGGCTTTCCATCCAGTTGTGACGCCAGCGATACCCAGGGACCTGGTGTCATTGCTGTTCCAGCAGCAAGCACTGCTGTGCCTGCTGCTTTGATCTGCTGGTGCTGACTCCCCTGACCATCCTGAGACGGGGAAGAAGGATCATCCTGCTTACATCCTGCTTAGAAGATGGTCTGGGCCATCTTCTAAGGAAGGCAAGGCCACCCTTCAGCCAGATCTATGACACTGAAAATACTTTGCCTTGAAAATCCTTTCCAGATGTGTCTCAAGGAGAAAGGGGCTCATTTGAGTGTGTTCAGAATAGTTATCGGACCAAGCCTTAGGGCAAGGTAGCAGAGTGTGCTGCCGGTTTCCTTACCCCATCCTTTCTCAACTGAAAGAGCAGATTTTAGGAAAATGACTATTTTCATACTTCATGAGCTTGTTTTACCTCCATTTGCCTCTCTTCCTTACACATGATCTAAAACCCTGAGCTTTTTTTTTATTTTTCCCCAAAGAAAAACATTTAGTGGTTTGTATTGCAGCACCCCATTATTAATATAGAAACCGGTGAAACCACTGTACCTGTTTTCAACTTAAATATGGAAGACTGAGCACTGTGTTTCAGCCATCTGGGTTTTCTTAGAAGTGTAGGTATGTGAAATCTCCACAAAACCTGATCTACAGGGGAAATGAGGTTAACTTGTGACTGTGCAGCCAGAAACAAATTCCCCCCATCCTTTTAGATCTGAAGTAGCAGGAGGAAAATCATTCTTCACTGGCAGAAGCCAAGAGATGCAAATGGTCCGCACCAAGCTCTGCTTTTTGCATTAGTGGATGTGCCCTTTCCTCAAGAACAGCTGTTCGCTTGGTTGACTACTGAATTATGCGGTGCCTGTATTTTTGCCCTGCTCAGTCATCTTAATCCACCTGAAGGCATTGGCCAGATTTTTATAAACACTCCACTATTGTTTATTTTGCAGGCACTACCCGAGGGGCAGACTGCATCCTGGGATACAGCCAAAGAAGACGAAAACCGCAATAAAAACAGATATGGAAACATAATCTCCTGTAGGTGTAAATTCACATTAAACTGAACTTTCTGTAAGATTTTATATACATCCTGTGGAAAAGGGTGTGCTTGAGAATCTCACTAAAAGCTGGTTTACAGTGGTGAGCATTAAGTAGTTCAAGCTGTTTGTTACAGGCTATATTTCTATGATTTTTATTTTATTTTATGTTTTTTTCATTGTTTTACATAAATTCATTGCATGACTTTATGGGTTTTTACGCATTTTCTATCTACCTTGCTTAGTGCTTAATGTTTGTGATTTAAGGGCTAAATCCTTTTGTCAGATTTTCACAGTGGGTGATGATGCCTATTTTATGTCCATTTTTATTACATAACCCAGAGCTTTCAGTGCCACAAATGGGAGCACAAAAGGAAATGCAGATATATCAGGTTTTTAGATATGGAACAGAGATCAGATTTTCTCCTTCCTTGTGGTCAGTGGAACAGTTGCTGCTCATCCTCAGAGGGCTGGTTTGATGTGTGGGAGAAGCTTAGATTCTGCCTCAGAATCACAATAGGCAGCTGAAAAGGCACTAAAGTGTCTTAGTTTTACTTCTTTCAATAACCAATTACTGTTGTTGTTATAGGAATATTGATACATCGCAGCAGTGCAGGGTAGGACTCCATAAAACCATTTAGGTCAGCTTTATTCTCCGTCACAACTAAATTCGCCTCTGTCTTTTTTTTATCAGATATTTGTGAAGCCTCTTCCCAACACTCTCCAAAGTTGAGCTTTCCACGAGCTCTCGAGGCAGCTTAGCCCAGTGTTTCATTATTCCTTGTAATGACTGGGGAGAGGAGGTGTGAGAAGTAATTCTTTTTAAGGGCTGCTGCACAGCATCAAGTTGGAGAAGCCAGGCCTGAGACCATCAGAACAAGAAATAAGAATATAAATGAATGTGCCATAGATTTTCATGACTGGATATATCTATAGAATGCTATATGAGCAAAATTAAGTCACGCTGAGTGATATATTTAGTACTGTATTTTTTCTCAGATTAAATCCATATTTCCTGTTGAACAAACAGACTTTACTAAAGAATTAAAAAAAAAAACTTGGCCACAAAGAAAGGTCATCTGACACGTAACTACTCCTCTCTTTTAAGACTTGAAAATAATTATTCATATAACAGTTTTGGGGGAATGGTGGCATAGAACAGTTCAGTTCAGGGACCCTACGGTAAAGATAATTCTGGAAATTAAGATCAGAAGTTTGTAAGCTCTGCTCTGATCCCACTTCTGCTGCTAGCTTTCTGTGTTGTTGTGAGCAGGTCACCAGTTCCATCAGTCTTTGTTTTTCCATGTGGAAAATGGAAGTGATAATACTGTATTACAGTTATTACTATATTACAGAGTATTACTGTTAGCGTGAAAATTATCTCCCTTAACTTCAGCTGCCTAAAAACTCCACCTTGCTGTAAGTTTCCTATGTTCCTACTGGGAAAAAGAGATACTTCCAGACAGAGTTTCGATTTACCTGTCTATACATTTAGCTTAGATTAAATTTGTCTAAGACAGATGAATAGTCCAGCTATTACAACTACACACTGGATTGAAGATGGAAGTGCCATAGTATGTTATAAGGAAGGAAATGTGAAAGCCTCTCTGTTTCTCTGTAAGATTTTGAGGAAGCAGTTGACATAATTTAAAAGTGGAAGTGAAAAGAGGCAAGGCTGTTTGCAATAGCTACCATCTAATTCATGTTGAAGGTGGTCACAAAGAAAATGTTGAACTCCAAGTGAAATGTGAGAAGAAATTAAGGAAGAAAAATCGAGGAAGATAAATGGGGTATTATCTAAAGGGAGGGTGTTCACAAAGATGAATTATTGCCTAATGGAGAGTGATGTTAGCCTTTTAGCTATAAATATAAATACAGTAGCAATACAGATAGGAGGTGGTGTGCTTGAATAAGGGAATGCAAAATGTAATCAAAGTTAAGGAAGAAGTGTCTTCACAGACAAACATCAGAAAAGAAGCTCAAGTTTGAGGGCTGTTGGGAAAGATTTCAGAATGAGGTTGAGAGGGTGGAAAGGCATAGATAAGGAAAGCAAGGCAGTGAAAAAGGAAAGACACTGAAGAATTGAAGGTAAATAATAAAATGAGTGTTTCCTTCACTTTAAATATATAACAGAACAAAGAGCTTGAGGAGGAGACAGCAGCTCTTCTAAAAGACACCAAGGAGAATTTAGTAATGTGCAGTAAAGACTTATAAAACAGAGTGAAATCCTTGCTTCACTTTGAAGAGGCTAGGGAGAAGGAAGGGACGATGCCTGAGGAAGGAGCATGTAATTCATCAGGTATTTTGTAAAACCATTAGGAAATTATCAGTGGTGTCACTGGCTAAGCCTTGAGCCAGACCCTATTGATGGGTGACGTTGGGCAACTTTCCTGAGTAAAGGCAAGGACAGGATCCAGAACAGAGAATTGATAGCAGAGCTGAGAATAGCAGGAGAGTGATTCCCTCTGGGCAGATTATGAAAATGAGTTGTGCTCAGTGGGTACAAACTGCAAAAGCCAGAGCAGAGGAGGGGCGCTAGGAAACGGTCACACCCTCAGCTGCTTTGTTGTACTAGAATTGTAATTGCTGGTAAAACCCAGAGTATGCACTGGTTTCTCCTGCCAGTTTATTTGGTAAAAGGCTGCAGATTGCAATTAACATTATTTATTTAACCACAGCTAAACAAGAACAAGATATTGAAAAGTCAGGGTTTGATCTAACTTTTGTAACTGCTTCAGAGACTTTTGTTAAAATGTGAGTTTGTAAGCTCTTGCAATAAGTAGCACTGCTCAGTGAATCACAGCAGATTAGATCTTGTCTTTATGGCCTTCTGGGTAATAGTACACTTACAGGACTGTTTTTCTCAGCTCGCTGCTTTCCTGGGGCTGTATTAACATCGTGGCTTTCCACAAAAACCTAGTTCTTACTGCCAGCCCCAACATCTGCTGTTCTTACATTTGCAAATCAAAACTGCAGATGAGGCAAATCTGTTCATGGAGAGGAGATGCAAGAGAGCTCTAAGCTCTCCCATGCTTTAAGCCCCAGCATTTCAGGGTTCCCTTCAATCTGTAACACTGGAATGGTTTTGGAGAAAAGAAAAAGCTGAGGAGCAGATTTGGGGTCTGTAGGACCACAGAAATCCACTGTTGATGGTGGAAAGATGCACTGTAATTACACAGATTTGCCCTGCTGGAGGAAGTTGCCCTACTCAAACCTTTTATTATATCAGCAGAGTCCATGAGCTTTGCTCCCATGCTTTGGGTATAAAACCTGTAAACACAAAGACAGTCGTGGAGAGATGCAAGATTTTTCTTCGGGGGGCAAGTGTGGGTAGTGTATCCATTTATGTGCTGAAGTGAAATGATTTAAATATGCTCTAGGGCCTAGATATTGAGGCTTTCAAAACACATCAGCAAGTGGTTGTTAGGGGAGGGATGTTGAGCTTCTGTGGGTTGAGCCACAGCTGTTACATAGAAGAGAAAACATCCAGAGGCTATATGGGACTTCTGGTTCCATTCTGTTTCTCCCCACCTTGTCCAGATTTAGAGCCATTACCCTATAAGAGAGTAAAAACTCTCAGATGAGAGCTGAGGACATAAAGACTCAAGACTGTGTTTGCTTTGACTTATAGGAGAGCACTTTCTTTCCCTTTCTTTTCCCCCTTTACATAATATTACAGGAGGTTAGTACTCACAGGAATGCTTGTACTGGTGCTACTTTAGACACATCCTCCCATCTGCAGTGGAGTGTCTTCCCACTTAGGCACCGTGGTTTTATAGTCCTGTGATGGTCCGTTAAGAACTATTGAGTTGATGACAAAAGACAGTAGAGAAATTTGCTTCATTTCCTTCATGCTCTGACTACTGTATGCTTTGGGCTGGAAGTCTGTGAATTAATCGGAGAATTTTGTGGTGGAAGAGACGAACAGCAGAGAGAGATTAACGGAGCTTTCAGCTGAAATGCAGGTGGAGTGCACTTCTTGGGCATGGACAGGGATAATGCATAAAATTAAAAAAAAGTGCATGTCAGTATTGGATTTAGAATAGAAGTCTTCTGTCTTCCAAGCATTTTTATTCCATGGTTTCGTCTGTAGTGCCTCAACTCTTGCCTGTCTGTGCAGTGTCCATGGTATGTGATCCTGAGAGGGTGGGATGTAACACACCTCGCTGTTACTCAGTTCTCAAGGCACAGTCCAGGACCAGTGGGACAAGAAAGGGGAGGACAGCGTACCTTGGGAGGGCAAATCATCCTTTTGTACCAGAACTGGGTTGAATGATTTCAAAAGAAGTCTGTATTTCTCCATTGATTATGTGGGGAACCTTGACAGCCAGTTTAGACTAGCTGCATAATATTTAGATGGTAAAAGTTGTGTGAGATTAATCCAGTGCTGGTATCAAAATGAGATGTGGAAAAATTGCAATAATATTTCAAGTGATCACTAATGGGAATTTTGACAGAAGTTTGAAACAATAACATTTTTGTGCTAAAATGGGAGCACAATGCTTTTCAGTGAAATTCTTGTCATTTTAAATATCTGTTTTAAGACCAGTTTTCAGGCAAAGTACTCTTCATACAAATTTAGAGTTCTGCTAACTTGCATACAGTCTATGGTAAACAGGGAGAAATAAAATAATTTCTACATTTTTGAAAGGGTATTTCCATTTTTTGCAGCCCTGAATGTTAACAGACATGCAAATTTTCTTCTATTTTCCCCTCCCTTTTTAAAGTTTCTTATAATCCATTTGTAACACACGGTGATATGATATCTGATAAATTTACAGAAGAGTTGAGTGACACTTTCATTTCAGTGTGCCAAATATGTAGTCTCCTTGGCTGCTGTGGTCCAGGGGAAAGGGTTCAGAATCAGAAATAAATTCTGGCCATTGGGAGAAGATACAGTGAAGATATTTGCGGTTCTTTAAAAAGTCCTTTAAAGTCTATAGATGAAAAGAACCTAAGTACAAGACCGTTACTGTTAGTAGCATAATAAGTTCATTGGCTTTTGCCACTCTCCATTAAAAAAAAACCCAAACAAATAACTTCCAAAGTTTTGGGGGAAAAAGAAATTTACAGGGTAAGTTTTTTCATGAACTTTTATTCAACTGTGCTCCTAAATTTATGAACAAGATTGAAGGCACCATTAAGATATCATTAATATATTGTGTGCTTACCATATACACTGATTTTTTTTTTTTTTCTGCTGCACTCTTCACACTCATAAGAGAAATAAATCTGCCACAGGAATGAACCTCTTTTTTGTAAAATATGCAGTGTAATATTGTAAATTCTGTCCTCCTGAAACAAAGTTCTGCTAAAAGTATTTTTCATTTGGTCCCAAAATATAATTGGACCTAAACCTGGATGTCTCCTTTTTTAAAGATATCATCATTTCCAGCAGTCACTTCTTCATTACTGTTCTTCACAAATAGAATAAACCATATTTGGCTTAAAGGGAAAAAAAAGAAATCAGCAACAGTTTTTTACAGCTACAGAGCATCTTTTCTTTATCCATAATTGTCCTAAATGCATAGACCTCTTCTGCAGTCTCCTCGGGTCTTTCACATCTAGCTCCCTCGGGAGGAATTCATCCTGCCTTTTTCAAGTTTTTAACTAAACAGTGGCTCAAAGAGCTGAAACTTAATTTTTGGGTTTGGTTCTATTAAATAAAGAGAGGCAGGTTCTTCCTTGAGGGTTATTCAGAACACTTCAGCTGCACACCATGCATAGGCAGTGTCTTTGTGCCACTTAAAAAGTCAACCTGAGATTCTTTTCACCTGCCATTAGGGTCACTTTTGGTCTCATCACTTTTTAGTTCTATTGTTGCAAAAAGTTGAGACTTTCATAATGCTATGATATTGTGGCATCACAAGAGGAGTTAGCAAATATTCCCCTCCCAAACATTAGCTCTAGGGTTTTTTTACTTTGCTTTTGTTCTGTGTGATTCTTAACTAGCCTTAGTTTCCTGCCTTGAATTGCAAGTGTGAAATTGTCTGCGGGAGATTTTGTGTATTTCATCTAAATGTCCGGTTTAATCAGCTCTTTGTCTGTCTTTGTGAATTGCTCTAAGTATAAATTCTTTTGTTGACTGTCGAACCACATGATTTACTGCAACTTCTAATGCAGTTGCCTTGAGTGCAGGTAATTGTCTAGAGCTGGGAACATCAGCACTCTGAGAAATATACCTACTTCCACTGCATCTACAAAGGTTGTATTTATTAATACAAATACAACGGAGCTTTTGATGGATTCACCTGCATAACCTGTTTTGAATGCAAATATGGAATTTGATAAATGCAGCAATGTGATTATATTTTTGGGGTGTGAAAATCTCATCCAAAGAATGAACAGAGTATGAGAATCATTGCTTTACATAATCAAATGAATATTTAGTATTTATCCAAATCTTGGTTTTCAGAACCACATGTACATCTGTCTTCACAATTATTATCTGATTCTACGTTTAATTAAGTGATGACTAAAACCCTTTTTGACTGAGTTACTGCAGAATCACACCTCATATTTTTATGTTTCATTGCTATGATTCTTTTTAATTGAATGTAAATCATTCATTAGGCCCGTATTTTGCAAAGTGCTTCTGAACATTAATGCTTTATTGACAGAGAGCTAGGGTCTACTGAGCTGGTAGAGAGGAAATAAACTTTATGGACTCTGTATCATAATTCTTTAAAAAATCCTTTAAAAATGAGCCCAGCATGCCCAGCAGTGACCGCTGTAACCTAGTAGCCTTTGCCAAGCGACTGGCCCTTAGATAGCAGTTCTGCAATTAATTGCATACCAGTGCTGGGATTGCCAGACCAAATCAGCTCAACAGCCCAGCTCACAGAGTATCTCCTTTGACAGAGCCCAGCACCAGCTGTTCCAGAGAAATATTCTCTTGGTGGAAAATCATGACATAATCTGCCTGCTGGGGTAGTTCCTTTCTATGTCTGAATTGTAGAGCGTGCTGCAGGATGAAAAGATTGATATCTATTATTTTATTGCCTTATCTAAAGTAACTTTGAACATCCTCAAAACCATGAATATTTCTGATTTTTTATTTTTTTTTTTAACACTGCCTTGATGCTGTTTTGTTGCTCTGAGTTCTGTGGGTGGCATAAAGGAACATTACTCTGATTTCCTTTGGTATTTCCTTTCATCTTTCTGGGTTTCCCCATTTCTCATTTGCCACTTCACCCTCCTTAATATTTTATACCTCTGTTGTGACCTATGTATTTTTATCATGATCTTGACAGTTTTAGCTCTTGCCTCAGTTTCCACAGCTCAGATGAAGCCAGGGAAGTGCTAACTTCCAAGAGTCAAGATAGCTTTTGTGGATGGAGATACATCCTGCAAAGATCTGTCCCAAGACCCCCATACCAAGCAACATTTGTGGTCTGTCTAAAGGCTCTATAAGGGTTATGGTGACAGCAGTGAATTTAGTGAACACAAGAGTATGAATGAACACTAACCTAAGGATCTAAACTTTACATCTTAAACACAAAAGAAAGGGCTTGTAGGAACAGGAATACCTGTTATACTCTTTCTTTTTTTGTTATTGTAAGTATTCAGTTACCCACCTGCAGGAATTGGCAGATAAAGTAAAACACTTAGAAACTCCTCTTTATCGTTACTGTCACTTTTTTTTCTTTCCTTCTTTCAGATGATCATTCAAGAGTGAGATTGCAGCTGCTGGATGGGGACCCTCACTCTGACTACATAAACGCCAATTACATAGACGTAAGGCTCCTGGACGTTCCCGCTGTGACAAACACTCCTGCTGACAAGTCTGCTTATGAATTTGGTGCATCTGACATAGGGACTGACAGCTGATCTGATATGAATGACAGCTGAACATTATACAAACATCATGTCGTGACAAGGAGAAGGTTCTCGGTCTCCTGTTTATTCTGTCTGACCAATCTGGACAGATGGAGATTTCCTATGTTTGACAGATCCACCAACATAAGTGGAATGTGGGCTAAATGACGTATACAGAAATCAGTATCGGCCCCTTGCAATAGCATTAGTAGATATCTGAGACTTATCAACTTCTTACAAGGTTGCAGGGCATGTAAATAGATTGACTTTTTTTCTTTAGTGCTATAAAATAACATTCAAAAAGCAGCCTCCCTCGCACACACAGAATGATGAAATGAACACGTGTTTCTTGTATGCATCTCCTAAATCTTAGCAATGTGACAGTGTTCAGAAGAGTTTTTTTAAGGGATGAAAAATGCACCCAATAAAGTTACATAAGACTGATATGCAGCATTTTTATACAGAGGGAAATGCATACCTTTCTTTTTCAAACAAGAAGGTGCAGCAAAACGCTGCCTATTAGTTCTCAGAGTTGCCCACATGTTAGTCACAGGACTTGTGTTTCTTTGAGGAGATAGTGATAACTGCTCCATTCCTGATTTCTCTGTATCATGATGAGATCTTATTACTCAGCCTGAGTGAGATACCATCACTTTAAAATCTCATAGGGCACCCTACTTGCCTGTCATCATTCATTCAGTCACCACTGTTAGTACACTGTGAAGAGTGCAGCAGTAGTTGGTACCTGGAAAGTATAAAATGCATGGAGTGCTTTGCCTGAATTGTGAGCTTGCAGACCGTCACATATTTTCTTTTTTTCCAGGGGTACCACCGGCCTCGCCATTACATTGCAACTCAAGGCAAGTTCATTCTTGTATGTCTAAATATTTGTAAAACCACTGCTGTTTTAGACTGTTGTAAGAGCTATTTATAGTGTGACATCTTCTGTTTTGGGGAACATATGAAAACTTGGTATAGGGGCACAAAAGGGAAGGATATAGAATGTTCCAAGATCTTTAAGGCACTCAAACACAAAACCTCAGCTACAGGAATGAAAAATGCTAGAGACTTAGAGGTGCAGTACAATCTATAATATGCCCTTTGTGCATGAAGTATGAGATTAGAACTAAAAGAGACTTTAGGGATCTTGGGTTTACCTTCTGGAATGAAATTGCTTGAGGAGGGCAGAATGAATAAGCCTGTGACTGGTGAAATTTTGGTTACTGGGAACTAGTAGGAAATGTATTTGAGCACCACCGTCCGTAAGTTAGTTGGTGAGTTTCCTATGCCTTTAGGGGAAAGAAAAAAAAATCACAATTTAATGTTGAGGGTTATCCATGTTAGAGGGCAAACCTCCCTACTCCTGTTCTTTACAACAGGGTGCTGTTTTCCTGCATCACTGGCCAAACTCTCATGCCATGACCGTTTCCTCTACCATTATTTGTCCTCATTTTTGTGCATTCCTTACCTTCAAATGTGATGTTCGTAGAAGTGACTCTATTTTTAAATTCTGATTTTGACTTCATTGCTGGCTTGTCCCTATTGAAAGAGTGAAAATACATATTAGAATAAAACTGGCATTTGAGGATGTACAGGTATAGGGAATGCAGCAAGGCAGAGAACATGGAGGATGGAGCATGGGCAGAGCGGTGAAAGGAATCTGTGGGAAGATTTCATCTACAGTGTAGAAGAGAGGAAGGAAACAAGATCAGAGGGAGGCTTTAGTCTAATAAACTTCTTGTGAGTACTGGCTGTTTGGCTGTTGGATCCTGAACTTTTTCTCTCTGGGGGAACCTCAGAAAAGGGCTAATTTCTGCATGTTTCCTTCCTCCTTCATAACTAATAAATATTAAAGTGTGAAATGGAGAAATTTTAGTGCTACATTAGGTACAAATTTCAATACAGCCTTAATTACAGGGTGCATCCATGTCCCGTCTCTTATACATGATTACCTATTGGAGCCATATCCACTATTTACAATACAGCCATCACCTCTGTTTCCAGCATGCTAGAACATTAAATACCCCCTGTGAGAAAGTGTCTGATCTCTTAAAGAGCTCCAAGCTGTTCGTGTCTGTAAGCCTGAATCACAGTGGGATGCTTTGAAAGGGAGAATAGGATCCTTCAGGAGCAGGGCAATGGCTGGGGAACAGCTGAAAAGAGTTGTTGGCATTCAGTACACTCTCTTAAGATGTCCTTTTGTCTTTTCTTCTGCCCCAGGGCCGATGCAAGAGACAGTGAAGGATTTCTGGAGAATGATTTGGCAAGAAAACTCTGCAAGTGTTGTCATGGTCACCAACTTGGTGGAAGTGGGAAGGGTAAGGGTACCACTTTCCCAACTTATAAAGCCAAACCAGCACTGGGTATAACACAGTGCCGCTGTTCAAGCAAGCTCAGCAAGTGAAATTCCTTTTGCTTACTGTAGTAAGGGAATGAATTAAGCCACTCTGGGTTTTTCTCTAAAATGCTAGATCTTGTAATACTTAGCTGCTTCCCTTCTAGACTAATAAGGATCATGTTCCTGGTGTAAGTCTCAGCTTTAGGAGAGTTATACAAATTTATGCTAGCTGAGAAGCTGCCTCCTTTTTTAGTACAGAAGGAAAAATGTACTTCTGTAATAATTATTCTTTATCTGTATAATTTGAATACTTCTCTATTCCCAAAAATCCAGAGGGGCGAGAAGGTACAAATGGTGTTCAAACTATCAAAAGAGCTCTTTAAATGACAGTTCAAAGCCTACAGTTTCCAATCACTTCACAAGATCACTGTTCCATGGTGGTATGAGACTGGGGCCAACCAGCAGCATTGGCCTCCTCAACACCCACCACTTCACTTTCTTGGACTCAGATGAACCAGAAGTCCCTGTGTCAACACAAGGCAATTGCCAAAGCCAAGATGGGAGCAAACATGAATAAATAAAAGGAGCAGGCTAGACTTTAGGGAATAAGAAAAAGCATGTCTGGGGTGGCTTTCCCCAGCATATTCTTCCCACTCCTGATAGTCTTTGCTTTAGGGACATTCTCAGACAGAAATGGGAGCTCTTAAAAAATTTTGTCCTGATGTTTGTCACCTTCCATTGCTTTGGTACCAAGAAAAAACTGAATGATGGTTTACTCACATCCATTAGTAATTCAGCTGCTTTGTATTTGATTTTCTTTAGACCTCATGGTTGAATGCCAGCCGGTTCTATTCATTTATTGTTTTTTATTCTATTTTACCTTCTACTGACACTTCAGTTTGAAATACATGTCTCTGTGTAAAAAATCCCCAACAAACCTACACTAATCGTATTTAATATTTATAAAAAACCCTCCAATTATGACTGGAACTGAAACATGAAACCTGCTTTGCAGTAGCTAATTGCTTCAGCTTTTAGGTGCTGTTCCACTCTTTTATGCTAGAGCATTTAATAACTTGATAGGCTTTTTTAGCCTAAATATCCCTTCTAGAGCTTCACAGCCTTGGCTTCAATTTCTACTATTAGTTTTGTACATGGCTTCTAGAAGTGGCTAAGCTTGGGATATGTTTACGTGACCAGGAGATTTCTTTCCTGAGCCTTAGCTGAGGCCTGTCACAACTGGTAAAATGTCAATTTTGTGTCCAGATCTATAAGGAAAGCTTAGAGTCAAACAAATTTAATGTGTCAGCAGGTATCTCACAATCCCCGTGAACTGAAATTGTTTGGCTAAACAGAGGAAGTTCAGAATTACAGTAGAGATACCAAGAGCATAGATTTTTCTCAAAAGGGATGGTGATAGTGACTGCCAGGTATTCTGTAATGCTGATATATGGTCAGGGTGTGCATGCAAATTTGAGGAAGACTATCTTAAAGAAGAAGAGCTAAATGAATCCCTTTTATTTATATTCACAACAGAGGAAACTGAAAAAAAAATCCTCCCTGTGGTTTCTATATATGGTAAAGAAATTTTGATCTAACTTATACAGCTAATTTTGACGGTCTGTACATCAGAAGAAAGCCCAATTTGCATTGGCTTCAGCTTGAAAGTGGAGTAAAATGTAGGTCAGCTCTGACTCAACTTGAGCTAGTTTCTCTCAATATTTTCTGTTTTGCCCCAGGTAAAGTGTGTTCGATACTGGCCAGATGACACAGAGGTCTATGGAGATATTAAAGTCACATTAATTGAGACAGAACCACTGGCAGAGTATGTCATACGCACATTTACTGTACAAAAGGTAAGGAAATCTTCAATCAGCTGAAATTTTGATACAAAATTAATTTGTGGACAGAAATGTGAACTCTGCAAAACATACACAGAATGCTTTTGAAGATGGGAGCTGTTACTATTTGGACAGGTTTCACTTCAGAAACCTAAATTTTTGACAGAGATACCAAGTTTGGACAAATTATTTTAAATTAACATCTTGATGTAGCCACAGAAGTAGAATCCACAATGCATGAATTTTAAGTGCATCCAGAAGCCAGCAGATAGTTGATAGTATGCCAGAAATAACTGTCTTGGCAAATTACAGCTGAAAAAAGGTATCAGTTAAAATGAATGCCAGGTAGGGTCCCCTTTCAACAGAAATAAAAATAAAATAAAGAGTATAAAAATTATCCCCAAATTGGCAGAATTTGGAAGATTTTTCTTATGTGTAAATAGAAATTGGTAGTCTAAGTATCAGAGTATTGCAGGTCTGCCCAAATTACTCCTCACCTAGTAAGTGGTTTTAAAGCTTTTCAGAAATTCCCGCTAAATGAACTTTAGCCACACTGGGAATATTGTTCCTGTTTTCTAATACATCAGCTCCATAATTCAGTACACCACTGAAAATCTTGGTAAGAAATGCTAATGCCAGAATCTGAGAGGTTACAGGACCTGCTGCTGGCTTGCACCCTACATTTCCTGTATGGTGTCGGCTAACGGACACTTCCGTGTTACCCTTCGCAGGGCATATACAAGTGGTGTCAGTTTTCATGAACCAATAACTTGGTCTCACCAGAAGGCCTGGGTACCAGTTGCTGCCCTTTTCACCACCAACTGTAATCTCAAACTGAGATTTAATTGGTAGGAGAGGGCAGAAAATCTACCTTTTCTGGGGCATGCCCACTCTGTAGGTGTTCATTCCCCAAGCAGTTGCTTCAATGCTTGAAAAAGGACTTAAGAGTGACTTCTGGGGGATTTATGGCAATAGCACCGAAGGAAGCTGGATAAATGCAGCCACGGTATGCTGGGACTGAAGTCACCCTGTAAAGTTCCTGATCATCTGGGTTTGAACTCTTAAGACAAGAAGTTTGAATGAGGAGCTGGCGTTCACCTTCAGAGACCTCAGCTGTATGTTACCCACTTCATTTGTACTTGGGAGTTCAGCTTGAAATCTCTGAGTGAAAAGTGGTGCAGGACATGTTCCTGTGTATAATGAGAGCTAAATGCTTGTTCAGCCCTCTGCGTGAGGGAAAGAAGCAGTGATCAGAATATGCTGATTGCAGTCTGATGGAAGAAAAATAGAGGCTGTGTTGTCTTCTCAGAAAGGCTACCATGAGATCCGAGAGATTCGACAGTTCCACTTCACCAGCTGGCCAGACCACGGGGTTCCTTGCTACGCCACAGGCCTCCTGGGCTTCGTTCGTCAGGTGAAGTTTCTCAATCCCCCAGAAGCAGGACCCATCGTTGTGCACTGCAGGTAGGCGAATTCTTTGTCTGAGCCTTTCCTCCAACAGCTTTTTCAGCTTTTTAAACTTTTTTCTTCTCGTCCGGCAATAATCAACTACATTTTGTTTGTTTAAGAGTATAATTTCAGGGCCTCATGGGGAAACAAAGTGGAATTTGGTTTTCTTTTCTAAAGTGGCAGCTCTGGAACTTAGCTGCCATGAATTGGAGATGATATAAGTAGGTCAAAGAGGGCCATTTGAATGTAGAAGACTCTCTGGTGGCCTATACTCTCTTAGATGCTCATAGCAAAGCTGGGAAGATGGTAAATATCTGGGACAGCCATTCCAGGCATATTATCTACCACAAACCTCACGTGGCAGAAGGGATGATGCCTACAAAAAGACAGGGTTGCCGATGGGGAATTTCAAAGCAACCTTGCTTTTCTTTACCCACATGCAGTACACTTCAGCTTTGTACCAGCATCAATAGCACCAATCCCAAACATTAGTCTGCCTTCCTGGGTCTGGGTGCCAGCTATTGTGCATCTTGGCCTCCTCAAAGCCCAGGAGCTGGATTAAGAATATAGGAATTCCTATTAGGAATGTAAATAGACTGAAAACCTGCCCAGTGCCTTCCAGCTAGTAAATAAAAAGGGAATGCCTGAGGAAATGTCACTGCTTGGTTTACAGCCGTGAAATTTCTGACTGTTGTATCACGTGCTTGCTAACTCTCTGAGTGCTGCTCTTACTGGTGAGGGCTCTTCTGCACTTTTTTCTTCAAAATGAGCTTAAAGCCCTGTTGCGCAAGGCACTATATATCAATATGTAGGAACATGTCCCTGACATGAAGCACTAACAGTCTGAGGTGTGGTCAGGCATGCTGCTGGTGGTGGGAGAGCAGACAGACACACATGCAGACTGGCATCAGAGTTAGATGACTTCAAATGCAAGGGAAGACATTGCTACAAAACCAGAATTTGGGTTTGTAGCGGCTACTTCTGCAGTGTTTGGGCCATAGCTCAGGGCATGTATTCTATAAAGGAGACGTGGCTGGAGCACAAGCTGGAGAGCAGAGCCAGCTATCCCAAAATCTCACCCCTAATCAATCTACAGGCAATTACCTCTAAGTGCCATGCTGTGTGTTCAGGAAGAGAGAGGGAATACTTTAAAAAGGAAAATCAATTAAATCTTACCTTTTCAAAACAGTTTTGGGTTGAGGGTGTGTGTGTTTTGTTTTGTTGGGGTTTTTAGCAAGCAATGAATCAGTTTTGTAATAAAATACATAAGCCTGGTGAGCTGGCAGAAGGGAGTTCATTCAGAGCTCAGGGCCTGGATTTTCTACCTTGGTGCCATCACATGGGTCTGGTCCTGGAAGGAGTCTGAACCTGATTCATTGTCACCAAGAAAGCAAGGAGAAATTTTTCATCCTTCACATTTTAATGAATAAATGCCATTTCCTCTCTGTTATTTATCTGCTTTTGAATTTTAATGACTTGCTTTAAGTCGTAATTACCAAATTCTCCCTACCGATGCCTGGCTGGATAATATCACTGTTCGATATTTATGAAGTGCCAGGATCCTCTAAATATAGAAATGTTATAACTATTTGTTAAAATTCTGAAAAGCTGAGAGATAAAGGGAGAGGAAATGCCACTTATTCATTAAAATTCTGCAAATGAAAAATATCTTCTCTCTATTCAGCAGTTGATTAATCTGATCCATTAATTTATGGTCATTCAAATCTCCTTGCTTTTGGCTCTGCTGGAGTTTTCATGCAACTGAAGTTTCCCTGATTTGAGCTGAGTTTTCCCTTCTTCTTTCAGAGTATTGTGAAAAGATGTTCTCCTCTCTCTATCCTTCACACCTAAACAGCTTGGATGATTTCCCAGGAGGGAAGGCGGACACAGTGACAACACAGTTTTGCAGGAGATGGTCCAATTCTCACAAGCAGCGGGGGGCTCTAAACTGAAGGTTTTGAGTAGCCTCAAGCTCTTTTCTCGATAATTTTACAGTCCACCACTTGAAATCACTGTCTTCGGGACTCAAACTCCTCCATATTAAAAAGGGAAAAGAAATGTTTGAGGTGGAGGAGGGAGCTCCTTCCACCATGCCCACTTGAGTAAACGTGTGCATGCCTTTCAAAGAGTCCCATGGAAGAAAATTTCTGGAATTGTGTCTGTTTGCAACCTGGAGGCTGCTCTCCTACATCCTGTGTGATGAGAGCTGTGTGAGTGGACCGACCTGTAAAATCATAATGATTATTTTAGTAATTTTTTGTTGATGTTCAAGAACATGAAGATTTTTTTCTTGCTACCTGGTTCCATTTCCCTTTCAAGAAGTATTATTTCACCACATTCTCTTAAATCCTAAGCTTATTTAGCTACACACAAAATCAACCCAATAGAGAGAGGGGAGCAGCTTCCAAGAGAAGACAGCTGTGTCTGTGCTGCAGTTATTTTCTCCTCCATAGAGTCCTGCCTCTCCATGGCCCCTTGACCATGCAGACCCTCACAGTTTTTTTTTCTTTTTTTTTTAGTGCTGGGGCTGGGAGAACAGGGTGCTTTATTGCCATCGACATCATGCTTGACATGGCAGAGAACGAAGGCGTGGTGGATATATTTAACTGCGTGCGAGAGCTGCGATCCCAAAGGGTCAATTTGGTGCAGACGGAGGTAGGTGCCAGCAGGTCTCCTCTTATGATGTACTGCTTTTCTGTCAGCTTCTCCACTCAACAGGAGCCCAGCAATTCATTAAGTCAACACTCGCTTGCTCTGCGATGTGATTATACAGAACTTTCAGTGGCTAAACATGTCCAGATGTGCACCGAATCACATTCACTGGCAGCTATTCGGGGCCTCTAAGACAGGAGGGCAAACCTTGAAGTTTAGGTCTTAGCATTGCTGATTAATTTTATTCTCATACTAGAAAAAATCTAGCTCCTGAATCCTCTCATGACTCATTCATAGACTGCAGACTCCAGCAGTACCTAGTTTATATCAATTGCAAGATAAACAAATGAAATATCCTTTATTCAAGCTTTGGGTACTGATTAAGCAAGCTGCTCCTTCATGTAGCATCTAGCAGCTGCACAAAATTCTACGGAACTGTTATCCTGCTGCACAAGTTTTATGTATATGCTTCAATGCCTTCCCCTCCTGAGGGACAGGACAATAGCCTGGAACAGAGAAGGGCTTTTAACTTTGTTGGGCTTCTCATATTTAGTTCAGGGAATGAACTTTACCTGGAATACCAAGAATCCAAGGGTTTTAAAGAGACAGATGGAGCAGACCTGTTGGTACAGTTGTTTCTCTGGTGTTATCATAGGTCCAAAGCACGGTCTATTCCTGACCATTGCCTTATGATTGTGAACAGAAAAGCATTACACTCAGCCAAGCCCCATTTTGTCCCAGCGTTCATGAGAGTGGTGACTTCCCATTTTACTTGTAAATTTGGAATGAATACATGAGACCTCACATTCAATGATGGATGAAATATGCTCACAAAGCTGTCACATAGCACACTGTGTAATTTGTCTCCACATGAAACAGAGCCAAATATGCATACTGAGCATGATTTAAGAAAAAAAAAAAAAGCAGCGTGATATTTCATGATCTGTATTGAAAATACAATTTTAATATATTCTCCCCTCCCCTCTGCAGGAGCAGTATGTATTTGTCCATGATGCCATTTTGGAGGCATGTCTCTGTGGCAACACGGCCATTCCAGTTTGTGAGTTCAGATCCATATATTACAACATCAGCAGACTAGATCCACAGACCAATTCCAGCCAGATAAAAGATGAGTTTCAGGTAATTTCATATATCTCAGTCATTGCAGTTGGTGTGTTGAAGGTGTTTAATCAATTTCTATGTGTTATTTTACAATTTCCAACAGAGCAGAGAAGGGGAGCACTGAGCCAAGGTCTGATTTCAGCTGATTTTTGTTGGTTTACTACTGGATCAGGCAGAGGTTTGTTTTTGCGCATGGACTTTTCAGCCTTTGGCAAGCAAAAATTTCCCCATCACTTCAGTAGAGCAAGGGTACTAATTTTCACACATAATGTTGTACTTCTCATTTCAACAAATATTCTGTTGTTCATTTTCTTCCATAATTTAAGCAGAAACATTTATGCCTCAAGGTCCCTTATTATCCGTTCTTGTGGCTCATATGCTGCTTCTGAGTCTTGACAATCAACTTGTTGACATCCTTCCATACAAAGGAGAAAGTGAGCTCAGTGAGCATTCCTGTCTCTATTACTAGTTTTCAATTAATTGAATCCCTCAGTTCACTGTGTCTGTTTTGCCAAGCACCTGGTGGTAAGAACTGAAATGATATGTAGTAAAACTCGCATGTGCTAGAGTAGCACAGTTTGCCTGGGGCAACCAATGATATGGGGACCCCTCCTTTTGGTATCACCATTGCTTATCTCACCCTAATAAATGGGCTTGGGACACACGAGCCATGAGCCCTCTGCAGATGTACCTGTTGCACAGTAGAAAACTCACCCTGCAGAACAGTGAATGAGGCTTTCCAGTCTTATTCCCCATATAGCTGTAAATCCAGTTAGGATTTTTCAGCCAACACCAATGTACAGAACAAACATAATATTGTGGGAAATTTGGGGCAAGGTGAGTTTGATGGGAAAGAGAGAGACCTCTGCTATTTGTTAAGGGGCCATTCTTCTTAGCAGCAAAAAGATAGAGATTCCTTTAATTGTAGGAAATTCCCACTTCCTTTCCCAGCAAAGTATCTTTTGCAACAAGAGAATGTCTTTTGGGAGCCCCAGTCTGAGTCAGATGCCTCTTTTCCTCCCTCTCTATGCAAAGGGAGAAAGTGTGTTTTTTATCTGAAACCTTACAGGGAATCATCAGGGTTGGTATAGTGAGATAAAGAATGTGGATCCCAACTGATGACAGTTCAATTAAAAAAAAGATCTGGTTTTATCAACTGATATCAGATCTTTAAAGTGTTTCTGATTCTGGATGCTTGGCACGAAGGAGCCAAAGCCTAACTTCATCAAATGCTGTTATGCTATTAAAAAAAAAGTCACTGCTTGCTGGGCTTATTTTGTCATGATATGAGACGAGATTTGTCGCCTGCGTGTGCTTGTTCTTTTGAGCTGCCAGGGGCTGGCAACTCCTGTGGGAAGGAAATGTTCCACTGTACTTTGCATAAGAGGTTCATTCTCTGTCTAGTTGTAGAATCTATTTTTACAGGATTTTGGCTCAGAGCATTCTTCAGCCCTAATTGTCTGGATTTAATGCAAAAGACAGTATCTTTTGCTACAATCTTTATGAACCAGTTGATCTAACTATAGATCTGTTGTTGCAATTTGTATTATTTAGGTCCAGCTGGCCCTCAGATATGGCTGGATCTATTTCTCATGCACTACACATTGTCTGAACATGCAAAAGCTCATTCTGGAGAGGTTTTTGTAATCTGAATAAGTACAAAAACAAGGGAGAGAGGGGAAGGGCATAAAATAGACAGGAGTAAATCACTAACAAGTTATCTGTCTAATTATCTGCCCTGTCAGAGTTCTGAGATTTCATGTTTCTTCCCCAGCCAGTCTACCTGCTTTCCATCTCTAGACAAAAGGATTTTTATTGTAGAACCTGCATAATTTAGGGCAACTGCATTATTTCAAATTTTATATTTTGACACATTGCTTTATCTTGGATTGTTTGACCCTCCTCTTTCCTCCGTTCATAACCTCTCTGTGGCAGAAGTCAAGCTCTTTGTAAGAATTTTTGGTCCCTAAATATTTTGTGTTCCTCTGATAGCTGGCAAGGAAGTCACTGTATGCCTGCATGGTCTTGGCTCCGGAAGAGGACACATAACAAGTGAAAGTAGAATGACATCAGGTAGCCACCAAGCTACCATGACTTAAGCAATAGTGTTAAGATGCATTCACTTTGATTTGCTATTTTTGATCCCTGCTGACCAACATGGACTGGTTTGTGAGGAGGCCTCTGCAATGGATAACACAAGAAAATTAGATTTAAAGAAATACGGTCTGTCAAGCTGTGGGAAAGACGGGTAATGATAAAAGACTGACAACAATATCCCAGAGATAAGGTATGACTATGTAAGTGAAGCATCCTATGCTTCACCTAAGAGGTGAACCCAAACCTAAGAGGTTTTTATATGCATTGTTAAGATAAATCAATAGTTTGAGGAATCACCAGAAGATTTGAGCCCAGTCTGACCTGCTGGACAAGCCAGGTCAATACTCAGGGTACTTCTGCACAGGATCCACTTGAAGAGGGAAAAGGATGCATGCTTCCACCCTAGGGATGGTAGAAACACGAGGAGATCTCACTCCATGACCAGGTCAAAGCCGCAACTTGTACCTGTGACAGCTATTTCCAACCTCTAGGAAAGAACAGAAATGGTATCTCACTGCTGTGGGGTTTTAGAGCTGGAAATTGTTGGAAGGTGTGTAATGCCCTCAATTTATGCTGGAGCTTACAGTGTTTGGAAGAACACCTAAGGTTGATGTGCAAAATACAGTGTATTATAACAGCAACAAGCTCCTCAGTGCTCCTTCTTTTTCATTCTCTGGGATCCCAAAGAGCGGCTTGTCTAAGTAACTTTAAAATAAATGTATTGTACAGATGGTATCCTTTTTGGTAGTAAATTCAAAGACAGTCAGCCTGCTTTTGTCTTTCTTTCCCTTCTTCCCTCCCTCCTTCACAGACTCTCAATATTGTGACACCGCGTGTTCGGCCAGAAGATTGCAGCATAGGTCTTTTGCCAAGGAACCATGACAAGAATCGCTGTATGGATGTGTTGCCCTTGGACCGGTGCCTGCCTTTCCTCATCTCGGTGGATGGCGAGTCAAGTAACTACATCAATGCTGCACTCATGGATGTAAGCAGAACTGCACTGCCCCCACTGATCCTAGTCAGCATCAAGTTTATTAATTCTCAGGGTACTTCTCTGGAAGAAAGGGATCCAAAGCAAAAAACCTTTTTTACCTGAAGTTTCTGGGTCTGACATCTCCAAACTGAGCAAAGGCAAACAAAAATGTATCAGTTAGACCATGATTAGCACACTACCATTGCAGTTCTGCCTCACATTGGTGGAAAATTTTTGACAAAGAAATTAATGAGCATGCAGTCTGAGAATTTATTTTAGGCAGATGGACAAAGAAGTGGTGGGACAACTCTTCCCATACATTGGTTGTCATATAACTTGGAAGAGAAATGTTCCCCAGGAGCTGCCAGATCAGCTCTTTGAAAAGAATAATTTGCAGTGTGGAGCAAGTGATTTATTTTTGCTTGTGCAGCTAAGAATATGGGAGTACAGGGATGAGATGTGCAAAATATTTCAAGGCTGAAGGACATGAGTTAAGCTGATGTGAATCTGTCTGAAGGCATTTTCCCTTGCTTTGTTTATAGGCTAGAATCCCACAGCACAGGACATTTGTATAGGGTGAATTGTGTTGATGGTTTCTTTTTGTTGTGTTGCCTAACTGTCTTTGGACAGGGATGTCTTTAAAGCAGCTAATTACTGTGATCTAGGGTGAAATGTCATCATTTTTTCCCTAGCAATGTTGGGGTTGATCTTTTTTTTGTCTCTTCTTTCAGTCTTTGAGGAACAATGATACTACTGCATTTAAGAGGTTAAGTCAAATGGTCATAGAATTAATTTTAGATTTTTTTCAGAAAGATTGTGATGTTTTCATGGCAAATATGCCTAAGGAAACTTTTTTTTTAAAGTGCGTTTTGTGCTTTTGCAGATCTGTAGAAGCACAATCAATTCTGATCTGGTTTCTTGGGGACTGGGAATGTGATTGCACATTTCAGCCCTCATTACCTCCAAGCACTTTGCTAATACTTGTATCCTTCCCCACAAATTTCCTGATAATTAAAATTTTTTGTAGGAAAGGAATTTTTCACCTGCCATTGAAATTCAGTCACTATGATGTTCTCTAGCTCTTCATTATCCTTCCATAGAGGAATCATAGAATGTTTTGGGTTGGAAGGGACCTTTAGACATCATCTAGTCTAACCCCCAATCAGCAGCTTTTGAGGAAAAAAAAAAAAATCAGAGAGGGGAACAGCCAAAATCCCGTATTTTCATAGGCGTTCCTGTTGAGGAGAGACCTTGCAAATTCTTTGTCTTTTCCAGTAGTTTCATGTCTGCAGTCTTGTACTGAGCATGGACTCCTACAGATCATCTATCCCATTTAGCCTTGAACTATCATTAGTTCTTTCATTGTGTGAAGACAGGCACATGCTGTGCAACATTTGACAACACAGTCCCAGTACTCATAATTTTATTTACAGATTTCTCATGTTTGTCTCTTTTTTTTTTCCTTTTTTTTTTAACTTCTCCCCAAATCTTATTTGACTTGTAGTTTGCTCTGTGAGTCTCATGAAAGCTCTGATGGAAGAAATGCTAGAGCAGAAAGGGATGGTGGTATACCTAGAATGGGTAACAGCCTGAATTTGGAAGCATTAATTTTCCCAGGAAGGCAACCTGTCAGGCTGCTCTGGACTCTGTTCACCAAAATTAACCTTAGACACAGAACACCCTCAGGGTGAAGCACTCAGTCTGGGCTCCTAGATTAAACTCTGCTGGAGACTGTCTCAGTCTGTTGACTGCAGAGCTCTAAAAAACCAGCCTTTTCTGCCTTTAGTTAGCTTCTGGGAATACAGCCAAAGGGCTACTGTTGCCCACAGAGGGGAGGAATTCTCTCCCAGAAGATTTTGAGACTCCTCACCTTTCCTCTTCATGTTTTCTGTCCCTTTCGAGTAAACAGACCTTACAGTCTTTCCCGTGATAATCACTGGAAAGTCATCATGCTTGCATCCTCGAAATGGTTTGCTAAGAAGGAAGGTGTCTCACCTTCTCCTAAAACAACTGAATGTAATCCTTAAGCAAGAGACTTTACCCACATCTCTGTGTCAAGCCATACAGAAGTGGTGATAGGTTTGTATTTAATGCATGGGGCTTGGAGAAAGAGGTAAGTCGATATTGTATCCCTGTCATCATCGTTCCCTCAAGTTCCTATACATGTTTTCTTACATGAGTAATTAACATCTCCGTGTCACCTACCCTTTAAAACTGGACAGTGAGCCTGGTTCTTCACCTGTAGCAAAGAAAACAGGTGGGGCATGTTTCTTTTTTCTCCTAATGGCAAAACCCACAAACACCCCTTACCTTCAGCCAACAGTTTAGCCAATTATGCACTCTGCTATGTTGGTGCACAGTGAAAAAACATAGTGGAAACATTATGATGTTCTTAACTCTAATTAGGAGATAAGATTCACTATTTTATTTATCACACTGTTACCTCTGTTAGTCTCATATGACATAGCTTTTGACCCATACTGGTGCTCCTAGGTTTGAAATACAGAGTAGGGAGAAAGAGGAAAATCCATTCCAGACTGATAATTTCCCAAGAAATAATTTCCTTTTTCCTTCTGTCTACTTCATGTCCCATCACCCTCCTCACACGTGCACACTCAGAAGCATGGCACAGCTGCCCTGCAAGCTGGTGCGGAGCGTGCACAGCACCTTCTCCCCCTCCCAGCATGGTCTGCTCAGCACTTCCACCCACATCTGACTCATATGGAAGAAAAAAGGCAAGCCCCCACAACTGCCATCTTAATACTTTGAGGTTTTATTGATTTCTTTACTTTAAATCCAAAATCTTAGTATGAGTTTTTTAACTCAGAGATAGTGTGACTTTTGATTCAAATCTGCTTCACAGTTGTACAGCACAAAGGACTGTGCAATTTGGAGGCTCACCTAAGCATTGCCTGCCGTGGTTGGAAAGCAATAAAGTTTTGAGCTTGTACCCTTTCATCTGAAAGTGCCTTGCAAACATTCATTAATGCAGCCCTGCAGAGGTTAGAAGCACAGTTCTCCCCTTTGTGGTTAGGAAGATTGAGGTCAGAGGGCTTTTTTGAGGTGAAAGAATAGCATCAGAAATTAAATGCGAGTGTTGCAGGCTCTGAATATTGCCCCACAAGCTCTTAAAGGATGGCTGGGATCCAAATGTGCCACCTCTGTAGCACTACATCACCAGGGAGCAATAGCAGATGGGTGGGCTAATCCCTTCTGTAATTCCTAGAGTCCATTGCAGCAAAAAGGATGGCATTTGCTTCCAGCTGTTTTCTTTGCAATTATTAATATTACTGATAGTAGTAGTAGTAGTAGTAGAATTAGTATTATTTGCTGAGTCTCAAAATATAAATAATTGATTTGGGTAATCTCTGCTCTTGTGACACTTTAATGAAATGTCTTCGTTGGGAGCAAAAGAATCCCATTATGAGACGTTCATTCATTGCAGAGTGATAACAAGGAGAAGGACATGTGATTTGTATAATCTGGTTAAATGGCTCAGATTGCCTAGCCATAGCCTCCCGGGTATAATATTTGTTTGAATAAAAGTTGATTGAATTATTTTTTTTTAACTAATCTTATTATTTTGTTAGAGCCACAAGCAACCTGCTGCCTTTATTGTAACCCAGCACCCTTTGCCCAACACCATAGCAGACTTCTGGAGGCTGGTGTTTGATTATAACTGCTCCTCTGTTGTGATGCTGAATGAGATGGATGCAGCACAGGTAAGTAATTTTTCATCATTTCTGTCATGTAACTGTCTTCTCAAATCCAGATGGTTTTAAGAGCATTTCTGCTGCCATTTTCTTGTGCCGCCCTCCTGATCCCAATAAATAAAGGAAGGGGAATGGGAAAGTAACAGGTAATGTTTTGAGGTATAGTGAAGGATAAATCCATGTACTTGGCTCCTTCTCAGGCAGCTAATTCTTCCTGCGATTAGCAGGGATTACATATCTAAATATGTTGTGTTTGTGGACTTAAATCTTCCTTCCAAACCTGTTTTCTTCCCTTTCTTATTTTTGTCTTTAGTTCAGAAAAATGTTCCCTACCACAGCCCTAGTGTGCTTTGTGCTTGCCTGTTCACATGGCATTTCCAGAAGTATATACCGAAGAGAGATGCTGAAACCATTCAAAGGATCTTTTCCCTGAGATTTCCATGCAGTTCTGTAGTACTGAGATGCGTGGTTTGCACAGTTTCTGAAGAAGCACATTGTGCTGTGTAATTTTTTTTTCTTTCTAGTGTCATGTGCAAGTTGGTTTCTTGGTTACTAAACACACCATTATTTTCGGGAGCTGAGCTTGCCAGGGAGGAGTTGCTGCAGCTCCTCCGGTACTAGTATTTCCAGCCACCTTGCTGATGAGTGGCAGAAGATAACAGCTTTCAAAAAGGCATAATCATGCAATTTGTATGAAGAGTACATCTGGCATGGCTAATTCACCCATTACAGCACTTATTAAACAAGAGGAGAGGAACCCTCAAGTGGTTGGTACTTCATGGATTAATTTTTCATTTGTCTCCTCTCTGTTTTCAAAATCTTACCACACTTGAAGACAGTGAGATTCTTGGTCTCTTTTTTTTATTGTAATGGAGAAACCAATCACCCCATTCACTAAAGGGATCTCCCTTCAGGGTGAACACTATGGGATTTCATTTCCAGCCATGGTAAGAGCTCTACTCAGACGCGGGCTCTCTTAGTGACCCACAGAGTCCCACCACTGTGCAAGGAGCTGGAGATCCTGTGCATTTGCTGCCTTCTGTCTGATTCACCCAGCCTGATCTGTGTCTTGGCACTGAATCTTTCATCTTTGCTTTTTTTTCTGATGCTTCAAAGAAAACCACATTTTTTTTCTGGAAATTACACACCTTCTCATGCTTCATTCTTGGAAAACACAAACCTTTCAGCCTCAGCCAGTGTTATTCTTGTAACTACCTTTCTGCACATGACTTTAACTGCTCTGTTTTTTTCCTAGCAAAGTTCTGTTTCTATCCAGTAGTCTGTAGGCACAGAAAAGGAGATCTGGCAATACCTAAAGTAATTTTGTCAGTTATTCTAGCATGGTGTCACCTAGCTTGAGTCTGCAGCCAATGCCAAAAACATTCAGCTAGCACTGGAAATTAAGGATGATTTTTAAGTTTGTATCTTACAAGTTTGACAGTTTTTAAAGGTTTCTGAAAAGGAAACTTAACGATGTGCTTGTACTGTCATTGTATGACAAAGTTGTACTTATCTAGCTGTTCATCATTGCCTAGTCCAAGCGCTGTACCCTAAGCACTACAAAACTGTTAGTGTACAGCTGCTTGTAGGTACCGTATTTGTGTGCATGAGCAGGGTGTGTTACTCATCTCCATCAGTAGAACACAAACACAAAATTTGCTTATATAAAAGCTGTGCCTGAACTGTAGAGAGGAAAAGAGGTAAAATAAATAGCTAAGTGAACCTTTAATCCACTATGCAAGGAAAAAGTGCAAATAAGACCATGTGGAGGTCAGAGAACATAACAGACCATTTTAAGCACTGTATATAGACATACATTTGGGTAGATGGCCATTCACAGACCTGCTTTAGGAAAAGCAGATTTTTAATATTAAGGAAAGGTTTAATCTTTTTCTTCTTTCCAATGCACCTTGAGGTTGTTTCCTAAAGCACCTGCTCAGCTCAAATCTCCTTGCCTGTTTGACAAATGCTTTGAGAAGGGATCTGTAGGCTGCTTGAAAGTCTGAATGAAGAGTAAAGACAACCTTCAAAGGAGGACTTGCTTATGTGGTCTTGACTTGCTTGCTTAATCTTGAAAAACTAACAAGGGCAAAGATGCATAAGATTGCATGAATATCCCACCAAATTTCCATCCCATATGATCAAAGGAATAACGGGAATACAGAATTAATGCAGTAGCATGTGCGCACTTGATGTTATTACTGGCAATGATTGAACTTGAAAAGCTTGAGATCAAGTTCAAATGAGCATCTGGGGGTTTCAAAAGTTCTAAAAAATTACACTTGAAAATAGGGAGAAAAAACCAGAAAGAAATACAATCTCAGCAGAAACTGCTAATGAGATCGCATGCAAAATATTTTCTCGCCATGATCTATTTCCAGGTGGATTTGAAATACTTTCAATTCAGTAATATCAGCATAAGAATAAAGATTCTAACCTGCTTCACAAAGTTCAGAGATTCAGTTGTGGTTCACCCTGAAATTGGAGTTGCTCTCGCTGCTCTCAGAGCTACCTCATTCTCCCTCCCCTGCTCACTAGTAGAGTCAGAAAGCTAAAAAGTTCATCTTAGAGAAAAAACTTGTTCCCCTTTTCTTGAATTAAGATTCATTTTCTTGGTGCATGTACTGTTTCCTCATTAAATTTACCTACAGACACAATCTTTTAATATTCATTTTAAATCTATACTCCTACAGAAGCTTCATTTGTCAGCCACCTTTTCTGCACCTGTATACCCCAGAATTCAGTAAGTTACAAATTGTGTTCATACAAAATGAAAGGGGGGGAAAACCAGTCAAGCTTCCAAAATATATTTCTTTTTTTCTTCATATTCATGATATAAAGAACTTTTACTGAGCCAGGAGGAGGTCTTCTCTGAGCAAATACATGTGCTACAAGATTGGTTATGGAAACAAAAAAAACCTGAACATGCATTTCCTCGTTAATAGTAAAGATATGTTCTGTTTCTTTTGGTGTTTTCTCCAGCTCTGCATGCAGTACTGGCCAGAGAAGACGTCCTGTTGTTATGGCCCAATTCAAGTAGAGTTTGTTTCAGCAGACATTGATGAAGATATCATCAACCGAATATTCCGGATCTGCAACATGGCCAGGGTAAGATCAGTGAAATACCAGTTTCCTATTTATTCTCAAAAATGTATTTTGGCATGAGGAAGAGGCAAAACCAAGACTTGTGGTATAGAGATACTGAATCTCTCACCTAGGAACAAAATTCCACTGCAGAATTTAGCAGCTACTTCCTTTAATTAACATAATAGCATCAGTCTGTATTGGTAAAAGACTCTTGACTGAAATTAGAGAGTGGATGATATAAGCTAAAAATCTGTATTTAAATGGAATGCATTTTTCTATGTATATTTGAGAACAATTAATCACTTAGTAGCCAATATAAAACCATCAATACCATAGGAAATAAACTGGGATAGTGTCAGCAGCTCTCCATCTGTCAACTGCTATGTAGCGTCTCTGAAGACAGATGCCACATTTCCTGGCTAGACTGGGATTCCCAATTGCCACTGTTTTTCTTATAAATAAGCAACTGCTATTTCTGTAAACAACTCTCTGTCTGCATCCCTCAGCCCCAGGACAGCTGAAATGATAGAAACAAAGTTTATCTGCGCACTAGACACTGGCAATGCAACTTCAGGGCTGCAGGAAAGCATTTCAGTAGAGGACTTTTCTCTCATTAGTTGTTTCCCAGATTGATTATGTCTCCTCTTTCGTTCCTTTTTCATTTTTTCTAATCAGAAATGGAAACAGGCTCCACAAATTACATTTCCATGCTGTATAACACATCAGCCTCAGAGCCTGTTCACCAATTCCATTGTGGCATTGCAGAGTGAACCTTGTGGTCCAACTACATGAATGGATGAATTAGATATTCACCTTTCTATATCCCAGGCCAGCTGCCTCTGAACCAGGACAGCCTGGAAGTCATACAGTTAATAAGAGTAAGGCTCTGTGATTCTCAGGATGAAGCTTGTAAATACATGGCTGGCAGGGTGGAGGCTGTGAACTCGCAGCTCTCTGCACCCATCTATGTTCAACACCGACGGCTTCTGCTAAAATCTTTATGAGGATACTTTCCTGCCAGAGTCCCCAGAAGTTTTCTGAGGGCCTTCTTTGCTTTTGGTTCTTTTGGCACAACTAACCTCCATCATAGGCTATCAGGAAAGATGTACTTGATCTATTCGGGAAGTTTGATGAGAACTTACTCTCTACTGAAAACAAAACAAGGGATCTCAAGCACCTAGTTTCTGCCTGGATCTGTAATATCTGAGGTCATCATTGTTATCCAGATTACTGAAAATATCTTATTTCCCCACATGATCAGGTACCCAGAGTGGAGGATGTTAACATTGATGGTATCACATTCAGAGGGGAGGATGCCATGTAACTAGTGCTCCCTGCTTTACCCCACCTCTCTGCTTTCTGCCCCGTTACATTTAGCATCTTGAAAATGCTCTTTGTTTTAGCCCCAGGATGGGTATCGCATAGTTCAGCACCTGCAGTACATTGGCTGGCCAGCATACAGGGACACCCCTCCTTCCAAACGCTCCCTCCTGAAGGTGGTCAGAAGGTTGGAGAAGTGGCAGGAACAGTACGATGGGAGAGACGGACGCACTGTTGTCCACTGCCTGTAAGTAGGACTGGAAAATGTCTGTAACCTCATGAAATGCTGTCTGAAGAGCACTGATTATGGATCCGGCTGGGGAAAATGAAGTTAAATTACATTTGTGATACACTTCAGGTTGAATATTGTGCTACATTATAGCATCCTGGGCCAGAGATCTTACTGACTGCAGTGAAGAGTAGCTGAAAAAGCTCTGCTGCTTTCTGTTGTGTAGGTAGGTCTCATGATTGGAGCCCAGATACAACCAAAGCAGCACTGGCACGTTTCCAGCTCCAACCATGGATCTGCGGTGAGCCCCAGAGCAGTGAGGAGCAGCACTGCAGTTCCTGGGGCTTCCCTGTCCACCACTGCCAGGGATCGGCTTAGCCCTTCCAACCCTGTCTCCTGCCGTGCAGGTCTCCACTTACACAAACCCTTGAATATCCTTAGCCAGTCCTTACTTTACAGACCTTTCCAGATGCGGTATGTGAGCTGTTGTGTAAGCAGTGCTTTCCTCCATTCCCTCAGCCTTGCCTAGCTTCACATGTTGCCTCTTTTCTTCTGTGCCCAGGAACGGTGGGGGACGCAGCGGCACCTTCTGTGCCATCTGCAGTGTGTGTGAAATGATTCAACAGCAAAATATCATTGATGTGTTCCACATAGTGAAAACGTTACGGAATAACAAATCCAACATGGTGGAGTCACTGGTAAGCTTTTTTTCTTTTCTTTCAATCACCTCAACTGATCACACCAAATCCTTTCCTCAAAAGCAATGTGCACAATGAGGGCATGAAGCAAATAATGAATAGTCCATACTGTGGCGTTCTCTGAGTGTTTTTCTCTTTCATTGACAATACCATCTCTTGGTAATGCTTGTTGAGGATCACATAGAAATACAATTAATTTTTGCCTGGTCCTGCCAAATGGTATAAGAAAGAGGGAGGAGGCATTTTTGGCAGCTCGTAGAATGAGGCTCTGAAGAATTTACCTGTATCCTAATGTCACTGATTTCTGTTCTCTCTTTCAGGAACAGTATAAATTTGTATATGAGGTTGCACTGGAATACTTGAGTTCCTTTTAGCCCAGTGGAGAGAGGGGAGCCTCTGAAATGCCAGACCCCAATCTCTGCCAGATGCTTCTCCCCTCTTCCGCACTGGAAGGCAGTAACAAGTGTGGGAAGGAAAACCTCTCCTTCTCGGAGCAAGAGACTGAGATTGCACAGACCTCGCTGGAAGGAGGAGATGATGCCTGTGTTTGCTGCTGCCTGCTTTCTATCAGAACATCTACTGCTTCTTAAATAACCTACTGTATAAATTAGCAAAATGGGAGACAGGCTGAAAGACTGGACTTTCTAATCCCCTCTGACTTATCTCCTCTTTTGGATTGTATTTTGCTGTCCTTGCTGCAGAGTGGGGAAAGAACGAAACCCTTAGGAAATTATCTTTTAAATGTCTCCTTTTTAATTTATATTTTTGTTGTCAAATCCCAGTCTTTAATTTCTGAATTTCATGCAGCAGTCACTTGGGAAAAATGAGATAGCCATAGGGGACGTAGGAAATGTTTCATTACAGTTTGCCTACCTTATCCGTTTCCTTTTATTCGTTTTTCCAAATGAAAAGGCCAACACAAAAAAACACACTGGAATTCTCTTTCCTTATGTAGTCCCTTTCAGCATGAAAATAGGTGGTGGAGATGAGAAACTGTTCATGGATTCACTGCCTCGGCTTCTACACAAATGTTTACTCCCAGCTTCTGCTGGACTCCCGAGGCTGTGAATGAACCGGTTACATCTCTCTGCTCTGTGTTTGTTTCAGGGCTGGTGAAGCAACACCACCAGTGAGTTTCCCAGCCACTTGAACCCGAAGGTTAAATATTTGCATCAAACAAATTGGATTTCTCTTGCAACTTTTGGTAACGTTGTTACCATATTTTTCAAGTATTTGGGGGTGCAGTGTGTCTTTGAAAACCAGGGTATAAAGTAGGTATTATTGATGATATACTATGTATTATTATTTTTATTTATTACTTGTATTGCTGTAGAACTTAGGACCCCTAGTCATGACAGGACCCTGCTGAACTAGGCACTGTGCAAACAGAGAAACAAAGAAGGTTCCTGCTCAAGAGTTTAAAATCTGAAGGTAATCTTAAAATTTGGTTTGGTCACGATTTCTTCACTATTTCCAAACTGTTGTACAGTCAGATGTAGTTGAGCTATCTATTCAGATTTCCAGGCCCTACAAGCTTCAAAATGGTAACCCATCCAAGCTGTAGGAAAGGTGATGTACGTACACAGAAACCTATTCTGATATGTGATAGACCAGCACAGCAAAACGGCTTTTGTTTTGTTCTGCAAAAATGCCTGTGTAACTCTCCTGCTTTGAAACAAACACCAGATGTGTTTTGCCATGGTTCTGGATCTCACTCTGACTTCTTAGCAGCTAAGAAATTGCTTTTCTGAAAGTGTATGTTTAAGTTGTTAATCATTAAAGTCTGGAGGGTAATCTTGGAGAAAAAAATAATTGAATGAACAAGGCCTTACAGTATTCAGTATTTCAATTTAGCCATTTATTTATCTTGAGGGTGTGGGGATACGAGGTTGCTCTGTGTATAAATTAGATTCTGGGAGATGTAGGTTTCTTCAAATACAGACTTGCTAAAAAAGAGACTGAAGGTAAGAATTTAAGTAAACTCCACTTCCTTACCACCCTGTAGTTTTCCACTCTCAGGTAAATACTCAGACTATGCTGGGAGCTCTGTCATGTCAATGCCTGGCATAGAGCATGCCAGATGTTAAAAAAAATTTTGCTAATTCTCTGTAAATTCAATGCTTCATGGTCATTCTTTTTTCAATTGCCATACCTTTACTTTGACAATGAAGGAAGAAAATTAGATCTGACAAAAGCAAGTCTCAACTCAAACACACCAGTATCTAACCAAATAGTTATCATCTCTACCAGGACCTGGAACAGTCTAAGGAAGGATGCTTGGAACAGCAATAATCCTCTTCCTGCTAAGCAGAGAAGGGAATTGCATAGGACGCTGAACTGCCTAGCTCATATTCTTTCCAAGGAGCTTTGGATTCTTGGCTTGTTCCAAGTGAGTATCATGAAGGTCTTAAATGAACCACATTGTCCTTGATGTAGCCTGTGTGCCGTGCAGTATCGGTGAGGAACCCCTCACAGGTGCCTCTGCTCTGTTTCTAGTTGGTCCTTTCTGTTGTCTGCAAGAAGTCACAAAATCACTTTTAGTTCCTATTGGAGCTGTAGGTGAATGTTTGGCATCTCATGAAACAAACTACAGGTTTATTTTTTTTTTTCCTTTTGCCACTATGAGACACAAACAATTCTGCAGAAAAAAATAGAAGGCAAAACAAAACTATGAGAGAAGAAGGAGAAGGAAGGCATAATATTAGTGGTTTGATTACAGGTGGCTTGCTGTAACAGTATAGGTCAGGAGTTACCATTAGCAAAGAACAGGGAAGAGGAAATCCCAAACCTAGAATGGGATGTTTCAACAACTGCCCAGGTAAGGAAGAAACTACAAGTCAGCAAAGTGTGCGTAACTTTGCTAACAGCAGAAAGCCAGAGGGAATCACTCCCTGTGGATACTATGGAAATATTAATTAGTATTTAGCATTCTGTTAATTTTACATTGAAACTAGCATAGCGATAGCTACCATGGGTTACTGAAAGACTAGTACAAGCATTGAGGGTGACAGCCAGGATAGAATGAAGAGAGGGGTAGAATTAATGGCAATATGACTGAGATGTGAAGTGTAGGAGGTAGTTCAAGGCTTAACAGTAGCGTGAAGGAAAGTGGATTAAAAAGCCAGAATTTAGCCCATAGGAGGGATGTGTGCATGGAGAGAAGCATGTGTTGGATAAGCAGAGCAGAATAGCACTTGCACTGGAGTTGTTTAAGGTCTCGGGGTAGGTTTAAATGTGTTTTCATAGGATGAAAAATGTTACTAAAGGGTCAAGTGCGTGTATCAGCGTACCCACAGCAACTCGCCATGTGTTTTTAGCCCTCTGCAAATGCAAAGTGATGTTAGTATGAACTATAGGGAAAGATATCTAAGCTAAATTTTACCTTATATTTGCAAGGAACAAGTCTAATGCAAATGTTGGTTACCACAGCCCAACTGTTAGTCACAGCTTATTATGTGGCAACTCAGCCATGTGTCTCAACCTTCTTCTAATGTCAGACCTACAATCCATGTGGAAAGACGCTTAGCAAACACTACAGATTATGTTGCCAAACTGTTATCATCATAGAATTACATTGCTTTTCGGGGACTGACCCAGCTCCAGTCTGTCTTGTCTCAGGGATCTTTATGCTGTTCCTCGCTGCACAGTGCATATATGCTGAATGTGAATTAATGATGAAGGGAACTGTGGGGAGAGAGGAAAGAAGCTTGCTTTAAATAACCTTATTACCTGGAGGTTGTTTAAACCATAGAGAACAGCCTATAGCAAAATAGGTAATGTGTTTGAAGGAAGCTTATGAGTGATGGGTTTGTTTTTGCTGAGAAAGAGAGAGATTACGAGGTGAGACAAAGGAGGCTTTCTAACTCCTGAGAGGATTAATAGGGCGAGCTCTGTCCCCTGCTCTGGACAGAAAGTGATAATGTACAGCAGAAAGTGTGAATTCCTCAATAACTGAATTTTAGGCTGGAAAAATATGATATTGACAATATTTGAATGGTCACAGTGAAGATAAACTTATTCCCATTCAGACATCCTTTAGGGGTGAGGGAGCACTGTTTATTAATAGCATAGTATTGGTCTAAAGTGTAACCTAAAATACAGGGAGCTGGGGTGACTATCTCATACATGGAGTAACTAACATCTTAAATTATTAAGGGACGTAACTGAAGCAAAGAATTCCAGCGCTATCTATCTAGGCTGGCTGCTGGAGAAGGAAGATCCTGAGTTGTCTGCAGGAAAGAGATAGACCAAACCCCCTAAAAGGTACAGTAGGTCTTAACAATCTTTTCTAATTTTCTTTATAGTTTTGTGTTTGGAGGTCTTGGGTTTGGTTTTGGTTTGTTTTATTTTTAATTAAGATCTCTGCAGGACCTGTGTCCTATGCTGGCACTTTTTTGTTTTCCTTATTCAAATTATCTGTAAAGAAAACGGCATTTGATATCCTGCAAATGGCCTGGAGGTATTTGTTTATTAATGTAAAGAAATGAGACCATGCAAGGAATAAGGTAGAGAGAAGGTAACTGAATCGGGACCTCTGGTGGCAAGCAAGCAAATGGGAATTTGCTGGGTTTATTTATGCCTGCAGATTGAAATAATTGGTATTCTCTGATCAGGGAAGTCTCTGGGCTATGGTTAGTAGGAGGCCTTTCAATTTGTGATTGAAATTTTAGCAAGGTTGCACAGAATTATGCCAGTCTTTGCCATGCTCAGCTCCAGCCAGTTTTATTACTGACCTGGTGGGTGTCTCTTAATTTCTTAACATTTTAGCAATTTATGTGAGTATTTTGGTCCACAGGAAACAGGCAGTTAGCAATGAAAGATTTTTACATGCATTGAAAAGCTGTAACTTTTGTGGCCTTTACCCCCAAATCAAATCACAGTTTCTGTACCCAGTCTCTCCTGCGCAGCCCCTGCTCATGTGCACACACATGTCCAGGTAACTGCCAAAAGGCAGACAGAGATTTTGGGAAGTGCCTGTGACCCCTAATCAGTGTGTAGGGCTGAGGAGGGAGTCCCAAAGCTTTTGTCTAGAGAAGCACATATTTGTGTGTCAGTAGTTTCCAGGTTTTCATTCTGGATCTGTAAATTCCCTGCAAAAAAAAAATATCCATTGGCAATGTGGACCCCACAGTAGTAGATTTAAGCCTGCAGATGGTAGACTTGTTTTTCCATTTACTTTTCACCAGCCCTTAAGAAGTAGTTTGTGGGATTTCCCTTGGGAATCTCAAGCTAGGGATTGCTGGTCCACTGCTCTTGATGACCTGTAGAGTCAGAGAAGGGAGAGAGGCTCCTGCAGCAGGTGATTCAGAAGGCAGTTAAGCCAGTTGCCATCTGGAAGAGAAGGAAAGGAGAAAAAATCTCCTTTGGGAAAAACCAAACATTGGAAGAGAAGGCAGATTAAATGGAGTCCTAAAACAGGTAGGGAACTTGCACCTTGTTCTGTCTCTCATTCTTGCACGGCTGCTCTTATATCTTTCTTACTCCTCTGTGTTCATGTGAAGATCATAAAAAAACAGGTAATGCCACATTCCATGCTGTGGAGCTCTGTGGAGACAGAGCAGTCAGAGTGTAACAGAAGGAATAAATCCTGAGGGACAAAGACAAAAGGAGGTTTGCTTGAGAGAGGAATCTTCAAAAAGAAGGTGCCTCTATCTGTCACACTTGCAGAATCCTTAACAAGTCATCACAGAGCAGTGCACAGTCCTAACACGGTCCTGGATGTGCAATGCAGTTGAAATGTTCCACTTGGAAAACTCCCTTGTCCTGTAATAAATTTAAACAATTGATTCCATGACATTGGTATCACAGTTAACTTTTATGATATCTCCAGCCAGTGCAAGGGGCATCTCAAGAACTTGGTGTGAGGCTGCTGTAGTTTCACTAGAGATTCTTTCACTTGTCTTAAGTGTACAAACTTCAGTCAACCCCACTTTGTTCAAAAAATAAAGGGGGCCATGTGGCAAAAGTTATTCAGTGTGACCACTGCCTTTGGGTCAAAAATTCAGTATACCTCCTAGGAGACTCTGAAATGATAGAACAAACTACTGCATCTTCCCTGCACAAACCTTTTCAGGAGTAGAAACAGGGGAGCCAGCTAATTAAAGTCAGGGAGACAGAAGTGAGTAATAAGGATTCTGTTAACCCTCCTGTATTCCTGTTTATTTAGATGGCAGTCTTCTATAGCCATACATCCATAATATACAATTTAAATGCAAGTGCTCTTCCTTTCCCTGTTCCCAAAAAATACTTACAACTCTTCCTTCATCGAGGGTGAACCAACAGCATAGCAAGCAAAGCCCACTTTCAGCAATTTTGGCAAGGACCACTAGGGAAATCTAACATGTATTATCTGTTCATTGACTTGGAAAAGTTATCAATCATCTTCCTCATATACATACTTAAAGAATGTACAATTTGCTGTAACAGTCAAGCAAAATCATACATTTTCATACATCAAGACTAAATCCTTGTGGTACTGACTGTGATGGAAAGAAAAAAGAAAAAAAAATTGCTGACTTCCAGTGGCCTTTAGTCTATATATTTATTTGCTATGTTACAATATTTTAAAAGCCTCCCTTGTAAAAAATAAACTATACTCAGAATATCCTACAGTTTCATGCTGGACTAGCATAATTGTGAAAACCTGGCAGATTTTTCAGTTTGTAAAAACATGAGAGATCTAAAATAGCCTTTCCATCCTTGTCCCAGTGCATCTAGCAGATTTTTCACCACTATTATATTTTCAACCTGGGCCTTAAAAAACAAAATAATGCAGCAGACTGAATGACAGATGTTGGTGTTCCCATAGTGTTTCCTGGTGGAAAAAAAAATAATTTAAAAGAATGAAACCAGAAAAGAACAAACTAAAATGTTTTTCTTGCAACTCAGTTCTGCATGAGCTGTTTCTAAGGAGTATAAACATGAGCCAGTCCACACCAGTTTGTCTGGTGCAAGGTGAAGGTACATGCTAGATGTAACCTTTGGGACCAGCCCTGATCTTCTGTATATAGGTTTCCAACAGCATAGTGATTACTTTATTGGAGGTGCTTGTCACAGAATGAGTGTTTCAGTGGAGATGTTTTTCCTCGGGAGTTCTGATACCCTGAAGCACTACTGATTGGGGGACTTTGTGAGATACCTCAAATGTGTTGCACTATGGAGATTTATTTCCTCGTGTGAGTACATCATCTTTCAATGAGGACCTCCAGGAAATCTTATTTATGTGAAATTATGGAAAGGAGCTTATTTGCAGGGATGGAAGTGGGAGTGTGGCCAGCAGTTTACAAGCTTTCATGAATTTAGATACTCTAAAAATAGGCTCCCCAGGACAAATGATGGTCAGTTTTTTGCATTGCTGAAAGTCTAACCAGACTTCATGTGCTGGACTTTCATGTACCTGGAACAGAACTGGCATTACCCCCTCATCACCCCTGCAGCCCTTTCTTACATCTCCAGCACTTAAACGCTGTACTTCTATGCCAAAAGTTTGAGCTGTATCCTTAACACATCCTTTAACCCATACTGACTATCCACATGGACAAAATTCATTCCCATATTGATTTAATCTCCTTCACCTCCTCCCCGCTCCTCCCCGCACCAATCCTGTTGAAATTAAAATGTACTAGCATTACTCATTGCCAGCCTTGTCACTACTTACACAGCAATGCTGTGGCTGCATCTGGATCAGCAGTATCCTGTTCCAAGTCCCTGGATGGATTTTGCCAGCAGGGAGGAGTGCTGCATGAGAGCTAGTCTCTGCTGTTGCAATGCCGCTCCCATCTTCCCCTCTCCTCCCCCCGTTGGCCTTTATGGATTACTGGTGAAACTCACTTGTACAGTTTGGATGTTTGATAGATAAAGCACGTATGAAAAAAAAAAGGAAAAAATATAAATATAAAAATCTCAACACTGTGCATTCAGTGTCTTTTCTTTCTAGCTTAAAAGAAGGAAGGTAAATAATGTCAAGTCAATGAATATCAGATATATTTTTTGACTGTACATTACAGTGAAGTGTAATCTTTTTTTTACAACTGCAAGTCCATCTTATTTATTCTTGTAAATGTTCCCAGACAATGTTTGTAATATGGGCTGTGTTGCAAATCCATAAAATAAATCTGTGATCTGAGATTAATGTTTTACTAAGACTCTTGTACTTGTGTCTTTTCTTTGCACTTAGAGGGAACAACGCATTGCAAGTACTTCTATTAGAAACGGTGGGCTGGTTGTGTGGAAAAAACCCAAGACCAGCTTCTTGTCACAGTGACTGGCAGCTGGCTTTACATCAGAGTTATCATTCAGGAGCAACTCAATGGCAGCAAAGAGAATTCAGTTCAGTCTAGACGCAGATTTTGAGTCAGTCCTCTCAGAAAGCCTCTGTATATGAGCTAAGTGTTTTTTAAAATCATAGTTTTAGCAGCATGGGTTAGAGCAAAGCATATTTTTTGCAACATTTTCTAACGGTTATTACTATATTGTTTCTTTGGTTTTCAGTGCTAAATAGCGATTGCTAACATGTTACTGAGATTTTTCTTGTGTTTTCTATAGACAAACACAGAAGGGGTTTTTTTGTGCAGATGTTGCATGCCAAACCTAACCATAGGATATGGGTGTCAGTAGTGAATATTTTTACACATTTACCAGCAGGCCATCATCTTCTGGTCTTCTACCCTTGTTTATGACACACGTGGTGGTGCTTGCCATCCGATTCAGTCAGTGCAAAGTACTAGACTATATGCAAGAAAGTAGACAAGGCTGCTTTGCTCTGAAGACCTCTTTATTCCTGGAATACAAGCAAGAGTGCATCAAGGTTCATGGCTTGGAGTGTCAGAACAGGAGATTCCGGTCATGCTACACTCATACAACCCAGCTGCTAAGAACTCTGGTTTTGGCATTGTCAATTGGCCTTACTAAAAAAATCTTTAAAACAAGGCATCTTAACAGCATGATGTAGGTCCTGTTTTTCTTAAAGCATGGTAAATCTACCTTGGAAGCATACTTTGCTATTCCTTTCTGTATGTATTCACTATTTTCTTTTGAAAATACTTTGTTCTAATTCTTCACTGCTATGAACAAAAAACTCCGTTACTGCGCTAGGTATCAGTGTTTGGCTCAGATATGTGTGGTTTTTCATTGGCTTGATGAAGCAAATTCCCCATCTTAATTGTGGTGAACATTCAGGTATAACAACTGTTTATTCAAAGGGTTCATTATAATGAGGTTAGACTGTATAAACCACCCTTCAGTTACACAGTTATCATTATGCCCGGGAGCCAGTTATTAAAAGAAGTTGGTACCAAAGAAAGCTCCTCACCACAGTGTTTGAGAGGAAATTTCACCCGTACAGCCCTAACTGTTTAATAGAGACAGTTGTATATTCACAGTGATTAATTACAGTCCATCTTGGCACTACATCCAGATTTATCCAAAATATTTTATGACACTTGATATTAACAACAGGTTGCATTTATGGAAGGTAAACATCAGAGACAGCTCTGCCATATTCCAGGTGGTCTTATAAAGATACACATTGAAGTGTCAGTGCTGAGAAACAGCCACAAATTCACCTTTCTGTCCTCTTGTCTGCCCAGCACAATGATAGCACTGGGTTAAAGGTGCTGGGGGAAGACAAATGCAGAAGTCTGAAACAGGGATTCAAAGTGCTTCACACCCTGTTCCTGTTGCCATGACTGGCATGTGCTGAGGTATAAATCCAGCAGACATTTTATCCAGATTAGTCATTGCCTTCAAGTATCAGCTGCTGCTTTTCCATCTGTCCCCATGATAACCAGTATCATCATACTGATACTACTGCAAGGTCTGTCAAGTTTGACAGATGCCCATTGCCTGAGCTGAAGCTCACAGTTTCACAAGTTAAACCTTTAAATGACGTATCTCATGCTGGGCTGACTATGCAGCTGTTGTTCAACAGCAAACTTCCGAACTGGGACTTATTCAGGCATGGCTGTCTACATGATGGTTGTCCAACTTTAGAGAGGGAATGTGGATGACTATCTTGCTGGTGAGAAAAAGGCCTCTCCAGAGGCTGAATCTGTCTGGGATAAAGCAGTCTAAGGTGGATGGGTTGGATTGTCCTCTGGATGTGCCCGTTTTGCTCCACTCCACAAGTTAGCTAGGTGACCAATACTGACTTGGGCAACTAATTTTGAGATGTCCACAGTTAGATGTGTTCCCCCTATTAGTAGATATCTGCAAGCAAATTACCTGTGTCATAAATAAAATGGCATAAAGACAGAAGGAATAGATTTAATGTTTCTTGCATATGCTTGGAAATCCTTCTTCTGAGCCAGCTAGCTTGGCTGTTTTGGGTTCTCTCTTTTGTCAAGTTCTGCATTTGAAAAACAAAGAAAAATAATTTTAAAAAACATGCTGTTGTGTGTTAATTTTACTTTTGTACGCTGAGGTATAACTTTAATTTACAGGAAGTAAACCAAATAAAAAGACTTGTACTCTTTCTTGAAATGATCTTGTTTTTTGTGAGTTACTTCTGTGGCTATTTGGGAGTATGTCGTATTTCTTACCAAGAGCGTATTTATAAATGGCTTGTAAAAGTTTATCCATAAAGTGTTTATATATTGTAAATCAGTAGCTACAGAGCAGTTATGCTACAGGTCAATAGGGTTACTTAAAAGTCTGTAACATTTACTGATGTGTTTATAAACACCTATAAGGTACTCTTTATGCCAAAAGCAATATAATATTTCGTACTCCTTTATTAATACATTGTAAAAGATATACTGTTAAGATAAACTGTAACCTAATGTCATTTTCAGCAATTTGGTAAAATAGCTTTTTTATTGCATACATAAATGGTTCCCTCTAAAACAACTGTGAGAGGAAGCTCAGCTTGCATAGAAAAATCAGTGAAATATGCAGAACTTTGTTCTGGAGATGGATAAAGTCAGAATTTTCTAGCAGTCATCCCCACAGTAGGCTCACATATAGGATGAATGTGAGCTTTGGCCCATGTAGGATCAAGAGGCTGAAGAGCTTGTAGTAAATATCCTTTTATCTGAAATTTCCAAAGGTGTTCCTGGGAGTATCCTTTCACTTATGGTTAATAACTGAGTATGCTGAGAGAGAAGGAGAGGCCAACAGCTATTGCCTGACCCTATTATGTAGGAAACACTCAGCTCAGCTCTCAGCTCCACCGTGGGCTTACCATCTCTTATTAGGAAAGTTGATACTTACAACGGTAAGTTTGTAATGGACTTCTCTGGTACAGTGCTTGATTGTGAGATATCACACATGCAAGGTGATACCTAGATGGATTTTTCTTCCAAGTAATGTGCTGAATTGTGCTTAAACTTATGCAGACTTTTTCCATCCATAGGATCCATATAAGGCTTCAAACTCAACAGCAGAGCATGCCAAGAGCACATGCAGCAAGAATCTCCATTGAAGACTGAGATAGTTAGGTTTTCTGCATCACTCTTGCGAATGAACCTGTTCCATTAGCAAAATAGGGAAGTGTGTGCAACTCTGTGTGCAGGGGTGTGGGTGTGGGGGTGTGTGCACATGCTTGTGTGTGTCTTCTGTCACCTCCTCCTCCTCCTAAGAGCTGACCACAAATATATCTCTAAAACAGGAGTGACTGTAAGACTTTATTGGTGGTGTTTATACAATCCAGAGTGCTGACAATGGAAGAATGGGTTGTCTAGGAAAATGCTGGTGATGTGCAAAGAACCAAAATTATTGTTTATTCTGGTGCCATAGGAACTACCTTACAAAGAAAAATAAGCTTTCACAAAGGAGGTAATGAGCAACCCCAGTTTTCTGTGCTTGTGTGTACATGCAGTTGAGTTATAATTGCACCACATGGTTGAATGTGCGAATACACCACTTGTAAGAAGCCACTTTCCAGCTCATTTGTATAACAAGAGGCATCGCAACATGTGATACTGGTTCCTGTGTCAGCTGGGCTATGAAGGATTAGCTGTGGCCTGAGCCAAAATTAATACCAAAATCCAAAACAAGCACTTGGTTTGTTTCTACTCTGGACCTTAATGAAATTGCTTGTTTTTCAGAGGTTGCATGTAGAAATTATGTTAGTCTTTATGGATCTGGTTTTTTGCTTAGTCCGCACCAATGGTAACACCCTATCCATTGCTGCAGACAGAAACTTTGCTTAAGAAACATGTATGTAGAAAGATTTCTTTGACATTTGGGGAGGGGTTTATTGCTTCCAGTCATGGAGGTCCTCCACACGTCCCTTAACCCGTCTTTTGCACAAAACTCTGAGACCTATTGCTCAGTCTTGTGTTGCTCAGAGCTGTTTTGTATCCAGGTGAAGAAAGAACTAAGTGCCACTATTCTGTTTTGGTAAGACTTTTACACTGAAGTCTAGAGCCTGCAAGCATTTCATAATGAATAGTATCTGTTATATATGTTCACTGCTTGCTGTGTTGCTGCTATATGACCCTTTTATTTTAATCTGACTCACTCCATGGTTCACTGTCTAAAAATGTCCTTGTTCTAGCAGGTGTTGAAATAAAACCCCTACCTCTAGAAATTCAGATCTCTCTTAGGGTGCTGTGCTCACCCTGCAATCAGGTCAGGACTGAAGCGTGAATCCATGGCTTGGCCCAAGCTCAGGTTTGAAAAATGAGAAGCAAGTGTGCCTCGGGAGGAGGGCTTTTCCCCTGCTCCAGCTCCCTCTTCATCTCTCAGGCAAGTTGCAGCCTCTGTCCATCCTCACACCCTCAACTAGTGTTCAGGGTCCAAGGCCAGCTGTCGCCTTCCCCCAGCCTTGCATCCCTTTTTCAACAGAATAGCTGCAAAAATATTCATCGTGCCACAAACAAGTATTAAGTCAAAACTCAGTTTGGGCTGTAAACATGCAAATAATTCTCTTTGACAAATTTTCTGTTGCTGCCGTTGATTATGTGAATCAGCTTTGCAAGTTTGGAGACTAATTTTTGCAAATTGCAGCTTGGAAATGATAGGACTAGGCCAAAAAGACACACTAACACTGTAGAAATATGAGGCAGATAGTAGCTTGCTGAAAGAGAATGGATCCGTGTGAGTACCAGACATTGTTTCAGTTTTTGGTCTGAAAGCATGTTGAATAATGTCAGAGTTTTATATGCATTGGTGTATGGAACACACACCCCTTTCTTCAGTGCTCCTTCTTTTTCTTTTTTGTCTGCTGCTTTTGAAGTAATTTTCCCACTGTGGACCCTGCATGAAACTGCTCGAGCAGTGGCAAGTCTTTGCAAGCAGGGACCACAAGGAGATCAGAGAGGAACATTTATTCCTGGGAATCATGCTGGATTTTTAGGGAGATAACTCCATCACTTCAGGATGCAATTATTTGCAATTTTCTCACTCTCTCACAGATGTCTGAAAAAAAGGGGAGGCTTAGAAGTTATCAGTCCCAAAGCAAGCTCTGAGGGATTGATAAGAACATGCTGCACCCTTTGAACCTGAGGGGCAACCTTAAAAAAAAAGTATTGCAGATGGATTTAACCTTTTTGGTAAATGCAGTCGCATGGAGTGGATAGATAAAAATGAAACATTTTCCTAACATGTTCCATCCAATTTGAAATGACCTAAGCATGGAAATCACTTTGTGTTGCTTTTTCTTTGGTCATCACTTTCTTGTGTGAAGCTGCCGAAGCCTACCCACCTGCCTGCCAAATGAGTAAGGTGATAGCACAGCATAGGATGCTCCAATAGCCTGGGCCTCTGGAACAGGATCTCATGGTGATTTGGACTAAATGCTATTTTGATCTTACTGGCATTTTGCTCCTTTGCTTTTGGGCAATTCAGGCTTATTTTTCTCTTGCAAGTTGGACTTCTGTAACTACTCGGTCTTGTATTGGGACATGCATATGTCTCTTTATATGTAGAACATATATATATATACACACACAACATGTAATGCTTTTATGCTTTATGCTCAGAGTTTTTATGCCACTTCATATGGGGTTATCAAGCAGGCTTGAGGCTGTATGTGTTATCTCAGGAAGGTATTAGCCAGGGAGGATGGGCACTGGAGCGATACCTGCTAGAAAAGAAGGGGGGTGTGGGTGTATGTGATGTTTCTTCCATCATCACAAAGGCCACATTTTGATGTTGTGGGAATTTTCCCCAAAACCTTTCCAGACTTTCCTGTTTATTTTGAATGTAACTGCTGTTTCCCTTAGCAGGCACTGTGAGGACATGGCTAATCAGGTGACAATGATTTAGTTATTCTTACAATCTCATTTCTCAGTTCAGTGTGGAAAATTATAGAGGCCTCAAATCCTTTCCTGTTTCTGCTATACCCAGTGCCCAAGCATTTCCCTCAAGCTGAATTGAGTTAGGACTTCACCTTAATTTATATCATTCCTGTCAGAAGAATATTTGTGCGCTAGGAGGAGGCTGTGTTTGTTCATCAGCGTGGTAGGAGCTGTGTGCTGAGAAGCAGGGGAAGCTACTAGGTGGTAAACAGAGAATTTAAATTTCTGAAAGCTCTCTTAAACCTGTTCAAATCTCTGTGCTGTGTAGATAAGGCCAAGCTGTTGTATGAGCTGACACAGTAGGAACAAACTTCTGGCATATGCACAGCAGTTACAGCATTAGAATTGTAAGGCACCTTTTTTTCTTTTTTTTAATAAGGTAGGAGCAAGTTTGAAAGGCTGATTTGTGTTGTGTGTATCCTGCTATGAACAGAAAAAAATCAAGAGGGGTTGGAAAGGAGGTGAGGAATCCGAGCAAACACGAACAGTTTAATCTAATCAATCTGGTTGCCTCAAATGTCATCACTGTTTTACCTCAATTACCTTTTAGTCTCAGGATATCACAGATTTTAGCGTCCTTTAAGTAAGCAAAAAGCCCTCTTCCCTGATGCAATCTTCAAGGAAGTATTAACCTAAAATTTGTGCCTAAACTGACTTTTACCTTTATTTTGGTGATAAAAATGTACAATGAACTGAAGGCAAGTGGATTTGTTTTGTCTGCTTAGAGACTTGTTTGGATTAGTATGAACAGGTAACAGCAAGCAGCCTGGGGTTCAGCCAAACACCGTCACTCTTTGGTGTAAAAGGTTTGTTTTCTTTGGCTCCACAGCCAAGTAGGAATCTAACAGACTTAAAAACTTCAGAGGCCCTGACTTCTACCCAAAGGAGAACATGAGCCTATTTTAAAATTGTGACTACTTCAGGTCTAAAACATTCTGCAAACACGCAAAGCCAACATTGCTGCATCCCATAAGTATGTGATGTCTGTCATTCAGCAAAACACCTCCTAGCAAACTTGCACTCTGTCTCTCGTTTCCTTCTTCCCTGCCTTCTCTGAGACAGGCCAATGGCAAAGCTCTGAGTTGTGTTTAAAGTGCTGCCATTAAAATCTGAATGCTATGGTCTAGCCCTGGTTATAGTAATGCTGCGAGGGGAAAAAAAATAAGATTAATGTATTTTTTTGATTGCAAAAATACTACATTAACATGAAACACAAGTATAGCCATGCTTCTTAAGAAATTTTGGAGTCAGCGTTTTCTGTCGCAATGGACTACATAGTTATTGTAGGTCCCTTCCTACCGAACAATTCTATTCTATACAAAAAAATACTTGAAACGGTAAAGGAAAAGACTGCACATAAGGTCAAGTGCATTGCTCTGTGGCTGTATTCTCGAAACAAAATCCTAGGATTTTCCCAGACAGTGGAAAGAGCAGTGCAGGACCTGGAAATGCTATAAAGTGGGGGAATCAGAGGGAAAGAGTGAAGGAACTCAGAGTAATTTCTTCAGAAAACACGGTCTACAAACATAGTAGCAGCCAGACTGAATAGAAGACCTCCTTACCCTGCTGCACACTGAGCAGACAAAAATCTGAATCCGTTGATACCCGCCTTTGTGGTCCAGCCAGTTGTTGGGTTCAGATCTGTTGCCGATGGCAAGCAAAGCAGTTCCCGTACTACCTACTTCTTTATAAAGTGGCTGCTGCCCATGGGGAGAGGACTAAGTGAGGACCACTGGGCCCTTCTCACAAATACTTCTGTGTGTGAGAGCTACCAACACTACAGAGGTAGAGCATCCCTTCAGGCAGACATTTGAGAGAGACACCAAAGAGGAGCATATAAATGTTATTCTGTGGATACTTTAAAGCATACATATGCAATGTCTAATTAGACAGGAGGCAAGTAGAGATTAGTCTAGAGTGCCTGAGTATCTCACTCCACCCTGAGTGCGTGCTTGGTGCTACCACTGCTATTATCATTGATTGCATTGTCCACCCCATTAGTGTCAAGTGACTGCTGTTCTTAGGGGTGAACTTCCTACCTCTGGTTTTGAACTCAGGGGAAATTCTTGAACTAAGTAAAGGAGAGAAGATGCCGATGGCTGCTTTTGCCACATGACTCAGACAGAGAGAGAGAGAGAGAGAGAGAGATATGTTAAAAATGAACTAACGAGCATTGTAACAACAACAAAACTGCTGCCTCCAGGCAAAATTTTGCCAGCTTCAGTTTTCCCCTCTTTCAGCTCAATATACAGCTTAAACTAAGACCGAAGCAGAAGATGTTATAGTTTTATCTTTAAAGTACATAAACAACAGCACTTTATAAATGTAGCAGTTACCCTTTGTCCAGAAGGAATGAATATTTTGGCTTCCTCCATGACAAGCAGTTGTCAAGAGGTGTTCAGCTACTGTCCCAGCTTTGTGACCCCCACAGCACGTATGCCTAAGAAATATAATCCTTCTCCTATTGTCTGTCTCTTTCTTTTCTCTATGCACTTTCAATTGCAGTCATGAAAAGCAATTGGAGGTGGGAATGTTTTTTGGCTTTAAAACTTGCTGGATGACAGCTCAGTCTGACTTTCAGTATGAATGATCAGGGGACGAACTGATTCTGCCACAGATTATGGGGTCCCACATCCACATGTGAAGGACTCTGCTGCACCTTGTGTTGGACTGTCCTTCATTTTCTGCTGACACTAATTTACTCTGCTTGGTTAGAACTGTTAGACTGTGCACAAACTTGTTTTTCTTTTGTCCCCCATTTCTCTAACTCTATCCTAAATACAAAAGGGCTCTTGGGAAGAACATCACATTGGGCTGTCATGTGAAACAGTCTCCATATCCAGATGATAACAATGGGAACTACAGCGTTACATGGGATTGATGGGCAAGCAAGAATGACTTTTCAGCATAATTCATTGTTTTAGAGCATTGCAAATATTCTGAAATGCCTATTTCTAAAATCAGGTCTCCCTTTTAAAATATAGGTGTTTGGTGGTGTTGATGTGTGTGCATTGGAAAGGAAAGGTACTGGTAAAAATCAAGCAAATGTTTCTGCCTTTCCCTTTAGTGAAAACCCGGGCTGTCTTCTATTAATTCTCCTGTAAGTCTATAGCTACCTATTACCTTGGATTGCAGTGGCTTCAATAGGGTTTTATAAACCTTTGGCCCTGTCTCTATAAAAACCTTCCATGGTTTTGCCAAACTTCCCTCAGAAAGATTACTTTTGCTTTGAAGATGCCAATAAAGGAAATTGCTTTCACAAGGAAAGAGCTAGGAAGACAACCCTAGACCCTTCATTTGGATTTCCTCCAATTTTAAATTTATTGGAACTGAAGAGCAATCCCGAATATGTTATAAAATACACCATGGTCCAAGCAGCAAGGTCTCTCTGGGCAGTGCTTAGTCATGTTTCAGTGCCTTCTGTCCCTTCTTCAGATTTTAAGCAAAGGCTTCAAAGAAAAAACCCCAAACCCCACCCAACCAGCCAAACTATGAAGCGTTTGACACAGGGCTGCAGCGGGGAGGTGAACAAGTCAACCCATCACATGGCACGGCCTCCATCAGTCAGTTGCTTGCAGGGATCAAAAATCCCAGATGGTGAGTAGCAAACCTAGATCTCATCTCCATGTGCAGGTGGCCCTGTGCCATTCTCCACCAACACTGAAAGGCTTCTTTCTTTATCTGTGGGGGTTTTTGCTATTTTTTCTTTAACCCAAATCCTTTTGTGCAAACTTCTTAAGAGTAGCACATGCTGCTGGACCACCTGGAGGGTGCTGTATCATGGCATAAACCTGAAAAGCTGTCATCTTTATCCACAGAGACATACTGCAGTCTGGTTTAAACTGAAAAACAAACAAACTTGTGGAAAGTTAGCCAGAGTTCTACTATTGGCCTGGCCAAGCTGAAAAATGAGGATGTGCAAATGAATGTGCTTTCACTCATACTTCTTGCCCAGCTTTCCTAGATGGAGCCTGGAGCTCAAACTTGTGCAGCGAGCTTCAGGGGAGGTGAGAACTGACACAGGAGGCAGCACAGCCGCTACAAGTTGCACATTGCTACTTCTGTTGCTGTGATTTCTGTTAAGCAAGTACCTTATGTCAGACAGGCAAATGACAATGTGTGATTATATCTATCGGCCCTTCAATGAAAGTGAGGGAATCTATTGTATGTTGTCACCTTATCCCCTGCCTGAAACCAGGTGCAGGGACACTCAGGTCACCCTTTGTTGCCCAACCTTCAACAGGACTATCCTCTGTCCTGGTTTCAGCTGGGATAGAGTTAATATTCTTCCCAGTAGCTGGCATAGTGCTGTGGTTTGGTTTTAGTATGAGAAGAATGTTGGTAACACTCTGATGGTTTAGTTGTTGTTGAGCAGGGCTTACACCAGTCAAAGACTTTTCAGCTTCCCATGCTCTGCCATGGGGCACAAGAAGCTGGGAGGGAGCACAGCCAGGACAGTTGACCCCAACTGGCCAAAGGGATATTCCAGACCATATGATGTATATAAAGTATACAGTATATAAAGTGGGGAAGAAGAAGGAAGGCAGGGACGTTGGGAGTGATGGCATTTGTTTTCACAAGTCACCGTTATGCCTGATGGAGCCCTGCTTTCCTGGGGATGGCTGAACACCCACCTGCTGATAGGAAGTAGGGAATTAATTCCTTTGTTTTTCTTCACTTGCATGCGTGGCTTTTGCTTTCCCTATTAAACTGTCTTTATCTCAACTCACAAGTTTTCTCACTTTTACTCTTTTGATTCTCTCCTCCATCCCACCAGGGTGGAGTGAGTGAGTGGCTGGGTGGAGCTGAGTTGCTGGCTGGGGTTAAATCACAGCATCCTCTAAAGCTGGCCAAGCCATGGTTGGCCGAACATGGCCTTGGTGGTGTCATTAGGCAGGAGAGTGAGAAATCAATGTTACACACATACAGATACCTCATCCCAATCTCAGACAGTGAGAAGTGGCCTTAAAATGGTTTGTATCTGCATGGAAAGGGACAGAAAAGCTGGGGCTGGGGAGGCAGCTGTAATAAATTCTTCATCTGTGCAGGGAGGGGAGACACTTGGGCAGGAGATGGGGGAAGTGGGAGAATTATTTGCTAGGGGGAAACAGACTGGCACAGCAAATGATTAATCCTAATCCACGTCTCTCCATCTTTATTTCAGTGTGTGAAATAGTAATCCCTTCTGCCCCTTCCCTGCTCTGAGGATTGAGAAAATGATGAAGGAAAAAGTAATATTACTTCTCACAATTGAAGCCATCAAATTTAAAAATTTTTTTTGTTTATCTTTTATTTTTGAAGAGTTTGAATATGCTGGATCACTTGATATTTTAAAATTTTTTGTAGCTATTTGACTACAAGAAAAATTTTGCCAGCAGTATTTTGTGAAGAGGCAGGGGGGTTGTTAATACCAGAAAAGGGCAGGCTGAATGCACAGTAACATGTGAGGTTTGGATGCACACTAGCATATCCAGTGTCAAAACAGAGGTGTATCTCAATTGCTTAAGTGAATTATAATGTAGAAATAGGCAGCTTCTCTCTTTCTCTCCTTTTCTCCCCCCTGTCCCCAGGGCAGCTGCCATGCAGGAGGTTCACAGTGCACAGAGCCCAGCAGGGCTGTGATGAGAGTAGCAGCTCCCAGGCTTTCAGATCCAGGGAAGGGGCTGTTGGAAAAACTGAGCCCAAAACAGTAGGCTCAAGTTCAAGGTAAGATGCTGGTGCTGGGAGCTTGCTGGATGTGGTGGCTCCTTCAGCCTCAGTGACTTCTCTGTCTGAGCTCATCTAATTTCATCAGGTAATCCAGTATCCTCTGATGTATTTAGAAGAAGTTGTGGTAATCTAAGTATGTGCATGAGGCAGGTTGTTTCCCTCCATCTTTCCAAAGCATAGACTAGAGTAGGTTGGAAGGGACCTCTGGAGGTCTTTAGTCCAGATTTTAATATCTCCACAGACGGAGATTTCACAGACTCTTTCAGGCATGAGTTCCAGTGCTGTCCCACTTCTGTGAATAATTTTTCTGATGTCCAGTTATTTTTTTGTAAGTTGTGACAGTTGCCTCTTGCACTTTCACTGTGCACAACAGAGAAAAGCTTATCTCCATCTCCTCTATAACCTCTCTTTGGAACCTCCATAACCTTTAATTTCTGCGTTAAGAAATTGTTTTCTTGGGGAGCTGACTCAGTATCTTGATGTTTGGCTCTTCTCACAATCTTCAAAACATATTCTCGTTATTAACTTGTTATACCAAAATTGATATAATGGTTGGACATGCAAAAATATCTGTATCCCTTAGGCTTTGCATCCCTGTGACTGCCCTGATCCATAGGTAGCTGCTCAGAGAGGTTGTGCAGAGCTGCATGGCTCTACCTTCAGGGAGCTCTTCCAGAGCTGTGCCCTTTGCTGGTATATTCTTCCCATCCTGTGTTTTTCTGGTCTGGTTGACCTCTTTTGAGCTCAACTCAATCAAATCACTACTATTCAAGATTTCATAATGCAACTGACATAACAGGGACCCAATTCTCTTTTGATAACACATTCTTCAGTGATAATGGTGATACTTTGGTTTTCCTTGTAGTTATCAAGATGCTTTTCTTTTCTGTATGCATCAAAGCAGTAATAATTTGACTTGTCTTCCTTGAGTAATGATTTTGTCTTATACTTTTTCCAGTTACATTTATCTTCAAGGCATTGATTTCATTCCTTTTTAAATTTTTTAAAGTTCCTTCCCTTTGCACTTATTTTGTAGTGATTCTGAATGTATTATACTGGCTTTGTAATTATTTTAAATAGACACTACTTTTACATGTAGTGCCCAAAAAAAGGTACAAACCTTAGGCTAAACTATTCTAGGGATAAATTTCCCTGCACCCTCAGAAGGTTTTTTGAAATACTGCTTTGTTAATAGTTGCAATGAATGTATTAACTACAGTAATTGATTGTTTCTTTATTCTGTGGTATAATTCCTAACCTTCCTACAGGAGAGCCTCGGAGTTGGTGCCCTCCCTTGCCTGGGGTGGGTGAGAGTGGGTGCCCAGCCCCTTGGTTCCATCCCACCCCTCTGCAGGATTGATGGGCTCAGAGAAAGTGCATGCACAAGCAAGACTTACTGTAGATCAGCCTGTCTGATTTAATTTTCCCAGATTTCTGGGTGGAGGATTGAGCCAGCAATTTAGTTTACTAAGTCTTTGGAAATTGCGGACAACTCTGTATGCTGCTAATCAGGGCCTCACAGAAGGGTTGCAAAGAGGAGAAGGTAGAGCTTTTCCTGTTGGCATGGATTTGCTGTGCAGTTGTTGAGCTTGCTTTTGACTCGTCAGACCAGCAAATTTGCATTGATAGCGTACAGCCGACTGCATTAAGTCAGTCCCTACAATCAGTGGAATAATTTATTTACGTAAGTTTGGTTTCCAGGACTGTGTAGTGATGTGAATGCAGCCAGATTATAAGATCTAACTTGGGACTGGATCTCTGCCTACTTACACACAGCATCCTCTAGATTGTCAAGATTGTTGGTTTGGACATTCAGTGTTACCAGAAGATGAGACCTCATTCCTGGGACCCAGAGATAGGTGACCTAGAGGCTGTGTGTGGTTGCAATAGACCTCCTGGAAGTTGAGAGTGGCTCAGGCCATCTATGCAGCTTTAACCATGAGCCATAGGAGAAATAGAAACTGTTGTGTGAGGGTACAAGTTTCACTGGAGAATGTCCTCAAGTCCTTCCCCCCTGCCCCCCTGCCCCTTCATTATTTTGTTCTTTCATCCTTTTATATTTTGTGTAATGGTTCTAAATGTTTCATTGTTGGTTCTATTCAAACACAATTTTGTGCAGCGCAACCAGATGACCACAAAATCCCATCATTTGAGATGCAATGTTCACTGTAATAACAACAACATCATGTAGCTTGTGACAGTGATGCTCCTAGATGTCATATTAGGAGAGACACAGCAATGTGACAGGGACCGGGTTTTTATTCTGGTAAAAGAAAAAGCTATTAAAAAAGGTGTGTTATACATTCACATCCATTTGAGTAATTTCACAGAATTACCAGTGAGAAAATTAACCCATTCAAGCCTAAAAAGAGGTATTTGAAGCAAGACACATATTTGACACCTCAAGACACCTAGCTAGACCTCAGAGAATATAAAATACCAGTTTCAAATTCTGGTATCATGTCCAAAAAGGGGCCTGATTATGGAATAAACTTCCAGAGGAAAATGGACAAAGCCAAAGTGACCAATTTAAGAAATTGCTGTAGCTCCATCCTTTTGTATAGCACTGTAGAAAAATGAAATTTTCTTTCAGCCTCTCTGGAAATAAGTATGCGTAGACTCACTCCACATGGGATCCTATGTACACCAAAAATGATAAAGAACCAGAAATCCCACAGGGACTTAGAGTTCACTAATCTACTTTACATTTCAGATGTTCTGATACCATGGTAATGGGCAACAGTAGAAAGACCTAAAATAGAGTATAAGTGTTTTCAACAGCTTTCTCTTACTAAGTGCACTTCATACTATCATGAGAAAATCCTTTTGATTTTTTTCCTCTTTCTCCCACTTCAAATAAATTGTCTAGTACCTAAAAGGTCATTTTGAAGAACTTTGCTTTTCTATAAATTACTGGATTTTGTAAAAACAGTGAATATAAGCGACAATCTCTTGTCTGTCTGTATTTAGTATCTTACTTTTAGACTCCTAAGAGAGAGTCTTTAAGAATTTTATCAAAAGAAATGGGGTGAGGGAGAGAAAGGGAGGGGGAGAATACTATACCACATTTCCTTTCTAAATTTTCCATGTTTCTTGAACAAGAAAGGAATGAATATCCCAGAATGATTAGTGTAACGATAATAAAGAAGGCTGTGAAAACCCTTATCTTCTAAAAGCTGTGTTTGTTGTTTCTCTCTACAGTGTTGTAAATGGCATCTAGACTTGTGTGTGTGCAGCTATTCAATAGAGTTGCATTTGAATAGAAAGCAATGAGTTTTGTGGGATTTTGCTGATCTTGTAATAACTTTTTTCCCTGTCCTCTGGAGCTAATCTTATGCCTAACTTCAATAATTTTTAAGGTATTTGAGATTTGTGTTGCTTGATGGGGTTCAGTTTATTAATGCTCCTGCCTACTTAAATCCACTACATGATCCCAGCTGTGACAAACTGGCAGCCACAATCATTTCCAGTAACTGAGAAGTGACACTGGACGTGTAGAGCTGGCTCTCCACCTGCTCCAGACAATGGAGCCTCTGTACCAGAACAGTGGAGTTTTTTAAGGCTAAATTTAAAGTCGAAACATATCACTTCTGTTAAAGAGGCATTCTGTGCATGTAGGATATGCTAAGCCCTATTAAAGGCAGGGGCAAGCCTCCCGCCTTTAATTTCTTTTCATACAGTTCTCTTACCAATTTTCCCTTTACCTTTCCATTTTCCTCTCTGTGCTCTAGATAACTTTCCCTTCCTTTGGTGCTGCTGCGAGGCTCAATGGCCCATTCTAATGCAATATTTAGGTGCATTCTGGCTGTGGTTTAAAAGATACTTTAACATTTTCTGCACTAAAGTAGATTTTTCTTATAGCCCAACAATTCTCAGTTCTTAGCTCCTTAGGCTCCTGTAGTTAAAACTTCTAGAGTTGTACCAAAGCCCTAGACCTCAGTAGCTTATATCCCATTTTCAGCATCTGATATTTTTATCCAGTAGTATCTAGTCTTTTTTGCATCATTCTGTGTTGTTGGTACCATTTCCTTCTTATTTTTCAAGTGCTAAATGGCACTAGGAGGCAGATGAGCATTTGTATAGAATATTTGCTGTATTACTTCTTTGTGTGTGTAAGAGTGGTGTGAGATCAGGCTGAGTGTGAGGCAAGTATCTAAAACTGTGCTGGGAGGAGAAGTTGGAAAGACTCTGAGAAAGCAGGAGGATCATTTTTTTTGCTTCTGTTTAACATCTAACAGATCTTGTGTTTCCATCTCCTACTGAGGTCCAGGAAAGAGTAGAATGAGTGCTCTCAATGCCTACTCAAGCTTATTCCATTTCAGATGTTACTGAAGCACTGCATAAATTGCTGCTAAGAAAGCACAGGACCACTTGACTTTTGTGTCGCTCGCAGTAACAGCTTTGTCATCTACTCTTCATTATAATATCATTTTCAATGGTATGAAGCTTATAGTATAATCTGCTGCTCCAACATTTGAGGCAGTGTCCTGCTTGCTTTCAGGCCTGTCCACCTTGGCAGGTGAGGGAGATCTCTGGGGAAATATTGGAGCTCAGACTTCAGTAGACTAATCTGTACCACAACGGAGTCTTTTCATTGCTTTCCAGGGACTTTGCTTTAGGTCTTTAACAGATGCAATTTGTGATTTTAGAAAGTGGGGGATCTGTATGAATTACAGTTTGCATTTCTTTCTTGCATGCACCCATTCACAGGGTCCCATAACCATGGCAACAAAGTGCCAGTTGTGGATTTATCCATGCCAAACCAGGCAAGGTTGGGATATATCAATAACCTGTTTTACAGAAAAGGACATGAGAAAGATTAAATGATTTATCCTGATAACACTCCTGATAAAGCACTGCTGAAAAAGGCAGCTCAGCTGATGTTGATCAAAGGTATGATCCTTCCTCATCTTTTCTCTCCTTCTGGTGACCTCACAGCCCTGCTAAACCCTTGACAAGTCCATTGAGCTTTCTGAGCAGCAGAACACCATTATTTTTCCTTGGTTAGCTTTATGTAGCAAAGGAAGCTGCAGGGTGAGGTGAGGGTTGAATGGGAGTGGGCAGGTACCTGGCCAGGGGATGGCCAGGGAGGGCATAACCACTTCCAGTGGCAGCCACAACTGTGCGACACTCTGAGCATCAAGAGCTGAACTGTCTTCCCTCATCCCAGTCTTTCCTAATGTTCAGAGAGAAAGACTTTCTTTATGAAAGGCATCTGTCTTGGGTGAATAAATAGGTCAGTACTGAAACCCACCTCTTTCTTCATCTTGGCATCTTGTGATATGTAGTGCCATGCAAAAGCCTCATTAGCTGGTGTCTTGACTTGTTCCTTGAATTACTGCACTGCCTGCAGAGTAATTGCTATTTACCACAGGTGGATCAGACCCTCTCCCTACACTGTTGCTGCTGCGGTCACATGAACCCATGAGTTTGGGGCAGCATGAGGCATGAGCACCTGTAGTTTCAGCACATTTCGCAGCGTGCCCTCCTCTCCTGTTGCTCTCACACTGCTCACCTTGCACCTGGCCACAGCAGCACAGGGAAAACCAGCACAGCACCCCAAAGAGTTGGGACTCCTTTCCCTTTCCCTTTGTTTCCCAGGGTGCAAGACAGCCCATCTTTCTGGCAGTATATCTCATGAGATGGCATATTTGTAATCAATTAATTCTGCACTAGAAGCACACCCATCATCCTTGGCAACATATGGCAACTAATCTGTCCTTAAGCAGTTAATTAAGCACCATTTGTACGCACATGTCGCCCTTCGCATGCTGAAGTGGCTGCCGTTCCTGCAGGAAGCTGTTTGTTCTGGGCTTTCTCCTTCCTTTGTGTGGAAAAATGAGATGTTTCATACTAGTCTTCTTTACATACGTTCTTTTTAAAGAACAAAAGTAATCAGGGGATGTGCTGGGGTGCAAGGATGGGATAAAAGCATGATCCAGTCTTTAAGGCACTGCATGAGCAGGGGGTCAGCTTTTTGACTCTGTATGTGACTACAGGGGTAATAGTTAATTTGGTAGGAATTGCCTTCCCCATGCACTAAGGAGAGGCAGGAATGAGGTGCCTTGGCAGAACTGATCAGGCAAACTTATTCAGAAGGCAATTGTGTCTTAAATGCAACTTACTAGCCAGCATTATTAATTTCTAAATTAAAAAGCACCAATCTACTGTATTTAATACTTAAAAGATGGTAGTGCTTGGTCTTAACAAAAAAAAAAAAATCACACAATGTGTGTTTTGGTATGTGCATGTGTTTTACTGGCCCTTATTAGTTTACTGTCATCCAGAGTAATATGTGAAGCCATTTTATGGAGGGAGAAATAGATATTGCTGAAAACTGCAGGTGTCTGAAAACTTTTGGAAAAAAAAAAAAAAAGAGGGGGAAAAAATATTGAGCCATCCATTACAGGAGGCAGACTATGTGACATAGAAATTACAATACCCTTCACCTATTATTATCATTCATTGTTTTGTATTACAGTCTTTTCTGCAACCCCCAAATCAGAGCTCTTTTATGCTAGGCAGTCTCCAGACCATCCCATGAACACAGTCCTTACTTCACAGTGCTCATAATCAATATAAAAATCCATGGAAGTTTGGGACTGAAATTGTTTTTGCTTTTCTGTTATGAGTGGGGAGATATAGCAAGGACAAATGAAGTTCTAGGGTAAAAATGGGGTCCAAATTCCTGAATGTCAGATCCAATGCTGCAGCAAAAAGATATCTTTCCTCCCTTGCTGAATTTCTAGCTTAGTATCTTGTGTCTGACATCTGGATGGCATTCTAACAACTTCAGAGGGAAAAATGTCTAATGGACAATCAATAAACTGTTTGTGGTGGAAATTTTCTCCTAGCAGAATGATAGAATCAAGAACTGAAAGGGAAGACATTTCCGAGCTGTTCATCAATTATCACTGCTATTTAGTTTCCTGAAATTGGAATTGAAAACTTGGTGCCTGGGTTGGTTTGAAGACACAGAAAGTGCATGTTGTTCCATTACCTGCAACTTTGGTAAACTCCTTGTAAGTCAATGACAAATTACTAATCAGTCTGTAATTTTTCATACCTGTCGTGTCTCTATTTTGCTGTGCTTTGGTGTGATTACTGCATATTCTATCTCACAGCATTTTGTAAATGATATATCAGCCTTATTGAACATGGTGTTCCCTCCTGCATTTGATGAGCTGAGTCCAACCTTGGGTGCTTGCATGCGGCTGTGTTGAGCATGTGTGTGTGAGGGCTGTGCTCTCCCAGCTCCGCCAGTGCAGGAGGCAGATTGCTAAAGTCAGGCTCGTAACTAAAAGGCTCTGAATTCCCCCCAGTAAGCTGGAATTTCTCCCATACGTAATAACAGCAGTTGTGTAGTGTTTCAAATAGCTTCACACTTTCCTCTAGAGTTTACTGCCTTCTATTAACTTTAATGTCCTTTTCCTTTAGAAGCAAGTATAAATGCACTAACTACAAATAATACGTGGCAAAAGCAATATTGTAACATGACTGGTTTGCTTAATCTGTCCATGAATGACTCTTTCCCCCATCACCAGCCTCGTTAACCCAATCTAATTTTTGTTTCCTTCCCACTAAAATTGCTTTTTTGTTGTATACAGCTGATAAATTCCATTATTTCAATATAATATATCACAGATTTCTGTATGAATTCTTCAGGATCCTTCTGAGGAATGCCTGAGACCCAGGGTGCAGAAAGAGCAGGGGCAGCTGTAAAAGGGATTTTCATGATTATCACTCCATTGCTACACATGAGCCCCACCTGGATCCAGGTCCTGTTGAATGGGGTACAATACACATGTGCCAGGAGGGGATTGTCCCCTTCTGCAAAACCTTTACAGGCTGAGGACCCAAGAAACTAAGGTGAAGGGAAAGATAAATTGATGGGAAATCTACCAAGGCCAGTTACTTTAAGTTTCTAGAAGAGTGAGTTACAGATAATAAGAGCAAAAAGAGCAATCTACAAACCAACATTACAAGGTTGCCTTCATGTACTAGGGACAGATAAATGAGAGAGAAAGCTTTTTTTTTTTTTTACAGCCGTCATTGCAGTCTCCTGGCTGCTGTGGGAGCCGCTGACTTACTGCATCTGTTAGCAAATAGGACAGGTTTGCTGCCTTTTGGAGACACGGGTGTGCAAGCATAGCCCCAGGACTGCCCACTTTAATGGATTCTCTGCTCTCCATCACACTTATGCAATTCCAGGGCAAAGAGGTCCTGTGTGGGACAAACAGATGATGCTAATGGCCAGTAGTTTACTGGTTTGGCTGACTTCCCCTTGGGAGTCTGAAGAGGTGGGATTGTTGTGATGTTGACTGTGGTGGTAAAGCCTTGGAAAGTGAAAGGTAGCAAAAAAGCACGTATTTAAGGAGTAGAAACTCCTTGAAGCCACAGAGAACAGCACAAAATCAAGAAACCCTCACCATGCTAGGAGGCACTGTACAAAGGAGACTGAGTGATTAAATAAGTCTTGTTTGCCACACTCCTGCAGGGGTGAAGATGTGTTAGAAGGAGTTTCGAAGTAACCCAGCCCCCAAGTGAAGGAAACAGTCCTATGAGATTAACATAGTGATGGCTATTTGTATGCCAAAGTGACATAAGGATGAAACTAAAAGGCCAGAGGCTCCAGTGCACTTTGTGTGTTGGCTGGGAGAAAATAAAAATGAGAAAGAAGAAAGGAGGGAAGAGGTGGCAGGGGCGAGGGAGTTTAGAGGTTACTACAGCTTGGAAAAGGCATTAGAAGTGCAGCCATATTAAATGAAGGAGGGAATCAAGGGGGAATATTTTGCTTTTTCAGAAGTTTTGAAGAACTGTGCTAATAAAGTAAGGTGAGCAAGCAAGGTCAAGGAGGCCAAAAATGAGCAACGAGACAGATTCACTGTTCTGACAGATACACGGCTCTCCCTGTGCCATGGCACAGATGTGGGACAAAGACCTGAAGTAAGAGACATAAGATAAATAGTGGTGCAGGAAGGCTTTAAATTACAAGGGATCAATTTCTCTGACATAAATAAAGTTTCTTTAACCTTAGTTCCCCCATGAGTCAGCATTTCTAACTGGAAATGCTTTATACACAAAAAAAAGAGATACTGGAGACGATTGCAAGTGGAGAATGTAGATTTAAGAAAACCAGTACTTAGCTAGGAAGGGTGGATTAAGATGCAACAATTCTGTAGTTAAACAGGACTATATAGTCATTAGCTTGTGAGCAGGGCAAAATTCAGAGCACACTGTTCCCTAAATTATTGTTCCTGACTTCAGGGAGTCTCTGCTCATTTTGCTTCTGTTAAAGGTAAGATCTATTTTAAGCCAGGCTCTCAAGGGACTGGACTTTCCCAGAGCCTGATAGATCTACTTTCCTTTGCAGAAGGGTGGCTTGATGATACTTGCCTATTAACTCATGAACTTAGCGTGAGCAGGGACTGACCTCCACTCTGCTACCACTTAAGTTAGCCAATTTTATCTCATTTCACACACATAATTTCCTGCCAAGGTGACATTAATGAGTGCTCATGATGATGAAGACATGTTATTTAGGGCAAGGGAAAAAGAATAAACATGGGCTGGAAATCTGAGCTGGAGATAAGGTTGTTTAAAGGGACAATGAAACACGTAACAAAGATGGTTGTAGGGTAGGGCTTCTTTGGTCTCTGGTTGAGACACCTGTAGGTCATAAATCCATGCAGGTCAAACTGCTTGTATGATACCCACAGCCTGTTTTTACGAACTTTGCTAAAGGTTTGATTAGGATTTATTTTTGCCATGTAGGTTTGGGTTTTTGCTGTTGTTGTATTTTTCCTTGCTTGTTTTGTCCTTCAAAACAGGAAAAGGACCAACACAGCTCTCCCAGGCCAGTGACTGTCCCAGGACCAGTTCAGACTGAATGTGTAATCAAATTGTTTTCCTAATTCTTGTATTCTCAGATCTTTTTTATTTAATATAGCAACCATAAAAGCCTTGACTATTTTGGGTAATCCTTACACATTACCAACTTCTTCATCTTTGTGCGTCTTATACAACCCACCATAACCTGATTTGGAAATGCTTTCAGCAGCAGTGCTACTCTCCCCTGCTCAGGCAGTCCTAGAGAGCTGGAGGCTGCAGACACCTGAGTGTCTACATCAAAGAGAGAGATAGCTGCAGTATGGTCCATGACCAGTGAGAAAGGCTCTGAAGCTCTCCCTGTACCAAAGCACTGGTTATGACTCTGGGCTTACCCGAGTGAGGAAGGAATAAGCATTCTATTCCAGACATTGAGCAACCTGTGGTAACCCTCCACATTCACATTTCCAGCTGGTTACTGCAAAAAGCAAAACATGAAATTTTACTCTACATCTATTTATTTTAAAGGCCACATTTTCCTGTTTATAGTGTTTCAACTGTATATATATTTTTAATAGCCTTTAGAAACCAAAACCATCTTTCAGCCTCAAGGGTCCCAAATGACAGAAAGCTACTGAGAAATTTATGCTCTCTGCTCAATGTTACCCCTGTGCTGCCATGATTGGGAATGGTGGGAGGTCAAGAAAAGCAAACAGGACGTGGAACAGCTCATAGGAACTGCTGGGCTTGGACCTCCCAGAGTGGTCTTAAGGTCAGAAACCACAGCTGCTTCTCACAGCTCATGCTTACAGCCCTGGTAAGTCCTAGGCACTTCTTCTGGGCAAGCGGTCTCCTGGAAGAGGGAAAAGGGAGGGGACAAGGACCAGAAAGGCTAAGATTGGCCTGCCATTTCTGTATCACTTTGAGCTATAAAAATGAATGGGGAAAAATGCTGATTTTTAAATGCTGAAATAAGTCCCAATAATTTTCTATATTTCTCTTCATTTTGCAGAATTATCTGTGAGTACTTTTAATGAGTCTTTTTATGAAAACCTCTTTTGGTGTGGGGTAAAGTTATTAAGTCTCCTACAAAGGGATTTTATGGTTTTAATTATAAACAGGTAATGGAGTCTATGTAAAAATTACCTTTTGACTTTGCAATAAAACCTTTTTCCCCCAAGGTAAGAACTCCATAAAGAGAGAATTACACAGCAAGGGAATGGAGAAGTCGGCTCCAAAATCACAAGGTGCCTGCACAACAGCAGCTTTTGAGAAGCCCTAGGGATCCATTGACCTTAGTCTGCGTGTCTGTCCGTCTGCTGCAGGCCAAGGAAACTGCAGAGGGCAATGCAAGGTTTCAGGATTGCTCAAGCTGTCTCACTGTGTTGCATTAGAGCAGCCTCAGGACTTCTTTAACTTTGTTAATGGTCACGTACGGACCACCCAAAAACCACAGCTGGAGACTGATGCATAGTGGAGGGATATAACAGCTCTGCTTCTTTCCTTTCAGCTGCACAGTGAGCTGCCATGGTTGGAAAGATTCACTTCTTCTTTTTGCTGGATAATATTCCTAGGCTAATCCACCCTGGCTTTCCTGATGGTCTTTGCCCACTCTGCAGCAGTAACCGCTTGCATCTCAACCATGGAGAAAGCCCCTGTATTGGAAAAGCTTTCTCTTTCAGTGATTTTTACCACAAAGAAGTAAGACTTTTCTGCTAGCCCTGTTCTGGAGAGGTTGGTCAAGGTTTGAGCTGTCAGTACAGCCAAGGCCAGTAGTCACAGCCACCCTTTTCCCTGTCTTGAAGGAAAAACAGTGGTTTGCCTCCTGATGTGAAATGCACATCTTTCTGATTATTAGAGGAGGCAATTTCTTGGCACTAAGTCCCAGTGCTGGTGTTCACTGCTGAACGCAGTTGTGCTGGTCCTTCAGACATTTTATGACTTTGACTAAGTCACTTAATTTCCCTTTGCCTCTTCATTTCTCCCTTCTTGCTTCCTTCTTCTCTTCCGTCCTGTCCACAAGGAGGTAAAGTCTTTGATGAATGGGTGGTCTTTTAGCATAAGGTCAAGAGATCCGAAGAGACTGAGTTACTGTGACTTAATGAGTTAACTATGTCACTTATCTGTCAGCAAGAACTGACGGTATGTGTGCTCTTATCTGGCTCCTGGTCAGAAATACAGCACATGGTTTTAAAACACCGTAAATAGTTACTCCAGCCGAGAGTCTACTGCATTTGAAATTAAGAAATAAGGAAAGGCTCCTGAAAGCAAAGACTGAAATAAAAACATTTACAGAAAATGTGAAACCTCTTTTTTCAGAGCGCAAGCCTGGTGTCCAAACACACTCATGTTGCCCTTGCAGCAGAGGTCAGCAAGGCAACAGTGGGACCTTGTCTTGCAGGAAGACATCTCCTGGGAGGCATCAAGTAAGTCACGCACTTGGGCCAGCTGTGCGTGAGCAGCAAAACTAGCAAATCCATAATAAAACCAGGCAAGTGGTTGGAAACTGGTCGAGTGGTGACCCTTTTAGAAAGACTCTCCAGCACCATGCCGATGGGCTGCTGGCAGAACTGGCTGGCAGGGGGCAGTGGTGTAACCCATGGTCACCATGTAAGTGGCACCATTGCGAGACCTCGGGATCCTTCCAGGTTTCTGGGTATTACTGTAATGTTCTAGTCCACAACAGCTATCTATGCCACCTACCAGAAGTGGCTAGTTATTTGACTGAGTTAATACACAGCTGGTCAATGTAAATTTTAATTGCTGCCTTTGAGCTGGAAGATTGAGAAAGAAAGAGATGAAGAGGAAAAAGCACAGCACTGGAGACTGTAATTCGTTGTCTTTTAGATCTCCCTGTATATCATTTATAAGGATATATAGACTGTTATGGCTCATCTGTATGCCTCTGATCATTAATGAGGTGCCTTTCATGCCCTAAAGTTGAAGTTGTAAAAGTAAAGTGTGTTTTCTACTGCAGGTCCATTTTAGTTCTTTATACAAATGTCCTAGTGCCCTTTATAATGTATTTGCTATAAATCTTGACAGCAGTATTTGTTTTGTTTTTCTATCTAAATGCAGCGTTGAGTGGAAACAGCCTCATTATCTTATTATATATTTTATATATATTAAGGGACATGGTTTAGTGGTGGGATGGCAGTGCTAGGTTAACGGTTGGACTCGATGATCTTAAAGGTCTTTTCCAACCGAGGTGATTCTATGATTCTATGATTCTATGATCTCCCTATTTCTAAAGAGAATTCACTATCTTTGAAAGGGACTGTATTAACAGCCCTAGAGATGGAAATTCCTGTACATACAGAAGAGGGACAGCTTAGGCAGGCAAATCAAACCCCCCTTCCTTGCTGTTGTGCTTTAAGTGATGAATGAGCAGTACTTCAGTTATCTATCCTGGACTTGTGGGTCCAGCAGCATGCAGGCTCATCCACACCTCATCTTTTCCCTTGCTAAAAGCAATGCCAGATGAGAGATTTTACAAAATATCGGGGGAAAAAAATTGCTTTTTACAAAATAGCTTCCCTCTTTTCTGACTTTGAGACAGTTAGCTTGTAACAACCTGAGCCTTGTTCTCTTATTTGCATTAATCATATTGATCACAGTAGTATCTGACAGTTAACTGAGTCCCCACTGTAGTAGACTGTTGGATTTTTTCAGGTCTCACTCCCAGGGAGCTTTTGTAGCTGTCTCTGATGCTTCCGTGCTTTCCCGCATTTCACTTTTAAACTCCCCAGCAAGCTACAATCCCACCGGTCAACATCCATAACCCTGCTGCAGCGTCAAGGAAATGCTTCAAGTCTCATTCTTCAGTTTCTGCATGAGCCAGCTTGTGTGGCTGTAACATGGGTAGCACGTCAGTCAGCTGAAGTTTCACTACAACTGTCTTAAGTCAATGTTGTGGTTTAACCTGGCAGGCAGCTGAACACCACGCAGCCGTTTGCTCCCTCCCCCCATCCCCAGAGGGATGGAGGAGAGAATCGGGGAAAAAAATATAGTTTACTGAATAAGTCCATTGGAAACAGGTGGACATGCTTTTCATATCCCAGATTTCCTCATAAAATACTTTGTTTCCTGGTGAGAAAAGGAACCTGCTACCAAAAAAAAAAAAGTGTTAGAGAGAGAGAGAGAATGGGAAAACAGAGAGTAATAAGTAAATGGGGTTTAAGGCATGAGACCATTTTCACTGTCTTTTTCTTCTGCTAAAACCTGCCATTCTCCAAGACAGGAACAGTTCTGTCATCCCAGCTGCATTCTCATGGCATGATAAGGATTGCTTTAAGACCTGAGCCTCTATAAGGTCTTTCCAGAATTGCTTTTGGTTGTCTGTTGAGATGGAGCCAATAGCTAATCTCCTTCGTACACATACTCGCATGCACACACATACACACACATGGCCTCTTTCATGATCCTCCATGTCTTCAGAGACCCTTTAAGTTTGTTTTGGTTATCATTGAAAGTCCTTTAAACCAAGGACGGCCTTTCTTTCAGCTTCAGTGGGCTTTGGCTGTGGGATTTATTCTCATTTTAAAGCAGGCTTATTTTCTTCTTAAGAAATTCCTGTGAAGATTCTCAGAAAAGGTTGAAATTATGTTTACACCTCAGATCTCTGCCTGGGAGGAACGATACTATCATGTATCAGCATCAGTTCCATGTTACAGACGTTTAAAGAGTTAAATAGTGGCAAGTGATTTTTCTAAAAACTCCTGCTACAAAGTCCAGTTCAATAAAGCACTCCTGAATATGTTTAAATCTGGTTAATCTCACTGGGAATTCACTACTTTTTTTGCTGAATTGCAGCCAAAACAGAGACCTCCTGGCTCCCGCTTAGCCACTAGAAAGGGCTGGATTTGTTTTCTCTTTCAAAGCATTTACCAGAAGTTTTAAAAACTTAGTTGTAAGTGTGCAAGGCCTTGTGTCACAGAGTCATGCAGCTAGAATCCATTTCTAGAAGAGCTCTCCCTTACATGCAGTTTATTAAAATCAGTGACTACACTGTCTGCTTTTTCTCTTGTTTTCAGTCATCTTCTCTGGTCTGCAGAAACATTAGCTCTGATCCCCTTTGCACAGCTACTTTGGTTCAAAGAAATGCAGATGGATTGTTGCTTTACTTCAGAGGGCCAGGTAAGCAGGCAGGAGGGGAGGCACTTCACCTCTTCCTCGGAATTGTTTGAACCACCACAAAGTGCTTCAGCACCTCAGCAAACATTTTACACCAGACAATATTTCTGTCACCAAAATGTACTTATCTATTTTGATCTTGGCAATTAAGCATCACAAAGGTTTTGTGTAGGTATTGTTAAAAAATAGATCTTGATGGGGGAAAAAAATGTTCCAAGTGGATGTTTTCCTTTGTCCTCCATCTGCCAATCTTCCTGCTGACAGCAACCCAGCTCATCCAGATTCCTCTCTTTTACAGACAGAGGATGGCACAGAAACCCTGCTAATAAGGTCTGTTCAGAGGCAAATCTCTTTTTTATTTGGAATTATACTGTCTGTCCCTTTCTCTTTGTTATTGTAATGGAAGCTAACCGCATGCATAGAAGTGAAGTAAATAGTTTATCTATTCCAGCACTTATATCCATGTATATCCCTAACTGAGATTTTTTCCTCAGAGGACTGGAGATTGAGTGCTAGGCTTTTTTTTTTCATCTCACTCTCACCTTTCAAATCACCTGATATCCAAAGTAAAACATATCTTTCAGAAAAATGGATGTTTACAACTAATAGGCATAATTTTTAAAACACAGCAATTTCCAGAGACTGCTGAATGGTGCACCAGATATGGAAGTTTTTCACAGCTTTGGAGCTAATGAGTTGTAGACATTGGCAAATACTGACTTTTTAAATTAGAGCTACTATAGTTCAAAAGAGACAGATGGCTTTATTGATGAAAAGGGATTTAAGGACTACACACTGAAGGCTCCACAGAAAAACAATGTATTGTCAGAGACCATATATCATAAAAAGTGATATTTAAAACAGTTCAAATTTCAATTCCCTTTTCCTCATTGCCAACCAAATCAGAGGCAGCTACCTTTTTAAATCCAGGAATATTTTTTTGTGCCTCAATTTTCTGTAACCAAATAGAAACAAACACAAAACAAGAAGAAACTTTGAGAGTTCACCTTCAGAGCTGGAAATATTGTAGAATTCACCTTGGGCCAGATTCAAACTCCTTTGAACTAATTGCTGTTAATGCCAGTGTGCCTCTCTCTCTTACTATCTCTTCCATTCAATTACCATCACATCAAACACTGGAGACTTAAATTTAGTGATCAATGCTTTGACTTGTTTCCAGGTTCTTCTTATGCAACATTCAAGGTATCTGGAGCACAAGAGTCCTTGACAGAAAGGTTGCAGTGACAATTTGCCGGTGTTGTACTTGGCCATCACTTTAAAATACAAATTTGATCGTAGGTTTAAGTGGAGCAGAGTTACTGAAATTCCAGTTGCTGTTTTTCAGCAGAACTCAGAGCAATAAAGGGTAACAATATGTGTTGTTGGGAGCAGAGGAGAAATAAAGCCATTCTTGTTCAGCAGAAGCTGTGCAGTGACATATCACACAGGACAGATCAGAAACTGGTACAGAATGGTGTAGATATTCGCAGTTTTTTCATTCATCCACAAAACATCCAGAGCTCCACCAGGCTGGACGGATTCAAATGGGAAAGAACCCCACTCGAGAGACTGCTACAAAAGCTGCTTCCATGTAGAGAGGCAGGGGATGTGATAGTACAATGATGGGCAGTAGTATAAAACTTGTGCTTGATTTCAAATGAGGATCAAATCATAACCCAGCATGGTACATAGCAGTTTGTGCTCTAAGGCGATGAACTCTTCGTAGGGGAACATATTCCTCTTCTGCTGCTGTTATTTTCTTTTCCAGCTTTAAGAACAACTCCAACAATCTCTTTCCTGTCAGCACAGCATATGTCTCCTCTGCTCTGCTGTTATCTGAACAGAATACAGAATGGACGCAATTTCCAGAAAGCACAGCAAATATTAAGACATGCAGAAGTGCAGGGAAAATATATCCCAGCAGTTACTTGGCTCTCCTGAATATAGTGTGGCAGCTCAAATATTTGGCAAGTCCAGACCGCTCCAAACAAGGAGGCAAATTGTGAGCCTTTAGTTATACGAGGTGAGTCATTTATATGTCTTGCAGCCTTCATACATCTGTGTTGCTTTTACATTTGCTTGGTCCGTGCCCACATCTCCTGGAAAGCTGAGCATCCGGTTATGTCCATGCATCAGAGTCTCTGGCACTCGCATTGCCATTTGTGGCTATTTGAATGACAAAGAGAATTCGTGTAAATTATCTTTTGTTCTCCAGAGCATGGGAAAAACACTGATGATGTGGTGTGAGTCCAGCGGAGAACACCAAGGTAGTCAGGAAGTTTTGAAATCCAAAGTTGAGATATCCAAATCCCCACAAGTCTCTGAGTAATGTGCAGTGATCTGACCTGCTTTAATCAGGGTGTTGGACAAGGGACCTCCAGAGCTTCCTTCCAGTCCAGGTGCCAATGAGAAAAACAGTGTATGTCAGTGGCTGAATTTTTGCCAGCCCACTGTCCTAAGCAACATACACCAACCCAAGAAAAGCTACTGCAGTTCTGCTGGTAACCTGTTCTAGATAAAGAGGAATTATTTTGTCACCCTAACCCAACGCACTCCTGTCAGCCAAGCAAAAAAACTACCTTAAGATACCAGTTTACAATACTACCTTTCCCATGTCAGTTTTCAGATGTATCTTGAAGAGAGCATCTGTAAGAGCAGATTGGAGCTACTGTGCCAATTGAACCCTCAATCTCCTAATAGCAAAGGAGCTATCGATGTCCTGATGGTGACACTTGTGCACCCAGGAGGAGATGGTGGCCACCACTGCACATTCACACAGATCCTTGAGCACCCATTGCATGACTGTTGTATATAGCTTCATATTCTTCAAGCTGTGGTTGTAGCTGGAGCCACCATCCACAGGCAGTACCTAAGGCCAAGAAAAGATCTGGTTCCTATTTTAAAAGAGCTTATTCTCTTAGGCTTACTAGCAGCTCCAGTAAGAGTTGCATTTGCCAGTTTGAGCTGGAAGATCTTCAAACTCCTGCTTTCCTTATAGATAGCATGATGGAAGTGGGTTACATCCACTTTAGGCAATGACAGACAGACATACCCATAGTGTCTGCTGCTAATTAAAGAGCACTTAGGAATTTGGAATGATTATTATTCTGTAAGAAAGCATAATTAATATGTTGATCTCCCCACTGGAAAACAAGACTCGACACCACAGGAACAGACAACAACCTTCAAGCTACCATGAAAGGAAAAGTCTGTTGTGTTTGACATTCTGTAATCTTTAAATAAAGCATAATTTAGTCACTAAATATGAGCTCTTACTGCTTTAACATTAAGACCAATATGACCAGTGGCATTAAACATAGCTAGAGATAAAGGCAATAATGAGAAATTACAGGAGAATGGTGTAACACAGTTTAATTTCCAGCAAAACATAAGGAGGGTGGGGGGATCTATTTATTTTAGGATTATGAAATTGCAGTAGGTTTTTCTTTTGTTTTTTTTAAGCAGGATTCCAGCAGAAGGGGATAAATGAAGATAAGTAGCTGACTCAGGCATTCTGAAATTAGCACTGAAGATTTCTGCTGTAGCCTGTCATTACTCTGTGGACTTGCAAAGCAAGAAAAAATGGAAATATTAAGTGAAGATGACATTGAAACAAACTATTCAGTTATAAGGGCTAAAACCCAGCTTTTTTTTATTGGCCCTTACATGTTTTTATTCTGCTGCTCATTTCTCATTATACAAGGCATAGCTTTCCAGAGAGAGAAAAAATAGACATGTGGAGAACCTACTGACCTGTGCCTAGTATTTAGACTTTGTACATGCATTACTATGCTACATGGATTTATTATATGCTAATACATAATATAATAATATATTAGATTTATATAGCACCTTTCTATTCCCAGAGATTCCAAAGCACTTTGAAAACAGCAGGAGTAATTGTCTTTTCACTTTGCTTTTATGCACTCTTGACTTCAGGGGGATTACTCTTGATTTACACTAAAAATATACAAGAACTGGTTATCTTCCCTCTGGACCACAGCTAAGAGAAACAACAGCAATTATGAAAGGTCACTTAGAACCATGATAAGCCCTTTAGAACAGAGAATGAAAATGAGGGGGTTTGGCTTAGCAGAAAAGAGAGTGCTATGGAAAAACAGCATATTATAAGCCACAACTGGAATTTGGTTCGGAGCTGTGGCTCAGAACCATTTTCTTGAAAGCATCTTGTAGTCTTAAGTGACCAACCTCAGGTTAACATTTCATGGGAGCAAGGGCAATTTTGATACAGTACTGGAATATCAGTTTTGTGCTTGCAGTTGCTCACAGTCATCATCTTGCATTTGTGGGGTTTCACTGCCATTTTCCCTCCCTTTGTGGGTAATGCCTACATGGGGTTTGGAATTTATAAAGTTCATTTCTAGCAAAAGGTAAGTCCCTGGGAAACAGTCTTTGAAAACAATATTACTTTTTTTTTCATTAATCTATTAAGAGTTTATGATCTAAAATGTGTAGTAGGGAGATCAATGTCCTATAAAGGCAACAGTACATATTGCAGTATTCAGAACAGTGTCCTCAGCTGGCAAATGAAAACTTTTGTATTAAAACAACAAATTACAGGCACAAAATATTCCTATTCCAGGCCTGAGAAAACCACAGCTGCCTGTGGTGGTGGGGACATGGCATCGAGTGAGGAATCATGAGCATATGACACACCCACTTAAACTGCAGTGAATGAAGTATATGCCCTATCCCATGGAAAAGTCATTGGCTCTATCCAAGATAATGCAGGAGGAGGCATCTTCTGTTCTTCCTATGTGCTAGGTAGCCCTTTGCATGTGAACAGCTTCCCCCTCTCTCCCTAACTCCTGCTTTTGCTGTAAGGCCCCACGTCTTGAAGCAATTTTGTCCAGGCAGCCATAAGTCCAGCAAAGAAACAGAAAAGATTTGAAAGTGGGGATAACATCTTCTCTGAGGAAATTACTAACTATCTGCAAAGTTTACAGCACAACAAATGAGAGCGAGTGGGTGAGGGCAAAGTGCACTGGCTATTTTAAAAATATACTTGTTTGTTCTAAAGGCTGAAGTGGTGCTTTAGAGAGAAATAAAACACAGATGAGGAAGCAGTAATAAACCAGGACTGTTGTGCAAGTGAGCAGTCGCCTTCCCAAGGGAGCACTTACAAGCTCTCCTGATGTGTGATGGTACTCCTTATCACTAAGAGCTACCAGCTATTGTAATAAAAGTGGCCTTGTAATGGTTGGATGGGAGTTCCTGGCTGGGATAATGACTACACTCATTCAGGCCTCCTGGGAGAGGATTTGCCTTGGACCTAGTAGGGTCTTGGTCTAAGTCTGTGTCTTCTCACCTGCTGTTTATTGATCTCCAAGGAGAAGACTCCAGCCAGGGTACTAAGGGTCATTTCTCACTGCCAGCTAGTTAACTGGCAGAGGGCAAGTGGTAAATACAAACAGAAGAGAGAGGCTTTCATGTGTGCTCAGGAACATGAAATTTGATGGTTCTTCACAAATGAAAGGTATGCTCATCTCAGCTGTATAATTCTTGAACCTGTGGTATTGCACTATTTTGTGTCAGACATGTCCACAATATCCAGAGGTGAGTTCTTCTGAACAGCCTGAGAACCAAATAGACTGCAATAGCATCCTTGAAAACAAATTCAGCTTAAAGTTAGTATTAAATACAAACTGAACTTGCTCTCAGGAATCATTTACATGTGAATTCTGCCAAAATTTGTATTAAGACATAATAAATTAAGAGTCTGGTCTCTTTCTGTGCTAAATGTCAGTGTTAAAAGAAATATATTGAACTGCTGTTTTTCCTGAACATACCTACTTTCTGTGGGTTTCAAATCAAACTGGCTTCCTCCAGGCAACCCAGCCTCCCATGTATTTCACATAGCTGGGAAATGTAGATTTGTTACAGTCTTGCTCGGAGCTCTTATTTTCTCATCTTTGTCACAGGAATGGGAAAGAAGTCTTGACATCCAGAGCCCGTGTGAGAGATGTCTCCAAACCTCAGATAAGCCCCTGGTCTGTCATTGGCTTCAAGCCAGTTCTCTGATGCTGAGAAAACATGAGCATGTCCAGGTAGCCCAGGTATGTGTGTCTCTCCCTCTCCATTAATTGCTGAAAGAGCCTAGGTGACTTATGCAAACTGTTTAAGTGGTTAACATTATGTGAGATGAATCTGTGCCCTGGGGAGCTCTTGGTGGCTTTCCCAGGCTCTCTGCCAGGCCCTCAGAAAATAAGTATAACATCCTGGAATGATATGTTTGCAGTTGTTTTTTTACTGACAATAGGAATCAGCATTTTGTGTATAGGGAAAAAAAATATTTCCCTATTATCCCTATAACACTGGGTTGAAATCCTGAGGTTTCTTTAGCCCTTGTGATGTTATGGAACACTGCCTCCAGATCTGAATGTGCCAGCTCAGTCTGTCTCTAGGTGCCAGGTCATGTTATAGAAGGAGATCCAGAAATGCCCATGAGTGATGCCCTAAGAAGAAGGAAAGGTGGGTTTGGTCTTCTTTTTTCCTTTTCTAATTTAGAGATATGGTGGTGTTCTGCAAAAACACCAGCATACAGAGTTGCAGGGATGCTTTGAATTAGCTTTTTTTGTGGTCTTTATTAATATTTCATTTGAACAGCTCATGAACTTAGTTATTCTTGGGACACCTCTGCAAAGAGAAACTGAGGTGCGGAGAGCCTGAGTGACTTGTTTAAAATTATATGAGGATCCTGTGAGAGTTGGGAATTAGTCTCAAGTCCCAGTGTAGTTCCCTAACCACTGAGCCTCCCTCCTGTAGCATTCTGGGACAAGGCTATAGAGCACTGCATGATTCCTAATAAACTAGCAAGACTTCACAATACTTCTCCTTATCCTGCTTACAGAATTATCCACTTGGAGGTGCTTTGGCTGGAATTCAAAGCTAAGGTTTTCAGAAGCAACTACCATTTTCTGATACCTTGGAGTTTACAAAACAAATCCAAGAAGTAGCAAACCTAAATCTTTCTCCTCCCCCTGAGGAGAGAACACTCCCTTTTCCACAAGTTTCCATTCATTAGCATTAAAATCATTACCAGGAAAACAGCTAGGGAGTTCACATGTTTTTCACTCACTCTGTCTTGTATCCAGGTTGAATAGGGCATGGATGGAACAGCTCCTCTTTATTTCTGGAGCCTATGGAGAATTAAACCAAATTTTTTTAACAAGTAATTTTGTAGTCTAGGAATGATAATGCTCCTTCTGAAATAATATTATGAGCGTAATTAAAAAAACTCCCAGAAGAAGAGAGTCAGCAGTTTTGGGAAAAAATTCAACCTTGTGTAAAAGATAATAAGAAAGGCCAGGGCAGAGACTTCCACATGCTTTATTTTTTGTTGCCTCTGTAGTATTTCTGCTTGTAGAAAAACGATTCTGTAAAACATTGCTTTTTGCATGGATGCCACAGAAGTATACTTTAAATAGTTGAGCATTCAACAGAAAATTGACCAAACATAGTTCTGTCTCATTCATCCATGGTTAAGAGCATCATATTTTTGCACTGTCTTCAGAAGGTGTAAGCATCTCTCTACCTGCTTGCTCTGGAGAAAAAGGTGTGTGCACTGTAGTCGCACCACCTGATTACAGCACCTGGATGTTGCTCATTACATTGGGCAGGAAGACAACCTTCAGCCATTTCCTCTCTCTGCCTGCCATCAGCTTCACATGCTCACTTATTCACATATCCCAATAGCTCACAAACAACACTGAAGGATGTTCTTGTGTGCCTCCAATGACACAGGCCCTATGACTGCCTACATTGCTGTCCACTGGCAGCAAGTGTGTGTTCTTCTGAAGGCAATGGGGAAAAGACCAGACAGAGATCCTGGTGGAGTATTTTTATTCACCGAACCTGAAATCAAAAGTGACTCTAGAGTAGGATTTATTATCTAGGTTTATATGGTTTCATATAAACAATCACATTTTTAGTCATCAGATAGATAAGGGATGAAATCTGTTTTTTTTTCTCAGGAAAACTTATGTGACTTAAACTTGGTGACCAGCAAATCCCTTGCAGAAATGAACTTTCTCAGTCTGCATTCAACTACATGACATTAGTATAACATGTTATACTATAAATATATATTATTATTCATACATCTGATATTTGCTAATGTGCTTTGATTTACTTGCTTTCTCATATCACAATAAAACTGTATTTTTATATACTTTATTTCCTTCACAATCCTTAACATGCACAGTTCCTGCTGGGCCTTCACAAATTAATCGTTGATTTTTTTCCTTGCATCTTGCACAAGAAGAGAGCACCATCCATCTCATCATTAAGTCAGTTATGGTCCAGCTTTCTGCTTTTCCTTTTTCTCTTTTCTGCTCCCTGTCCCATAGTACTTTCCAGTGGGCACATGTGTGTTTGTTCACCCCAGCCGTTGCTCACATGAGTGTGTCTCTAATGCATAGTATGTGGACAGATCTCTGAGCATCCATGGTACAGTCACTTTATATAGCACACACTCACTGGACTCTGACTTTTTTTTGTCTTCTCTGCATCTGGCAGAAAAGGCACTGAGCAACAAAGAGCTGTCACCTTTCCAGTTGTCAGCAAAACAATTTAATAGGCTGTAGCCAATCTCAGAGACAATCTTAAACAGGAGAAACCAGCCCTGCTGTCTGAGACCCCAGGCCAAGCTGGGGTCCCATCAAGCTAAGATAGGCATGATGCAAGCCTACAAGTTTATGGTTAGAAGGTCCACATGTTAAACTCCTAGGGCCCTAAGCAGAGAATAACACTCATTGTGCTGCCTTGTCTTTTTTGGGGGTGCCCCAAACTTGCTATTTGTTTAAATTTATGTGTCCAGATGCATTTTCAGAGGATGCTCAAAAGGAATTATAACTTGACCAGGGTGCTGAGGATAGATTTAAATTTAGATGTAATTGACCGTTTTTGCTTGTACAAAATCTGAGGAATGAGAATATCTAGAAAATTGGCCTTGCTATCCTTTGTTGCTACTACTGTTGTTCTTTTCAAAGACTTTGGTTGTTACACATGAATACAAATACCTAAATCAGGTAATGAACATTGTAAGCTCCATTCTGGATGTCCTAGGGATGGAGGAAGGATATATAGAGACAGTATTAAAAGCTTTAATTTTGTCAAGTGTGTTTGAAAGCTGGACTCACAAAACAGTTTAATGGAAGGATTTGGATGCCGGATAACTTTTTCCCAAGCCTTTTAGGTGCACTAACTGAGAGAGGGGTAATCAAATTTAAGTGGCTCTGCTTAATTCACTGAAACCATACGATCCACCACTGCGACAGCTCTTTTAAATGGCTTGTTCCATTATCTCAAACAGTTTGGGACTCCTGGTGTACAGACTAGTGCAGAGCCCAGGCAGCAAAAGCCAGCAAGACTATTTCCCAAAGCTGCTGGAATTTTTATGATAGCTGTATTTTAAACTACTTACAAACATACTGTTAATCTGCTCCCAAATACACCTATGTTTTAGGATCAAGATAGGTGCATTTGAATGCAAATGTGGGTAATGCAATGCAAATTGCTTTAATGAAAATGAGGCTGCCTCTTTAAAAGCATTGACATTACCAAAAGAATACAGGCTAATATAACTTCCCAGCTAATGTAACTTCCCAGAGTACGTGGCATCATGAGTTTGCTTTCAGAACTAGACACTCACCAAGGAGGCACATACAATACATAAAAGAGAGGAAAGTACAATGAAAGGGAATAGAAAAGGGGATAAAGCTGAGATGAAAGGAAAGAGGGGAGAGAGAGTGAAAGAGGGAAAGGAGTGAGAGGGAAAGAGGATGCTACAAGAATCAGCAGAAGATTAAACTTACATTTGATCACAAAAGAAGAACGAACTACATTGGCGCAGTCTAGATGTTATTTGAAACTAATACTACTGTAGAATGTCCATTGCAGAGCCCTACTCTATCCATGCTTTTGTTTAGTTGGTAGATTGTTAAAGTAATTGCTGTAGTTATTGTTTAGGAACAGGAGACAGGGTGATGTATTATTGTCTTGATTAGTAAACCATGAAGATTAACTTAACAAGGAGGAAATTGGGGGAAAGGTAATTCTGGCAGGGGGAAACGTGACCACCGAGTCAATTAGAAACTAGAAGACACTACCCCCAGACTCTCCTTGAGTATGTGTAGTAAATTAAAATCAGACTGTATCTTTAAATCGAAGTGAGTAAGTTATGAACCAATGAGAAATAAGTAAGGTTAGTTAGTGTAATGATTCTGAAGTAGATAGGTGTGATATGTTAGTTGTAATGTATAAAAGTTAAGAGAAAGTCTTTCTAGGTGTGCTAGCTTTTGTGGAAAACCACCTAGCACCCAAATGTGTACAACTTTGTGAATAAACATCTCATCTCAGTGCGTGAAGATTGACTCATTGCACACCAGGTAAACGAATCCTATTTGTGACAACATAGATACAGCAATATATATACATTTAAAGAAAAAAGAGGGTGAGAGGGAATGGATTTAAGCTGACAATGTTTTGGAATTAAAATCTAAATGCTCATCCTGTCCCAGATCTGATCCTAAGTTGAGTGCAATGGATAGGATTTCCCTCCAGTGTTCACAGAAAGACCTGTCCCTGGGGTGCTGCATGATCAACTGTGGCTGCATTGGGAACTTGATCCTCTTTTTAATCTTGTTGCTGATGCCAGGTCTGAAATGTAAATGTGAAGAAAAAGAATCAATGCTCCCATGCCATCCTCCCCCCCCTCCCCCCCCCCCCGCTAAAATCCAGAATGAATCCGTTTGATATGAAGTAAACTGTGGTCTTCAAGGGAAAGGAAGGAGAAACCTGGTATTGCCACTGATAAGTAACAATATTCTTGTCTGACTGCATCATCATGTGAAGGAGAAACAGAGTGGGAGAAGCAGCCCTGTTTGCCCTAGGGTCTTTGCTGGGGCTCTCATCCCTCTTCCAGGAAGCACTAAAGCTCATCAGTTCACTGACTTCAGTGAAAAAAATGCAAAATTTTCCTTTTACTTTGTGGTTTCAAATCCAGTGATCAAACAACAAAATAAGTGTGTGTGTGGAAGAAGTATATTGGAGAGAAAGCAGGGACGCACATTCCAATTCCTGCTCCAGATGTTTTCCTCCTCCTGACATTTGTTTTCTATTCTTCCTAAGCACGACAAGATAATCTTCTTTGGTAAAGTAACAAAACTGAGTGGCAGCTGTTGCAAACACCTCTCTGCACAGCCCTGGAGAACAAAGTCTGCTCACATGCCTGTAGGGTATCAATGGTGACAGTCTGATTTACTGATTTACTTGGGTTACATCTCTTTAAGAGAAAGGGCCTGGTCTCTGCCAGCTGGGACAGAGAGGCAGAGGCAAAGACAATTGCAAGCCATGTGGCATCATTGTGTGGGGTGACATGCTGCTCTACAGCTACATGGAGCTGTGCTGCAGCAAAAAAAAAGGTTGGATTGCAGCAGGGTTGACTCAGGAAAATAGTGCACAGGACTGGAACTGCCCCTCAGAAGCCCTTTGTGCCCTTTGGCCTCTCTGAAGTCAAAATGGGAAGAAACTGAAATATCTTTTCACTCTTGCATAGCGTGGACAGTAATTATCCAGTTGCTATAATGTTGTGTAAGCAGCATTAGAGGAGATAACATTTTATTCTGATTTGATCATGTGTCAGGGTAGCAAGCACAGCAGGTATCTAACTGTCTTCCTTTATGGTTTTTCGTTGTATGACACAGGAAGACTCTCCAAAAGACATGCTGCCCATGGCAGCCCCAGCACTGGGAAGTGCCCTTGGTCCCTTGCTCTGCTTCTTTGTGGTCCACTGCACCTTCCAGAGGTTTTGGCCTCTCTTGCTAAAAGCGTTAGGCAAAGATACAGCAGTGCATTTGGGGTGTGGTAACAGAGTAGATGCTTAGTGAATCTTCCTGAACTTAAATGATTGATTACACAATTGCCTGTGACTGCCAGGGATAGACTTGAAGACTCAGGTGGTAATTTTCAGACCTGTATTCAGTGATCACTAATTCCTTCCACCAATCATTTTTGTGGTCTGTGCCTTCAGTGTTGTTCCACGTAAAATGGATGCTAGGTGGCCTGGTGAAGAGCAGCAATCCCAAGGCTCATGCACTTGATGGGCCTATGCAGAAACCCATTCTGTTTCAAATTATTTGTGCCGACATGATCAAACATCTTTCTCCTTCTCTGCATCAGTGTGTCCATCTGTAACTATGAGGCACACTGCATGACTCTAACCTGATGCTGGATCCCTGGCTGAAGAGCTCTGTAACATTCACGGAAGCATAACTGACTCTAAGAAATTTATTCTCTAATAAACTGTCTTTGGGGTCAGGCTGCTATAAAACACATCTGTGTGAGTCTGGTACTAGACTGTCATTTAAACCTGGATGGTTTGCCATGGCCTGGTGCACTGCAGGTTGATCAGAGGACTCTACAGGGTCCCAGTGGTTAAAGGTCAGTGCTGGTGTCAGCAGTCTTTTATGCCTTCTCTCAGCTTCCATGGTCATGTATTTTAAGGGCATTTTTTGCTTTATATGTCTGTAAAAGACATCTGCATTGGAGTAATGGAAATATGCATTCATGTCTTTTGTGTCTGACTGACCTTCTTATGTCAACTGGGAGAAGGAAGACACAGAGCTGGGAGTGGGGAGTGCCTACTCCCTGCGGGTGGGAGGGCAGCAAGGTCCCCTCCTGCCCTATCTGCTTTGTCTACTTGGACAGCAGGACAAGACAGGACAGTAGGTTATCATAGCTAGCAGCTTGCAGAACTATCCCTAAGACAAACAGCAGTAGGCAAAAGGATGAAATTTGTGAACAGATTGGCTGAACACTACTCTGCACTCCAGTGGTGATTTGCTTAAAGATGCCTCAGCAGTGGAGCCATGAAGAAGCCTCACAGAACCATCACCACCACCAAAAATGAAAGCCACCATCCAACAGCTGTAGCAGCTGTGCCCTGGGACATTGCTGTGTGCTTCTGCCTCCAAGCTGGACTGATTCTGCTCCCTCAAGTTGAAAGGAGACAAACCAAATCCTGGATGCCTTTTCAGGATGCTTGGTGCAACCTCGCTGCTTCTCTGTGCCAGTTTAGTGTGAAATCAGTCTTAGTGGATTACAGTAGTTTAATAAATGTGACCCCATTTCCTTGAGCTCTAAGGCTACAACCCAGTTGTTGAGAGCAACTTCTGTAGCTCAGGATGGAGACATATTTTACTGGTGCTGTGGGTCGTAGACTTAGTCCCTGCCACCATTGACCCTGGGCTTCTGATTTAACAACTGGCAGCCAGTGCAGTGGTGAGGCTCATGCAGACAGATGCTCTGGCCTTGTGTCCTTGACTCGGTGCTTCCCTCCACGCCCCATCTCATGTACCAGGAGAAGTGAGCAAGCACCCAGCATGGCCTTTCAGCTGTCAGTGCCAGGGAACAAATACTCTGTCTGTGGTGAGACACTGAGCCCACCTTCAGACCTCTCAGCCAGCTCAGGGAGTAATGGCGTTTCCAGACGCTTTCATTAATTTTCTTTCCCCTAAAGGTGAGTATGTAGAAGTTGGTGACAACAGCAAAAATAGAGCTGGCAGTCCTGCTCCCAGGATATGCTACCCCTTCCAGCACTGAATTACCTGTAAACAGGTTGATGAGGGGAGACCGCACACAGCTTTTTCCAAAGAGTTTTCCTTAAAATGCTGATTACTGGACAGCAAAATTACACAGATTTCTAGCCATTTCTTTTCAGGCCCTTTGCTTCCTAAAGCTGTTTCCACAGCTGGAATACTTGGGATTCTGGACCACAGGGCTGTGGACTGAGAAATGCAGCAGGTTAGCGCAGATGGGAACACACGTTCTGGCCCGCAGCGTGAGCCACCGGCACGTCCTGCTTGGTGCCTGTGCTGTGGAAGCTGAAAGCTTTGCTCTTGAGTCGTTTATGTGAATCCACTCCTTCGGGGTCAGAAGTCCTGGAGTGAGATAATCTAGGCTGATACCAGTTTTCTGCTCTGTTGGTTTTCCTTGTAAACCCATTACCAAGGATAGAGATGGATGCTTTCCCTTAAGAGCTTTACATTGAGGCAGCTTCCCCATCCATGTTGAGATGCTGATTTCTGGGTCTGACCCTCCCTGTTTTCCAAGTGTCCCAAAGACATTAAGAGCAACATGAGGAGTGCAGGAGGAGGAATGAAATTCTATTGCATTTCTTTTTTTCTCGTTGTTGTCAATTAACAGGATTTATGTCTTATTTCTCTGTTCTGTAATTACCCTGTGGGATTTATTTCAAGAAAAACAATATACCTCCAGAACTTTCTGGCTGCTGAGAAGAGTTATTGCTGTTACCTCCTCATTGTCTCGCTAAAACCAACTCCCTTCATTACTTGCTTTACCTTACTGAAGCAGATGAGGGTATCCATTGTAATTTTGTTTCCTTTCAGGAGGGTACATAAAAAATATCCCTGGACACGTCAGGTACAGTGATCCTCTAGGACAAATTTAGTCATGGATCACAGAGAATGTTAATTAACCCCTGTGCACGTCATGCTGCAAGAGCTCCCCTGTGCTAGCCTGCAGAGTTATACTTTGCAGCAGAGTTGTCATTAGTGATGAGTGAAGGCCAACCTGTTGTTTCTGATGAAATGCTAATGATGCTCTGATGCTACAAGGTTTTTTTATTTTGTATTCATTTCAATAACAAAACAGAGCTTTTATGTTTCTACTTATGCTTTGAAACATGTGACCGACTGGCACTTTAAGAGGATATGTGGTCGCTTGATTTTTTTGAAAGCTGAGGGGTGGGAAAGGGATTTTTTTGCATTTGATGGAGGGCTTGACAAAAAAAAAAAAAAAAGAGAGAAATATTGGTATAATTTAGGTAACACACACTGTAAACAAGCTGCTATGTTTCTCTTACAATAATTTACATCCATTCCTTTGCAGAGTGCAGCCTATGTATTTCTCCTCATCTGTGACAAAGCCAATCATTCTGACTTGCAAGCTTTCTCGCACATGTTTCTGCCATATTTGGCCTGAACTCTGGGTTTGATGAAACCCCATATCAAGTCAAACTCTGCTGAAATCACCAAGGGTTTAATACCAGATAACAAATTGGTTTGTTTTATTCATATGTAGCTTTGCTTCACACAGCTCAGCCTGAGTCTGTGGACAGATTTGCTTCCAGCACAGTTATTTGGGTTGTCAGGTTAGTTTGAGGTTACCCAGGTCTATTGTTGGAGAAGACAACACACACGAGAAAAACATGCCCAGTGGGAATGTGTACCTTCTCCCTACAAATGCAGATAAGTGATTCTGCCTGCAGCCATCCCACCTGTGAGAGACTAGGTGATCATTAATAAAAATTATTCTGCAGCCACTTCAAGTAGGGCCATCCAGACATAAAAGTGACTCACAGTGCTCTGCTAGGTGATGCTGGACACTCTCATGTATTAAGCATGTTTGCCCAGGGGGACACTTAGGTCTCAACACTTTGGACAAGACCTAGACTGGACACATAGATTCTCACATCCCTTTAAATGGCAGATGGCTGTGTTGGCCCCAAGGTGGGACTGGCGCATGTACTTGTTACTACTGATGCTGCATTAGTCCTGAGGGAAGAGAAGACAAGTTGTGAGAAGTATCCTTGGAAGAGGCAGTAGGACAAGTTGGCTTGCTCCTGCCTTTAGATCCAGTGTCTTCCTGCTCAGCAGAAGTACTTCTGCTGTCAAAGGCAGGCTGCAAAGTACTGCTATGCATATAAAACCTCCCTTGCTTGCTGGCAGTCATAAGTTACAGTGCATCTCATTTCTCAAGGTACTTTGCCATAACTTGGATATGAAAAGCATGATATAAAACAAAATTATTCTTTTTCCCAACAGTGACTTTTTATAGCAATTGGGCCCTAAATAAGTCCTCCCCCAACGGTACCTACCCAGATAATAAGTCTCAAGGCTATACTGGCCATTTCCCATGGTGAACATCACCATTTGCCTTTTTCTTTCTTGGTTATTCTTCCTTTTCTTATGTGGCAGTCCCACGGTTTGCTCTCATTACATCTCCATGCTGTTGTGTTCTTCCATGTTTTGGAAAGCTATGGTCGTAGAATCATAAAATTATAGAGTCATTTGGGTTGGAAAAGACCTTTAAGATCATCAAGTCCAACCATTAACCTAACCCTGCCATTCCACCAGTAAACCATGTCCCAAAGCACCTCATCTACCCGTCTTTTAAATCCCTCCAGGGATGGGGACTCAACCACTTCCCTGAGCGGCCCGTTCCAATGCTTCACAACCCTTTCAGTGAAAAAATTTTTCTTAATGTCCACCCTAAACCTGCCCTGGCACAACTTCAGACTGTTTCCCCTCATCCTATTGCCCATTACCCAGGAGAAGAGACAGACACCCACCTTGCTACAGCCTCCTGTCAGGCAGTTGTAGAGGGCGATAAGGTTTCCCCTCAGCCTCCTCTTCTCCAGAGTAAACAACCCCAGTTCCCTCAACCTCTACTCATATGTCCCAGAGGGCAGAGAAAAATGTAGATGGTTATGGAGGAAAGAGTTTTACCTTCATCAATGCTTGGGGAGGGTTCTAGCAGTGAGGGAGGATGAGGCTTTGCATTCATTGCAGACTCGAGGGGAGGGGATCCCATCATTTCTGGCTCTGTTGTTTGTTTCCAAGAGACGAGTAGCTGTAAAATAAAGTTAGCAGAGTCACTCTTTCTGCCTCGAGAAAGTCAACCCTGTGCTGCAAAGGTTACTCTTACTGTTAAAAGTGCTAGAAATCAGAGCAGTTGTTGCTAAACTTTCCTTATACTTATCCCAAGAAGATGATGCTCATATTCATTTGCCATTCTGAACAGGGCTTCATTCAGAACTTGTAAGAAAAAGTACTGTTTGCTTATTAAAAATAACTGACTGGCTTGAAAGGTACCTGGGAGAAGCCAGAGAGAGAACAAACACATTTTTTTTTTATTATTTCCAAGTGAAAATGAAAGGTCCAAATTAAATTTCTGTCATGTATTTGTTGAAGTCTTCATAAACACTGCTCACACCACAATTGAAATTACAAATACCACATCTGTGAGATCCTTCTTCTGTCATCACTGCAGTGTTTATAATGTTAATGCTTGTTTCTGAAAAGTGTTTTTGCTGAGGAGCTTCAGGCATTTTTACTTGTTGTTATTTTCCTACTAGTGTCAACAAGGTAATAAGTTCTTCTGTTTTTTCACCTCTCTCTCTCTTTTAAATGTACCTATAAGTAACCATCAGGCTTTCTGGAAAAAGAAAAAAAATCATTAGTATTTTCATCTAAACAAATGAATAATATGCTGACAGTTTTCAAGTTCCCTTTTAAGCCAGTCTTACGCTTTCTTTCACATGGTAACTCCTGAGCCAAATTCAATAGGGTCAGGAGCTCTGTGCAATGAAACTGTGCAAAGTAAATGGTACCAGAATGACAGTGTCTCACAGTTTATATTGCAAACCAACAGGGAAGCTGGCACTCTGAATTGAACTGTTTGCTGAATCTTCAATGGATTGCAATGCAATTTCTCCTTTTTGAAAAAAAAACCTTTCTTTTAAAGTGAGGTGAAAGAAAATATAGTTTCCTTCAAATAATCAGCTGTAGAAAGTAGATTCCCCAGTCCACAACACTCATATTTCAATGCAGATTTGATCTGTAAACAAAAATGGGACAAAAATAAGTGAAGGTTTTCAGAACTGCTGTATTTGTCCCAGATTCATTCAGGAGCTGTGGGCAAGGACTCTGCAGTCAGGTCCATCCAGTGCCTGGGAAAGCTGGTAGCTAGAAACAAGAAACACATCGCTTGGCAGCCTCTTTCTGTATTTCTGTCCTTGGGGTCTATTGGCTGTGAAATTTTCCTCCACCACTTTGATATTTGCCTTACTATATAAACAGAAACATTCAGTTTTCTGTCTTCACTCCCTGTGTCCTTCAAACCCTCCAAGGGCAGGAATGAATGGGAAGGAAAAAACTCTGATGCTGGGTAGCTTAGGAACTGCTGGGAAAAGTCATCTGCTCTGCCACTGACTGCTTTACATGCTGCAGAAGCAGGATGGATTTTACTCAACTTACTTCTTTTTTGTGTTGTGTAGCCAGTCTGAAATGTTTATAAAACCTCATACCTTTATAAACAGAGTTGGTGCCGAATATTGGCAAAGTTCGGGTATAGGGAACAGAGCAAAGATGTACCTTTAGGCAAGAATGTGAAGGATGAAAGTGAAAGGAGACAGACCTGGAGAGTCAGAGGGAAGCTACAAGACAGCCAAAGGAGCTGCCGCAGGAGCTGAAGTGCCACAGGTTTCCACAGGCTACACCAGGCATGTGCAGCAATCAGCTGTAAATCCAGCTGTCACCACGCTGTCGGACTTGGATCCAGACGTTGGTCCCTATGTTTCCAAACTGGTGGTAGCACTTCTCAAAATGCAGCAGACGTATTGCTCGTTAGGGAAAGTGGCACGTGTTTTTTCCCTTGTGCCTTTGAGATGGACCAGGCTTTTAGGTAAACAGTCCTTCCTTACCTCTGCATCCTGTAATCCTGCTGTTGTCCTTGTTTCTCTTTGGTAGCAGTTCATCCCCGAGAGAAATTGGAGCAAATCCTGCACTTGATTTCCTCAGTCATATGGTGAATTCCTCTCCTTCATATGTTGGTTGGGTGGTTGATGAAGAACACCAGGAGGAAAAAAAGCAATTATATCCAGCACAGGCACTCACAGCTGGTATCACAGCTATGTATTACAGCTATGTATTCAAAGTGATGGTTACAGTACCGCTGGAAAGCCATAACATTTACAGTTTCCAGATGTGTTAAACTCTACCCAGTTAAAGCCACACTGCTCTTTGTCTTCAGAGTTAACCCCCCATATCTGTGCTTTAAGTAACCCTGTGCCCTGAATCTCTCTGTACATGCAGGGTAAACGCAGCAGGGAGCATGGGAGCCGTAGTGTGTATGGCAAGAAAATGTATTTGCGTGGGTTAATGTGAGGTTCATCTGCTTCAAATATCCCTGCTCTCGGGTAATTACCAGCTTCTTTTCAATCTTTCCAGGTTCCCTGCTTCTGCCACCCACATTAATGTGGACAACAGGATTTCTCAGTCTTGGCTATGCTTGGCTCCCGCTTCACATGTTGTCAAATGACTAGTCCAGCAGTAAAAAAGTACAAAATCTCTGTAGCATATTAAATTATTGTTAGCAGGTAACTCCAAATTAGACTGTGTAGGTAGGCAAAAGACAGGGAAATGTAACACTTTATAGGTTGCCATAAAAAAAGTTTGGTGACATTCAACAAGGGAGTACAACACTTTAAAAGGCATTGCAATCTTGAAATCCATCATTCCTTCTCTCCTCCAGATTTGGGGCATTTCTCAAAGCCTGTTGGTTGCTTCCACATCTTCTCACCCCTCTGCTCTCCCTTCCCCTCTCCTCAGCTCAGTGACCTGAATAAGTTAACACTGCCACTTAAGAAACAGGGGGTATAAGCAAAAACCAGGTAAATTTGTAAGAACGCAGATGATATTTTGCAATTTCTTGTAAATCACTGGACATACCTTTGATAGGTTTGCAGCATGTGGGATTTCTGCTGGATTGCGGAAGACCTGCACCTGTAATGCCATTGCCATCAGAAAATGCCTGTAGCCATGGGCCTAAAGGGGCTCTGCCCAGGGTTGCATATGTGATTATATTCAACTTGATAAAGCCAAGTAGGACCCTACAGTTTGTCAGAGGAGCAGAGCTGGATAGTGGTCTAAGATTGCTCAGCTCTGGGGAGCTTTTCAGCCAGGTGGCCTTCGACATGTTTCGATGGACCCCAGTGTGGCTGGCATGCCACCAACTGCGCTGGATTTGCCGTGCCACAGCACCAGCTGTTGTACCTGCTACAGGGTGTACCAGGTAGGCTTGAGAAAATGCTTAAATACTGGTGAGTAACAAACAAATCTGAGAATTTGGTGACCTGTTTGTGGACAATTTATAGGCAGTGAAAAGTCAAACTATTTGATCTGTCTATAGTAAATGATTAATTCATCCACTTTTTTCTCCCCAGACTCTGGTTTGTGGTCAACAAGGCAAGCAAAAACTCCATGTAAGTGCCAGCTACTGGGTGTGATGTTGTAAAGGCTGAGATATTGATCTTCTGTTCCTGAGATTTGATGAGTCCCAGCTCCAGGGGGTATAACCAGATCCTTAGGGTTACAGACAGCTTTGGTATCTACCATCCCATGAGAAAGGTTGGGCAGCACATTTCACAAAGCCCAGGGAAGGGTGGTTGCTAACCTACAGATTTTCTGCTTCAGCTTTGCCTGGAGGAGCATATGGCTATCTGAACCTTGCAACATTAAATTAGTCCAGCCCTTCAGCCTGGGAAGGAGGGATTTGTTCATGCAGACAAGAGAATTATTAATACAATTTGCAAGAGGCAACCTTACTGAATCACTCAGACAGCTGCTTCTTTCCCTGTATGTAGGGCTGCAACTGTGGCAAGGTTAATACAGAGCATCCATCATTTCCATTAATACATGGCAGTGCTGTATAGATCTCATGTGTGGTCTGCCTTTAATTATTTTTTAAGGTAGCCTCTGTATATTTCTTTGCAGTGAAGGCTGAAGTGGAGAATGGAGGTCAGGTCTGTGGACTGACTGATTAAACCTGCCCATCACACCTTCTGTACAGGGCTCTTTTCAATGCAAATAATGCCTTGTAGTGGAAGAAATAGGACAATTGTGTCAGTGCAGCCTGTATTTGTGAGGAAGCAGATTTAGAATAGGCTTTATTTGGGGGTGTAGAGCAGTTTTTTCCCCTCCAAAACACAGAGGGAACACTGAGCTGCCTTTTGTTGCTCCAGTCCTAGGTGCACTAAGGGGGGAGAACACAGCACTACTATAGGTATCCCTTGTTACCGCCCTGTTAGTGGTCAGGACTGCTCTCCATACATCAATTTAATAATACAAATTATACTGCACATGATATTTTTAAAAGGGTGTCTGGTACCTGAGAATGAAATTGAATGCAAAGATCTTTGTTGCTTTTACCTGTCCTCTAGGCATCCAATTGACTTCTCAAGATTTAAACCACATCCACCTGTAACACAGAAAGGAACTGGGGTTTACCAGATTATCACACCTTACCTTACATATTTCACAGTAATATTAATATACAATTGTCTATCCAGAAAAAATATTTTTTTCTCATAGGAAAATAGTTCATGTGAGACCTATGTGCATATAGGAACATATGAAAAAGCAAAAATGAGTATTAAAAGTAGCAGTCAAATAAATTCACCCTACAAGCAGAACCCTTATAAATAGCATATAGAGAATGGTAGCAGAAAAAAGACCCATGGCCCAGACAGAAGGAAGAAAGGTTTGGGTTGAGGAAAAAAGAACCAAAGGTCAAAATCCAGTTTTTGTGATAAGTCTAGCCCCTGTTGTCACTGATTTACAGTATCTTCTGTATTTGCCTTTACAATGATCAGTAAGGTAGGACTGGATCCACTTTATTATAAAGGATGGTCATGCCAAGGATGAAAACCAGTGGATGGCTTCAGATTTATTCTTGACTTGCTTCCTCTGGCACTTGTCATCAAGAGTGTACATGCCCAACTTTATGTCTGCCATGGGCTGAGTCTGCATCTCTGCATTAGCCTATAAGGACTCCTCCATCATGGTCTGGAAAGCAAAGAGAATGGGATGTATATGAAGACATCCTAGGCAGTCCATCTCTGAACCCAGGCTGCAACTCTGGCAAATCCCTGCCTGAAATCTGTGGAGCCAGCATATCACTGCTATTGCCAAACCCAGGGTGCTGAAGACATCCCTACAGATACAGGTGCATAAGATATCTCTATTTTTAATCTCTCATCTCTAGCTCTATCCCTCCACAAGAAATCCTTTATGAGAGAAATATGCAACTGACAGGTATTTAGTGAGAAGTGTTGAATGTTTTCATCACATGATGTACTAAAAATGTAACCCCTTATGTTGAAGAGCACTGGGAGCTACTTAAGCTTTTATGGCTGGACCTCTAGTTATCTCCTGGTGTGTCTTAGTTGCTCTGGTGTGTCTTAGTTGCTGTGAATTAGGGTGTTGCGAAATATGGGGAAAACTTGTTTGCAGAGTACGTGTCTAATCCACTGTTCTGATCATTCCAACTCACCAGCTACTTGCACACCACTAAATAATATCCAGACTCAAATGAACACGAGCTGCCAAGGGGTCATTAAAATTCCTTCTCAGTCCTGATCATTAAACAAACCATACAAGAGGCAGACTCCATACCTGGAAAAAGTGGCATGTTAATGGAGATGCACCCAGCGTAATTGCTGTCATCCATCACCCCTGCCCTGCTGATATTGACAGAGAGCAGCTAAATATTTAAATAAGCCATTTTTCTTCAGAAGCCAAAGGATTAGATGCAGCCAAATTTCTCAGTCTAGTCAGCAAATTATACAAATCCAGGGATTAAACAGAATTTGCTGGAGTGAATGAGAGCTGCCTTCTGCATTATGCTTTATGAAAAAATATCCTTGGCTGCCAAGACTGTTGCTTGGGGCAAGAAAGGGCGGAGAGACAATTCTGCTTCTTATTGAAAGCAACAAAATATAATTAGTTCCTCTTTACTTGACACTCTTGATTTACTTTGAGGGTGTAGCTGAAGGAAAATGTGGCTTTCCCAAACCCCATTAGACACCTACACTTCTTCTCAAAAACAATACATTTGAAATTAAGATGTAAGGGTTACAAGGCTCCATGCATCTGTTTTGCTTCAGATTCCTTGAAAAGCTTGCCAGGTTACTATCAGTAAAATAGAACAGAAGTGCTTGTTGAAGTCATTTTTACTTGGATATATGTTGGCATGCTGCACTTTTCCCACATTTGGTGATGGGTATACTGAATTTATAGGGTAAGATAAGGGGTTCTCATTGAGGCACAACAGGTAGTTGCAGAGGGAGACAAAAAGGATTTACAAACACAAGAAGATGTTTTTGCTCGGGCTGGTTGTGAATTTTTTGAACAAAACTTTCAAGACTTTTTCTCCCAGTATTTTATTTCTCTTTGCATATTCACAATAATTTCCTCTAGAATCTGAACTCAGATAACATCTGAACAGAACTTTGTTCAAGGCTCAAAATATTACCTGTCACCAGTACATCTGTCCAAGGATTGTATGTGCTCATCTTGACAGATCAAATGTTACACATTTTTTCCCCTTGAATCAATCAAAGTCAGGAATCCAAACCTCATGCCCATCTCTAGGGAAAGACAAGAGCATTTATAAATCATGGAGAAAAAAATTGAAATGGTAAAATAAATATTTTTCAGCTCAGGCTTGCAAGGGACTATGGAGTGAATATTTTTCGCCTAAATGATGAGAAATAAAACTTTTCTTACATTATGGAGAGCAGGTTTTGGTGGAAATTAAGCAGATTATTCCTTATGACTTTATTGAAATCCTACTGAGATGTCTAAAAATGCGCAAGCCTGTTGCTTTGCAATGGAATTCAGTGTGTTTCATCTTGGTGAACTGATAGTGATACATAAATGTCAGCTTTATTGAACTTGTCTCTACTGTCTGGCTATCCAAACATTATTAATTAACTCCCAAAGTCCTGTTCCAGCATGCATTTGGACTCATTTAAAAACTTGCACTAGAGCAGTTACTAGACAAATGCAGACTAGAAATATGGTGCACGTTTTTTAGTGAGAGTAATTAACCACTGAAATAAATTACCCAGCGGCAAGGTGGATTCTCCATCATTTGAAGTCCTTAGCTCGAGGCTAAGTGTCTTTGTGAAAGATATGTCATAGCTCCAACAGAAGTTATAAGCTTGAGGATGTGCTGTCTGTAAGACACGCTTATGTATTTACAGCTTCATCGAGCAAGGGTCTGTAGGAGAGTTATTCCTGTTCTACACACTAGTTACAGAAATTACTGGTGGGACACAGTTCTGCTAGCTGGGAGCAGGATCCAGCACTTGTCTCTTTCTCAGGAAGATTCTTAGTACCTGCTACCCACAGTGAAATCAGCTGGCCAAAGCATGAGCTTGCTTTTTTCTCCATATTTCTCACCAGAGCTGAGCAGAACACTAAAATCTGTTAAATGTCACCAAAATGGGAAACATTTCAGAAATACCTTAAGCAGATTTTTTTTCCTGTTCTATGAGCTCTTATTTTGACTGAAGGAAGTCTAGCAAACCTCTAGCCTGAAAAAGTTGTGAAACTGTAAAAATAACAAATTTCACTGGATTTCATTTTCAGGAAGTAATGGAATTTCACATAAAAATGTGTCTCTGGGAGAAGGATCAGAAACTCTTTTTTGTATGATACCTGTTTGCTGATGCCGTATCCACACACGCCAGCTAAACAAAAGGAAGGGAATAGGTAAAATACAGCAGCCAGATTAGCAATAAAGGGATGTACATGGTGCAACCTTCAGGTGCTCAGCTTTACATGGAGAATGCAGAAATATCCTGAAACCAAATGCCCGGTGAAGCAGCAGCCAGAAGGCAGCTCCGTATGTGATCCCCAGTGCAGGTCAGTGTCAGATAAGCTTGTCTCAGTCTAGCTGAAAGCTGGCGGATAATGTGATTAAACAATAAGCAGTTTGTCACAGTAATGAATTCTGGCATCCATCTTTCTGATATGATTAAATCAGTCTGGAGACAAATTCTTCATTTCTGACACCAGGTCACTGCACAAGTATGCAGTCTGGTTTTTGGGTTTTTTAAAATTTATTTAGATACTTAGTTAAGTAAGGTGCCACAAGCAGTAACGAGGTCACTCAGGATTAATGGTAAATTAAAAATTGGTGAATGGCAGGGAGCATGGAGCATTTTCATTTGCTCATCTATGGATGTTGACGAGTCTCTTTCTGGCAAAATGGTGGCTGGTTTCTATTTTCAGAGAGGGCACTTGCCCTGCATGCACACACACAAAGAAATACATTGTTCCCACTTGCTCGATGTTCTTCAACTCCACTCATTAATAATATCGTGCAAAGCCCAGTGTGACTAGCTGAAAAGGATTATGCCATAAGGTATGCAGAAAGCTGTTAAAGGGCCATATAATTATTGTCATTGATGAAAAGTCCCTTTCACGGCAGTTCTGATGCTTGCAGGTTAAAGGCTTTGCGAATATACTATCAGCCATTCACAACTAACTTGGTTATTGATGGCACTCCATAAATGTTTAAAAACACTGAAGGAGAAGTAATAAATGGTTGATCTGTTTTCTTGACTGCAGCTGCTGCAGGCTTGCGCTGTTTGTGTATAATTCTTTATTCCACTTAAAACCAGTGGATATATCTTCTCTTACCTCCCCCCTTTTAAACTAGGCTAATGAGATATCTTCTGTATTTACTGCAGGCTAAAGAAAACTGCCTGCAGTTCAGCCCCAATAAAAAAAATTGGGCAGGCCAGCACCTAGCTTCATCTGTTTGCTTCTCAGGGATTTAAGGGCTTACTCAAATTCCACCTGTGGAAATATGGACATGTTTCCCACCTTCCAGCATGCCATTTTACAAACTGTGCTTTAGCCCAGAATTTTTACCATCTCCTGAAACCTGTTTTTAGGTTCTTCCCTGGCTGCTGTGCTTAGCTGGCAGATCCGGACTGATAAATGGAAACTCTTTGCTCTGCCATCCATGGAGTGCCTGGCATGCCTTTCCATTAACTACTGCACACATATATACTCACCCTTCCTCTAGATACCTTGTAAATCCAAAATTATCTGGTCTTTTCTGCCAACCTAATCTAGGGATTCATTTCATTCATCATTAAGCTCTGCAAATATAATTTGCACTCAGGTTCATGTCTCAGGAGTTTAAATGTTGATGCATGAGCCTTCGTCTTAAGCTAGTACTTTCATTCTCTTTGGTAGCCACAGTAGTGGCTCACAGGGCACAGATTACAGGTTTGGTTACAGGTTTGAAAAGAGAAAGAAGTAACTGTGTGATCAACAAGAAATTATAACTTTGATGCTGAGGAATCAGCAGGCAACAGTGCTGCATACCTTTAAAACAGCTGTCCTTGCTCCATGTCCTTTTTCACTTGCAGCAATAGTTTTTAGACTCTCCCAATCACTCAGTTTGCTTTCCTGTGAGCTGGCAGGAGCATTAGCTACTGTAAAAAATAGTCTATTCAGTGGAATATATCTCCTCCAAAGGACAAGACTGTTCTTCTTTTCTCTTAAAAAAAAAAAAAAACTCTGGAAAAGAGAAGTGTTTGCTAAAATTCTCTTCAGAGTTGCTGTACACTTGATCGTGTTTGTATTGGTTTATGGTGTGCTCTCCCCTTCCTCCAGCCCTCAGGGCACTAAAGGCCCCGTGCACTAAAGCATCCTTACCTTACAGTTAGGAAGGACAGATCAGTAATAGCCATACTCTCTGCTTGCATCGTTCATGCGCATCCACTCATAATGATAAGCCCCTCTCCACTGTTCCTTCAGTCTCAGGAAAACCATGGCCCCTTCAGGCCTTGGTGCTGGATGAGCAGTGGGGAAGGCTTGGTGTGAGATACCTGTGATGGCTCCGGCTCCTGGTTGCCTCCACTTTTCCCAAGCTGCTTGTTCCTGTGAAGCTATTTGTGGAGTAAATTACTGAAATGCCACAATCTATGATGAAGAAACCTGCAATCAATTCTAGTTTACCTAAATAGTCCAGGCTTCAAACTGTGGTGGTTCATTATCTGCTGCCTATACGCACAACGCACTGCAGGGAGAGCCCTGATGGCAGCAGAAGGTGCTCCTGTGAAAGTGGTGACATTCACATTGCTCGCTTCAGTGGTGACAGTCCCAGCGCTTGGGGTTAAATACAGCCAGATTTCAGCTGATACACCTGGGAAGGAAAATTGCTGCCTGGACCCACAAAATGGGAGATTTTGTCTTGGAAGATGGTGGCTCTGGGATGGACTTGGAGATCATCATGAGCGAGAGCCACAAAGTGAGCTCTCAGCTCTGCAGCAGCAGAATAGCCCTGCATGTGCATGAAAAGAATCAAGTGGAGTTAGGGGAGTAACCTCACCTCTGTCCTCAGGACTGTAGTGATGGCTGCTGGAGGACTGCATCCACTTCTGACATTACCTCTTAAGGAGCGACAAGAAGACCTTACAGAGACATCAGTGATTCAGGTGATGGGAAACGAGTTACATGACCTGAAACACAGAGAACTCTATTCATTAGCTTATTAAAAGATGGAGAGGAGATTTTATCGTTCATTTTAAGAACATGTACATGGAGAGGAGTCTTGAGAGTCAGGGGCCTTTTGACCTTTCAAAATAGACCCTAACAAGAAGGCTGGAAAATGTGTGTGGAGAAATTCAGTCTTGAAATACGACAGCATTTCCGAGCAGCGAGCCTGAGCAGAGCTGGCTGTGGACTTGTAAGCGGATTGTGTATAATGAGATTTGGTATCTTAAAAGAAAAGAATTTCCATCCAATTTCAATGAGAACCTCTCTTCTACTGTTAGCGCTGGTGGGAGCCTGCATTGCCAGCATGCTTGTACTGCTGCTGAAGTCTCTGAACAGCAGTCCCACAGCACCTTTCCTTTTCTGCTGCATTATGGGTTACACTCGCATGTCCCTCCTCCCTAGGGTGAAGAGCCCAGGGCAAAAAGCAACGCTCCTGCCAGACTACTGTCACATGCATGAAGGGACCAGGACATTTGAACTCTGCCTTCTTGGATTTGATATTTTTTGAACTTTAATTGAGGTGCAGTCCTGGGTATTTTAAACAAATTCAAACCTCTCCCTATGTGGTAGCAGCAGCCAGGCAAAAGAAACAGGAAAGTATGCTCCTTTTTGGAACCTTTTTTTTTTTTCCTAACTACTTAAGTGGATGCATGAATGGAGGCACCAGGCATGAATTTAACCCTTTCCTTTGAAAGGGTTAAATAGCATTAGCAGATAGAAAATGATAGATATGACTACTTATCCACAAAAGCCTGCTGCAAATATCATGTACTGATCTTCTGTAGAAGGGAAATCTGGAAGAGAGGAAAGGCAGGTCTTTATTTAGTTTCAGTTCTTTGTTCTTTTCCCCTTTTTCTGCCATTTCACTTGCCCAACAGCTTAGATCTAAACAAAGTACCAATACATCCCATTGCGTTACACCAGAGACACATTTGACCCATTTATTTTTAAATGCTCACACTCTCTTCTTGGTATCTGTTCCAATGTCTGCTATAAAAAAAAAAAAGCTTCATTAAAGGAAAAGGTATTTGAAAAGGTGCCTATGTGTAAAAGAACACGTTGGGAGCTAATGGAGGCTTTCAGGGGACTTGACTGTACCAGTGATAATTGAAACAAACAGACCTCAGTGGCCTAAACTAATTCAGTGGAGCTATATTCCTCTTCCTTTCATATTATACATGCAGTAGTTTAGCACTCCCCAGCTCCCCACTGGCATTAAGAGACATTTACAGCTGTTCTCTCCCTAATAATGGCACTCTGTAGAGTTAATGGTGGGCTCCGAGGGCCTGATGAACTGCTGTGGAGCTCTGACTATGCCAGCCAGAGGACTTGCCATATGCCTGGGGGATTTCACCTCTGTTTAGACTCAATTCAGCCAAAACTCCCAAGGTGAAATTCCATTTAGGTCGGTACATTTCTGCACTAACAATTACAGTTATGTGGTGAGCTCTTTCTTTTATTTCTGCTGGGCTGGTGTCTGTTGTATGTAACCAGAGATGTGCTGCCTTCACCCCTGCCGTGGTGACCCTAATTGCAGAAGGAGAAAGGAAATTGAGATTTAAATGGGGAAAACTTTGGTTCAAGCAAAATAAATACATAAACACAAGAAATGCCAAAGACTTTTCATGCTGATTTTCTCTGCTGCCGTGCTCAGAGAAAAAGAAGAGGAGTAAAGTAGTAGACCTTTCTGCCTGATACACTCATATTAGTCCCTGGTAACCTATCGAGGACGGTCGATTTATTTTGATTTTATAGAAAAGCAGAAAATTTATATAGAATATTAGATATATTAGATATATTGAATATATAGATATTATATAGAAAGCAGAATTTGTGTTGGTCATAGTGATTACTAAGCATAAGGAATAATGCCCAAATGAATGAGAAAATATTTATGGAAGGTGGAGAGTTGGTGACTTCCTTATGAACTTTTATGCTTATTTCTACAGAGCCTTGAACGGGTGGCCACAGCCCAGTGTGCTCCACAGGCCATCTGCAGACCCTACACATGGTGCCTTTGGGCTGTCCCACTGTCGTTGTTTAACCCAGCTGGCAACTAAGCACCACGCAGCTGCTCGCTCACTTCCCCCCTCCCTTGGTGGGATGGGGGAGAGAATTGGAAAGAAAAGGTAAGAGCCGTGGGCTGAGATAGAGACAGTTTAATAAAAGAAAAGAATAATAATAGTAATAATGAGAATGGTAAGAGAATATACAGAATATACAAAACAAATGATGCACAGTGCAATTGCTCACCACCTGCCGACGGATGCCCAGCCCATCCTGAGCGATCACCCACCCCCCTGGCTAACTCCCTGCCCTGAGCATGACATTAGATGGTCTGGAATAGCCCTTGGGCCAGTTGGGGTCAGCTGTCCTGGCTGTGCTCCCTCCCAGCTTTTTATGCACTGGCTGAGCAGGGGAAGCTGAAAAAGTCCTTGACTAGTCTAGGCACTACTTAGCAACAACTAAACCATCAGTGAATTATCATCATTCTTCTAGTACTAAATCCAAACCACAGCACTATGCCAGCTACTAGGAAGAAAATTAACTCTATCTCAGCTGAAACCAGGACACCCAAAAAGGATGATCTCTAGTTATGCTTGCATACAACAGGATGAGTCCCTCTTTCCTCCCAGGCCCCATCAACACACATTTGCCCCAGCAGCTAGTGAACATCAGGATCTGTGAAATTTGTTGTTGCCCCCCATGGGGTTGCACCAGCAGAGGCCCCCAGCACAGTTACTGCCAAGACTGCATCACTGAAATATTCTGTAGTACCCCAGCCATCCATTACAGGTCAGTGACATTTTCAAGCATTCCTTCACAACCACAGAACTACAAAATTCATATATTCATTTGCTCGGACTCTTCTTTTGTTGTTCTGCTAATTGTTACATGTTTTTCAGAACACGGAAGCTCAGGTCTGGATACAATTAGAAGAAATCCCAGTTATTCATAGCTACCTGTGTCCTTAATGAAGCCCTGGATATTGTAGGATTTTATAACCCCTAACTATGAGTGCAACAATTTTAGTTTAGAAGAAACTAAAAAAAAAAAAAAAAAGCCAAAACTGTATGTGTTTATTTAGAGATGTTTCTCTTGTGCATTCTTGGCAGCTTGCTTTAGAGAAACCGCTTGCTTAATCTGGGGCAAAAGGAAATCCTCCTATCTGTGATCTGTTGGCCTGTGTTGGAGACCAATCCTGCTTGCACCAGACCTCATCCTCCCTTTGCTTCATTTGATGTCCCAGGGAAACCCAGGCAGTTCAGGCAGCATGAGGAGGGGGCAGGGTGGTATGTGTACACACACCCCACCTCCAGCTTGTCTCTATGGCTCTTGTGGGCTCTGCAAGAGCTGGCAGGTTGGCCACCCTGATGTGGTGGCTGAGGTAGCGCTTAGAGCAGCTGAGCAGAATCAGGAGGGAGGTGGCTTTGCAGATGTCCACCAGGAAAGACATACATCAGGCTTTAGCCCCTTGAGGGGCTTCATCAGCAGGATTCAGGAGCCTCTGGGACTGGGTATTGTATAGGAATATTGGGTCTATTGGTGCCATCTACACGTACCTGGGTGCAACATGACATTTACAAACCTGAATCCATTTGTACAGGTTTTAGCTCCTTTCAAATCTGATCCTGTATGCAGCTGCTGTGAGCATGGAAATTTGTCTCTGACCTTTTGAAACCATAACTTCTATCAGTCATGTCTCTTACTAATTACTGCTGCAGTTCACGGCCCTGGGTGGAAGGAAGAACGTTACAAAACTGCCCTTGCAAAATATAAATTATTTTAATTAAAGTCAACATGCACTTAATGTGAAACACAGCAAAATAAGTTTCCAGCTGGCTTTTTTAACTGCATCTATAAAATGCACAAACATATCTTGGCTGTGCAAAAGCTGGGTGTGCTTGTGGGGGGGTTTACTGAACTACTGGTTTGTAGGCTCTGGAGCCCATACGTGTACACTCCTATTGTACATGCCTCAGTGAGGACTGGCCTTTCATAGAACAGACAGGCTTGCAGTTTTTGCAAATGCAACTAGAGGTCTGCTGAAAATGCAATCTAATATTTAGGTGTTTGTTTTCCTTTTTTTTATTCTTTATTTTTGCATTTGGTAGATGGGTACCAATATCAAATAATTTTCTGCTGAGATGCTACAACTAAGTAATGAACTTTCCTGCAGGCTCAAGATAAGTCTAGCTTCACAGATACCTTCTTTTTGAAATAATGACTTTCCTCTGCAGCAAGGTTCATCAGGAAAGGAGCAGGTACTAGCCTAAAGAAGCTGCTAAAGCCCTGTCTTGTAGTTCATTCCTATTATGCAAAGCTCTTAAGCATGTTTCTTTATTGAAAGCCTAAGATCTGTGTCAGTCTTTGCTGAATCGGGATTCATTTAAAATTGTGCTTAAATACCTTGTGGAATGGAGGCACATACAAAGAAACATGCAGCTGGAGTTTCCCTTCATTTGCACTGATATGAATCAGGCATAAATTCACTGAAACCAGTGCTACATGTGGGACAAGAATCAGGTCCCAGACATATTAGAAAATAGCTGTGAATATTTCAATTTTCTTATAAAACGAAACCGTATTTTTAGGAAACTAAAACTATCAGCCATAGCTCTGCTTGAAAAATCAACCCCTCAGCTGCCAGCAACATGGCCCGTTAGCTGTTCCATTAGCCCATATCTCCTTTCCAAAAAGACATATCTGAATGTTCATGCAATCAAGCTATCGTGTTGGCTGAGCATCCTTTAAAGCTTTCTAATATACAATAATGTGGCTATCACTTTGTGCCTAATGTTTCATAAAAATGCCATATATAATGCTACCTTCTTGGCTTCCTATCTCCTTAATGAAAGGTTGCAGGAGTTTCATTTCTAAATGGTTACGCTACCAATCATAAAAAAGAAAAAATTAAAAATTAAAAATAGCTAGGATGCTATTGTAAAATGCTCTGTAATTGTGATGGTGGGGAGGGAAGTGGGCTTCCTATTCACTATGGTACTCAAAAGCAGGAACATAATGAATGCATTATCAGCTGTAGTAATCATCACATCTCATTTCTGTGATTATATACTATATTTGTGTATAACATTTCTTATGTTTCCCATGTATAAGCATATGAGAGATGCTAGGATTTGGGAAGTCACAATAGACACACAAAGCCCTTGACTTTGGTGACATTCCTTCCAAGTATTAATTGATATACCAGAAATAAATGGATACATAGAAATTGATAGAAATAGCTTCCTGAGTAACACACAGATGTGGTATTTGTTCCTCTGTCCTGGTTTCAGCTGGGATAGGGTTAATTTTCTTCCCAGTAGCTGGCATAGTGCTGTGTGTTGGATTTAGTATGAGAATGTTGATAACACACTTATGGTTTAGTTGTTGCTGAGTAGTTCTCACACCAGTCAAGGACCTTTTTTGTTTTCAGCTTCCCATGCTCTGCCAGATGCACAAGAAGCTGGGAGGGGGCCCAGCCAAGGACCACTGACCCAAACTGGCCAAAGGGGCATTCCGTACCATATGACATCATGCTCAGTATATAAACTGGGGGGAGTTGTTGGGGAGGACAGCGATTGCTGCTCAGAGACAAGTGCATAACTTGTTTTGTATATTCTGTTGTTGTTGTTATTATTATTACTTTTCTTCCCCTGTCATTTTATTAAACTGTCTCTATCTCAACCCACGGGTTTTACCTTCTTTTTCTGATTCTCTCCCCCATCCCACTGAGGGGCTGCAGTGAGGGAGTGACTGTGTGGTGTTCAGCTGCCTGCCGGGTTAAACCACAACATCCTCCTATTATGTAGCTGCCCAGTAGTGTTGTCTTGTGTATTCAAAGAGAATTTCTCAAGAGCAATTACCTCTCTGTGCTATGCTTCCTGCAGTTCTCAGGAACAAGCTGAACTCTGGTTTCTGAAAAATAGGCTTGTGTGAGATTCATTTTTCCCCCCAATCATTTCTGATCCCTGCCTCCCTTTTTATAGGCTTGGAAAGGCTACAGAGTCATTTATACTCTAACTTTTCCTAGTCGAATATTTTAAGTACCTGACTTTGCCCATCTCTAATAAGTGAGCAGACATCTGAAAAGCTGCTCACCATTTCTGTGGGTTCATTGACATTTTGAAAATGTGCTTCTTTTTATCATCTCCAAAATGTCTTCCCCTACAAACATCATACTTAGGATGATTTATTAGCCTTTCTGGAGATTTCTGCCTTTTAATGCCTGCTGGGGAGTTTTCCAGGAGATTACAAGAATTTAAAAAATTTGCACTGGGATGCATATGTATAGACATGTGTATATATGTAGGTATATGTACATATGTGTATTCATATATACGGCTTTCTAAGTGTATTATATAACCACACTTGGCTAACAGCAAGATGGATTAATCTAGCCTTATTAAGACAAGGAATAGGAAAAGGAGATGGGGCAAGAAAATGATAATCAAAACCCATTTTTTACGCTCTGCAAAGAGGAACTTATTTGAAATAAATATATTTTGTTTATGTAGTACAGGGAACACCCTTATTTACACACCTCTGTCAACTCTTGGTTCTGGCTTCTTAAACCCAAGTGCGACTAAAGCACTCATAGCATTTGTGCTGAATTTCTTGTTCCAAACTCTTACAGGACTGAATCAAGACAGCATAGTAAGTCCCAGCAGCAGTGTGTGGCCTCGCAACAAGAAGTGCACAACACTTCTAGACATGCAGGAGCTCTGACTCTTCATTGGTGGAGTTTTGGTCGGAAATACTTGCTCTTTCACTCAACAAAGAACAAATGCAGTTGACCCTTTGAGCCAAGCATACTGTTGGTGAAAATTCAGATGTGTATATCTATCAATGTTGGAAATTTAAAAAACATTGACTCCCATATGTCTGTCCAGATTTCTTCCTTGTTTGCCAGATGGAAATGCAGATGCTGTGCTACATTTGCAGAGTCAGCCCACTAAACAAAAAACCACCATAGTTCAGGTCTATAGAAACACAAATAGCTCTGAAGGTATCTGTGTGTGTTGTCACAAGATTTTCTATCTATTCTATCTAGAATAATAGAATCGTTTAGGTTGGAAAAGACCTTTACCCTAATACTGCTAAGTCTACCACTAAACCATGTCGCTAAGTATCACGTTTACATGTCTTTTAAATACCTCCAGGGATAGGGACTCAATCACTTCCTTGGGCAGCCTGTTCCAATGATTGGCCACTCTTTCAGTAAAGAAATTTTTCCTAGTATCCAATCTAAACCTCCCTGATGCAATTTCAGGCCATTTCCTCTTGTGCTATCTCTTGTTATTTGGGAGAAGAGACCGACCCCCCACTTCGCTACATCCTCCTTTCAGGTAGTTGCAGAGGTAGAGCCTCCTCTTCTCCAGACTAAACAACCCCACTTCCATCAGCTGCTCCTCATCAGCCTTGTGCTCCAGACCCTTCGTTGCCCTTCTCTGGACATGCTCTAGCACCTCAATGTCCTTCTTGAACTGAGGGGCCAAAAACCAAGAACAGTATTCAAGGTGAGGCCTCACCAGTGCCCAGGACAGGGGCACGATCACTGCCCTGCTCCTGCTGGCCACACTAGTCCTGACAGAAGCCAGGATGCTGTTGGCCTTCTTGGCCACACTGCTAGCTCTTGTTTAGCGGGCTGTCAACCAGCACCCTCAGGTCCTTTTCCACTAGGCAGCTTTCCAGCCACTCTTCCCCAAGCCTGTAGCATTACATGGGGTTGTTGTGACCCAAAGATGCATGTGAGCCTGCCCATTTGTCCATACTGGTCAAGAGCAATAGATCTGCCTGGGCTACTGTCAACAAGAGCAGAAAGGTAGACCACAGCATGCAAAAAGTGTGATTTGTGAGCAAAGGACAAAATGTGGCACATGAGACCAAGAAAGGACATTACACTGAGTTTCTAGTAAAATATTTACCTTTGTCATCAAAGAACAGGGCAGATTTAACAATTCTCTGCAATAACTTATGTTGTTGGACTGACACAAAGAGACAGAGTATGATGGTGCAGCTTTTCCATTTCCACACCTCTCCTGAGCTACAGCAATAATCCTCTGCATCGCCACTTGTTTCTATGAACACCTCTTGCTTTCTTTAACCTTAACAGGATTTTCAAAGACTGGAAGCTGTCTGACAGTCTTTTTCTTGAATCCTTTTGGAGATAATCAGGCTGATGTGCTAATCATATTTGTGCTGTATTTAAAAATAGTGGGATAAAGTCTGAAAAGTGCTGAGCAGCACTATTCACCTGCAGCTTGTTTACAAGCAAAGCAGAAAGAAAAGTGTGGCAGACAGCATAGCAAATGGGGATGTCCAGATGCTTTGCATTTGAATTAGAAAATAAGCCAAACCCCGATTATTCACTGTATTGTGGTTCCTTTGCTATGGTCAAGGGTCAGCAGGGGAGCATAGCTGTCTCAGCTTGATCACATTGGAGGATAAACACCCTAGAATGATCCCTCCTCAGCCCTGTGAGCAGTCTCTGATCTGTGGGATTTATGCTACACATGATTAGGCGTGAAACGGAGAGGAAGTTTATTGCAGAACACTTGGCATGGGGAGTAAATTGATAAAGACAACATGTACATTGTCAAGTTGGGTGTTCTTAATTTATAGAAACCCTGAGAGCCATTACTCAGTTCCACCCTGTGCAGTTGTCCCTGCCAAATCCTACTGTATTTATAAGAATAAAAAGGAAGAAGTGGAAGATGAAGAAGCCACTAACCCAGACATGCACATACTTATACAAAATGCTCAGGTTTCGAGGTCTAACAGTCTTTCTTTAAAGAACGTTCTTACACAAAAAACTAACCAATGTAGAGATGTTCAAAATTAATTCATTCTCCAGCTTCTTTTTATTCAGAGGGTCTCTTGGGTATAATATAAACCACTCTCTCCAGCCCCATAATTAGGTGCAAAAGTGGAAGGAAAAAGTCAATACGCTTAAAATTTCCTAGAACCATTAGAGTACAACACATCCTAAAATGATCACCTTGATCTCAGAGAGTCTCAGAGAGCCTGCTCTCACGTGGGTTAAATCTATTACTCTGACTTCCAGGTGCATTTTAAACTGCTAGGAGAATAAGTAGGCTGCAGATCCCTTTCTGCTGTCCTGGTTTGGAGTGGGCACAAAGAAGGAAAAGACTCTCACCCTCTGTGGTGCGGTGCAGTGTCCTGAAGCCTCTTTTGCCTGCAGTCTGGGTCTCCTCAAACTTCGTGATGGCAGTATCTTGGGGATGTTGTCTGGTGAGCTGGAGATGAGGGCACTGCACAGGAAAAGGAGGATGTCAGGACAAATCTACAACATCTGAACTGCCCTGAGCCTCACTGCAGCAGCGGCTCCAGTCAGAGGAGCTTCAGACACATTAGTTGCCCTTGGTGAGAAGGCACTGTCCATATTAGTTTTGGATGTCACTGTTAATGAGTATGATTATTCTCCAGCTCACATGTCTCTTTCCATTAATCGTGGCGTACCGCTGCCTGACACCCTGAACATGTTCTCTTTCTGCTTTGCGTCGTGCAGCCAGCTGCATAAATGGCAATGCAAATGTTTCCTTGATAATTTTGTCACACCAAATCTGATCAAATTTATTCAGTGTCATGCACACACGCACACACGTACACATGCTCAAAGACATTTGCCCTGAGGTGTTAAAGCCAAACTCTTCTCTATTATTTGAGGAAACCCAGCAGGAAGTTGTCGAGAGTGCTTGTGCATTAAGTGACCTGTTTTAATCAGTTTTGTGAGCTGCTTGAGCTTTGTGGTACAAAAGGAAGACATGGTGGTGGTGCTCTTGAAAAAAGCACTGTCTAGTCATGCACAGGGAATGGATTTGGGGACCAGCCTTAGCCATAGCCTTGCATAAATTACTTCATGGCACTGTGCCTTGATTTGATAAACTTTCCCTATAGGTTTACTTACTGGAGGCTTAATTAATATGACTGCCATGTACTTTCAGATGGGGTTTGCTCAAATAGCATCAACAACAGTAAGGGTATTGCAGTCATTTCTCAAACTTGAGCTCTAACACATGGATTCCCTGAATAAACATGGCAGGACTTGGGCAGCATCAATTCACACGCTGAGCACTGCTGGACTTGTTGATGTGACTGCCTTTCTCTAATTCCTTCCTTTTTCAACAGAGAGATCCCTCAAAGGCTTTTTTTGAAGCACAGAGATGTTCCAGACCTTGAGAGATGAAAGCCAGTCTGAGCAAGGTTTTGAGAAGGAGTTATCAGAATTTGAGCTCAACTGCCGGCTTCTCCTCCTGATATCAAACCCCATCTTTTCTCATTTGCTATGGCCTCCATATTTCAAAGGGTGACTAATTCCACTTTCTCTAGCCTCTTGAGACCTGTAGTTTGCTTCTAGTCTTTTTTGATGGTTTGATTTCATGTGTGCTGCTAGAGAAATAGGTGAAAGCCCGTTGTGCTTGGAGACCGCTGGCAATGTCCAGCTTCATTCAGCCATTGGCCCCCACCTAGAAAGCTGTGAAGTGAAATCATAAGAAATCAAACATCATGCAGGTAAGCAGAAAAAACAGTTTGGTTTCCTATGATATGGGAAACAAAATCCATTGCTTTTTGATGTACAGAAACAAAAGAAGGGAAAAAAAGCACTCCCTGCTTGGAAGTGATTTTTTTTCCTTCCTTTTGACAACAGATTTAAGTTTGATATTTCTCTGCAATGTGAACCCAAGCTCCAGGACTCTGTGAAAGCCCAGCAACTAGAGCTGATATGAACAAGGGTTTAGCTGAGACCTCACCCTATGCTGCTGTGTTCAATCTAGTGTGGCAGCAGCGATGCTGGAGATAAGCATTGCCCTCCATGCTGCAGCAAGTGCACAAGCAAAACAGAGCATTAACAGCTGCTCAGTGCATTGCACCTTTATTTCCAAAGCATTTTACGTAAAAAATTAAACATTAGCAGCTGTTTGAGGGTGAATATGTAGCAATTCCTCATTTGGCATAATATCCCTGAAAGACTAGTAAAACTTTTATCTATTCCACTTGGTGACATTACCCAGCTGACACAGATCTTAACAAGGGCAAGGAAGGGAACGTTACAATCAGGAGCTTATTGATTGCCTTAAAAAATTAAATATAAGGTTTTATGCAGTGAAGATGCGTCCTTCTTGTTAGCCATTAGATGAGGCAGACTGACACAGAGTTTGGGACTCTTGGTCCTGTAGGAGCCTTGGTGTGGCACCAAGGCAGAAGGCAGAAGAGGGCTGCAGAGAAGATCACTCTAGGAGTGAATCCCAGAATTTCGTGATCTGTGGGGAAGGGTGGACAGGATAGCTTTGGTCATCAGGCAAGGGCGGCAGCATCCAGTGCCCTGGAGCAGTGTGACATTGTGCAGCTGTGAGGTCCTGATGCCTGGCACTGGAAAGTGGGGTGCACCCTCCCCTTTGTCTGCTCCTGTTCTTAGCCTTAGGCATGGATGACTTTGTGGTCTGACCTGGGCAGGGAAGACAGTTAAGCTGCATATTCCCACCTCAACCTTGACAGGAGCTATCTGCAGCAAAACATTTAAAGTAACTTCACAAGCCTTCAGGTTCCCTAGGGAGAGGAAGCTCATTTGTGGCTCTCAGAGCTATTTCTTGGCTGTTGGCTGACCCTGAGCAACATCACTGTCTCAGTTGCATGCTGATCATGTTTTAAGTTTTCCATGTGTCCATCAGGGTGAGGAACAGGCAAGCTTTTCCAGAATTGTTAGTGTCCTGCAGCCCCTGAGTCTGTTTAACCTCACATGAAATGGGTCTTGCTTTTCTCTCGTTAGCGGATGTGTTGATAAATGTTAATGTGCCTGCTCCTGTCTCTTTGTCTTGTTCTGTCTCCTTCATGCCTGTCCATGGGAGATGATGTCCCTTCTTTCCTTCCCTTCCTGCCTTGAGTTCAGAGAATGATGTCTTTCTCTCAGTACAGAAAGTAACCCCTGGCTACTTGATAAAGACCTGGATTAACTAAATCCCTCACACCATTGTTAGTTATCTGGCCCCAAGGAGATCTAATGGATGCTTCACTCAGCTGCCCCCCAAATGATGTTCAACTGTGTCCTTGGAGCATAGTTTTCCATTCTGGAGGTTCAAAGAGGCAGTTTGATGCAGTTTAGTTCAATGTTTTAGTTCTAGTATACCTGAATTCCTCCTCATCCCCAGGGTATTTTAAGCACTGGCAAACTGGTAATTCTGTCAGATCCTAATATATCTATATAGTGACAGACATCCAGCTTATGTAAATCCATATATGTCACTGAAGTAAAAATTAGGAGATGGCCAAGTGTTGCATAAGTCTGTGTTAGGCCATTTGTTTTTATTTAATTATTTTGGGGGGAGAATGGTGCATAATCCTTTCTAGAGCCCAGGAGCCCCCCCTTTTTCCCATTCTACCTCCTTTCTCTTGCCAGGGCTGAGATGCTGTTACTGCAGGCAGCGAGGGCCAGGCTCTCAGGAAGATGCTTGGAACCTCTATGACCCAGCAGAGCTGAGTGGGAGCCCAGGGCTCAGTGTGCCGGTGCTCACTCAAAGGTGGGGATAGAGGTGGTTTAAAAAAATACACTGGTAAAAACAGTAATGCTGAAAAAAAACCCCAGAGCTGCTTTAGGAGGTCAGGACTAGAAATATAACATTGGGTCCTTCTACTTTACAAGTTGTCCTTCTTGTTAATCGTATTTCCTGTTCTGTGCCATTTTATATATCAATAGTGTACAAATTTTTGCTGTTCATACCCCCATGGAGCTGTCAACGTGGAATACACATTTCTGCACTAACTGGGATCCTCTGAATTATGTAAAGTTCTCCAAGCAGCATCAGCAGGGCTTTTATTTCTTGATCTGATCAGCTGGCAGACAGTGGTAGCAGAGCTTAGATGAGCACAGGGTGGGTGTGGGTCCAATTTTTACCCGGCACTTTCACAGGTGAGCAAGGGAATGAGAATGAAAAGCCCTGTCTGAACCCTTCTGGGCTCCCGTCTGGCAGTCAATGTTTTCGGGGAGCATGGGGTCTGATCAGGTCAGACTCTGACAGCAGTGGCACAGGGAATTAAAGAAAAAATTACATTGTAGCAACATCAAAAGATTGCTGCATCAAAGTGTAGTAATTGCTAGAACAGGAGAGGTCTGAAATATCTGATAGCTCCTTTATGAGATTACCAGTTATCAGAAGGAAAAAAAAATCAGAATTAAAAATCTCATGTGCATAAAATTAGGAAAAGGAACAGAAATGGCAACATGGCATTTTGGATCCTGTTGTCAAAAGTAGAGCATCAGTGAGACAAGGCCAGCACTGAAACTGCAATAAAGACATTAGCAATCTTTCCAGGCTGGCAGAAGTTCAAGGATTTTTACATGTCTGATGGACGTATTGTTCACTTCATATCTATTTTTCTATGAGGAGATGATCCTGGCATCAAATCCAATATCACCCTAACCCATGAGATTACTTCTGTTGATATGAGCAAGTGGAGGCTGTTTCACAGCTGGAGGACGACCACACTCCCTGCGCACAGTTGCAGCACAGGAGACAACACAGACTTTGCTAAGGAATAAATGAGCACTAAGGAAGATGCAGACACTTAGTGAAACTAGGCAAGGCATCCAATCTGCTTATCAAAGAATACTCAGTTCTCATTTCAAGGCAGGTGAGACACTGATGATAACTTCCGAGTGCAGAAACTTAATCTACATCCAGAACATTTTTAATTAACGCTCTGCAGCTACCAAAGGCAAAAAATCAGCAGATGACTTATGAATTTGGTGTCCGTTCTTGGATGATACCAGGCCACAGGGCTTTCTTCTGCACGTTATTTCACTCCTCTTGACTGCTGCATCGAGCTGTTCTGTGCAAAGCGAAGGGATGTAACAGAAGTGAAACTGTTGTCTGCCTGATTTTGCGGGGCACAAATATAATTCCCTCTCGGATTAAGGGGGAAAACACACATGGTGAATATAACAGATGTTACTACACTGTTGTTTCAGCTGCTCCACTGCAATACCAAGTGCTAAACTTTAACTCTTGTGACTGACAGGATCACAGTGAGCACATAATTGCTGAATTTACAAAAACAGGGGAAAAAATAAAGGGGACCTGGGGAAATATTAAATGATCTCATCCTCCCGAGCCTTAATGGAAATGAATCGAGGCTGCTAGACAGCTCAGGAAGGCAATTACAAGGAAATAATCTGTGGTGTTTAGTGAAGTGGTGATGTGGGGCATGCTGAACACGATGGATCTGGCTGCTATTTCCAGTTAATAATAATGCACTTTAAGAAAAGGCAGTTCTGCACGTTTGTCCTTTTGTGTCTGTTTGTGTAGTAGACAAGCCAGATGATAATTTTTTTTTCCTGCCCTGGGAATTGCCTTGAACCCAGTGGCTGCAGGGGCTTGTAGCAGCGCAAGTTTCTCCTCCAGGCAAAGCCTCTGTAAGGCAGTATTTGCTTCTGTGAAGATCTTGGCCTTCTTTCCAACAGTCCAGGTGCTGGAAATTGTGGCTTAGGGAACTCTTTGAGAGTTGATGTGTGCCCTGGTTGATAGCCATCCTTGGCTGAAGTCTCTGATATAGGTCAGAACTGGTTGTTAACAATAAAAAGTGCCTGTGCCTGGAAATAAATGAACTTACTAATAGAATCAAGCAGGGAAAGACTTTTTGTGTTCTTAAATCTTAGGTCCTCCTTTCCGCTGCAGAGCTCTAGAGACAGCTGAACAAGCTGTAACAAAAGACACTCTTGAACTGAGGTTTGAAAAGTTAGTTTAGATTTTCCTACGCTTGGTGAAAGCAGAAGCACCCATCACCCCTAAGAAGGGTTGCTTAAAGGAAGACCATGAGGGTGCAGGTCCCACAGCAAAGGACCAGCCTCTCTGTTCGGTTACGGCTCAGGTGTGGGTTAATTGGGGGCCTGCTTCTCCGTGACACTGTGATTTACATCTGTCTAGTAATATAAGCAACTCTGGACCTGGCTTTAAATGACCATGGGGTGCAAGTGAGCCTTGAGGAGAATAGTAATTGGATGCAATGAGTGTCTGTGCGGTTCCTCTTGATACAAACACGCTCTCTCTACTTTTCTGCTTTCTTCCACTGTAGGTCCTAAATCCAATCTGATGGTTTTTTAAACACCATGCCTTGTTGAGCTACCCAGTGCAACCACTAGGCATCACTAATTTATTCTGCATTTAGTTAGTGGGCTCTGTCAAGCTGATTCAGACTCCAAAATCCTCAGTCTGATTTCCAGGCCAAATATATTAGAATAAGCCCAGAGAAATGTAATAAAGACAAACACATTTAAATATTTATTTGGAAAGAATGGAATGAAATTCCAAACTCATGAGATTTCCTTGTTGCTAATGATTTGCTAACAAGTCAGTCTGATGCAGGCTGACAAGGAAATACTTTTCCCAGTGTGAGGAGTCTGTTTTTCTATATCATACAGATTACTTTACAGGAGTTTTCTTCCCCTGTAGACAACTGGAAGTCAGGTGAGAAGAGAAAGAATCAACATACGATGCCATGAGAGCTTTCCCAGAAGATACATTGCAGAATAGTAAACAGAATTCATGTTTTTATTGTCCAGAGATTTAACATTTTGTAAACTCTCCATATCATTCCAGCTCTGGGACCCAGAAATGGGAAATAAAGATGTAGTCTTTCCTGTTTTTCTGTAAAGGTATATGTGAAGTAAGTTTAGTGCTGGTGAAATGTTGCAGCCAATCGTGCCTGTAGATTCAGGCCCTCTAGTTACCTACACATTATACTGAAAGCTTTTGCTGTCTGCTGTGTCAGTAGGTCCTGATTCCAACCTAGTAGCCGATCAGCAAGGAGAAGGTCTGTCGGTAGTTCATCCAGTCCCACACTCCTGCCAAAGGTACCACACATTACTCGCAAGACCTTATACAATATTCATGCATAGTGGAAATAGGCATCATTTCCTAGTTGGATCTTCACTGCTCCATAAACTGCTCTGATCTCTATTTACAGCTCTAAGCTGGACTCCTCTAGACTTTGATTCCCTCAAGGATGGTTAAGCGTGTTTATAAAGGGAGAAAAAAAAATCATAAATAGAAGAATGGATGGCTGCTTACAAGGAGTAAATCTGAAAAATCAAACTGAAAATTAAAGGCATTAAATTTATGGACAAAATAGGCTTCAACTCAGTGTATACCATTGGTGGGGAGGAATAAAGCAGAGGTGTGGATTTTGAGACTGTCATTACTTTTCTTTTTTGACATTTCAGAATGCAACTTTGCAACCTCTTTGTTTTAGAACAAACCTTTAAAACCTTTGTTTTAAAAACAACCTTTAAAAATTCACCTTCATTGTAAATATTTTTTAAAGTAAGATAACCAGGGAGTAAAATGAAACCAAATTTCTAAAGGAATACTAGATATTGGCTAGCAAAAAAAAAAAAGTTTTCATTTTGATTTCATCAAACGCAACTCAGTGTAAAGTACACACAGATTTTACATAACTCTTTTTTTTTCCTCTTGCCTTTAGAGCAAACTATGAGGTCCATTGTCCACCCAGCTCTAACAAGAAATTGGGTTTGAAGATGGAATTTAGATGATTCTTTAGCACCTATATTTTTCTTCTGGTTTGCAAGTGTTAAGGTTAAAAGGATTCACCTTTCACCTGGACAGGTTTCTGTGGAGATTTACTTCACATTCAAAAGAAAGGGAAAAGGCAGCTATGCTAGAGAAGTGGAGTCCTGAGCCACTGGTGGAGCAGGATGTCCAAAGGCAGCAGCTCACGAAGGAGTAGGAGAAGAGACCCTGTCCATGTGCTGGGTGTAGATAGGGAAGAGCCTATGCAGTAATCAAACATCAGAAAGGGAGCTGGAAACAGGTGAGGAAGTAAAAGGAAAGCAAAAGCTGGCAGCATAGTTAGGTCTCTTCAGAATAAACTGCCCCAGCTCTGCGTTCAGACCAGTCAGAACATCAGACGTTCCCAAAAATATGACTCCCCAACATGGCCACAGGGCACCATAAGTGATGGGGAAGGAAACCTGCTGGAAGGGGGTTCCCAGATGAATGCCAACAGCTCAGATAAAACCTGATGAAGGATGCTCAAACAACAGGGACTGGGAGGGGGCGGGGTGGGGGGGATAGCTGTGAAAAAATGACAATTGCATCAACCTGGATCCCCATCTCAATTCCTTCAGATTTGCCTTTCGATTTCCAATCAGTGCCTTGATCCTCAGGCTCTGCCACCAACACCTGCTTTCCCAAAGCATCTGAAAAATGAGCCTCCTGGTGTGAGGCTGGGGACAGGCACCTTTCCCAGAGCCAGGCATACATTTTACATTGTTTGTAGTCTGCATTTCTGAGTCGTTACTCGGTGGCATAAGCGTGCGTGCCTTGCGTGTGGAAGGGGGGAATAATTGTGCCATTTATGATTGCTATTTTGATTACAGGATGCAATTGTCACTGCAGTTGGAAGCCAATCAATGCGTTGTGAGTGGGAGCCTGCTGGTACTTTCCAATGGTCCTTGATTAAAAAGGAAGCTCTTGGCTATCTTCAAGCAGCAGGAGAGGAAACAGCATGGATGAAGGTGAGGCAAGTGCCAGACTCTCACTCCCGATGGATCACAGCTCATTTTCACCGTAGTTTAGTCATGCAATCTGCTTTTTTCTCAACCCTGAGCCCTTCTTCCCCCTTTGCTCCCACCCAGACAATGTCTAGAGCAGCCTCTGCTTTTCGGTGAAAAAACCTGAGTGCTCAGATCTTTGCTCTGGCATATTTTCCTGCAAATTAAATATGCAGTGGGCTGTCACAATCCATCTTCTGTTTATGTATGCTAGCGCTTGCCTTTCAACACACCCTTTTCCAATGTAGTTGCAGATAACCAGTTTTGTAACTGGAAACCAGATCAAAACTAGCAACAAGTTACAGGTATGCTATTTTAGTACAGCTTTAGGGCATTTTAATTAAAGTGACAGCTGAAGGTGAAAATGTACTGTGTTTCTCCCAGATTTTCTGTGGATTTTCAGGTAGTGAAATTTCTTCTATCCTTGAAATTTCCTGGCACCAGGTGTATAAAATATTTTCCTAAGAAGAAAGGAAAAAAAAAGGGGGGGGGGAGGTGGTTCTGCTGGAGTTTTTTGTTGAAAACAAATGAGAAAAAGTGAGTAAACTCATCTAAGCTTCAATATTTTATGTGACTTAAGTCACTTAACCAATAACTCGCCAGAGTGTATGATGGGGACAGGAAGGAGTGGGAAGAAATTTTCACTGAAACTGTCACAAAGTTTTGAATTGTGTCTCTAAGTCCTATAAGAATTTGAAATGAGGCACCTAAAATACCAATTTACCTTTAGATGTTGTGAATGCACAGAATCCTTGATCCAATAAAGCAGCGCTCGTTGCTGAAAAGCACCTGAAATCAGACTGTGTTTTGGTAATTGTGCCTAGGTATTTTTGAATGTTTAATGATTTTGGTCTGTCTCAAGATATAGGATGTGCATAAAGGAAGAAAAAAAGTCAGAGGCTCATCCCTGGGTTTCACACTACATGAATCATCAGCCGATTGACGTTGACAGGTCTCTGTGAATGATGTGATGTGAGGCTTGCAATCCATGATGAACACCAGTTAGGCTTGTGGGGATGCAGGGATCCAAAGCTTAGAGCTTTACTTAGCTCTCTTCCATCTAAGTGGATACACAGAGTAGTATTCTCTGTATTGTAGAAATCATTATAATTTTTAGTGTACATTTGTAGATCAACACTGATCTCTTGTTTCTAATAATTCCTGGCAGAGAGGTTGGCTCTCACTCTAACCTACCATAAGAATTTCAATTCTCTGGTGGAAAACACATGGCCTCTTATACCTGGAGTGTTCCTGTCTGGCTGGAGAGTTACCTGGTCTTGTGTTTTGCCATGGCTAAATGGAAGTGGAGGTCTATTTGGAACTTAAAGGTATATGTTTCTGCATAATCAGTGTTAGCCATTAATATGGAATTGAATCTGCTGCATGAAAGGGGCCATATTGCCACATAGTCTTGTGCCATGATGCGTTTCTTACATGATATTAAGCACTGGTAAAAAATACAGGATGGAAACAATCACGCAGGCAAACTGCAAGCAACTGTAGCCCGTGCTTTCAGAAAGGTTCACATAGCAGCAAAAGGGACTAAAAACTATTACACTCTTTTCCCCTTAGAAACCCCACTAATGCATCCATTTTAGCTTGTAAAATATGGGATAAGGCTAAAAGGTAAACATTCAGACACAATTGTCATAGCATAAATAATAATAATAAAAAACCCAAACAGCTTACAAACTCTCTTGATATCAGAAATAATTACATGTCTCTAGTACCAGGTCTCAGGCTGTTTTCTATACCATTTCATTACCCAACCAATGTGACAAGGCAACCCCCACACTCCTAAATAACTGAAAAAGAAGACTTATGGGATGGAGCTGATAGCTAGCACACAAAAAGATGGTATCTTTGTTCATTAATAATGTACAAGTGGCAACTATCAGGGGAGTGGTTTCCAGCAGATATCAGAAATACACAGAAACTTTGAAGAAGGGTCCAAGTTTGATCAGTTTAGCAGTGCTGAGGGGGAGATAGGGAGGAGGGTATCTCATGTCTGTGAGCAGATTGAGTACAAGAACTAACCTGGGCTCAGAGAGTGGCAAACAGCTCTTGTCTTTGGTATCTGGGCAGCTGATTTGGATCTGCAATTAATGGCTGAGAGAGAGCACGTAGCATTGCTTCCCTGACAGTTATCTGCCATGGATAATCTCTTCTGGGAACTAAAATAAAGCTAAATAAAAAATGCTGAAGAAAAGAGCTCCTTTGACTTCAGTGGTCTTTGAACAGGGGCAAGAGCAGGATGTTCTCTGGATACCTTTCACAGCCAAGCCCCTTCCAAAAAACTCCTAATCCTCTTACAATATCAGGAAAGGAAGAGCTGGAACTGAGAGAGGGCAGATTTGAGGCTCATGGGCACAGTGCATTGTCCTTCTTTTTCATCTAGTTTTTTATCCCCCCTGTCTCTCTGTTAATAACCATCCCCAGTTTCCCACACTAAGTTTGACTCTACCTCAGCCTTGCCCTTTCAGCTAAGAACAACCAGTTAGCTTGCATCAACAGCTCTATTAACATGAAGGAAACTTGTTTTTATAGATCTTTGACTAAACTAGGCCATTTTTTTATATGGAGTTATGTCATATTCTTGCAAATAGATAGTGCAATTCTTGTATGAAGCAAGGTATAATGAAGGTATAATGAAGGCATAACAGCCTGACCTCAGTACTGGGGAAGATTGTGGAGCAGTTCATCTTGAGGGCACTCACTAGGCCTGTGCAGGGGATCAGGCCCAGTCAGCGTGTGTTCATGAGAGGCAGGTGCTGCTTGACTAACCAATCTCCTTCTATGACCAGGTGACCTGTTTAGCAGATGAGGGAAAGGCACGTTACCTACCTGGACTTTACAAAGCCTTTGACACTGTCTCCCACAGCATTCTCCTAGAGAAGCTGGCAGCTCATGGCTTAGACAGGCACACTCTTTGCTGGGTAAAAAACTGTCTGGATGGCTGAGCCCAGAGAGTTGTGGTGAACGGAGTTAAATCCAGTTGGTGGCCAGTCACAAGTGGTGTTCCCCAGGGTTCAGTGTTGGGGCCAGTTCTGTTTAACATCTTTATGAACGAGGGATTTGTCCTGGTTTCAGCTGGGATAGAGTTAATTTTCTTCACAGAAGCTAGCATAGTGCTGTGCTTTGGATTTAGTGCTAGAAGAATGTTGATAACACGCTGATGTTTTTAGTTGTTGCCAAGCAGTGCTCAGACTGCTCAAGGACTTTTTGAGCTTCTCCTGCTCGGCCAGGTGCATAACAAGCTGGGAGTACAGCACAGCCAGGACCCAAACTGTCCAAAGAGCTATTCCATACCATATAACGTCATGCTCGGGGGGGGGGGGGTTAATCGGTTGGTCGGTCGCAGGCAGAGTGGTCGCAGCTCGGGCTGTGTGATCGCGGCCCAGGGGGAGTGATCACATCCCACTGCTCGGGATGGGCTGGGCATCGGTCAGCGAGTGGTGAGCAATTGCATTGTGCATCACTTGGTTTATATATTCTGTATATTTTCTTACCATTATTATTATTATCATTATTATTATTATTCTCTCTTATTAAACTGTCTCTATCTCAACCCACGGGTCTTACTTTTTTTTCTTTTTTTCTGATTCTCTCCCCCATCCCACTGAGGGAGGCGAGGGAGTGAGCAAGCGGCTGCGTGGTGCTTAGTTGCCAGCCGGGTTAAACCACGACAGATTGAGTGCACCCTCAGTAAGTTTGCAGATGACCAAATTGGGTGGCAGTGTTGATCTGCTGGAGGGGAGGAAGGTTCTACAGAGGGACCTGGACATGCTGGATCAATGGGCTAGGGTCAATTGTATGTTTAACAAGGCCAAGTGTCAGGTCCTGCACTTGTGTCACAACAACCCCACTCAACGCTACAGGCATGGGGAAGAGAACTGGGGGTGTTTAGCCTGGAGAAGAAGAGGCTGAGGGGAGACCTTATTGCTCTCTACAACTACCTGAAAGGAGGTTGTAGTGAGGTGGGTATTGGTCTCTTCTCCCAAGTAACTAGTGATAGCACAAGAGGAAATGGCCTGAAGTTGCATCAGGGGAGGTTTAGATTGGGTATTAGGAAAAATTTCTTTACTGAAAGAGTGGTCAAGCATTGGAGCAGGCTGCCCAGAGAGGTGGTGGAGTCACCATCCCTGGAGGTGTTCAAAAAACTTTTAGACCCTGCACATTGGGACATGGTTTAGTAGACATGGTGGTTTTGGCTTGACAGTTGGATTTGATTATGTTGGAGGTCTTTTCCAACCTTAATGATTCTATGATTCTATAATGAATGTAGTATGAGATATAAACTGCTATAAAATCCAGAATTGTTGTAGGCTTCCTGCCCCTACCCAGAACTAGCTGTGTCGCAGCTTCCCTCCAGACAGTCTGTCTGCCAGGCAGATTCAGGTGGTGGTTGTGCTATTTCACTCATGTGAAAGTGGAAGAACTGCTGTATAATGCTGGATCAAAGACCCATGTAACTCCCTGTCTTGTTCCTGACAGTAGCCTATAGCAGGTCAGCTAGGACAGCATCCACAAGAAAAAAGATAATTTTAAATTGATGATTTTCCCAGCTTCTGGAGTGCAGTGCTTTCTGGGCTTGATCATATGTAATACGTGTAATAACTATGTGCAACAACAATTTATCTCAATGAATTTTTTTCCAATCTGTTCATGGTTTCAGCCACTGAAATATCCTGTGACAATGAGCTCCTCAAAGTAATTCTTTGTTTTGTGCTATAAAAAAAATTTATTTGTTTTAACCCTGTTGCCAACACTTTTTATTAGATACTTCCCTATTTTCTTATTGTAAGAAAGTGATTAATTGCTCCATGTTCATCTTCTCTACACAATTAATAATTTCATAGGTTTATCTCATCTTTTACCCTTCTTAATCCACCATCATTAAATAATCACAATCTGTTTAACCTTATCCAGACTCCTATAATCTATCCAGTCATAAATTCCCTCTCACTGAAGTTGTCCTCCCATTTTTATCCTGCTTTGTCATGAGAGCCTTTCACACTTTGAAATAAATTTCAAGTTCAGTTATTGCAAATAATTTTCTACCCTCAGCAAGTTGCCATATCTGTGTTCATCCCCATTTTGAGGTTACGTAGAATTGTTAAGCAAAACATGTTCTAGTAGACATCATTTTAAGACCTTGCTGGAAACCAGTAAAAACCATCTTTACCTTTTGTTTCTTATTTTATAACCAATCATTAATCCACAAAAATGAGCAGTTCTTTTATCCCATGGTGGTCTCTCTTCTTTAAGACCCCTAGTGAGGAAATTTAATGAAGGCTTTTTGGAAATCCAGCTATGCTATGTTGACCAATCCTTTTTATTTACAAGCTCATAAACACCCTCAAAGAACTCCAGGGGTTTTCTGATCACAATTTAACTCGACAAAAGCAATGCTGACTCATCCTATTTATTCACATACCTACTTATTCTTCTCTCTACTATATTTCTACAAATTGTCCAGTACAATTATTTCCCTAATAAAAGAGAGAGAATGGAAGAGATTAGTCACCACCCTTTAAATTTAAAGATGAGTGATGTCTTTGGGAATGCATATCTTGATTTAGCACACATGGGTTTTGTGTCTGCCATTCCTGAATTTCAAGGACTAGAAAGAAGAAGGAGCAACCAGGACCCCCTGACAGAAAAATAAAGACAGTGATACAGTTACTTACACTCAACCACTTCCCTGGGCAGACTGTTCCAATGCTTAAAGTCAAAGTTCCTCTGATGTGAAAATGCTTGTTTAACTTTTAATATTCCTTTAACATTTAACTTTTATGTCACAGTATATTTATTTCCTGGGTTTAGTTTGCCACCTGCAGACAAAGTATAAATAAGAGAGCTGTAGCACTTAACCATATGTGATAGATATTTATAGGTGACACATATTTTGCAAAGAGAGTGGTTATTAAACTTGAATTTTATTTTTAACTTTTTACCCAGAAATCAAACCTAATGATGAATGCTGAGGGTCTGAAGTTCTTCAACTGTTGCAGAGTAAATCTGTAATGCTCTAATAAGACAGAAGGAAGCTTGCCTTGGTTGGAAAATTTAATTTGATGGTTTGCCATAGCTGTAGCTGTAAGTATTCCTGGGTAAAAGATGTCAAGTGTTTACTCTTATTCTGGGAGAGAAAGCACACAAGCAACAACACTCTGACAGCCCAAAAGTAGTATCTACTACAACACTAGTGTTGCAAGAGTAATAATACATCACAAGCTCAGACTGGTCATCTGGAGCATATTCCTTTTAAGCTACAGCCTGTCCTGCTCCTATTAAAGCCGGACACCATTCTGTGCCGTCTTTTTGTCATTGATGCAGAAAATGGACTTTTGCAGCCTTCAGAGACAACCTAGTAGATCTATTTCCAGAACTGTGTTTTACTCGACCTGGCTGGCTGATATAGTGTCCCTAAAAATGAGGGCTGTGCAGTGTTGTCAGTGGGTGCTGTTACAGCACCATCTGCAATAGATTCTTCTAGAAAAAAAGTTCATGTATTGAGTCTTCTGACATCCCAAGAATAAGATGCTGATATCAGTGGTCAAAGTTCAAGAACAGAAAAACAAAGAAAAACTGGCTGCTACATAACTATACAACTGAAATGTGCTGCAGGAACTTGCAAATACAAAAGCATAGACAGCTGTCAGAACTTTAACTCTTGCTACCAACAATTTTGCCATGTTCATGGATGTTTTCCTGCCACATGAAACCATCAGGATGCCAAAAGCCAATTTATAAGTCTAGAAGTGGAAGCTTCTGGAAGCTGCAGAGGTAAGCAGGTTCAGGGCAGGCACAATCATCAGCAGAGTGCTCTAGTGCAGGGCACAGGGGGGTTTCCTGAACTGGGGGAGCCTCAGGGGGAGCAGAGAGAGACACCAGGAGCCCACAGCTCATGTGACAGCAGCAGGGCCAAATGCCAGGTACTGCACTTGGGTCACAACAACTTCGTGCAACGCTACAGGCTTGGGGAAGAATAGGTGCAAAGCTGCCTTGGTCTCTTCTCCCAAGTAACAAAAGATAGCACAAGAGGAAATGGCCTCGAGTACACCAGGGGAGGTTTAGATTGGATACCTGGAAAACTTCCTCCACTGAAAGGGTTGTCAAGCATTGGAATGGGCTGCCCAGGGAAGCGGCTGAGTCCCCCATCCCTGGAGGGATTTAAAAGATGGGTAGATCAGGTGCTTAGGGACATGGTTTACTGGTGGACTTGTCAGTGTTAGGGTAATGGTTGGACTTAATGATCTTCAAAGTCTTTTCAGCCTAAACAATTCTATGATTCTATGAAATCTCAAGAGTAATTTTTGATCATTTATGATATCAGCAGATTCACATGGATGTAAACCATTGTTTTGATTTTTAGGTTAAAACATGATGAGAGCAAACACTGTATGAAAAGAACAAAATTGACTTCTTTCACGCTAAGATATTGCACAACAGAAATTTTCACATGCTTCAAGAGCACCTTGTAGTAAGGAGCTCCACAAACAAATTATGCATGAGCTGAGTGTTTAAGATCTGAGCAGGTAATCCAGACTGAATGACAAAAAGTTATCTTTTCTGCCTAGGAACAAGTACTCACGTTGGAAAGACAAGGAAGCTTGTATCAATCCCAAAGTCAACCAACCTGTAGCACCCAAATACTCCATTTGTAGGGAGGTATTCATTTTTTTAAGTCTGATATTAATGTTCTATGACAATTAAACCCAAGGAAGTGGTTACACTTGGAGCACAACTGTGAAATTATGGCACGACTAAACGAACTGGGAATTTGTCATTGAGCAGAGGCAGTATTTCTCCCTGTCATATATGAACACGTTTTGCCTGCACAAAAAGTGAATTTGGACACCATTGTGATGGGAGAACTTGTAAAAGAATAGGGGAAAAAAAAAGAAAAAATAAACAAGAAACATACTTTAGAGGTGGTGTCAGGAAAAGAAATAACCTCTGCAACAGTGTCTGGATCTCCAGGGCTATGAAGGTGGCACTTTCCACCTGCACTAAATTTACTGGAAACATAAAATCCAACAAGGAGAAATGTATCATTTGTGCCTATAGTCTGCTATAGAGATTCTGCTAGAGAATATTACCTCCCATGACTGTCTTCCTCCTAATGCAGGATCACGTTTAGTATTTCTATCCAGAAAGACTGGTCCATCGTCACACTGCTGGATTATCCTCTTGTCTTCTTATTTGGCCACGAGGAATCGATTTCTTTTCCAGGGTGGAATGAAATTAGATTTACGCAGATGTAAATAACAGATTCATAGACAGACATTGTGATAAGTGAACAATACTCAGTTTCTAACATATTCTTGGACAAGGAAATTTATCTGAGCAATGGGTGGAAAAATGCAGAGGGTGAGACTCAGCCAAGACTGACAGATTAATTTCATCTCCTATATAGAAGTACATGATTTTTAGCTAGATTCAAGGATGACCATTAAAATATCCAAAATTGTATCTGTTAATCATGAGGAAAGCTTCTGAATGTATTAAGAGTTTCATGAGTCTTCTTTAGACTTATTTTCTATTACACTAGGGATTTGTTAAATTATTTTCCTGGGTGGCAGGTTTTTTTGTATTTTCCTTTGAAGTTTCTTGCTTGATCGTTTTCTGAGATAACTCACTAGGTGAAATGGTCACCAATTCTTATCTGCACTGGCAATTGGAATGTGGCTCTGAAAGATTTTTAATTATAGTGTGAGAGAAAATGGTTGTAACACTGACCCACAGCTGTCCTGTCCCAACCTGACTTTGCAGTGCTGTTGAAAGGAGCTGAGCACAAATGAGCTATGCTGCACTGCCCCGTGCCTCCCAGCAGAGCTGAAATCCAGCTCTGCTTTCAAATTCTTTTTGCCCTGTGTCTGAAGACAGAAGGAAACCAAGGGCTGAAAGAGAAAAGTAGAATCTTACAAGAAAAGAAATCTTACATTAATACAGAAAAGAGAAAGAAATCTCAGTTCTTGAGAATACGTATGTTGCTGTATTGATCTCATTTTGCACTTGGAGGCTCAGGCAGAGCTATGAGCAGTAGGAAAACTCCCTCTCCCACATAGTCCCATTGCAATTGCAGCACTGCTTGCTTTATTCTGTATGTCATGGTCATTCACTACTTGGCAGTTCATTATCTCATTCCTAAATGTCTACACAGAGAACCATCTTGATTATTTCAGAACACTTAAGGGATGGAGATTTACCTGACAAAACCACATCTATTAAACAAGTTTGTTCCCTTTGCCTGCCCTGTGCCAGCTCCCTTCACTTGGGACTACTTCTAAAAGCCTTATACCCCTGTAGCTTTTAGAGATCCACCATCATTGGAAGAGTTAACCTCTCCCAAAGGAAAATTGTTCTCTGTTCTTCCAAAAATGGAATTCCATGCTCATCACCTCCACAGCCAAAATAATCTGGTCCAAAAAAAAGTATGGTTCCCTCTTCTATGCAAAAGCAAAACATTTCTGAGTGGAAGAGATGTTGGTTTTGTAGTGGTCTGGTTAGAAAATACAACTGATTAATTAACACCAGCTCTTGAACAGAGTTGGTTTTCAGTACCAAGCAGTTTTAGTCTTTCTTTCAAGAAGCTTGTCCAAATGATAGGATTTAGTTCTTGAGGAGCAACTTGGCCCTATGATTCTGCTAGTGTTTGAAATAGTGCAACAGAAAGCAAGGGCTTTTCCTGCATGAGACTGTGCCATAGGAGTAAGACTGGGTCAGCCTTGCTGCAAATGCTGCTTGGCTGTCATTGCATAGGAAACACAGGATCCAGTGGAGGTAGCAGACAGACACACTCAGAGGTACTTGAGGTGATTTTTAATGCTTAGAAAACAGCAAATGTATATTTTTGCCATGCAGAGGCTGCTATGGTTGGACCTAAGTATTGTTGAGGCCCTGGTATTATCCTGAAGGGAGTTACATATATATAAAAATATGAATTTAAATAAAACCTTATCCCCTATCTGGGCATTTTCACAATGCATTGTAGAGAAAAATAAGAATATGGTTGAGAATATTTTTTAATTAAAAAATTGGATGTTTCTGATCGCTATTATCTCCCACCATCCACCCCACTAGCCAAAGACTCAAACAGAAATCGACTGTCAGGGCAATATTTTTCTTTTTTTTTCCCTTTCCCTCAGGACAACATTTTCTTTTTATTTCTCTCTCCAGTATTGGTAATCCATATCAGATATGGTTTTATTACCCATTCCTTATATGTGTTTGTCTGAAAAGACCAATGGTTTTAACACTAGCCCTTGAGAAGGATGGTTTTGTGATGAAGGCAAGATTCAGGCATCCAAACTGAATTCAGTTCCCTGTGGTGATGCAGATTTTGCCTGGGGCTGTGGGACACAGCCATGTGTGCAGTTGTGCAATGTGCAGAGATTCCTGAGCTGGTGGAAGGAGCAGCCAGTGCATCTACAGTGTGTGACTGAGCTGGGTCACACAGGTATCTCCTGCAGCACTTCACTCCTGAGCTTAGCTGCTTGTTGTGTCTTTAATATCTCTGCACCACCATTTAACCTCTGTAAAATCAAAACAAGAATTCACTTCTCCTCTTCTATGTTTGTTCTCCATCTGTGGACAGCTGCAGTGAACAGACATCCTTGTACTGGGATAGATCTGTGTATGTGTGTGTGAGTGTGTGTGTTTAACAGATTAAGTTAAAAACAATCTTTATCGCTTCATTTAACTAAAGCATTTTTCCAGACAAGTTCCTCTGCTCGAATGTTCCTTCTAATTATCATTTTCCCTTTACAATATGTTGTGTCATGCTGCTTAGCAGAAAGCTCATGGCAAGAGAGAGCACTAGGGTTGCGAAGGAAATATGTCGTGGCTATTAGAAAGTTCAATGAAGCGCTGACTTTTATATCATCATGTAGGGATGGGTGAAACAGTCCAGAAAAAAATACCCCCAGCTGAGCAGCAATGTAGGGCTTAAAAAAGTCTCAGTTTCACAATGTTTTTTTAAGGTTTCTCCACCAGTTGCAGGATTATTTTGCTCCCTGTAAGTGTTTTTATCCAAACTGATTGGTCTCAGAGGTGGAGGTTGGGTTAGTATGTGGAGTTATAGTCCTGGCCAGGGTGCTTGCCAGGCTGATTGCTTTGTGCCTTGAGCACCAGTGGTTCTGCCCTGGGCTGCGTGGGGGCCTGCTTTGCTCAGAAGGAAAAATTTGGAGTCACGTTGATTTGCTTTTATCCCAATTCCATGAGCTGTTTGCAGCTGTTAATTTAACAGTTTAGTGCTTCCATCTTCCATAGGCAGGAGCAACTGCTCCAGTGCCTTAGACATCGAAACTTCATTTCCAGTAACGGGACTTGGAGGACTAGGAGATGGGAGAAAAATGCTTTTGCTCCAGTAAACAGGGACAGCATGGTGGCCACATGAGTCAACTGAGAGATTTTGCAAAATGAGTCTCTGTAAGCTACAGCTCTACAGGGATGAAACAAGAAAGGGTGAAGAACCATAAAAGCAAGGCCATCTTGGGAGAGTTTTTCTAGGGCATAGTGTCTCTGCAGTGCCAAGGGAGCTCTATTAACCCAAACAGCTAAAACATTAGGTATAAAGAGTGTCTGCTGGTGCAGGCAGGTGCATATCCCTAAATCTATCAGAATTCAGGATTTTTCTCTGTGGAAACACTTCAGGCTGAACCTAGGATAGATCCTTTTTCCAAGCAGTAGTTACACCAAAGTACTGTAGAAGAGTGAAACTGCTATATGGCACCTACTCATGGAAGAAAAATGTATTTCCATTTTATGTCTTTTGAAGGACTGATAAGCTTTATGATCATGAAGCTACATCAAAAACTTCTTACCCAAAGACTGTTCATGAGCCAGTATCAGTGAAGTCAATACGAAGCTTTTCAGTGATTTCAAAATGAGGTTTTATTCCCCTTCTTTTTAGAAAAAAAAAAAAAAAAAAAAAAAATCTGTTTGTTTTCCAGCCCCTGTGTTAACTTGTCAGATCAGTTGTCAGGCTGCAGTAGAAGTTGAAAGCTTAATCATTGTGCTTATTTTTATTTTGAATTGTATTTATTTATTCTTTGTTTCACAAGGTCTTTTATCTTATAAAGAGGAATTCATCCTCCAAAATTGTTGTAAACTTTTTTCTAAAGTCCAAATTTTCCATTTCAAACAGCTGCACTTCTGATAAGAAGTTCTCCCTTTCAGCACATTCTTCTTGCTGCTCTGTCATCCCCATGCTCTAATCTGAATTCTAGCACCACTAGGAAAAAAAGACCTATATCCAGGATTTCAGTGTTAGTTGTGACTTTTTATTTTGCTTCAGTGCTAAGCTATTCTACAGCACTTGAACAAGTTTCATGCATGTTAGCAGCATCAGCTACCAAAAACCAGTAGCAGTTGAAAAGATTGTGCAATTTGTGTTGGATACAGTTCAAGGTCTTTTACACAGCCCTGGAAATTGTGCTAATCTTTCTGTTCTAGGGCACTTTGCAGGGCATTTGTACCACACAACTTCAGACATCTAATTTCATCAATTAAGTTAGTTACATGATCTCCTTTACTTCCCTCTATAATAAATGGGGAGCAAGGAGAGCTCCTATAGAGTGTGACTTAGAGCAGCTAAATTAGGTTCCTGTTTGAAATGCTGCTTTAGAGTAGGCTGAGTTTCTCCTTCAATTACAGGGAGAGTCAAATTAGACTAGTTAGTCATCTCAGATGTGGTGGTGTGAATTTCTGTCTTTGTACACTTACCTGTAGCATCCAAATGAGAGAAGACTTCAACTCTTAAGTCCTCCTTCCATAAATACATGCCATCTTCCTCTGCAGCTTGCTCCATCAGGTAAAAGCATGGGAGTATTGTACTGTGAGAAGCCTCCATTTAACAAAGAAGTTATTTTCAAACAGTCATTGCACAGCTCGGTCATGAGAACATGCTGGTGGGCCTCCACAGATGTCCAGGCCTTTGCAGTTCCAAACCCAGCCTTCCAAGAGAAGCAACTTGGTCTTTCCCACTCTTAACGTCCACACTTATGCAACGCTGAGCTGCAAACCCCTGAATTTTCACTAATTCAACTAGTTCAGTTCTTGCCCTGCTCTACGCTGGAAACTGTCAGCTCAGCATATCTCTACATTACTTTAAAGTTCATCAAGCATCTCATGAGCCTCAGCTCCTGGCTTTATCTAGTGTTTCTGCATCTGTGTATAGACAATGATTTCCAGGATGTTCATTAAGAAATCCTGATGCCCTTTTCAGAGTCACTGGAATATGTAGTTTTGTCCTCTTGGGAGATGCTGCCAGGATTGTTTAGGATCTCAGTGTTAAGAATGTTGGTTTTTCCTCTGGTGTGCTTGGTAGCTCACCCCGTGGTTTTGATATCTATGTGTTAGTTATTGGCAATTTTGTATGCTTCTGTAATTCTCCTTTGAATGGTCATTTGCTTTACTGGCCAGAATTTAAGTCCTGAGATCTGTGATTTTTCTCACAGTCCATAAAATAAGAAAAGTTTATACTTTATTTCTGCCTGGTGGAAACCCATATCTGGAAAAGTGGGGTAGGCTCACAATTCATTAGCAAGCATGGGGAAACTTTTATAATATGGAATCAAGCTGCAAAGTATTTTTTATAAATTTTAAAGAATCCTTGTGATCAGTAGACTCTTCTAGGTAAGGTAAATAATCCCCCCAACCAGAAATGTAATATGGATATTTTAGGTTGCCTGGTTAGACAGATACAGTTATTATATGAGCTGTGATACCCAACAGGAATTTCCCGATGACTTTACTGATTTAGATTATCTTGGAGCACTAGAGTATTTATAATGCAGTGGAATTCAAGCATAAATCTCAACAGCTTCTCTGATACTATCCATTCATACATCTGCCTGACAGACAATGGATAACCTTCCAGATTTAAGGACCTGCATTTATCTTTTAACACTAAGTGGTAAGTAGCAAGTGTGGGTTTTCTAAGGTAAGGAACATGGGGGTGGAAGGAACAGTCACTTTTGGATGAAAGCCTTTCCCAGCAGAAAGAGAGGTGGAGGACCAGGAGACTTGTGGAGACAGGTCATCAGAGAGGCTGGGGAGAGCCTGAAGGACCCAGGTGATGGGGAGAAGCAGGCTTGTATGCATCAGCTTATTTTTTTTAATATAACTTTTCTGTGAAAAGCTTTTATTTTAATGGCTGATAAGATATTTTAAAAGACTGCATAGGCAGTCACAGGCTGCTTAAAATTTCCTCCACATTGGCCATTGTACAGATGAGTGCCTGTCATATGAAGGAAGAGCTGAAAGCCTCATGTCTGGGTAAGGGAGTGAAAAGAGAGACCTGCAGGGACTTGCTTTTTTGTGTACCTGGGGTAATTTTGACCATTGGGATGACTATTAGACATGCTCATAGGAAAAAACTCAGTTTACAAAAATATTCCTAGAAAGCAAATGTTGAAATTGAAATCAGAGCCTTTTTTTATTGGAAACCCATTTCTAAGGTTTCTGCTCATCCCAGCAGAGACCACAGTGATTCCATGTGGTCTTCACATCTTAATGAACCAGAGCAGCTACTGAAGATCCTAAACAAACCGCTCAGTGGCAATCTATTTAGCGAGAATTGTTTACTGAGGTTATCCAGCAAATAATTTCAATAGTGATATAGAAGAAAATCACCATTTGCCTGCAGATAATTGGAGAACAGAACAAGAGGACATGTTCACAGAGCAGATTATTCTTCTAGCTCTGTTGGGAATGCTGAATGGGACCCACTCATGCTGTTCTTTGATCTAGACCAAATAATCTTTTGCTTCTATGAATGCCAAATTCATTCATAAGCACCTCAACTGATTACAGACACCTAAACCCCGTGTTCCTTAGCTAACCAATATGTTCATCCACCTATTCAGGTTACTTGTGAGACTTTTTAATTCATGGACCATGGAAAAATATTTTCTTAAATATGCTATTCTGTGCTGTTTGTTATTCTCTTGTAGCTTTTGGAACTTTAACTGGTGCAAAAAGGTAAAAGACAGATGTGCCAGTTAGGTGACTGTAAATTAAACAACTGATTTCTTAATTTAAGGGTTTAAAATTAGGTCCCTGTCTTAAAAGCCTGAGAGTTACATTGGAAAAATTAATCAAATTTTTAACAAATTTACTTGGGTAGACTTCTGCAAAAATTACTGGAGTGAGACAGTGCCTCTTTGACCCATCTCTTACAGAAGTGACTGAAAGTAGCAGCTACACTGGTGCTGTAAGTAGGAAAGCAAAGCAGGACTGAAGTCAGTGGGCGTGGATGCTCTCAGTGTTCAGCCAAGCCTTGGAGACTGTAAACTGAGATAATCAGTTTGGGGCAGATTGAGCTGTAGGCACATGTTAACAAGTATGGCTGAATTAGGACCACAGTACTAGTAAACCCAAGTGCCTGGTGCAGTTTCATAATTGATGAAACCAGTGTAAAGCCAGGGTGCTCACAAGCTCTGCATGGTCCTGCCTCTGCCTTCATGACAGCGTCAGGATTTGCGTAGCAGGTGGGATTCTCCAGGTCCCCTTTCCAGTACTGGTTTTGACTTTGAGACTTATTCTGGTGGTGAAATTGGGTGCTTTATTGATTCAAAGCCCGATAACATTAGCAGAAAAAAAAAAAAGCTCCCAGTTTGAAAGGCTTTGCAATTCAAGCTCATAACTAATTTTACTGAAGTTAATAGACTTTGTGAGTATATTTATGTCTCAAGACTCCCTCAAAGCCTGGGTTTGGCATTAAATGATGAGACTCCTGGGAAGAATACTGAGTCCTTTTAATGCATCTTTTGGTATTGTAACCTGAAATGTATATTTTCAAAGCATTTGTCTTACATTTGGGTTCAAGTTACAGTCTTCATTATTTTTATAGAAGAATAATGATTCTCATCTCAATCACAAGACTGCAGAAGATGTGCTTTTTGGGGAAAAATTCAAAACTTTCACTCTGATAAGGCAAACCAAATACATGTTTGATAATAAAGACCTGTAAGCAGGTATCTCTTGTCTACCATCAAACAATCTTAAAATTATTTTGACTTGAGATATTTTCCCTTTAAAGGTGAAAAGGCAGAAGGTTATATTCTGGCATCAGGAGCAATGTTGTGTGCCTTAGGAGTCATACATTTGGTTCTATGACTGAAGGTAATAATTATTTTTATCATTGCTATCATATAATCCAAGTCTGTGTGGCTGTTCTATATTTGCCATTGCAGTGTAAAAATGAAATAATGGTTTAATAGTGTCTTTAGCTATAGAGACCATATTATATTACTTATGGATTATGCTTATAATATTTCATCTAAGATAAAAATAAGATTATTGGTCAAAAGAAGCATTGGAGTGACAAAGGTTTTCATATTTAGAGGACTGCTATAATTTGGGGTAGCATAAACTAAGAATTCCTGTAAAAAAATATTAGAATACATAAGACACTTTATCAGATTGCCAGAAAAAAAGAACACATTTCAGTGATCTGGAAAATGAGGCTGCTCTCTTGAGTTTAGAATTAAAGACTGTGAAAAGAAGGAAAAAATCTCTGCCACTTAACTCCCGCCACCCCTGCCCCCCCTTATTCAAGTTTATTGGAACAATGGTGGTAATATACAGAAAGGTAAACATCCACTTTGGTAGCCAGATGATCAACCATAATGGTTATTTCATTTGATTATTAGTTCTAGCATTTAAGCAAAGAGAAAGACTTTTGCTTTGTCTATTGTTTCTTTTAACTGTAGTTCTGTTTTGTTTTCTTCCCCTCTTTTTCTTGAATGATATTAAAAAAATATAGAAAGAGTTTTTCAGGGCTGCATTTTTACATTAAAAACACAGATTTTTATTTGTTTGTCTAATTTTCTGATCACTTCCTTTCATTGCCATGAACTGACTTTATGATGGGATAAGAGAAAGAGCTTCCATGGTGACATTTAAATTGGAACCCATGTTTGATGGTATGCAGATGATTTAAATACATGTCAGCAATGCACAGCTATAAAGGCAGATTTTAAAAATGCTTTACTTCCTTTATTGCAGCTTTAACATGCATCTGGAGAGTGCTGTGCTCCAATGGAGCCATTGTAAATAAGCTGCAATCATTGTCTTTCAAAGCCTTTTTCTTACTTGTGTTCCTCAGGTGAGCTGCATTGTGGGTGTTATAAATAATGATTATAATCTTACCTCTTACTATGCAGATAGAATTGGCGGTGTTAGAGTCACCTCACAGTGAGCACTCCTGACCCTGTTTCTAGGTTTACTGTTCAGCAGGGGGCCACAGTATGTCAAGCTCCCATAATTCAGAACTCTACATCTACTGCCAGCAAACATATTCTTCCTTTCTCTAACCGTATGCAGGGGGCAGAGTTGGGATCACCGTCACTGGAAGTGAGTAAATTATCTTCTGCAATCAGCATGTGCGTAATACATGTGCTTGACCTTCACTCAGAGTTCTCAGAAAGGTCTCCATCCTCCTCCAACAGCAAGTACAGAACCATCATGACTAAATCCGGGAGCGCTCCTTTAATATCCTCTCTTTCCTTGTTAGGGGTAGCTTTGAACTAAATTCAAGCATATAGGCACCATTGGCATTTGGGAGCATTTGGAGCTCTACCTGATTGTGATAGCTTGCGCCCCATTTGATTTACTGGTGAAGCAGAGGCTCTTTCTTAGGGTTGTGTGTGCATGTGTGTATTAATGCTATCATTCACTAGCAGCATAGCCAAAATCAAATTATTTCAAAGTGAAAGAAGACCTCCGAATCCAGGGTTATCAATGCTTAATTGGCATGAAAAATCCCAAGTTCCCTTGTGGTTTATTATATACTGAAGCACTGTGATTTTAGTAGATTTGAGGACTCCATTAAACAATCTCTATTAAATAAAGAATAACTCAATGATTAAATGTCTCTCGGTACCTTGCATGAACTTACTGAGACAATAACAGTGTAAAATCTGTATATTTCCCACAAAACAACTGATATATAAATTTCTGATACAGTGGTGTCTAAAAAGGAATAGTTTAATGCCTTTTTTTTCTAGCTTCTTCCCTTTGGGGAAATGGGAGATAGAAGGGGAAATGGCAATTGTGTATCAACGGGAACATAGCTGATATCCGTGCAGCAGCATTTCTGCTCTCCGTCCTGTGCTGCCGCACTCAAGTTGTGCTGCATGGTACTTTGATGCCTGTCTGATAAACACAAGTCTGGAAAACAAAGAATCTGCAAAATGCTTTTTGGGGGGGTGGATTAAGGGTAACTTTGCTGTTTGTCTCATCTTGGCATCTTACTACTGTTCTCTTCTCCCTCACCTGACCCTGACACGTCAAACGGCTCGGTTGTGTTAGTGCTTGGGTGGACAGTGATGGTTCCTCATCCCACCAGAGTTGTCCCGGAAAGGCAGCAACTTCTTCCTGGGGTGTTTTCATCCTTTTGTTTTGATAGTAGAGTATCTGTCTCTCTATGTATACATACATATTTAAACTGAAACTTGCCACTCATTAGCTTTATTAATCCCTCTTTTACCTCTATTCACAGTATGAAAAAGTTTATAAGCCACAAAGTTACCCTCCATCGTAGGGCATCTGGGTGCATGGATGGAGCAAGGACTCAGTGCAGCCAGGAGTCAATCGGAGCAGTATGTGGTGCTCCAACAACAGATAATTGGGGCAAGCCGGCAGCCAGCCAGCCTTGTTGTGTTACAAAGAAATGACGGTTAACTGGGAGGACCATGAAATGAAACTGGAAGAGATAAAGGTGGCAAAAAAAAGGAAGAGCCTTTTCACAAATATAGAGCTTGAGATGGCCACTCTGCTTCCCGTCTGCTCGGTAAACATGTGTTGTGAGCTCAGAAGGACCACATGGTCCATAGCTACTGAGCAGGGAGATTCAGACCTGTGCTACTAGTAAGGAGAAGCTGAGCCCCACACGTACTGGTGTGGGACAAGCACCTGCCCTGTGCCCCTGGTCTGGGGCAATTTGCAGCCCAAAGTGCCTTGGTCTGCTCATTGTCACAGGTTTTCTGTCTCCCTGGGTCTGTGCTGGGGGCTCAGAGCAAGAAGAAAGAACTGGTGCAGGTGAGTGAGAGGGTACGGAGTGCTACAATTCCTTCATTTCCCCCCGAAAAATGCATGCCTCGTGCTATACATCTGACTACCATAGAGAATCTGGACCCAAGCATATAACAGAGGGAAGGACAATTTGGGGACAATCGCAAAACACTCAGGAGAAGGATCCATAAACTTGAGGGCCAGGAGGGACTATTATCATCATCTAGTCTGACTTCCTGCATAATACAGCTCAGGAAACCTCAGCTAATAATTTCTGCATCAGGCCCATAAATTCTGTTTGAGCTAGAGCATAAATTTTCAAGAGACATCCAGTCTTGATTTAGAGACGACAAACTTTGGGTTCTTTTTATCTGTCTTCCAATGCCTGAGCCTTGAGGGTACACTCACACCTGCTTTTTGAGCTTTTCTCTGCAAACATAAAGGCTCAATACTAACTTCTAAAAAAAAAAAAAATTAAAGCTGAATTTTTCACAGTGAATTTTTCATCCATGACTTAGGGCTTTAAGCAGTACACCCCAAAAGCCTGAAGCTTCTGATAACATCCCAACTTCTGGCCAAACAGTTGTCTCTGAGATAGACCGGATTAGCAGTTTCAGAAGGCAAACTGTTTTCTGAAGTCTTCATCCAAGATGAGGTGACCTGACAGGCAGCCCTGGCCCCATCAAACAGCATAACTTTGCTAGGGTGAAATGCATCTCTCCCAGCTCATCTACGATCTGGCCAGCATTTGCTCCAACGCACCCAGAGCCACTGATTAAAAAGGCATAAAAGGGGTCTGAATAAAATGAAGGTTAATAGATGCTGATGTGGGAGTAACCAGGGCTGTCAGGGAACGATTAAGTTGCCGAATAATCTTCCACCTGGAGCTGTCAGGCCGGTGTCTAATATTTCATTCAAAGAGGAGCTCTACTTTCCTGATGGGTAAATGACAGAGAAGATTTCAATTAGAGCTGCTCTGTGACTCAAATCCTGACACATTCTGATGGTTTACTTTCAGTTCTCCTGCTGTTCTCTGGGGGACACCAACCCATTAATAACACATTTGAAGATGAAGATGGGGGGGCACGGCTGCAGTTGATTAGCAGGTAGCCATCAGTGGGTAGGGAGGGTGCACCTTTCTTGAGCTGTGAATTGCCTTTATTATAGATATTTGGATGGGGCAGGAAAGGAGTTTATATCTGAGGGAGCTGATCCTTTTATTATATGCATGCAAGAGGAAGCAGGCCCTGCACAAGCAGTTACCTGCGGTGCCATTAATGCACCACCAGCCTGGTCTCAAACCAGGTGACAGGGGATGTTTGACCTGCAGTAAGATTTCCCTTCACTTTTACATGTAGTTCAAAGCCAAAACAAAATAGTTTGCAAATTCAACTTGCATTTAGTGCCAAGTGCCCCGGGTAAGGGCAGATAGGTAAGAAAAACTATTTAGCTAAATGCAAAACATTTTGCTTGACAATATTTCTTGTTTTGAATTTAGCATGAATTAAGAAATGGTTGAGTACCATGAAAACAAAATGAAAGCTTTCATTTTGGGTCAAACAGGATGTTTCATTTGATTGAAGGTGAGTATTTGCTCCTTTTCTCTCATTATAGTGGAAAAAATATTTCAGGTCAACACAGAACAGCTCTGGTTTGTTTTCCAAATTAACTGAAAAATCCATTACACTCGCAGCTTTACCTGCAATGTCTCTGCTACCCTGCTCCTGAGGTCCCCTATGGAGCTGTCAGCAAAACACAAGGTAGAAGTCAGATTAAAATGTATTTTCTTCTGTTTCTTGCTCTTGTGGAGATGAAAATGAGTCACACCTCACAAACCTGAACCTCCCTCTGGATCCCACTCAGGAGTTCTAGAAGCTCTTAGTCTGACCCTTATCTCTAGAAAGGGTTCAAATCAAGCTCAGGATTTTGCCCCTCATACTTGTATTTTTCAGTGTAAAGTAATATTTGATGGGATGTGGCTTCACCCCTGCAGGCCATGGAAAAAACAACCATCCCAGGTGAGTCCACAGGGTGTTTCTGTTCCCTGCCTCTCTCTGCCCTTGGGTCACTCCTCATAGCTGTGCTCCAATGCATCTTCCTGCTCCCACCAGCCTGTGCACCACCAAGCTGCACCCTGGCATCACAGACTGTCAAATCCCACCAATACCCCCGTGTGGGGGCTGGATTTTCATGCTGGGACACATGGGTTTTCTTTCATGCCTTGGTGGGACAGACTTGTGCTAGGAAGCCCTGATTAGGAAAAGACTCTTTGTGTGCTTTTAGAGTGGCTGGGTTTGAAGAAAACAACCTTTCGTACATCTAATTAGGAAGGGGTTTATGTCACAAGCATTTGGATGCCCCTGCAATCTGCGCATGCCATGAGGCGGGGGGGGCGGGGGGGGGGGCAGTTTTCCCATGGGGTGTGTTTGATCAGTTGAAGAGTGGCTACGGGGGTAAAAAGATAATTTAATAAAGTAAATGCAAATAATCCATTGCGTCAAAGAGAGAGAGATACTTCACAGCTATCCATCCCTCTCTGCATTTCACTGGCTCCTCTACATCTCCCTGATCTCCCTTGTGTGTATTGGGAATATTTCAGACTGCAAAGACATCAGAGAGCTTTTTGCTTTTTACAGCCAATTTGCACCCTGCAAAGACTTAGTTTCTCATGCTAATACATAGCAGCATGTTCCTGCATTTGCTGTACAGCGGTGCTACTATTCCACTCTCTGTAGTGCACTGCCTTGTGCCATCTTCTGGTTAATCCCTCTCCTTCTGGGCCGGCTGCCCTGGGGGCTGCTCTTCCTGCAAGATCACTCCAACAGAGGCAATGACTGATCGTCTTGTGAACTCACTGCAAGCTAGGTGAAAATCATTTCCCCACTCTGTTAAACTTGAGAAAAATGGTTTTCAAGCTGTTTGCTTCTAAGGGAGCAGTCCAGTGTGTTTCTACCATGTTCTTATTTACCTCGGTGCAAAGTGATTGAAAAGTGAGTAGAAAACTCTGCCAGGTGCAAACCTTTAGATGAAGCAACTAAAGTTTACAAGAGAGACATGAAAACAATTTTTTTTCCTGTGGACTATGAGAGCCCAGTGTGGCTGAGAACAGCCTGATTTACATACATCTCTCTCTTTTCAGCACTCCTTGGTTCACCCTCATCACCAGTCCCTGCATGCAATGAAACTCAGTGAGTAAGAGTAAGCTCTTGTTTGGGCTTTGCTTTCTTCCCCGTTTGCACTCTGTAAAGGGACATACGTGAAATGACACCTCTGAGCTAGTTCTGAACCTTGGGAAATGTCAGGAGGGAGCATGATCTTTCTGACTCGCTCTTTCCTCTTCACTGGGCTCCGGAGGCTCCAGCATGAATTTACTGCCTTGTTCTTTCTGCTGTCTGTCAGGCTTCACTTTAATGAGCGCTTGGAGGGTCATTCAGCATTACTTTGCTGTGCAAAGGGGCACAACCTCAGTTTAAGATTTAAGACCAGAGTCCCCCTGCTGCAAGGCTTGTCCCTACCATAACTTTGACTCCGTGGATAGCACTTACGTATAAAAGCCCGTAAGGAAAGTTAATGTAATTTTGCTAGTTTGCAATGAAGCTGTGCATATAAACCAAAACTGTTCTGTGAGTTTTTAATTTCTATCAGGCTGGATTCATCATGGCAGAGTAAAATTTGGAGCAAGTGTGCTGTGGAGTTTCCCTTGCACCTCCTGAGCTTAACTAGTGGAAGTTATACAGCCAGGGACAGAGATTTCCATTTGCTCCACTCATCCAGAGCACAGAAAGAGGGAAGAAGTGGTCCAGGGTTTGGCTGATGTCTACATTTGCCTTTTGTCTACATAAGCATTTGAATGACAATAAATATAAAATAATTCTAGAAATAATTGCTGGGTTCTGGTATTTTTAGAAAACTATTTGTAGAAGCAGAAGCAGAGCTGAGAATTTCTTTCCAACAGGCTCCTGGAGACTAAAACCTCTCACATGTTTTAGAAAGCAGCAGTAGGAAATGCTTTGAAATGCTTTTTTTTATTCCCCTCCCCCTCTCTCATGTCTGCTTATGGTACCTTTATCTTGACCTTTGTAAGGACTTCCATATTTTTAGTTTCTTACTTCTCAAAAGCTTCCTGTCCTGCTTTTCTTGTCTATAGGTACATCTGCCCTACTGAGCTATGAGCTCTCAGACAGAAATGTGCTATTCTACCTATTGTATGTGATGCAAGTCCAAAGTCAGACCCACTGATGGAAAAGGCTAGTGCATTTCCCATAAGTACACTGGGTTTTTTAGTACACTGTGGCTTTTCCCAAGGCATGCTCCACTCTTAGAGTGAATGTGTTTCCAGCATACCCATCATGTGCTCACATGACAGCCATAAAATGAGCTCTTCTGTCTTCACCATGATGCTTATAAACACTCTGTGCTTCATCCCTTCTCTTGCAGGGTAGATGTTATGGGTGAGGTACTACAGTGCATGAGATGCTACAGGACCACTGCACATCCATGGAAGCCCCTCACAGGTTCTTGTTGTAATTTTCATATCTTATTTTTGTCCTCCAGCATGGAGGGGACAAAGGGGCCTTTGAGGTTGATCTGATAACCAGTCAGTGAAGTCAGGATGGGCTATTACAGCAACATTGTTGCTCCATCTACATGTCCTGTATTGATGAGGCCTTGTATAGCGATGTCCCAGAGATATATTATCCTCCTGGATACAAGATGTTGCTGGTTTTTTCACTTTTCAGGTCCCTCACGCCATGCACTGCGTGTACCTACTGATGGGTTCAGTCTTGGGGATGTGCTCATAATTTAGGGGTGTAGGAGAGGCACTCACAGGAGCTCCAGGTGTGCCTTCCCCTTGTGTCTGTGAATGACGGTTGCATTGTGCCTGGGAGGTGAGCAGCGTATTAGACATAGTGAGGATTTGTTGCATCCAGTTATTTTGCCCTGTCACTCTGTCCTGATTTCTTTTTGTGTGTGTCAGCAAAGGAAAGGCAGGATTTATAGTTGCTTCTCACAGCTTCCAATGCTTGCTCGTGCAGGGGAGGTTTTGTTCCTGTATGCAGTGCCACAGACAGCATCTGCTTAACAGAAGCTGTTACATAGGCTCCAAGTGATGAAACTAAATGGAGCCTATTTTTAATAAACTTGAGGATGAAGTAAGAGAGAGGAAGGAAAGGTGGGTGCAGGAGAGAAAGAGCAAGAGAAAGTGAATTCCCAGTGATCGTTAGCTGGCAGACTCTTTCACATGCAAGTCTCCACGAATGCGCTTGTTGAAAGTTTAGTGGTGGAGACAGCACACCTAATGGGATCTCGGGGGAGGCATCCTCTCACCTATGGATAACAGGCTGCAAGACAAAGCTGTCAGCTTGTTCCGATTTACTACTCTGTTGCAGCAGGGAGATAAAAGTTTGCATTTCTTGTAGTAAAGCAGGGACTTGTAGTAAATGAGACTTCTTATCCCTTTTGATGCAGGACATTACATCAAAAACTAAAAAGGTACAAGTAACTTGAGCCAAGCAGGATGGGGAGGGAGAAAAATGCACAAACTAAAATAACCTTGTGTTTTAGAATTGGAAAATGCCCCGTGCATCAGATGCTTTTACTGAGAAGTATGTCTTCTAACTCTCCAGCTCAGTGACAATTGCAATGTGAAAAGATTATGTAATATACAATTATTTATTTATAATCAGATTTCTAGATGACAAGTTTAGATTTTTTTACCCTGAATATGACATGGTGAGGCGAGTATTAAAGTGAGACTTTGCAGACTTCAGTTTTATGTTCTGCTTCATATTTCCTGTGCAGCCTAAGTCAAGTAAGTCCCTCTTTGCTCCTCTCCTGCCCCCCTGCAAAGCAGCATCGTGACATGTTTGCAGCTGGGGAGGCTCTTGCAGGGATGTTCATTAGAGCCTGAGGGACAAATGAACATGACAGTAATGGAGACAACAGAAGTAACTCAGGAAGAGGTACAGGCTTGCAAGTGTGGCTAACTACAATGTAAGGTCACAGCTCCAAATACATTATAATCCCCAGGAGAAGCACCTTGCTGCTATTTTTGCTGGTAGCAGTAGCTAATAGGGATGAAAGGGCCAGAACCAGGGCCAGCTCGAGGGCTTTAGTGTTGCTATACAGTCTTGGCTTGAACACAGCTAAACGTTTCTCTGTAGAGCAAAGAGTGCAGGGAATGTGCTGGTAGTTGCTAAATTCACGGGACACATCAGTCTCAAAAAAATCACCGAGATAAAAGGAGGGTGAGGCTGGAGGTGGCACCAGGGCCAGCATGCAGTGCCGGATGGACCCTTAGTCTCAACCTCCATGACTCTTCCTGTATCCCTGAGAAAGGCAAGTCTTAGAGCAAGTATGGCAAAAATCGAGGCCAGAGAGAGAAAACAAGAGGCTAAAGGGGAGGTGACGTCCTTCTGTCCTTGTGTCTCGTCTTCTCCAACAGCATGTCCTGAGGGAAAAGCAGAGGATGGGTATAGTAATCCATAAGCAGGGAGAGCTGAGGGTGATCTCCCCTGGGGGAATCACTGAAGGAAACATCTCTGGGCAGGTTCTCAGGTCAGCTCCCCTGAGTCAGTGTCTGGTGTCATTGCTCAAGACTGTTGAGCCTTCTGGGATTTATTTAGGGTTTTATTTTATTTTAGACTGGTGGCAAGAGTCGTCTGCTGTACAAATGACTCTGGAGTAGAATCAGTGTGCATAAACAAACAGGAAGATAGGAGACATTTTTCTCTTTAATGTCATCTTGAGTCCTTCTAGAGCTGTCTATTTAATGCCAGTCTGCAGGTCCACAAGATGATGAGATAGATAAAATGGGATGATAAGCTTACGCTAGAAGAGAAACTATCAACAGACCTGTTGCCTTATTGCCCCTCTCAACTCAGGTGGGCTTAGGGGTGAGGGGAGGAAAAATTTTCCCCTAACTTTTTTGCTGCCTTTAGATAGCCATTAACTCTCTATGGACCATAACTTTCATTTCCCATCAGCTTTGAATTACTGAGTCTGGGACTGAGCTGGAAGGTAATTTCAAGAGGCAAAAAGAGGTGGGGAGAAACCCAACTTTTTATTTAATTTTATTTAATTTTATTTAATTCTGACTGTGGATGGCTTAAATTCTGCCCTTTATCAGGGCTTTCATCAAATTCAGGCTGATAGGGATGCTGCTGTGGTCAAGGGGAGATGACAGGCTTGCTTAGATGGTCAAGGAATTGTGGACCAGTCCTGTAAGGAAACTAGGCCGACCAAAAAATTCAGCAGACATACAATTAGCATACACCTTCAGGATAAGGACTTTGGTACGTATGGCCATGTAACAAGCAGATGAATAGTACACTACTTTTTGTGTATAACTGTACAGTGAACAGAGAGCTTTTTAAACCATTTTTGACTAAGATTGCAAGTATCATAAACCCTTAAACCAAGAGGGCTTAGGAATGGTTTTGATTCTTCCCACAAATTCAAGCTTCGTCTCTCTCCTTCATCTTGAAATAGTGCTTAAGGACAGAAGCAAAATCAGTTTCACTTGGAAGAAACAAGTGGGTCCACATCCACTGTGTCCCCTCTAACAGATTAAAATCTCTCTCTGAACTGCAATAGAGAACTGCTCAGACTCCACAGAAACACTAGTTTTCACTTGCCTTCTCAACAGACCTTTTTCTCTATGAACAGACCCCAAATTTTGTATTAGTTTCTGACACTGGTGAGAGCTTTGCACAAACAAGAATCCATGGCAAAGATTTAATAGGGGAACTGGCACATGTATGGCGGTTGAGTAATGGAGATATCTTCACCCACAATGAGCACAAAATGCAACAAAGAGAAGCAATAAATAAATCAGGAATGGGAGAGAAGGTGAGAGGATATTTACCTTATTCTCTTTCATTGTTTGCTTTCCCCTCTTTTGAACAGATTTCCCCTATCTAGATTGTCTAGTGCAAAAACCCCACCAAAGTTCTGAAATTGCATGGGTTTTCAGCCTGAGAAGCTAACTACACCAACACAACTGCCTGGTGGCTAGCCACCCTGACTGTGCTGGTGGGAGAGAGTGAATCGCGGCTTCAGGTAGTGGCTTTCGGTCAAAAATATAGAGGGGCACTAGTAATTAATGTAGCTCATCATGTTCATAATGGTTACAGTGCACATTAGAAAGTGCCATCAGTGTTTTGTAGCTCATTGTTTGTGCAGTGAAATTGTGGTTGAGGCTACTTTGCATACACCTATTCTGCTGATTAATCTCATCTTCCCTTTTCCCAATTAGGAGAAAAAAGATAAAATTTACATTAATTAAAAGCTAATTGATGACAAGATGACAATACTAATATAACAGCCCATGTTCCTAACTAACAACAGGATCCTAAATATCACCAATCCAATATAAGAAAGACAGCATCAGTGTTCTAATACCTAAAACCTGTTCTCACTAATTGTGGAAAATGATTAAAAGGTCCAGTTTGGTTGTTATCCATGTGTGGGATGGTATGATGAATCACTATAGTACCCAACATGCAAGATGGGTGGCAGCACATGAAACCTTGCATATTCTGTACTAACAGCAGGAGGCTCTCCAAACCCTTGCATCAGCTGGGGGTGCTGGCAGGAGCAGCAGCGATGCCATGTTCATGTCTGTCCTGTGCACATCTTGGCAGTGCAGATGAAGCTGAATCCCTGGAAGGATGACAGTTCTCCCAGTCCTGCTCTGGCAGAGGGCAGAGCTGGGTGGAGACAGCTTGATAGGATGAGATTTGCAGCTCCTGCTGCTGCTGCCAAGCAAGGAGGGATGTGGCAGGGAGTGGTGCTGCTGGGGAGATGCTCTCCGCCCCAGAATGGATGTTCCCTCATAAACCCTGTCCTGAACATGGCAGTGAACAGCAGGAGCCAGCTGGGTTTTTGTGGGCTCTGGCACAGGTGCCATGGGCAGCAAGTCCAGGCCATTTTGGCTGCTGCTGGCAGTCCACTTACTTGCCCAAGCGTACACCTGGCTTTGCCTCTGGGCACGGATGGAAATCACAGCAGTCCTCACAGTCCGTCAGAGCAGCTTTGTCTAAGCTTCCTTGGAGACTCCTGGACCCCCTCCATGGGAGAAAACCTGGCACACCATCCCTGGTGGGGAGGCCAAAAGAGTTTGTGACACTCGTTGACTTCCACACTTCCCCCCATTTCTTCTGCCAGGCCAGGCGGGTGCTAGCCCACATCACAAGCTGGGACCAACATGCACACTGCTCTGGGACCAGAGTGGGGCTGGTTGCAAGCCAGATGCTGTCCTTTTGTCCCCTTGCATACTGTTCCCTAAGTCCAGGAGCCAGCAGCTCAGATAGGTCACAATAATTTTATCTTCAATATAATTTGAAAATTCCTTCTAGTCCCTCCTTGCTCAGCTGAGAGCACCAGGCTCATTGCCGCAGTCCTGCTGGCTCTCTGGGAGCTTCTTGCTAGAGATGCACATGACTGGCATCCAAACCTGCACAATGGAGTGGCCCCTGACATCACTTCTTTGTAACAAAGAGCCATGACATGAAGGTAATGGCTTTGAAGGCCTGAGACATTTGAGTAAAAGAATAATTAATTCCACTCCTTTTCTTGTTTTGTCTTTTTTTTTTTAATTTGTTTTTTGTTTACTCTGTGAATCTGTATTCTTTTAGTGAAGTATCCATGACTAGTAGCTCTTTCAGCAACTTGGCAAGGCACCCAGAGTTATCGGGGAGTGTCAAGGGTATATAGAATCTAGGGAGGGAAGATGGGAAATCAGTGGTCACAGTCAGTTTGGATAACGAATATTCTAAGCCGCCATTCAAGGAAGCAGAGAAAGAGACACCTAAGTGAAGACGCCAGGAGAGACCTGTAAATAAAATCAAAGCAGAGAACAGATGAAATGTGCAGTGGGTAGCACAGATTTGGTTTCAGACAAGTCCATTTTGTAAGCAAGATTTTGTGTTTCCTCTGAGTCAAAAATCAAGGCTTTCTTGAACCAGTGACTGATCTGGGAGAGACTTGGCTTTTTTGTTTTTATTTACCCCCAAATGATAATATAAAACCACAAAACCCCCACCTATCAGTTACCTTTGCCTCTCTATAGAAGACCAATTATGTAATAACTGAGCCATGCATAAACTCTGCCCTGGGACCTGGAAAGATGCCTGTGCCGGGACACGACCTACTGAGCCACAGCACTGGGCTCTGCCTGTGTTGCAGAGGGGAGCACACAGGTACCCAGCACTCTCTGCTTTATGTGACAAAACACTTTGGAGGCAGACATACAGTGTGAGAATCTTAAACAACGGCAAGGCCTCTTTGGTCTCTCTAAGCATGGGACACTGCAGACAGATGAGAAGGAGGACCTTCTTTCCTGTGGTCCGCTGAGACGATGGTGCTGCTGGGTGCTATCAGGGGAAATCTGCTCCGACACATGGCAAAAGCAAGGTTTGCAAGTTTTTCCATTTGTTCCCAGGGCCCTGTGAGTTGTGTCAGGAGCTGTGAAGGGCTGGAGAGTGAGGTGTTTCGGTTTGGATGGTCCCACTCTTGTAGTTTACTGTGGCTTGTGGGAATTATTATGCACTGCTTTTGGATCCAGCAGTGGTAGGTAGCACTGCATAAATGTCAAATAGTCATATAATTTTATAATGTTCCTGACACCCAGGTTTGCAAGTGGATTCAGAACTATTCCCTGAGGGAATTAGTTGCTGTCCTACAGATAAAATAGTGAAATACAAGGAAAATAACTGTTGGATTGGGACTTTACCATGACTGGATAGCACCCATGGGACTCTCGCACACTGCTCTGATCTAATCCTCATGAAGTGGGGACGCTTCCTTTCAAATGAAGAATTATCCATCACACTCTGATTGTGAAAAACATTAGCCATTGACAAATGTGGTGTTTACAGTGGTAAAAACAGCCTGATTGATGGGTGGGTGTGGGGAACTGCAGCTGACAACTGTCCTGCTAGAGAGCTGGCAGGGCAGGGATGGACGACAGAGCTGCTGTACTGACTGTTCCCATGGGTGAGGTTTAGCCCCTACATGTGAAGGCTGGTGCGGAATAAAAGGGGTTTTCTGGAGCTTCCCTGCGCAGTTCAACATTTTTGGTGGGTCTATGCCGGTATCCACCATTATCAGGGCTGCTACGGGCAAGAGGAGTGCAGCTGCCTTTTGCTGCTGAGGTCCAAACTCTGTTGCATTTAGCCTTTTCAGCAAAGATAAATAAACTTTGCTATTAGCTTTTTTCATTGTCTAAATCATGCAAGAAAAAACATTCACTGACCCGTTCTGCTATTAAGTGGTCCTGAAGACCATGAAGATGGGCTACTTTTTAGAAACGCTAGACAGAAGTACTGCATGCTCTGTTGAGTTTTTCATTAGGATTTTTCTCCTGTCTGTGTTTTTCAAACTCACTGGATCATGCATTTGTATGCATTATAATGAAAATAGCTACAACCATGATAGATTTTTTTTTTTTTAAATCATCATAGAAAAACGTTATCAGACATAACAAACTCTCAAAGTTAGAAGGAAACATCCCAATTTTGGTCATGTGTTTTCATGTCTTTTGTGGTGGAAAGGCAAAGTGAGCCTGGGCTGCAATCTAAATTCTACAGGGAGTTGTAGTTGACAGAAAAAAAACATGTGGTGAGGGTGCCCCATGAACTGAACATAAACATTAATTAAACCCTGCAACTGTGGTGGAACCAGGGCTGTTGATAAACTAGTACTAAAGTTGTAAATTTAAACTCTAAAAGAATAGATTAGAAGAAGGTTTAATTACCTCTGTAAAGGGGTAACATGAAAATTATGGGTGTCAGAAAAGATTAAATGTACCTCAGAAATCAGAATAGACTGTTATTGTGTGATGGATGAATGGCAGAAGCCTGACAGAAGGCTATTACACTGATGCAATTACACAGAAAATGTGGATAAGTGGTTAAAAAAGGTGAGTGGAAGGCAGGAGCTCTTGCTGGCGTACAGTAGGGTCTTTGCATCATGGTGTGACCTGGGACTGAATCTTATTTTGAGTATGTCTGACTGGACCACTTGGAGTCCCACCCTTACCTGGATCCTGGGAGCTGTGTAACCTTCTTCTTGAGGTTGGACAAGTTAACCTATTCTTTGGAAAGTGTGCAATATTAATTTGGGCAGAGTCAATGTTAACATGCCTCACTGTTGGCAACTGGGACACAAGTTGGGTGCCCCCACAAAGCACTACATGTAGACAATCAGGTGGGACAGGAGATAGCTCACCTAATCTTATACATCTACTTCTGCACTAACCATTTAGGCTCCTTTTGCAGTTGATGGGGAAAATATCCCACCCACTTCTAGACTGCAATTCATCATAGTGGCTTTAGAGTTAAGCATTGCAATAAGATGAGGAATACATAAGGAATGACTGCGTGCGTTTCCCCAGAATGCACGGGAATAAACATAGGAAGGCATGTGGTGGAGGTGTCAGCATTATCATAGGTGAGATTATGCCAGCGTTGTGAGAAGGCCAGTAGCTAGATTTAATTTAACTACAGATAGGTCAGAGCAGGTTGCCAGTGCCTGCTCACTGAAAACCTGTTCTGCTCATGCAGTAGATGATGTCTTGCTGATTGAGAAACCTGCTTGTGTGAGCACGACATGTCAAAATCACTAGAGAAACTTCAGTTCAAAAGAGGTTCCATGATGATGAGGCTTCTGCGGTCCATCTGCGGGTAAAGGACGTCTGTCACCAGTGCCTCTGGAGCAACTGCAGTGGGGGTGGCACTTAGTCAATGGGGCATGCAGAGGCTCCCAGAGCTCATGAAGTGTCACTGTGCTGGCAGGCAGAGGCAGATAAATGAAAGGCTTTGAAACAAAATGCAGTTGCCAGATCCTTAGCAATTTTTCTAATAAGATTGTGTCCAGCAGCAGGAGCATCAGAAAGAACTTTTGCCACTCATAAAAAAAGTTTTCATGTTATCTTCCATTTCCAGAATCTCATTGCTTTGGCCAGCACTGATTTTCCAGGAAAAAAGACCCCCCCCCACCCCCTCACAAAACAACAAAAATGCATCTATTAAAAATAGGTATTTCTGAATCAGCATGATTAGCCTTAGAAACAAATGGTGATGTTCTGGGCAGGAGGCTATCATATCTTACCAGCATACTGACACAAATCACAGCTCAAAGGTAGCAGACAAGACACTGTTAGCTCTGTGTGTGTGTGTGCCTGCCACAGGCTCACAGTGTGACCTTTGCCAAATTATTTAAACTGAGAGTGTCTCAGGCTGTTTTGGTAGAAGAAAATACTTATTTACCCATCATTCAGGGGAGCTGCAGGGCTTAATTATTCAGTGTTTAGGAAGCATTTGTGTATTGGCAAGATCAAAAAATGATGCTATGTGAGTGCAGAAGTTTATTCTGATTAGATAAATTGTATGACTGCTCCCTGATACTTCCAAACCAAGGGCTCCCAGGGGAGACTGCATTACAGTCTACTCTTTTCCATAATCCAAAGACAAAACCTCTTTCTGTGCACAGCAGGTCAGTAAGTTATCAGAGGCTCGAATCTATCTTAACTTCAGTAAAATTGCAAATATCAAGAGAGCCAAGATGTCTGCTCCACAAACAGGGTCAGATGAGGAGAGTCACCATTGAACCAGACTAGGAGCAGGCAAGCAACTTTAACCATGGGAAAACTTCAAAAACTGAAGCTTTCTTACTCTGCAGGTGAGTTTGCTGTAGCCTTGCAGGCAGTCCCCAAGGGCTAAACCTTCCAGCTCCCTTCGAGGTGGACATCTGTGAGACATCTTCATGGCAGCATAGGCTGCAACACACTTCTTCATGTTGACTACAGCTCGTCCAGCAACTGTTCATTTTTTTGAGAAAAAAAAACCAAAAATAAACCAAAAACCGAAACCAACCTCAAATCTCTCATTTTAATCTCCATCTCCCACAATTCCTTTCTGAAACTGCAGGAACTGTCATGGAAACATCAGGAGGCACATGTATATACTGGCTGCATAACTCCCCTGTCGTCCTTCTTTTGCTCTTCTGTGTGTATCTTCTTCTCTTCAATTTTGGGGAAATTTTTTGTCTCTGCCAACTCATTTTCTCCACAATTTATGCCATTCCTGACTCCAGTGTGGGCTGTCAGCACTATACCAGAGTCACTCTGCCTGTGGATTTCCTGTATTCTCCATCTGCTTTTTAAAGCCTGTCAAAAGCTGCCATAGGTAAAAGAACTGCAGGGAGCCATAATTTGGGAAGTTTTTAGAGCCGCTTGCAGATTTTTTGCCTGCTGCCATGCCTGACAACTTGAACTGGTGGAAATATTCATTGAAAGTAAAGCATTTGAGGAATATAGCTATTCATTGTTATGAATAATTTATCTATTATTTATATTCCTGTAACCTCTAATGACTCTTTATGGAGTTGGGCTCTACAGGGTTGCACACAGCTGCACTAATGCAGTATGTTTAGTCAAAGATAGTAAAGCAGGCAGATGTGGTTCAGGACAAGGAGCCCAAGGTAGGTGAAACAATCATATTTGGTGTGGTAAGTGACTGTCACAGTGCAACCTGCCCTGCTGTTAGCAAGTATTTGCAGGCAACTTGTTACAGGTAAATTTTAATGAGATATTTGGAGGAGGACAACGCACTTTTGCATTCCTCCCATGGGCAGCATGGTAATATGCCAAAAAAAGAAAGCAAAAGCTTGTTGGGAAATGGAACCCACGGGCAATAAAAGCTGGCATTATTACCAGAGCAGAAGGTGGGCTTGGTACTTTTTACCCTGTCTGCAAGCAGGTTGCCTTTGTTGTTGTTGAACTGCTTGTCTCTCATGGTTGCCTGTTAAATGCTGAAGTCCATCTGCACTCTCTCACACATATTTTAGCCCAGAGGCTGGCTTGCAAAATCAGGCTTATATATATTAACAGTTGGTTATTCAACCCATGAGAGAGGGCCCGAGCATTTCTCAGTGCTATTTCTGTTCCCTGAGCGCTTGCTGGGTTGCACGCTTAGCCCAGTCCTGTCTGCTTATGAATAACTCAGCCAGGACTGAGCCTCATATCTCTTGTGAGATTAATGAACTGAACTTTTGAAGATGACAGGCAGGATCCTTACTCAGAGTACTCTCAGTAAATGAAAAGAACTCAGCTTTTTTGAATCATAAAAAAAAAAAAAGGCCCAATTTCACCGTGGAAGATTAGCATATGGCCATAGGTATCACTGAACTAAAGGGCACTAAGTCCAGGCCAGGGACTGAAGCAGACCCCAAAGTAATAAAAGATAAATGACAATGTCAGTAAACTGGCAAATTCAGTTTGAGTAATATTAAGCTTCTCTGGTGTCTCATTAACTCTGCCCAGGTGACCAGCATATTTATTTCACAGATGCTTTTTCAGCAACTCTATGTAATAAGTCAAGTTTTCAATTTATACCAAACAACAGTATTTTGGATACATAACAAAGCCTCCCACAACTTTCTGGATGTTCAGTATTTTCACTGAGTTTCATATCTGGGAACACTCATATGACAATTACTCTCCTTGCGTCGCCCCCAACTTCGCTGTTTTCTTTTAGGCCAGGAGATTTCGCTGCCTTGGCAGGGCCTTTAGTAAAGACATTTTTATTTACATGGCTATTATTTTTCTGTCTCCCATCAGGCATCCATCTGGCTGGGCAGTCATGAAAGTATTATTCATAGGGGTGTCTAGACACCCACTCCAGAATGGGAAATTTAGAAATTCAGTGCAAGGAGATTTTACATCAGATTTCACTGCTTCAGAATGCTATTGATTTCACTTGAAAAAGAGGATTGAATGCTTTGAATGTTTTAATAATTCCACCTCTTTTCCAAAGCTGGAAACTTTGGTCATTTCAGATGGGTTAAAGTTACAAAACATCCTAAGCATGAACAAAGCTTAAGCATGAGTTTAACATATGGATTTAAACATGGGAAAAAGGTTTCCAGATTAAAAAAACACAACTCCATTTGCTTGTGAACTTCTGCAGGCTGAATACTTTCCAGAATTAGGACCTGTGTTTTGAAAATCCCACCTACCAAGTAGCTTAAGCAATCACAAAGTCTCTGCCATTTTTAGCCATTGAGTTCATGGAGTTACAGTTTAGCTATAAGCTTTTATTGTGTGCTTTTTTTTTCCTTTGGTGTATGTGCACTTGCTAAATTGTAGCTATTATTGAAAGTAATATAACATAACTGAAAAGGAATAATATGCCAGAGCTGTATGTATTTAATGAATACCTAAAGGCCATGAAGAAATAATTTTGACCCAACCATGCCCCTGAATATTGAGTTTTGCTGGAGAATAAAGATAGATTTGAAACCTAATTCTGTAGCATCTGTTCTGCTGCCGTACAGCAGCAGGCAAAGAGGCTTTTTTAAAAAATAAAAGAAAACAAAAACTGAGATTTTTGAAAGCAGAGCAGAGGGCAAGGGCAAGGTGGAGGCTGCTGAGGACAGCTCTCCATCTGCAGGGCCCATGGCAGCTCTATTGGCTGCATCTCAAGGGTGGGAGGGACCTTCTGAAAGAAAACATGTTGAAGCTGTGGACCAAAGGTGGGGGGTTCACTGTTTTGAATTGCTTTGGAAATATAACAGTGCTGATGTGCAGGTGATTGTGAGAATAACTCCCAGGAGCCAAGGTGTGAAGACTCAGAGATATTGGTTTTGAGCAGCAGAAATTCTTTTGTCTGGGAAACAGAAAATAAATGAGAACTGCAAAATAGGACTTTTATGCAAGGGATCTAATGTGGAATCTGTTTATGAAGAGGAAAGCTCACGACTCAAACTAAAGGGAAGGAAATATGAGAGAGCCACAGGGCCTAAGCCAGGTTCTAACTATTGGAAGAGAATTATCTCACTTTAGTAAATGAAGATCTTTGATAAAAGAATCAGATTTATGTAGAAAAACTCAGTGTCAATTGAAAAAAAAAAATGGATGCCACCTCAGAATCAAAGATTGTGTGGAGGCACAACATTCAATACCCATGCATTGTGGGTTGGCATTGGTGCAGGACCATAACTTCATGCCCATCAGCCTGCCAGTACTGACTTCACAAGCTGAATTCCAGTGCAGAGCCCGTGATAACACTGTGAATGTCATTATGCACCGCTTCCCTCAGAAGGAGAGGAGACAATGTAGCTCCTGGAAACACAGCATAACAAGCTATTCTTGTTGGTGAGAAAAATTAGGAGTTTTATGCAATTTATCTCCTTTGGGACATTCTAATGGAGATTCAGGATATGGTATTTTTGAAAGAAAAAAAACCCAAACCAAAACAACAAACTAAATTAAAAAAGCACCACAGGAAAAAACTCTTTTCTGAACAGCTTTAGTACCTAGTTAGCTCAAGCTCAGATAAATATTAGAAAGTCCCAGAGAAATTAATATACAGTGTGTGATCTCCATGTTTGAGGGTACCGTGAGGACTTGTAGATCAGCCCAGGTCAAAGAGAGCAATCAGTTTTTGCCTCACACCCAGAACTCCCATATTGGTTTGTAACCCAAATACTTCCCTGTGCATCAAATTCTCTTCCTGAGTTGGGTGTTGCCAGATGGGATCCCCAAAAGGGTTGTAGTGGCTTACCCGTAAGGACTTCTTGTGCTTCTTAAATACATATTTGTTCAACATTGTCCCTTAAACAAGAGCAAAATCCCCAGCATAATAATGAGTTCATTAAGAGGTGTTGGATGGATTAAGTCATGCATAAGGCCTGGTATTAGAAGACAAGAGTTAAACAACCCATTGTATTACTATAATTGGAGTTATAGGAATTACAGTAAAGGAGCACCAAAAGATAATTTCCAGTTTGGCTAAACCCTCCCTAGCTCCCTCTGGCCACAAATTATCATATTTCTTCTCTGAATCAGACCTCCCCTATGTTTTCAAGCTCCTGTAAATTCAATGCTGTTAGAGTAATCTCTAATCCTCGCACAGACCACTGAAGTGCTTTTTTTTTTTTTTCTTTTTACACAAGCTCATTTGTGAGATATTTACTGCTGAGAGCCTGATCTTGGCTTCAGCTCAGCTGATAAGAAGGCACAGAAAGACTTTCAGATTAGAAAGACAAATAAATATTTGGAAGTGATTAAGTTAAAAGAAAGTTCAATTGTATAATGTTCCAGGGTTGATTTAAATACATGAAGTCAAGAAACAGCAGAGAGAAAGTGAATACATCAGTTTCTCGGTCTGAGTGCTGCAGAAGCTAATACACGTGATGTGAGATCACTTCCTGGTCCAAGATGTTCTCACTGAGTGGGAAAAGGTTGATTAAAACTTCTTCAGTTTGCTTAAACTGGCACGATTGTACTGAACCAAAGTTGATGGAGTAAGTCTAAATTATACTGGTTGAGATCTACCACAGATCAGTATATTTTGTTGTTCCTTCTTGTTATCCTGAATGTATTCTACACATGCATAGCATGACAGCTGGCCCCGAGACAAAAAAAGTAACATATGTTGTAGGAAGAACTTGTATTTAAAACAAGATAGATGCACATTTCAGCACTTAAACCGAGCTTCCACTGAATGTGCAAAGTGGATAACTGCATCTGCAGAAGCATTTGGTGAAAATAATGTATCTGCAAATAGTACGTGTGATTCAGTACCCAGCCTAGGAAAAAGGTCAACATGATCTATCACTGTGGCCCGTGCTTTGTGCTGGTCCTGCAGTGAGTGGAAAGCTTCCAAATACCTGACATATTGTTTTTTCTGTCTGTTAATGGATACCCCATATTCTGTAATAATAGTGGCATATACAGTCAGTGTTCCTACCACTTTGCATTGCCCTTTGGGGGGAGACAACCAAACCTTAGCAACTTTCTCCACTTTTTCTTCAACAATCCCTTAACACACGCTACAATCATCCTGAAATGCATTCAATAAATCACCTCTGATGACACAGTTAAGGAGCACTACTCTATATTGGTAATTTAAAACATCTTCAAGAGTTTCATTGATGAAGACTTTCCGAAAGAAAAGAGGCAACAAGGAAGAGGTATTGAATTTTGAGTCACTGTGTGCTGGGTGTTACATTAGAAGTTAAACCAGATCCAGCATTTCACAAGGAAAAGAAAACAGAAAAGTCAAGTAAGATAAAGGGTTGTTTATCCATAGGAAGACGTGATATGTGTAAAAAGAGCCACCTTACAAAAGGGTTGGCTGTTCAAAATGCCCCTTAAAGAAGATAAAATTAGAGCTTAATCGTTTCTCTCTTCAGTTCAAAGCTCCCACATCTAAGTTAATGAACGTATGCCAAGTCAGCCCTATTTGTACCTTGCTTATCTTGACCATTTAAACAAGCTGGCTCTTTGCTAACGTTGCTGTTTATAGAGATTGCACATCTCTGCGTGGGAGCATCGCTCCTCTTTGTAGGTTGGATTTCGCTCTGTACAGAGTGTTGAGGATCAGATGTAATTTCTTCCTTCTAAGGAAGTCCAAACAATTAATTTACAAATAAGTTGATAAAAAGCTAATAGATGCTAAATTAACCACAGGAGGACTCCTGATCTGTTCCCTGAACCACAGGAACATGGTGGAAAATTACAAGAAAAAAAAATCAATGAAGAAAGAAAGTTGTAGTCCATAAAGTTCAAGCGATGTACAATTGTTACTTGACACCAGCATCTTCTTGCAGAGCAAATTGGTTTATTAATGTGTACAATGCAGCACCATGTGTTTGAAGCTGCTCTATTTTACAGAGAGGCTGTAATGTGGAGTCAAGGTCTCAAAAGTCATGTCTATACTGGTAAATTAAATACACCCTGTATTAGTGTCTGACACTGAGGCTGGCAGGTTCATCACCCCACCATATGACTCTCCTTCAGTGTAGGTTGCTGTTTGCAGGGTGCTTGTTGAAATAGTCCTAACATGTTAAATCACAAACTTCAGGGGAATCGACTAGAAAGGGATTTGTTAACCTGGGCCAAAATTGGGGACTACTGTAAAAATTTCAGCCAACAGGTATCTGCTAAGACAGTGTGAGGAAGGAAGGCAAGGAGGCAGCAGTAACACCATGTGAAGCCATGCTGCAAGACTGGCTGGGACCTGGAAGCAACACAGGCTTCTTGTTAGGGATTACTGAGCACTGACAAATTCGTAATGTTTCTAGGCTCAGAGACACACTTGTTGCATTGTGAGGCACAGACATGGCCCTGCCTCTGAAACTGGCTCTTTTTAAAGTGTTGTGTCCCAGCCTTGTGCATGCACTGTCTTTCTGGGGTCATGCTTTCCCCTTTTCCTCCTCCAAATCAGTGTTTCTTTTTCCTTGTTCCATGCACAACACTACCTTTTTCTCTTCTGTCATTGCATCTTCTGGGGGAGCAACTTGCTGAGGTCAGCAGATAGTAGTGTGCACATCCGTGAGGATATGGCCTTTGATGCTAGCCCATTATGGTCCATTGGCCTCATTCACTTTAAAGTGTGCTACCCTTGGTACAATTTTGCTTTGCACCTACTGAGTCCTTTCCTCTGGATATGCACATACAAGACATACGCACGCACATACACATATGTATACACATATACAGATACTCCTGTACAGGCTGTAAGCTGTCAATCCAAATATATATATACATCCAAATGTGCAGGCATCTTACTAGGTATCTCCTCAAATCTAACTGATCAGGTTGCTCCAGGTATGGTATTTCTGTCATTTAAACTTTGCTATGGTCATATTCATGAGAGTGTGTGCTGTGGGTCTTTTCACAGTTAATTCTGCGTTGCCATTTGCCAGCACACTGGCTCAAGGGGGAGTGCTGATCCAGCAGTACAGGAGCACACAGGCCACGTGTGGCAGTTCAACACTTACGAATTGATGCCCATCACACTTCATCAAGCATGTTGTTACAAACCCCACAAGCTGCTCATTCATCCCGCAGCCCAAAGTACCAATAACACCTGCAGCACCCAAGGTCTCTTGCAAGCAGTGAAATCCAATCCCCAAAGCCTTGTCGTAGTGACGAGCAGAAAATCACAGTAGCTGGTGTTAGAAAAATAGGAATTCAGCTAAAGCAACAGTACCTTGGCGCTGCAAATATCACTTAACTTGACAAACAACCAGTAATAGCTAGAGTGAAAATAAAGGGTTAGGCAGGTAGAGAGATAGAGTATGAAGAACATGCTGAGCAAATAACAGCCTTTTGAGAATCAACATTAGCATAATTACTAAACATAGGTAATTGCTGAAATAGCATTTGCTGGCAGCGTTTATGTTTCTAAATGAAACACTTTCTCTCTTCCCTACATAATCTTCTGCTAGGACTATAGAGCATGCTTACACTCCGCTTTTAGCTGAGAGAGAGCTGGTATGGAAATTGGCACCATCTGAAAGCCGGGGGCATAGAGAGGAACAAACACATTTAACACCTTGGAGTCCAACCAGCCTTTTTAAACAAGGTTGTCATACTTAGGGCTACGTGCCTTGTTAAAATCTATATGTTATACCATCAACTCAGCATTTGTCCCAGTGCCCTACTTGATACTTGATAAGACTGGACATTCTCAAATCAATTCCTATTGATTTCTCACTGCTGAAATAGGATAAGCATGTGACAGACACAATGAGTGTTTAGTACAGCAGATCAAGCCATTCCAGCACTAGAAAACAACTTGGCTGATAAAAAAGCACAACCAAAAAACAAACAAAAACCCAAATGCAGTAATAGGCAGTGCATAAGCAGAGGTCCTGGCTACAATCAAAAGCATTAGCTGGTTCTGCTTAAAAAGGCATTTGGCCACAGTTTTGAAGAGCAGGTGGAAATTAAAAAGAAAATAAAAAGCAACAGATGAGGTTACATCTGTGAAGGTTGTAGGGATGATCTACAATTATTTATGAGTACTGTATGTGACCTGGGTACTGAGATCACACTGTACTGGCTTAGTGCATCACTTACTGTATGTTGCTTCACAGGGCAGATAGGAAGCTGTCAGAGGCAATAGCTGGATTCCACCTAAGTAAATTACCTGTAAGTGCTATCGGGACGGGAAAAACTATATATGCACTATTAGCTGTGAAGATTCCTCTAGGTAACAGGACTACAAAAGGGACTCAACCTGGGTTTTTCAAAAAGAAACAAAAAAGTGATTTGAAAGTAACTGCAGAGGGCAAAGACGGGACCATGCAAGGGTGGCTTGGAAAGGGCAGGATGCTACGGGGACAACCCCCATGGAGAAAGCTGAAGTAGTGGGGCCTTCTAAACCTTCAAGTCAGTGGTGAGACACAAAAACATCATATGTACAGGCAGTTTTCACTGGCTGAAAATATCTTTTTTCATTTAAAAAGTGCTGTATTCTTGTTGTGAGGTCAGAAGTTGATATCCATCTCTGGACTACTGATCATGGCTCACTGAAGGAAGATACGACTTGCCAATCTCAAATGGATGAGCTGAGAGAAATGGGAGTCAATGTAAACAGGGCAGGATCATGGGATCAAAAGCAAAAGCATGAGTCTTTTTCTAGAGCAAAAGCATGGAGCAAAAGCTGGAGCAAAAGCATGAGGTGCTCTGAATACTGCCTCATCGGCTCCCTGGTGAGCCCCAGAAGCAACCCAGGCATGTGTTTCATGGAGCATAAATTGCACTCTCCTCAGGGATAGCTCAAGCCTTGAAAATTTGCACTGGAACATAATTTCCTCAGAGGAAACTCAAACACAATAAGCAAGAAGCACGAGGCCATACATAAATATGATAAAAAATAGCAGACCCTCCAAAAATAAGCCAGTAAAGCCTTCTACTGCCTAACCCTGTGGTGGTATTTAGACAGATGTTTCTTTAGGCAAGAAGATCAGTATTTTGCTGTCATTCCTTATGGATTTACCAGTTTTATATTGATTTTGTTGTGGCCTCCTATGTACTTTAATTGCTGCAATAGAAAAACAAGTTGCTATACATGACATTTCCTTTTTGAGAAGCTGGCAACAGAATTGCATGAACCATTGGTAGATTCACTGATTTCCCTTGTGAGTCAGTAATAAAATGATGACTGAAACAGCTTGTCCTTCTTCCTGTTCCAAAACAGCTATTTTTTTTCAAGAACTCTCACTAGCTGTGGATTTAAAAACAGAAATCTTCCTAATTGCTGGATAATATGGTAGACTTTCCTATAGTATTTCACAGTTATTAACTCTGAGGTTTTATTGATTTACTTTGAGGGACAGGCACCTAAGTGCCTTTGCCTGAGCAAGCAAGGATGCTCAGGCTGTGGGTGAGGTCCACCCAGAGCTGGTCAAGAGCAATAGGGATAATTGACGTAGTGGCTTCTGGTGCTCTCATAATTATATTGACATGTGGTGCAACTCTCAGGAGTGTGGGTTGAGAAAGAAATGCTTCCTTCCTCTGGGATGCAAGCCACCAGCTCAGATTCCAGGCTTCTCACCTGGGAGATCTGCAGCAGCTGGAAACTCATATGGTGTGGGGCAAAACAATGTCACAATGTGCTTGCAGACTGAGGAGCAGATAAGAGTGATTAAGTTACCTCACCTCATCCCTCTGGAAGGGTTTTCTTTGATGTTGTAGTTTCTAGTTTTTCCAGAGCATTTTTAGTTGTCCCAGCTGAGCAGACTTCACCTACCTTGAGGAGCTGCTATGCCAGCAGAAGGCATCTACTCACTGAATATCTTCAGGCTGAAATGCAGGTGTGAGAAAGAGGACTTATTTTGTTTCCCTGTGCTTTCCTCCCTCAACTTTCAATATTTTCAAAAAATAATGTTCTAATCTTCTGTGTTTAGCCATCTGCTGACACCCTCTGTCTGTATTTCCATAGCTGTACTCTGTTGTGTATTTCCAATCCTGATACTTTTTTTTTGTATATTTTTTAACTTGTGACCCTGGCAAAACTGAGTACAAGGAAGGTAGTAGACAGGAGGTAGTTCATCTCACTGAAAACTGTGTCAGAGTTAGAATCCATGACAATACCCAGTATTCTCCTTAGACTGGTTTGGGTCCTACTGCATGAATTAGTGTGGTGAGAAAAGAACCACAGAATTCTTCCCTCTAGCAGCTTGCTGTGTGCATATTTAGGTACCATAATGAGAGGTGCTACAAAAAAACATAGATAGATGAAGGCCTGTGAGGTGATCCATAAATAAAATAAATTCAGTGTGTCCATAAATAAATTAAATTCTGCAACAATCCCATGAGGTAAGTCAGTATTACAGATACTTTTGAAATGGATAAACTAGGTTCCTGGAGATGCAGCTGCTGATGGGTTGTATCAGCAGCACATTGGAAGTAGAGCTTGGGCAATCCCTGGCAGGATTTTAGAAGTGGCAAGGTTTCTGAGAAAGGAGAGGATTTGTTAGGGTTGTTCAATCTGATAAGAAACAATTGTATGCAATTAAGCAAAGTAAAACAAGATCTGACAGCTCTAGGGATGTATCAGGATTTGTGCATGTGTTTTGTGGAGACACAGAATCTACTTTGTAAAATGTGTGATTGACAGAATTGGCAAAAACATGTTCATTCCAGAAAGCAAAGGTGGGCTGAAGGAAAAAAAAATATAAGTAGCTTTCTTTGCCTTCTGCTGATCCTGCTTCAGATCAGAGCTTCTGGAAAACTCCTCAAGGAGTATTTGCAAGCTGTTCTGCATGGCCATTTTGGCATAGACCAGCTGGTTAATGCTAGCAAGTCTGGGCTGGTAACAGTTCCTGAAATAAAACCCATCTTGCCAGAAGAAGAAAGCCTAAGAACAGAAAAGTCTGGTTGTATTTTTTCCATCATTGCCTATGTACTTCTCAGACATGTAAACAAAGCCAACTTGTTGATGAGAAATATGTCAATCAAAGAGCTGCTGAATGTTCTGGAGACAGTTATCACTAGATGTTTTGACTAAATGTCTGAGAGCTCACGCTCTTGGGAAATTTCCCAATAGATCTGAAGATAAACACACAAGCTCTTGGCGTCTCTCCTGACTGAATGAGAATCTGAGAACTGATAATTATTTACATTTAACCTGCACACCTTATAAAACTTGTGGTGCATCCTTTAGAAGGCAGCATTGGAGCATTTCACACTAGTGTTTATTAAGGACAAAGACTCAGTGAATATTTAAATTCTGCCAGACTACTTGTCTACATTTCAAATCATGGCAGAATAAAAAAATTATGCTCTATGTCATATTCATCTATAGTAATTTTTGTCATGGTGGAAATATGGAGGTAGCAAAAAGCAGATGAGTGAACCTCTTCTGGAAAGCTCTCCACTGGGCGGTAACATCACAGGCATTTGGTGAGGCAACAAGAAGAAATTTGGTATTCAAAGTAACTTTAAGAAGTTTTCATTTAAGTCAAGTGTTTAGTGATCCCCTGCTGTGAAAGGTCCCCTGCTGCTACAGTTCTGTGCTGCTGAATGATCCTTCATTGGACAGAACTCTGCTAAACCCCAGGTTTGGGGCTTCAGGGAACCAAGATGTATTACTGGGAGGTTGGTGTCAAACAGCAAGACGTAAAGATTCACAATGAGGCACCTGCAAAAGCACCAAAGCAGTAAGTAGCGCATCACTACTGCTGGTCTTGCTGTTTGCTTTTCTGCACAACACTCTGAAAATGGGCAAGGTTAGCTGTGATCCAAAGCCTTCTCCCCAAGCATGAGTGCTCTTGAGCAGTGACATCCAATGCAGCAGCCTGGGATGGCCACTTGGACTAGGACATGGGGCAGTAGAGGACAATACAGGACAATCTCTGAGAAAATAACACCTCCTTAATATGACTAGGAGATAATATTTTTTTTTCTTATTATTATTCTTTTGATCAAATTCTACCTGTGAGGACATAGGCAGTATCCAATGTGCAGAAATATTGAGGAATGGCTTGAACTCAGAAGAGAAACCAGTAAGCAAAGATTTTTAATTAGAAAGGTCAAGTTTTCATCTCTGCCAGCAGCGACCTTTCTGATTTGTTTACCAGGAACATACACAGGAGTGATTATTTCTGTTGTTCTGGTGACAAGAATAACAGTGCATAGGTGGTTTTGTTCTCCACCTACATTACAGGTACACTTGTTTTAATTTTACCTCTTAAAATCAGTCTCTCCTCCATAGCACCCATCTGTCTGGCAGAAACACAAGCCCACACAGCCCATTGAGTAGTAAATGTATCTGAAACGTCATAGCATTAACCAAAATTTCACAGATCAGCACAAGGAATAAATATGATGAAAAAAATTGTTTGCCCATGATAATTAAGCATTCTCAATTAATGGGAACCTGAAGAGTTTTATAATTCTCTGTCTCAGCCATGAACCTATTACTGGCTTGCCCAGACTCTGCATCTTTTATCTCAGTTAAGTCAACAAAACACAGTCTGGTTCAGAGTAAGCTATCGCCGGTATACAGTGCATTAACATCGCAGAGGACCAGAACAGTGTAAGCATTTAATCTGATCTACAAAATAATTTTCTCCCCCAGATGAGTTAGAAGTTCAAGCTGGTCAGTGTGGTGCACTGCCCGTCTGTCTGATGTAGTCTGGTCAATGAGGGAAACAATGCTGACATTATTTATACCCTGAAAGCCTATCTCTGGATGGACACTGCTCCACTGTGTGTTTGTGTGTGTGCATGTATATATATATGTCCTTTCCTCTCTGTATGTATGTCTACATATATATATAGCAAAAGCCATGTTTAAGCCCAACTCCAAATCACTGGAGAAGAAATTTTAATGACAGATTGGCTGAAGGATTAGGCTCCCATTTTTGTACATTTGTAGCTTGTTTTCTGAAAGCACCCACCAACATATAGGACTTCTCATAACCTGTCAGAGAATCTAAGAATTTGCCAAAATGAATTAAATATATAACCTTGGTGATTCTGTGCACTTTGGTCATGAGCTCACATGCTTATAGAAAAGTACTTGCTCACCAGTCCATGGGAGCTCACAGGGGCCCTGAATGCCTTTGGTGTCCTCAGCACCTGGCTTCCAGGGAGCAAGCACATGGACAGCAGCAGACCCCATTCATATGCTTCAGTTCCAACAACCCACAGCTGGAATAGCTCTTTTTCATTAGCCTGTTCCATCCCCACCTGGAAAACTTGAAAAGAGGGAGGGAGAGCATTGCACAAGCTCGGCTAACAGTTCACATATAGTATTAATTACACCATGTGGTCTTAGATGGCTTTGCCTGAGGAGACTGATTCTTGTGTGTGCTCTTCTGTAACAGCTGTGGGTAGGAGGGATGCTCTAGCTGTCCCCATTATACCCATAACACTGATTTGGGATCTTATTCCTCCCTTTCATCTTGAATAATTAATATAGGCATCAGATGAACAGAGACCAGCTGCATTCCTGTTCTTGCAATGGAAGTGATGTGAACTAGAGCAAGAGAAGCACAGTAACAGCATTGCTGCCTTCTCCTGCATATTTTCAGATCTGCAGTCTGCTCAGCCTGAAACCCAAGGCAATGTGTCAGACCATCCTGTTGCTGAAAATAGTCCATATTTGCTGATCTTCAGAAGTTTCCACAAGGACCATTGCTGAGAAAAGAGGTATGCTGTCTGTCTGTCTACATGTTTGTACAGTTTCTGGGTTACTCTTCATTTACAGTGATATTATGGGAGCAGTTAATTACAATAATTTGTTTATATAAAAACTCTTCTATATGCCTAGATCTAAACATATGAGTTTCATAACTCATAAAAATTAAACAACTCAAGAACAAACAAACACAAATGATAATTAAGTTTTGATTCTTCTAGCATTCCCAGGCCACTCCTGGGACTTGCCAGTCTTGTCAATATTTTAACATGTTCAGCAGCTCTTGAAAGTAAACAAATGGCCATCACTGGGTAAGCACTTCTGTATTTGTTTTTCAGAATTAATTGCTCAGGTAGGTTGCATGAGTGTGGCAGACTGAATACATTTACTTCAGAGGCACAGAAAACAGGCTTAGGCATCTGTAAATGCCGAAGTCTTGAACATGTTCATATCAAACCTGATTATGTTAAATGTTTTCACTACCAACTAATCAGCTAAGGACCAACACAGGGCAGATGGGAAACCAAGGTCTTGGACATACTAATCTCCCAGCCCCCTACTGACCTCTAACAATCCTTCTACTAGTATTTCCTTTGGCAAATAATGGGAATTTCACAACACGTATGAAGAGTCAAATTCAGTTTGTACAGGTTTGGTTTGACAGTATCCCTTAAATATCACTAAGAAACAATATTCTGAATGAACTGTTGTCCTATGGCTTTTCAGATTAAAAGCCTAGGTGACCGGGAGTGGCTGCTCATTTTTCAGGACCAAAAGTCAGTGAGGGAAAAGCCACAAAAAAGTCATCAGGGACATATAAGTAATATGGGGAAGAAAACTACATAATCAGACTGCAGCCCAATACAGGGAATGAAGTTATTAAAAGCCGCAGAAGATGGTTTGATATGGACAAATGGTGATGCCTCTGACAATTCTGTGCATCTTATATCAGCTGGAATAACCAGTGAGGTTGATACAAGTTACAGCCCCAGAGCGACAATCCAGCTCACGCACCTTTGGATAAATTAGGCCCTGTCTCCATTGATGTTAAAGCTCCGGAGGATGCTAATGCAGTGAAGTTATTTCAAGCCCTTCCTGTTGAGTCAATGCACTGCACAAGGCATTTCCTCGCCTTCCTGCAGGTAACCTCGTACTCGCCTTGGGGACTTGGCTTGAAGGGAGCAGGCTGTAAATGCAAACACTGTATGCTGGATCATGAATTGCCCTACCTGCATGCTTAGCTCACCATGATGCAAGCAGGAGTAACACACAGTGATGTTCAGAAGTAATTACTGCAGTCAAGTCCTCTTAATACTCTTTGTTTCCTATTTTTGTAGTAAAGTGGAAAGAACTCTCCATCTGCCTGGGTTGCCATGCCACTTACAACCTGAATTATGCTTGATTGTCATAAAAAAACCCCATGATGTATCCTTGCTATAAAAGCCAACCTCATGTTAAATTTCAGTGTCTTGCTTCAAGGTATCAAAAATGTTTTTCCTGGACAAAATACATATATATATTTGTTCAGAAGTACCCAGGCAAGCAATATACAGTCTTTCAGCTTACAGCCTGGTGTAGTTCTGGGTCACTGAAGAGAGTTATAAATGTGTAATCATCAGGCAATTATAATAATAAACAGAGCTATTTCACACACATCACCACTCACAAAAGTCAGTTTCTGGGCATAAATATACTGATACATACTTAATTATTAAAACTAGCAATGAGCTAGGTATGTATGCATATTATATAACTGTGTGACCCCCAGTATTACATATAAGCATATTTTTCTCAATGTCACGTGAAACTGTTGCCTCCTAAAATTCTGTGAGTGGTTTGAAACAAAATACTGAAGACTGATACAGTTTTGAACTAGCAAATTACTTCTTTTGTAGCTTAGTTTAGCTTTACGTAGCTGCAATAAATGTGTATCTTGATGATATGGTTAATATTACATTGCATTGTATCATTTTCCATTGTGCTGAAATATGTTTTAGCATTTTTGGACAATGGAAGATGACAGAGATCAATTACAAAACTATTAAATGTCAATTAACATCTTTGCAATCTGAATCCCAGATGAACCTGTTAAAACTACCTTGTTACATGTCATTTATATGTATAAACTGGTTAAGTGTTCAATGAATGCATGGAAAAAGTAATTACCTATTTACTGTTTATGTAGGGGTAAGCTAATCCCATCACCGTTAGTTATGTCCACTGGAAAACAAAGACTGAAATTGCAAATCTGAGCGGCAAAAATAGGCTCTGAAATGCATCATTCATTAATCAGGTGCACTTCTATATAGTGCCTAAATATAGATTTGGGAATCTAATTTTCAGCACTTAAACAGGAGCATTCTGTCCTATTAAGCTACAAAGTTATTTTTTAGTGTGGTCAAGTCAACACTGGTGGTCCTTACTATAGAGTTTAAGCGTTGTGCAGCATCTACAAAGCCTTGAGCTTTCCTGGAAAAGGTTGTCATCGCATAAAAAATTCATACTTTTTAGCAATAATTTAGGCTAAAATGTAGTCAGTACAAGGTTAACACCTCTACTCATAGGAAAACATAGTCATTGCCCTTGGGATAAGAACTTTCCCCTTGCACAATATTAAAAATAGGATTTTTATTTATTACAAGTAGTCAAGACTTTGCTTTGGCATCTCAGCTGAAAAATGGCACCTTTAGGAACACAGCAGAGGAGATCACATTGCCTACTTCACTTATCAATCTTGGTTGCCTTTGCTAAAAACCTCCTCTCTTTATCTGGTTCACAGAGAGTGGAGTGCTCTGAAGCATAGAATCATAGAACAGAATCATAGAATCATTTGGTTGGAAAAGACCTTTACGATCATCGTGTCCAACTGTACCTGCCAACTACTAAACCCTGACCCTAAGCACCTCGTCTGCCCGTCTTTTAAATACCTCCAGGGATGGGGACTTGACCATTTCCCTGGGCAGCCTGTTCCAGTGCCCAATAACACTTTTGGTGAAGAAATTTTTCCTAACACCCAATCTAAACCTCCCCTGATGCAACTTCAAGCCATTTCGTCTTGTGCTATCTCCTGTTACTTGGGAGAAGAGACCGACCCCCACCTCACTACAACCTCCTTTCAGGTAGTTGTAGAGAGCAATAAGGTCTCCCCTCAGCCTACTCTTCTCCAGGCTGAATGTCCCCAGCTCCCCCACATGCTCCCCATCAGCCTTGGGCTCCAGACCCCTCACCAGCTTCGTTGTCCTTCTTTGGACAAGCTCCAGCCCCTCCATGTCCTTCTGGGAGTGAGGAGCCCAACACTGAACCCAGCATTCGAGGGGCGGCCTCACCAGTGCCAACGGTAGGGGCATGGTCACTGCCCTGCTCCTGCTGGCCGCACTAGGCCTGATGCAAGCCAGGATGCTGTTGGCCCTCTTGGCCACCTGGGCACACTGCTGGCTCATATTCACCCGGCTGCCGACCAACACCCCCAGGTCCCTCTCTGCCAGGCAGCTTTCCAGCCACTCTTCCTCATGCCTGTAGCATTGCATGGGGTTGTTCTGACCCAGGTGCAGGACCCGGCACTCGGCCTTGTTGGACCTCATACAATTGGCCTTGGCCCATGGATCCAGCCTGTCCAGGTCCTTCTGTAGAGCCTTCCTCCCCTCCAGCAGATCAACACTTCCACCTAGCTTAGTGTCATCTGCAAACGTACTGAGGATGTACTCAATCCCATCATCCAGACCATTGATAAAGATATTAAACAGAACTAGCCCCAACACTGAGCCCTGAGGAACACCACTTGTGACTGGCCACCATATGCATGCTCTGGTGACTGATGGTCTCTTTCTCCATTGACTATACAAAGCCAAAGAGGATGAGCCTCCTGAAACAGGCATCTGTGTTACGATGGGTAGAAGTGGGCTGAGGAATGGTGCCAAAGTTGGGGCAGACCTGTCCCAAGGAAAACGTAACTGTCAGATCATTTAGGCCAGCACTAGCTGTTTCCCTTGCAGTGAGAGGGAACACATTTATTTTGAATGGATATTGTTCACACATTTCCCTTTTCTCTCTGATGAGTTACTTGTGTGGGAGTGAGATCAAAAGGGCTGTTAAAAAGCCCAGCAAGACCGGCGAGCATACAAGCCTGTACAAGAACAAAGTAGGGAGTTACTAATTGGGGAATGTTTCTTGCCTCTCCCTCCTGGTTGGTAAAGCATAGTCTTCCCAAGGCTAAGCTGAGGATCAAAGGGGAATCCTAAACCTTACAGATAATAGCCTGCAGAAAGAGCAGTGGAGAGGGAGGCTGTCAGCTGTGGCAGGAAGGCAGATGGAGAGTTGGAGAGGAGCAAAGGCTCATTCCTGGGGCAATGTGGAACTCCATGGACAAGTCAGTCTGTGGTGGGATCCTGAGGGAGCTTCCAACCTTCACGAACAGAATGCGTGCAGCTACATCTCTTTGTCCCTTTCAGCCATCTTTCTGTTCTTCTTGGCAAATACATCAAGCTTTGTATTGAAAGAACTGAAAGTACAGTTCTCAGGTCCCAAAGAAGAGGGGTGTCATGTATGGCAAAAGGGAGGGAGCAACCTTGAGAGAGTCAGTTGGAAAGATCCTGCTGCAGGGGTACATGCGGTCATCAGCTGCAGCAGGGACCAGGAGGAGTGATATCCCCAGGGATTAGGAACCTGGACCTGGCTGTGGTGCAGCACAGTGATAGTTTGGATGTAAAACTACACAAAAATCACAGCTCAACCTGCTGGACAGCATAGTCTCCTGGTCACAGTCTCCTCAAGGACTTCTTCCCTGAAGTCCATCTATTATGTCAAGGCCAACAGGCGGGCTGCTGCCTGGGACAGGGTCTAACTTAGCAAGGTCCCTGAGAGAAACTCATTAGAGGGAAAATGCTTCATCAGAAGTCTGCCAGCTATCCTCTGATGGCAGACATTGTTTCAGACTAATTCCTTCTCTTTCATGTGTTGGATCATGCCAGCTGAAGATGTTATGGGACTTGCTCACTGAATTCTCATTAAAATAAATGCATATTGGCTAGCAGACCTTGCCGTATGGCTCTGCAAAGCTCATCTTCAACATCTCCTCTGTTTTTTGTACCAGATGACTTCAGACAAGGCTATTAACACTAACTGGGTAGGAAGGGGACCAGCAGTAGCCTCCGCTGCCAGATTGTCCCATCTGCAGGTGTAATAAAGCACTGCCTTTGAGGAGCCCAGAGCTATTCTTTCCTGTTAGCCTGGGGCAAAACAGAGCAACAGGCACAGAGGTGGTTTTGCTCTTGAAATCTGTAGATTCAGGAATTGATGTATTTTTATGGATGGTACAACTTTTGATGGAAGAAATAGCATTAAGAGCATTGTTAAGAAGTCAGCCTCTGCTGAGAATATCTTGCTCTTCTGTAGCTGCTGTTTTGCTGGAGTCATTCTGGTGGCTCTAATGATACCAGATGCTTCAGCATCATTTACAAGGAAAAATACTGAGTGTTTGGGTCTCCCCCCAGAACAGAGTCACAGAGGAGCATTTTTTTCAGTTGTTTTAGGAATGCAATTTGGTAATTCAGTTGCTTGCCTGATATATGTCTGCTCTCTGATCCCAGCTACAGGAGATGGAATAAAATATAACTGGATTTGACAGACAGAATTTGTCTGCTGTGTTTGAGGCACAGCGAAGCAGCCTGGGGAGAAAAACATTACAGCAAATTATGCTTTCTTATCTTCCTATGCTAACAGTGCCAGGTCGGCTTGGAGCAGTGAATGAACAAGTCTTTGAAAGGACAATACCCACCAAGCTCAAACAACAATGCTGCCCTGGTCTGATTCTAGGGCTGGACACTGGTGAAGCTGCTGAGAAGTCCCAGCTAATCCATTTTCCCTTTGTGGTCCCCTTCCCATGCTTAGTTTGCAAGTTTGAGGCAAGGGATTTCTTCCCAGCAGGGCTAGCACACGTGACCTTGCTCTGAGTCACAGGCTCCACTGGCTGCTGCAAACATGTCTGCTTGCACTGTCTTCCTCTTTGCCAGGGCAGCAGACTAAGATGGCAGTGCCATGGGCAGAGAAAGCCTCTCCCATTTTTTTCGCAGTGCTGTTCAGTGGTTTTGGAGCACTCTCACAGTGCAGATACATCCAACAGCAAGCCCAGCTCTGTAGATGCCCTGACTATAATGTGGATGCCCACATGGCTCAACAACTGCAGACCAGCCACAATTTATTTTTTTTTTTAATTTGCCAATGCAAAATATGTTTATTCCAATATTTCTATTTGGGTCAATTCAGTTCTTAGAGGAGGTTCAAAGCCTCACCAAGTATACCTATTAGTTGGTGTCTGTTTCCAACACTGTCCAGTTTCCTACGACCTGACCCTTATTTAATGGCAGTGGATGGCCATCAATCAGGCTGGAAAGACTGGACCACTCCTAGCTGAGCCTGCTCAAAGCTTGTGGCTAATGGTTCCCATCTGCCTTTCTACTTTATCCGTAGCTCTGTATTTTGGGTATGGGCAATCCCAAGGTGTGGATGCATGCACTGGGAAAGCTGCACATGCAGAAGTGACCTCAGCTCAGCACCCTGCCCAGGGGTGACCCAGCTCAGCACCACTGTGCTGGGTTGCTTCTAGCAGCAGGAGTTCTTACATTGGTGTTTTTTAAAAAGGTATCTAGATGCCCCTAAAATTTATCTTGCAAATAGCCAGAGCAGGGTGGGTGAAGTAAAAAGTATGTTATCCTCTCTGGAAGAGGAAAACTTGCTCCAAGGCACTTGCATCCTGACCTCTACATTCACATTGTGCCATAGGGACTTTTCTATCGGCATGGTGACTCTTGTGTATCTTCAAAGTGGTGGGGAAAGGAAACGGAAGTGATTTTTTTTCTGCATTCACTACCTGGATTGTAACTATCTAACCTGACCAGATGTCCTCCATTCCTCCCACATCAAAGCCTACCTGCTCCTTTCCTGAAACATCCATCAACACCGCAGGTCAGCTCTTCCCTGATTTGTAGGAGATGGTTGCCCAGCCTGCCTCCCCTTTAATCATTCCTCTGACAGCTGCTAGAGAGATGAAAAGCTGGGGAGATCTAAGTAATCCATTTCTAAGTGTACAAAGCCCAAAAAAGTGGGGGGAGAGTGGAAGAGAGTGAGTCTGTCTGCTGAGCAAACAGACTGATTACGTCAGGGGACAGGAAGAGCAGCATTTGGAAATCAATACGGATGAGGCTTTGAAAAGGTTGACTGACTACACTGGATTAGCTATTGATTTTTGTCATTTTCACAGCTAGTGCCACGCTCTCCACCCGCTGAGGCCATTAAGCTCTGAGGCCTTAAACTTCTAATCCCCTGCTAATAACAACAAGACAATGGCCCAGCAAGCTAAGGATCTAACAGGATGTCCAATAGCTTCGGCATTGTATCGAGTGTGCCAGTTTCTAGGAAGCAATCATGGCAGCCCAGAGACACTATGTGGAAAAAAAATGCACAGAAGGATTCAGATCACACTCAGAGGCCAACTGCAAATCAGTGTTTATTGGTAAGAATCTCCAACTGGCTTCCAGTTAGCATGAGCAGCATGGGATGCGTCATTTTTGCAAGATCTCTCTGAGCATTGATTTTGTTAAAATAACCACAGACGAGAATTTTGTTTGTTTTCAGGATAACTTTGGTAGAAGTGTGCAACAGTGTGGGCTCCCTCTCCAGCAGGTAAAGGGTTGAAGCTATGTTTAAGCATCATGCCATCACCATAACTTTGTTTGTTCAGCATACCCAGCTATACAGAAACCCTGAGCTTATTTTAAGGTAGGACTGTAAAAAAGGGATGTTGGAAGGAGTCAAGTCTTTATCATACATCATGAATGGAGACAGAACACAGTAAAAGATTAATGCAAATGCTCTTCTGACATGGATGGGAAGGTGGCTAAGGAGTGGATAAAAGAAATGGATAGAAGAGATCTGGCTATGAGTGAGTGCTTCCAAGGTTGGGGAGCTAAGCCAGCTTCTTCCTATACCACTTATTATATAAAATAGAGTAAATTTGCCAGGTCATGTCAAAGAGCTGATCAGCCTTGTCCCCAGCTCAGCTTCCAGAAAGTCTTCAAGTACCAGCCATTGTGTGAACATCATGATGGATGTGGCCTAACAACCTCATGTCATACAGCTACTCTACATCTCACTGGAAATAGCCTTAGTCTACTTGAAACCTCTGGAGCCTTAAAGAGTGCCCCAGAGTTCAGTCCCTCAGCTCTGGAGGTGGTAGTCAGAAAAGTGCAGCTCACCTCTCCTGCCACCCATTGCTCTGGATTCTCTCCATCTCCAGGGCTGCCAGAACTCAATACGGCTGTTGCTGAGTGGCGGAGTGTGCCCAGAAGAGAAATACCCTCAGAGATATGCTGTATGCTCCTTAGTAAGGCCTTGGTCCTTCACACAGCCATGCTCAGCAGCATTGCCTTCTTTTCTCTGCAGACACTGCATCTTTCCTTAGTGCCCATGAGGTGGAGAGCGAACCCTCTAATGACCTTCTGCATGACAGACATCCGCTCACTCGCAAGACACAGTACTAAATGCCCAAGCACATTACTACAGTTTATTTATTTGGGAAACTGAGAGATCTGAGTGCTGCTGGCAGAGCCTGGGTGCAGTAATAGCACCACATCCACAAGCCTCCAGTGTGCAGCTGTGCGTGCAAACAGCTGATTAGAGCTCATCGGGTGGGGGGGAGCGCATTCAGCAGCCTTTTGTGCCTGTATTATAAACACTTTGCTAAGTGAGTGCTCAACTTTTCTGAAAATCTCAGTTGAAATGTTGACAGTTTTATTTTGCTTGGGTTTGGTATTTATTTTAAGGGCTTTTGTGGTTCTCAGAAACTAAAGGATTATTGTCAATATACAAAACAAATGGACTCTGCCAGATTTCATCCCTTTGGAAGCAAGGAGATAATGCTCCTGCAACAGCAATCATCACTGCCCACCCAAATGGGCAGCAAACAAAAGCTGAGGGATGTGTGAGGGAGCAGATAGAACTTCTCCATTCACAAACCTTGTGCAAATCCGGACAATGCAACATTGTGCTCTCCCTTGATCCTTTTCTTCAGGCATCTGGCCAGCTGGCAAAAGCAAGTCAAATTAAAATGTTCTCTCTCATTTTCTTTTCAGATTGTTCCTTGCTTTTTAAGGGCTGATACACAGCTTCAGCCTGTGCATCGTGTAAGTCCTCCATAGGTTTTCCAAAAACACAGGAAAGGGGAAAGTGCTGAACAAAGCAATAGGGACAAAAGGAAACAACTCAATTTTTTCACTTACTTCAGTGCACCTAAAGTACCTGCCCTGAAATCAATAAACCTATTCAGGGCCAATACTGGAGTAAATGATAGAAAGCTCTTTAAGGTGAGTGTCTTCAAGGCTACTGAAATGAAAATAAACCTGTTTGTAGTGTGGTTTTATTTTTATATTTATTAATTAATGTTTTTTTAAAGTTTATAAATAAAATTTTAATTTAAAGTTAGGGTTCCTTAAATTTGCTTAGAGAATTAAAAAAAGTTTCATTCTACTCAAAATTATTTCCCTCTGTTTTCCCAAAATTGAAGAAAACAGATCCTTTAATTTCTCAGGTCTCATCAACATCATTCCCCTGAGGCTTAATCAAAATATTTTGAAGGTATCATTTGAAGAGGTTATTTCTTTACAGCTGCTGGGAAGGGTCAGGGTGGGTAAGAGATTAAGTGACACACCATTCACCTCATAAGGTTAAATAATTTGGGGGAGATCCATAGGTGGTACAAATCACTTTAACCCCAGAGCCTTTTTTACTAAAAAAAAAAGGCATTTTATTTAAAAGTTGATAATCCTGAATACATATCAGTTGCCTCAAGGAAAACACAATAGAGAAATGAGACTTCTGAGCAAGTTTGCTCACTTATTTGGTAATACTGTCACGTATGTTTTACCATGTTGTTTTACTGAGTTCCTCTATACACTTTTTTTAAAAAACAAATGTAACAGCCTGTAAGGGATACAGGAAGAGGGAGATGCCAGCAGCAATCAGGATAAGAACATGCACATCCAGTATGTGATAACCATGTGTTTACCTGTGTGAACAGGTGAGTCCCCAAAATTCCTGCGGGAAGTTCGTGGGGCAGAAGGTGGTCAAAGGGGCAGTTGTCTACTGCCTGCCTGTGCTCCTGCTCCTGCAGCCCAGTGGTGGCTGTATCTCATCCTCCCCTGGGCCGTGGGCAGCCTCTGCTCCCTGCCTGCCCTGGAGGTGACTGGCTGAGCCCTGGATTTGGATGCTGCTGCTTTAGTTTGTTAGTACAAGAGGGACAGCCTCAGTTTATCTCCTATGTACTGTGCTGATTTGTTGACTAAGACTAAAAAATAATAATAAAAAAGAAATGTTTATCACAGCTAATCATAACAGACAGCACCATCTCTCTCCTTTGCAGACCACACATGAGTTTGGGCCAGAAACTGTTTTGCACAGACACTTGGTGCTTCCACAGCAAGATATTCACAGGATCTAATATTTGTGCAGGGCTTTACCAGAGTAAGTATTACCACGATTTATCTAGACTTAGGCATTTTTAACCCTATTGCATTTGCAAGCTCCCTCACCATTGCCGTCACTGTTCTCATCTCCCTTTGGGAGGAAGGTTCTGGGTGTCTTTGTCCTCGCAGTGGGGGCTCGTGGGCCACCTGGCCACTTGCATTTGCATGTGTAGCTCTGCCACTCGCAAGGTAAGAGGAAGGTGCAGCCTGCTATTTATTTCACGGGAGGCAGAACACTTTTTTTTTGTTTGTTTTATCTCTTTCCAGACAGTTGGCTCAGTTTAATGGACTGTCTTTCAGCCTATGCATAATTCTTCTCCAAATTAAATTCTCTTAGAAGCCCAACATAATACAGACCATGTTGTCAGCTCATTACTTTTACATCCTTTCTTGTTCTGTTTATGTGAGCAGAGGTTTAATTAACTATAATCTACTGTGTAGGCAAGAGGAAAAAAACCACTCTACTTAAGGTATGTATTTATACTCTATTATATTTTTGAACATTTGGGGGGGGGGGGGAGTTAACCTTTTTGTCTGTGAGCTAGGCTGGTTGCTTTATGTTTCCCTGCAAACACTTGGGGAAGCCTAAGGTCACCCTCTTACTCACCCTCATCAGCTTCTTACTCTCTAGTGAACTGGACTTAAACGAAAAGAAAAATTGGAGCCTTTGTGCCTGCAGCCTTGGACTGTGTGAGATCATCGTGCAGGCTTGCGGTTTGTCATGCTAGCTGTCCATGCACAGCAGTGCAGGTGCAGCCTGTGCTGAGCCCCAGACGCTGGCCCTGGGCTGTCTCAGGGGAGCAAACTGCTGGCGCTTCCTCCAGAGGAAAGCTGGCTCGGTGGGAGGCAGCAAGAACAGGCTTTCATCCCTCTGTGCAACCCAAAGGCAGTTAAAGTGCCCAGCTGCTTTGCTGTATGTACTCCACCCATGACAGTTTCTGTGTCTATGAGATCATTTGTCCTTGTATATGACGGCAAAAATTACAGAAATTCCAGCTAATAAAATGTGGCTTACAGAGGTGCCATTTTGATTTCTCAAACTATGGGTTAAAACGCTGTAGAGGCTTTCCTGGTGACAAGTTTATAAAACAGATGCTTTCCCAGTAAACATTTATAAAATTATGTATTTCATCCACAGATTATGCTTGTTACCTGGAGTACCTTGAGTGCCCAAACAATCCCACGCGCTTGAGCAGAAGGGAATACAGCAGAAGGTGCTGGGTTTTGCACAAATGCCAGGGTTAGCTGTCAGATTAGAGTGGGATTAGATAGGGTCTGACAGTTGTTACTTGAGCTAAATTTATATTTCACCATCCGGATTCAAATTCCCTCAGAAATTCACAGGTTCCATTCAGAAGATCACAGGAAGCAGAACTGGCATTATTAGTTTTGAACATCAAGTTAAGTAATTAGGCTAAATTTAGAAAAATTGTTCCTATACATCTTTTATGATTGTGTAGTACTATTCCCATTTCATATGCAAAGAAGGGCTGTGATTTTGAAAGTTTGGTTGGCTTTTCCACTGTATCAGAGGTTTGAAGGAAAGCTATTCCCCATCCCAAGCTCTGCCCAACAAGCATCAGAGAAGTGCTCCTACTGGCAGGGGTGGCCCTTTCGCATCCACACAGGTTCGACTGGCAGAATGAGGTTACCAGCCAGCGGGGCAGTGCCATCCTGGGGATAGCTCCAAAGAACTCTTCCTGAAATACACTGTTTTCTAATTGAAGCTGTCTGATTTGCATATAAAGCCATGCCATATATTTGAGGATCTTTGTTGTATTAGTTAAATCCCAATCAGGTTATGTCACTAAGATCACAGTAACTTTACAAAAAATTTCCTACAGTTGCCAGTGTCCTAGACATTTCAAGTATGTATTCAAAATAAAAAAAAAAAAACACAAAACCAAACCTATTACATCCTAGACTTTACAACTGCCTATTCAAAATAATTTTAACATTCAGTCTCAACCCATCTCACAATTTTGCCATATGCCCAAATAACAACAAGGTACTGGCTTCTGTGTCAAGGGCAAATCATCCTGCTCCCACACCCATTACACTGAGCAAAGCTCTTGCCTGATGAGGCCCTTTGGGTGCCTAATTTCTTTTGACTCATCTCACCATAATTGCCAGAAAACTTCAGCTTAGCAATACCGATGAGTGTTTATAAACACGGGTCTGACTGAGCAAACAGAGGGCAACTACCAGTACTGTGGTTGCAGTTACAGAGATTGTTTGGCCCACAATGTATTTCATTATGATTTTCCAAACAGGCAAAACTGGTTAGATGTGGCCTGGTAGGATGTCATTCATCAACAGCTGGTGAGACTGTCTCTCAGGTGGCTAGAAGGTCTGTTGCCCACAGGCATTGTTTTGGAGATAATTCCCCAGGAAGTCCAAGAGGTTATTGCTAGAATCATGGCCAAGGAATTGTGTGTTCAAAAGACCTTCGGATAACGTATGAGCTCTTGAAGTTTTTTTGCCTGAAAGCAAGCCAGGGCCCAGACACAGACATGGGGTGCTGCAGGTGTTGCTTTGCACTCTTATCATTTGCCCCCAGTGGAGAAGTGACAGTTTTCACCATTAAATGGGCCAAGTGATTAAATCATCACGAGCCATTTCTAACAAAGTATCCTCTCCTCCCACCGATAAACTGCTTGAAGGTGTTGCTTTTTTTCTTGGCTGCCCAGCTTTATGCAGACTCTTCCCTTGCACATTATTATCATCTTGTGGGTTGAATGTGAGACCTTAACATTTAGACTTCAAAAACTGGTGATTGGTCACACATGGCAGATGCAGTTCCCTGTTCTCTGCCATGGGAGGGTGACCCCAGCAGTGGACACTGCAACTTCATGTATTTTCCCATGGGGACTGACACTTGGCTTTCCATTCATGCTTTTCAGTTTGAAATGTTCACCCTCCAAATGGTTGCAGGACTGAATACGATGGTTCTCATATCTACAGAATGCTGCTGCATGCACCAATGGACAAAACTCTCGTGCCAATGAGCACCGGTGAACTTGAAGCCAATCTTTCTCAATATGAGAGACTGTTCATGCAGCTACTTTCTGGCATTGCTTTTGCTCTAATTACAGCTACTTCCCCCTCCCTTTGCTTCATTAATAAACAAAGACACTTAACCTTCAATTCACAAAGGCATTTAGGCATCTGACTTCTGCTGAAATCCCTGGTGAATCTAAGGGTTAGACACTCCTCAACTCTTCTCTCACTCATGAAGTAACATTGGGGACTTGTGTGGTATTGCTCCTGATTTATACTGAGCTTTGGTGAGTGAAGAATCAGAGTCTCTGTGTCTGTGAGGGAGAGGAAGGGTATTTCAGTGACTGAAATCCTAACAGTGAGGTTGATGATGCAAGTGCTATTTCCCAGCTCTGCACCTGACATTGTGAAGGACCTTGAATAAATCACATCCTCCTTCTGTGTTTCTGGTCATCTAGCATGTCTCTCCACCTTGCAGGTTTGCAAAGCTCTATGCTTTCTTCTTCATAGATACTCTAGCTTGGGCTTTCCCAAGGGGACTGGATGTTTATGTCCCTTTTGGGACTCTCACTTCCTCTTTGAAAATGCCAATTTTAAAGACAACTGCAAGGAAATAGCAATAGGATCTGGAGCAGAAAGGAAAGTCTGTCACTCAACTCAGTGTTCCTATCTTTAAAAAGAGTAAAGAGGACAGTACAAAAAAAATCACAGACAACGTTAATTGCCTTATGTTTATACTGGAGGATCTCAAGTTTCACCTCAAGTGTTGCTGCTCGTCTGCCCACATCTGTTCATAGCCAAGGCTGTGGTGTCCCAGTGTGGAGTGTCAACACTGGATGCATGATGCCCCAGCATCTGTAGGCAGAACCCATTGTCTGTTTACTGCTATGTGTTTCGTCTCCTTGTATCTCAGTCAGCTTTTCAAGGGCAGTATGATTCACCAGTAATAGACTGCACTTTAGCTGACAGTGCTGAAGTGTTGACTTGATCCTCCTCTGCGTGCGACTGCTTTCCCCCCACTGAGGGCAGGACTTCAGATATACCCCAGTATATGGAACAGCACATGTTTATTGTTCGTCTTGTGCCCTTGATTGTGCTGTTGGGTTGTATAACACTACATATTCATTAAGTCACAGAGGGAGGGTTTTTAAAGTTTTTGTTTCCCTCCCTTCATGATTTTGCCTTACAGTCATCAGAAATATTGAGTCTGGCCTCACTTTTCTGGGGAACATGACTTCAAAATAGAGAGGAAGCATTGCTAACCTCCAGTTCAGGGAGTACTCTCACTGAGTCCAGGAGTCTGTCAAAAACCCTTAAGAAAGCAAACTTCTAATAATTACTTCTGATGTGCATCCTCTGTTTCCTTTAGCTGCTTAAGTTTTACTTTCTTGGTTTTGTAATGTCATAATCAGCTTGTTCTCCAGCCTCTCCATCATCCAAACAGTTAACTGTATGATTTCAGACACAGAAAGAAGAGGGCAGCCTAAAAGTCACAGAGGACGAATGTGCAAGTTTGGAGTGTGGTCAAACCCAAATTCTTACAAAAGCCTAACACAAATGTGACTCATCCCATCTCAGCGCAGCTAAGGAAGAGGTGCTGGTCCTGGTGATGCTCAGCTGTCTGCAGCACTTGTCTCAGGTTAGCAGGAGCGTGCAGCTGTCACAGACCTGCAGGAGGCGCTCGCAGTCTTGCAAGGACAAGCCATAAATTTCAACCCATTGAGGTTTTTGAGCAGCTACACAAGACAAGGAATGAATTACTGAACCCATTCATGCCTAGTGAGTTATTAAGTGTAAGGCCAAAGACTGCAAGTGCTCTCTATGCAGCAATGTCTGAGTTAATAAACCATCACTCAGACACTGCAGAATCCAACTATAGAGCTGAATCATTATTATGAAATGTATTTTTTTTAATATTTATATTTGTTCATTAAGGGAAGATGTTCAGAAGTTCTATGCTGTACGTTATCCCATGTCACATTTATCTCTCCTGGTACCCAACAGCCAGGTCTGCTCCCCTCATTTCTGCTGTCTGATTTTACAGCCAGGGATGATGTTCCTTTGTAAAGACTGTGCTGCAGTACAGTTTAAGGGTTTGTTGCATCCTCCACACGGAACGTCATGAAGGCCAACTCCAAGCACGGCAATCAAACAGCAAAGAGGAGATTGCAAGCAAGGCTGAAGTAAAGGAAATTACTTTAGGCCACTGTTTGAAAATGGGTTGAGTTAGACCTCTTGTTTCCTCTGCCTTCCTCTCCCTCCTTCTTTCAGAGCCATGTTTTTTGTGATTCAGAGGCACCATTTCAAGAAGACCCATAGTTATATTGGTAACCATAAAACTAAGTCTCTGAAAACACTTGTGAAAACTTAGAATCAAATCTAATTCTCTCTCTGAATCTACAGCAATAGAAGGCCTGAGCTCCAAAAATGCCCCATCTTTCAGTATCTCTACTTCTAGGGTTGTAATTTTCTTGTGAATGGCTGCATGAACTCACCCACAGAAAACTGTTTCTTCTTGAAGATATTTGAAATGAGTACCAAAACTAAATACACATGATCTGAATACCCTGAAAGCTCACTGAGGACACACTAAATATAGTAGCTTAAATCTTGCTTTTCTCCCCTCTTGGTTTCCCTTATGAAGCTCATCTCTTCCCTGCACAGTTTCCACCCTGCTTTCTCTACCTCCCTTCTTTGCTAAGACTAAGGGTTTATAATCTGTTACTGTAGGAGAAGGAGGCTGTATCCACTTAGCCTTACAGAGACATTTCATCAAAAGTTAAAAGGAAAGGCTAGAACATTTGTCCTCCGTGTAAGGACTGTTGCTTACCCAATGTTTCTTGTAAGGTCTCCTATCAACTCCATGAGGGGTCCAGTTGCACAAACCTAGTTTTCACAGCTAAAATAGATGGGTTTTTTAGGCTTGGGGGTAGCTGTCATATGTGAGGAAGAGAAAGCATGAGGCCAGCTAAAGGAAGGGAACCTAAGAAGAGAAGTTGTTGCTGAGATCATACTTTTCACCTCACAGCAACACTGCAGAGCTTCATGGTGCTTCAGACACATCCAAAGGTGAAAGGTCCCATCTCCTTAACAGTGAAGATGGCCATACTCATGCCTGAGCCTGGAATATAGCTTTTCAGGACAAACACTTTTTGTTTTTACATGACAGAGAGTATCATCATTTGCACGAACCTCAACACATCTTAGCTTAAGCATCAGAAATAAATGGGCAATGCCTTCAGATGTTTTCCAAAATTGATTATTAGGGGTTTTATTTTGGTTTGATTTGGTTTGCAAACATAATGACTCTCCAACGGTTTTGGTGAACCGGTACATTTCTCTAAATATTTCTGTCATGTACAATTCCTAGCCTAAGACACCCGCTTTTTGCCTCACGCACATATACACACAGTAGAAAGTCTCTTTCCAATACACCTTAGAATAATACAGTATTATCTGGTATTTCAGAACAAGGAGTTTTAACTACATTTTGAACCTGCAACTTGCATGACTGGTAATATTTTCAGTGACACAGAGAATTACAGGATCTTTTTTTTTTTTCCCAATGATTTTAACACAGTCCCATCCATTGCTGTTAGAGGAGCTTTGAAGTTTTCATGCTATGGAAAAATCCAGTGTTTGCAGTTAGAGTTAAATTCTTTTTTTTTTTTCTCCAGCCTGAGAGCAGCTATGCTATACAGTAGTTTTATGGCATATGTTAACTATTTCAGAATGAGAAATTACACTTTGCAGTTGTGGGCTCTCTCTAGAGCATAATTGTACATCAAATAAAAAGCCCACACTTACTAGCAGTGCTCAAAGACCAACTCAGACTGGGTCCATGTGCTTCCAATTTCCACTGGTATCACAGGAATGGTAGGACACCTAACATCTCATGAAGTCAAGGCCCCCAAAATGATAACATTAGGCTATTATTCTGTATTTTTAATGGATCATAATTAACAAAAATAGGTTACATATATTTCCTTGCAATCAGTTTCTGGAATCTGGAAATATTCTTGGCTTAGGGTAACATTTCCTAAAATGGCTAAGCATTAACTTTTCAGTGGGGGTTAGTGAGGAGTCAAAATTTCATATGCAAGGATATATACAATGGAGCCATGAATTTTGATAGGAATAGCACTGGAATACCTGTAGTGAATAAATACAAACAGAGCAGAAGTTCTTCAAGCAGAGTTTGAATCTTGCTACACCCTAAAAGGTGCTGTGCATTCATAATTTTTATGATTATACAAAAATAATGAAAGAAATAAATAATTGTAGAGTCACAGGAACATAAGGTCATAGGATAATTAAGGCGGGAAGAGACCACAGGATGTCTCTATTCCAAACTCTTACCCAAAGCCAGGTCAGCTATGAGGTCAGGTAGTCCAGGACTTTATCCTGTTGGGTCTTGAAAACTTCCAAGGACAAAGACTGCACATCTTCTCTGGGCAAGCTGCTCCAATGTTTGTTTGCCCTCACAAGGAGAATTTTTTTCCATATATTCTGTGAGAACTACTGTTTCAATGTACACCCTTTATGGCTCTTGTCCTCCGACTGTTTGCTAATGTGAAGAGTGTGGGCTGTCTTCTTGATGACAGGTATGGGGGGCTGCTCCTACATTCCCTGAAGCCTTCTGCTCTCCCAGTAGAACAAACCCTGGGCCCTGGGACTCCCATGCATGTATATGGGACCTCACGAGTGTATGTTGGGTGGGAGGGGGGAATGCATCTTGATGCCCTCAAAACCTTATGAAAAACAGAGTGAAAAACTGTTACTGTGGTCTCACATTGTGTTTTAAATATATATTTATAATTCAAAGCAATTAAAAAATTAAATTAGAACAAAATAACCACAGACAAAATATGATAATTAATGTCAATTCTCCTGGTTGCTATAGAAACGTGACTGAAACAAGCAGAAGTTACAGGTAAGTTCAAGGTGAACCACAAATGTAAGTGGCTGGCATTGGTCTTTTTTCTCTAGCTGATTAGGACTTTAGCTGACAACCAGTTATTGATAGAACTTAATCCATTTAATAATCCTATAATCACTTTAATCCAGTTGGCTCAAAGTATTTTGCAACTGGTTGCTCTGATTAACAACTGCCTTTTAAGAAATAAATAAAAGCTATCTGTGCACTGCATATGCAGCAGCATTTAGCAAAGAACTGGTTTCTGCAAGGCAAGATTGAATGTGTAGCAAAATCTCTGTAAATTATAAATGCATAACCCTAGGGCACAAAGGGCTTTTAAGAGTCTTTGATTTCTTTAACAGGCACCAATATCTCGTTAACTTTTGTAAAATATAATTGGGAGCATGCAAAGGAAACTTGTCAAAGGACACCCCTCTACCAGGTACTTTCAGGTGCAAATGTGCAGTGAGGGCATCAGTTTGAGTGAACAGGTGACTCAAGTTGCTCTGAAGGTCAAGGACATGCAAGACATTGACTTTGTTCCTGATCTGCCCCTATTTTAGTAAGGGATGCTGAAATGGTTGACTGATAATTTTGTGGCAAACGTTTTAAGAAGTGCTTTCTTCTGGTTTGGAATCACACTCAGCTATTTGCAAGATCTGTTGTAAACTATAAATTCCTCCCTGCCCTTCCCTCCCCCCAAGCACTATTTCTGGAAATTTCATTTCAAACACAATTTATGGCTCAGATGAAAAATGAAGATGTTTTTAAATCATTCTGTTTTTATATAGCATTTAACCACGTGTTAGCAGTACCAAAAGAAGGGACAACACATAATGGGACATCTCAGGTTTATTGAGACATCATATCCCAATGGAAAAGAGTTTAGACGCAAATATGCTGACCAGGTCTGTAATGACATACTTTGTCAAGCACTTTGAAATCTACTAATGAAAAAGAGCATTTTATACAAGATCAGTATTAATTATTATAATGATTATTTAGTTGCTTAGCTCCTGGACATTTTTTCAGTCCTTTTAAGTCAGGATTTATTATGTTGTGATTTATCAGCCTCAGGATCAGTTATAAATACTGTATAGCCAGTGATTCTGCTACATCTGTACACTGCTCAGGAGCTCAGAAATAGCACTCCTAAGAGTTTTGATTAACTACCCTTTGGCAGTTTGTGAGGCTGAACTGGTCAAAAGTTTTAAAGAAAAGGATTTCAAAAAGATTTTTCCAGATTTGGGCTCTACTTCATCATTTGAACTTGCCTAAGACAACTGGCATGAAGGGCATTGCAGAAGGATACCTGGTCAGATTGGATTTGCCAGCTGAGATCTCCTCAAGTGTCACCTGAGGTATTTTCACAGACCACAGAAATCTTGTAGCCATCTCATACCGGAGAGGAGCTTTTTTTCTGATAATACTTCTCTCAGTTGACAGTCACAAGGAAATTAAGTACTGATTGAGGTGATATTGCCCCATAGGAACAAATTCAGGGACTATCTCTGCTTATTGGACTCAACTCCGCAAGTTACACAAGCTCTCTCAGGCTGGAACAAATAAAAAATAATAAAGACCACACAGATCAATGACTGACTTAAGTTTACAGCTGTGGGGAGTTTTCGTATTTCATTAAGATTCCAGCTGAAGTTTTGGCTCAGTTGAACTTAAGATGTGAATGACTCCAGGTAGGATTTCCTCTCTAGAACTGGCATCTGGGAATGGGACTCAAGCCCCTACTGATCCTGGGCCTACTCTTCAAGTGAGGTAGGGTTCATCTCCACTTCCAAAAGAAAGTCTTTGTAAGCTGTAGGCTTTGACATGAGCTGGTTTAGAGGCAGGATAAGAGACTGTCCAGAGGCAAAAATAAAATAGTATGGACAAAAATATATTTCAGGTCAAACTGAAGTACAATATGGTTTGAGGCTTTGGGTTTTTTTGGTTGTTTTTTTTTTCAGGGATAGGGAGAGAAACAGTTAATGAAACTCGCCATTTTTTTGGTGGAAAAACAGAAGAGAAAGCCTGAATGGCAAATGTTTTGGACTGACTAAGAGCACTTCATCAAACTTAAAAATTATAGTGTGTTTTTCATTACTTCATTATTTAAGCTTTTTTTAAACTTTGTAAAAATTATGATAGTTTTATTTTTAGGAGTCCAAGAAAAAATAAGCACTTTTGAAAAAACAAAAATTTTTCTATTTTTTTCTACTTCTACATAAATTATTCCAATTATTGAAAAAAAAAAGGTGAGCTTGAGTAAAACTTAACTTTGTGCTGTCGCTTCTTTACATCCATTGCTATTCATAGAAAATCACAACAAAGGATCCACAGGTTTACTTTTCCATGTAATACATGGTTGAATTGGAGTAAATGCCCTTCACCACTGATGCTCTCTTCCCTATCTCACTTCCTGTAGCTAAGACTTAGCCATAGTTTTTGTTAGTTCCTGTGAATCAAAAGCAGTGGATTTTCCTCTGTTCTACTTGTAATGAACATTTTCTGTTTCTCCTTTGGGGGAATTATGCAGTAGAATTAATGGGGTTGTAAGTCCATAAAGTAGAGTGCATTTCTGAAGTGGGTTACTTGCACCTTGGTTAGTATCATGTTATTTTATAGATGCAATGAAAAGAGAAAAACCACCCAGCCTATGCTCAGAGTACTTTTAGGCTATTGTTCAGACTTGTTTAAGATGGTTTTATTTAATGTATTTGCAAAATAATGAAAAATAAAGAGAAGCAGTGTTACATACTCCTTAATACAGGTATGGAAAGAAAAGGGCTTGCTTTCACTGGGGTTTATATGAAGAGAGGAGGGAAAGGTTGGCCAGAGAAGGAACAGATGAATACCTGAGTGTGAATACAGGAATGGCTAAGAGGGAACTTAAAGAAGCACCAGAGCATCATTTATAGAAGTGAAGGAGGGGCAAGCAATTTGGCAACAGTCTATTCTGGATAAGCAACAAAGGTTTTGAAAAAAATATTTTTCCACCTGTGAAGGAGGAAGAAGTTCCCATATGGGTTGCATCATGAGGACAGTGAGAGACTGGGGAAGAGGACAGGCAACCAGCTGGCTGTGCAACTCAAACACTGTGCAAGTCTTTTGGTTTCCAAGCACTGCCTGAGGATTTGTGGTGAAGTTAGACTGTGCTTGCAGGTTTATGTCAACACCCAGAAACAGCAAGAACTTAGTTTTCTTCCTGTGTGCACTCCTATGTCTGATTCTGTGCTGTGGCACCCTCACTGCTGCTGCTACCTGTACTATCCAGAAGACGCTAGCTCTCGTCTTGGGACTGATGCACAAATACATTCTTTATGGGTTTAACAGGAATCTCTAGTAGGTCATTATCCATTTGGCTGATTTTCCCCTCTGCAGCTGGTAGTATTTTTTATGCAAAGATTATAGAGAGAGTTTTCCTAGTCATGAAGATAAGATTGTTCTGTAGTTGGGTCACTTTTGTTTGATCCTGATTAATTCCTCTCCCCAGAAACGGTGACATCCTGGTAAAGAAAGACTGGAAAAGTCTCATTCCCTGCACACAGGCATAACTTCCCAATGAGTTTATATTCTGCCTGCTAGCACTTACTAATGCCCAGAAACAACTTTTGCATGAGGAAAGCACAAGGCAGCAACTCTTTGCCCATGCAATTACTGTGATTGTCTACACAAATCAAGTGGCTTTGTATGCAAATGGCCAGAATGCATCTAATGGATGCAATGGCTTGAATTTCAATTTGCAATGAACAGTCACATATGCAAACACATGTAAAAATGTGTATGTGTACTAATATCTGGCAAATCATCAGCCTCCCTTTCAAACAGTTTTTTGGCTTATGTCAGTTAAAAACTCTTCGGTGTGCCATATGTAACCCCTTTGCAAGTGAATAGTGGCTCTTCCAAAAGCAATGATTACTGTTCACTCCCAGTCACTATAATGCTTCCAGATATGGTAGGAAGCTTATTCCCAATAATTAGTAATTAGCAGTAACTATTTTATGGAGCAGAAAAGAGTTGATTACAGTTGTTTTATCAGCTGGTATAATAAGAGGGAAAAAGCTTTTATCAGAGGGGGGGGGAAAGGACAATTTCAGAAAGTTGGCTCTCACTTGCCATCCATCTATCACTGAAACAACAGCTTCAGGGATCAGGAATTATTGATTTTAAGGGGATTAACTCTCAGCTACAGATAGTTCAGTTTCAGGGCATCATTTGTAAGCTGAGCTGTAGCCATAAACCAGCTGGCACTGGGGGCCTGATCCAAAACTCCCTCAAAGGATTTGGACAGCAATTTCAGGGACACCTTTGGGTTAATAGTCCCCAGCTTGAAAGGAGTCTCAGTTCTCAGAGCATCTGGTATCAGGGAGAAGCCCATTTACAGACAATTTCTTCGAGACAGAAGAAAAGTGGTTTCCGAAATGAGGAACAGGTTTCTTCCATGAAAGTGATCTGTGAGGATTGCACCTGGCACACATCAATTCCTGCACACCCTCTAGGGCCTTTTGAGCTAGCTGAGAAAGTACAAACAGGTAAACATAGTCTCTGCTGACACCAGACTCTCCCTTCTAATGCTCAGTTAATTAATTTTTGCTCAATTTGATTTGACATTCAGATCTGTGATATGTTTATCCTTCTAATGGGCACTACTCTTTATTCCTGGCTTCCTCTGAAAGGTTTAACAAATGACAGGGACTTTTTCGGGTGGGTAATGAGCCTTTAATTTTGTACTTATTTATTCATTAAGCTTCAGAAGTATCTGGAAAACAACAAATTGAAAGGCTGCCTGTATATTTAGTCTCTCTTCTTTAAAACAAACAAAGAAAAAAATCTCTTATAGCCACAGGTCTGTTATTGCCTTGGCACAAGTTAGACCTAAGATATCTCAAGGATTACATTTGTTACTCTGCAACTGAGGCATATATCACCATAATGAGTCATATTGCTCTGAAAACCTCTGTGCTGTACTTAGTCCTTGGGCTTTCTATGGGGACTTCAAACAATTATACTGAGCAGCACTAGCTCTAAATGTCCCTGTGCAGACTTGAAATAAAACTAATTTCCCATTTCTGATTGGCCCCTACACTTTCCTGTTCTCAGGATCCTGTGCTACATGTGGAGATTGGAGAAGGGGGGCCATTTTCCACTCAAATCCTATGGAACTTCCCATAGTACAGGTGCAGAAATAGATACGGTTATGGATATCAAGGGGGGACGTGAGATGGAAGAGACAGAATGATTTAGCAAAGGAGGTACAGAAGAGACAGAAAAGAAGGAAAAAGATGTCAAATGAGAGAGGTGTAAGACTGAAAGACACAGGAGAGAAAAGAAGGGAAGAACTGGGTAGAAAGGAATAAGGAAATAGAGACCAGAGCCAGCCCTCCAAAGCATCTTGCTATGATGACCATTGAGACAAGACAGGATGAAGCACTGCTAAGATCTAGTTGGATAATTCCTGTGAATGGCAGGCAGGCAGCAAAAACTATCTCACAACTATAATTTTAGATCTGGTGATGTTAGCAAAAGTTGACAGACAGCTGGCTACCAGGCAGAGACATTCAGCAAGAAAGCTGACTGGGAAATTATATTTTTTCCCCACAGATAATTTTTCACAAATAATACTGAATTGTGAGAAGGAAAAGTTCCATTTTAACTTATTCTGTCCTACATATGGCAAAGATTTAAAGGAGCTTTATTTTATTTTATTAAACTGTTTTGCCCTAGAGTATTAATTCTGCTTCCACTACCTAGGGTACGCCTTCTGCTCCCAGCTCGACTGGGCTACTGTTGCAAAGGGCTCAGAGCAGGGGCACCAAAAGTGACAGGCTGAACAGAGGCAACACATGCAAGCTCCCACCCCATCCTCCTGCTCTTGATAAAGTGAAAATTGCATTTGCACTAGTGCTGGATAAACTGGATAAATACCACTTGTGAGGATGTCTCTCCCACATATTGCTAATAACACAAGACAGGTAGGTCCTCTTCCAGGGTGAACTCTAGCAGTGTGGGAGCTGAGTCAACATGCATTGGGGCTGGGCAGGTTTTCACTTTCTGCTTGGATGATTTTATAAGGCTTGAGTCTGGTCTTGTAATGACTGAGCATCTTTGTGCACCAGCCCACAACTCCACCTCTCACTGAGGCATCATGGTCTTGGATATGAGCACCTAATTTAGCTGTGTGTCTTAGCTGCTCTTCACTGTCCCCTCCCTCGTTTTGTTTATTCAGAAGCACTTTGTAACCCCCCCGACTTCTTGCTCTTCTCTCTCTTTATCTGCCTCCTTCTTTCATTTTGCTCCTTTTCTCCTTCCATTACTCATCGGCTCCTCTGTTTCCTGAGTTCTATATCCTACTTTCAGGAAGCATTTGCAAGAAAGACCCTGGGTGAGGACCCTGTCCCAGGACTTTCCTACACCTTCCCAATACTCTAGGTCTCCTGCAGGTCCTAGGAAAAAAAGGGCTTGCTGGGGTTCCCTTTCCACACAACATTCCTGTTGCCATGAATACCGGCAGACAGCAACTTTGGAGTTTCTCCTACTTCCTTTCTCTTCCTCTCTCTCTTTTTATTCTTGCTCTTCCTTGTTTTCACATGGTAGACAGCAGAAGCACAAAATGAACAATGCAGGTGAACAAATAAGTAAGTAAAGATGAAATTCAAAGAGGAGCAGGCCTGTGTCCCCTGGAGATGTCTAGAGGTCCCAAACCAGCTCTTCAAGCTTTACAGTCTGATGTTCTGCACATGGCAAAGGCAAATCATAGGGCCCCATTTGCTGCCAGCCTCCTTTATTCTTGCATTTCAAAGAACCTTCATTTTCCCATATTTCCTAGGCATTCCCCCACTGTCATCAGTAGGAGTGGTTTCCTGCCTAATTCTTTCAACAATATTGTGCTTTCAGCGCTGTATGTGCATAGGTGCATGAGTGCGTTTGTGTGCGTGTGCATGAGCACAGGTCTGACCCAAAGGACTGGTGTGCTTTCTGCTTTGTGCCCATTGAAATGCATGCTTTCCTACTGTGTAGCTCAGCTCTTGGGGTGCTCTCAGCTAATCAGCTGATATACACTACTGTTCTTAACCCTATTATTTTACCTAGTGGGTTGCTCAGGCATGGCTGACAGTAATGGGAAGGAACATAATGTTGTGATTGCTAATTGTTCTACAGAATGTCACGCTTTACCTTTGGATGTGGGTCTGTGGGTACATTTTGTTCCTGATTTTTTGTTGTGGTTCGTAGGGTACATGGTCATGCTGTTTTTTACTCCCTGCACATTTCCAGAGCAGAGTTGTTTTTGTTGTCTAGTTTTGCTATTTTTATCCACCGGACAGTGTATGTGGTCTTTTTTGCTTTGGAATACTTATGATCCACTATATACAATATTTCAAGGACCTCTGAGACTTGGAAAAGAGTCTGAAAAATAGTGTCTCAAAAACTGGGAGAAGCTGGAGGTTTCATGTCTGAAATTTAAGAACCCCATATTGAGCAGTGTGTGTCACTGGGCTTTTCCAGTACCAGCAGCTGATGTTCCTACATCAGCAAAAGGCCAACTCAGGTGCTGGTGGGGCATGGAGATCCCTGGCCCTGGATGGTATTTAGTGCTGCTGTCTTTATCACACCTTATCCTTGTGCCTCACTGCCCTCTTGCTGTCTTTGCTCAACCCCACAGTTTGAATCCAGCCAGGGATGGCACTGCCTTATTTACCATTCGTTCATCAATGATAGATTCCTTTTTGGTTCAAAAGCCTGATTGTTTACCACAGCATTTTGTAATTTCCCTCATAATTGGGTTGCCTAAAAATTAAGCTGTGCATGCACAGCAGGAAGCCAAATGCATCTGCCCTGCTGCTAATACAAGAGCCCACCCACACAGCAGATAAGAGCCCTGACACATGCTCTGATGGGAAATAAATCCAGAAGATTTATCAAGAAGGCTACAGAGGGAGAGGGCTAAAGGCAACGTCACCTGGAAAAGGAGAGGGTCTGTGGGTCCTTTTGGCCAAGCAGACCTGGCAAGTGAACAACAGTCAGTTCAGAGCTGTGTCCTCACACCACAGCTTTCCTGTGGTCCCACCCACAGAGCCGCCCCGATCCGAGCCTATGAGCAGTTGTTTACTTTGGAGTTAATCTCAGTGCCAAATTCATTATGGCAGCTAGCCAGGAAATGCTGTCTTTTGCACATTGCCCTCAGCCCAGGCCCTCTAGGCCTTTTACCAGCCTCTAACCTCCAGTGACACCTTGGCCTCTCAGCTACCAGCACCTCACTTGCACCCTGACTGCATTTTTCTTTCCAGCCTTTTGGCAGGATGCAGCAGGCTGTGCAATGGGCTCCAGCCTCACCGCGAGCCACCCCATCTGGCCAGGTAAGCGGCTTCTGGCCAGGTAACCGGCTTCTTTCTGCAGTCTGGGTCTCTGTGAAAGGTTTCATGAGGCTGGCAGCAGTGGGCAGGCCAGGTTTTAGTGTAAAGACACCATGGAATATCATGCTGGCCTTTGCTCACACAAGAAAACAAGCAGGAGTTTTCTTGCCCCATATTATTCCCAGACCATCTTGCACTATCAGTAGCTGGTTCTTTTAACACAGCATGGGAAAACTCCTTCAAACACTGTATTTAGGTCTTTGATGGCTTTCTCTCTGCTGCCTTCTTGCTGCTTCTACCTGCTACTCTCCCACACACGTGGAGAGCTCCTTCAGCTGATGTCCAAGCACTCAAGTTTTCTCCATCACTCCCAAAGGACACCTCTTGGGCTGCATGATGACTTCTAATCAAGCACGGCATGCGTCTGTGTTTTGGTGGCAAGCACCTACAGCCTTGGCATCCTCTTTCTGTGCAGAAACTCAGTTCCTTTGGGAGCCTTTCGTGAAAAACCCTGCTCCATCCTCCATGCTCAGCCCACACAATGCAGGACACGAGCTTCCAGTGCATCAGATACCCCTTCCTGTGAGCATCACAGCACTGTGTGAGCTGCCTAAGGAATCATCAGGAAAGAACATCTGTGCTCACCCAGTGTGGCACAAAATAATAAAGGGTGAAAAAAGATGCAGTCTGAATATTATGCCTGAATTTTCTATTATTACTATATCACTGTGTCAAAATTGAAAGCAATGTAAGATTTCTCAAGAGGCACCATCCATAATGCATTGCAGAGCTGTGTGTAGGTGTTTCATGAAGTGTATTTTATTCAAAGCAGTATATACAACACTAACATTATTGAAAGAAATTGAAGGCCCAGTCTTCTCTTCTTAAAATATTCATTATTCACACTATAGTCCTTTAACAAAAACTAAAGCCAAATAAATATTCTATTTTTTTTTCCCATTCAGACTTACCTGTTATTCATCTCTGGGTCCAATGGAGATGAAATGTCCTCTTATTATTCCTGTATTAACTTCTGATGGTTCAATTTCTCTGAGTGCTGTGTTTGAGACAACCCTTAACAAATAGCCACATAGGTAATTACTCTGACCCAAATTTCTTGCCAGATATTTTAGATCTGATGTAGATCACAGGCAGTAGGATGTTGACACATTCTGATTCAGTCCTGGCAGCTGCCTCTGTGAGACTTTTTCTTCTGATAAATATTATTAGAATAGCTTTCAACATATGCACAGCTTCATTCTCTCTTTCTGAATAAGACCTTACAAAGGTATTGTGCCAGAAATGCTCCACAACCTTTTCTGCAGTCTGTCTTCATTTTGCATTCACAGAAATTATGAGGGTATCTGCTGGTTTTAAATTCCTATTTCTTTTCAGGTGACTTCTTGGAACAGAGATTGTCTCACCAGTTCATATAACTTAACTAGCACCCTGAACACCTAATGACTGCTGTTCAAAATACTTTGCAAGATGACTTCATCTCCCACCTGTTCAAGGCTATCCTTTACAGCGTGCTTTTCCTGATGATATTTAAGGGACTCATTTGAGAAAGTTCCCTCTTGGAAACCTGTTTCTTGCTTTACCTGATTTTTGCGTCTCAAGCATATTTCAACCCAAACTTCTTTGCTTATTATTTCTGTTAAAAGAAGCAGTATGAGGTGCTTGGCAAGATCAGGAGTATCCTGGGCAAGGCATTGTGTATTCAGACAGCAAAAGCTCTCTGCCTTTCACCAGGTTACAGTCTGAAGAAGAGAGCAATTCAACAGAAGAGAAAGGAAACTTCACCATTTTAGAGAGGGGAAACTGAGGCAGGGGGAGATTAAGGACCATGGTTCTCAAACTATATTTAGAGGTCTAAGATGCCTAATTCTTTTTTTAATGGTGTCTGTATTATTTTCAGAATCTAGGACTCTGATGGGCCAGTTTTCCCAGGAAGCTTGCAGGAGAGGTGCAGAGTGACACAGCTGGTCCTCAATTTTAATCACAGACTCATTAGCCTGTGCTGCAGACTGCCATAATTTTGCTTTTTCCCCCCCAGTGGGATTTTGTGTTCCAGAAGATTTTGCCTGTGATGAGTTACTATTGATTTTTCCAGGCTGCCATTAATCTTTCAAGCACTTTTAAAATAAAAAAAAATTCTCTGGATTATAAACACATGTCTGTACCTTTGTATCACTGAAATCTGAGCTGAAAATGCTCTGTCTCTTACCTGACCCCTCTTCCTCACTTTTCCCTTTGCTAGGTTCACTTACATCTATCAAACAAATGCAACAAATCCTCTGGCAGCAAGGTCTTAATAACAGGGTCTCCAAACAGACAGAAAGACAAAAAGAGACACACTCCCAAATGGCCATAGCTCCTGCTAGCCCATCCCTGGGTTTTGCATGGGAGTACTGATCCACTGTGCCAAACAGAAAATATCTTAATTCTAATGGTAAATGTTAAGGAGATGGATAAGATGAAGAAAAAATACTTTTCCACTGGGAACAGTACTTACATAGATGTAGCACTTACTCTTGGTCTCTGGAGAGAGCAGCTAATGCACACCACAGAGCATGAATGAGGAAGAACTACTTGCTTTCAGAAAGCCAGTTCCTTTGCATATGCAGTTACAGCTGAGATTTGCTCATGAGTCACAAAGCTGACTGGAGCTGTCCCAGCAGTTCTTCTTTCAGTCTGGCCATGAACCTATTCTGGGAGACCCAAGACCAGATAATGGCCCTTTGGTGTGAGAAATGGAGTTTGTGACAGGAGGAAAATCACCTATTGATCCATTAGCAGCTTCCAAGACTCTAGAGACCTATGAAGACTCTACATGAACAACTCTTGAACATCACAGGGAGTGGGACAAGTGCTATCCCACCTTTCCCTGAAAAGAAGGAACAAACAGGCAGAAGCAGAAAAGCCAACCTCGTGGTTCATTTCAGGTTTCATTGCCGGAAGTGCCTCTAATTAAAGTGTTGCACTGCAGCAGTTACTACTGGGATTGCTAAGGAGAAGCATGATACAGAAAAGTCCATTGATATGATCACACAACCCCAACTACAAACATCTTAACTGCAAAATGCATCTTCTGGTGACCCATGGTAGCTTAACAAATTAGCAAAACCACATGCTGTATGAGTCGGTTACAAAACTGTTGCAAAATTAAGGCTATCTCACCAAAAGACATTTGACTGCCTCTGCAAAGCTAATTCTAGATAAAACTGGAGGATCGTGACCATTTTTCTCTTGAAACTGTGCAATGTAAAGAACAGCATGAAGGTGCAGCAGTGTGTCAGCATCCCAGCAAACATGAGACAAAAGTCCCTACCTACCATATGAGTCAAGACTGATTGCTCTTGTACTGGGCCATTTGGCGTACAAACATATTAAAGCACATGTAAGTGTCACCAAGAATTGTCTAGTACGAGGGAAATACTAGCAGTTACCTGTTTTATCTGCACTGGCTGCATGTGAACTTCTAAGCCCAATCTACTAGCAAGTAAAATGTTAGCATAGCTAGCTCTTGAGAAAGCTAATACCTATACCTGCACATTTGCACAGACATAGGGAGAAGACCCCTGACAAGCAGTAGTTGTATTGTACAGCCCACAGCGGTTTGCTGGGCTATAGGACAACAGAAGAGAATCATGAAATTATTATGGTTCCCAGTTGCTGTCAAGTTCTATTGTCACTTGAGTGGTGCTACGCATTATCAAACATGTCGAGTTACATCTGTTATTATTGTAGGGAAAAAATGCATATTTTTTTGTAGAAAAAGAAATTATTTATGTGACTATAGTGTATTCTATCTTTTTTTTTTTTCAAATGCCAAAAAGCAGTGGGATACACAAAACTGGGTGGAGGTTTTGTTCTTTGGTTTTTTTCCCAGAAAGGTTATGTGATTTTTGGGTCTAATAGCACTTGGGAAAGTCTGTTCAGAGCTACAGTAAGGGCTCATTTGTACAAGTGCAAATGTATCTTCTAAATCTGTCTGTCTGAAATGAAGCAAAGCTTTAAAAAATAATTAAGATTTCCTACAAGTGCCTTGTTCACAATAGAATTTCATAATATCGTTACGTTAAGAGGAAATGAATGCCTCTCATTTGAGGCTATTACCACAAATGAATTAAATGAGCAGATATTTTTTGGAGACTGGCTTTAAAATCTGGTTTCAGCTCAGAAATGGAGTAGTTCCAAAATGCTCTGTTAGTGCAATGGCACAAGAACAAGATATGCAGTACCCAGGTTCTGGTGCCCAGGTCAGGATGACCCCACTACATATTTAATAAGTATGTGCTGCATACAGCCTGCACCTCATTACCAGTGGCTTTTGGCAGGATGAAGCCAGTGACTTTATGGCAAAATAAAACAAATAAAAAGATGTTATTTTTGAAATTCATCTGAATTAACAAACTTGGAGTAGTCCCAATAGCTCCTATGCTGACCCTACTGAAATCAACAGATGACCACTAAGCAGCCATACTGGCCTGGGTGTGCACAACCAGATCCTGGCTCTATTTCTTCATCAATGAGCTGTTCTGACATAGATGGGTAAATAGTGTATTGAATACGTGGGTAAGCAGCATATTGAATTAGGTTATACCTGATTATCTTGGCTAAATACATTTACTGATTTATACAACTGGAATAGTAGTCTAGTAGTCTAGCTGATATGAATTACTCCGTATTTAATAAGAATATTTTGCTTTTTCTCTGAGGATCCCAAAGGTCGACTATTAGGGGACTCTTCTTTTTACTTAATCTTAAGTATCAAGCAACCCTGGCTGCTTCACAGCAAGCCAAACTCTATCCAGGTTTTTGGGGAAGGTAAGGATTGCTCTAAAATATAACCCAACCCTTTTACTTATGTAGAGACAAACCCTTGCTTAATCCACAGGACTATTCAGGGACCCCCCACAAGAGACACTCAAGCGTCCTCTCGGGATGGTATTGAACATATGAGAGCATAGATGTACAAATTAGCTCTCTCAACAGTCCAGGTTGTAACTGAAATAACTCTTCAAGCTTTTAAACACATCTTTTGTGCCTTCTGTGCAGCATAATACAGAGGACCTCCAGGTCAAGGGGAGCTCCTAGCCTTTCTGGTCTCTCATGTCCTCAATCTGTTTCCCACATGAAGAATATCTTTTTCCTTTAGTCTCAGGATGGAGAGAGACTCACAGAGCTAGGCTGTAGTTGGGGGTGAGCCTGTGAGCCTGGATTTCACTTGGCCACTGGCTTCATCTCACCCTGTGGTCCTGTCTGCATGCCTGGACCAGGCTGACCAAGCTGTGCTTGTCATGAGGAGAAAGAGAAGACATATGGCTGTGCTCAGAGCTGAGTGAGGGGGAGGCAAGGAGTGGGAAACAGGTAGTGGGATACAAAGGAAACAAGCTCAGGACCTCACAAATTGCATCAGTGGTCTTGTCTTGTGTTTGGGCTTGTATCCCACGCTGACTGTAGGTAGGATTTGGCTTATTTTCTGAGCTAATCCTCTAGTTTCTAGTATGAACTCCACTCAAGCCTATTCTCTTTTACAGCTGTGTGAGCTCATTGTCTCCTCTCCTGAGTCACTGCAGAGTCAGTGTTGAAGTCAGTCCCAGAGGGCTGCAGCTCGGCTTCTAGAGGGAAGAGTTTCTGCTCTGGAACAGAGCCTTGTGACACCCTCACCACCCTTGTGCCACTGGTTAACCTGCCCCAGAGGGCTGCAGGCCTGCCAGTCCATATTGCTGCCATGACAAGCAGGAACTCTCTTTTTCTTTTCAGATGAATGAATAAATAAAAATTGGGAACAGGAATATAAGCCTTTAGAGATAGGAATGATTCTGTTTTCCAGTGGGACACCTCCTGCTCTCAGCAAGAGGAGCATATGCTGTGCACATCATTAGTGCAACAGCAAACCCATATTCCCCGAGCTCTTGTTTCCATTTGCCCATCTCTACATTGTGATGGCTCAGCTGGGTGCCCTCTGCGCTGGAAGCCATGGACTTGGGGGTTCCTAATTTCTCTCCTTGTGCTGCATGCAATGGTCTGAAGTTGTGCTGGGGCAAGTTTAGGCTAGACAGTAGGAAAAAATTCTTCACAGAAAGGGTTGTCAGGCTCTGGAATGGGCTGCCCAGGGAGGTGGTCAAGTCGCCATCCCTGGCGGTATTTAAAAGAAGGGTAGATGAGGTGCTTAGGGACATGGTTTAGTGTTGGGATGGCAGTGCTAGTTGGACTTGATGATCTTAAAGGTCTTTTCCAACCTAGACGATTCTATGATTCTATGCTGGAGCCTGCTCAAAGTAGCATGGTATTTCTGCTGAGCAAGGCAGACAAAGTTGGAACTCAATTTGTTCAGAAGAACATTTGTGTTTGTAACAGTTGTTTTGCAGTAAATTCTTTCAATTCTTTCTTTCATTAATACCAAGAATAAATAGCTTTTTATGTGCTTCCCCTATGTGTTCAACCCATCAACATGAGGATTTATAACCTTCTGAACAATTAGTGTCCATTCTCCTTGCAGTAATTTCTCATTATAGTGGGCTTTTGTCTTCATACCTGAACATCTTTTAAATAGCGTTTGCTGGGTGTACTATGATTTCCTAATAAGAGACCTTAAGTCTGAATCTTGTCACTAATTCTGCAAGGTGATCACTGTATTTCAGCCACATGCTTTGATATTATCATTAAATGTACAAAAAGGATGCTAATTCCTTAGCTGTGTCTGCTCAACACACAGAGGAAAGGCTTTCAAACAAAGGCCAGATAAATAAGTAAAATACAGGTTGACATGGAGACCAGTTTATTAGCTCCTCAGTAAGTACATCTGTAAATAAACATGTCTCTTGTGTTTTCTCAATATATGAAACAAGATGATACAGAGAAGGGCACACAGTCTTCAGCCCCATGAGGCTTGACTGTTGCATAGTCATAAAATAAATATCTAGCTGTTGCTTTTCATTTCGAGTATCAACTATGTGGAAAGGTACATAAGGGCCTACAATCAGTTGTTTAATCGGCTTTAAATAATAAAATAAAAAAACCCACAGACATTCAGACAACCTACTTGTGCATAACTGATGTGCTTGATTTGTGAGAATTATGGGCAGTAATCATATTATAATTTCCATTATATTTTTCTCTTTCGCACTTTTTATAACTCAAGTGATTCATCTAGTAGATGAATACACAGACAGAGACAAATACTTCAAAATGTTTTTTGGAGCTGTTTATGTTTAATTTGTCACATAACAAGTTCATCTCATCTAATTTTCCAAGAGCTGGAGTTGTTATTACAAACACAAAGATAAAGAACGTCAAGGCCATGGAGTAGACAAGGGAAGAAGAATCTAGACATGGGAAAAGGAGAGTAAGATACAGTAGTGTATGCAGTACCTATCAAAGGAAGGGTGCAGCATCAGAGGAAATAAAAAGGAAGAATCATGCTGAAAGAGAGGGTTTAGGCATTTCACAGATGATACTTGCAAATTGAGAAGGATCTGGCATAGATGAGGTAATGACAGCACACAAGCGTCTCACTCAGGAGTCCAGCTGGTCAGGGGAACACAAAGCTGCCTCAGCTGTCAAGACTTGAGGGTCACATCATATGTCATTGGAAAGATCAGTTCCCCAGACTGACCATAAAACCAGTGCTCTTATTCAGGACCTTTAAAGTTGAAGCCAGTAATGATCCCTTGCACCTCAGAGAGGGACAAAGATCGACAACTGGAAACAAACAGTCACAATGCTTTCATTATCTTTTGTGGGAAAAAATTCTAGAGCATTATTAATTTCTGATGATACTTGTAATCAGCAGAACTCATTAATTTTTTAAGTTTCACTTATTTGCAGTGAATAGATCTGTTTCTCAGCTGGGTAGCTGCATTCATTTTGCAATAATGGTGTTTGTTTGACATCTGAGAAATTAACAATGCAAATGCCTGCATGTCTTCGGAGCACATTCAAAATAAAATATCTTCTCATACAGAATTGATGGCACGACTGTAAAAAGGGCTCCATAATAGTCAAAACGTTTTTCAAACCCCATTATAATGTTAGGCACTTGGATGTGATGGGATTATCTCTTGAGGCCAAGCTCTATCCACACTGTCCAAGCCTGGGAATCACTGTGAGACTGTACTGTGGTTTTATTCCTTCTCCCACATCTACCTGCTCTTGGGGGCAGCCCACGTCTCTGTTGGCTCTGCCTCTTTCCCAGCTCTGTAGGGCAGACTGCAGTGGTGGATGCAAGCCCATGCCTGCTTGCTCCTGGGCAGCATTAGCAGCTTTGCCTCTCTCCCAAAGGTGATGATGTCAGCTAGCAGATATCCCCAGAGGACCCCTGGACGCCCTAAGACTGGGAACTTCAATTGATAATCTTGAAGTGCCATGCTTTATAATTCAGATTCATGTACTAACACAAGAAGTGTACTGAAAATAAATGTGTGGGGGGGTTACCCTTATGTTTACAAATAAAAGTCAGAAAACGTTTAACAAATACTAAAAGTGGAAAAGAGACGAAGAATAAAAAATAAACTGCAGGCACTATGTTTACAAAAAATCTCACTATTTTTAAGCAAACCATTTTTTAGGGGAGGGGGAGACTGACTGTAGTCTGTTGGCACACAGAAAAAATAGTGCATTACTTTCCTGCTCTGACTGACAGGAAAGCCCACAACAATTCATAGTGTACAGCTTTCTGTTGACCTCCTGTTTCTATAACCCATTTATGCCTGCTCATTTCTGCATTTTCTTTGGTTCATAACCATGAGGAAAGCCCTTTGTTTACAAGCCATTGATAAATTGTCATTTAGAGGAGGCAATAACTTCCTTAAAAATTTGCATAATGTTTTTACTGGTCATTTAGGGCTGTTGCATATTATATTAAACCTTAAATGGCAGATTTTTATTATGCATTAAGCCTCAAATATTATTACAAATCCACCAGCCTCACTGGAATATTTTCTGTTTCCTGAAATTTAATTGTGTTGCAAGCCAAGGCAGCTCATAAACTTCAATAAGTCTTATTACTAAATTGGGATGTTGAACTGGCTATTTCAGATCACTTACATTACATAAAATGGACACATTGTATTGCCAGCAAGCCTGCAAGGACCGAGGTCGTGAGAAAGAGCTTCAAAGACAGACTGGGGAGCAGCCCATCTTGAAGAGCACTTTAAAGGCTGGCTTCAGATATTCCCTCTGCCTCACAAGCTCTGGTGTTGGGAGCAACACATGTATCTATGTAGACATATAGAATAAGGGCATAGCCTCCAGGAGATTCCTGGCTGTAGGATGGTGCTAGGGCTAGCACAGGAATAGCTACTGTCCAGATGAGTAGGGGTAAAGAGGACTTTGGGAAATTGCTCCTTCTTTTCTGGGCATGTGGATCACTGGGGCTAGTAAATCAAGCAAGGCCACCACTGATTGCTGATGTCACCTGAGACCTACTTCAGGAGCCATTAAGTCAATTGAAAGTCTCTCATGGACATCAGGTGGCTTTGTGTTAGAGCCCAAGGTCAGGTTTAGCTTGAGTTTGTGTGACTTGTACTCACAGAAGTAACTGGCCTCAATAACAAGTGCTCAGCTGTCATGGACCAGCTCACTGTTTAAATTAACTTGCTCAGCTGGACTTTCAAATAAAGCTGTTTTAAGAATGCAGTGTACCATAGAAAGCAATTTGCTTCTTTAAGATTTAGTATCAAATGCCTAGGTTGATTTTGATTTTAGAGAAGGCAGCAACTGGTAAAGTGGGTAATTTGAAACTTAACGTATTTCTCCTCCCTAAGATCTGAACACATTAAAATTAGGTGCAAAGTGCTTCTAATTTGTCAATCATTCCTCATGTAATTTTATTCCTCCAAGAAAATTGCCTGGGAGAGTGTTTCCTTTTTCCTTCATCTCCTTTCACTGCACCATTCATTTGACTTGATCCCGGTTCAGGCAGGCAAGCAACACCCCCACACCCACCTTCACGTCATCTTCCATCATGCCAGCTGCTGCCTCCAGATGACATCTTTCTCTTGCCATCTGCAGAATAGCTGTGTAGACAGGGTAAAGATAAAAGGACAACTGAATGAGCCTACCATTCAAAAGACAACTCTGATTCATATCTACAGTTAAAATAGCCTTAGCAGATAGGAAGGAGTGGAAGTATCCCAACACCTCCAAGAAAAAATGGTTCTGCTGATGTTTCCTATAAAGTATGCTAAATGCCAGAAATGGCACGAGACAGCCTTTTCTTGTGATGTTTCCACCTCACATCTATAGCAAAGAAAGTTCAGATAGGTTTCTGATTTAGAGCCATCAAAAGTATATGCAGTGCAACATAAAACCAAAGCAAAACACATCAGTTCTTGGAGTTTGACAAAAATGCTTACATTTACATCCATTTCCTTTCAGTTTGTAAAGGTTCATAAAATTTAAGCCCAAGTTTCAGGGCTGCATTTCATGCAAGCTGTGCAGAGAGATACAGATAGTTATCTGCTTGCTTCAAAATGAGTTCATGTCAAACAAAACCAGAAGGCTGGATGAAGCTCAGAGTCATGTCAAGCTACTCAGGGAAAACCTGTGCTAAGCAGCCCTGCTTCCCAGCTCTACTCCAGCTCTAACAAGAAAATGTAAGGAGTGTTTAACTGATCCACTCTCTGGAATTGCAAGAGATCAGCCTACCAGTAATGCATAATTGTGAGATAATGTATTTATCTATGGCTTGATCATAAATTCTGCTCTGAATTTAAATGTTCCAGCATTATTTACAATTTGAGACCTCTAAGCCAAGCATGAACTACTTTGATAGAAGCTGTCTTTTCTCAAATGCAGGAGCCCTGGCTTTGCTGTGGTGGATTGATTTCTCCCTGAGAGTGGCCAATATCAGCTCAGGGTAAAAATACCCCTGTCTGCTACTATAATAACAGGTGTGCAATGCTACAAATGGAGGGATGCAAAAAAATGGAGATGGAAGAACAAGAGAAATTCCCTCTGCCAATTTTATTCCTTTTATATTCCTTATATGCCTGAGCTTTGGATACTCTGATGAGTGCTTGTAGCTACAGATGGAACACGCAGTTCCAGAATCACCTCTAAAATTTGGCACTAGGTTTGGCTCCTTGACCTTTCGGTAGTGTGTCGGGGTGTCATCAGCTGATTACACTCCTCATGGAGCAGCATTTCTTGTCATAAATTTAGCTGCCATTAATGCCCCTGAGTGACCCCATGTTTCTTGTGTTACAAGATAGGCAAAAAAAGACTCTAATCAGCTAGTGCCACATTCTTCAGGCTTAATCCCTGCCCCAGAGAGGTCCTGCCCATGGCAGGTAGATGATAACATGGAGAGGTACTAAGAATGTGGCACCGTGAATACTCTTTACTCATAAAATATCATGTGGTTTTTTTTAAGAACAGAAGTAGAAGAAATGCAGTGATGTTGAATCACTAAAACCCAGAAACAATTTCTCTAATTCTCCTTCTCAGGACCTGGTTGCTTCCTACTATATAAACCAGAAATTATCAAGCAAATGCAGCCTTTTAGGTTGTTAAAGGATGCCACAAAAGGGCAAACTTAATTCTCCCCTTTCCCTCTTATGGTCTCCACTATTCATTTGGGGAAAGACAGGTCACTTGAGGGAATTCCTCCCAGTTGCTGCCCATCCATAGCCTTGGCATAAACAAGCCTAAACTACTGCACACACCGCAAAGCCAAAAGAGCTGTAGAGGAACAAGCCACACTCCATCATGCCTCATGCATCACCAGCAGAAACTATTTCTGCTGCAGGAAGAAAAACATAACTTGGTTTTCAGACATTGGATTTATGCTCGAGCTTTGGCAGAGAAGGGAAAAGGGGGAGGGAGGGGAAATCAGGTTTTGATTTTTAAAATGAACAAATTGATGTGGAAGTCACAGATGGTGAATAAATATGGGGCACAGAATTATCATTTGGCAGCCAGTTCTCCTGACCAATTTAAGAGGGATATACTGTTATCTAGTTTGGTTCAGGGAAAATATATTCTGGGCAGCAGTTAGCCATTTAAGAGGTCTCATTGTTTCAGAAAATATATTTGGGTTTGATACAAACACAATTAATTCAGCTTTCTAATATTGTGTTTGAACCAAACCCAAAATGTGTGTTGTGAACATTTATTCTTTTATGTCATTTATTGGTTCCAGGTTCTTTTCTGAAGGCATAGATTTAAAAAGGGATTTGCAACAAAGGAAGAACATTTGGGGTGACTTCAGCTGGTGCAGCAAACTCCATTCTTATGCACTGTTTTGAGATGTGCCTCTAAATTATCCGACAAATGATATGTTCCAAATTAAGTCCCTCATTACCCATGCTTTCCTATTGCTAAGTGCTGCACAGCATTCTTCATTAATATACTACTGTATTTTGGGAACTTATTAGGCTGTGCTTGTTGGGTCTAGCAATTGAAGCAAAGGATTTGAATTAGGCATAGCACAGCCAGCAGTTCTGCCAGCTGAATCACTGTGGAACTGCATTTAAACTCTCACGCTTTGCTTTCCCAAGTGACAGCCTTTGAGGAGATAATGATCTTGTGAAACACCATCATGATCTGCAGCCCTCCTGATGCAGAGGCTTCTTTTGTCCCAGCTGTCCACACAGATCTCCTTGGGTTTGTTTAGGTAATTTGTGCTTTGGATGCTGAAAACAAAGGATAGGGCAAATGTGTTGAAATGCAAAACGGTTTTTCCAGGTGAAGAAGTATCTTGTCCCCCATGTCATTCTGTTGAGTGCTGCAGTGGTATAAGGAGCTGTTTGGCAGGACAAGCTGAAGAGCCGGTCTTGCTTTGCACCCAGGTGACTGCAGTCCCTGTTGGCAAGTGCCGCGAAGCCCATCAGGGCTCTAGGGGTCCCTTCCAACCCAAAACATCCTATGATTCTATGATCATTAGTTACTACTGAGTGCAGTTTCTGCACAGTTCCGAAGGTACCCACCATCACAAATAAGTGCTGGTCCTCGACCTTCAAATCAACCCTGCCTTTCCTTCCCAGAAATGTTTCTTAGTCAAGGGCTTCTGTAAAATCGTATTTTCCAACACAGAACACACAAAAATTTTCATGGTTCTGAGTTAGACCAGGTTCAGCATCAAACTTCTCTGAGTACAATTGCAGTTAGGGGACACTACAGTTGACAGAGGGGAAAAGATCAAATTTCCACTTAGACATCAGTCCCCTTCTCCACATCTGTGTAATTTTAGGGAGAGAAAGGAATTGGTCACAAATATTTCAAGACTGTATTTGGGCTTCCTATTCACGTTAGGGACCTTATGGTGTAAAGCTCTGCTGCAGATCCCTCTCTGTAACCAAAGTGAATTGAGCTTTCTAAAACAAATGAACAAAGCCTGTTCTGCCATACATTATCCCTCACCTGGTGGTAAATCAGGACTGTTCACATCCTCACTGATTTGCAAAACACATCCCTCTATCCCAAACATAAATGCTAATCAGTGACATTTCTGCTTCAAATTAGTGATGGCAAAGCACTTTGAGATCCACACGTGAAAAGAGCCACAAAGGCCAAAGTGTTGCTGTCCTTTTTGGTCACAGTGTTTGAAAAAGATATCCTCTTATAGCTCTGTTTTCTCCTAACAGGTAGTTTGGTAAATCAGCCCTGGTGCCCAGCCTCCATCAGAAAGACAAGAAGGCAGGAGCTTTGATGCTCCTCAATTACTGTCCTGTGCAGGGGAGAGGCAGCATGGTGTTAGCAAGTTTCAAAATATATATATGAACCAGAAAGATTAGGCCTTTCATAAAAGACTTCAATGAGAATCCTTGTCAACTCTAAGATACATATCTAGTTTATTCACTATCTCCAGAGATGAAAGCAACCTCTGATGGTATCTACTCTCCACATTATCATACTAATGATAAAAAGGCCAGTCAAGCTTCCTGGCTTTAGAACTCATAATGCAATTATTAATATTTGTCTTTTTTCCCTCCCTTAGATGGGTGTCTGTATGAAGGACAGCTCGAGGAGGGCAGGCAGGAGAGGAGAACAGCACAGGAGTACCAGGGCTGCTGGTTGCACCACGCTCTGCATGAGTGCAACAGTGGTGAGAAAAGGCAGCTCCTGCTCCTCAGATTCCCTGTTGTGGGCAATAAGGGGAACGCGCTGTGCTCAGTGCCAGCTGCATCTTTCACAGGACACGGTATTATCATTGATACAGGGATAGAGCCAGGAGATAGAGAAGAACAGAGCACTCCACATCATGGAGTGCTTGGCCTTAAAACACACAGCACTAAACACCCTCGGAGGTTGCTTCGACCCACACAGGTGAGGCATGTTTGTACTTCTCCTCTCTAACAGGTTTTCTGAAGCTTATTGCATTCACAAAATACCCCAGGAAGCCATGTCATGGAACTGCTATTGTGTCAGGTGGTGTTAATCATCTCTGCGTGATCTGGAAAGGTAGGGGATGCTGCACACAATGGAAAGGAGACGGTGAGATGTATATCGTGCTGCTTCAATAATGCAAGGTGTGAAAAGTGACTTCTGCAATAAAGAAATAATAGTAGTTAGCATTAATTGCAGGTTTAGAACTAGGGAATCCTGCTGGGTTATACACATAATGTAAGCGTCTTCTCCATTTTGTGGATGGAGAAAGGAAAACATGAAAGGGGAAGAGTTGCCTGCAAACGCACACCAGGATGGATGAAAGTGAAAGTCAAATAACTTTTTGGAAGTACAATCAAATTTGCAAACCATAAATACTTTTTGTTTTGAAAACAAAAAAGTCTATTTAGATTCCAAGATTAAATGTTGTCTGTGTAAACTTATTATAATCTGCTACACACCTTACATTAAAAATGCTCTATCTGGATGTCATGTGCTTGTCACTGCAGATAAGAGGAGATCAAACCATCTAACCTGCCTCACCCAGAACTGATGTTCACAAAAGTTTGTAAACTCATGGTCACTTTTGCAGGAACTAAAGGAGTATTTTCCTTTATTTCTGCTTATTCAACTACTGTAGTGCTGTGACCAGCCAACACAAAAAGTCAGGATCTGTTCAATTCAAGAGTATATATTCAGTTCAAGGCTGAGAGAAAAAGATCTATCTTTTCTAAAAAGACGCTATAAGATGACCAGAAATACTGCCCCCATTCATCGCCTTTTACACTCAGCGCCTTTATGCCCTGTTATTTAAGGAATACGGCCCATAACTAAAAAACTTTCACATCCTTAAGTCTCACTTCCCATCCAAGTACAACCTGAAACATTCTATGATTCTATGATTCTATATTACATGTGAGAAGCTGATTCTCCACTGGTATGTCATTCACCATTTTTTAAGGTTTGCAAAAGGTAAAAATGAAGAATAGATTAATGTATGGTTAAACAACATACTTGTTTAAGTCACTTTATCTAGGCATATAGCAGAAAACAGAAAGGTCACCTTGAATATCAAACACCTGTTTACTAATTATGTGCCAAAAAGTTTCAAGGTTTTCCATGAAAAAAATATATTAATTTAATTAGTAGTGTAGCTACACTATAAATTGGCCATCCAAACAGACTTAAAATTTTTCTCTGAATACCCAGATTGGAAATCTTAAAATCCTAGGCTGTACATGGCTCACACTGCTCCTGTCCTGCCTGTGTGAGCATCTCCACTAATTCCTGAGCCCATCCAGTTGCAGGGTGGTCACTGCTCAGTACCATGGAGCACAGCTCAGACACACACCTGCCTGCTCCAGCACTCCTGCCAAACCTCTTCCTGCACTTTCAGCTCTTCAGAGCACTCTCCCTTTTAGTCCTCTGCTCAGCAGAAGCCAAGAGGTACTTAATACCACCCCATTTGGCACCTTCTCTCTGGGCTGCCTATTTCAGGCTGCCAATACAAGCGCAGCAGCTCCAAACCGCCTGGCCAAGCCAAGAATTCACTCCCTTGAGTGCATCTCAACAGCCAGAGGCAAATACATGAACTTCAGAGATTATCTAGAGGGAATATTCCAGGAATTTAGATTTCAGCTGCAGCAGTAGGACTATACATCATTAAAGCTGCCTCTCCTGCCAATGTAAAAAGCAAACATCGATGATTTAAATCAGTTCCCTGGTGGCTCATTTAAATCACTTGGATGGAAATCAGTCCACCTTGTCACTGTGGAAGAGGTAGAAATGGAAGCTGTGGATTCATGACTCCCAGGTCAATGTTCTGCATCAGACATGGACCAGGTGACAATAAATCCTGCAAGGCACAGTATATAATAAGCACTTTTATGAGGTGTGGCACTGATAAAACCTGGTTCCTATAGTTGTGCGTGTTGTGTTTGGAGTTTCTGTTGTCTGTGAAGTGTGACTATTGACCAAAGCTTATCCTGCAGTCATGATATGCAACACCATGGTCTTTGGTGTCTTGGGAGGGTTAAGCTTTCAGCCTTTCATTCTGTGAGCATGGAGTCACTCTCTCTCTCTCTCCCCTCCCCCTTCCCCCTTCCCCCCCCCCCCAACAAATCTGCACAAGATACTGGGGTGGCATTTGCATTTGCAGCAAAGCTTGTACCTTGTGCATGGGGACACACTTAGAGCCACACAGCATGGGGCAAGGAGCCTTGGAAGCGTATGTCTGATGGCACCTTTCCAGGAGCAGCTTGACCTGGACGTGTGCAGGCTTGGCTCCATATGCCCGTACACATCTCAGGATGCACTGTACAGCCTGTGGGATGCAGGACCCAAAACAGCCTTCTGGTCCCCATCACTGAAGTGCTGTGCAAGGCAGATGCATTAGCAGAGGTGGTCTCTACCACAGAAAATCTACTGTTTGACTTGAGAAGCCTAAAGAAGGTTGGCGAAGGGAAGAAATGGTCCTGTCTTCCTACAGGTGAGCAACCAATGCAGACAAAAAAAAAAATCCAAAACCCTTTCCACACAAAGTCAGACCAAATCCTCATTTCCCTCAAGCAAGTGGAGTTCTGCCAGCTCACTGGCACACAGACATGTTTAAATTGGTCTGAATTTTTAAGGCTGTACAATAACCAACAAACGGCAAAACCTGCCATGTAACAGAGATGCATTGGCTCCACATTTCTCTGCCTGTTTGATTTTTTGAAAGCGGCAGATTTTATTGCTTGTGTTACCTATAGAAAGAGACAACATTTAGTATGAAAGCAGGTATCAGAACCCAGTCCCAGATGAATGCTTTGTGTGCAGGCAGCTGCCCACTTTTTGATAAACTTGTTTGACACTTCCAGCACTGGAGAGACATTCAAGAGGAGACAGTTGATTTCCGTCTCTGTGGCATTGCATTCTGATCGCTGACACTCATAAGTGCTGTTTAGAAATCTTCCTGGCTATGAACAAACAAATAAAAAATGGAAGGAAAGAAAATAGAAAGATAGAAATAATGTCGCATCACTGCTCTCTCCAGCACAGGTTTATGGGAGTGAGAGGGAGAAGAGGACATAGACTTAAGTCCCTCTGGCTCTTTTGGATGCTAAGTTGCCTCACCCTCTGTTCTGTGATGCCACTGTGGCTGGTTCTTTATTGACTAGGGCTAGCACAACATTTAGGCTTCTCCCACACTATATAAAAAGCTGATGTAATCTGCACACCATAAAGAGGAGAAAACCTTCACTTAAAACAGTATCCCCAGTTGACAGAAGAGATTTACCTTCATATGCCTAGAGAAGGCTCAGAAGAAACGATCAGATACAGCACAGACAGGCAGGTCCTATAATAAGAATGTGCTTTCTCTGTAGATGCACTTAAGTGGCTCAGCCCCTTATGAAGTGATTTCAACCTCTAATTTTTAAAGTAATAAGAGCTCATTAATGAGGATTTTACTTCCTATTAGGGGATACTGCTGGCTGTATTTAGAGAGCCTTCAACCCATGCTTATTTCTTTGTACCCCTAAATGCTTTTTTCTCTCAAATTTTTTCCAGTGGTCAAAGGTGAAAAAATTATTCCTATTTGCATTATAGCAAGGGCATTGATGTTATATGTCTTTCAGAAGACCCTTTTACAGGTTTACATCTGCCTTTCTAATGGTTTAAAACAGAGAAAGAAGTCTGGCAGTAGGCAAATGCCCAAGATTTGATAGCTGCCAATATGGGGAAGTGCTTGAGTAAATAGCTGTTGCCCTGTCTGAGAGTGATGAGGTCTTGCACTTAAGTTTCTTCTATTCTGCTCAAGTGTCAGAATAATCCAGCAGGCCTCCCAGTGCCCTGGTCTGAGATCCAGGGGCGGCCACCTCTTTCCAGGTTGCTGAGCCCCAGCTGGGTTAGAGGTGGAAGGGTAAGTCCTTTACTGAAATAGTCTTGTTCAACTAGTGCAGTTTCTGGACCCTAAAAGACTGCCCAACAGCAGCAAAGCCAGTGCACTTAGCTCATATCCCTAAGATATGGGGAAGGGTCCAAGTGTGCACGTAGACTTTCCTAGTAACACAGTCCCCTTCACCTCTGTAGCCAGCAGCATCATAAGGGATCGGTAAAGAACATCAAAGAACGGAAAAAAATTGGTGGGTAGTAAGCAGGCTGCACATGAACAAGAGCAAAAGGAAACATGATAAATTCATTCTGAGACCTCTGAAGATGTGGATAAGAGGGTAAAACAGAGAAGTCTGCAGAAGGATATGAATATAATTGGGATATGGTTGGAGCCGTGAGATCTGTTAAATTGAATTTCTGTTTGGTGTAACATCCCTTGTATGTGTTAATCGGTATGTGCTCTAGCAGCCTGATTTAGTGTTATTATCAGAAAGGGTTCCTTGGCTGCCTTTGTCAAAGGAAGATTACGAATTATTCCAGATAAGTAATGGAACTAAATACCTTTAAAACTAATTGGCCATTGTGCAATCCCGTTAATATCCTTTCTTGTCTAACAAAACCTGAGAAGGCAATTAAGGGCAAATACCAAATAATCTGTACCTGGTCTCTTGCATGAAAATATGATTTATAAGCCCCTGGCTTTTCCTATCAAGAGAAAAAAAGATGGCAAATGATCATTCATCAATAGCCACCATGGCCGAGAAGCATATAACCACATAGCAAGGTCTGAGTTGGGAATGGTTTAAGAACCACCCTCTCCTGGGCTTGTTACAAAAACCAGCAATTTCCATAGGGAAAATAGGAGCCCTGGTATTTATAGAGCTTTGACAAGCCAGAGCTGTAGTATCCTTTGAGACACAGCTGCTTACTGACAGCTCTGAGAGGACTGTACCTGCCCAGTAGAGTCTTGGTGAGACATGAAATATGTTAGTGGGACCCGGCTGTGCAAACCTGCCGTGTCCCAGTGACAGCTGCTCAAGTTCCATCAGAAAAGGCAAAAACAGAGCTTGGAAAGTGCTCTAAGGTCTCCTGGACCTCCCAGTCATCTTTAATAAATCAGGTCCCAGCTGCTGCTTGATGTTACTATTAATAATCACCATCATAATCAGTTGGCGTTGTTTGCATAATATTGTCATTGTGTACATCCTTTCCCCGGTACTAAATGCCCCCAATGTTTTTTTAAAACAGAAGAAAACAGGAAAACAAATGAACATGGAAGTCATTAGCAGGTGGGATCTGAGGAAACCAGCCTACCACTGCTGCTGAAAGGTGGCAGGTGGTGATGGGTGAACAGAGCACAGGCAAGCGACAGCAGAGGAATCCCTCCAGAGGCAGCTGAGAAAACAGCCTTTTACAGGACACCCAAGGAATTTGCTCAGCCTAATGCTCAGTTTTACTGTGCCATTAATTCATAACACCATTTTCTGAGGCAGCTCCTTGATCTGGACTTTATACCCTCTTTTACCTTAGCACGTTACATGCTTTGTTAATTTGCCTGACTATCTTAATCTCTCCTAGATGACTTGTATCGGTTGCTAGATCTGTGGTTTATTTAATCCTGTGTTTCATGTTCACTTGCTCAGTTAAAAGCAGGATAGACTCAGTCTGACAATTAGATTATATCCCTTTAACCTCATTGTTGAGGCCTATCCCCCAGCCATGAGCACCTTCCTGCACTGCTCTGCAAAGTGTGAGGTTTCAAATTCATGTTTGTCAAATTCATGAATGCCAGCTTTGGATTACACCCTCATGGACCACATGGATGCAGCAGTCCACAGGTCTACACATATACAGCTTTGGGTTTCACATCTTTCACCAAAGGTTTTTTATGGGGGGCTGCTGGGGTTGCATCATGGGGGGATGCTGGGGAGGAAAGCTGATGGCTCAGGGACATCAGCCCATGAGTCAGCTCTGGTCACGGAGGGCCCTGACTAGCTGGCATAAATCAGTTGCAAGCATAGGGATTTCTCATTTTGTAAACAAGATAAGGCAAGATTAAAAGAAGAGAGACAAAGCTAATACCTCTGCTAGGTCTTTAAAGCTGCCTAATATGGCATGTTTTTTTATTTTATACCCCTAAACCACAGCAGTCTCGTCTTGAGTCCGAAGCTTTTGCATTTCATCTGATGTGCTCTGTTTGCCTGATTGATAGCCTTGCTAAAACTTCATCTGCGGGAAGACATCTCTGTGAAGTTGTTATCCTAAACAAAGCCTTGAAGATCTTTCTTCCTAAAACATGTGACAGAATTGGTGCTGGAAGCCCAAAGAACTAAGAGCTGGGAGAGGGAAAGATCAAAAAAAGCAAAATGCTGATGAAAGAGCTTTCTCTTGAGTGAGGGTCCTGTGATGTATCAGGACAGACTTCCAGTGAGAATTGCAGCCAGCCAAAATTTGCCTGCACCCAGAGCAGCTCTGGTCCCTGCAGCGACCAAGAGCACTGCAGGATTGGCCACAATCTCACAGCTGCCTTTATGCAGCTGTCTTTTCAAGAAAACAAAGTCCACCAAGGTTTAGCAAGGCCTTGTGGGTAAAATATTGCTCCCTAGACATCCCCCCGGTGCTAACATGGTTTTCATATTTGCAATAAAAGCCACCCATTTTGTTCTATCAGTGTCTCCTCAGCAACTCTTTGCTGCTCAAACCGCCATGGCACCTCTCATCATCATTGTAAGGGCAAACAAACACCTAGTGCCTTACAGAGTGCCTTACAGAGAGATTGCTGCTGCTCAGGACCCAGGTGGGCATTTACATCTAAACATATACTTTGTCTTTAATGAATTACTGCTCTTTACCAGGCTGCATATGAGGCAGAATCTTCAACCTCCCTAGTAAAAGGGATCTTAGGAAATCTCATTTAAATTTCAAGGACCTCTTAGGGATAGTTGCTAATGGTTATGTTAATTGGCATAGGGTCTGAGTGACAGTTATGTCCTGGAATGATTTGCAAATCACATTTTCTTGGAGCTTATTAGCAGACTCATTAACTGTACAACAGTACATTACTTTCAGAAATTCAGATCTAAGCAGAAAATTAAAATTATTTGCTAAATGACCTAATAAAATTGAATAAAATGTGCTGAGAAAGTGAAAACTGAGGTATATCAGGACTCCAGAATTTGGCTAAAAATAATCTCCATTTGGAGAGCAGTTGTGGTCTCCTCTGGGAGCAGTTGTAGCCCAGGTGAGACTCAGTTAGAAACCCATTTAGATATGAAAACAAATGAGCTCAAATCCACAGTAGCAAAACCCAGCTCATCACACCCAGAGCTGGCTGGATAAGTAAGATTTACTGCAGACTTGGCCAGGGCTTTATCCAGCGATACATCTTGTGGTCCCTCCTCCACATCTCCACGTCTCCTTCCCTCCACAATTCCCCATGCAATCAGAAACCCAAACAGCCACAGTTTCCTGCTTCCCTGGTGAAATCCACTTGCAGAGGTCTTTATAGTAATAAAAAGTCATCTTTGAAGTCAAAAGGATTACGTGAAGGAATGAGAGCCTACGTATTTATTTTTACTTACATGTGAGAGAGGAAACACTATGAAATCTCCGACCTGGTTAAGATATGTTATCCAATCTCCCTCTGTGTGAACAAGATGTGTCACAAACTTCAGAAAATTCACCTGCAAAACAGTTTAGTGAAGATATATTTAAAACTTTACAAATTTATTGGGTTGTCATGCTATTAAAAAATACACATTTAAGTGTGTGTAATATATACATGTATTTCCACATATTTAGACTATATTGTGTAATGCCAAGATACTTAGTGCCAAGTCTTTGAAGGAAGAGGAATATGATTTATGATTGTCTGTGAGTATGTAACACTGATGCTCCAAATCCAAGTCTGCCAGCAGGCAAATCCTCACACATTTGATAATTTTGGACTGAAGACCAAGATCTGCATTATCACCTGATGATGTGCCACACAGCATTGCCCTAAACTTATGCCCTCCAGATCAGACTTTTGAGTGCCAAGTACAAAATTCCCAGCACCAGTTCTACCCCCTTCATTTATTGTTTGCTTGTTTGTTTGCTGGCTCTATAATAGCAACCAACAGTATTTTAAGGGACTTTAAAGTCCTCTTTGAGGCCTTCATTGCAAAAATCACAAGAAGGGTTGGGCTGGATCAGATACATGCCCCAAGGCACACACAGATCAGAAATTTCTGTTAAGCTTTCAGGGAACATTGTCTTTGCCTCATATTCAGAATTAAAATGTGATTTCTTTTGGCTCTGGATTTTATTGAGAACTCTTTTAATATCTCTACTTCAGAAAATCTTGAAATGTAGCAGGAGTAACTGATGAGTGTACAGTTTTCTTGGCACACTGAAGTGCTTGAAAAATTCTCTCCCGTTCACCGTTTCTCATAGGCATTTTTATACTTGCAATTTATGTCGGGGTGAATAAAACACAATCTGGTTCATGACACTTTTTGGTTGAATTTTTTTTTAAGGCACATAACAGCAGGTCTTAAATAGAATCCATGGGGGTTTTTTTCCATTAAAGAAATCTCAAACCAAAAGAAGCTATTTAACTTTAAACGTTCTTGTCAACCTCACAAAACTTTGTTTTACAAAAGAAGCAATCTGGTAAGATTGAAGTGATCTACAATGAAATGCCTAGATTTTTCTTGAACTGGTATTTCAAAAGAACCAACTTTTGGAATAAAAGGTTTAAAAAATGGAAATTAGACTTAAATATTTTGATGTCATAGAAACAATCACTTCACATGAAAAAATACCTTCAGCTCTAGTGCTTTGGAATTGAGATGCCTGAATTTGTGATACTCTCAGTAAATGAGGAAATTTGTGTCTTCAAAAACGTTGTTCTTTGAAGTGTCCTATATTTTTAGCATTCAAGTATAACATTTCATGCTTATCCACGGTGCCCTTTAAAAGACACAGACCTGCTCCAGAAAAGTCACTGCAATTCATGGACACAAGCCAAAATTGGAGAAACTGTTAGGGAAAAGGAGAGTCATGAGTGATGGAGAAATTACTCCTAAAAATGCCACAGCCACATGTCCTGGGATTAATGCATCCTGAGACGAAGTAGCAGATCATGTGGTGTGACATGTCTTGCTTTAAAAATGTAGGAAGGGCCCTGCCTGTGAGGCTGGTGTTGCTTCTAGCTTGGGGGGAATGGCTGCAGTGGAGATGGGCATGCCAGCACAATGCAGCCCACCCCCCCCCCCACCCCAGACTCACCTCCATCCGGCACTAAGTTTTTGTGTTTGTTGACTTTCAGGTCCCACTCCTCTACGGGATGGTGGCAATTCTGCATTATCATTTCTTGCCACCATGAAATCAGTTTGATGTGCCCTCACTTTTTTCACGTCCAAAGCTAACCCAACATCTAACCCAAGGAAATCCACACTGTCCTTCCCCTTTCAACTCAGCTCTGGCAACAGAGGCTGGAGGTTTGGTCTCAGCACCTTTGCCTCCCCCAAGTTTCGGCTTCCCTCAGGCACAGGCTGGGAAGCACCAAGCAAGTGGGTCTGGACGTGTGGAGCAAAGATGCTACTGTGCTATGAACAGGCCTTACTTTCCCACCACTTGTGCAGGTCACAGATGCCCTCCTCTTTCTCCAAGTCCCTTTCCAGACTATTAGATTCAATGTGGAGAAGGGTTAACCAAAGCCTGTGGTAAGGTCATGGGCCAGCATGGGCAGATGTCTACTGACTGATGTAGTCTGAAGTCTACTGATGTCTACTAGTAGTGTCCCACTTACCTTTCATATCACAAAACTATACCTAGGCCCTGTGAGGATAATTTCTGGTAAGTATAAGTGCATTCAAGTCCAGAAACTGTTTTCATTTCAGTAGGTCCTTTGAAAGTTTTTTTTTCAAACTACAGTGGAAATGCTAATTTAATCCACAAATTATTGTTATTTTAACATGGTGCAAGTTTAAAGTTCTTACAAGCTAGGGAGCGATCCCACCTGGGGGAGATGAAGAGGCCAAATCATCAAAGGCACTAGTAGAAATAGGGGAAAATAGGCTCTAGGGAGATTTGATCTTTAGGGAAATCCTCTACTTTTGACAAAATTTGTCATATTTTCCCCTGATAGACAAGGAAACTTCCTGTAGTAAAGAAACTGGAAGAATGCTGTCCTGCAACATAAGGCATTATAGTTTTAGTTATATATATATATATATAGTGTATGTATATACGTAATATATACTAAAATATAGCACAGCATTTCACCACAGAGAGGCAGTGTAATCTGCATCATGAAGCACAGCCACTTTGGGCCACAAAGTGCCCCTACCTGGGGAGATTTCGCTGTGTTGTGATAAATAGAAAACAGTATCTCCAGGTACCTCTTAGCACTGAGTGTGGTAGGAGATACAGGTGCAGGGACTTTACAATATCGTGTGTGTTCAGGAACAGCATGAGGACAGTGGGCAGCAAGACCACATCAGAAATGAATTAACAGCATAGATGGACTAAGCATGGAAATTTTGGCCAAAGACTGGTCCAACCTGTTACCAAAGAAGTGTCAAAGCCAAACCGTTTGGCTTCAAGCCTGAACTCCCCTGGTGCTCTGACAGCTGTACCTGGCATTTCTGCTTGACATGTCCTTGGATGTGGTGAACAAAAAGCAGTGCAAAAGGTGGCCAGGAGAGAGGCACACAATGTGCGTGTCCCAACCTCTTCTCCCAGCAGCCAAATAAGAAACACAGGCAAATAGAAACTCATGTTCTGGAAGTGAAAGACAGTTAGGAGGAAGACTCAACTTCTTTAAGAGTTCAGACCAGGAAGCTCCACAGTGCTGTACAATATCTGCACCTTTAGACTTGCTTAAGCTTCAGGGGCTGTCTGGAAGTCTATGGAGTCAAAGCAAGCACATGACAGAAACTTTCATGTCATGTCTTTCATCCCAAGCCCACTTCACATTAGTGACCCAGCTGTGCCTCCAGATGAATTTCTATTTGGCTTCAGAAGCTGCTCAGTATGCCTACTTGTTTAGGAGACTGCATGCAAATTTGGGAACTCAGCAGTACACTCCTGCACTTGAAAATACCATTCTGGCTTGATTTCTATTTCCCTAGGTTTCAAATGGGGACAAAGAAACCTCTAAACCCTGCACAGGTCTCTGAAATTGAACTGAGTGGGAGGGGCTGAGGCTGGGGCACTGGGGCTCTGCTGTGGCAGAGGGGGTGAGCACCCTTCAATATTTGATTTTGCACTGTCTCAGTTCTGGCACAAACTGACTGGTACTATTATTTTGCTTTAGGAGACCCCAATTTCCTAAAGTTTTCACTCAAAACTGTAAGCTACAGCCATTGTTTCAAGGCATTACACCTATCCACAGGCAGCATTATTCTGATAGTTTTACAAGAGGAAAATACCTCAAGCATTCACCCTTTCAAAAGCATACCCCAAGTATTTGCAGCCCATCCTGTCAGCTGTTGGAGTTTGTCCCTGCAGCTACATCTTTCCACTATATTTCTGTGCCTGTAGTAATAAAAACAAGGTAATAATTTAGCTCCCATGATTGTTGTACCGAAGCTTGTTTTTTATCCCAGTCTCTTATCTTTTCCATTCAGAGCAAACGTATCTTATTACTTTGCAGCAAACACGGTCAGAGATGAAAGATTCTGTTATATATTTTCCTTCATATTAAACCACAAAGCTTTATCCTTCTCTTTCATTTTTCAATCTTAGACTTTATTGTTTCTGACTATCTCTGCCACATGTGATTTTGGTTTTCGTGTGGATGTGAATATGTGCATTTCTCTATTTATCCTCTTTATCACAACCAAACAAGATTGTGGGCACTTTAAAATAACTGGCCACTGAATGCTGTTTCATCAGTTATTTGTTGCAATAACCTTACCAGGGCAGACTTGGGGTTATGCAGATACCAGAATAAAACATTTTCAAAAACTTGCAGTATTTCTACACATTCTCTTTACCAGTTTCATGCATAAGTGTGCCACAGCAGGAAAGAAATTACCTAGAAGCAGTAGCCAAATCCTGCCCACACAAGCACAGGGGAATGGACAAGAACTCAGGCAGGACTCGGCAGGACTGTGGGATGCTATGGGACTGGCTAAACTGAATCAAGTTCTCCTCCCTGTATCAGCAAAACACAGCCCAGCTGCAGGTAAGGATTAAAATTTTTGATCATTCAGTAGCAGAGTTAATTATTTTCCCCTCTATCTTCTCCCTTCAGATCTCAGATTTTTTTTCTTGTGGTAAAGGACTGTGTTTACTCCAGACTCAGTAAGCATCATTTCTATCCTGCTGAGGGAGAAATGGGGGTCAGAAAAATAATCAGAGTTTTGAAAATTATTTAAGTAATCATAGTTCACCTTTTAAATTTTTACTTTGAGGTGGAATGAAAGAGAAGCCAGGGAGATCAGGGTGTCTGAAGGATTAGTATCTGATCTGAGTTTAAAGGAGTAATCACATCACCTAATTTAGTCTCCTAACACCAGAAGCCATATTTCTCTAGATAATCAATGAATCGAGGTGACTGTTCTAGAGGGAGACTCAAGCTGTGCTTAAACTGCAAAACTTATAAGCACTGTTCATTCTTGTCTTATTCCAATTTTTGTTCATTTTCCACTGTGTTTCACCCCCTTTTTCTTTCCAGAAGGGAGCTGGGGCATGTTTCAGCCAGATCCTCTTCAGGACAGCCAGCAGTCAAGGACAAGTGTGCATCACTGAGCACACCTATCCTGCCATGTGGGCTGTTTCAGCACACTTGAGACAAGCAGTGGCTAGAGCCGTGGCATAGAAGCCCTAAATAACTGTCAGAAGGCCACTTACTTGGTCTATAGAGACCTTAAACAGTGCAAATCCCCCATGACCTCAACAGCTTGGGTTCTGATGTCTCTAAAGAAGATAGTGATAGGCGTTGCACTAATCCAGTATAGCACTAGTACTCCCAAACATAACTACACCTTGTCCTTGCATAGAAAGGTGCAAGAGCCATGTTCTCTTATGTGGCAGTCTTCCTATACAAGCATAGAAAGCCAGGTATGGTTGAATCCCTTCAGGGTTGTGTTGGCAATCACAAGAGCTTTCCCCTTTTTGCACTGAGTTTTCTAAACAGTGTACAATGGGACAGCCCATCACATCAGTGCGACTTTCATCAGGTATGAACGGCACAGAAGAAAAACTACAGTCTTCCCGTGGATGCAGTGTTCACTGAGCCATAGTGAGTCCACTTTTATGTAGTTATTTTGCAGTTGTCACCCCACTATTTAGCTGAAACAGTGGGCTGGAAAGTTAGAAAAGGAGACTCAACAGGGAGGTAGAAAAGGACACCCAATGGGGAACATCGCTGGGTGTGAATTCCTATTCACACCTCTAATTAGTGCCAGTGGAGTCATCAATACTGTAGTCACGTTAATTACATGTGAATGACAGCTACAGTAGCTTTGAGAATAAGTACAATTTTACTAGAGTGCCAAAAAGGGCATACCTTACACATAACATGAATATTGAATGTATTAAGAAATAAATTGTGCTTTAAGGATTTAAATATTAAAATAGAGTATATTACAGTAACAATAAAAAAGATGGCAAAAAATGGAAAAACACACTGTAGAAATACCGTTAGTACTATGCTGGTGGTAATTACTTACCAAAAGTTTCTTACAAGGTGGAGCTATAAATACTTTCATGGTGGTCATTAAGCCTTCCCAAATCTCACCTGGTAGGCACCATCTGTTCTGGCTTTTTCTGTAAGAAAATGTGCATCACTTGCAAGCATGAATGCACATGAACCACTCATATGCTTGGAAGCTGCGTGGCCCCGCTTCAGTCTGAGGAACTGAGGGTGCTCAACACCCCTTCAGCGCACAGCAAAGTTGTGCACAAGACCACCATTGCAATTCAGTCCACAGCTGATGGAGAGTCTCCAAAGGGTGATTTAGACCATGCATGGGCTCAGTCACTATCTCGCTTGATTGCAGGGAGCTTGAGTGGCCTTCTAACATCATTCAGTAACTACGGTTGGGTGGAAGGAGTCTGGGTGACTGAAGCCCTGTGTCAGTAGACTTGCATGGCAATGTAGGTGTAGATGAGGATATGCCTTGTTAGAGGGTGCATCTACCAGGCAGCATGGGGGTGTGATGGTAACACAGATAGACCTGCCTGCAGTAGCTCTGATCTGTCACAGGCAACAAAGGAACACGCCGCAGCACATCTTTCCCAGCCAACATAACTGCAGAGATTTGGAAATCTCCACCACTGGCAAGGCAGGCATGTCTGCAGTGTTGCCCTTCCCCCAGTTCCTGATTGAGAAAGGACCATTTGCAATTACACTCCCTTAATGTCTTCACGCAAAAAGAAACAACTTCCAAACTGTACAGAGATCAAAAATCTTGCTGCAAACAGCATTCTGCTACTGAATGTTAACAATGTTGGGATTATTTTTTTTTTTTCCATTAAGAGGCATTTTCTTGGCCATTAGCATCCCCAGTACTCCTGTGCAGAAGTGCATTACCTTTAACACAGTAGAGCTGACAAGCAGCAAGAGCTGTGTAGCTCCCTGATGGTTAAATCTATAGGAAACCTCTGGTGTTTAATGAAACCCCTATGGAGACCTCCATATTAGCCATGGTTTAATGCTCCATAATGGCAGTGGGTAATTTATCTATGAGCAACAGCAACTGCTAGTTCTCTGTGCATTAAGAGTTATTTATGAGGTAATTTTAACAGTTTCACACTGGCTGGTCATTACGTTACTGAAGGCTAACTGTTGGCAGTTGTAGCCTAGGAGGAGAGAAATGTTTTCCCTGTCACTGGCTAAGTAGTAAACAATGACACGGGAGCACTTGCATGTTGATGTGTGCACAACTGGGAAAAGATGGCAGAAGAAACAGCTCTACAAGAAACCCTCGGAGATCCCTGCACGGACAACAGAACCTACTACTCACCTCATTTCCACCAGCTCTTCCCCAAGGCTCCCCCCTGCAGCTCTCATGGTTGCACCTTTCATATTCCTCCTCTTGTGTCTGTTTCCAACAGTTGTGCTGGAGAACAAGGGAAACATAGGGAACAGCCCAGAGATACTGATGAGCTGAGGGTCAAGATACAGCATCACATGCAGGAGATTTGCTGTGGTCCAGCAAAGGAGCAGCTGGCACAGACATTACTGAGATGCTGCTGAAGTAGGTAGGTGGCCCAGGACAGCAGAGAATGGTCACAAGGAGGCCAAACAGATAGGGGTATTATCTATGCTTCATGGAACATGCAGAGCATTGTACAACCACCTATTTACTACTTCAGGCTCAGGTGTGCGCTGAAGACAGGCTGTGGAACTGCAAACCATCAAAAAAGACAGTTGAGGGTGGCTGTGAAAATAAGAGGTTTAGGAATGAAGCAGAGGGTGACTAACCATGGAAGCAGAAAATAACTGCAGAATGGAAAGAACAAAACCACAAATAATTAGATGACGCCACAGACTAGCACTCTTGTGAGGCTGGGATGTTGGTGGCCTGCAGAAGATGAGAACCCTGCTGCTGGATACAGCCTTACTACATGCTAGTAATGATCTGGCCTTGGCAGATCAGCAACTGCTGCTGCAAGAATCAAAATAATGAAGGACATTGAAAGGAAGCACATTAGCAACCTTTATGACATGAAAAGAGTATTACTGTGGTTGGAAGCAAGAAGTCAGCAAGAAGTTAGTCTTTAGGCACACATTTCAAGTGCTGGTAGTAGCTGTGACAGCAATATAAGGAGGTTTCTTAATTGAGATTTGTTGGGGTTTTTTTCCTTTAAAAAGTTTCTTATAAAAAAACTGGTAACAGCCCATGAACCATTGGGTAACATCAAAACAGACTGCTCCTACACTCAAAAGCTGCAGGATCTTTCTCCCACAGCATCCCTAAGGTTCAGATCCTGGCTCAGCTCTTCTGGAAGTCCTCTTCCCCACAATATGCTGCTCAGCAGAACTAGCCAGTTGCACAATGATAAAAGTGTTGGTCTTTCAGGTAGCTTCAAGCCACAACTCGTCCTAAATTCATTCTACTGGCAATGTGCAAGCCAGAAATTAAACCATCCTTTTTTTTTTTTTTTTTTTTTCTCCCAGAGGTCTACAGATTCTGTTAAATTATATGGCAGATGTGATGCTGCACAAATTTGTAGAGCAGATGTGCTCACTAAGAAGGTCCTGTAGCTAAACCACTTTTTCAGACTGGAAGCTCACATCAGGAGAATTTACTTAAGGGAACCATAACTCCTTGGCTGTACATATGGGTTTGCTGAAGCCAGTTAAGCCTATCAGAAGGAGCATCATCTGGCTTTCTGAATTCAGCCCAACAGAAATACTAAAAATAACCTCTTGCTTCCACTGTCCATTTTCCCTCCATGAAAGCTTCCACCACTGTGAAGCTTTGCCCTGAGGTGTGCCCTTGCCACGTGCCAGCTTCCCAGTGCATCTTGCCAGGTGTCTGCTGTGAAAACCTTCATTTTGCTCTCCTCCCCCTATGTCCCAGCAGCTGATTCTCTCTGCAGAGACTCGAGGTTGATACATGAAGGTGTCAGGGTTCATAACATGATGGCTGTGCCATGGGCACAGGTTGTGATGGAGAATTCTCCTCCCTGGAGCAGAACTGACCCCTCTCCCAGCTTGGGACTGGTCAAGTTTGGCAAACAGTGGGGCAGATGGAGCAGCTGTGACTATGGACAGCTAAACATGTGGCCAGCTTTGAGCAGGGCTGTTCAACACCACATCAGCAGAGCAAGTCCACTCTGAAACTTCAAAACTTTATTCCAGTGTAGGGGCTCTCTTCCTTCTTCAAACAACAGAAGACATCCTTAACATCCATAAAATAATCCTTTTTCCATAGCCCTATTCACAGAGACAGCTCAATCACTTTTGCTGAGACCTTCAAAACAGATACAGACTGAGACAGGTACCCAGCACAGAAAATTTCAGCTTAAGCTGTTTGTTTAAAAGAGGATAAAAAGGTCTTATAATGGGAAGTGCTGGGCCAGCATAACTGCCTATTGTGGCTTTGGCACATATTCAAGCTGGCCTATATCGAGTCCCAGGGAAGAGCTCCTTAAGATGCAAATACTTCTATAAGCTATAAAATACATTGCACATATCAGGAAAAAAAACAATATTTTGGACACCATATCTCCTGACTGCAGGAAGAAATTCAGAGATTTCAGCATTTACTGAGCAGATCAATACCTCCTTAACTGAATCCATAAAAATCCCAGAGAAACGCTCACCTGCTACCCCATGTTACCACTTTTTTTTTTTTTTTTTTTAACTTTGCTATGGCATCACCAGTCCACCATGTGCACTATCTGAAAAGCCAAGCCTTTATACTGCCCTGGAAATACCAGTTCTAGATTCCCAAAGGATTTTCCTGAAAGCATTCTCCATCCTTTCAAAGGGAACTGAACCTACATAAGAGCTTCCAGAGCTGGGCTTCATAATTTCAAATAATTGAAATTATCTGGCCAGAGACGGGCTAGCACAGAGAGGCGAAGTCCGTTTCCTTACTCACCTGAGCTTCCCCAGCCATAACAACCCCTAATTACACTGATTCATTCAGGAGCACGTATGTGCTAATTTCTTCTCTCAATCCTGTGCCCCACCTAGGCTATTCTTCATAAAACCAAATACTAGCATATATTCTACTAACAGTCATTAACCATGCAGTTTATAATTGTCTTAATGCTGTGCCTTGGAACATTAACCAGACCTCCCAAGGTGTATATGAAGCAGCAGAGAGACTCACAATCGTGTACTTTGGTACATTACCTGTATCAAAGCTGTACTTTTATATTTACAAAATCAGACCTGCTACTGTGCTCATTTCCATCTAGTGCAAGGGAGGAGTTTCTAGAAGCCTACAAGACTGTACTGGTGTGAAGCTGCCTTCAGAGGAACAGGGGGGTTGCGGAGTTGAACCCTGCGCAATCTGCTCTGGGTGACCCTGCTTTAGCAGGAGGGTTGGACTAGATGATCTCCCAAGGTCCCTTCCAACCCTTGCTGTTCTGTGATTCTCTGATTTTATTTTATTTTACTCAGAGAGAGTAAAAAACTGAGTCACCTTCTCTTTTCACTACTTCAGAGAAGAAGACTTAGCAAAAGCAGCAAGGCAATGAGAAAGCTCTTTTGCAAAAAACCCTCAATATATAAACCTTTGGTTTACCTTTCCTTTCCTGAGCATCAAATGAAACAGATGTGCCTGAGACACTTCCATATCTCTCCATATGTTTGCTTGAGAATTAATACTTCTCTCCTTGAATTCTTCTGGACTGTATGCTCAAATTCAAGATAAAATCAGACAGCGAGGAAATGCACCCAGCTGCGACATAATGACGTCAAAGGTGGGATATGAGGAACAGCATTTGCACAAGCCTCTGCCTAACAGCAAGATACCTGGAACAGACTTTTGCCTGGAAGAAAAGTGATTTCCTGAAATTTTCAAATCAAGCTTATTCAGAAACAACGTGGGAACAATTACATGTGGCTAGGAAAAGTTCACCTTGGAATAAGTTCAGCAAACTTCATTTTCTTTTTTTTTTTTTTCCCCTGAGGTAGCACAAACAATAGCTCTTTGGTACTTTTAACTGGTTTTAAGAGGTCAGAGAGAAAAAGAAGCTGCTATGGTTAGAATTTCAACATATAAAACTGTAATGATTCACACTATTGAAATTATTTATTTACTCTTGTAAACAGGGTACTTCTACAAAGATGACTGTTACGTGAAATAAATGGAGGTGCTTTGGTACATTTTAAAATGCTCCTATCCACCTCTGTAAGTCTTCTGGCACCTTAAAATCAGGGCTTCACTTCCATTTTAGACAAGTTACAAATATGAATAGTGTGAGCAATCAGATATATTCGTGTAATAAAGTGAAGAAGCTCACTAAACATTTGAAGGGGGAACATACTGCAGCAATTTTAATGAGGCTGTTGTGGACCAGGGTTATAAAGCCTGGTTGCCCTTGCAGCTCGTCTGTACCCAAGCTCACCAGAGGTAAGTTAATGCAGGTGTGATTTGTCCAGGACAAATTAACAACAGGGCAAACTTGTGTGACACAGCCACCCTCCCAGCCTCAAACTTCTTCCAGCTCAGTGTCTTTCTGAATTGGAGAGAAATTCTGCGCACTTTGAAACCCTCAGATTCATTTTCATGAACTCATCTCACCTCAAATCCACGTGTCATGGTTTAACCTGGCTGGCAACTAAGCACCACACAGCCGCTCGCTCACTCCCCCCTCCCTCAGTGGGTTGGGGAGAGAATCGGAAAAGGAAAAAAAAAAGTAAGGGCCATGGGCTGAGATAGAGACAGTTTAATAAGAGAAAAGAATAAGAATAGTAATAGTAATAATGTTAAGAGAATATACAGAATATACAAAACAAGTGATGCACAATGCAATTGCTCACCGCTCGCTGACCGATGCCCGTCCTGAGCAGCGATCACTCTCCCACCAACCGACCGACCGACTTACTCCCCCCAAGCATGACATTTTATGGTATGGAATAGCTCTTTGGTCAGTTTGGGTTAGCTGTCTTGGCTGTGCCCTCTCCCAGCTTGTTATGAACCTGGCCAACTCGGAGAAGCTCAAAAGGTCCTTGAGTAGTCTAAGCACTACTTAGCAACAACTAAACACATCAGTGTGTAATCAACATTCTTGTAGTACTAAATCCAAAACACAGCACTATGCTAGCTGCTATGAAGAAAATTAACTCTATCCCAGCTGAAACCAGGACTCCTTGCAAGGTTTCTGCATCCACCACGTTTGTGGCAACTTGAGTCCAAGTAAATCCACCCTCTATCAGCTGGAAGAAGAATCATCTTGTAACACTTGTTTTGAAACTGGCTTTTTCTGGATTCATATGAGGGCCCCCAGTTCCTGTATGGGTGGCAATAGTGAGCAATCAATCTCAATCCACTCTCTATTTTCCTCCCTCCTGTAGTTTTATAGGTCTCTATGTCTTCCTCAGCTGTTTCTTTTCCAGAATGTCATAAAGGGAGTAATAGACAGTGTTACAAATGATCAGACATATTTACAAACAAGCTATTGTGTTTTTTAAATCTAGAGCAACTACAGCAACCCCCGATAGAGCAACATTTGTATAAACTGTTGATAAGAAGGAACTTTTATGTGAAGTATGGGAGGATAAAAATCAGAGTATTTCCAGCTAATCAGATGAAAACAGTAACTATATTCTAATTATTGCAAGCAAGTGGTTCCGTCTGTACACAGTGCAAACTTTGCCACATCAATGCTATTTAAATCTGCAATTTGTCCTTGCTGCAGATATAAAATATAACCATGACACAAGAACAAATGAGAAATTATGCCTTGGGGGAAAATAAAGTTAAGTCTGGAAATTAGAAGGATCCTAACAGTAAAGGGAATGAAGTATTTGAACATCCCTCAACTTGGAGTAGAAGCATGAAAAAAGCCTAGGTGGTTTTGTCTTGTCTGTCATTAACTTCATCTGATTCAACACTTTGCATTGGCTACAGAAATTTGAGCTTTCAGACCAAAATCTAGAAGTCAATATGAGCTACTTGTGAATCCAAATCAATGTGTGGACTCATGAAATCACTTGATGGCGGTCTCCAAACAGCCCTTCGTGGGCAGACATCTGTGTAACTCAAATCGTGGCGCAACCTGCAGCCACTGTTGGCAGTCGGAGCTGCAGTATGAACTGGAGGATGTGCTCCTAACAGGATTGATCACTCTCAGAGGAAATCTATTCAATGCTAAGTCAGGGCTCTCATCCAATATATGCACACTTGTAAAAGAGCAAATTGACATTACCTGGACCCTATAAGCTGAGATTTCATTTCCAAGGCTGCCATGTTAGCTTTTGCTAGCATGACACCTGGAGAGGAAAAAAAAGAGCTTTTGCTTTTTGACCTTCACAGCAGGAGACAGAACACCATTTCCAACAAAATAACATGCAATACCTTTAAAGTTGTTTTGTTTGGTTTGGTGACTGGTTTTGTTTTTTTCATTTGGGGCTGGGGAAGAGGGAAGGGGGTTGGAGATCTGAAGTAGTTCCAGGTTACATGAAAACCGTCTCCAGCTGACATACATAGGGACCAAAAAATCACTGCAAAAAACCAGAAAGCCATTCTGTTGTGTGTTTATTTGACCTTGCCACTCTAATTTCCATGAAGAAAAGGCCATTGAAAACATCTTTGAGCCCATGTAATTTGAAGCTAGTCAACAAGATGCTTCATGCCAAAGCAGAGCCATGTGTGTTAAATAACAATCAAGACAGTCAATATTTGCTGTGGCAAACACGGGGAAGAGGGATTTATTGGTGCAGGAGGGTGAATGCAGTGTGGGAACTTTTTCACTGCTGCTCTTGATTTAAATAGTTTAGCAATTAACATCATTGCTAATCACTGCTCTCGCAGAACTGAGCTGACAGTGCTTTGTTGGCAGAAGAAAAAGATTCTCTACTTGACAAAGATCACAGCAAAAGGCAGGAGAAAATCCAAATGAAAGATGGGGGTGAAGAAGGTGCTGGCATGGGCATGTGAACCTGCATTTCATGCTTCAGAAACAAAATGTATTAATCAGTGGCTGTTCTGAGACACGGAGTGATGTGTAGAAAGACTCATCCCTTTACCAAAGAGTGTAAAAAGGATGCATCAGCTAGAGAGAACTGTGTTTTCATTTAACACCTTTATCAAGGATAGGCTTTTAAGAGGGATCAATTGAAAACATCGACTGAAAACAGGGAAGACCACAGCAAGTAAACAATTCCACTAACTGTGTTTGGCTATATTATGCCTATTGGCTTCAGGTTTTTGGATGCAATTCTTCACTGACGGAATAGCAGATTGGGCTTGTATATAATGCACACTCTGACTATAAAAACACAGAGGATCTTTATTGTTGCTACGCAACATTTCAACACTGCAATTATTTGACAACTTTATGCCCCCAATGCCCTCAGTTTGTTTTGCTGTCCACTTATATCATCAGCTATTGCAGCTTCTCTTACTTTCAGTCAGCATCATGTTGCAGTCATTCCCTTCTGTGTATGGGCGGGGTATGGCTGCCTCCATAGCAAAAAAAAAACCACAACCCACAAGTAAAAAAAACCCAAAACCTAAACCAAAACCAAACCCCAATATCTCAAAGCCCCCTAAACCCCATCATCAGTACTTCATTCTCAGGACAAGGCTCATACCACAGAGCTGCTTCCCCATCCAGAAAGCAGCAGTGTTTTTGTCTGACACTTTGTTTTGTCCAGTGACAGTTTTATTACAGGAAGAAAAATGAATATTTATATTTGCAGCCCTTGTCATTCCACTTGTGGGGGAATGAAAAAGCATAAAAGTTACATCAGAATGGACTCAACTGCAGACCAAACCATCTCTCTTTCCTCTCCTTCAGCCTCCCTCCTGCCCCTCTCCATCCCTGGAAACATTCAAGGACAGGTTGGATGGGGCTCTGAGCAACCTGATCTAGTTAGCAGTGTCCCTGCTCACTGCAGGGGAGTTGGACTAGATGACCTCTAGGGGGTCCCTTCCAACACAAAACATTCTATGATTCTATGATTCTATTTATCTTATCTGCCAGTGTTTCACATAGAAAAAGTTATCTGGGAAGACCTTTAACCATCTTCAGCTGGGCTGCGCTGTACAGGACACTACTGACAAAGTTCTCCTCTTTAGATCTGAACTCTAAAAACGAGACAAAGATTGTAGTATGGAATTTTGGAAACTGTTCAATCTGTCTCTTTCTAGAAATACAGAGGAGAAATCTATATGCTGAACATCTGCACAGATTTATTAAGTAACCAATCACTTAGGAAACTGATGCCATCAGGTGTAATCTCTGCAGGAACATACCAAACCCTGAGCAGCAGCACCGTATTTCACACTGCATCTGAAAACATCCCAGGACCTATTGCAGAGGTGAGCTGCACCCCCATAATGCCATGGCACAGCCATTTCCTGGCAGCAGAGGTTCCCAATCTTTGCAAAAAGAAAGAATTCAAGCTGCAGGACTGGAACTTGCCCAAAAACTTTTACAGGGGTTAAAAGAAATCAGGTAACTTGCTTTTATAACAGTTTACACTGCCAACATACCCTGAAACTCCCTTACAAAACACAGATTAAGTAGTACCGCCTTCGGTGTAACTAAGCAGACACATGGGCACTGATATTTAGCTTTCCTACCTCCACAAACCTTTTAGTTCCTACTGGAACTTACAGTGCCATAATAGCTATCAGCCTGTGAGGGTGCTCACCAATGGAGAAAACAAAGCTAAACCTTAAAGAAGGGTTTCACATGTCTAGAGAAATAACGCCTCTCTTTCCATGCTCAGTGCAAATAATGCTAGGTTCGATGGGGACCCCTTGGGAGGTGAATCTATCCCACACACAATAAATGAAGTGGTTCTATTTGTATGTAAAAAGAAGCATCGCAAACCAGTTACAGTAATGACCCATAAAACCGAAATCACAGGAACAGGGCTTTACCAGCTCTGTGATTTATACCTCTCTAGATTGGTAAATAATGGGGACTCTTGCTGTTTTTTTCTTTCTTGTGCAAGACCTCCCATTATCTGAGCCAGAATTGAAGTGAAACAGATGTTTGTCAGAGTCATGGTACTATACCTTTCTGCATCTTAAAGAAAAAGGTAGTATTTTGCATTTATAAGTTGTCTATGCAATGTGATTGCTACTAAAAAGGGAACCTGTTAAAAGGTTGCCAGCTTTCACCAGTATCAAGACACAGAATTGTCACCCTGAGCTCAGAAATGTGTTAACAGCCTTGTCACATTTCAGCTGAAATGCCACTTTCTCAGCTGGAGTTTGGGGAACAGCTACATCTCATCGCTGCTTTCTACCATGGCTTTGTGGAGGTCGTTGTCCAGGGGGACCTCTCACCCTGCATATGGAAAGGGGACAGAGTCCCAGGGGTCGGGGTGTTTCCCTGTCTGGCATTTGAACCTGCACAGGTCTGTATATCTACTCCTGTAATGTTGCCCCACACTTTCTGCCCTGGAAAGTAGTACTAAAGGAGGACCAGGAAACACCACACAAGATACCTGCTGGGTGCAGTAAGAGCAGGATGCTCTGCACAAGAGTCCACCTGAGCAGGAAAAGACAACCAGGTCAAGCAGACAGCCCAGGAGAGTCTATAGGAGGTGAGGAAGGGTCAAGGCTGGTCAGGGTAAGAAGCAAGGTGAGGCTTAGCAGCACACAGCCCTGCTCAAGGAAGGAGGGGAATCAAAGTCTGAACTTAAATGCAGCCCCAGGCCAAGGGCTGGAGGCCCAGGTGAGGCTCAGCAGGACAATTAGAGCATGTTGGTGCATGGAGGACCCTAACAATAGCAAATCTAACTTAACCTGCATTGCTCTACTCTCTCTATCCTACTGCTATAAGAGTATGCAATTTGTTTCTGTATTTCTCGGGAGGCTGAATATTTTTCTCTGCACTGTGTGAAGAAAACTCTGGTCCTCTGAGACATAAATCTCTTCAATAGGATTTTTTCCGTGCACCGCACATTTTAGGTTTAGGAACTATGCTGGTGCATGGACACAATTGCCTTGCTTTTTGTTCACCAGGGTCAGCCTGAGCCCCTGGCTCAGAAAGACATGGGATCCTGCTTACAAGGCCACTTGTTCCAAACAAACAAACTTGGGTTTTATTCCTTGTGCCTTTGTCCAATGCTGGAAGAATTTGAAATTCCCTCTTTCTGTATATAGAACTGAGCCATGAGCATGCTGAACCCATCACTGCTTTCTTGAAGGATGGACCTTTTCTGTGTATTGACCTCAGTTTTTACCATGCTGTGCAGCACACAGCAAAGATAGATGCAGGGAGATGGTGAAGGCAAGATTAAAAAGATGACCCAGAAGTACCTCATCCCACCTGCAGAAGGGGATATTTGTACCCTGCTCTCCAATTTGTACCTGGTGTGAAAGTCCCTAACATGGCTTCTGGCAACAGGATCTCCCTTCCCAGACAGGCATTGTGTGCCACCAGCACTGGTCAGGTGGTATAAAGTAGAAGGGGTTATCTTTAGGGTCATCTGTGATGTACGGTGATGTTAAGGTATACACAGCTTTTTGACATACATCGGTGATCAAAGTGAAGCCTCCAACTGATGGGGCCACAAAGGAATATCTTTAACATCAGTTTTGGGTGGATGAGCACCTGCTTTGGGTTGTTTCCAAAATGGCATTACTTGACTCATTGAGACTTGTTATGATTTTGTCAATCGATCAAACTTAACCAAGTGAGTAAAACGCATCCGTGAACCAGAATCTGATTCAGCAGCTGTAGCCCTTGTGAAGATAAAATAAAGATCACAAAAATGGTGTAAAAAGCACATGAAATTATAAAACTGAAACAACCAAATGCCCCAAAGACATTTTCATGTTTACCTTGCATACATTAAAATAGATAATAAGGATTTATGAAATAGGCTGTACTTCTCCTCCAGATATTCCCAATGTGTAATAGGTCTCATATGAATTGGAAAAAAGAAAAGTCTTGGAATCACTCTAGAAACAATCTTGGGGATTTTCCAGTAAATTAAATTTATTTTGGACTTTGCACATGGGCCTGACTGATCCTTGAAAAGTTCAGGACGATTTTTTGGAACTTCTGCGTTAGATTTTTGTCTCTGTTACATAAGTGGGAGCCTGAAACAGTTGTATTTATAACATGAGATTCACTTCAGCCTTACATCTGGATGCATTAATCGAGATCATACTCTGGCTTCATCCCTAAATATTTTCCTTTTTTTGATTATAGATGAGAAGCAAAGAGAGCATTACAGCTCTTCATGTCTATTATACCCAAGTGACATTTATGTTCAAAACCAAGGAGAAATCAGAAAAATATTTTCTCCTCTTTTAACTTTGTTAAATTTGTCATGTAAGCCACTTAAGGTCTTGTATCACATGACCAAAAAAAGGAGACTGCCTTCCAGTGTCCATAAAACCTTCGAATTGAAGACAGCTGCATTTTCTACTTAATTTCTACCAGAGAAGAATGTTTTCTCGTCTTTGTGGCAGTGCCATCTCTCTGTCATATGGCAGGGCTTTTCTTTTATATACTGAAATATAGAGAGACAGGCAAAGCACGTGCATGACTCCTGCATCGCAGGAGCTCAGAGCCTGAGGGAGCCTCAGGAGATCACCTAGCTTATTTTCTTGCCCCAGGGCGGGATCAGTCCTCCCTGCATCATCCCTGACAGGTGTCAGCCACACGCATCTTGAGTCAGACCACAGGGAATGGCACAGAAATTCAATGAAGCACACCGGGATCCAACAACATTGAATATTAATTTGAAAACGTAATTATTGTTAGTTGGGATTGTTTCATTGGAGATGGTCTCTTTTAAAAGTGATGCCATAAGTAGGAGACCCAATTATTGCTAGCTCAGCCCGTGTGAGCAGAAGTGGGGAAAGCTTGGGAGCATTATTGCGTTCTGGTTTGCACGGAAAAGAAACTGGACAGAAGAGGTAGTAAATGGCTACTTTTGTTTGGGTTTTTTTTACCCCTCAACTTGGATAAAGAGGTTCTGCCTCCTCTTTGGCTAGGCAAAGGATTTCATCCCTAGAGTCTGAAGTATCTCAACAAACAGATTCATCACCACAAACTGGAAGACAAGCTGATCAACTCACCTATTAGTGAATTAAAGTTAATTTTCCTTTCCTGGATGTAGTTTACCATTATTCTTGATCACTAGAGTTTTATTTTGATAGCAAGTTTGGGTGAGATGCTCCCCTTGCAATGGTTAGCCCCAAAACCTCTACGCTCCCTCTAGGGTGACAGGTACCTTTAAACTCTCCACTGATGCCTTTGCACAAATACGATTGCTTTTCTGGCAGGAGGCTGCTAGAGAGCTGGCTCTGACTGTCAGGTGTCTGAAGATCTGAATATATTGCCATGGTTAAGAACTAATGTGATTATGCAAAATTAAGCTCTGTGCATGTCTGGGAGTGCATGCGGGTATGTAGATGAACTGAACACAGTAGCTTTCCCTGAAACGTGACTGCTTTTTCTAAGATAGTGAAAAATTTCTGCTGTCAAATAAATGCTCACAGAGTGCTAATGGAAAATGGAATCTGAGCAGAAATTAAGGTTCAACCAGATTGCACAGGCTGGATCCTTAGTTGGTATAAATTGGTGCCTACAGTGGATCTGACTGCTAGTCTACTCTAGGCTAGTCTCATCCATCCTGCTCTCATTCTTTCCACATGCCCACCAGGACAGAGGCTGGATGAATGTCTGAACAATCAGGACACATCCCATTACTATGCTGCCTGCAGACATGGCTCCAAAAATAAAATACTCTGTATGTCTCAGAGCAGCCTGGAGTCAATGCAAGCGAAGGTTCCTTCCCAGGCCACGTTTGCGCTCATGAACAAAGTGTAGCTGGGGTGGGTCTTAAAGCGTAGGTTTTGTCTCCTTCCAGCTTTCTTCCTCCTCTACCCGCTCCCCCTACAAATATGCCTTGGTGGGGCTAAGACAACACTGACAACTCAGGAAGTGCATAGACCTGAAAAGTCAATGCTACTTTAAGAAGAGACAGTGGGAAGCAGAGCAAGGTGTGAGGAAGAGGTGAGTCCAAGGAGACCATAGATAAAACTGGCTAGTTTCAGCAGCAGAGCTTTGAAAAAAAATGACTTTCCAAAATCTCCCCTTTGCAGAGACATGAGTATTTCATGCTGGTGGATGTGACAGTCCATGAGAATGACAGGGAAGGGGAACACACCAGGAGCTGAGAGATCAGGAGCAGTGGCAGCCTAACAGGTGTAAAATGAGTGAAAGACAGCAGCAGGAGGAGAGTAAAGTAGATGGGCTGTGATATGCCAGGACGCTTTGTTATTTCATGGAGCACTTGCTCCACTGTGCAACCACCCACCAGTGGTGCTGCACGGGCACCCGCTGCTCCCAGCAATTGCACACAGGCATGTGACAAAGCAGTAAGGGGACAGGGAAGGAGGAGGGAAGTGAGAGGAGAAGTGGGGCAGCCTTGGAGGTCCATGTCGGCTCCACTTGTTAGGGCATGCATGGGAAGATGTGGGCATCATTGCACACCTGTGGAGATCCATTTCACTGTTTGAAGTGAGATGTTTTGTAGAAGCGGAGAAAGGGAGAGGTGGAAACAACACGTCAAGGATGTCTGGGGCTGTGGAAGCACCTGTCTTGCCAGCAGCAAACACTGAGAGGGAGCTCTAATTACGCACAGCACCCTTCAGCATGGAGCAATGCTTGCCAGGAGACCTGACCTCTGCACGGAGAGCTAGTGGGAGACAGTTCAGTGAGAGATATTACTCCTGGCACAAATCCATGGGCCATCATGGCTATAGCTGCACCATGTGTGCAAGGTAGGCAGCACCTCACTGCAAGTGGAGGGTATAGTATTAAAGGCACTTATTGAACAGGAGCTTATGAGACAAAACCAAAAGGGAGCAGTGGTGGATTGCAGAGCCCAGCTTGAGGCTCCTAGGTTCACACCAGTGAGAGACTTTCCCTGGGACGACCCCATCGCAGCCCCAGTAATAGAGAAGGGGGACCAAATTATGGGGCCATAGCACTTTCCCTCAAGGCTGCCGCTAACCAATGTGTCCCGTGCTCCAGCTCAGAAGATGCTGGAATAAACCCCATCTCCTCTCCTCCAAAGAGGAGTCAAAAGAATTTTGACTACCTGATGATTGATTCAGAAGCATATCATTTTTAGAAAGAAAGGGTCAATGAAGATGAGACTTTCAGTGAAGGGATTAGGGATAAATCCTGGCTCCTCAAGGGATAATGGCATCTTTACACAGTGCTTGGGAGGGACAGGGTTTCATGCTGTATTTCCAGGGTGTGAAATACTGTCTCATTATTTCTGGATCCAAACACCATAGCATAAGACTAACAGCAGCCAGAAAATGGATCTTAGTAGATACTGACCATAAACAAAAGTGAAATAAACACTTCTTTTCCTTTAGGCAGGCAGATAATCCATAAGCATTCAGCCCGCTGAGACTCCACTCAGCTCACAAAAGTCAATGAACATACCATGCCCATTTGTTGCCCAGCCACTCACTCTTTGTTCCAGATTTCCTCTGCTCTTTGACTTGCTGCTGGACTCCCCAGTCATGTTACATTTGCACAGTGCTCCAGGATGGTCACCCAGGTGGGACTCTTTCTTCAGACCCCTTGGCTGGATGTGAATTAAATAAACTTGAAATTCTCATCTGTTCAGGAGTTTCAGCTTTTGTTTGTGTGGGCAGATCTGCAAAGAAACTCTAATCTGCCCAGATGCCTGCAGAAATGGGTCAAACCTGAGAGAAGCAGGACTGCATCTCCATCAAGCAAAAAAAAAGCTTTTGCACTAGTCTGGCATCCCTCTCAGAGTTATCCAAGCATCTTTCCTAGCCAGTGTGTGCTGTACCTCTGTCAGTCCCTTTTTGCTATTTAACACAGTACTTTGCTGTGCAGATGTATCCCAAGAGCTTTTAAACTCTTTTTATTTACATATTTACATAAGTAAATATTTGCAGATCTTTTTGTCCTCCCTTACAAATCCAGAATACCAAGGGTTATCATACAAGTCCATCCAGACTTAAATATTGTTTTCATACCATGCTTCCTCTGAAAGATCTCTAAGTGCTGCTGTAAAAGTGTGAATCTATTGAGCCTTACAGCATCGTTTCAGGTAGGTATCATTAACCCACCCACTTCACAGTGCTCCTTTAAGTCACAGGGTGATTACCTGACACACCCAAGGCCAGAAAAAATTAGTAGCAAGCAAGAGCCCAGAAATCTCAGTACCAGACTCCAGAATATATTTGATGGGGTGTGCATTAATACAAAATTAATGGATATCCATCATTGTTCAGCAGCATTTACTAAAGGTGCTATACAAGATACAAGTAAATAATACATAAAAATAAAACATACATGATTTTGATGACCAAATGCTCTTCTAGTGTCAACAGCTTCTGCCAGTAGAGAATTTGGCTCTCTAATTCCAAATAAGCACAATTAAAGGAGATATTTAAGGAACTGAAAGCTCAGCTGCTGAGATCGGACTGTTCTCATTTAGATACAGGCTGAGTCTCAAGAAATTTAGTTATTAGGAATTCCTTGTCTTCTGGTACTTTCAGGATTAAAGAAAATGCAAAGGGAAGAAGATAGGAGATAACAGAAAATGCCAATGGGTAAAAATAAAAATTAAGATCCTAGGGTTTCAGTGTATGTTTTATACTTCCTTACCACCAAGCTCTAAGCTTGGTCATATGCCCCACAGTACATATCCCAACTCAGCCTCACTGTCCTTTTGCATTATTTTTAGTCATTATCTCATCCAAAAGAGAAACTGATAACTTTTCATTTCACTATGCCTGAGCATCAGCAAGGGGCATTTCGGGCATCCCTAAATGCTGGGGAAATATCTTTGCTCTATGTGTGCCTTTGGCTCCTGCAGGTTCACAGCATCTCATGCTCCCTGCCACAGCAGTGATCCTCCTTCTCTGACATATGAGCACCTTCAATGCAAATGAAACAAGAATTCAGTATTTTCAGGAACAAAGACCTTGCAAATCTTCATTTTTCATGCACTGCATTTTTCCAAATGCACAAGGGGACATATTTGCTGTAGTTTTGAGACAAAGGAAATTCCCAACAGAGGTTTCAAATCCCAGCTTTAAAGCAAGGAGCACCTTCTAAAAGGAGAGATTGCTAGGGTTTTCTTTCCTGTTAGGATGAGTAAAACAATGCATTTGTCTTTATCCTCTTTCTTGGAAGCTCAAAAATCCTTTTGCCTGAACCCTTTCCTAAGTCAGCTGGAGGCAGGCACCTGCTACAGCAATTTTCAGCCCAAACACTTAAAGTCTGGCAGAATCAAGAGGAGTTTGCAGTGAGATGTGTTAGGGGCTCAATGACAGGCAATACCCCTGCATGAAGAATGACTGAAGAGTGGATGGAGACTGAAAGATAGAAGAAAATTAAAGATTAATTTTATCAGTAATTTTAAGGGGTCAGAAAAGCCTCACCTAAAAGGAAGTATGTGACTGAGGGCAGTGTAATAAACAAAATAATTCAATATCTAGTTATTATATTAAAAAAACCCAACCAAACAAACAAAATACAGATTAAACAACCTTCAGCTGAGCCATCTCCCCAGCTGTTTGTATTTGAATTGCCAATAAATAAAAAAAAATCTATCAGTAAAACTTGTTCACACATTTCTACTTCAGGTACCAATTTCAGCCCAAAGATCAACTCCTGACACTTAATTAGGTTAGTTGAGGAAAGAGATGTTTCTGCTGATTGAAAAGTCACAGGAAGGGAAAACTAATACTATTATTCTTCTACGTAGATGGAAGAAGCCTTGTAAGATGTGGCAGGTCTGGGTTGCAGGCTGATGTGGCACCAAAGGGAAGTTACAGCATGCTTCAGCACTCACGATACGGAAATACACAGTTGGCAGCTTCTGCAAGCGTTGAAACACACCCAACGCAGTTGGATTTCACCTGCTACAAAGGGAAAGATAAAGGTCAAAATATTTTTCAGTTAACAGTTGTGAATGTAAATGATAAAGTGATTATTCTTAAATTGGAAACATCAGCTCCTGCGGCAGGATTTGGCTCTCCTTTTTCATGGTGCAAGATGGGAAATACTCTGCAGGTAAAAGACATCAGCCAGCTTTTACCTAACTACTACCCACTTACATACGGATGTACCAAATTTGGTCTGCAGGTGTATCTGTGCAAATAGGCCCTGAGGGGCAGATTTTCAAAGGCATTTAAACCATTAATTTCTTTTTAAATCAATAGGACTTGGGCATTGAAATATTGTGAAAGGCCTGAGCATTGGCCTGTAATATTTTGCAAAATCAAAGCAAATAAAAGTAAGCTGAGCTAGCACTGAAAAATGTCTGGGAAGACGGGGTAAAAACCACACTGTATTTATACTGCTAATAGCTATTGGGTCTGCACAGGCTCAGTGGGACCTGAAAACAAGTGGTTAAGCAGACGCAGCCCCGGTGTTTTGTTATGAGCGCGCAGTCAGCTCACATCCTTCCAGCCCAGTGAACACTGGCAGCGATACAACAATTACTGCAATACTTACACATCCTTGCATACCACCTTGGGATCTAGAGAGAGAGAGATGGAGTTCTCTGTAAATGACAAAGTATCATTATCCCCAGGGTGTACATGGAGAAACTAAAAGATTGTTAGGGGCTCAAGATTGCATTGCAGCAAACAGTGGCAGCAGGAATAGAAACTGGCTTTGCTGATGCCCAGCACAATAGCTGTTTGCACAAGCTCAGAAACCAAACATTATTGCTGAATATTCTGATGTTTGGAGATTTAATTCCAACCAAAGTCTATGAATATATTTTTATTTCAGCGAATGAAGTCTCCTTTCTCATTTTAGTGAAGAGTTCCAGTGGTGATTATGATGCATTTGTATTATTTATAGAAAACTAGTGAACTATGGAGAAAACAGCAAGGTTACCGTATTCCAAATTCCAGTTTCCTACAAATATGGAAAATATAATTATCCTGGGTCTCATTCAGAATACATAAGGATGATCATATCTCAGTTACAAATTTAAAAATTAACTTCTTCCGCTTGAGTCTACATCATTACATGCTGTTTCATATCTATATCTCTTTCCCTATGAGTAACAACTCTGATCTTCCCAAAGAAGAAGGATGGATTTACTCAGTGCTTGGAACCTGAGAAAAATCTTCCTGGATCAGGAAGAAATATGTCTGTGTCAGCAGATGGAGACTCTCTTTGTGATCAGGTGGAGAGAAACTTCCCTGAAATTTGGAAGCCACGGAATTCCCACCTGAGCTCAAAGGAATTTCCCAAAGACTGTCAGCAGTAAGCAGAGTCCCTTAACAAACATCAAATATACGATCCAGTTTGCTGATATGATATATATTCAGTGAATAGTTTGTATCCCAGCATCATTTGGACCACTCTTCTGGAGCTGGCCTTAGTAAATTGAATGTCCCATGTTCAAATCTACAGCTTATTGATCATAAATGTGATGAAAGCCAAGCTACATGCCTGTACATGCAGTGGTCTGGTGTGCTGTCATGGTCATTTTTAAATGCAAATTAAGCTTGATACTGTACATATTTTTCATGCACAATTATACAACTGTCTTTTCAAAAAAAATCTGTCCCAGCGGTTCTGCCTGCAAAGTAGTTGATGGTGGTTAGATCTGTGGGTAAAAGACAAAACTAAAAGGTGGCTTGAAATCAGGGAAAAAAAGTAATATAAAATGCTGCAGACGAGCATCCACTGAAGTCCTGAGATCCAATTCTGTCTAGAAATGCCAAACTGACTTAAATTGGAGGATCACATCATAATCCCATGTAATTAATGTTTGTCATCTTGCTGTAAACTGCCAGATTATCATTAGTTCATCTTTTATATTTCCAGGAGAGACTCATTACTCAGTGAGTGAAGCGTTAGGAAATTATTTACAATTATGCTGCAGAGAGCAGTAGGCTAATTCCATCTACTAATTAGCACCACTTACATAAGTATAGGTAGAGTGCTATAAATAATAGCAGTAATGTGGGCCATGCTGGCACCAGCTCTCAGTCTTCTGTGCAGCAGTGGCAGCTACCCCCTCTGGTGGCCTTTTAATGGGATTTTACTCAAACAACAAGAAAGGCTTCTAAAAATTATTCTTTGCCTGGGGTGGAGAGAGATGAAGTAACTTGCAAAGCACGTATTTCTAACCTCCTTTCTGCAGTGGGCACCTTTACCTAACCACCAGTTGATGCTTTCCAGCCTGCTCTGACACTGCTGGGAGAAAACGACTTCTGTATGGGCCTTTAGGGGAAGAAGTGCTGATAGGGGGAGAAAAACCCTTTGCTTTAACATGGAAGGTGTTGTGCAGTTTCCAGGCAAGAGCCACCAAAGTGACAAGATATTACAAATTTTGTGCTGTTGGTGGTTCCAGTCTTCCTTAACTCAACCATTGAACCAGGATGGGATGTTGCACATCCCCTTTGTACTGGACTGTTTGCAGTTCTCAGCAACAACAGTGGCATTTCACATTCAACAAAAAAAATCTACCTCCGTTCCCGCTGGACCAACTAACCAAAGACAGGGGACATTTGTCTTGTTCGCATAGGACGTGGGTGTATGCAACCCATGCCTGAATAACACCCAATGCAAACCAATATCATCTGTACTATCTATACTATTTTTTTAATTTGACTTCCACAAATCTACAGTGATGCTATGCTGCCTATTTGCTTTTTATTCTTCTCCTCCCTCCATGAATTTTGCTCCTCTCTGTTCAGTAACCTTGACTTAGCATGGAGTCACCTTAATGTACACCTCGGTCTGTTCCTTGGTGATCATAGAATCGTAGAATGTTTCGGGTTGGAAGGGACCCCTAGAGGTCATCTAGCCCAACCCCCCTACAGGGAGCAGGGACACCACTAACTAAATCAGGTTGCTCAGAGCCCCGTTCAACCTGGTCTTGAATGTTTCCAGGGATGGGGCCTCCACCACCTCTCTGGGCCACCTGTTCCAGTGTTTCACCACGCTCATGGTAAAGAATTTCTTCCTTATATCCAGTCTAAACCTACCCTGTTTTAGTTTAAAACCATAACCCCTTGCCCTGTCACAACCACCACTGCTAAAAAGATTGTCCCCATCTTTCCTATGGGCCCCCTTTAAGCACTGAAAGGCCACAATCAGGTCTGCCCGCAACCTTCTCTTCTCCAGGCTGAACAAGCCCAACTCCCTCAGCCTGTCCTCATAAGAGAGGGGCTCCAGCCCTCGGATCAGTTTTGTAGTCCTCCTCTAGACCCGCTCCAACAGTTCCATGTCCTTCTTGTGCTGAGGGCTCCAGAGCTGGACACAGTACTCCAGGTGAGGTCTCATCAGAGCAGAGGGGCAGAATCACCTCCCTCAACCTGCTGGCCACGCTTCTCCTGATGCAGCCCAGGGTACGGTTGGCCTTCTGGGCTGCCAGCGCACATTGCCGGCTCATGTCCAGGTTTTCATCCAGCAGTACACCCAAGTCCCTCTCGGCAGGGCTGCTCTCAATCCTTTCTTCCCCCAGCCTGTATTGATACTGGGGGTTACCCTGACCGAGGTGCATGACCTTGCATTTGGCCTTGTTGAACCCCATGAGGTTCACTCAGGCTCACCTCTCCAGCTTGTCCAGGTCTCTCTGGATGACATCCCGTCCTTCTGGTGTGTCAGCCGCACCGCTCAGCTTGGTGTCATCTGCAAACTTGCTGAGGGTGCTCTCAATCTTGCTGTCTAGGTCATTGATGAAAACATTAAACAGCACCGGTCCCAGTACAGACCCCTGAGGGACACCACTTGTCACTGGTCTCCATCCAGATATCGAGCCGTTGACCACTACCCTCTGGATGCAGCCATCCAGCCAGTTCCTTATCCACTGAACAGTCCACCCATCAAATCCATAGCTCTCCAATTTAGAGAGAAGAATGTTGCGGGGGACTGTGTCAAGGGCTTTGCAGAAGTCCAGATAGATGACATCCATTGGTTTTCCTTTCTCCACTGTTGTTGTCACACCATCATAGAAAGCCACTAGGTTCGTCAGGCAGGACTTGCCCTTGGTGAAGCCATGCTGGCTATCTTGAATTACCTCCCTGGCCTCGATATGCCTTAGCATAGCTTCTAGGAGGATCTGTTCCATGATCTTCCCAGGCACAGAGGTGAGGCTGACAGGTCCGGTAGTTCCCAGGGTCTTCCTTTCTACCCTTTTTGAAAATGGGCACAATGTTTCCCTTCTTCCAGTCACCAGGGACTTCACCTGACTGCCATGACTTTTCAAATATCATGGAGAGTAGCTTGGCGACTACATCAGCCAATTCTCTCAGGTGATCTGGGGATTGAGTAAAGATACGCATTATGTGTGAATTAATAAAAGCCTGACGGGTTCTATTTTAAATAAGGAGATGGAAGTACCTTCCTCAGGAAAGCATTCCAGGCTGTGGACCTTCCAGGATGAAAAGCAGGTCTGAGACAGGCTCCCTCCAATCCCAGGTGGGCCTTCCTTTGGTGCTGTATAGAGCCAGACACCTCCCCAGGACTCAAAGGTCTCAATGCTTAGAAATGAAGAATGCAAAGCCCACATCCTTCCTTGGATCTGAGTTGACAAAGTTGGGAAAAAAAAGAAAAATATTAGTGTACACTTGAAATGTAATCTTTTAGTGTAAGCCAGCATTTATGTGTGGTATCTTTTCTCAATGACTTTAGGGACATCTGGGATGTTAGAGAGGGACAATGAATGGTGCTGTAATGCCAAGGCATACACTGAAAACAAGAAGTCCAGGGAGCATTTTTCCTTAAGGCATTGAAATATGCAGAAATTAACAGTTGTCATTCTAAACCACTTTAAATATTAGGGACAAAATAAAACACTTATTTTCATTGTTTCGTATGGTTTTCAGTTTGCATACTTAGCAACAGCCAGAATTTCCTGACTAAGAGCATGGAACTGGCCAACAGATTCAGCCAAAGTCTCAGATGTTAGAGTCCTTATTACAATGTTCCCAGTACCAACTGCCTGGAACCATTTAATAAGATGGAATTGCAGTTTGAATGACACATATAATAAAAATTTTCATTTGTTTTCAGAAAGAAAATCCATCTAATCTCCAGCAGAAGAGAATGGTTTTGAGGCAGGCAGTCCATGTTCCAGTATCAATTTAGATACAATTTGAAATACAGGATTTGCCTTAATGGATCATCAGGTCTTAATATAGAGGGAAAATGAAGGTATAAGAAGGGTTATTGAATGAGAAGGAAAGGCTATATTAAAAAACAACAAAAAATAATAGAGGTAAAATACAAGATATATTTCTGTGACTGTAACTAGAAACAATTACTACATATGGTGGGATTTTTCAAAACCCTTTGGTAACTTGCTATATCCAGACCATTTTCCTGCTGTGGCAGCAATGTTCCCTATAGTCAGTGATCCAATTTGCCAGGCAGTTTTTCAATGACCCATGCAAGACATCAAAATACTCCCTACATGGTTATTACATCACTACAATCTCCAAGATGAGATCATATAATTTTCATTACCAGGAAAAGCCTCCATCCAAAGTGGCTTGCTTGAAGAAGCAGCCAAAAGGAATAGCTTATTGCTTTTGCTGCTTTTTTAAACCATGTAACATTGCTTGTTTCCAGCTCAGTACTTTCTCTTTTCCTTTTCAGTGTCATTCTCCAAGGAAAGCTGGTTTCTTCTTCAGCTCTCAAATCCCAATGTTTTTTGTTGTTTGCTGTCTGCTCACTCTCTCATGTCATCTCAACTGGAAAAACATACCAACAAAGTATATGCCTCTCCCTCCCCACACATTTCTTTCTTGTGTTGGTATCCAGCTCCAGGCCACACTCCCTTTTCCAGATGTTCTACTATCCCTTGTTGGAAAAGTGCCCAGAATCCCCAAATTCTTCCTGATGGTCTTCCTCCCTGTGGGTCATTTTCCTGATTTAGTACAGATTAAGAAGACCACATTTCCTGATAGCTCACACTTCACTTTTCCCCAGCCCTTATGTCCCACAGTCCATAAGCTTGCATAGCCGTCAGGCCCTATTATGTCTATTGTGGGAATCACATCATTAGAGGTGGCAATACCAGAGCAGAAGATGCATGTGTATCTTGAAAACTATGTGTGCAGCAAATAAAAGCACCACCTGGGTCAGGACTGGACTCCACATCCCTCGGTCTGAATCCCAGCACAAGCTGTCTGTTAGCCCAGAAGTTACTGACGGTGACAGTAAAGGCTGAGAACCTCCAGGAAGAGCATCTGGCAAGTGGGAAGCAGCTCTGCAGGCAACAAGTTGTACTTACACTCTGCCTTGATAAGTCAAGGGCAGATATTGCTCTAATTTGATCCTACTCACATCATTCCCTCTGGGTTAATGGATGTCAGGATTTGCTTTGTTTAGCATCAGGGAAGAAAGCCTGGACCTTGAAAGTTACCTTTATGTAGATGTATAAAACCAGAAATACACAGATGTAGACACATGCACATTCAGTTGTTTTCTTTGGAAACTTTAAAATAATCACAACACTTTTAATGTGTCAAATTCAAAAGGCAAAAGTTTGTTGTTGTTGTTGTATTTTTATTCCTTCTTCTTTGATTTTTCATTTCCAGCATGTTACAAATCACAGGCTTACACCAGGATGTAAGCCATAAAGGCATTGCCTCATTACACACACAAATGTTTCATATTAAAATTATAGACTAGTGGCATATATAAGAGGCAGATTATAATTAGTATCTAGAGTCTCGGGTGATGAATCACAACAGAGTATTATATACCATCAGCCTTGCACTATGTTGCAGGTCAGAAGTTAATGATCCAAGTAATGCCATTCAGCACAGGCGCTGCAGGACTGGATGCCTATACTTGCATCTGAGAGCTAACAGGTGACATCGCCTCTTGTGCTTTCCCCAAGACTGAAGGTAGGACTTGTGACGGATGCTAAACAGACTTCTCCAGATCATGGAGACTAAGAAGGTTTATCTCTGGCTACTGCATGTCAGGAGGGATGAAGTAGAGAGAAAGCCAGGTAGAAAGCTGGAAAAGAATGAGTGGGTAGCTATTAGAGTCAGAAATTTTTCAGTTGAAGAGGTTTTTGCAGGAAAATCCCATATCTTGAAATTGAAATTTTCTCCAGGGAAATACAAGCCTTCAGAGAACTTTTTGCTGGGAGGGAAGGGCAAGAGATGGGAGGGTGGGCAGGGAGACTCCCAGCCTCCCTGGAGCATCTAGATGTGCTGGAATAGACTGTCCCATGACTAACCATCTCCACAAAGCTGAGCAGGTTCTCTGAGGCTCCAGTCCGTGCTGACTGAAAAAGGCAAAAATAAACAGCTTGCACAAGTTGATGACAATGAGGAGATTTAGCAACAGCAAGACCTTCCAGCACAGGGACTATCATGGACTCATCTCATTGGGGTTGGACTAGATGACCTCTAGGGGTCCCTTCCAACCCAAAACATTCTATGATTCTGTGTTTCTATGATCCCCATGTGAGCCCTCTCCGCTAAGTACATTTAAACACTGGCCAGTGTCACTGTAAGCCTTGCAACATTACTGTTGTTTTTAAGCATATTTCTCAGCTGACCGAATATTTAAGAAGGTGCAAATTCTGTTTGCCTGAAAGCTGCTCCCAACACGTGGTCTACATGTAAAAGTGTAGCATACATTCTCATGTATATACATAGTCATATGTGTGCTCATAAGGCACACACACATATGAGTGAACATTTCAATTGCAAAAACACCCTACATCTCATCTGTCAGTAATTCTGCCCTCCAGGAAGACGTATGTGCTGCCAGTGAGACGATTATGAAGGTGATTGAGCTTTGAAATGTATTGTTGCTCTCTTCAATAGTGCTGATTGGCAGTAGTGATTAAATGAGTCAAGCAAGGGGAAGTGGTATTCAGAGGCTGACCAGGCAGATCATGGATGCAATCAGCTTAAGCATCTGAGAATAAGTGCTGGTTTTCTTCTTGAACAGCATGGTAGTTCAGAGGCAGGACAGCTGACAGTCACCCACTGCTATGGAGGTAGGCAAGGATACACATCCTGGGTGGTTAGGTCGGAAGCAGGACTTTGGCTATTTCTCCATTCTTTTACTTACCCCACCTGATGGTTTCAGGGGAAAATCCAGGTGCTCAGTCTCTATTTCCTGAACATCAAACTTTAGCAGGCCACAGTCCAAACAGGGCTTCATGGTAATTCCCGCCCCCTTCCCCCACCCCCTCCCCACCGAAGGAGCTTGGATTTTGTGCTCCTGCTTCTTTTGTCCAGCTCAGTCACTTGAGTTGTCTTCCTTGTCATTCTCTGGTTCTTAACAATGCTGGAAGTGACCAATTGCTAGGGAGGAAAGAGGGTTATTGAAAAAAACTAAAAGATGCCCACCCAAGCACTGTACAATCTGTGGGATCATACACTCATTTCGCAGATACACTTAATTTAAAATGCTCCTCTGGGTTAGACGTGCTGGCATCTGTACCATCTCTACTGGCCTGGAAAAAGATTTGACCTAAGGAAAATACTTTTCTGATTCTGCATGGCAACTACTATCTCCAGCAGAAAATGTTTACTAATCTATAGAAAATATCAAAACTATAAGAGTGAAAAAGGAAAGAGTATTTATGCATACTATGACACCCCAAGGAACAGCCATCAAAATAGACTTCTACTTTAGAGAAGACTGTCAAATGCCCAGTAGGGTTACTGCTTCATGCATCAGATTTCCTTTTGCAGGTTTTAATTCTTTACTTCCTTCATAAGGCAGAAAACAGATCAATTATTCTAACAATTGCTGACTGTAATTATATCATCACAGCCTCAGCTCTTCCCTCAGATATGACACAACTACCAGAGCAAATTGCCCAGTGCAAAGGTAACAAAGACCTGGTCCAGAGAGAAGGGTGCTGCTTGCATTGTCTTGCAGAACTGTCATGTATTAACACTCCTCATCCCATCAGTGCCGGGGAAGGTTATGGAGCAGATCATCCTGAGTACCATCACGCGACACGTACAGGAAAACCAGGTGATCAGGCCCAGTCACCATGGGCTCATGAAAGGCAGGTCCTGCTTGACCAACAGATCTCCTTCTATGACAAGGTGACCCGCTTAGTGGATGGGGGAAAGACTGTGGATGTTGTCTACCTAGACTTCAGTAAAGCTTTTGACAACATTTCCCACAGCATTCTCCTGGAGAAACTGGCTGCTCACAGCTTGGACAGGTGTACTCTTTGCTGGGTAAAAAACTGCCTGGATGGCTGGGCCCAGAGAGTGGTGGTGAATGGAGTTCAATCCAGTTGGCAGCCGGTCACAAGTGGTGTTCCCCAGGGCTCAGTACTGGGGCCAGTTCTGTTTAACATCTTGATCAATGACCTGGACGAGGGGATCGAGTGCACCCTCAGTAAGGTTGCAGATGACACCAAATTGGGTGGGAGTGTTGATCTGCTGGAGGGGAGGAGGGCTCTGCAGAGGGACCTGGACAGGCTGGATCCAATGGGCCAAGGCCAATTGTATGAGGTCCAACAAGGCCGAGTGCCGGGTCCTGCACTTGGGTCACAACAACCCCATGCAACGCTACAGGCATGTGGAAGAGTGGCTGGAAAGCTGCCTGGCAGAAAAGGACCTGGGGGTGTTGGTCAACAGCCGGCCAAATATGAGCCAGCAGTGTGCCCAGGTGGCCAAGAAGGCCAACAGCATCCTGGCTTGTATCAGGCCTAGTGTGGCCAGCAGGAGCAGGGCAGCGACCATGCCCTTGTCCTGGGCACTGATGAGGCCACCCCTCGAATACTGTGCTCAGTGTTGGGCCCCTCACTACAGGAAAGACTTTGAGGTGCTTGAGCGTGTCCGGAGGAAAGCAACAAAGCTGGTGAGAGGTCTGGAGCACAAGTCTGATGGGGAGTGGCTGAGGGAACTTGGGTTATTTAGCCTGGAGAAGAGGAGGCTGAGGGGAGACCTTATTGCTCTCTATAACTGCCTGAAAGGAGGTTGTAGTGAGGTAGGGGTCAGTGTCTTTTTGCAAGTAACTAGTGATAGCACAAGAGGAAATGGCCTCAAGTTGCATCAGGGGAGGTTTAGATGGGATACTAGGAAAACTTTCTTCACTGAAAGAGTGGTCAATCATTGGAACAGGCTGCCTAGGGAGGTGTTGGAGTCACCATACCTGGAGTTTTTCTATAAACATGTAGAAGCGGCACCTCAGGACATGGTTTAGTAGGCATGGCTTGATGATGTTGGAGGTCTTTTCCAACCTTATATGATTCTGTGATTCTATAAACAGGGAAAGCTTTGTGTGCACTGCCTGTGGGCAGAGAGGAAGGCAGACAATCTTCTCCTGGGAATTTTGTCTACACTAACCTCCTTCAGGAAGCACAGCCAGCACATCTGCTGTTTCAGGAATGGGCTTTAATAGCTGTATCTCAAAACACACAACATCTCCTTCCAACCTTATCTGGCTTACTGCTGCCTGAGCCCTCCCGTTTGTTCCCCAGCTTCTCCCCTCTGCCTGACTGGTGTGTCTGGCTCAAAGGGCGTTTTGACAGGCCACAGCACACCCATATGTGTGTTTGCACAGTGGCAGCACAGTCATATGTGTGTTTGCACAAACCTTGGGGGCGTTTCAGGGGTTCTGTCTTAGGCAGAAGAAATGTTAAGTTAGTGGGACTTGCTTCTGGGGAGCAGGAGACAGGGACCAGGGGCTGGGGGACACTGAGCATCACAGGGGTCTCCTGGAAGCAGCAGGTTTTGTAAGGTGATTCCCATGGGTGTGGTGAGTCTCACTGTTCTCCCCAAGGTAAGGTGCTCATTTCTGCAGTGGAGCTGTGCTAAGAGGGACTTTGTGCCAAGCACAGCTAATGTGTTAATGATTGTGGATTTCTGCTCAGTTAGAAGGACTAAAAGGAGTTTAAAAATCCTCCTCAAAGAACTCCTAGCTCCTGCACAGGTGGTCATTGTTTTGAGTGACTAGAACCTTATAATCAAAAAGGCGCACACACACACACACACACACACACACACATATATATGCACACTTGTGCACTGGGCTGCTTGGGTGCTGTGATGCCATTGGTACAGGCACTTCCCAATGTCCAGCTGAATCAAGGCAGAAGGTGAGCTGTTTTCTGCACACATGTCCAGTAACCTTGTGAGCTTTATGGGCAAAGCTTAACCAGGCAGTTGGAAATGTTACCCAGGGGCAGGGAGAGATGCATTTTGTCTGGTGGGAAAAATGACAGAAACAAGAAGGGAGACAAGCATGTTTCTGTGTTGCTTTTGTTACATGTGCTCATGTTTTGACGGATGGTCCTTCTGCTCCCGGCTGCCCAAGGCTGCTGTCCTGACATGTGTGGTTGGAGGACTGGCAATGACCACAGGGCTCCACTAACACCTGTCTTCCCCCTCCGTCCTCCAGCGGTGGAGATGAGAGATTAATTCTCAGCTGTGATAGTCATTGTCTCCTTGTGCAGGTTCATCACGTGCAACATGGACTCAAGCTTGTCTGAACCTTGATGATAAGCTCTCCTTGTTAAAAGCCATTATATTCACTACTAGCTGGGTATAATTCTGACTGACTACTGCAGTTCTCTTCTGCATGTAATTGAATTCATATTCATCATAAAGCAATGAAAAATAAATTGTGTGTGTGTCTTTTTCCTGCTCGTAAAACAAGGCGTGCCGCTGGCTCTGCCTTGCCTGTAATCTTCCCCTTTGCAACATATTGTAATAGAATTCACAGGAACAGAACAGCCAAAATAGATTGTGCATTTTTGACCCACCTAGCAGAAAGCAAGGTTTATTCCAATGCCAGGGAGGAATTGATTAATTCAGTTGGCTTCAGGGGAAAGCTAAAGTCTTAGTTTAAGATACCAAAGAACAATTGTTGGCTCAGTTGCAGGCTGATTAAGGTGGTTTGGCAGAGGACCTGTGCCTCAAGTTGTGATGGGGGTTGCCAAAATATGCCACTAATCAGTTGGTTTGAGTCTAAGGTCTTAAAGATGTAGTGCGTTTCTGTACAAAGTTTCAAAGTTCAAGCCTCTGTAACTTGTGTGCTTGCATCATGCAAAATGTCCAAGTTCGAAAGAATCTGCTAGTTCTATGTGCAGTGCTGATGGGTCATTTTAAGGAGTCCATTGTCCTATGGTTATTTGCTGTCACTGTGGCAATGACATGAGCTTGGTGCAAAGGAGGAGGAGAACTGATCTGGGGCCATGGGGACCACTCTCCCAAGATGCTCCAAAGTCAAGGGCACAAGGAACTGCTGTGCAGGGTGCTCATTCCCTTACACATCATTCCTGCCCTGCAGCTGGTGGTTTCCATTGTGTTGGTCTACTGTAGAGACAGCCTTTTCTGAAGCAGATATCAAACCACTGGTGCCCTCTAAACTATTTTCAAAACTCTTTTGTCTGGCCATCTCACAAATGGCAGAGTTGGTGGAGAGTTGGTCTGCTGAGGCCATTGCCCCCTAACCATCCACGTTTATCTTTTTCTTTTGTTCTCCTCTCTTTGATAGGATCCAGAAACCAGGAGCTAATGGTGCCTGTGAGCAGAGTTGCTACTGTGCTGTAGAGGCCTGTCAGAAATACTCTGGCAGGACAAAAGATGCTGCCAGCTGTGGGATAGCTGTTTCAGAGGCAGACCAGTCCCAACAGTCCTAATGCATCATAAAATTAGGTAATTTTGTGCAACAAAGGGTCCAAATGTCTTTCTAATTAATTATTAATTTAATTATAGTGAAATCATTAATTACAAATTATTAGTTACTTCTGCAATTCATGAAATGAACATTAGGAGAAGAAATAAAAAGGAACTCATTGGTAACAACTCCTGGTGGTTATGTGAGTGAGCAGCAGATGCTAGAGAGGTTGTGGTCCTCTGTGAGGCTCCCAATTCTCAGCCTGTCTGTCCTTTCTCCACTGCTTCCTCCCAGCACTTGTGCTGGCAAGCATGTAGAAAGAGGGTGCCAAGTGAGACAGGCATGCGAGCAGCACTGTGCTTTTGCTGCCCTGCGTAGGACATACTTTTCACCCTAAATCAGTGCAATTGCATGCTAGAAGTTCCAAATCCTTTCTTAACCTCATGAAGGTTGGCAGTCCTCCCTTCTCTGTTGCAGTGAAATTCCTTTAAAGTAATGATACAAAAAAAGTAGAGCAGGGTTTTAGTGAGCAGTTTCCTGAGGAAGACCTCTGCCACATAAGAAATCTGGACCCATGACACAGGAGAGAAAAATAATCCACTCCCATCACTCCAAATGACAGAATATGATCATAGAATCATAGAATCGTTTAGGCTAGAAAAGACCTTTAAAATCATCAAGTCCAAATGTTAACCTAGCAGTGCCAAGTCCACCATGTTCCTGACCATCATATCTACACATCTTTTAAATAACTCCAGGGATGGAGAGTCAACAACTTCCCTGGGCAGCCTGTTCCAATGATTGACCACTCTTTCAGTGAAGAAAGTTTTCCTAGTATCCCATCTAAACCTCCCCTGATGCAACTTGAGGCCATTTCCTCTTGTGCTATCACTAGTTACTTGCAAAAAGACACTGACCCCTACCTCACTACAACCTCCTTTCAGGCAGTTATAGAGAGCAATAAGGTCTCCCCTCAGCCTCCTCTTCTCCAGGCTAAATAACCCAAGTTCCCTCAGCCACTCCCCATCAGACTTGTGCTCCAGACCTCTCACCAGCTTTGTTGCTTTCCTCCGGACACGCTCAAGCACCTCAAAGTCTTTCCTGTAGTGAGGGGCCCAACACTGAGCACAGTATTCGAGGGGTGGCCTCATCAGTGCCCAGGACAAGGGCATGGTCGCTGCCCTTGCTCCTGCTGGCCACACTAGGCCTGATACAAGCCAGGATGCTGTTGGCCTTCTTGGCCACCTGGGCACACTGCTGGCTCATATTTGGCCGGCTGTTGACCAACACCCCCAGGTCCTTTTCTGCCAGGCAGCTTTCCAGCCACTCTTCCACATGCCTGTAGCGTTGCATGGGGTTGTTGTGACCCAAGTGCAGGACCCGGCACTCGGCCTTGTTGGACCTCATACAATTGGCCTTGGCCCATTGGATCCAGCCTGTCCAGGTCCCTCTGCAGAGCCCTCCTCCCCTCCAGCAGATCAACACTCCCACCCAATTTGGTGTCATCTGCAACCTTACTGAGGGTGCACTCGATCCCCTCGTCCAGGTCATTGATCAAGATATTAAAGAGAACTGGCCCCAGTACTGAGCCCTGGGGAACACCACTTGTGACCGGCTGCCAACTGGATTGAACTCCATTCACCACCACTCTCTGGGCCCAGCCATCCAGGCAGTTTTTTACCCAGCAAAGAGTACACCTGTCCAAGCTGTGAGCAGCCAGTTTCTCCAGGAGAATGCTGTGGGAAATGTTGTCAAAAGCTTTACTGAAGTCTAGGTAGACAACATCCACAGTCTTTCCCCCATCCACTAAGCGGGTCACCTTGTCATAGAAGGAGATCGGTTAGTCAAGCAGGACCTGCCTTTCATGAGCCCATGGTGACTGGGCCTGATCACCTAGTTTTCCTGTACGTGTCGCGTGATGGTACTCAGGATGATCTGCTCCATAACCTTCCCCGGCACTGAAGTCAGGCTGACAGACCTGTAGTTCCCCAGATCCTTTTTCTGGGTTTTCTTGTAGATGGGCAGTGAATTGACAAGCCTCCAGTCATCTGAGACCCCCCCTGTTAACCACAACTGCTGTTAAATCATGGAGATTGGTTTGGCAAGCTTCTCTGCCACTGCCCTCAGTACCCTTGGGTGGATACTATCCAGTCCCGTAGACTTGTGTGCGTCTAAGTGGTGTAGAAGGTTGCTAACCACTGTCTTATGGGGGCTTCATTCTTCTCCCTGTCCCTGCATTCTAGCTCAGGGGGCTGCGTACCCTGAGAACAACTGGTCTGAGTGTTAAAGACTGAGGCAAAGAAGGCATTAAGTATCTCAGCCTTTTCCTCAGCCTTTGTCACTATGTTTCCATCTGCATCCAATAAAGGATGGTGATTCTCCTTAGCCCTTCTTTTGTTGCTAATGTATTTATAGAACGATTTTTTAAATTGTCTTTTATGGTAGCAGCCAGATTAATTTCTAGTTGGGCTTTGGCCCTTCTAATTTTCTCCCTGCATAACCTCACAACATCCTTGTAGTGCTCCCAAGTTTCCTGCCCCTTCTTTCAAATGTCATAAACTCTCCTTTTTTTCCTGAGTTCCAGCCAAAGCTCTCTGTTTCAGCCAGGAGAGTCTTCCCCTGCCGCTCCCCCCTCCCCCCAGCTCATCTTTCTTCACATGGGGATGGCCTGCTCTTGCACAGTTAAGATTTCCTTCTTGAAGAACGCCCAGCCTTCCTGGATTCCTTTGCCCTTCAGGACTGCCTCCCAAGGGACTCTGTCAACCAGGCAATAGAATCTGTCATTATGGAATAGACTTCAGGAGAGGCTCCTCCTGTCCCCAGAAGATGTCTGGCATTTCTTTTCTGGATACAGCTTATTTTCTGAACTGTTGACATAGGCTACTAGAGCCCACAGGGGGTGATGGGAGGTATAAATTACCATATAAGTGGTTAGGAATTTGGCAAGATTTCCTTGCTGCTAGGGCTACAGATGTGAAAGACTGGGGTTTGTTCTCCTTTTTTTGGCTTTAAACTTTTGGCTGCATGAATTAATGTATTTCTGTAATACATTAAATTACATAGAGGCCTGAATTCATATGTTGCTTTTTATTTGCATTTTTACTACAATTAGTCTCATTTCCTCATTGCTGAAGGCCAGTAGTGAGGAGTTGGATGACTTGTCTAGACTTCTGCTTTTCATAGCTTTCCAAAGCTCTAAACATAATAAATCAGGCACCCTTTTTTGCTTCTGCAATTAACTAATCCACAATGTAACAGGAGCAAGGGAATTGATTGAATACATAAAATTTTAAGCCTTAAGAAAAAAATGCAACAAAATAAACACATTTGTGGTGATGTTTTTCAAGATTGTTGTTCTCATTCTTACACAGATCTAGCCATGAAATTAGGGTGACTAAAAGATTTTGCCACTATGTCACCCTCCAGTCAATCCTAACCTGTGCTTGAAATGAACTTTTGATGTGACGCATTCAACTCTGCAGCACACATAGCTTCATCCTTCTGTTCATCTCACAGCAACTGTCTTTGCTTCCTTTACAGTAAGATGTAGTCCAGCAGCAAAACCAGCAAACACATTTTCTGGCGTGGATATCTTGACTTCTTATAGCTATTCCGTGGCAAGACCCTGTAATTTTTTCATTTATGAAGACGTCTCAGTCTCATTGCTTTACCCTCCTTCCCTGAGTAAGGAAGATTGAAGCAAAGGAAGGTTGAAGAACCTTTCTCAGAAACATCTCTGAAGTTGCTGAATGGCACTGAGCCATGATAGTTAGTCATTAAGCTGCATTTCAACAAGAAACTGTTTGAGCTCAGTCTGACCTCTTTTCTTAAAGAAGAATTTGAAAGTCCTCTCTTGCATAATGGGCTGCATTGGCACAGCATCATGAATGCAAAGTTGGATATTGGGTTCCCTCTGTACCAGCAAAGTGTTCCTAGGTCAGAAACTACTTCGGCTAAATTAAAAACTATTTTCTTTAAAATATGCTTGTCATTTTTACAGTTAAAATAGTTTCCCTCTTTGTGATATTTTACCCCATGAACTTCCCTTTTTTTGTACAGAAAGCCATGGGTCTTTTACTGCGTAGTTCATGCTCTCAGGTACTTTTGTTCCTTGCCAACATGCTCAAGCCCAAATTCCTTATGCAGTTCAGACTTAGTGAGCTTTTTGCAGTTCTGCTTTGCAAAGTTATGCTACAGAGACACTCTGCTCACACCCTCTAGCATGTGGAACTCCTTGAAATCAGCCCTTGCAGAAGGGTGAAACCTGCATGGAAAGAGTGAGGTTCACATCAGCTTCCGTATTCTTTTTTGCAGGGGCCCTTCAGTGGGTACTGCTTGTCACAGAAAGCTATTTGGATACATCAGCTTCTCCAAGGGAGAAGTTACCCTCTAGGATTAGGTGCTAGAGGCAGGTCCTTTAGTGTTCCTGCACACTGCCCAGAGTGAACTGGTGGAACAAGAGATTTTATATTTCTTTACAAAGAGAAAATGTATCTACATTCGTATGGGCAAAATGCACAATATTCATTAACTGCAGTTATAGTTATTTTTGTGCAACATTCTTCCTCCTAAAGCCAAGTTACTGCACTCTTTTCTCCAAAGGGAAAAAGAGCATTGGCAGTTCCAGCTCTGTGTAATCTTTTCCCAGCTCACATGTACACCTGCAAAATATTGCCTGCAGCAGAACATTGGAGATCATTAAAAGAATATTTTTTTTGCAAAGTTAATAGATTTTATACCTCTTTGGTGAATGTAAAAAATATTAGTTGAATAAAGTTTTAATTGGCACTAGAAGAACAAATGTAGCTTTAAAAGTACGTAAAGATGCTGGAATTTACAAATTAGCTGGTAAGGCAGGAAGCATAAACCACTAAAAATACTTAATTAAAACATACACATTTGGGGATGAAAAAATTTGTAATTTGAAGCATTCTTCATTTTAACAGATATTTCCTCAACTTCATTGAGCCTTATTGCTTTGTGTTGCAAATAGCTCATGTGTACTGTGTTTTCCATTTATTAAGTAATGCTGTATTTCCTGCTTCTTTGCTGCTCTCAGAACCTGCTTTCTAGGCTTAAGTGAAGAGCAGCTTCCACTGCAGGTGCACTTAGAAGTTGGGGGCTGCTTCACACATGTGAACATGATGAACATTGCAGTAAGAACTATACATGTTTTGGTGTTCAAACCCAAAGAAGGAAACAAATACTCAGGGAAAGTGAAGGTAAGATTTGCCTTGCTGTGACAATGAAAACTAACCGATGACTTCAGCATTTAACTCCTTCAAAGGTTAGGACAAGAGTCACACTAAATTTTTCCTTTGGCCTGCACCTAGGTTAATCCCTGTGGTGCACTGCTGCAGGCCTTCGGTGTACTCAATGTCTTGACATCTGCCTTGCACCACTGGCCCTGCAGATGTAACACAAATGGGAGAGTTACCCTCTGCTGTCTCTGATGAGGAAAATGTTTATTTTTACTGGCAAGAGCAAGCTCTCTCTTAAACTGTCACAGCCTCGGTCAGGAAAGCATAAGACTGTTTCCTTGGGAGCTGTTTTGCCTTCTTTTCTGGGAATTAGCTAGGCATTAGTCATAGCTTTGCTGGGACCTCTCTTTGCCCTCTCCAAATAAATGGCTTTGGAAGAGGAGGGCAGGGCTGTGAGTCTTGGAATGGATGAGGCACCCTCCGGCCAACCTCTGCTTGGGATGACTGATTTACAGAGCTGGAAGGAAGCTCTGGGGAAGCCATCTACCATTGCTAAGAGAGAGGTCAGATTACCTCATTTCACCCTGGGACTGCTGGGCAATGATTGTGAACGAGGCTTGCTCCCTGGACGTTATGGCAGACCCTGAAAACTGTCAGAGGGGAGCATAGGCATGCTCTCATGTGCCAGGTAGAGAGAGATAGTTCTCTCCATCCCATCTCAGTTTGTTAGGAACACCATGTTTGTGAGATGGGTTTTTATATGATCATCTCCTCATTCTGAAAGAAAAGCTTGAAATCCTGCTTAAGCAGGAGATGAAAAGGCCCTTTACCTTATCTTGTAGCCAGTAGTGAAGGTCAAAAGGCCATAGCCTCTTCCACATCAGAGCAGTACTATTGGCAGGACAGCGGACCTTACCTGATCACTTACCACAGTGTTGGAACTGCAGAAGGAATGATGGACAGTGTGAACATTGTCCTTCCTGATAAAATTTTCTGTGCTTGTCTGGATGTTTTACTAGTGAAAGGAGAACTTACATGAACCTATGGAAACCAGTGGGAGTTTTTTGCCATTGATTTAGAAAAGTCAGGATTTCACCCTATGGTGCTTCAGTTACGTTTTTGGTCTTCACTGTATTTTCCACCTGTTTTTACTGACTGTCTTCTCCATGCACTATTTTTACGTTGTTGGATAGAAAATATTTGCTGCTTTCAGGTCCAGAGCAGATAGGGACTTCTCCAAGGTACTCTGCCCATCAAGGAAGTTTATTTCAGAGATGGGAAGTGCTAAGATACTTGAATAATGGGAATTCTCAAGGTATTTGTTCCCCTGCCCTTTCTTTACCAGATTTCCAAGATAGGCGCTGGTTTTCTGAGTTAGTCATGTGGAGCTGACAGATGTTTGGCTTTTATTTCTGTGTGCATCTGCTTTTGAAAACTGCATTAGAAAAGTCACTGCAAAAGGGATGCTGTGATTAATTCTTGGAGTAATAGAGGAGGTTCCAGTCCCAAAGCTCAGACTCAGGGCTGGGCTGACCTCTGCATAAGAGAGTGGGGATCAAGGCTTCCACTGCCAGTCCATCTCCCATTTGGCCCTACAACTCTGGATAATTGGAGGAAGGCACGTTGAAAAGAAAAAACACAATAATATCCTCCTAGTGACCTGCCATTAACCTCTGTGTCTTTTGTAGCTTAAAGCAACACATGAAAAAAATTCAGCAAATACTTTTCCAAAGGCAGTCAAACACTGTTGTTCTTTATCGGCTCACATCTTTGTTGCCTGGGGCTATCTGAATAGCTATTCTTGCTAAAGTGTAGGGATGATTTTCTTTCTTATAGCGTGAAAAGTTCACACTTATAAGACTTATATAAAATGTACAGTTTGCATCAATTGTTGCTGTATGCTGGTAATAGCCAGCATGTAAAAAAAAAATAATTCTCTCTCCTCCAATTCATGTTACTAAATTTGTATTGTGTGGGTGTTTGTCTGTATTTTCCTATTTTACTGACTTTGAAAACATCTAACAGGGCAACAGGAAGCATCAGGGATGCAATAAGGAGAATTGCTTGCGGAGCATGGTTAGAAGCACAGCAAAATAAACCTCAAAGTGGAGTGGGATTGAGCAGTGGGTCCCCTGTCAGCCTGCTCTCCTAGCGGGCAGGCCAGCAATCTTTCTTATCTGTGCACGACCCAGATCCATTTCTCTGCAAGTCTAATTGCACTGGCTTGATGTGTCACAGTCCTTTCCCATTCTCTGCAATAGGCTTGGTTATTTTGGATGTGTGTCACTAGTGAGGGTTAAGTATTATGGTAAGGCAATGTTTTTAGGGAGAGATAAAACAGATGAAGTGATATGGCAGGGAAAAAAAAGTGCATTTTTTTGGTGTACAAGCCTATCTCTGTTGTAAGCAGCAGGCTGTCCTCCAGGACATGGTTATCCTTCACATGGCAGCTCTGGGAGATTGACAGGTAACAACAGCAGCCAGATTGGTAAAAGTTTCTGTAGATTTACTGTCAATAGCATCTAGCTTGCTTTCCCTGAGAATGTTTTTCCCCTTCAGCCTTCAAAATGGTTGGAAAATTAGATTTTTATTGATGGAAAAATTGCACATAAGCCTTTGGTTTCACCTATGTTTTCAATGGAAATAAGTCTGCTGCAACATAACTTCTTTTTCTAGTGGTGCTAATAATTTCTGAGTTGGTTACTCAATGTAAACTGAAAAATAATGACAATTTCCTGAAAACTGGGGGCTGTCCCTAACATGTCCTTTTATAGGAAATACCTCTTTTCTTGGGGGTAGGGAAACATTTCACTGGAAAACTTCCAGCCTGTCTTAATTTGATTTTTGCCTTTTCTACATTTTGGCTATGGTTCCACATTCAAATCATTCAGTTTTGTCTGTGCCCCCTTCCTCCCTATCTGCCACACACTAATGGGAAATAAATCTCCAAGTTCTTTTCTATTCCTTACCATCCCATAAGTCTTCTGCTCTCACTGAATGACTGAGGTCATACATCTGCTTTTACAAAACACTAAAAGTACTACTTATATTTTTCCCAGAATCCCTTTTGACTGGTGTCAGATACAGAAACACTAACGAAATAAACCTCAAGGATAAAAAAAAACCTTCTGGTTCTATCTGCAGTAAAGATAAGATGCTTTTTTGATGGAGATGGATGCTCTGGCCTCTCTCCCCTCTCCAACCACATTTTGTCTTGCTCCCAAGCCAGATCAGTCTTGTGCTGTGTACAGTGGTACTCTCATGCAGGCAGTGGTCACACCAAACCACGTTAGGTTTCCCTATGTGGTGTTTTCTAGTCCAAACCTCTCCCTAAGTAAGTGGGTCTGGGTAACTTGAGTTTCACGCTCCAGGATATACCTTGGCCCATGGCTTTCTTGGAGCATGGCAACCCCTTGCCCAATATCAGATGTGTTGGTCCTTGGTGGGATTGGAGTTCTGCAGTGGTTTCCAAATAAAATCTTCCCTGTTTTGTATCAGCCTGCTGGGGACATGTGAGTTGGCCTGGTGCCCTCCAGCTATCAGCAGGGATGTTGCCACCCTGCATGCAGCAGCATCCAGACATCCCATTGCCTAATTGAGAGCAGCATGATCTGCTTTAGTCACCTGATTGATATGCTCAGAATTGCCATTTTTGAGAGCTTAGGTTCCCAATCATTGAGTTGCTGAAGGTAACAGTCTGTACCTGGGCATAATGCAGGTTAAAGCTTAGACTATGAAGTCCTTCCTCTTCCCACCAAGCATGTCTCCTGTTGGCACACTCAATAGAAGCCGTGACAGCTTGTGGTGGAGTGAGCCAGGGTCACGGCACCATGTGTTCTTCCGTGGAGTAGGCAGAGTAATTGGATGCAGTTATGATTACGCACAAGTAATAGGAAGGTGTTTTTATTTCATTAACCCCTTGCGCTTCCCACAGGAGGATGAACTCCCAAGCACCGTAGTGTGACTTCAGCTGGGGCAGTGTCATGAGCCCATGTTGTCTCCTGTGTCACCCAGACCTAGTTTCAGCACACAGTGCAGCCTTGGGGCAATAAGCACTGTCAACGTTCAAAGGGTGGTGAGTGATCCTTCCTCTTAGGAAAGGTATCACAACCTTCAGGGCTACTGTTTGGTGGCACCAACTCTCCCAGCTTTCTGACGAACCTGGTTCATTTTCATCTGTCCTGAGCACATCCACTTGCTACCAGAGGCACTGAGCCGTGCTGCTAGTGTGGGGAATGAAATGCAAAGGTGAAGGAAAAAAAGCATTTGAGACCTGTCAGGTGAAAACTTAGTTTTCCCTCTCCCTTCTACTGCCTCTTGGAGAACATACCAAATCTTTTGTCTTCTTCCTCCTGACCCGAGCTGAGGGAGATTCAGCTGACACATCTGATGACAGATAGATACCAGCATGAGCAAATTGTGCTTGAACTTGCTCCAGAGAAAATTGTTACAAGGCATGCGCAGGCTCGCTGCATTAGGGAGAGCACAGATCACAGTCAAATGTTTGTGTCATTTGTAAACGCCACTGCAAGGGGATGTGGAGGGATGAATAAATGAGTGTTTTGAACTCTAAAAGTTACCGTAAAGAACATGAAATAGGGCTCTGTGTTTGACTTTTGAAGAATATTCTCCATTTGGGGAAAGTTCAGATGAAATCAGATTAATCCTTACCACCTGGATTTTTTTCTTTCATCTTCTGGTTTTGTTTTTGTTTTTGTTTTATTTTAAAGTTGATTTATTTTTCCCACAGGAAGTTCCTGAATTCTTGATGTTCACAAAAGCTTTGGTCAATGTATATGCTGAATGCTCTATCATCTGTCATTTATCAGCAGTCCTGGATAACAGGGGAGGTCCCAGATGACTGTAGGTTGGCGAATGTAATGCCTATCTTCAAGAAGAGCCGGAAGGAGGATCTGGGGAACTACAGACCTGTCAGCCTGACCTCAGTACCGGGGAAGATTATGGAGAGGTTCATCTTGAATGTGCTCACCAGGCACATGGAGGACAATCAGGGGATCAGGCCCAGTCAGCATGGGTTCATGAAAGGCAGGTCTTGCCTAACCAACCTGATTTCCTTCTATGACAAGGTCACCCGCCTGGTAGATGAGGGAAAGGCTGTGGATGTTGTATACCTGGACTTCAGCAAAGCCTTCGACACAGTCTCCCATAGCATTCTCCTGGAGAACCTGGCGGTTCATGGCCTAGATGGGTATACTCTTCACTGGGTAAAAAACTGGCTGGATGGCCAAGCCCAGAGCGTCATGGTGAATGGAGCTAAATCCAGTTAATGGCCAGTCACAAGAGGTATCCCCCAGGGCTCAATTCTAGGGCCAGTTTTTTGTTTAATATCTTTATCAATGACCTGGATGAGGGGATTGACTGTGCCCTCAGTAAATTTGCAGATGACAACAAACTGGGTGGTAGCGTTGATCTGCTGGAGGGGAGGAGGGCTCAGCAGAGGGACCTGGACAGGCTGGATCGATGGGCCGAGGCCAGCTGTATGAGGTTCAACAAGGCCAAGTGCCGGGTCCTGCACTTGGGTCACAGCAACCCCATGCAATGCTACAGGCGTGGGGCAGAGTGGCTGGAAAGCTGTCTGGTGGAAAAAGACCTGGGGGTGTTGGTTGACAGCCGGCTGAATATGAGCCAGCAGTGTGACCAGGTGGCCAAGAAGGCCAATGGCATCCTGGCTTGTATCAGGCCTAGTGTGGCCAGGAGGAGTAGGGAAGTGATTGTGCCCCTGTACTCGGTGCTGGTGAGGCTGCACCTTGAATACTGTGTTCAGTTTTGGGCCCCTCACTACAAGAAAGATGTTGCATTGCTGGAACATGTCCAGAGGAGAGCAACCAAGCTGGTGAGGGGTCTGGAGCACAAGTCATACAAGGAGCAGCTGAGAGAACTGGGGTTGTTTAATGTGGAGAAGAGGAGGCTGAGGGGAGAGCTGATCGCCCTCTACAACTACCTGAAAGGAGGCTGTAGTGAGGTGGGGGTCGGCCTCTTCTCCCTGGTAACGGACAATAGGACGAGGGGGAATGTTTTAAAGTTGCGCCAGGGCAGGTTTAGGCTAGACATTAGGAAAAACTTCTTCACCAAGAGGGTTGTCAGGCTCTGGAATGGGCTGCCCAGGGAGGTGGTGGAGTCCTCATCCCTGGAGGTATTTAAAAGAAGGATAGATGAGGTGCTTAGGGACATGGTTTAGTGGTGGGATGTCAGGGTTAGGTTAAAGGTTGGACTCAATGATCTTAAAGGTCTTTTCCGACCAAAGTGATTCTATGATTCTATGAATCTTCATGATATGTGTAGAAATTAGGGAGAATGGATATGAAAGCATTTTAAAGCTCTAGAAATTGTTTATGAGACTAAAATTCTGATCACAAATTCCACATGAAAAAAAAGAAATTTAAATGAAAGAACTTTGAAAGCATAACCTTGCCGGTCCAAATAGCACTTCCAGGCTGATCTGCAGGAATGGCCCCAGTAACACATTAACTCATCACAATTTAATGAAGAACCGTGCATTCTGGCCACCTCTGTCACTCTGCCACTCCAGTCTGAACAAACTCACTGTTTTCCTGAAGACACACAAGCCTGAACTCTGCCAACCTTTGCTTTCAGGGCAACGGGGACTTCCTTTCAGGCATCTTGTTTTAAGATGTGAAGAATATTTGGAGATTAAATGCATACCATATTAATGATCTCTCTATTTCTCTGCCTTTTTTTCTCTCAATCTGTCATGGTGATATCATGCCTCTCCATGCTCTGACCTTAGGAAGACACATTTATGGGACTGCCTACTGCTCAGCCATCCTTCAGGATGTTCATAGATGCAGATTCACTCCCTCCACCAGGCACCTATTGAATCTGTTCAAGCCATATTTATTAAAAAACTGGACTCTGCAGCCAAGATGGAATGTGCTGGCATGCAGCCACTTTCAGAGGACAGAGGCAGATCAGCCTGCTGTAGACAGAGACATACTAATAAAACCTGCAGGACTGGCACGTAATTACCTTGTTTGCCAAACTCATTATAGAGAAGTCACGTGTTTCTGGTATGCTGCCCATGGCCTCAGATACAAAGCTGTCAGCTCAGTTATGAATAGTGCTGGGACAAATTCAGGTAGGGCTGGAGCAGGTGGAGTTTTGATGAAGTTGGTTTGCTTGGCCTGGCTGAGACCAGGGTCTGGTCCCTCACATGGTGGCTCCATCCTCAGTATCACTCAGGGTGGCCTCAGACCACTGAGCTACATGAGAGCACATTGACTCTTGCTTTCCAAAAGTGCACATGCGTTGTAGTTTGAACCTTGCTGATTCTCAAAAAACACAGAGTACAAGTGTGGAAGCCTGAACCAAATCTGATCTTACAATGTCAGCTGAAAAGCAGCAAAATCCATAGCATGGAAAAAACTTTTTGTCTCAACAAAGAAATGCAGCAGTATTTGGATTATTTGGGGAAATGCCTGTATTTCAGATAGCAGATACTATTTTGGCCTTGGCATTTTGGTCAAAGTCTCAGGGAGGTTCTGGGCTTAAGGCAGAATCCAGGTAAAAAAACCCTTCATAAGAGTTGACATAAAGAGCTGCAAAAAATGAACTGTTGGTAGCACCAAACAGTAAGTTTCCAAGCTCCAGGACCGTGGCTTCATATTCCTGAGTGCCACCTGCTGGCATTTACCCATTAACTCCTTAACCACAAGTGTGCAAGTCCTCATCCCCTGGCGTTCCTGCAGCAGCTCCAGCTTCTCACAGCGCCCTCTGGCCAGATTGCCTCCACGGTGGTGTGAGCTTGCCCTGACCCACCGCCCTCTGGTAGACAGGAGGCAGGATTTAAGGAGTGTGGCAGCCTGGCTCTGGCAAGGGGAATGCAGCTCTGATGGTGATGTGTGTGGACTTGTCCTATTAGCAGCAGCCTTGGGATTGCCATTGCTGAGACTGTCCCAGCCACTGCTCATTCACGGTCTCCAGACAGTGGTGTGAAGCCTGAGCAAGCATCCTGGGTAGCTGTGTCAGAGAGGCACTGAAACAAAATGCACTGAAATATATATTATGGCTGTGAAGGCTTGTTTGTAGAACTTGTCCCAGTGATGGGCTGTAATGAGAAATGACACATCGATGTTGAAAGCCTTAAGTGTTCCTTGGGCAAATTGACAAAACCTGCATGCTTCTCCTTAGGCTACTGAAACCACAGGGAAGAGAACATTTGCTTTCAGCTAATAAAACCTGATTTTAGTTGGTTTTGTTTTGTTTTCTTTTGCCACTGCTGCTGCTGTGGAAAAACAACCTATCCTCCTGGAGTGTATCAGTGGGCTGCAGCCATGTTTCCCATCATCTCATGATATCCTTGGAGGCTTTCATGGATGCATCCTACCTCACTTCACCCTTGCTATGGTTTTGATGCTGGTGCCATGTGCTGATTGTCCTTTATGCATATCACCACCTGGCACCTGACCTGCTTCGGGTGAGGACAGAAACTCCAGCCCCAGCAAGGAATGGCAGTGACCCAAAGTCAGCACCCGGCAAGGCTCAGGCATTCTCAGGCAACCTCCTGACCAGCTTCTTTCATTTCCACCAATTAAATCCATGTTTATCTGCCAGTTCAGACGAAACCGCAGCAGGACACTACAGAAACCAGACGGGTTTCGTTATTCAGCTGTAAAAGGCAGACACTAGAGCTCTCCACAGAGTCTCAGCATGGAATTTCAGAGGCAAAAAGTGGCCTTATCTTGCAATTTTACTCCTCAAAATGGTAACAGCCCAACATAACACATTCAAATTCAAGTAACCCTATACAAGAGATATTGGGAATCAAAGCTGTCTCTAGATATTTGGAAATGCCTCACTTAACATTAGGTGCATAACTTTAAATTAGCTTATGCAGTTACATGTACATGTAGCAACAAAGATTTTTCTGCTGAAGTTTTGCATTGCTCAGTGTTTGGGCAACCCTGCAGTGTTTTTCCCTGTTCTTTTTGGGTCCTTCACAGACCCTGTGTGGGATTCAGGTTCACTGCTTCCTAGCTGTACTTCTCTGTGGTACCTGTGCTTATTTTTTTAAGGATATCCCAGACACATTGTACCATGTCCTGTTTTGTAACTGAGGAACTGAGGCGCAGAAGAGCTGTGAACAGTGTCCACTTATTTTTTCTTCTTCTAACTTGAAAATTGCTGATTATTTATTTATTTACAGCACTATTTTTTTCTAGTGGATTTTCAAAGTTTTCTGAACATTCAAATCTACAAAACTGTCCCTGGATATCTCAAACAGTGGGAACAACTTAGCAGGGGAACGCTCAGCCCTGGGAAGTTTTTTGCCTCATTTGTCTCATGGCTTTTGTGGCAAATGACACCAGGGTCCTATGGACAGGGGTCATCTTCCCATCAGAGCCTTGATGTCTTTGGTGATGATGGTGCTCCTCAACAGCTCCATTTTGACACATTCAGGCAGGACTTTGTTGCTTGAGATACAGGATGATATATGGGGATCTTGTCAAAATTTTGCTACTGAAACTGCTGGCTTATGCTTATAATCTTTCTTGTCTGATTATGTACATGGTTGGAGAATTAATTTACTCTGTAATTAATTGCTTGCCTGTTTGCCCTTGCTAATCTTCCCTTCTTGTTTTGTCTTTTATGGCAAGGGGCTTAGTTTTCTAACAGGCAGTATCTCTCATTCATTTGGATTTCTGTTTCTAGACATTTCATGGCTTGTTTAGGAAGGTAGCCCGTACAGCCCACTCTGGCTGCAATAAACTGTGCCGCATCGTCAGTGTTGTTGGGCTGCTGAAAGAAGACTTTGTTGGTTATCCTTTATTCTCCTCTGGAGCCAGGTTTTTGCCTGAATTTTGTGCATTTGGTGCCCTGTGGGGTCTGGGCTGGGGCAGAGTAAGGGTTTCAAATGGCCTGTAATTTCTATGGTAACTGGGAATAGCCTATGGAAGATGGTGGCAGGACAGTATCCTGTAGTTCAGTTCACCTCTCTTCTCAAACTCCAACCTACATTTTAAAACCAATCTAACAGCTTACCCAAGCAGCTTTGAAACATATCCACCCCCAGTATCCAGCCTCTTGCCCCTGTTCTTTCCACTCCTTCCGCTCTCTGAGCTTGTTCATCTCATGTCATCCTCCCTCACCTGTTTTTCCTGCTTCTGGCTTCAGCTGCTCTAGGCTATGATGAGCCATCACTCAATCCTGCCAGCAATTTCAAAGGATTTCTTGAATGTCAGTATCATTTAGGATGCTTTTCTCCCAAAATACCTTTGCTCCAGAAGGACTCCTGTGAGTTGGAAGACACTTGTGGCATTTTCTAAAGGATCTATGTAGTATAGGAGCTTGGGTCTCAATGAACAGCAGTGCCTTGATCACTTATATGCTATTTAAAATCACTGCCTGTTATCTTGAAGCAATCCAGGTAGATGATGAAACATCAGTATGCAAGGACTTGCTTTTCTGTCCTGTAGTCCAAACTAGAAAATTATCTGTTTATGTAGACACTAAGTTTCTGCATTCATGGATGCTGAATTAGTTTTCTGTTGGATCGGATATGTAGTTTGATGAGAAATATTCAGAGGATAGAGATTTGGGGTGGAGTAAAAGTGTAATTTTCCATCTGTCTGATCAGGAGATTGAAATGACTGCTTTCAGGACATACCCTTCCCCCCCTCCCCCCCCCCCCCAGAAGAAACAAAACTTGGAAGCAGTTTCTAAAAGCCATGGTTTCTTTCCAGGACTTCCATGGACCAAGCTGTAGACCATGGGTCATGTGACCATGAAGCTGCTCTAGAACTGCTCTATGATAGACTAAACCAGCTAAAAACCTCTCCCTGACCCAATAGCAACTGAACTCTACTGATGAACTGCAGCGTTGCAGGTTGTGAGCTAGTGAGAGCATTACTGTAATGTCTGAACAGGTGGAGCAGAGGATGGTTAGAAACCATCCAGTTATGGGATATCTGAGTCATTAAAATCACTGGATAAATTTAAATACATTATTATAACTTGGAGGAGGAGACCATCTGGGTAAGTAGAAGGATGTGTGTCTTACTGAGGGAAGAGCCATTTCAAATGACAGAAGAACTGTCCTGAGACTGAAAAATCTACCAGACCTCAAATAAAAAGACCGGCTTATAATGACACTGATTTAATGTTTGCGAGTCAAGAATCTAGCTAAGGGGAGTAACATTAAAGTATTTTTTAAAGCAATAAAAGACTTTTGCTGGTATTTGCCAGCTATATGGAAGAGGAAATTTCATCAGAAATTCACATCATAAAGTAACTTTTAGAGATTTTTAAAGAAATCTTGTATTTGTGTTTCAAATTCCATGACAGCTCTGCTTTAAACAAAAAGCTGGAAAAGAAATGGGAGGATCTCCCTGTGGTCAGATTTCAGTGGGCTCAGATAGGCTGGTAAGACAACGTGGCATTTAACTTGTTTTTGAGAGTTAAGGCTTTCGTTTGCCACCTGGCTCATCCCTGCAGGTCACGGTTAATGGTGGGGTAGCCAGGTGGTCTCCTGATGGATGTCCTCCATCTGTGTTTGCCCGGGACCCACTGCCACAAGACGCATAGCAAACAGCCTGGTGCTCTGGCTCTCCCTCCTGGCACTTGCACTGGCTTCAAATAACATGTAACCGGTGTACTAGCAGTATGCTCAGGTAAAGTCCAGTCCAACTCTATTAATTTTCACAAACAACAGGTCCTGCATGGTAGTATCCTTCCTGGATGCTAGCTGAGACAAGGCTGAGAAGTGGGAAAGTCAGAGGGGGAGTGGAGGTGTGCTGGTTAACCCAAGTAATGATGGAAAGAGAGGTGGTTAGCTCATGATTTACCCAGCACCGAGCTGCGATTGTGACTGGGGAAATGAAGACAGTGTGAGGGAAATGCTCTGAAGTCAATGGCTCAATCCCTCTTCCTGTGTTCATGGATTGATTCCCCACAAAGTGCACCCTCTGTTGTCATCATCTGTCATCTCAGGAAATTACCTGCATGGCTTGCTGGTACCACCACTTCTGGGGACCCAGCAACAACAGCAGCCCCACAGTCTAACCTGTGCCAAGTATGGAACAGTGACTGACAGGGTCAGCAGGGAAGATCCAGGTCTGATGCCGCAGCAGGACAGGATTTGCATGAATTCCATGCAGGTACTCCTGCAAAAGATGCAAAGGCCCATGGGGCCTTCTCTCCACCCTTGCTTTAGGCAGTAATGGTAATTCTAAGTTTTATTCTACTTTTTCAAGCATAGATCTCAAAACCCTATGGTACAGACTCATCATTACCATCTTACAGATGGGGTCGCTGAAGCATAAAGAAATGAAATTACTTCCCTGGAACCATTAACTGGGCAAATGACAGGGCTAAAAATAGAGTCCAGATATTCAACCTTTCATACAACCCATTGCCATTCCTAACTCAGGAGAAAGATGCCAAGGAAGTTAGTTAAAGCAGGTAACAACTATTTAACTAAATGCACTTACTGAATCCTCTTGGTAAGATTCTTTCATGAGATGCTCCACCTAGATCGCTCCAATAAACCAACACATTTTTTGAGAAAAAAGCAGTTGACAGGAAGGACAACGAGCCACATATGGCTGTAGTGTACATCAGTCACACAAACCCTAATACATTCAGAAGTTCCAAATGCCTTTTAAAGCTAATGGTCTGTGCACTAATAGCTCCTGGCCCTGGCATCCAGGCTAGCAGCTGGTGCCACTAATTGCTAGCCCTGAGGATGAGCACGTGTGCAGTGGGCAGGCGACTGGATTTCAGGAGCGGCAAAAGGATTAGGATTCCTGCCTTGCTAATTCTATCATTCAGCATAGTCTTTAATCAAGATGAAAAGTCAAGAGACCACAAGGGGCTAACAAACAACAGCTTTGCCCGATTACTGGAGTCCAGCTCGCTCAATCCTGATAGGCATTGCCTGGAATGGCTGGGACAGTAACAGCTTGTAAAACTGCCTGAGCTGCAGCTGTTCTTCTTCCCTGTGGTGTCTGCTGGACAATGCTAGAAATAGCATCAGAGAATAATATGTCTGTCTCTGGCTGTTTTGGGGATGCAGGGTCATTTATTTGAGGGGTGGATGTCAAGTCATATAAAAGCATCCAAACACCTCCAGCTAATCCCAGCATAAATAAACAGCCTGTCTGATATAGGCTTGTAACACTTACTAGTGAAGGCATTATCATCTCTCTTTCTCTTCTCCTTTCTGGTCTCTGCCTTGTGGGGTGTTGGAGGAACGTAGCCTTGTAAGGCAGGGTCATGGCAGAAAGAGCAAGAGCACAGAAATGGCTAAAGAAAGTTGTCAGAGAGCTGAAACGATTCAAGGAGATTCCATGCATTGCTGAAGCCAGTGCAGAGCAAACCAGCCCATAGCCGGAGGCCAGCTTGGAGAGCTGATGTGTTACTTGAGCTGTGCAAAGCAATGGCTATCACCTGTTTTCTTAATGGCAGGACGTTACAAGGCATCCTCTGATGTCCGTTTTTAACCCCAATAATTAAGGTTTTGATGTTCCCTGTGAAGTTTAATATAACCTGGAATTAACCCATTTGAACAACATCTGTCTTTGTCCCCTTGGCCCAAGCTGCCCTGGCCCAAACTTGGGAGTTGCAAAGTCCCTGCAGCTTCTGAGAATCCCCTTCTGATGCTCTGCAGATGGTCTAGGGCCTGCTCCAGTCTCCTGGATGAATCAGGATAATTTCAGATTTAAAATCCTTTAGGGAGTCTCTCCCTGCATTGCTGACTGAGGTTTTGTAGTCCTCAATTCCCTTCAGATCTCAGAACTCTTGTTATCTTCCCAATAACTTCCACTTAGTTGTTCCAGATCATACAGTGGAGACCAGAGAGTCACAGTGAGATACAAAAAGAGATCACCAGCTCTAAGCATACTCGTCATTAACCTTCCCACCATTCTCTGGAAATACCCCTTCCCATTATGCTTGTCACCATGTCTGAACCTTGCTCCAAATGGCAACGAGTTGAGGAGATGAAATTTTACTGCAGTCACAGCTCAGAGATGCACAAAAGAGGAAAATTGTGAAATTACAACAACAAGGTTGTTTGGGTAGCTTGTGATGTTCTGGTTTTAGAGGAATCCATCCCTAATGTGCCTGCATGGCAAGGTAAACTAAAGACCACATAATTCTGTTGAAGTTTAACATAACAGGAAGAAAGCCATGTCTCCTGGACTCCTTGCTATCTGCAAGCATTAAGGCTAGTTTCTACAAGTGTTGCTCTGTCACTCCATGTTAAAGAGCTTAGGATAAAGTATTTCTGGGATTTGGTTACTACAGAGCTTAAAGGCCTGTCACTGCCATTTTCATACTTTCTTTAGATGTCATGATCAGGGGTACAATGTGACTATTCAGGGATTCATGGAGGATAGTGACACCCTTGGTCCTTGCACTGCCCTATCCTTTCTTCCTGTTCCCCTGCTGCTGTAGACAGGAATATTGCTGCTTATTTTTACTAGTTGTCATGAGGCTGAGCTCGAGATGAGGGAGGAAAGTGCCTTCCAGCAGCCAGACCAGAGCTATAGATTGAGTTTGTTTCACGCAATGACAGCATGAAAATCTGGTGTTTGAACTACTGGGGTGAGCTGCTCATCTTACGCAAGGCATGCATAAGTAGGCAGTGCCTTGCAGAGATGGAGGCTCAAAGGGGAGTCAGAAAGCACCTTCCCATGCTGCAAGGTGTGGTGCTGCATTGCTCTGTATGATGGTCTGAGTATCCCATGTCAGGAGCTGAAGTCTGAACTTGGCTGACGGAAGGGGAGTTGGTGGAGTCTGACCACACCTTGAACTCTGTCCCCACACCTCCACTTCCCCTCTCTTTTTTTCTCCTTCTACTTCACTTCCATTGGCACTTACCACTGCATTTTCTCCGCCTCTCTGTTTTGTTTTTTATTGGTTTTGTTTTCCTGATCTTAACAGTCCTGTTCCCAAACCTGGAACATTTAGGAGTGTTTGAACTCAGCAAATATTATTTCCTATTCTGTTCATTGTGGGAATTCTGAAAAGGTTAGCTGCATTTTAATACAGCTTCATCAGTAACAGTGCATTGAGGTTAAAGCATTGTATATTAAACATGCAGACAGATACTTTTCACAATAGCTGCCTCATCTTTCACTGTATATTAATAATGCAGGGAGTTCTAGATCATCTGTCCCTGTCATTGCTACTGCATATTGATACAGTCACAAGGACTAACTGTTAGAGAGCAAAATATGTGAAGATGTTCCCTGACCTTTTCTCTTCTCTCCACCAGTAAATTCTATACTTTCATTACAGGCAACCAACACTGTATCCTGGCAGCAATATTTTGGTAATGTCCATAGTGCATAGTCTTGATATAACCAAGCACAGGGTGAATGCTATTCAGAAAAGTTATGTTAGTACAGATCTTGATGGTCCCCTGACTGATTTATATGATTCCCTTCTGTGTTAGACAGTGAAATCTAATTCCCATTCATCTCCCTGATCTCTGTCTCACATCACTGCAGGGTACAAGCATCCACCACTGGGCACAGTCCCACCTGGAAAGCTGTAGGACAGTAGAAAGGAGGGTGCAGGGAACCAGGATAGTTTATTTAGTCCAACCCACGACCCTGAGGTTGCAATGGGCTTCCACAGGATGATGTAGATTTCTGAAGGCTGAGTTTGTGGAGAAGTGGTGTGTGTCTCCCATAACAACTATTTTTGTTGAAGAGGTAGGAGGGAGCTGCATTGTTAAGCTCCAAAAGTGGGCAGAGGCTGCACAGATGAGATGGGTTGCCTGCCTAAGGCTCCCCAGCTACTGCTGGTATGTCCCCAGGGAGGGTGTCTCTCCTATCTCTACAGAAATTACTCAGGCCCTAGGAATCCGGGCACCGTCTTCATGCACTCCAATATCTGTAAGTAAAGGTAAGCCAGCCCCTTACTTTTCTTCGTGACATTCAAACTCCCCTTGTATGGACACCTGCAGGTGGCAGGACTGAAGTGGATGGCACCCCCCGGGTGTTTGCACACATACAGAGTGTGTCAGGAAATGTGGGGCCCCAGGGTCTCCCTTCCAGCTGGCAGGCACAGCTACCACCTGCTTGTATGGGCAAACACTGGCAGCTGCCATTGAAATGCTTCAACCCCTTTGAGAGCCACAGTGCAGCACTGCCTTGTTATTCCAAACACAATAGTGATAAGCGCTCCTCCATTATCTTCTTGGAATTGATGGTGGTGGCAAAAGCTCAGCTCAGGGGTGGGTTTTCCCTTGCTGGTGTCAGAGCTGGGTGCCTGGCTGGAGCTCTGCCCTGCTTGCGTGAGGTAAGCACGAGGAGACTCATGCCCTTGGGTGGCAGTTTACAGGAGAGGTGACATTACTGGAGAAATGCATGCTGGCACCCATGGCAGAGTCATAGCAAGGGTGCTGGGAGGCAGATCCCAAGCGACAGCTGGGGTGGAAGTGATGGGTGACTTTCTGCAGAGAGACGCTGTGGGGCTTGCTGGAATAACACGGACAAGGACTGAAGGCTGCCAGAGCTCTTCCAGTCACTGGTACATTATAGCCCCCAAACTGATGTAATTAATGAGACATCCCTCTTTATGTAATAATGTGTTTTGTGTGACTCACCCTAATGAACAAAAACAATACCATGTGCCTCCTAATGGGACTCCTGGTCTTTATGTCTTTATGTGTTTGCTATGAATTATTTAAGGCATCTGGAGGGATTTGTGAGTAATGAAATCTCTGCTGATTCTGTCTCACCTCAGATGACTCCAAAGGTCTGGTTAGCAGCTCATCTTTCACCTGCAGATCAGCCAACTTGAAAATTTCTCCATGTTCTTGTCCTCTACTTCCACTTAGCCCTTGACTATATTTTCTTTGCCTTCTCCCTGCATTTTTCCATATAGTATGTCTGCCTTGGGTGTACTAAGGCTAGGTCTGTCAGAAAAGGAAGAAAAGTAATTTAACTCTTAAATTTAAGTAAAGTAGCAGTAGTCACAGCAGGTTCTTATTCAGGGAAGTGTGTGCAAGGTGTGTTTAAGTGCTTTCTGATATTCAGGCTCTTGGACCTCTCCCTTTTATTGCAGGTGAGATACTAAGGGCCAGAGAATGACAGAAGTAGCCAGGGCTCTGGATGCTCTTTGCTCATGACCATCCAAGCTTCAGACAGTCAAAGGCACTTGGAGCTCCTTCAAAAACCATGGTTATAAACTCCATCATGGAACAGCCAGTGTGTGAGTCAGTCATGCTGATCAGCAAGCTCAAGGTAGGCAAAGCGGATGGGAAGTACCAGCTACCATACAGATTGTATGACCCATTGCAAACCCAGAGGTTCGGTGCCTCCATGGTTGGTGCTTCTGTTGCAATAAGGAAGTTTGTTGAGGGGAAAAAAGAGGGTGAGGAGAGAAGGAAACACAGGACGTTTTGGCTTTGATATTCAAAGGAACGAGTAGATCAAGTCTCTTCATGGGTGGGGAAGCTGGCAATCACCTTAATTTAACTGTAGGGTTTTTGTAGTTTTGTTTGTGTGTGTTTGGTTGGTTTTTTGTTTTTAAAACCCCAAAACTTTCACGTTCACTTTTTCACTCTATGTCTTGAGGTGGTATTGCTCTTCTGGACTTTGAGGCTGTGTGAAGACATTCTTCTAGCTGTGGCCTTGGAACAGAGAGCCTGAAGGGAATGTTAGGAAGATTAAAGATTGCTTCAAGAGAATGAATGAGAGCAGACAGCCAGGATTTCCCAGAGCTAAGAGCTGGTGCAGAGCCTTAGTGCTTTGTAGCAGCTCTGAATCTGCCACAGCCAATGGCTGAAGGGGATAAAAGCAAACATCTGCCATCTGTGACTTTTGACCAGGGAGGGGTGATCCTCCTTATTCCAGAGAATGAGAGTCTGATTTAAAGCACTTCATGCCCTGCTTTTACTGACATTAGAATGGCACAGATGTTAGAATAGTGTTTCTATTTCTAGGAGCCTGCTTGAGATTACAAGCCTACATTAAAGCAATGGAAAGGGAACCAGTCTCCCTTGAAGGAAATTAGTTCAGAGGCTTTTGTGGAAGCAGAAGTGAAGGGATGGATGTTACAGTGCTGCAGTGAGTGGGGCTCTGGTATTTCCACCACACACAAGTGCCTCAAGTTATTGGCCTTTTCTCTGATTTAGTGCACGTTGCCTAAATCCTAAAATATCTAACCTGTCAGATGCTTGGAAAAACAGTTTAGGAAAGAACACCTTGAAATACCTATCATGAAAAAACAGTGGCTGTTACAAGTGGCTAAGTTAACCAGGTGTGGTGGGATATTTTTATTATCTTTCCCTGAGTAAGAGGGTTTAAGAACACTTTAAAAATAGGGGGTTTTTTTACAGCCATCATAGACCAGACCTTTATAAGGTCCACCCCCTTTATCTAACATTTAAGGTCACAAAGGGGACTTTAAAGCAGAAGCCAAGGGGATGTGAATGTCAAAGTGGGTGGTGGGGGCATATCCTGGATGACAGTGTGGTCTTTGGCAGTGGTTACCTATGATTATTAGTTAAAGAAGCCTTGGAGTGTTTCAAGTTATAGCAGGAGCCAAATCAGGAAGGCTGGTAAAAGCTAATATTATATCTCAAATTCCTCAGTGTTCCTGAACCAGTTCTGGCAAGGTTCAAAGGAATGGCTCCATGCAAATACTTGGCCTCAGTAGTCTTAATCAGACATCCTCTTTTTCTCACTTTCTCATTCCTCCTCTCTTCAAAAAACCCCTCAGAAAATTAATCTATCTTTTTGTGTATAGTTAAAAGGAATACAAACAATCATGTTAACAAGATTTACATTTATTCCTGGTATAATTTTCCCCAGCAGGGAAGTTTGTCTTAACCTCTACAACAGACTGCAAATGCTTTGTCCAGCAGATTGATGTGCTCTGTAAATTAACAGGTCTTAGTTAGAAGATGACTCAGCTCCGCTCCCCTGAAAGCAATAGAAACATACAGGATATTACAAGAAGAAAATTTTTTAAAATCTGAGGACTATAAGAACAAGGATCCACCAAAGCATGATTGTTAATTCTTCCCAAGATGCAAAGTTTAAAAACAATTAGACAGAGGCACAAACTGTGTTAACAAATCTATCTCCATGTGCAAAATTTTCTGTTAGCAATTGCAAATTGGACAGTGAGTCAAAATTCTCCCCTGTGGAGAAGGGGAAAGCACAAAGGCTTCTGCCCCTCTAAAATCTTGTTTGTCTCTGTGGTACTTACAGAACCCTCATTAATGAAGTATTTAAGCATGTTACAACCTTATTGCAGCCCATGAGAATAGCATTCATTTTGCAGGCATAAATTGAAGTACAAGAGCAGTGTTAACACTTACCTTGGCTTGGCTATCCTGGGAACAGCAGCCTGCAGCAACCCAAAAGTCAGATCTGCACATCCACGTTGCCCTTATGGGCAGGCTGTGCTGCAAATCCCATCTGCTGCAGTGGAAGGTAGCAAGATCCTTTCAAGATCCCTGGGCCATTTTAACTACCCAGCCTCAGTCATCAGGTGACTCTTACAAAGCAGATATGTGGGGAACAGGAACAGGCCAGTGGCCCATCTACCCTTTATTTGCAGCCTGCCTTGAAGATACTGGAGCTGAACCGCCACCAAATCCTCCACTAAGTGAGGAGCACGGGCCATCTGTAAGTTTGCCCTCTGGCCAAGCCTCAGGGGTGATCACAGAATCATAGAATCCTTTGGTTGGAAAAGACCTTTAAGATCATCGAGTCCAATCGTACCTGTCCACTATTATCCTTCATTTTAGAGCAGCTGCAGACTTCAAGTGCAGTTTGTTCAAGGTTAGGCAGAAGATCTGTGGGCAAATTAGGCTTCAAGTCCCTGAAAGCCTGGGGAGGCTGCTATGTCTGAGGTCCTTGGGTCTTTCTGCCAAATTAATGGCTCTTTATACTTTGCAAAAATATCTCTGCCTTGAACCATGGTGTGGATGGAGCACAGCTCACATTCAGGGCACAACCCACTAGAAAAAGGAGCAGATTTACCAAAGTGAGGTTGAAACCTGCCCCAGGCAGGAGCCCCTCAGAGCTGCAGTGGCTTTCAGTAACCTCAGGAGGAGGATGACACATGGTCCTTTGGATCACAGGCACTGGTAAAGATGACCCATGGTGTTTCCATCCTGTTTGTGAATGCCCCTCTTGCTTCCAATAATGCAGGTGGCTGAATACTTTGCAGATGAATCAATGTGGAGGAAAAAGAAGACCTAATTAGTTGCATGCTTTTTCTTTTCAAGTAATGACAGACAAAGATGTTTGAAAATTGAGTCTCAAAGGTACTTGGTAAATAGGATACCGAAATACAATCCTTTTTTTCATCTCTGTTAGGTGAAGTGTTAGATGGTTTTGAAGAATATCCTGAAACAACAAGGAAAAGAACAGTAATGCATGAAAATGTTGGTGAATTCACATGGGAGTCAGGAACTTTCCTATTTAATCCACAATGCTTCCCTGGACTGCTTTAAAAGCCAGGAATTAAACAACATCATCTAATGTTGACCACTTTACATATCTAGAATATATTTATCACAAATTTTCAGTTCTCAACCTTCACCAAGAATTTTAGTCCTGAGATTTTCTGCCCAGGGTGTTAAGGATAAGCAATTTTTTTCAATGGGCAAGAACCTCTCTGAATAGAAACCAGTGACTTTGGATACAAGTTTCCTTCCAGAAGCACCAGTTCCTAAACTCAGCAGCTGCCATTCCATATGTTTGAGCATGAAACCTATTTGCTGTCGCTATGACTTTGAACTAGTTATTTAATCAGTCTGTGCCTCAGTTTTTCCTTCTTTTTGGAGTAAATAAGCGTCCACACACCTTTGGATAGTTTACTGATCCCTATAAACAAAACCCACCAGCTAAAATGTTAAGGATGACTCATCCTGTTGTGTTTTTTTAACTATTTGCTTTACTGTGGTGACTAGAAATCACAGTTGTGGATAACTTTGAGCAGTCCAAATGTGTGGTCCCTCTGCCTTTCCTCCCCCCATCACTCAGGGGACCTCCTGGGACATTGTGGGAAAGGGAGGCAAATGGGGCAGTCCAGTTTAACCAGCTTGGCCAACTTCACAGTCATTGCCTTTCAATGTCCCATCAATATCCACTCATTCTGGCTCAGTTTGTTAATTTGATCAATTTTCCACTTGCTTGTTTTAAAAATCCAGCTCTTGTCCCAGCTAATTCAAAATAAGGAGCACTGGGGAAACTTTCAAAAGCTTCCCTAAGCCAGAAGGGAAAGCAGCAGCCTGCTCAGAAGGAAAACACAGGCTGGATATGGAAACACCTGAATGCTACAGATGCAGACCAAATTAAAATGCTTATTAAAAAGCAGGGGAGAGCTTTCAATAGGGAAAGTGCAGGGAACCATGGCTTATAGGATACCTACACTGGCAGGCAGGCAACAGCAGCTTTTTGATGGCTTGTTGGCTTAAACAGGCACAATATAAAATTTATCTAAAACCCAGAGCAGCCTTGGGCTGTGAAATTAAGCAAGTCCAAGGAATGCTGTGGGGAGAGTAAATGACGAGAGTTCTTGGAACTATTTATTGCTCTAGAATATGTGCTTTTTGGAATATGATTAGCAAGAATGTAAAATGAATTATTAGCAGACTAGAAATCAATTTCCTTTCACACACAGTTATTCTTGGTTGTGATAATCCCTCCTCTCAATAATTTTAAAATTCAAAAATTGGTTCGAACTTTGTTCCTTAGTGGGAATATATGTCACTATGAGGCATTGGAAATCTTCTTTACCGCTTTCTCATAAAGACCAGTTGACAAATATATGAGTCATCGTGGGAGTAGGAAAGTTTATTTATATTTTTTCAAGACATACTTAAGATCTCCTTTTCCCCTTCCTCCAACTTTGGCACTTTTTGCTGTACTTCTTGTTGACACCTAGAAGAGAAATAAGAAAAAAGGGAGGAATCCATAGGGCTCAAGCAACCCTTGCAGGGTAAGCAGATATAACTGTCGCAGTTCACATTATCACATTGGGCCCACAGGGCCCAGTCCTGCTCATATCTGCAACCCAGCCTCTCCCAGCACCTTGCAATGCCATCAAACACAGCAGCAAACCCTCAGGCAAACATGGTTTAGGGCATTGATGTCAGGTGCACATGCATAAGGCTCTTCTTGTGCCTGCCTGTTGCAGTTTGCAGATAGAAATGTATTCTGGCTGTGGGCTCTTAATGTTTCTCCATAACTATTTTTACACCCATTTTATGGCTCTAGGTAGCAGGGAGTAAGGGGATGTAGTATGACTTTATTGTAACTGAGAATCAGGTCCTGTATCTCACAAGAAGTCTATCACAAATGTGTGGTAATTAGAGGTGCTTAAGTGTTTGTGTACACAGATAATACATTTTTCCATGGAAAAAAAATTATTTTAAATCAAATCAATGCGTAGACTTTTCTCTTTTGTCAAGAAGATTTAAATGAAACATGTAATTCCAGCCTAGTGGATCCAGATCAACTATCTTGGCATATTAAGCCAAAACCAACATGTCATTTTCAGTTAATTCCACATTTCTTTGTGTTTGCCAGAGCCGGTACAGTGCCCTGCAGGAACTGTAGTTCAGATGTTGTGTCCAGTCCTCCTGCTGCCCAAAGAGTACAGTGGCTCACATGTCTCCCCAGGCTTAGTTGGTCTGTCCAGGCAGCCATCCCACCGAGGCTCTGCTTTGCAGGAGAGCTGGGACATGGCATTTGGCTTGAAAGCTTGGAGGTAAGCTGCTTGGCTGCTGTAACAGTTCAACAAGGCAAAGCAAAATTTTGATTTGTATATATATAGAAATGTTTCTAAACAAAACACATGAAGTTAGTCAGATTTTCTGATGGATGGGAACTCCAGTTTGCAATATTCTCTAACAACACTTGCCTATGCCTCATACTTGATTTACTTTTTCTTCAGGCAAAACTCTCACCTTACTGTCTCTGGTCTAAACCAGCACCAGCCAGATCAGGAGAGACCACTTACAAACTCTTTTTTGCAAATCCTGAATAATTTTCAGATTCATCCATATCTGAATTCCTTTTCTCTTTTCACCTCTTAATTTGTAAATCTTCATTTCTTTCTGGGAAAAGACTGGATTTCAGCCTTGAGTTGTAGGTTTGCACAGACACTTGAAACCATGACATTTGCACCACTAATATTAGGTGTCTAACTGACTCAGATTAAATAGGGTGTGCATCTTACAGACTGATAGAGTCAGATCTACATCTAATCTACATTGTTTAAGTGAGTGAAATCCTCTGGATCTCCACGAATTTGCACGCATCATTTGTAAAAACTGGTGGTGTTCAAGTGAAATGTGAAATGTCAATTGACTTTAATCCAAACTTTGCCCCTGCTGAGGAGCAAAGCTCATAGGGCTGCCCACAGATTCTGATTTTTGTTCCGCAAACTGTGGTGCTAAAGCCATGAAGGATTGGGATTGCTGGCAACCACTGAGTTTGCCTGAGTAAATGAGTAATGCTGACTTTCCCTCCCAGGCCCACTGGGTGCTGAGTGTGATTAAAGGCAAGTCAAGAAGGACTGTGTGCTATTAATTCTATAGAGGAAACCTCTTGCATTATTCATGAGATGTATACAGCTTATTCTAGGAGGAGAGAAAATAGAGAAGCACCTTTGGTTGCATTGTAACATCTGTGAGTACAGCTGGCTCTTTTTTCTGTGTTCCACTTATGTGCAATTTGTATGTTTTCTTCTCCATCCTCAGATTAAAAAAAAAAACACCAACCAAAAAAACAAGCTCTAAAGAGAAGAAACGTGCAATGCTTGTTATTACCAGGGCAAAACTCCCACTCCTCCTGTGTAGACAGGAATGGCCAAGCTCTTGTTCAGCCTTGGCTGTAATATCTGCTATCATTTGTTAGCCTTCACGTAATCAGGTAATTTAATGTAATTCCTACACTTTCAATCAAGGCTGGTGAGCAGATGGCAGAATTCAAGCCCATAGATTTTGTCTAATGATGCAGTCTGATTCCAGACCTGAAGCTGACTGCCGGTGCTGTCTCTGTGTTCACAACAGAGCTCAGCTCTGCTTACGTGGCTGCAGCGTAGGCTTGCGAAATGGGAGTCTCAGGGCTGGGGTGGGATCCTCAGCCAGGCAGCCTCACCTGGACAAAATGAGATTAAACACCTTCTCTTTCGTTAAATGGCTGGAACCATTTCTTGCTGTATGGCCACAGAGAGAAGGTGATGGGTGTGCTGAGATGAGACAGCACAGGGTTTCATAGGGTGGTGGGACTTGCCACTGCACTTTCCCATGCCTGAGCAGTGGGGAAAGCTCCGTTGGTGTGTCAGCACCATGATTGAGCAGGGCATTAAACAAGGATCCTCTCTGCTTGCCAGCAGAAGTCGATTAATGACAGCAATTTGGACAAAAACTTGACGGTGTCTCCAGCACTGAACAAATACTTTCCAGTCAGCAGGTAAAAGAACAGTCTCTGTGTTTCAGAGCCATGATGCTAGTATGCAGCATCTCAGCTGATGAGAAAGAGCACATACATGGGGATGAAGGAGCACAGATGTTACAGATTTGTATAAGCTGAGCTCTGTCTTGATCTATACGTTTGGCCAAGAAATGTGATGCCCCATGTCTTATCTATTCTGTCTCTGAAGAGTAGCAACACACACCTTCCACGCTGAAGAAGACGCAAAGCTTAACCCACAAATGTCCATTAAATACTTTGATGAAAAATAGTGGGGAAATTTGAAAAGTTTGTTATTGGGCAAGATTTGAGCAGACCTTTGCAGACAGCTGCTCCAAAATAATAATTTGCTTTTGAAACAAGGCAGACATTCTTCTAGGAGTCTGCTATAGACAGCCTAACCAGGATGAAGAGGTAGATTCTACAAGTGGCTGGCAGAAGTTTCACAATCACTAACTCTTGTTCTTGTGGGGTCTTCAACTTACTGGATGTCTGCTGAAAATACAACACAATGGAGAAGAAACAGTCTAGGAGGTTCCTGGAGCATGTGGAAGATAACTTCCTGGCACAGCTGGTAAGTGAGCCTACCAGGGGAGGTGCCCTACTTGACCTCCTGTTTACTAACAGAGAAGGACTGGTGGGAGAGGTGGGGGTTGGAGGCTGTCTTGGGCATAGCGACCATGAAATGATAGAGTTCTCGATTCTTGGTGAAGTAAGAAGAGGGGTCAGCAAAACCACTACCATGGACTTCCAGAAGGCAGACTTTGACCTGTTCAGGGTGCTGGTTGAGAGAGTCCCTTGGGAGGCAGTCCTGAAGGGCAAAGGGGTCCAGGAAGGCTGGGCATTCTTCAAGAAGGCAGTCTTAAAGACACAGGAGCAGACTGTCCCCGAACTGGCAGGGAAGACGACTGGCCTGGCTGAACAGGAAGTTTTGCTGAGACTCAGGAAAAAAAGGAGAGTTTATGACATTTGGAAGGGGAAAGCAACTCAAGAAGAATACAGGGATCTCATTAGGTAATGCAGAGAGAAAATTAGGAAGGCAAAATCTGAGCTAGAACTCAACCTGGCCACTGTTGTAAGAGATAAAAACTGTTTATACAAATAAAACAGCAAAAAGAGATCAAAGGAAAATCTCCATCCTTTATTGGATGCAGGGGGTACGTTGCCAACAAGGATGAGGAAAAGGCTGAGATACTTAATGCCTTCTTTGCCTCAGTCTTTAGCAGTCAGACCTGTTATCCCCAGGATATTCAGCCCCCTGAGTGGGAAGGCAGGTCCTGCTTGACCAACAGATCTCCTTCTATGACAAGGTGACTCGCTTAGTGGATGAGGGAAAGACTGTGGATGTTGTCTACCTAGACTTTAGTAAAGCCTTTGACAACATTTCCCACAGCATTCTCCTGAAGATGCTGGCTGCTCACAGCTTGGACAGGTGTACTCTTTGCTGGGTAAAAAACTGCCTGGATGGCTGGGCCCAGAGAGTGGTGGTGAATGGAGTTCAATCCAGTTGGCAGCCGGTCACAAGTGGTGTTCCCCAGGGCTCAGTACTGGGGCCAGTTCTGTTTAACATCTTGATCAATGACCTGGACGAGGGGATCGAGTGCACCCTCACTAACGTTGCAGATGACACCAAATTGGGCGGGAGTGTTGATTTGCTGGAGGGTAGGGAGGCTCTGCAGAGGGACCTGGACAGGCTGGACCAATGGGCCAAGGCCAATTGTATGAGGTCCAACAAGGCCGAGTGCCAGGTCCTGCACTTGGGTCACAACAACCCCATGCAACGCTACAGGCATGGGGAAGAGTGGCTGGAAAAGCTGACTGGCAGAGAGGGACCTGGGGGTGTTGGTCAACAGCCGGCCAAATATGAGCCAGCAGTGTGCCCAGGTGGCCAAGAAGGCCAACAGCATCCTGGCTTGTATCAGGCCTAGTGTGGCCAGCAGGAGCAGGGCAGCGACCATGCCCCTGTACTCAGCACTTGTGAGGACGCCCCTTGAATACTGTGCTCAGTGAGGTGCTGGAGCAGGGCAATGAAGCTGGTGAGGGGTCTGGAGCACAAGGCCGATGGGGAGCGGCTGAGGGATCTGGGGGTGTTCAGCCTGGAGAAGAGGAGGCTGAGGGGATACCTTATTGCTCTCTACAACTACCAGAAAGGAGGCTGTAATGGGGTGGGTGTTGGTCTCCTCTGCCAATAAGAAGCTATAGGACAAGAACAGTCTCAAGTTGCATCAGGGGAAGTTTAGATGGGATACTAGGAAAACTTTCTTCCCCAAAAGGGTTGTCAAGCATTGAAGCAGCATGCCCAGGGAATCGGTAGAGTCCCCATCCCTGGAGGTGTTTAAAAGCCAGGCAGACAATGTGCTTAGGGACAGGGTTTAGTGGTGGAACGGCAGTGTTAGGTTAACGGTTGGACTTGATGATCTTAAAGGTCTTTTCCAACCTAAACAATTCTATGATTCTGTGAGAGCGTGAAATTGTCAAGACCCATTGAACTGAACTTGAACAAAATTTAAACTGGAATTTCTGATTAATCCAAATACCCTTACCACTTCTTCCCAGATATTTCTTTTGTAGGCACAATGCTTGTCAAGCTGCGAGAAGGACTGAAGCACAGTGACAACAGCCGCTGTAAGGGTTTCTCAGTCATGCTAAGGAGCAAGACTGATCAGCAGCAGCATGAGAAATTCCCTTCAAGGGTAAGTTTCAAACACCCAATCTATTCTGGGTAAAATATAAGAAACTGAAAAATTTATCTGTGATACCAGCTGATTTTGAGGAATCCATTACCATAAGCCATCAGCTTATGACAATTCTTGGCTTTTAAAGACTGAAGCAGTGACACAAAGGAAAGAGATCTACATGTAGCTACCTATCCTCATGGTGAAGCATCTGATAAAGCAGTAAGCCTGTGCAAACTAAATTTAGTGCTGAGAAAATGGAGCTGAAACTTGTGCAAAGCTTTCACTCACTGTGTATGCATGTGTATGTGTATGAATCAAGTTTCTACATTACTCTTTGCCAATTAGTAACTCCAGATAGAAAACACCAGGGAGAGACTTAAAATTTCAAAGATTTTGTGTGCTCTCCTGCCCTGATAGACACTGTAGCACTTTACTACTGTTTTACATGTCCAAATATTTGCCTGGATAAATAGACTTAGAATGGTTTGAATAAGCTGCACTTTCTCTTAGGAAGCTGGATGTGTCACATAGAAAAAAATATTCTGGAAAAGATCTACAGCAGGAAAATGAAAGGAGAAGTTGGTACTAAGGAATGCATCAAGGGTAGAAATGTCCAGAATATGTGAAACGTGAGTAGCCTGTAGATTTAAAAAAAATTTGCCAAAGGAGGCATTTCCCCAGGCTCAGTCTTTATGAAAAATGTTTCATAAAACAATCAATTGGATATATACCTTTCTTAAAACATAAAATACATAACTTTTTTTTTTTTTTTTAAACGTGAAACTCACAGACAATTAAGCTTACCAGGAGCAGAACTCCTCAAGGTGGTTATATGCATAGCTGGACTAACTGGATGGTGTTAGGACTGGACACTCTCCTAACGCAACCTGTGAGCTCAGAAAGTACTAACCAGTGGGAAAGAGTTGCCAAACCATAGTTAGACCTAAGCCTTTTCTTCCCATCAAGAGTCTCAGAAGCCCCAAGGAGTCACTCCTTAAAGCTGTTTGCTTGGCTGGACTACCATGGTGTTACAGGTCTTGGGTCCCTGCTAAGAGATTCTATGCAGCAAGGTGGCCTTAGTCCTGGACGCAGAACTAACCACATAAAGGGAAAGAAATTGAGAAGGGTTTGAGTGGAAACCTGTCCAGCATGCTGGAAACATCCCTGGAAACATGACACAAATATCTGTGATGCAACAAAACCAATATTTTTCACTCTTTTGTTACTCTGCTCATACCACAAGGAAGCAAAGGACCAAAATAACACATGCACCGTAAGAGAGGGCTTGAGTTACAATTTTATGTCGCTCAGGACACAGCAAGAGCCCTCACATGCCTCAGAAATCCAAATGGAGATCTAGCAGGTTATGTAGATCAATTGCAGGCATAGAATTAGAGAAGAAAAAAGTGATATTCCCACCATTAAATACAGGTTGGAACCTTAATAAGCCACAAAGTGAGGGAAATGAGAAGCTTTTAAATTGAAGTTATTATGCGCTGCAACAACTGCCAGAAATTAAATGTTAATGCCATTCTCTTGCTTTTATTCCTCTCCAGTTCAGCAACAACCCACTCCCCTCAGTCTCTTTCTGCATCTGCAACTGCTCCTGTCTCATGGGTTTGATAGCACTCTCTTTAGACAGTGGTCTCTCCCCCATTAAAATACAATATCCTCCCCCAGAATGCTCCAAACACAACAGCTTCACCATGGATCCAGCAACCTCTCTTCCTGAAAGCCTCCCCAGCATTAAGCCCCCCAGGACTTCTCCATGCCTGAGCCACAGGCTGGACCATAATCTGAGATCCTACTCATATAATTTCTCTCCTACCAGGAGTAAATCTGCTGCTAGATGGATCCACTTAGGCATTCAGTCTTTCTCAGCCTTGTCATTCACTTCTATATACAGGAAATAGTAAAAAAAATCAATTAAGATTGTTGCATTTTCCCTCCTTCCTGATTTGCTTCATTTAAAAGTAAGAAACAACTGGAAACTTGCAGCATGGCAACTTCCACTGCTTTCTTGTCTCCAGGAACACAGAGGAATAAACCCAAACCTTCTTTCCTCCTGATCTTCAGCTTCTGGCTCTGCATTACACCTGCATTGTGCAGTCAACCTACTTTCTGTTACCTGCACTCATACATCTAATTAAACAGAAGATAATTTCAGCCTTTGACTGGTTCCTTCTACGAGGGGACTCCTAGCCTACATCATTCCTTCTGCTCCGTCTGTTCTCCAGTTTGACACACCACCAAGGGCAGGAGGACTGTGTAGGCAACACATGATCCTCTAGCAAGGCTGTTCCTGTTTGGCAGCCCCTGTGTCATTCCCAGATAACTGAGTAGTGTCTCAGTGATGTTGCTTACTGTACAATAGAGGGTGTTCAGACATTACAGAATAAAAACTGCAATTGCAACCAAAGTGAAGGATTGCCTGGGGAAAGGGGACGGAAATAAAACATGTGGGGCTGTTCGCACGTAGAAGCTATTCAGAACTAGAAATAAATAGTATAAGGGTGTCCTGCAGCCCACATACAAGTGTGCTGTACTCTCCTCAGCCACAGGTTACAGTCCTGAATCCCCTCTGCAACCATAGGTAACTTTGCTCTTACCTTAGTGAATGGCTGATGTTCTCCAGTCACCATGGGTGCTGGCACCCAAAATCAGACTGTGGCAGAGGTTCAATCACATCAGTAGCAATAAGCATGGAAATGATGTTATATGAAGCAAAGAACCAGTGGAGAGAGATAGAAAAAAAAACCAACCATAAAAAACATTTACAGGGGAACACAAGACCAAGGAGAAAATCAGAAAGCCACAAGATCACAGGCAATTATGGGTGACTTTCTTGGCAATCACAATTTGCAAATCAAGTCCACCTCCTGCCCCAGTGGCTGATTGCCAGGAACAAGTTAATTAACCATCACTAACAAATGCATGTCTAGTCTAGACTTTAACAACTCTACTAATGCTGGCTCCACCTCCTCTTGGCAGCTTCCCCAACTAACCTCCTGTGATTGCCCAGGGATCAAATTCATCCTTGGGAAAATCTTTTTAGTTTAGTTTAGTTCTGAAAGTGTGCCTTGACATTTTCCCCATAACCTAAAGGAAACAATAAAATGAAATTATAAAATCTTTCTTTTTAGTTTTTTTTTAACCTTCCCTCAACATCAGTGATCTTTCTTGTCTTCCTTCAATTACCTTCACAGCAAAGGCTTATGGTCAGCTCCTTTTCTCTTTCAGCTGATACTTACAGGCATTTATTATATTTTAGATGCTGCTCATTGAACTTTTTCCATTCATGTCTCTTCTTTTAAAACTACAATTCACAAAATAGCCTAATTCTACAAATGGTGTTGAACTGAGTGGAACAATTACCTGACTTGTTTTAGGCCTCTGCTGGAGTCCAGAATTATACACTTGGAAAATTATGATCGTTTTTTCTCCTTTTTTTAGTTTCACAAGATGTATGAAGGACAGGTTTTTATAAAGGACATTAAACCAGCCAAAACTATAATTACCACCGACAGAAAAGAATTCAGAGAGAAGATGATTTTATGATTAAGGTATTGGAGTAGAAACTCAGAAATTTAGATTCTTTCTGTGTCTCTGCCAAAAACTCTCTCTATAACCTTTGCTGAGTGAGTTAGTCCCTCTGTGCCTCAGATAAAATATTCTGGCACTTCCCTGTTTTACGATAGCTGCTGCAAAAACACATTCATTCACATTTGTGAGATGTTCAAATACACTAATAATCAGAGAACCACAACCACTGGGATGGTTACAATTATCTGACTGTATTTAATCATCTCTTGTCAAAAGCATATGCATCTTTAATCACAAGCATATGGGATATAAGCAGCATTGCTCCTGAGAAAAAAGTGCTGTACTAAAGAAAAAAAACAAGAGCAAAAAATCCATGTTCCTAACAGAAAATATTTTGCAAAGCAGGGCAGCAAATGTCTAAATGTACAGCTGAACCTTAGCATCTCCCCATTCCAATTCCCCCAAAACAGGGACAGGCTCAGGTCTCTTACTAAAAAAAAAAACTGAACAAAATGTCAATTCATGTTCCACTGGAGATGTGTGAAGTCAAAAGCAATTACACCAACTCCCAGAAGTCCACCTTGATACCAAGGAAAAGTACACAAAAGAAATGCTACTAAAGGCATTCACATAGTTTTTAAAATAACCTTAGAAACAGGATGCCAGAGGAGTCGGGGATTAGTTGCATATGTTTCCAGGACATGATGAGGACAATCAACTATCAGAGTGAATTCAATTTAAAAACTCTGAGATTGAGCAACAACTGAAATGAGAAAGCAGGAAAGACAAGCCTCCACAAGCTAAAGCATCACAGCAAGTGAGGGTCACTGCAGGCACATGTGAAGGCAGTTGCCTTCACCCGGTACTTGAGTGCCTTGCTGGCAGCTTTGGGCACAAACTAAGGCAGAATCAGAAAGTCTTTTATCTGATGTTGCCACTATGAACCACGCTTGCATCATGTGCTTGTACAGAAACTGCTGCCACCATGCTCTGCCCACCCTGGGCACCCTGCCTGGGGGAAGAGGCAAGCTCACAGGTATCTCCCTTCTCTCTTCCTCCCCAAGAACCAAAGACTAGGAAGGCTGCTATGTCAACCAATTCCCTCTTCCTTTTTCAGTGCTATAATAAATTAAGCTGAGCAACAATAGAGATGAGAGAAAGCAGGACAATGTGGTAAATGTAGCAGAAAGAAATTTGAATTGTAATGAGGAGAGCTAATCAGGAAAAGAATGGACTATAGAAAAAGCACTAATGAGTTTCTAAATAAATTCAAAAGGTTAATATTGTTCTATCTAAGAAATACTAGAAGAATCCTAATGTGAAATTAAAGGCCTCACTCCAATGCCCTTGAGGACATATGTTAAAGCCATTCCACCCACCCACTCTATTTACCTGTCCAGCCACCACAGCCTTCTGCTGCCTCTTATAGATGGACATTCTAAATGGGATCTCTTCAGATCAGCCATGTGTCTCAATCTCTTGTTTCTCTATATCAAATACTCGAACCAAAATCCAATAAGTGAATGGACAGACTCTCTTTGATTTACAGAGTTTGCATCGAGTTTTTTGTGACTCATTTATGTTAGCATTAACAAATCAGTAATCAAAATGCGGTTTTCAAACCATGAGGGATGTGTATGTGTTTGTGAAGTGCCGGACAATGTGATTTTCAAGCATAATTGTATTCACTTTTATGGATTGTCAGGGTGAGTAAAAAGCCAATGTAAGTTCACTGAGGAAAGGGCAAGTAAAAATAAAAGTTTATAAAAATAAAAAGCTGGAGGGGTTTTGTTTGTTTGTTTGTATTAATTTATATGATGCCAGTAGTTCAAAATATAAAGCTAAGGCTTTCTATACATAATCAAAAATGAAAACATTTGGAGTCCTTTATGCATTCTATTAAAAAAACATTACAAAAATTGTATTTCAGCCAAAATATGGGGTTTTTTTCAAGTGAGGAAAATAGCCCCTTTCAAGAAAAAAACATATCCAATTCCCAGCGTAGTAATAGACTCACAGGCTTTTCATAAGAATAGAAGATCTGTTCAACTATTTTCTTGCTTGAAGGAGGGAAACGGTGCTATTATAATATTTTACACCAAAGATAAAAAAACAAGAATGACATCATTCTTCAGGAAGAAGTCTGAGTATATTTGTGTACATGGCTGTCCATTGGTTGTCTGAACTGCAAACAAAGTATAGAGGGGAGAGATGAGGGTAGCTGCACATTTATCTCCCCGCCCGCCCCCCAGTCCCACAATGCCAGGAGATGAGTTAGGCGCAGTCCCAAGCCGTGTAACCTCATTACCATCCAACTTTACCCACACTAATAAATCTATCTGCACACATCACCGCAGGCGTAGTCACACACCAGTGTGCTGGCACAGCCGGGGGATGCGCAATGACTCAGACCCCATCAGGCCTGCATGGGGCAGAGCTGAGTGTATCTGTGCTCCTCTGCTCTGCCCCAGGCAGATGCCATGGTCAGACTCAACGCATGTTCCCAATGGGCAGAGCTGCAACTGTTTGAGCTCGACCGTCAAGGGATCCCTTTCCTCCTATTGCTTACAGAAAATGAACAAAATTAAGATATGCACCTTTTTTTCTTTCAAGCATGTGACATTCTACAGTTGGAGTAATACTCCCGTGCCAAGACTGACCATCCTATGTATTACTCACACAAACCTGGCAAAATGCTGCTCAGCCACTCACCTGCCATGAATAATTTTGTTTGACAGGCAGGTTAAATACTTCAGCTTTCTAATCATCCTCCCCCTTTCAGGGGAGGTGGGCACTCATGCACTGTACTGAGCAGCATTGCAGCAAGGATGTTTAATAGAGGCTTTGGTGGAGGTCGACCCTGGGAGGCAAAGACTGAAAGCAACAAACCTTGGGCCCAAGAGGCAGGAGGAGTGGGAAATGCATGGTGACAGAGACTTGACAGTCAAGACATAGAAACCCTTTGTGAGTAACACTTTGAGTGCAAGTGGGAGATGTGCACTTATCCTCATGTCAGTTATGGAGAGCTCACCAGAGCTCCTCAATATTTCCAGCCAAACCCATGAGGGGAATAAGATGGAAAGCAGTGGAGCAGTTTGTGCTCCTGAGCCCAAGGTGGAAGTCTCACCAGTTGAATGTTTCTGGCACTACTCTGTCTGTAAAAGCTTAAATGCAAAAATCTTTCTGAGACAAAGGGCACTGCAATGAAATTGCTAACTGTGAATAAACAAGACAGTTGCACAGCTCATCGTAACCCTAATGATCCTCTCTAAATCATGCAGGCCCACCACCTAGATCTATTGGTCACATTAGCAGACCGCTGAGTGCAGGAAATATGGAGAGGATAATTTTTAAAGGGTTTTGCATGCCACAGTCATTGGGAACCCTTTGAGATGGAATCTAAAGCAGATGGTGAAATGGGAAAATTATTCACATTAATTCTTTGGCAACCTAAAATAAAAAAAATAATAAATGAAATAATAATGAAAGCCCCATTCAGTCACGCTTTTGCTTTTGCAGCAGTCATAAAAGCCCCAACAGGAAGAATCCAACACTGTTGCATTCTGCACCACAAACTTGCTGTTAGTTAATGTGTTCAAGGGCAGAGGAACAGTAATATCCTACAAAAAATATATAAGGTCTTCCCCCTTCGTTGTCTGTTGTTCTATGGTCTGATGAAAGAACAAACAAGCTGAAACAGCAAATAAACCTCACTGTGTACGGTACCGAATGCTGAAACCCTTTCAATATTCCTTCACACACGTTTTCTACAGAACAACATAATTTGCTTTGAACTTCTCATCCACTCTGCAAACTCTTACAATGAGACATCATTACTAATGCCCCATTTTACAGACAGGGAAACTGAGGCACTGCTTTCATCCAGAAGGGGAACAGCAAAGTCAGGGCTACCTACTACATCTAATCCAACCCCAAGACTGAGTTTTCTTGCTCATTTTGCAAGGACCATCTCCTCAGGTGACCTGGTGTATCAAACCATCAAGGTCTCCTGAGCTAAACAAACTGTGGCCCCTGCCACAGCTACGCCAGGACTGGTAGGCTGTGAAGTCTTCCCTCACCCAGATGAGCCAGAGGACCTGAGGAACATGCCACAGGAGAACCCCACTCCTATAGCAGCAGGTTGTACAAAATTTTACTTACTGTCTTAAACACAAGAAGCAAATAAAGAACATTGCAGAATTCATAAGACTTTTCTGTGTGAGATCAGTACAAAGCTCTGTGAAACTGCTGAAAGAAAATTAGGGAGAATGTAAATGTTTCATATAAAAAAATGCTAAAGTTGACTTTTAAAATCACTAACACCAAACTCATCTAATATTAGGATATAATATTTGCTAAATGGAAATCTCTGAGTCAGTTCTTGTTCCTGACACTTCACAGCCCTGTTGCTTTCTGGCTATTTCCTATTAATTTTTGACATGATGAGTAAAACCTACCAAGGTTTAGATTAGAGTTTGTAGCTCTAATCTGTGTTTCTCTAAGCTTCTGTCTGTGGTCCTGACGCTACTTTAATTTCAACCTCTTCTCTCTAGTGCACTAAGGTGTGCAAATTAGTTCAGCTCACACAGTGAGAGGTGCCATCAGCAAAGAGCTGTTTCATTAGTGGTTTTTTCCCATCAGGTTAGTGCTGGGATAAGCAGCAAGCTGTTTCACTGAATAAACATATGTGGACCTACATCACCTGGACAGAGTGCCCTGCCTCGTCTCCCAGAGTCCAGCAACTGTGAGACAAAAGTTAACACACTCCCATCACTCTCCACTGCCTGGATGGATTCTCCTCTGCAGCCCAGGCTTAGGGACAAGAGCCACCAGCAGTGCCCTGAGTGTCTCTCGTCTGACCTCTTCCAGGGCTCAAACACATAAGTTAGAGACTGTGGCTTGGCAAGATCCTACACATCAGCTCATCTCTGGGGACTGCACTTCTGCTCTTATTCCATGGTTAGTGAAAGCAAATGTGACTTGGGAGAGACCATGCTGACAAAGCTAAGACTTGACACACGTGCTTACTGCTGGCCACACACAGCTCTCACAGCTCAGGTCACCACTGTAAGGCCACCATGTTCCCAACCCTTTGTCAGTACTTAAACCACCACCACTTCCCCAGCTTCAGTAAGACACTCAGAAAAATCCTTCTTTCCAGTTTGAAACGTTCCCTGGGCTGAGGCTTTCCTGCCCTGCTCCCAGAATGACGACTGCTACTGGAGCAGAGGAGATGGGAGGTAAGAGTCTCTTCTCACCATCAGCTGAAAGCTATAAGCTCTGGAAAAAGCACAGCTTCATAAAGGTCATGATCTGAACGCAGATTATTCATGGATATGTATTTATCTGATGAATTATTCTAGACTTAAAATTCAGCTGGCTCTACTGAGCACATATAGGATGCATCTCTGCAGCTACTCTAAATAAAAAGCAGGGCATTAAATAAGGACAGTCACTTGTTTGAAAGAATAATATTTTATTTCCAAAAATATGCTAATTCTTTAATTTTCACACTCAGTGCTAACGAGAAATACAACCTGATCAAGATACATTTTCTTGTAGCTGATTACTAGGCAGCATATCACCACTGATATCCTAGATTTTAGTCCCTGATTCAGGGCTTCCTTAGACTCTGACCTAATTTTGATCTTATGGTAATGGATTTCAAGATGCTTACAAACATGTAAGTCTATCATCTGTTGGCCATGTCCCCATGCTGCTCATTATTGGTGCTCACTGACCAAATTTATTGGCAGGTTTGTCAGAAAAATTGGAGACACATGCATTTGACAAATGGACCACTTGGTGGATAAGGAATTGGCTGGATGGTCACACTTAAAGAGTTGCAGTCAATGGCTCGATGTCCAGATGGAGACCAGTGACATGTGGCATTCCTCAAGGGTCAGTATTGGGACCAGCTCTGTTTAACATCTTCTTCAGCAACATGGACAGTGGGACTGAATGCACCTTCAGCAAGTTTACCAATGACACCAAGCTGTGTGGTGCGGTCAACTTGCTGGAGGGAAAGGATGCCATCCAGAGGGACCCTGACAGGCTTGAGAGGTGGGCTTGTGTAACCTCATGAAGTTCTACAAGGTCAAGCACAAAGTCCTGCACATGAGTCAGGGCAATCCCAAGCACAAATACAGGCTGGGCAGAGAGTGGACTGAGAACAGACTTGAGGAGAAGGACGTGGGGGTATGCACTGATGAGAAGCTCAACATGACCCTGCAATGTGCACTTGCAGCCCAGAAAACCAACCATATCCTGGGCTGTATCAAAATAAGCATGACCAGCAGGTCAAGGGAGGTGATACTCCCCCTGTAGTCTGCTCTCATGAGACTCCACCTACAGCGTTCAGCTCTGGGGCCCCCAACATAAGAAGGACATGGGCCTCTTGTAGTGAGTCCAGAGGAGGGCCACAAAGATGATCAGGCTGCTGGAACATATCTCCTATGAAGACAGGCTGAGAGAGTCAGGATTATCCAGCCTGAAGAAGAGAAGGCTCCAAGAAGACCTTATAGCAGCCTCACAGTACCCATAGGGGGCCTACAAGAAAGCTGGAGGGGAAATTTTTACAAGGGCATGTAATGATAGGACAAGGTTTAATGTCTTTAAACTGAAAGAAGGTAGATTTAGACTAGATATAAGGAAGAAATTATTCACTATGAGGGTGGTGAGGCACTGGAACAGGTTACCCAGAGAAGTCATTGATGCCCCATCCCTGGAAATGTTCAAGGCCAGGCTGGATGGGACTTTGAGCAACCTGATGTAGTGGAAGGTGTCTCTGCCCATGGCAGGGGAGTTGGTCCTTTCCAACCCAAACCATTCTATGATTCTATGAAAAAGCAGCATTTTTTCTACTGCCTTCTAAATAAATACTAAGAGGCAATGAAGAACCAGCCATTAAAGCCTCCTAATGAACCTCCTGGTTTCTGGACTCCAGTTTACTGGATACAGACAATAAAAGCAAAACCAAACTGCTTTGAATTCCAAAGGCTCACTGCAAAACCAGGAAAGCTGGAGCAAAGAGTGTGCCAAGGTACAAAGCATCCTCCAAATCCCAGCAGCCTGGCTCTGTGCTGAGCCCACTGGCCTGAACCCCACATGATACGGGTACTCACAGAGACTCCTTGTCATTTAGCACATCTTCTCTGAAGCTTCATTGGTCCTGCCATTAATGCTATAAAACTCTTCATTTTAAAAAGGCTATTTTCTGTCACTGCAATGTCTGCTGAGCACAAGCTCCCACGTGGAGGGACCACAGGCATCATTTTCAATAGGATCTGGGGAGATTAGAAACAATTTGTTCTGTATGTTGCAGGTAGGTCTAGTTGGAGCTAATCTAATTACACGGGAATTATGGGAATTGCCTCCAAGGAGGAAGGCTCTAGGCCTTGGTCCAAGAGCAATAAACTGCAATTCACCAAAGCAAGAAGTCTCAGAGATACTGACCTGGGACTGCAGCACGTAATTCCTTCAGGGGTGCACTTGCACATGGTTAATTATACTGACTTCAAGTACTTTCCACAATCAGGTAAATGGAAGCGGATGCTTAAAGCTGAGCTTCAGTGCTTTTAGGAGCAGGGACAATATCAACATTTCGGCTTGGGTCCATCTCTGAAATTCACAGCTCTGTGGAGTCATCCCTTTCTTGGCAAATTATAAAAATATCTCCAAAGGCTTTGAGTCACATGTGATGTTTGTAACCCCTGTGGTATTTTGCCATGACAAAAGAAGGATGGGAATGTTCACCATTATCGAATTTTAAAGAGAAATTTACTGTCACTCTGTGGCATTTGGGACTATTACTTATTTAAGTGCTCGAGTACAACATCAGCACAGAGGATTTTAGGAGATGGAGAAAACAGAAAAACTATTTAAAAACAACCACAACTCTTTGAATCTCTTAAATAGTTTGAGTGCATTGTCGGTTCAGGACAAATATTCGATTTAATCCTTATCTTATTGTTGTGGTTTAACCCGGCTGGCAACTAAGCACCACGCAGCTGCTCGCTCACTCCCCCCCCTCCCTCAGTGGGATGGGGGAGAGAATCGGGAAGGAGAAAAAGGTTAGAGCCGAGGGCTGAGATAAAGACAGTTTAATAAGAGAAAATAATAATAATAGTAATAATGAGAATGAAAACAAAATATACAGAATATACAAAACGAATGATGCACAATGCAATTGCTCACCACCCGCCGACCGATGCCCAGCCCGTCCCGAGTAGCGATCACTCCCCGAGCCACGATCAGTACCCGAGCAGCAGTCAGTACCCGAGCAGCGATCACTCTCCCTGCGACCGACCGACCGACTAACCCCCCCGAGCATGACGTTATATGCTATGGAATAGCTCTTTGGACAGTTTGGGTCCTAGCTGTGCTGTACTCCCAGCTTGTTATGCACCTGGCCGAGCAGGAGAAGCTCAAAAAGTCCTTGAACAGTCTGAGCACTACTTGGCAACAACTAAAAACATCAGCGTGTTATCAACATTCTTCTAGCACTAAATCCAAAGCATAGCACTATGCTAGCTTCTGTGAAGAAAATTAACTCTATCCCAGCCGAAACCAGGACACTTATCCAAACTCCAAATCTCTTTCGTCATCAGTTATTTTCCAAGGCACTGAACAAGAGAAGTCTGAACTTATGTTTAAAAGACACAGAAACAACACAGAGCACTTCTGCTCCCCTCCCCAGAGACTAGCCTAGCCCAGCCTCCTGACAACCTCTAAACCTTGGGGAAGTTCAAACCCAGAACAAGCCAGAATGAAATCCCCAAACTATGGAAATAATGGTAGTACATTACAAATAATTTCTCAGACATATCAGGGCAGATCAAAATCCAGGAATGTTCACACTAATAGCATGTAATCCTGTTGTACAAGGTTGAGAGCTTTATTTAGATGTCTGTCAAAAAAAAATCAGTTATAAGGGATGGGGTTTTTTACGTGTTCTCTTCACCATCTCATCCTGTCACCTGTAAAATTGCTTCTCCACTTATTCCCCAGGTGGGAAAAACCAAAACAAGCAGGACCTAAGCCAGGCATCTTTCTTGGCCATGTCCAATCCATGGAGCTCATTAGAAAAGTCTGATGTATTCATCCCTTTTAAGAAAACACATCCATTAAATGGCGGCTGATCAGACGAAAGAGTTTCATATGTTTTCTTGATTTAAAAAAAAAGGTCAGAAAGATATTTTTAAATTTCAAATAAAAAATGCTTGAAGTTAGATGAACTAATTTTTTTAAATTACAGGAAAACATTAATTCTGTTCTGTGTTGGTTTTGGCTGGGGTAGAGCTAGTATGGGGTTATGTTTTGGATTTCTGCTGGAAACAGTGTTGATAACCCAGGGATGTTTTAGTTACTGCAGAGCAGGGCTTACATAGAGCCAAGGCCTTTTCTACTTCTCACCCCACCCCACCAGTGAGGAGGCTGGAGGTGCACAAGAATGTGGGATGGGACATAGACCCCAACTGACCAAAGGGATATCCCACATCAAGTCATGCTCAGCATGTAAAGCTGGGGGAAGAAGAACGAAGACAGGGACATTTGGAGTTACTGCATTTTGTCTTCCCAAGTAATTGTTACGCATGATGGAGCCCTGCTTTCCTGGAGATGGCTGAACACCTGTTCGCCCATGGGAAGTGGTGAATGAATTCCTTGTTTTGCTTTTGATTCACTTATTAAACTGTCTTTATCTCAACCCACGAGTTTTCTCACTTTTACTCTTCCAATTCTCTCCCCCATCCTACTGGCGGGGAGGAATGAGCATGTGGCTGGGTGGTGTTTAGTTGCTGGCTGGGATTAAACCACAACAGTTCAAGTGAACAAAATTAGTTTACTGGTTAGCAAAAATGTCCAGATTCTAGCTCTTTCTTCTGATTTGAAATCTCACACTTCCCTGGGAAAAGAAAATAATTTCTTATATTACATTATCAGATCAGATATTGTGGTCACACTTCTGAATCTTTTCTTCATAATCACTTCTTGAGAGCAATTTTCTCATTCTTAAGTAAATAATTTGGGTTCCTCCCCCCCCCTTCCCCCAAGTACCTGGCACAGATGTAGGTCACTAAAGCACAGGTCACTGTTGGCTGTTCATCATTTCTACATCAACATGCAGCAAGCCCTGCAAGCACTCACCTTCTCCTGGGCTGCGTTGGTAAATCCCGCCCCAGCAGCATCACTCTAACGGACAGGAGGATGCAGAGGGGACATGTTCCCTTTTCACTTACACTAGGGTGTGACCACAAGTGGACTTTGAATGACTGGTAGGGATTTGCAGATCCTCAGTATGTTCCTCTCCTGATCTGTGTTTTCTGTAAGAAAGGATACTTATGCTTGTCTCAGCTGTGAGCAAGATGCATTTTTATACCGAGAAAAGTAGCCTGGACTGACTCAAAGTACCTACACAAGGCAAGGTTTAGGCACAAAATCATCACATTCTAAATACACCCTTCCCCTGTGGTCAAAGCACCACCAGCTGAAGTTGTATTGTAGTGGCAAAGTACGCAGAGCATCCCCAAGCCCTGTGGGGACACTATGGAAAGCTTCAGTACAATAAAGTTTCTTCCCTTGTTGGAAATATGAAGGCCTTGGGCTTTCTATTCTATATCTTAATTTTCCACTCATCTCCTCCATGATCCAAAGATAAAATGGGCCCCGTGGACTTCAAGAAGGAAAACAAGAGAAAGAAAAGCATAACCCCTTCCACCTTTATTGCCCTCAAACCTACTCGATCTAGTAATTTCTACAGCAAGTCCTTCAAAATGCAGGAGGCATTGTGCTTACACACATGCTAAGAGCAAATCAAGGTCCCTTTGACACTCCAGAGGACACATGGGGCTTTGTGGGCACAAATATACACTGCCAGTTTTCTGCATGGACCTTGGTGGGGGTGTGCACAGGAAGCACAAGCCCAACAGAGTTTGGGTGATGTGGGATTTAGAACAAAACATCAGCTATTGCAGTGGAGGTAAGTCCAAAAGCGCTGACAAGTTTAATTCTCAGCAGAACATGTTATGCTATGGAGTGTACATGTGGGAAATAAAAGATAAACTGAAAAGATGAAACTGCTTCAGACAGCATCTTTATCTGACTAACAGAAAATCAGCTGCTCAGCAATGGGCTTTGTTGGCTAGTCTATTTGTGAGAGCCAGGCAGCCTGAACCTGGGGGATTCTACTAAAAATACTGAGCAGGGTGTGAGTACAGATGCCTTCAGCACATGCACTTTTGGCTTTGCTCTCATATAGGGAAAGGGAAGGAGGAAGGAAACAAATGTAGTAGGAAGGAGCGGAACAGCAGAATGAGACGCTGGCATGGGTGACAGGAAACAGTTTGTAACTTACTTGAGAGCCTTTTCAAAGTCATCTGTTCTGCAGCTCAAACAGCAGAGGAGGTTGGTTTGACTATATTACACATAGACACATAAGCACACATACATTCAAAGTTGTTTGTAACCACCTTTTTCATCCTGAGCTGTGGGGTTGTTTCAACACACACTGATTTGTTTATGTGCTTAGTGCTGAACTGACAAGCTGGTGACAAAATTCATGTTATTATGACCAGCCAAAAGGGTAAGCTGCTCTAATTCCATGGAAACTTCTCTTACAATAAATAAATGAATATGAGCTGGGCTCATGGCTTTTTGTGCAATATATTAAAGTCAGAAATAAAAATTCCAAAGAGCGTCCCTAAGACACATTTGCACCATTGTTCTGTGCTAACTTGTGGGTGCTTCAGCTCAGTGAGCTCTGGCGGACAGATCTCTGGAGAAGGGAAACCCAGTGCTGCCCTCCCCCAGGATCCCTGTATAAACCCCCAGTGCTTAAACACAGGATTTGTTAGCTCAAGTGTCCCCTTAGATCTCATTAACAACCACAGTTTGGGTAAGGACAAGAAGGCTCTCAGAAACCTTGTGAGAGCTACTAACTGCACTTTGCATCCCTTACCCTGTGTTTTGGGCTGGGTCACAGTCTGCATCTGCAAAAGCATTTGCTGCTTCTCCCCAGATCCTCCTGTAAACCAGGTTTGCCTCATGGCAGTGCCAGTCCCTGGTACTGATCAGAGATTCAGAGCTATTTCCCACTCAGGTGACTATTAACTAGCCATACTGAACCCATACAGAAACTGAAAGCAGTGAATTAAAGAGAAAAACTCAAAGGAAAAAGTTTTTCTTCCCAGTGTAGCTGCACAGGAATGACATGTTAAATTTACACCCACAAAACCACATAATAATTACCCAGGCCTTCTGTTTGCACAGTAATTACAATGAAATGGTTTAAGGAGGAGGAAGAGAGTCTTGCATATCAGTATGATTGGTTTTCTAGTCACCTCCTCCATCTTAAACTCCTCTTTCCTCTGCAGCAAAGTAGACCCTCTGGCTCATGATCTGTGTCCCTGGGGACTTGCTCCAAGTCTGCGGGATGCCGCTGCTCAGGATGAGCTGTGGGGAGCTCCATTCTCTCTACCCCAGCCCTGACACTGCGACCACAGTTGTGTGTTGCCACCACACAGGCAGCAAAAGTGCCATCATCTGTCCAAATAGTGCCATGGTCACCGCTTCGTGGCTGTCTCCAGAATATTTAATGCATTCTTCACATCCACCAGAATAAACTCTCATTAGCTTTCCAGTCCCTCCCTCCTGTCTGTACCGGAGAAAACTTGATTCCCTAAATCAATGGACAACTACTGCGTTGGTTCAGCTGGGACCAAGTACAGCAGCTGCACTTACAGAGGTGGGACTGTCCCCCACCATCCTCAGTGGCAGACAAGGAGCTTCAAAGCCTTGTGGATGACCATGCTGGGGCTGCTAACACGCTTCATTTCAAATGCCAATACAAACTCCCAGCTTGAGACATTAAAATTTAATTACCAGGGACAGCAGGATCTAGGTGAGGGTCTGAATCTGAGGACCCAGACAGAAAAAGCACTTTATTCAGTAGCAAGCTGTCCAGTGCCGAGGAAATGGACTCAAGCCAAATATTATTTATGCATCTTAAGGTCTCAAAGTTTTCACTGTATCAGGCTTGGCCAACCAAGCAACCAAATCCAGGCGTGCAGCATGCGGGATGTACTCTTGGGGACAGCACTGGGTCCTCAATGCAGGGGACCTGCTTTGCCACCTCCATGCGTTTTGGGAGGCAGCTGAGTCCTGTCACATAGGTGACCCACATTCTAGGGGACACACATGGCAGTGGGACAGGAGGATGCAGGCACCTGTGCACACACCCTGACACAGAACTGGCTGCTATTGCCGGTACCCACCGGCACCGGCTGCTGGAGCATCCTCAAGCCCACGATCTGCTTAGAGCAAGTGTGCAGGTGACAGATTTCATATTTTCTGTTGGAAATGAAATTCAATCTCACACAAATAATTGTGTTTGTTTTCCCTACAGGTTCGAATCAGGCATAGCTAGCTACTGAAAATGTGAAATACTCATCAAATTTTCTTCTCCTCTCATTTTCAGTGCCATAGGTTGCAAATTTTTCTCCTGGATGGGTGGTGCTAACTTAAATACTTGGGCATCATCTGTGTTCCAGATGATTCCAGTGAATCATATAAAAACTGGGGGGAGCAGGTATCTTTATACATATGAACAACAATTTTTAAACAGTATTTTTGTTGCAATGAAAGAAAAGAACAAACAAGCAGTTCTGAAACTGAGTTTGCATTATGAGCTCAATCTTCTACTTTACACCCAACAAATCTACAGTTGTTTTGAGGGCTGCTGGTGATTTTTTTTAAAAGCACATACCCCTTGTCCAGACTAAAGGGATAGTGGTGCCATGCAATAGCAAAGGAAAACCAGGCACCCTGTGGTGGCCAGCCTGTCACCAGCTTCACCCTCAGCCTGCCACCAGCCTCACGCTGGCTCAGGGCACACAGGGGTGCAGCTGGGGACCTGAAACCCCAAAATTTATGTCTTGGCCTGGCACACTCTTGGAAGGAGGTTTTCGGGGCGGTGGGAAGGACGGGAACCCCGCACTCGCCGTGCGTGGGGCTTTGTCCCCCTCTGGTGACGGGCTCAGGGAAGGACAGAGCAGAACGAGCCGCTCAGAAACCCACAGCTCTGGCTCAGAGGAAAGCTGGGGTTGCCATCCACCTGGGCTGGGCTCAGGCTGCAAAAGCAAGACACGTAAAGAGACATGATGACAGCTTGGTTTAAAAAAAAATAGAAAAAGCTAAACTAAAAGATGCTCAGTTAAGAAAAAGCTCAATGCAATGTAACCTCCTTGGGGCAGGGACTGTGCTGAGGCTGGTTTTGCTCTTTTCCCAGTGGGAGTGTAAGCAGAGATGTTACTCTGGGTCTGAAAATACCCGCAGTAAGCAGGCAATGCTCTGCTTCTCCAGGAAATATATTGTATTTGTGAAGACTTTATACCTGCAGAGCAAGATGCCACTCAGCAGCCTTGGCGGGAAGTTACTGCTGCTCCTCTGAAGCCTAGGTATGAAGGATGTGCTTTACCCCACTTCTGGTTTAAGGAAAGGCAGGACAGTTCCCACTGAAAGCAAATGTCACCCTCACAGAAAAGTACCCCCCTGTTTTCCATTAAAGATATTTTTGTATGAATATTTTTTGGTCAGACCAACTTTTAATCTGCTTAAAGCACACTGGAGCTATGAGCATTAGTGGAGGAAGTATTTACTGCAACCTGTGATGAAGCCAGAAAAAAAAGATATCATTTCGTCTTCTACTGAGAATGAGGAAAGGAATACTTTTTTTAAAAAAAAAAACAAACACCCCACACTGTTCTGGCAGATTCATTAGGAATCCACCTAAATATTCTCCAAAGTCTTTTCATTCCAGTAAGGAAAATAAAAGGTTTCAAATTTTTGAAAGTATTAATTAAAAGTATAATTAAAAGAGAGAGTGAAAAAGTTCCGCCTTGGAAATCTCAAGTATTGCCATTTTTTAAATCTTCTTTCGTACATTCAACTCTAGGCCTGAAAAATGCTGACCCATTTAACAATAAAAAATAATGGGTTTGGTTATCATTTTTAATAAAAATAAATGCAATCAATAACCTTAACATACATTTGAAGGCTTTTTCCCCTCTTAAGAGAAATATTGAGAAACAAATATGGGTGGATTTGGTTAAAAATATTTGGAAAAATACCCTCAGGCTTGGCACAGCCCTGCCACTCACAGGCAAAGTTTCTCACGTGAAGAACAGCCTTCATGGGCAGGTACATTTGTGTGTACGTGCCTTTGTTTTTCAGAAGCAAACTCAAAACCATTTAAAAATGTATTTTAGAGATAAATGGAACATTTTCCTAGATGCCTTTCCATTCCCTGAAATCCCTGGCATTTGGGAGTTTAGCTGTATCAATATAAAGAATAACGCAGCGAAGTCAAAGGCCAAGCACAAACCCCTGTTGCAACTGAAGCAATCAACAGAGCCTTGCCATCATCTTCAGCAGAGCTGAGATTTCACATGACTTACATAACTTTTGTGGGATTAAAAGACCTTTAAGAAAGCCTCAGTGCTCACTGCTCCTCTGACATCCACAGCAACAGGCAGAGGTGAAAGCTACATGGAAAAGAGGCAACTTTTTCAAACAGGTTTCATGGGGCTTTGCATTTGGGATTGCAGAGCCTTGTGAAATGGCAATGAACTCACTGCTCTACAGACTTTTGACTTACAGTCAAGAGCCCAAGAATGAGGCTTTATGATGGCTTGTGTACCAGTTTTGTACAGGGAAAATATTCACATTTGTGTCATCTCCCAGCCCCAATTGCTTCGTTGATATATATCATTATCTTGTCTTTAAATCTGTCATTTGATAGTTTTCTAAACCTTTTGTAGCTCTTGAAACCACTTTTTTTAAGGGGAACCTGGCAAGGCAGAGGTCTGCTTTATACTTCTTTTCCATTAGTTTCAGAAGATCAAGAGCTTTTTTCCTCCATCCTGTCCTGGGTAAGCTCTCTGAGGGGACAGGGGGCCGGTGCTTGTCCCTGCTGTGTTGGTCATGCTGGAAAGATTGTCCTGCATAAATCTCTGAAGTTTAGTGTGGCAAGGGCTCACATGGTGAGAAATGTCACCTCATTCACACCTAGTCTGTGCTAGGGTCCTGGAGCTTCTCCAGGTCAGTGAGAACAGCTCTGCAGAGCTTCTAGAAAAGCTCCTCTAGGCAGATCTGATCTAGCATCACAAGAAATAAGGATGAAGGGGTGTTGCAAGGATTTGTGCATTCCCTGCCCATGTCTGTTGGCTGGCAATAAGGAGGTGCTGGATTAGCTCCATCCATCCCCAAGGAAACAGCATTTCCCCATCTCTACTCTGTTTTCCCAGTTTCTCTGTTTATGGCTGTGCCTGTTTGCTTCATGAGTCGTCTGGTGCTGTCCTCTAGTGGTTTCTTCCAGCACAAGAAATGCCAGCTTCCTTGGCTACTTTATGTCAGCTGCCTTGTAAAAGTGTTCAGTGGAAGGAAAACCACAAACTTTTGACAGAACTCAAAGGAATAGAAAAATAGATTACATTCTTCTCCTTCATTTATGTACTTAAAAGTTATAGCAAAGTTGAGTCTGTCCTAAAATATTTTCTGAAAGGTAACAAACAGCAGCATGATTCAATATTTTTGAAGTGATGGTTTTCTATAAATACAGAAAAAAATCAGAAAAGGCCAGTAGAGCTATTAATTAAAATGTGAAAGCAGATAAATAATGAATAGCAGTGTCATGTATTCATTAAGATTCTACAAATGAAAAATATCTCTCCCGGTTATTCCTTTGATGAATCTAGCCCAAATATACTTGAACTGCAACATAAAATATTCAGGATGCTCATATTTCATTCTGTATTAGCCATTCTCAGATCCCCAAATCTCAAAGCCAAGAACAGTAAATGTCTAATCACAGCATTGATACTGACCTCTTTCTCTAGCCTTAGACAAGTCATTTAACCTGCCATGGTTTTAAGACAAGAATGTCTGCAATAAACCCTTACGAAGTTATGCATAATATTGTGAAGTTGAGAGACCCTTGCAAGGAGAGCAGTTAGCTAGTGTGGGGTCCAGGGCTGTGGATGGAAATATCAGTGTTTGGTCCAAGGACTCATGAGAGCTAAGGCTATGCCTTGTTTATTCAGGGGATCATCCTACAAAGACGAGAAGGTCCCACATCTGATTGCTCTCTCTATTTGCTTTGTGGAGATCCCATGGACTTGTAACTGAAAACTGGCAGGTAGAAATCTATACTGTTCACCCTGTCCTGGCTCTTGGCAAACACATTTGTTCCTTACACTGTTTTCACTTTAGATACAGAGATACCAGCTACAGTCAAACCAGCTACACTGCTGGCCTCTGCCTCACCAGCAAGATCAGCCACACTGTTGTGGTCCACCATGGCCTTTAATCCAGGGATCCGGTTCTTCCTTACCATAATAACTGCAGGCTGGCAGGGAACACTTCCAATTTATAGGCAAATTCCTTAATTGTAGAAGTTTAATGATAGGGAAGGATTACAGCAAATTATTCAAGTTTCAGAAAGAGTTGACAGATCCCACTACAGCAGTTGAGGGACTGAGCCATGCAGCAATGAAGGGAGCTACAGGGAAGGGGTGACTTGGACAGCCATGGAGGAGAACACTTCTCTAGTCTTCCTTGTTCCCAGAGCCCTCATGAAAGCATGCTTTCTTTCTTCTCTGTTTATTCAATCAATGGCTTTTCTATTGCAGTTCTTGACAAAATTTCAAATCTGCACCACCACTGGGGAAAATGTTATGATACCAACATCTAGAAGATCTTTTAGAGACCAGCTCATAGCTTCATAGTGAGAATGGCCTTGATGTGTAGTCCTTGTCATATCGCTGTCACCCTCAGGAGGATTTGATTTGAAGACCCAAAACTTCAAGGTCTATGACCCTTCTCTAGGAGTCTACAACTTCCAGCCCTACTTACAGGAATTACCATCAGCAGGAGATAGGGGCTTTCCTGTAACTGCTTGTGCTCAGCACAGTACCTTCAGTGTACCTTCAGGATGTATTTTGGGGCCCTGTCAAGCAAAGGAAGCACATGGGATCAAGGATGCATAGAACTGCTGGAAGGAGATGGAGAAGAGAGCTGCAGGCCTGTATCTCCCAGATAAGTCTCCATTTGTGCAAGGCAGATTAAAGACAGGAATGGGTCCACCTGCTGTATTATATAAATATATTTTAAATAAATCTGCAGAGGTACAAGTGTATAACACAGTAATGTGGTTTCTTTGTTAAAATGTTTTCTAGAACCACTTAAGCCCCTTTTGCAGAACCAGAACCCAGCGTGCCACTGAAATCCAAGGGCAGCCTAGGGCCCTAAGTCATCTTAACTCTAAAAAGAAAAAACAAACAAAAAAACCCCCAAGACAACAACAACAACAAAAAACCAACCCACCCCAAACCCCAAAACAACGGCCATGTCACTAATCTACAACAGAAGTAGCTACAATGTACAGTGACTTGTTCACAGACCCTCAGCAGTGACTGTCTGTCCTGGTTTCGGCTGGGATAGAGTGAATTTTCTTCCTAGTAGCCGGTACAGTGCTGTGTCTATCTAGCTGAAACCAGGACGGTGTCATTGCAGGCTGGTTCTCCTCCCACCCCACCTGTGGATTTAAGGTGCTGTGCAGAGGGGGAGCAGGAGGACAAATGGGCACTGAAGCCTTCTGCCATCCCAGTGGATGTCTCAGCCCAGTGACTCTTTTTGCTCACACAGAAAACATTTTCACCAAACATTAAAATAAGATTCCTGAAGTGTACCGGCAGTTGTTAATAAAAGACATGCTTTCCCCTGGGGTTTGTCAGCTCTGCACTTCAAAGCTCATTTTACATGCAGGCCAATGCTGTATTTTGAAAAGCAAATGTTAACATGAGCTCTTTGGTCAGTTGAATAAAAGTATCAGGAGTCCCCTCTCCTCCCCTCCCCACCTCAAATTAAAAAAATGCCAAAACCACAAAAGAGCCAAAACAAGAACAAGGAGCCTCTGATGGATTTAAGATAACAATTATTTTTCTGATACATCTTCACTTCTCTGATTTTCACCCTGGACTTGTGCTGCCCCACCAACATCACCACTCTACTGTCTGGGCTGCAAATTTCCCCCTGGAGGGGCAGCCCTCAGCTCCCACCTCTGTTTGTGTTTGAGGCCTCCCAAGCAGAACACTGCCTGCAGCTTCACAGGCAGCCCAGAGTGCTTCAGCATGGCTATTGCGAACAGGCATGTATCATACACTTTGGGTTGAGACATCCCCAACACAGCACAAAGATCCCAGGCTGTGTTTTGTTCAAGCAGAGGACATCTGAAATTTGTTGGCAGCAAAATTTAGAAAATACTTTCCAAGAACAGAGAGGGTGGTTGGGTAGTCTTATCGCCATCCAAGTACTATTTCTTCCAGATAAAAGGGAAGTTTAAAGGCTGAACAAAGAATATATTAGCATCCCGATTCTTAAACAGAATCACAGAGGTGTTGGAAGGGGGAGGCTGAAACACACCCCTTGCAGGGTAAATAAAAATCCCAAGCTCTATGAATGGGATTTTTTTCCTTAATTGCAAAACAGAAAACAAGACCAAGTGACACAGACAAAAGAATGAGAGTTAATAACTGGTGTGCCCAAAGGGTGTTTTGCTACCTCACCTTTTTTTCTATAAACCAAAGGTCGATACTGATATGGGCTGTCTCAGACAGATGTGCTGGGACTGGACACTGCAGCCCAGACAGGTGAAGGGCTGGAGATGCTCATTTCCTGGTGTGCATTTACCTCATACCTCTTGTTCAAGTTGCTCTGCAGAGCAAATCACCTCACTCTCTTCTTCACCCCCAGGCTCTCCAACTGCTCCTGTTCATAGTGGATACAAAAGGCAACATGGGCCCACCATCCCAGCATGGGTATAGTGGCCCAGAACCATCTCTAACTCACTGCTATGGGGTTTCACACCTGGGCAGCCTACATCCAGCAACACCTCCCAGCCCTGACCAGAAGGGAATGGCTTTCACCTTCTTTTTTCAACAATACTCATCTTTGTACAAAGCCCAAACCTCCACAAACGTAGGCTTTCAGCTGAAGCATAACATCAGCACTATGCTATGCTATCCAGCAGAGCTAACTTCACCTTCAGGCTTCCTTGCCAGGACCTTTTGGAGGTTGTTTCACACTCATACTCCCACCAAGATCAACACCACCTCCATGAAGGTGGTGGAGAGGTGCTTCAGGCTCCATGAGACACAGCTGAGGTGAAGATAGCTGATTTAAGGGCTGCAGTACTGCAGGCAACAGTACAATTCAAGCAGATCTGGCTGACTATGCACATGGAAAGAGCCAGGTTGCTTTTATGACCAGAGGAGAAACCCCTCCCGACACTAATTCAGAGCATATAGATTAGGTGCTGTCTACCAGTAGGGATAAACTGTGGGAGAGGTGTAGGACCTCAAGCAAAGGACAACTCGAAGCCATGAAATCAAAAGAGAATTAAAAGCAAAATATATTACTTCTAGTTATTTGGACAGTTAATTACAGTGATATATATGTATATTAAGTTTATATTTATTGTAATTACTGAATAATTTATATCACCATGCAGCTGACAGAAATTGTATAAAGAAATGAGAATGATACTAAATTATTTTAAGTGCTTTGAATGTGTGAGAAATATTTTTTAAGATATATTAAATTAAATCTAATTATAACACTAAGTTACAGAAGCTCTGTTTGGGCTAATGTTTTTTTCTAGCAATTAGAAAGTGGTTGATAATGCAATTACACTCTTATGTATAAGGTCTTTGCAAGCAAGATAATTTTTTTATTGAAAAATAATCAGAAAACTTATTATGTGAGAAGTAGTTATATTCAGGTTTTGCTATCATTTTCTCCAGACACATTTTGTAGCTCCAGTGTAGGTTTCTGCACAACAAAAAGGGTATGGTGAAGTGGGGAAAAAAGGAAGGAAAAGAGTCAAGAGAAGCAATTAATGCATGGTAACTCTCAGAAAATATTATCCCAGTCTCCACCAGAGGAACATGCAGTTAAGGTTAATTTCAAATGGAAGAATAATGTCATACATGAGAGTAAGAAGATAAAATTCAAAAGACAGAATAAAAATTCTTGATGACATTTTATTTGTTTTCCAAATATCATGATTTAAAGATTATGATTCAGTGGGTTGTATGGGTTTTTTCTTTCTTTTTTTTTTTTCTCCCCTCTTCATTTCCTGAGCTGGCAGCACTGTAGCTTTGGAGCAGCAACCAAAACCTCTTTGGAAAAGATAGTCTTTACACAAAAGCCAGGGCCAGGTTCCCTCACTCAAATATCCGAAAACCTGCCCTGGCTCAACCTTGCATCTCGTGGGAATAAAGCTGATCTCAGCCAAGCCAGCTAACCTCAGGGGACTGGAACAAGAAAGGCAAAAGGAGCAGTTATGTCAAGGCCCAAAGGAAGCAACTCTCCAAGCCACTTTGAAGCTGGTATGTTCCTTCCAAGAGCTAGCAGGTTTCATGAGTTCTGCCTTCTCCTCTTTTTCTTTTGTTTTTCCACTTGGACCAGAATTCCAGAAGATCTGGTGGTCCAGGCTGCCCAGCTTGTCCAAATGTCAGTCATCTTTGAAAAGGATCATTTAGATAATTAAGAACAGCTAGAATTTGAATAGTTAGGATTTATCAGTGGATTAGGAAATAACACATGAAAAATCAAAGATCACACTATCACCAATAATAAATTTTTCTCTCTAGAAAATGAAAATCTTATACAAAGAATCATTCATTATCATCCATCATGGGTGCTTCTGCAGAGTCGGTGTTTACTGTACCCTAGAATGGCACAATCCCAGAGATAGAGCAGTCTGTTATATTGAAATAAGCAAATTCTCCTTAAATCTTTATCCCACACTGGCTTGCCTTCCTCATTTACAGCAACTGCATCTCCACTGAATTCTGTAACATTATTGCTGTTGACTTCCATGAACAAGAGGGAGCTTCAGGGTAGCAGAGCCAACGCCTGATCTTCAAGGGAGCTCAGGAGTCTCAGATCTATTTTACTGAAAGATGCAGAGAAGTATAAGAAAATACTTAAGCAGCCATTTAAACACTGAAGTTCAGGGGATGCCATCAACTTCATAGAATCATAGAATCATAGAATCATAGAATCATAGAATGTTTTGGGTTGGAAGGGACCCCTAGAGGTCATCTAGTCCAACCCCCCTGCAGTGAGCAGGGACACCACTAACTAAATCAGGTTGCTCAGAGCCCCGTCCAACCTGGCCTTGAATGTTCCCAGGGATGGGGCCTCCACCACCTCTCTGGGCAACCTGTTCCAGTGTTTCACCACTCTCATGGTAAAGAATTTCCTCCTTATATCCAGTCTAAACCTACCCTGTTTTAGTTTAAAACCATTACCCCTTGTCCTGTCACAGCTGGCCCTACTAAAAAGATTTTCCCCATCTTTCCTATAGGTCCCCTTTAAGCACTGAAAGGCGGCAATCAGGTCTCCCCTCAGCCTTCTCTTCTCCAGGCTGAACAACCCCAACTCCCTCAGCCTGTCCTCATAAGAGAGGTGCTCCAGCCCTCGGATCATTTTAGTAGCCCTCCTCTAGACCCGCTCCAACAGTTCCATGTCCTTCTTGTGCTGAGGGCTCCAGAGCTGGACGCAGTACTCTAGGTGAGGTCTCATGAGAGCAGAGTAGAGGGGCAGAATCACCTCCCTCGACCTGCTGGCCACGCTTCTCCTGATGCAGCCCAGGGTACGGTTGGCCTTCTGGGCCACCAACGCACATTGCCGGCTCATGTCCAGCTTTTCATCCACCAGCACCCCCAAGTCCCTCTCGGCAGGGCTGCTCTCAATCCTTTCTTCCCCCAGCCTGTACTGATACTGGGGGTTACCCTGACTGAGGTGCATGACCTTGCACTTGGCCTTGTTGAACCTCATGAGGTTCACACAGGCCTACCTCTCCAGCTTGTCCAGGTCTCTCTGGATGACATCCCGTCCTTCTGGCGTGTCAACTTCACCACTCAGTTTGGTGTCATCTGCAAACTTGCTGAGGGTGCATTCGATCTTGCTGTCTAAGTCATTGATGAATGTCTTCAGTGGTGAAGACTGGAAATCAACATCAGGCTCCTCTCCAGGAGGTTTACAACCGCATGGAACTCAAGCATTACCACACTGCACGTGCAGGCAGCACTTCCTTCAGCAGCCCTCAGCTGAGGGCTGCAGATCCTCTACAACAGGTCTAGTTATGCAGAGACCACACAACGCCTGCACATTCCATCAGAGCATCCCTCGGCAGTTCCAAATTTCTGAATAAGAGCACTGCTTGTCAGTGATTTGGCAGATGTGAATCTGGGCAGGTATTGCATCTACTGACACAAGTATCCCTGCTCTGCAATTCATGTGGAAACAGTAACAGCAGCTACCAGTTTTGGTCACTTCTGTTTACTGTAATTTACAGGTTTAAGTATTTATTTTATTGATGGGTTATTGTGATTCTAGGATGGTAGTGCTCAAGAAAAAAATACGTTGGTTCACCAGAATAAAAAACCCTAGTATTTAAAAATCTAGTTAATAAACAGTAAATCCAGTTTTCCATGTCTTCCCATGATACACTCAGCGTTAGAAATAGGCACATGTTTTTACCATGGTCAATGGCCAATATTCAGGTGGTTAAAGCTTGGTAGAAGAGGACCAACTAAACACACTGACTCCTGTGCCTTGCAGCAATCTTTTCTTTTCCCTTCATGCTCAGAGATTTGACCAGCTAAGAAAAGACATCGGAAATTTTTGTGGTGAACAGATCAGCTGGATAACTAGACGGGACATTGACAAAATTTTCAAAAATTGTGCTGGCAGAGTGCCTGGAAGCATAAGGCAGGTATGGACCAGCTGATGTGGATTCACAAGGAAGTATTGAACTGTGAGGGAAATAAGGCAGAGGGCAGCTAGCATGAGCATGAGGCCAAGTGGAAAGGGTAATGCAGGCCTTCAGGGGGACAGCCTGGAAGAAAAGCGAGGAAGAAAAGTGACGAGGAAGTGATATATGCAAAGAAAAATACTCAGTGCAATAAAATTAAATGACCTAGCTGTGTTTTCTGCTGGTACTGGGGTAAACTGAAAGCAGGCATGCTGAAACCACTTCACATTGAAAGCACGGAACTGGTGTTGTTGGGATCAAACTCAGGATTGTTTTAAGGTAGTGCCAGAACCCTTAAATGTGTGTCTTCCAAGTCAGTGCAATGCAACTCAAGGACTATCAGTGACTAAAGCCCAACAGTTTTACTTACTGGCTCCAGAGAAAACTTCAGTGCAAAAAGCAGTCTGCACACACTCAGAAACCAGACTGGACCAGACGCTCTGAAGCATAGCTTCCCCAATGGAGACAGACTCATGAGTCTGCTAAGCAGAGATGGAAGTTTGAGATTCAGGTGTGGCCTCCAAAAGTGACTGTGTTGCAGATGGAAAATCAAAATCACAAGCAACATTGCTGCTATTCATCTGCATAGCAGTATTTAGGGTTAGCCAGCACCTTTCTACCTTCAGACTGTTGCTGAGATGTCCTCTGTTTTCTTGGGTGAGGTTTTCTTAAGCACATTTTGTTAGGGAATCCAGTCAAATTTTCGTTTTTCAAATACAACCAAACCCCTGTATAGAGGCTGTATAGAGATGAGACGTTCCAATGAACTCTTGAAATTAAGTGGGAGAGTGACCTGAACAGCAGCTGGAAACACTGGCAACCAGAAAACACTTGCAGGCAAAGGAGCAATGAGTCAGGCAGTTTAAATGACCCCAACCTTATCTGAATGAAGGTCTGAGGATGAGTTAGAAGAACTTATTTTAACGAATTGGAACAGATTGCCAAGGGATGCAGTAGCTTTTCCATCACTTCATATCTTTCAAAGATTGAAATTTATACAAACATATATACATTTTCATTCCAGGTCAACCAGAAATTATTGGGATGGATGCATCACTGAGTGAAATCCTATGACTTGTGTTATCTAAGAAGTTAGCCTGGGTTATAACATCAATCTCTCTGCATCTCCTAAAAAACTATGGCTGAACTAATAACTTTATTTGGAACATAAAAAAAAAAATCCTTAATTTTAATTATAACAGCAATTCAGTTTATGAACCTACTGAAATCCAAGACAACAGTAGTAGGTTTTGTATACAATATATAAGAATTTACAACCACTGAAGTTTAAATAGTATTTGATTGCGACTACATAAATTATGGAATGCTATATCACCATTTTAAAAAGCCACACTTACTATCTGATAAAAAATACCATCACAATACAATGAATTCCTGTGGAAAATAATGCCTATTTTAAGTAGAGAAAAAAAAAATAAATTCTGTAATGTTTGAAAGCATTTTCCTAACACAAAACTAGATACCCGTTCTAGACAGTGGAGAATTTCTAGAACATTTCTCATATTTGCCGACTTTGAAGTTTTTATACCAGGATTTTTTAAGTTTCATGGTCTTTTACTGTAAGCGTTTAGCAACCTTGGATGGCTCTGGTTTTGGTACTCAGCTCTACAGTTGTGCACAGAAGCTAGAGTAACACGAGGGTCACCATGAATCATAAACAGCTTTACAGAACGTAAAATTTAACAGACCCAAGGAATATGGCAGGGGCCATAAATATAAAAAATAACCACGGGAGCACTCTGTCATTAAACAGAGATCGAGGAACAAGCTAAAAAGCTGGTGTTGGATCAGGAAGCTGTTACAGTAATTGAGCTAATTAGTGAACTGTGATGCTGACCAGTTTGCTGGCTCACATGAACATCCCTATGCATAAGTTCATGTGCCATGCTGGCTTTGGGTTGCACAGTTGTTCTCTGCTTCATGTCAACACTTGTGTTTCTGCAAGTGCACAGCACTCAGCAGCTGCATTTTATGTTTGCAGAAAAGCTCAGGTTTCCATGAAGACACCAGAGCAACTCATCACATTTTATTAAAAAAAAATCTACACATGTAAGCTTTCCCCGTGCTCCCCATATTTTAAAACCTGGCTATAAAATCTGTTACTGGGGAATTAATAGGTAAGGCATGTTCAAGAAACTGGCATTTCTTTTACTGCCTGACCAGTCCAAAATCCAAAGTATTTGGGAAAATCTAGCCCTGTATTTAGTTAGATAACAAATGCCCAGCTCTCCAGAACGAGCACTCACTCCACAACACTGAGTGGGCTGCAAAAAGACAAAAGCTCCATTGGTTGCAGTGCTTGAAATGGCACATCTTGACCCAATGAGGAGCTGCCAAAGCAACAATGAAAGTATTAGGCTGGGAGACAAAGGTCACAAAATGGCTGATATGATACAAAAAACGTGACTTGCCTGAAAACAGAGGTATACCCAGGCTGAGATCCACAAGGCAGGAAACAATAGGAAACCATAACGAAAAAATGGGCAAAGAGTATGAGAGGCAGTGGTAAGCAAATGGATTTTAGCCTCTGTCTTGAATAGATGAAGGATGTTTAGATAAGAACCCAGTACTCAGATCATGTGATGAAGGGAAAAGTTAGGTATATTACCCAGGAAAGCACAGCGGTTGTTTCCCACGTCTCCAGCCAACTTGTGCAGCAACCATTTTTGCTGTGTCCTGCACCCTATGGAATTTCTCTTCTGCAGCCAACCTAACTCTCTTCCATAGTGAAGAAAAAAAAAACAAACAACTTTTTTTCAAAATGATAAAACAGGATGTTTACTCAAAATAATAAGTTTGTGAGTCCAAATACTAAAGCTATGAGGATGTTGTCATAGGAAATTAGGAGATATCAGAAAGCCACAGCTGGCCCAAGAAACTCCTATATCAAAAGCAAGTTGCCCAGGCTCCTGGCAAGAAGATAGTCCTAAGACTTCCAAACTCCCAGACCATGTAAGAGCCTACAACATCTTCTCACCATTTACTGTGCTAAAAATTGGCCTTCAAAGAAGACAGCATGCTCTCTTAATGCATTAGCTTTTGTTCCTGATATAACAATTTCTTGTGCCATGTTTTCCATATAACTTCATTCTGTGGGACATACCTTTAAGATATACTAGTGAAAATTGGGCCTTATCCCATGAAAAGCAAAATCATATCAGTGGAAGACAGATGCAAACAAAAGCAGAGGCAAAATGCTCTTGCTGTTGTCATCTTCTGAAACCAAAATCATATCAGTGGAAGACAGATGCAAACAAAAGCAGAGGCAAAATGCTCTTGCTGTTGTCATCTTCTGAAACCAAATACAGTTTTATCAGGATGAAGAAAAGCAACAGCTAAGGCACCTCTAACTCACTCACAGTAATACCTGACCAAGATGAACAGTGCTGTTACTGTACTCCATTCTACAGGGGCTGAAAGGATTTGACCAGGCTCACCCAGAAATCCCAGGGATGAACAGGAGAATCAACCCTGGCTCTTCCTATACAGAATGGCCCTCCCTTTCTTCTTGGTACTATGTGCTGCTCTCCCACACTGTAAAAATATTATCTCTGCCTCATGCTGCCTTCCCAATCGTATATGTATAAAACATTGCATATGCATTTTATCTTTGAAATTAATATATTCACTTTTTATACACTATATGTGTGTATACACATATAATCATGTTTCCTTGAAACCATGAAAATTCTCTCTTGCCATGGCCAAAAATCCAAAGAAACATTTCTATCCAGGAAGACCAGGGTGATGCAGAAGTTACTTAGCCCAACATGGAGTGAGTGTGCTCCTAAGCTCAGCCCACAGGGCGCTCCCATGTGTATCCATGGGCAGAGCCCAGGCAGCAGTTCACCCTTGTGGGATGCCACTAGTACAGCTCCTCTCTCTCCAGAAAATGCAACATGACATTAGGAAGCTGAGAAAAGCTGCTGGTAGAGATTGAGGAGCTGCTTCTCCAATCCCACTAGCCAGGAAAGGTCCTTTCAGCCTTGAGAGAAGGCTGGTGAAAAGAGCTCCTGCATTTGTAACCGATATAAACACAGTTTCTACCCCTTTCTCCCCCGACAATGAAAAGCGGCAGGATGTGTTCCCCAGCCAGACATAAAGCAGATCAAGAAGATCATCTGGAAACAGCCACAGCCCTTTGGGAGGGGAGCCAAGACGTGCGCCAGAGCTAGCAGAAACAGACCTAGCCCCAGTCAGGAGAACCAGCCCTTTCCTCAATGCCTGCCCGTCTCTGGTAGTTTCAGTGCTGGAAAGGGGACATGAGGCAGTACGACGGCCAAACAAAATGGCCCTGGGCAGCAAGAAGTCCTCTCCCAGGCAGGGTCCCACACTGCAGCAGGTGATGGTGAACACTCGCTGTTGAGGAAAGTTCATGATAGGGCCCCTGTTGCTTTTTTATTGCTCATGCACACACACAAGTGTATGTGAACAAAGGCTCCTGATAACAAAGGTATATGAAAGAAACACCTGCAGGAGAGTGTCATTCTGAGCCTGGTCCTGGGAATGAAGAAAGTGCTGCCAACAATTTGCTCCCTGAGGATGAAGAGAGATCAGTCTCCCCACCTCAGCACAAGACCAGGCTTCCAGCACAGCCCCAGGGACAGAAGGAAACAATCATTCCTCTGCACCCCAGCTATTGGAGCAAACAACAATGACCAGATAAGGATCAAAGTCCTTTTACATTTCCCATGGTCATCTCTGCAGCCCAATGTGTGCAGCACCCTGCAGCCCAGAGGATTATCCAGAACAGTGAATACCTTCCCAGTTAGCCCTGCTGAACCATCGTGTACCATGCTGAACCATGTACCAGATACTTTCTCCATTTTCTCTTTAACGTGCAGCCTCCCTTCAAATCAGCACTGAGCTGCTATGCTCTACCTCAGATGATGCCCAGGACGAGGCACTGTAGGCCACGTCAGGGAAAGGTGTTATACCAAATGCATGTTTAAATGGCAGCTTCTAATCTGACAATAGATGCCAGCTAACTCACTCCGGGCACTCAGCAATTACAGTACAAGTCCGCAGTGATACTGCACTCTCCAGTGCTATGAACCTGCAAACAGAATTTACTCTAAAATAAATAAAAAAACAACTACAAAAAAAAAAAAAAAAAAAAAAAAAAAAAAAAAGAAAGAAAGCTAAATTTGCGGTGTATTTTAAAACACTCAGGGAGAAAGAGGAGAGCTAATAAATCTGGGAGCTAGTAGCCACAGCAACAAACTGCATTTCTCTCTGGATGGCTTTTCCCTCCAATCAACAGCAATTACCGGGCACCTTAGGGTAATATAGCAAAGTTTATGTTGCTTCTATGGCAAAGTTCTTTCCACAAGGCTAATTTATTCCATGTCTGCAAGGTGCTGATTTATTGCAGCACATATTACTGGGGGTCTGGTCATGACAGTCAGTGAAAACACAAAGAGAAAAGCGCTGGACAGAGCTTGTCCTGCTCTGTTGGGGTTTTTTTTCTGATACCAATTAAGAGCCCAGCACACTGAGCTTGGAAGAGGTGCCTTCCCCAACTCTTAGGAACAGGGGAAAAGCAACAAAGATAAAAGTATTTGGGGGAAGCAGTTGGGGGTGAAAGGAAACATAGGCTCATACCTGACAATGTCATTACAAATATGGGCTGTGGTTGAGAAACCATGTATATGCTGCGTGAAAAAATAATAATAATGAAGGGCTGCGCTTCGTTCTGCTCTTCAAAGGCTGCCTCTAAATCACTTCAAATTCTCTCTGTGTTGCTGCAGTGCCATCAGATCTAACAAGGGGCTAGGAATCTGGTTTCCATAGTTTTTATCTAAAAGAACTTTGTGAAGAACCAAGGTTGATTTGCTTTCTAAACATCTGCATGAATACATCACAGACCACCTACCTCCACACATTAAGAGACTAGGTCACCAGTGGACAAGGTGTAACACGTATTATTCTGTCCTAGGGCATCGTACAACCAATCTTGCCATGCAGTTTGCAAAGCGCTCTAAAGCAGAAGCTAACATAGAAGGACAGAGTGAGGGACTAAACTATGCATGGCAAGGCAGACCCTCCCAGCTCTAGTGTGACCCAGCAGCTGTCACTGTTGGATTTTAACCACATTTGCTTTTGCTACCTTTTAGGCCCTCAAGGTTTTCTGTTTCCAAGGGAATGACCTTCAGGTGCCAAGTTCCCAGCTAGAACCAACAGCATGACAGCACGCCACATGCAGGTGCATTCATCTAGCTGGCAGGAAAAGCAGTGGGAAATCTTGCTGCTCAAAAAGGAGATTTATCGCCCCTGAAACAAAGTCCCTCCAAGACAGCTTCCAGCATACTCTCAGCAGGCAGGGTCAGCTCGGCAGGCTGCAAGTAAGGCATTGCCTATCCTAATGCAAAGGCAGGGGTGGTGGAAAGAGCCATCTCCACACCACAAATAATTATTAAAGTTGACAGAAGAGATTTGGCTAGTTTTCTAAATATTTTGCAGGAAAGCTGAGAGTCCATCTCTGTCTGAACCAGCAGATGATTTCCATGCAGGATGAAGAGCTTTGTGCTCACATTCAGCAGCAATCATGTCCTGTCTGTAACTACAGAGAGCACAAGACATGCAGTGGCTGGATGATACACCAGAAGGATATCTAGCATCACCCATGACAACTTAACACGCTACTTTACTTTCCTTAAACACACTCTTATGACTGCCTATGAATCCTATACAGCAGCTATCTCATCACCCCACAATCTCAAAACATGTGTGGAGCTACAAGGAAACACCATTCATCCTTGTCCAGATATGCCAATTGCTCCTCTAACCATGGATGGTCATGTAGGACAGACCACCTAGAGGTACACAGAATCACAGAATGGCAAGGGTTGGAAGGGACCTCCAGAGATCAGCTAGTCCAACCCTCCTGCTAAAGCAGGTTCACCTAGGGCAGGTTGCACAGGACATCGTCCAGGTGGGGTTTGAATATCTCCAAAGAAGGAGACTCCACAACTCCCCTGGGCAGCCTGTTCCAGTGTTCTGTCACGCTCAAAGTAAAGTTCTTCCTCACGTTCAACTGGAACCTCTTATGCTTCAGGCTGTGCCCCTTGTCCTGTCACTGGACACCACTGAGAAGAGTCTGGCTCCAGCCTTGTGACATCCACCCTTAAGACAGTTGTACGTGTTGACGAGATCCCCTTTCAGTCTTCTCTTCTTCAGGCTAAACAAGCCCAGCTCCCTCAGCCTTTCCTCATAGGAGAGATGCTCCAGTCCCCTGATCATCTTTGTAGCCCTCCTCTGGACTCTCTCCAGGAGTTCCTCATCCTTCTTGTACTGGGGAGCCCAGGACTGCACACAGTACTTCAGGTGGGGTCTCACCAGGGCAGAGTAGAGGTGGAGGAGAACCTCCCTCGCCCTGCTGGCCACACTCCTCTTAATGTGCCCCAGGATACCATTGGCTTTCTTGGCAACATTATTGTATGTATATGTCTCCTTATTGGTGGTACACACATTGGATCCATTAAACACAAGCTTCACCTATTTTTCAAAAACCTTATTCTTTAGCCAGAATTACCAGAATGGATCTCTCATTTCTGCTGCCTTTTATTATAATGGCTTGCTTCCATGCTATATTTGTCAAACATCATGATTTCTCTAGGAAAAAAACTTAACAGTAGACTAGATCAGGGTCCTGGAAATACGCCCAACTTGCTAATACAAAGCATAAGGGCAAACACAGAAGCCTCTTCCCCATTTGAACAGTCTCTTCAAACTACGTGCACCCAAGCAATGTTTTTTTCTGCCAAAGTAGTTCACTACCTCTCTCTCCGAAATTTTTTTAGACTGCTTTAATCTAAATCCAAAGCACCCTGCCCTGCTGCCACTGAAATTAATAGATGTTTTGCCATTACATTCAGTGGGATGAAAATTAAGCCTCAAGAAAGCCAGACAATCACACTGCAGTCCATATTCATGTAAGGAATACTGCAAGCAGGATTTAAAAGGACCTTACATTTATCTTTGTACTGCCTGTGCTCCATCTGCATATAATTGCTTATGTCTATAGATGCTGCAATGCTCATCAAAGGCTATATTCTTACTCACACTAGGTCTCTCTTTCAACCGGCAGAAAATTCTCATTGCTTTACAGTCTATACACAGCCATTTAGCATTTAATAATTCAAATTGTAATGCAATATTTGATGGAAAATTGTCATTATGGATTTATAACACAATGCAGGTAGCTGAAGTACACAAATCTCAGCATTTCAGGAAATGGGTATTATTTTCAAACAGAGCTAATCCTATAACAAAAAAAAAATCCATAATATTATCCATAATCTTTTCTTGCTGCATACATCTATGGGTTTTGCTTGATTTCCTCCCCCCTCTTTTTAATGCTCAAACAACTGAGTTATAGCAGAACATTTTTCTACACTGTGAAGCTTATTTACATACTGTAAATAACTGAGAATGCAATAAAATTGTGGTACAAATAACGTGAAATAATGCCTCAATCTGCAGTTGTTTTACATCAGCATAGTTTATAGCAGTGTTTACTGTAGATCTAGAAATAAATAAATAAATAAATAGACAGAGAGAAAGACAGAAACTTTATTCCCAACACCCTGCAGCGTGGCTTCTAACCCACTAACCAGCACTTTGATTACTCAGTGCTTAAATAACATTAAAAATCAGAGGTTGCAAATGACGCTAGATCACAACCTGGGTAGTGTGGTACAGAGAGAAGGTGACGAGTGGTTTTCTTTCCCACATCATTCACAACATAACGTCCCAAGATGTACACAGCCCAGTAAATTTGGTGAGAGCAGGGCACTGCTTGGACCTGCATAGATAATGGGTCCTTCCCCATATCCCAGACTCTGTGTGTGGTTTGGGACCAGTTTCTCCCTCTCTTGGCACCCAGGTTCCCCAGCCATGCTGATATTTTACCTCTGACTTGTTCATTTGGATGGTGGTCTCACTGGGGTGCCAACTGCAGAGCACAGGGTGCTTCAGACACTGACCCCACCTCTGGTTTCTATCAGCTTTTATAACACACTCCAGGAAAACAATCCTTGTGACTAATTATTACCCACCACTTTCTTAAATTGAGAGATCCTGGTAGTAACTGCCCAAACTACCCTATCTTTATCATGTAGCCACCAGAAGCCATCCAACTCCTGGGAGCAGGGATGTCTTTTAAGTCTGGCTGACATCTAATCTGGCATGTATGCAAACAGGATCTAATATTCCCCTCCAACAACTCACTGCAAATTTGAGTTACTGACAACATGAAGAAAACCATCACCTTCCTATCCAGAAGCTTAATGTTGGCTCCTAATTTAAATTTCTCTGCCTGTTTTGGGTTTTTGATGAGACAAGTTTCCACAGTACCTACACGATGATTTGCTCCATCTTTTGTTAAAAAATCCCACCGTTTTAACACACTGGAAGGACTCATGGGGATCATTTTGGGCTGTTAGCAGGGATTAGCCAAGATAGGCCAGGTTATAATGGCAAATCTCATAGTCCACTAGCTACCAACTCCACCAGTCAAACAAATGTGTCAAACTCGGGTACTCCCTGGAACAGACAGATGGGGACAATGATTTCTCTAAATTCTTTTTTCCTCCTGGTGTATCAGAGAGAAAGTATAGAGTCTTGAAACGATGGAGTACAATTTTCTCCTTCCTTTAAGCATGCACTGAGATGTAAATAGTCATTTCCAAGAGCTTAAAACCCCAGGGAAGCAGATAATAAGCAATTACTCTAACCAGATAGCACTGATGTCTAAAAATTAATTTCTGTGCTAAATTCCCACCCCTAAAGTTTTAAATTTCAAAGCAGAGCATCTTCTGAAAAAGATACACAGGTGTACAATTATGTTTCCTACACATCTGTCTCCATCTACTCTGGTGGCAAATCTAACCCTGCCTACTCAGAGTACAGGCAGCCCGCGATAGCCTTTCTTCCATGTTCCCCAGGCACATGTGCCTTCAGACAAGAGCTGCTGCTGAAGTATAAAGCACTATGTTGATCAAAACAGATTGATCTTGTCACTGCAGCATTCCTGACATGCTTATCCTACTATAGATTTCCTTTTTTATCTCTGCCAGTATTTACAAATCAATTTTTTTCAGAGAAAGCTGCTGTTTTCCTCAAGATCTTCTCAAGCACTAAGCTGTCTAGCGTCTTCAGAAATCACTGAAATGGGACAATAAAGCCATCAAAGTCAGAAGAATTGGGAACACAACCACAGGAACCCGGTTCCTCCAAACAGCTCCTCTGTTCACATTTATCTCACAGGCAGCAGTGCTAAAGCTTACACTGATGCTCCAGGGCTGCTGGCCCACAGGGAGATGTTTCACCTTCATGGCTTCATACCACAAGAGTATTCCTCCCCCTTTCATTGAATTCAGAGATGTCATCCATCAGAATGACATCAAGTCTTAATGGTAAATGCTGCCTTTCAGAAAAACAGGAGCAGTTATAAAGTTTCATATACTATGAAATCACAGCACTCTCCACATTTCATCCTGTATAACCATTAAGAATAACCAAAAGAAGTGAAGCAAAGATGAAGAAGTTCTCTTTAACAGCAGTACTTTGGGTTTATAGAGTTATTAGTTGGATTTTATTTATAATAAATGAGTCCATCATGGTCAGTCTATCTTGCATCAAGGGTCCTCTGAGACATCTAAAAGTGTGCCTAAACAATCATCCCAGCCTCCCAGAGACACCTTTTATAATTTATATGCTGTTATTCTTTGAAGGTAAAATACCAAAAATAAATCTTGGGTATCTACATATGAATCTAGTGCCTACATTAATAAATGCTTACATTTGGAAACTTGCTCCACAACTACTGTGTAATCCTTAAAACAGAGAAAGGGAAAGCTAGCTAATCTATAGGAATTCAGTGAATATTCATTGAAAAATATCTATTAATTTGTGATACCATGGAAAAAAACATCTCAAAACCAGATCCTCTACCAAAGCTCACCCTGTTGTTCTACTCCTTGCTCCTTAACATTTGCCACTGAATGGTATCTGGAAACAGTATTAGCAATAAGTTTGAGCCCTGAGCACTCATATTTTATGTCATTTGCCAAACATTCCCTTATATTTTTTTCCTGCAGCTCTGAATGTTCTCTGCCCTTCATTTCAATTAATGATGTCATAGATCAGTATATTCTCCCAACAAACTATTAACTGCCACATTCTTCCTTCATTTTTTATTCACAGAAAGGGAGAAAAAGTAACCACAGCAAACTGATGCACTTAACTCTTTATGATTTCAAATAAAAGCCAGGAAAGTGATGTTAATGTTTTACCAGTCCCACGGTTTAGCCAAAAAGCACACTGTACATCTTAGTTATGTGATGTTGTATTCCCCAGCCTATGAAGACGCTAGAAAGTAGTGCATCTAGGGTCAAAAAACAAAATGAGAAGAAACTAGCAGCAACTTGAAGTCAGAGATTTTTCTGTTGCTTAACTTAACACCTCCACAAATAACCTTGTTCTTCGCTGTCCTTTTAAAAACAAAGATGCAACACAAGGAAATAAAAATGCCATATGAAGCTTTTATTTCCAAGCCTGTGAAAGCAGTAGTTTTTCATCTTTAGCTTTCACAGTTATAATCCCTGTCACGTCCTTTCCCTGCTGGCCATGGGTAGCTGATTGACAGGGTGCTGTCTGCATTCATGCCACTTTGGAAAGCAGGTCAAATACTGTCCCAGACAAACAGGCTGGAAGAAATTTCCCCTCAAGACCCTCCATATTAAATATTTACAGACACCTTTTCTTATTATTAGACCACCAAGGACAGAAAAATGTCCACCAGGTGATTCAAACTTTCCACCACCTCTTTTCCAGCTACTCTTTCTCCCTCTTCTGAGCAACAGTCTCTCTCCCCTTTTGCACCCTTTCCCCAACCTCACTTTCCCTACACTTCCTACAGTCTTCTCCCCACAACCTCCTCCATCAAATCTTCCATTCAGCATCATCCTTTCCTCTTCCCACTCTAACACCTTTTGTTCATTTGTTTTGAAGGTAACTTTGGGCTTAAGTTAAAAAACCTAACAAAAGCTATGTCAACAACTAAACACACTCCTCGGAATAAGCAACGGTAAAGAATTTGTTGCCACTAACAAACACAGTGGATCTGTTGCAAATTTGCACCAGCACTTTTCAGGGCATTCCTTGCTGATGGGGAGCTGTATCCATTTGCCCCACAGCTGAACTCAGCCTAAGGGATGCCTCTGTTTCTCATGATGACAAACACAAAAACCTGCTAGATGCTTCTGCAAAGTCAGCAACCTCTACACATTCCCATGCTTTTCATCACCTTGCTTTCTGTTTGAGCACTGCCTGGCAGGACTTCCCAGGGTCACCACAACACATAAGCCAAGCTACTGCGTTGGAAATCATCTCCTCCTCCACAGCACCGAGGTCAGGGAGTCACACATCCAGTCTTGCACAGGACTGTATGCACACCTCTCCCATCTACACATGTGATTTCCTTCCAGACCAAATGTTTTATTCAGTTCTGTCAAGAAAGGACTTCAAGACTGTTAAGGACCCCTCTGGCCCACCCCATCCCACTGCTCTAACTAGCAATGTGCAAGGAGCTGTTAGATAGGGTTTGGGGCAATCCCTGTACATTAACTGCTGATGAAATTCAGACACACTCCTTTGAACTCTGCAAACAGATTGTAATAAGAAAATTTATAACCAGGACAATGGTGAGGATTTGAGAGAGAAAAAATAAGATAGACTGGGAGTGAAGACAGAGAAAATTAAAGAGACTATATATGAACTGCAAAACGATGCAGAGTAACATTGCTTCTGGGTGTCTTGCATTAACCAAGGACAGGGAAGAGGGCCTGTTCCTCTCCTGTGCACTTTCCCAGGCATTGCAGCAGCCAGGGCAGAGTCTCCCCTCTGCTTCAGGAGGGGATGCATCCAAACACAGGCTTTCCTCTGCAGCATGATTCTTTCCTCACTCCATAGTGTCCAGGAGCTATGACACAATTTGGAAGAGGGGAGGAGAAATGTGGTGAAGGGTTTCTCACCATGATCTGCCCTCAGCTGAGTCCACAGACAGCAAAAGTAGGTACAAGCACCGGTTTCTTCCTCATTACACAAAGGAGAAGAGTTGCAGAATAAATCAAAGCTCATTAAGTTGCACTCCAAGGACAAGCTTACCTCCCCAAGGGCTTCTCAAAAACCCACCAGAGGAAAATGTGAGATGCAAGTCACAAGTTCTCAGTAGCAGTGCGTGGCTTCACAATTAAGTCTGTAGCACAGGCAGACTCCAAAGCAAAGGCAATATCGGGCCACTTCTCCAGTGCCTGGGCTAAGGGAAAAGGATGCACAGGATTAGCTCCCATAAAAACCTCCACCAGCTCCAGGTAATAGTCTTGAAAACTGCATCCTGGATGGGGAACCAGACCAACCACAACATCACATTATTAGTCCACAGAGACTGATGGCATAAGTGGGACTAAATTCCTGAAATCAAACACCCAGGCACCTGTGGGGGTTTGCTTTTCTTCAGGGCCCCCAGATCCAGGGGAGAAAACCCAAAAGTTACATGGAGGCTAACCTGAAGAGCCGAATCCAGAGATTAAAGAAATATTAGTTTCTAGTACCAGAGGTTGCAGAAGATAGTTTTAACTAACCTGCGGACTTCACACAGAGATGCAAAAATATGAATGCATATGTTTAGGGGAACCTTGCTTGGCTTCTATAATGTTGTGGGCAGGTCTGAAACCTATTACAGGTGCTTCATGACTATACAGTCATTATTAGTTCCGCTTTTTAAGTGCCATGACTCACAATCTGGGTTGTCCTCTGCACACTGAGAAATGGGCAGGAAGGACTACGAATCACTCCAGGCACCATTCTCTCTCACAGTGATTGAGTAATGGGACAGAAGCAAAGGAACTAACCTTTCCTTAAGACTGCAGAGAGGAATTTGTTGCTGCCTGGGAGTTGCCACCACTTTGGTGACCCACCAAAAAGGAACAGACATGGTAGCACATTCCTCCAAAGCTCCTGATGGCAACTATTGCAATGCAAAAGACAACTCAGATGCCCTATTCCTTCTTTGTTCCCGATGGCATCCAGCCATGTTGTCCATAAGCACCACCTCCATGAAGTGGTACTAATAAAGGAGGCTGTCACACCAGCTTCTGATGAATAGAAGCAAATATTTTTCCCAGAGCTGACAGATTTGTTATGTGTTAAAAGTTTTTTAATTACATCCTTTTCACAGCTGCACTAGGGGCACAAGAGCCTCTGTAGCCCTCTGGTGGCTGGTTTGCCTGTAACAGAAGCACTGGGACCAGAAAGACCTCTCAGGTCATCAAGTCCTATAATTTTTTTATTGCAGACAACCACATTATATAAGCCCTTTAATAAATGTTATCAATCCCACCTGTAAAACTCATTAGGTTAATGTGGTGCTATTTTTATTAGAGCTCAGAGACCTTGCATTTAACAGCAATTACAGTGTTTAAGCATGAAACTCTAAAATGATAGAAGCCTGACCTTCGTGTGGACTGAAATTCACAGCCCCAAACCTCATCTCTCAGAGTCAGGCTTTTTGGTTCTGAAATTACACGCACAACTTTTCTCAACAGTGACAGCAATTCCACACTCTCAGAGGATTCAGATCTGCTCCTGAGCGGAGGATCTGACTTCCAGTTCTCAGCTTGTTGTGCACAGACTCCCCTAAAACCCTACAAAATTCAGATTAGAGGTATTCCCACCACAACTCCACTCCAGCACTCAAAATGGAACAGCATTGTCCCTGAGAAGGTCAAATACTGAGGCATTTAACTCAGTGTAGCATGTTACCAGCTAACAGCATGAGAAAAATAAGATTTATGGGTAAGCTGTGACTAAGCTAATTTTAAACAATGAAGCACCCTTTGTGGTAAGGTATCTTTAGGGGCAGGGGAAGTTCTTGCATGCACTATAGAATTATACCTCTTTCTAAACACTCTAAAAAGAGTTAGGCAGGTGGAGATGAGAGAGGCACTTCAACCAAGAACTTTGAATGAAGCAAAGGGATATTTTTTTTTCTTCCCATGAGAACTTCATTTCATAAACTGATGTGTATGATAAGTCAAACTGAAACAAGAGAATTCAAGGACTACATTCTGGTTTCCAACAGCAGAAGACAAAGCTCCAGCTCCTTACTATTTGCTATTATATAGCAGAGAGCCACCACCACTGCAAGCAGAAAGTATCATGTGTCCTCATCTTTTTTATCTTTGGACCAGGTATTCCTATTCCTGCAGGGAGAGAACAGGACTTGTGAGCAAATTCAGTTTAACTCTTCCATATTTCTCTTTCAAACGCCAAGAGTTGTCCTAGAAAGCAGAAGACAAAATCCTTCATCTCTCTGAACATCCGACAGGAGACCAGCAGAACTAGCATTTATCTGAAGTCCGAAAGGCATTCTTTTCAATAAGAATTTCTATTTTCATCAGCATGGGCTTCTTGTAAGGCTGTTTCTGTATTCCATTAATCTCTCTAAAACCTTCACGCTCAGCAACCTGGCAGTTGTCACACATTGCACAACCAAGAAAACAAAAGGCCATAGTTTAAGTAAAGTTGGTGCTGAGTCCTCATTAGTCAGGTGTTGGCAGGAGTTTATTAATGGCAGTAATTAGTAGAAAAAAGAGTTCAGAGGTGGCAGTGGAAAATTCCACCACTTAAATATTCATTATTATCGACTCCTCTAGCTTCACAGTGCAAGCTATCCTACTAGCTTCCTTTGGGCCAGCCTCTCAGGTCAGGTCTGCTAGTAGCGTTGAAGGTGAAGGCTGGAAATGTTAAATGTCTTTCAGAAGTCAGCAGAATTATATGCTAAGACAAATGACCACCCCTCAATTCCCTAAGCATTCCCTCCTGTTCTCCAAGACATCAGGGCAATCTAAGCATGGCTAACAAGTATTGCTCTTCACTTTGGCCTTTTAATTTGCAAACAACAGTAAAGCAGTAAGGAAGGTCAACAGGAAAATAAAGCACTAATTGTAGCAACAATGCACTAAATACAGAAAGATCACAGATCCATAGTGTGCTCTGCAATTGTCTAGTAGGACTGATTAAACAAATATCAGCAGAGAAATCTGAGAAGTTCTGTAGTAAAGGCCCTTTAAACACAAGGTGGGAAAATTAGAAGATCTAGGAAAAAATTCTCAGTAAGTTCTGTCTCTGTGGATGTTCAGCTGTGAGTCAGTTAGGAGCTCTAGCCTACCAGAGAAACCTGAATGCTTGAACATGCTGAAGTCTGCAGGAAGTAGAGGCACAAGCCCTGGTGAATCAAGAACCTGAGGTCTGTTTTTCAAAGCTATTCTCCCATGGATCTTACATTTTACAACCCAGCTGTAGGAGATGAAAGCAGCTCAAAGGCATTGCAGTTTGGTGAAATCCTTTGGTTTTCAATTGGCCAAGGGTCAAATGTTCTGCAACAGAAGAAATCCTTTGCAGTTAGTATCTCAGTTGGCTCATAGTCCAGTAGACATCATACACAATTAAATCTATGACCTCCAATGTATTCAGAATACAGGCACTCCAGATACGTGCATTGAAATTGAAATATCTACTCTTATTCCACATAATCTAGGACTTCTGGTCATTTGCAGCTTCCCCTTTGAAGCACACTTCCACTAAACAACACACAACCTACAGAACTAAGGCTGAGGATAAAACCCACTAATTACAGCATGTTGGTATTTATCTCTGGGTTTTTATCAAAAAAAAAAAAAAAAAGCCCCCAAATGTCTCAGCTGACAGTAGTTCTTCCATCAGCATGAAATTAGATGGATCTATGCCAAATTCTGTCAGCTGGAGGACATTGGAGTTAAATTCTTCTGGCCCAAAGCATTTTTGAGATAAGATCTGTGATTCTCAAAAACTAGTCAGGTCCTCCGTGGCTTTTTCTCCAACCTATGAATCTCGGATAGTGCTTTGTTGTGTCCTAGTGGTGCTGTATATCATAACACAATAGCTGTTAAGTGCTAGAAGAGCTTTAGGCTGGAAGGAGAAAGCATAAACCTAGAGAGAGTTTTATTGCTTAAAGGAAATTATAGTTTTAGTGTGGTACTCGTAAAAAGAGGCTAAGCAGATCTGACCTATCTACAGTCCTGTACCTTCTAGTAAGAAGACTGTCCCAAACCCAGCTAGCAGTGAATTAAAGCAAGTTCATGGTACACTATTGCAGCAAAGACTGGTCAGCTCAAGAAAGATGGTGCTTATTAGAAAAGGCCAGTCTAGGGCTATATATAAATAGCTGAGAAATGCAGCTCTTACAGAAGGTGGTGCTGCATTAAGAAGCCTTTGTAAAAAACAAGAAGGCATTTGTTGAGATTATTCCATTCCTGGAGTTGAAATATTTCCACAAATTTAGCTGATTCTGCATTTTACCCCTGTAAGTCTCTGTATGTGTGAAAGGATTTAAGACAAAGCAAATCCATTTCCCGTTGTGTCAGATGTCCTGCAATACCTTTCTATTTGTTGTTCTGTTTGCAATAGCTTTTCACCTCCATGGTGCATATTCTATTCTCATTATGTTCTCATTTGTACCTCCACCTTCATCTCCGCTAAATGTGGTCTGCTGTAATATTTTGACTTTTTGCTGGAAGGTTCGTTTAAATTAAATGTAAAAACGGGAGAGCTTGGAAATCTGCATGGTTCTAGCAAATGAAAAAGGAGATTTCCCACTGTCACCTGGGCTGGAAAAGCAATGCTCCCTGCCTGGCATTAGGCATGCAGAGCACTGGCAGCAAAGCTCCCTAGACACCATCTGTGCACATAATAAAGAATGGTGGGATTTTTGTAACATAAATGATTAAATTTGCTTTCTTCTTCCCTTGCAGTGGGAGTATGCCAGCTATTAAGTGCCATAAGAACTTGCCAGACTACCTCTGAATGTAAAATTTATCTTCCCTGAGTCATGCCCTCTCCCACCTCTGCAAGTAATGCTGGTGCTGCTATAGGAAATATTGTAGTCATTTTGCTTAGGCAAAAGTAAGTCTACCTACCTGTCACATCCGCGTAAATTAGGAGCGTAGTTATGAACTACAGAAATCCTAAACTGCTTTTGGGGCTTGCCTCGTTCTTCCTTGACAGTGAGACAAACCTAGAGTGACCACTGGGTCTTAACATCTCTCACAAAACTTTTAAATTTTAGTGCCAATCTGAGCCCAACAAGAAGGCTGGTACGCAGTACCATCTGTCTTTGTCATGTTATGAGTTTCTGGCCCTTGGCTTACTCAAGCACTTGTCTATCACTTCCCAAGTAAGAGGTGAAGCCTGGGTCTCCAACACTGGCCTGCATTTTCTTTCTGTAAGTAAATAAATTTTATTTGTAAGCCACATGCAGCACCATCAGGACCAGAAGCACTCCCTGGTAAAAGTGTCCCTTGTTAGGTCTGTTTTCATTGAATATAATGCCAAATTTTCTACAAGGTTAGAATTTTATATCTTGAATGCTTATATCAGCCTAAAGAGGTTTGAAATAGCTCAGCCAAAATGAGTCAGGTATTTCAGAAAACAAGAGAAAACAAACAAACAAAATCATTCCTATGTTAAAAAGATAACCAAACCAGCTAGTCATGCTTTTACTGCGAGTGTTAGAGCATCTCATCTTCCTGGCAAGGACTTGGAGTGCTAGCAGGGAGCTTCTAAACATGACCATGCAATTAAAGATGGCAATAATGTGTTTGTGCACAAGGCAAATGTAAAAACCACTTTAATTCTGGCTTCTTCCTAACTCTGTTACACTTGACCTTTTCCTCTCCTAGTATCTTGAATGTGTTTGTGTGGTTATATAAACAAAACACAACCCAATTATGCCCAGGCAAGTCGTTTAAATTTTATGGGACTGTGGGATGTATGTGGTGGGAAAACTTAGGCTGTACAAATTGAACAACAAATAGAGGCAGTGGGAGGAATAGCAGCAGCTGTGGAATAGAGGCAGCCCTCGACGGTGCTGCACGTGGGAGCACTGAGGTCTCTCTGAGCCCCAGACTGCACACTCAGCAGGAGCAGGATTTAAGAATAAAATAGTATGCTGAGTACAGAAGATATTATGTTAAATATAAAGGACAGTAACATGTCCCACCGCCTCTGAGTAGAAAAGCCATTTGAGTTGTGCTTAAGAAGGGCCATGGGGAGGGGAATGGAGGTTTTCAATAAGCTCAGCATCACCTTTATGGCAGCAGTGTGCATGGAATTCACGCTCTTCCACCTCCAGGTCAGCGTTAGCTCTCAAGCTAAAGACTAGCTGACAGTAACATGTCAGTGGAGGCAATAACCACAGGTATAAGTGCAAGCATACTGTTGAAGGAAATTTGGAGGGACAAGCTACTTTCCCAGAAAGAAAAATTAAATCCAAAATGTTAATAACCAATGAGCAAACTTGTTAGGAACAAGCAAACCCAGTGCTAGCGGAGGCTTAATCCCATCCTGCAGTCCCCAAGGCTGGAGCAGGGGATGTGAAGACACGCTGCCAGCTGGGACATCTTGGCTGGCCCCATCCAAATGGCACAACCCAGCAGTGCAGCACAGATGTGCCATGGCTGCCGCACCGGCTCCAGGCTTTGGCATGAGAGCTGAAAGAGCAGTGCTGACATGGACAGGGGTTGTGCAGGAACAGCCTGAATTATGAGCTCCTTTCTGTTTCCAGAAGAGGAAGGCAAGGGAAAGCAAAGACATAGAAGAGAAGGAAAATCAACCCAAATTCATGATGGCCCATGAACTCCTAACTGACTTGCTCTAAGGACAACGGTGGGATACTTCAGGCAGACGCTACCATGGACAGGACAACTGGACTATCCCAAGGTCTAATGGTTTTCTTCACCACAGATCTGCACAGCTGAAATTTTCCAGCGTGATCACTAAGCTGGAGACTGTCCTCAAGGAGTACCGGTCACCAGGAGAGAGCAAGGTACCCATGGCTACATGCAAAAGTTAGAGATAGAAAAACTGTAGGATCTCCATGCTCTGAACTGATGACAAGATCTCTGACTCACAGGAGGAGTGAAATCTTGAGGGGGAGAAAGGACAAGGTGCACTTGAAACCTGCCCAGTTCTGTATGAACTGCATACTGATGGGTGAGAAAACATTCACTTAGAGAACATAATGAGGGACACAGAGGATCAAAACTTCATCTGGGACTCAGAGGCAGTGGGACTCACTGAGCTCCGCCCAACTAAATGTTGCTCTTGTTTCAAAGCTTGTCTCTCCATCCAAGAGCCAAGAAATATCTTTTTTCCATGCTTGTCCCAAAAACTGCTGCACCATGCTCATTACTGATATGCATACACTGACCAGTCTTCCTGAAGGGCCTTGGGAAGACCCCCTTTTTTCTTCTGCTAAAACTAGCAGATCACCAGCTCTCCCCTCCCCTTCCCCACAGCAACCCCAATGCTTGGTAAATCCAGCTCTGCACAGGACCTGGTAGGCAGGCCTGATTATGCTGGAAATAAAGATTTAAATCCACAGTAAAAGATTTGTGAAGATTTCTAAAGTGCAAACAAAAAAGGCTACTTCAGCTCCTGTTAAGCTTCTGTCCCTGTTGAGCTTCAGTGAAGAGCTTTAACACTCCTATACACATTGGCAAATGCATTCTTTCCTTGCAGTATCTCTGCTTGTTTCCCTTCTTCTACCCTTCTCCTGCCCATTGCCAGCCCTGACTGACATTTTTTGTGCTTACTTCATTACTGCATCTCCAGAGAGTTAGGGAGGGGTGAGAGGAAAGGAAGAATGAGAAAAGGGAGAAAATAATTACAATGGGATTTCATCGACAAGCAGGAAAAAAAGGAAGTGTCCCTCAGGGTTTGATCAATAATGCAGCACTTGTTATCTTGATCTTCTTAATAAACCACAAGGAACCCAGATATATTTCTATCTGTGAATCAATGCCTTGCAATGTTTCTATCACAATATAGCTGGTACATGCAATCACACAAAAATAAAATGAAATGAGCTGGTTTATTGATTGTCCAAACAAGAAACCTTGTCGTTTGCATAGATTATCAGCAGATAAGTGCTGCCTGCATTGCTTCTGTTTAATTATTTTTGCTTTGTTTCATACTTTCTCTCTCCCCCACTGGGGCCATATGCATTACTAGGCAACCCCCTATGCCATATCAATGGCTAAATCCTTCAGGTTTAACCCCAAAGACATTTGCTAAATCTGCAACAGGAACTGCTTCTGTATCTGTGTCTCCTGTCACAGAAACTATCTAGGCACTGCTTTTATTTCTCTTAAGTTGGAAGTATTGGAGGTGTTGCCACACTTCACAGGAGACAGAACTGGCCCAGAGTTCCTTGCCTCAGAGAAAGTTCAATTACATAGCTAATTATATAGATGAGTTTGCCTCCTTTCACCTCTTTTTTGTTCCGATCTTGGAACATGCCTGCAAAGTTCATCCTCTCTGACCCGTTGCTGTGTAGACTACGACCACCCACCCAAACCCGTGCCAAGCAGCAATAATTGATGGGCTGGCGTCAGACTGCAGAGTCCTCCCAGGCTGACCTAGAAAGCTGTGTTAACACTCAAGACAGCTAACCCATGAATAAAATGCTTAAATGCATTTTGTGTTTGGGTATTTTCAGCTCCCTGATGTAGCCTCCGGATCACAGTGTGCTGGGACCTGGTATAACAGCATGGATGCAGAGAGCAGACTTTGGTGGATCTGGCCTTGGAAAAGGGCTCCTAACAACTCACTGCCAAGTGACATGCAGCAATGCACCCCATGGTTAACCACACAACAGAGATAAGGACACTCATCTCACACACACACTGTGTCCAGTGCCAGATTATACTCAACATCATCTATAGGTAACCAAAGAATGTTTTTATCATCCTAGATTGCAGTTGAATGTCTTGCAGTTTTCGGTAACACCTTAAGCCTTCTGTGAAGGAAAATTTCCTTCTGCAAAGGAAATGTAAGAATAAATGAAGCAATGCCTTCTAGATTTGACCAATGAAGAAATTACTAATTTTCAGATTTTGTGACACTGCTGAAAGCAACAAGCACAGAAGGAGCAAGGTAACCTCTCATTGTCTATCAATTCAGATACTGGGCATGATGTTTCCTGTGGGTCTGGTGGATCAATGCTGCATCTTGCATTGATCAAAAGAAGGTCCTAGAGTAATTCCCCACCTGTCATAGGTGTTTACCATAGATATTACTAAGTTTTGAGAAGAGAGCCCCTGAATGTATGTAGATGAGTCCCCCCTTCCCGCTGAGCCAGCATAAAATCCTTCAAGAAAAAATGTAATTAAGTTAGACTTGTGAACGATAATGAGTTTCTATTATACCCTGCTGAGAGTAGCAGCAACATCTGAAAATTATTTTTTGCTGTCTACAACCAAGAAATAGCTCCTTTATTAGAAACAGAGATGGAGCTGATAACATGGACTGTTGCAGTTCCAAACTTATGTTAAGACCAAACACCTGTAAAAGATGATGCTGTGGATTAAATCTCTGTAATAATATACATGGATAACGGAGCTTCACTCTAGCAGGACAGTGCTGGAAGTCTCAGAGAATGGCATATACAAACCCTTTCCTTTCCAGTGTGGTACAGCTTGTTAGCTGCACTGTATCCATGCCCACACCACCCAACAGCCTCGGTCTGGCTCCTCCATCTCCTGCAGCCACCACTGACCAGTGCTGGGGGGACACGTGTAAGAAAAGGATGAGCAATGAGACATCCCTGGGACTGGTGCTGTGCTTGCTGAAGCCTCTGGCCCAAGGGCTTGCATTGCCAGGGGCTGTGTCTCTCTAGGACAGGAAGCCCTTTGCAATTTTTCCTCCGTACAGTTTTGCTAAGTCAACTTTTTAAACATAATGCCCGGTTTTTGTTTTGCAATGTCTTGTGCCCAAGAGCTCCACACCTCAGCAATCCACTCCCTGAAGCAAACCCTTCTTCGGGATGAACCTTTAGTCTGAGTCTACATGGGTTTAGAAGAGGCAGTCAACCTCTCTTCCCAATTCAAGCCACTCCTGATTTTCTTGAGCTCTTTCATAATCCTCCCTCTACCCCTCCACCAGGTTGGACTCCTTGGTCCCTGGGGAAAAGCTGCTCTGTGCCCCTTGCCCAACCTTGCTGGGCATCCTGCAGCAGGGATACAGACCTGGAGGCTGGGCTCAAAGGAGATCAGCAGTGGTTTGCACAGCGCTGTAACAAGATCTTCTGTTTTGATGTCTGTTTATTCCTTGATGATTCCTCACACTTGATTCACCTCTTTGATTCCTCTTGAGCACCAAGCTTACACTCTCTCAGGGACTCTGTTATAAGTCCAGCCTCTCATTTCTCAGGGCACTAGTCAGGTCAAGGACTATCAGACTACATATACACATATATATTTGTATGTATGTACACATATACAGTTAACACCGGGTGGGGTTTTTTTCCCATGTGCATACTTTACATTCAGCTACATTGAATGTCATCAGGTACTGTATTACTACTCACTATTATGAGGTCTTTACACTCAGCCCTTGTTCACTTTGGGAGTTTGGGGTTTTTTGAAAAAAAATGAAATGAGAAAACCTAAACAATCTGTTGCTCTTTGCAATGCAGGAGAAGAAAGGAGTTTTTTCTTACATAGAAGTAACAGTTTATCTAGGACCCCAAACACACCAGGATGAAAACATCTTGTGAATTTTATCCAAGAGATTTCATTGCCTTAATCCTGGATAATCCATATTTAATTCCTTTTTATAATCATACTCATCTACTTGCCTCAATAGTTTTCCACAGCAGGGAGTTTATGTTCCATAAAAGGAGTATTTTCCTCTTTTTTAAAATTAGTTTTACTATCATAGAGTTTTTTCTTTTGCAAGTGTTCTTCATCTAAATAGAAAATAAATTTCTTCTTTTTGATGCCATGCCTTGTAAAGGACTAAAGAGTTGTTTTGTTTCCCAACAGGACTTGTAATCCAAGTGGCTAAATGTGTGTTACCAGGTATATTTTTGGACCCAGAAACAGCCACAGACCCCTGAAACCCACGAGTGTCAAACACATACTGAATAGATATATATTTAATATTGAATAGAATATATTTTATCAGAAGAAAAGCAGTCCACAGTACCCTATAATGATGCTAAACCAGTATATTTCAAGGCTGGCTGTGATGGGGAGAGGCAAGAAATTCTGTCTTCTAGATGGCGTCATATGGGACAATGACATCTTCCAGCTGCCTTTTCCAAAACTGGTATAAAACAAGCATCCTGCAGACTTTCTCCAAGTCATGAGACTCAGACTCAGTCTCTGCCAGGCAATCTGGATGGCCTGGCCAGCCTGTCAGGGAGCCCTTCTGCCAGCCAGGACCTTCATCAGTGAGGGTGCCTGCAGCCTGGGACACTGCAGGAGACGTGGGCAGGAGGCAGGCAAGGGCAGAGAGCTGCCCTTCTGCTCACATGTTTTGTGGTCCAGAGGCAGAAAGCCAAGAGAATTCACAAATGTGGGACTTGAGAGATTTAGTTTTCTGGTCACAGCACTCACTGCTGTGGCAGACATGTTGATTTCTGGCTTAAGAATCTGCTTGAATTCTCTCTAATGTGCTTAAAGAAACAAGACGGATGTTCATTTTCCTTTTTTTTTGCGCATGTGAATGATTAAAAAAAAGGCTACACAGAAAATGTGGCTGCTATAGATCACTGCTTTCCGATCCTGATAGAAACAAATCAGCCAAACTTCAAACTTTTGTTAACCACTCAGGATGAAGGGGACATAGCATCTCCTCTGAAGTAAATAATGCGAATCTGGCAAACATGCAAAGCAAGTATAATACACACAATACAAAACACGGCATTAAACTGAATAATCTATTAGCGATCAAAGATCTGGAACCAAATCCACACTCTACAAATAACATGCCAAAAATGAACTGCAAACTGTATACCAAGATGGATAATAACTAAGAGAAATAGGCAAATTTGTCACCAGATGCAGGTGGTGCGGCTCTATTTTTTGCTCAGGGAACCTACAAATTGTAACCCTTAGTAATCACCGAAGAAATCCTACCTTTCATTAAGCGGAGCATCCTCACTTGAAATTCAAATCTCTGTGCTCAGCTACCCAATTCCTCATTTTATTATGAATTTCAGAAAGAGCTCCTTTGCCCCCAAACCCTGCATGCAATTTCCAAACCACAGGCCAATTACACGCAGCTAACAAACATGGTTGGCACCACACTATGCAGTGACGCTGGCTTGTGCTAATGAAGAATGTGGTCCTCATGGCTGGTACTGGGGAGCAAGAAGATGAGTTCCCCCTTCTCACCCAGTATATACAGCACCTCTCTGAAAACCCCTGAAGTTTTTTCAAGTTGCTGCTAATAAAAGCAGTTTCCTAGCAGTGCTAGATCTTAAATACAAGGAGATCACTTCCAGCTGCTCCTTATCTAATTTCTGTTGTCATCTGACACTGTTCATTTACAGTATATCAATCTAGCCTGGGAATGTTTGAAATATTAATTATGCAATGGCCTCAGCTCATTACCATGGATGCATTTAACAGGATGCATGCCTGTTTACAGGTATCCAAACTGCTGTGCAGAACAAATAACCAGTGCTTTCTCCCTTAGGGTATGTCTGTGCAGAACTACTCAAACTAGCTTTAATTGAGCCAGCTTGGGTGCCGTACTGGTTCTGTGATTCAGCCATGATAATGAGCTTTGGGGAGATGCAAGATATACTAAGATCCACTGAGGATCCTGTACAGCCCCACTTAGAGCTGTGCAGGCACAACCAGGCTGTACTACACTGCAGTTTCTCTTAGTTTTATTCATGTCCATCTGAACCTGCCTATGCTCAGTGCCCACACGGGTAAGCACAGAGATGCTGTTAATAAGCCCCCTCTACTGTGTTACGAGGCGGAGGAGCGCCTCCTGTCTCCCCACCGCCCCACTGGCTGGGACACAGGAGGGTGCTGCTGGCATCAGTGCCAGGTCAGGGTGGGATGCCTGGTGTACTTGCCCAGATTTCCAGCAGGTTTTACAGTCAGTGCTGAGCTGCTCTGTGATTAGCAGCACATTTAAGTCCTGTTCACCGACGCTGCCCTTGCATTTGTCTCACTCCTTTATGGCAAAGCTGGAGCATGTAGAACATGGGAGAAGAAAAGCACAGAGTGCTGTTCTCCACCTAAAAAGGATGAGGCAGCAAGAACCATCCCTTGCTGGAGGCACCCTACAACAAGACAGCTGACAGCACATTGCCCCCACCCCAATTTCTGAGTCCTGTGGCTATTACACAAATGAGAAAATAGGGGCTTTGCACAAGCCAAGTACACAAAGCTGCTTTTCTCTCATGCACCCTCTTGACTGCCCCTAGCCATGCCCCAGCAGGCCTTCCCTTGTTTTTGCCTTTTGGGGAGGGGTGTCAAGTTCTGGAGGTACAAGAGGAACCAGAGAGACAAGTCCCACTCTGCTGTATCAACAACACTGCTGCTCTGCCCAAATGCACCATGAACAACCAGCGTGATGAGATGCAGGATTCAGCCCCCCCTGCATCTTTTCCTGATGAGGCAGAATTGAGGAGCCAGTCAATGAGTACATGCAAAGATGAATACATATGGACTAAAAGCTGTCATTTAAATGCCTGGAGAATAGTCCAATTTCTGCATACTCTGGCTGCCAAGGTGCTGGAGGAAGATGGGCCAGTGATTGACAAAGTGAGACATTAACTCCATCGAGCAGATGGAGAATGGCATAGTTATGAAAATAATAACAATGATTGGCTGAGATATGACCAAAAAAAACCCTGTAGGAATTGTTTACGTTTAGGGTTTTTGGGGCCTAATTTATTCTAAGTGTTTGAACAGCAAGAGAAAACACAGAAATCATGGCTCCTGAAACGCTCTGTGTCAATGCTCATAATAGGTAGTATAGCCCAGAACAACAGCTACCAGCTAAAGTGGTTTAATCACATCTCCTGATGAATGAAATTAACCTTTATTTGGGGCTGATGTTCACATGTCATCCAACAGCATTTCTCGAAAGGCTTACACTTGCTTTCGTTGCAGTTAATGGCTTAAATGAGTTCACTGTGGTCTGGAGCAAGCAGAGCTCAGATGCATCAGGATGCCAGATAAGATAAGCTGTACCCAGAGGACCAAGTCTGGAGCAATCAACAAACAATTTGCAGGGGGGTGGGGAAAGACTGATGAAGGAGTTGGTTTTGAATAAAAAGAAAATACATACTGCAATTCTGTTTATGCCTCCATGTTTCAAGAGGGGCAAATCAGGCCACAAATTGTGGTGGTTGGCCAGGAAACCAGTGACCTTCCTAAATAAAACACTCTCATCTAGGAACTGAAATATGACTGTGAAGATTGTTATGCTGCCAGGAACACTTATATTTTTCATACTTAACCCAAAATCTTTTCACCTCTCTGAAGTTTTTCATCGATTTCCCTGCCATATTTGCTCTCTGTCAAAGTTAGTTGGCCCCATCTCAACCTGCTTTCACACTCCTGGAGACAGTGGTGTTAACTGGGGTGGGTGGGATCAGCTCTGTATGTGCAGCCCTTCCCTCTCCCCTAGTCCTGCCAGGCTCTCTCCTCACTAATTGCTGGCTCATCCTCCCAACCTGCTTGCCTGGATGAAGGATGTTTCAGCATTTAATCACATATTTTTTTTCCTCAGGCCCCAGAGTTATTCAGTGCTTAAATTCAATGGGGAAACTCTGGCTTATTTACTGCACCCCTCCAGCACCTATACGTGATTATTCCTGGTTTTTCCAGGGGTGTTCATCATTCTGCCTCACAAATGTTAATGAGCTGCGCCCTGCCTCTTCCCAGGAGAAAGCAGAAAACTGCGCTTGCCCTTGTTGCAAGCGGGGAAGCGAAGCCACAGGGACACGATGCTTGGAGGAAATCAACTGCAGAGCTAGAAATCAAGCCTATGAGGATGCTCCCCACCTCCCCGACTGTGCCCCAGCAGCAGCAGCCTTCTTCCCCAGGGGCAGTGACCACCACTTTGGGTACCAGATACCCCCTCAGCATGAGGGAGGGGCACATAGCTTCACCAGTCATGGACCCAGCATCACCTGCCCTATTTTTCTATACTCTACTTTCAATACAAATTGCTCATAAAGCAATCCCTTTGCTATTCAATCTCAATTCTCTTCCATGGCACCACCACTCTTACTCTGGGCAGGACCATAGGAAGGAATAGCACAGAGTCGGTGACTACAGAATGAAATGGATAAGCTAAAATGGAGCATTTCTGGATTTCCAGTGTTTGTCTCCTCCCAGCTTCAACTGCCACCACTCCTCAGCCAAGTCAGGCTTCATTTCCACCTATTGCTAGGAACCAAAGTCCTATACTAAAAAAGAACATGAAATTTGAGACATGGAATCATCCACATCCTCCCCAGCAGCGCCACACCTTTCTGCTCAGAGCAGGTCTCAGATAAATGCCTTTATCCCTGTCCTGCACTGCAGGCATTGAGCCCTGCCGATGCGTTGCCTCCAGCCCCGGCAGCAGCCCCAACCTCTCCCAGACATGGGAGAGAAGGGCTCTCCTCCTCCAAGGCTGGCTGAAAGCAGAGGCGCTCTTAAATTCAATGTTTCAGATCTTTCTGATGCAAAAAGCCTCAAGTTCAGCCATTGCTGCAAAACCTTCTGAAGCCAAGCAGACCCTGCCGTGAGCTGCCTGTTGCCAGGGCCTCAGAGGCAGCATCCCTGCTTGGTGGTGTGAAGTTCACACAGCTGCAGTATGTGGAAGGGCACATGGGTATGGGGAGAAGGGCAGGAAAAGTTAAAAGAAAAAGTGAAAAAATGGTACTACAAAATGGTCTTTTATAAGCCCTTTATCATGCACAGATACAAGCCTTGATAAACTAACTGGAGCCTTGCTGTAGAAGAAACCTGCAGCAACCTAACACAGAGCCCTGATGTAGGCCATTGCACCTGAACAGAAATGAGCAGTGACCACAGTATTTACGTTCTAGTTGAAGTAATACACAATCACTTAATGCAGCAGCATCCAGGGCTTTGTCGAACTCCAGATTCTGCCACCCAAATGGTTTTGAGCCAGTTCCAAAAGAGGTGAGAAACTCCAGCAAAGTTAACCCTTGGAGACATGTCATGGTGCCTGCAAAAAACACAGTGCCTTTGCTAGACCTGTACCTGCTCTGTGAACAAGAGCCACAGCCACCCATGGATGCCAGTCTGCTGCCTTTCAGAAGCACAGAATTCACTCAGTACATGATTAAAGAAGAAATGTTCAATTTTGTCTGAATTTTTGCCCAGTTAGGTTGCTGTGTTTTGCTCCATTTTATTTAAGGCTGAAAAAAAATATTAATTATATGCTGCCAAGATCTTTGGAGAAAAATTCAATATTATCTTTTATCACGAAGAAGAAATGAATCTAGGCTCCATTCCAAATCCAGCAGCAGTCCTGACTTTGACGTGCTGAGGAAAATAATAACTTTCAGCACGTACTAATTGTCTTGTTAACATGGATTATGCAGCCAGCCAAATAAATGTCATTCACACTTTTATGAGGAAGAGCATAAATCTAAAAATCGGAAATGCATAATATTTTTTAATCTTTCTTGTTCTCCACATTTTACATTCATAGCCTAAATATATTTACATTTTTAATCCATGCAAACAAAGCAAGACTCTGCTGGAGACTTTTGAAACCTCACAGGGGTCCCAAGCTCAAGGTGATCAGATATTTAAAATAACAAGCTTGGTTCCCATGTAGCCTTAAAACCAATTTATACTTTCTTGGCACTGCAAAGTGGTTTACAATGCCAAACAAGCAAGCATGTATTCTTCTGCAGGGGAGGGATGGGTCCAGGAACGGAGGACCAAAGCCAAGACTCCTGGGGTGGTTTCCCAATTGAGATAACTGGCTGACTCCACCAGGCTGGTACCTCCCTTGATTTAACCCGTCTCCCTCCAAGCAATGTAATAGCTACTGCCACTTACATACTCAATGGTGAATTTGCTCTCTCAAAGCCCTCATCATACCCTCACATTCACTTCATGCCAGGAAAAGGGGAGACACATAGGTGACGTGACTTGCAAAGCCACCCAGCCATGCAGCGTCTGGCTAAGCAACACAGCCCAGGGCTCCTGGCTCCTGTTTAGCACACCAGCAGACAGGTCCTCCTGAAAGGCAAAACGATTGTTTAACTCAGGGAAGGTATGGCCAGACAAGAAGACTTAGACTAACACAGGACACTGATAAACCTCATTCATTAACTTTGCCTGTGTAGTTATTAAAATTCAGCATTCCTCTCTCTCCCATCGATCAGGTCCTGGAAAAGCGGCACCCGCCAAGGGGACCTGCAGCGCAGGGTTTCTGACTTCACTGGCACAAATTGTATTTCTCAACAGGAACTGTTCATTGGGCTTTCTTTTATTTTATAGCAGCCTGGAAAACAGCATAGCTCTGGTGCAGCCCTGGGCTAAAGGCCATGGCGATGAGCCCTGGCTCCCTCTCGCCAGCCTGTTCCTGTGCAGGATTATCCCTTCCCCAGCCCCAGCAGTGCTGCAGCCGGTGCTCGCTACACACTGATCTGGCTTCTGATAGGTACCTCTTCTAACAGTTCCTTATAGACCTGGTCTGCTAGGATCACTTTAATCACTAATATCCCATTTTTTCTGATCTCTTCTGCTCTGGCTGGCCAGTATCAGCGGCAACAGCACTCCCAGCAGTTAGTGGAATGGACGGTATTGAAGTCCACTGCACAGCTACCCTTCTCCATCTTGGCTGCTGTCCCACTCTGTACACACACCATTGCCACTGAGTCCAAACCTGCCACACAAGCCATGCTGTGTCTGACCCCCAAACTAGGCCTGAGCTTGTGCATCTCAGTGCTGCGGCATTCAGAGATGCTGCCTCTGCACTCAGAAGATGAACGGCTTCAGCAGGGCCCTGAGTCTGGATTATTGAGCACCCAAACCAGTGCTGTTCTCCTTCAGGGTGGGAAGCAAGCTGGCTCAGCATGAACACACAATGCTCTGCAGGCTAGAGACAACCCCCCTAGGCCATAAGCTCCAGATGCAGAAAGTATGAAGACAGCCCTGTCTCTCTGCAGAAAGAGGTTGAGGGATTGATTTTTGTGCAGCTCTGAAGTCCTGCTGCACTTCACAAAACTAAAACCAAATCTGCTGTAAAAAACACTTACCGACACTGTAGCATCACCCAGCTCTGGAGCAGAGCTAGCAGAGTAGGGAAGCAACCTCGACAGAGCAATTCGAGCAAAAGCTCTCGGACAGACACAATTAAAATAAGCACTATAGTTTCAATTAACTGTTCTCCTCAGCAGCACAGGCTTGGAAAGGACTCTTAATAGATCTCTTCCACCACAGTGCACAAACTCTATTGCCATTGCTTCACCGATTATTGAAAGTTAGCAGAGTGAGGCAGATCTCTCACAACACCTTCAATAATTATTTGAGGATCTGTCTGTTATTAGCTGGCCATTTCACGTACAGAGAGGCTAAGCAGGGTATAAAGTGTATCCATTTTTCAGATAGTTTACCTACTCAGGGCCCTGTTTGCTGCCCTCAGGGGATATGTTTGCCCTGCTGCTGCTGCTGTACCCTGAGCAACAGAGCAGCATCCCAGCCTCCGAACGGCTGGACCACGCTGCGTCTGTCTTGATTAAATCACAGGAGCATACAGTTCTACCATTGCCTCGGGCTGATTGGGAACAAGGCTCAGAATAATCTCTGATAGATTTTCTTTCTCAGACAGAGAGACATCCTGATGGTTTTAAACTTTCTTTTTAAGCTTGCAAAATATTGCCCCAGGAGGGCAGGCTCCTGCCAGCCCCACCATGGGGCTTTCACATGTCCTCCTAATAGGGCAGGGAATGCAGAGCAGATCTATTTAGCCAGGTGTGAAAGTCAGCCACCTGCATGTCTGGACATTTGGGAGCAATATTAAATTTAGCATCCACACTGTTGGTACGCAGAGGCTCTGGAAGAAATTCTGGCTTTAGCAGCTGGCAAAGCAAAGAGCATCAAGGAAAGCAGAGCTGTACCTTGATTCCTCATCTCAAAACACTCTGTAAGAAGCAAAGGGTTGTTGTTTAATAGAAATTATTAACCTTTGGAACAACTGACCTAGAGATGTCAAAAATTCTCTAACTCTACAGTTTTGAAATGAATCCTGGCAGACTTCCTAAAAAACCTATTATAAAAATAGACAATACCACTCAAGTTTTTCATGAGAAATGACAGCTACCAACAGCTTCTTAATTTCCTTTTCCTCTGGCTTCTTCTTGACTACGAGAAAATGAAGTGTCCTGTGACTGAGGCTCAGAAACAAGAACCAGAAGGTTCAGAGAGCATGTCTGGTCCTGGCACAGACTTTCCATACTGGTGTGCCTGCATCCACTTCTGTACTTACAAAAGAGTGATGGAGATACCCACCAACTTTGTACAAAGGTACTGCAGTGTCCTTGAATGGAAAGCATTATAGAACTGCAAGTTATTAATTATCCCCTAGAACTGGCTACTCCCATTATAACCTTCAAGTCCCACTGAATATGGTCTTGTCCTTTCTTAATTCTACTTCCTATCAACATTCACTTTAATTTAGGTTAATTCCAATGGTCCCCAAGGCCCCTAAGCATGGGACACCATGAACATCCAACCTCCCAGCTCTCGCCCTTTCTTTTAGCTGAAAAACAAAGGCCCCCACACTTTAAGTTCCTATGTATCCAGGAGAATTATCAACTCTTACTTTCTTACAGAAAGCACCCAAGCAGATTTTTTTACATCCCCAAGATGGAAGTTTGTGCTGCAGGTTTTCTCTGAGCTGAGCCCATGGAATAGCCTCTTCTTCACCTGTCCAGCTACTTTCACAGAGCTTTTAAGAAATCTATTATCATTCTAAGCTCTTGTCTGTCAAATTGCATTGAAATTGGCCAAAAGTTAACAGCCTAACAGGCAGACTCACATGCATTTGGTATTCCCACAACCTTTGCTCCTTCCAGTAAAAAAGCACACAACACACATCAAATGTATTTCCCTCCTCCCAGCCAGGCTGATGAGGCTGATACTGCTGGGATTAACAGCCCCTGAGCCAACACAGGATACCCCAGACCACAGGGAAAGGCCCAGGTAGAGGCTCAGAGCTGAAATCACCCCTCACAGGGATGTACCCCAAAATCAGAGGAGAGCACAGGAGGCAGACTGGGCTTTTAGATTTCAGCAGCACTAAACCAGAAAAGAAGCCTTGGATCCTGATCTAAATTGGGTCTTGCACTCTCTGAATCTGATGCCAATAGCCTGGCTCTGTCTGCCTGCTCCAATAGGGACATCGCACCAGTACAGTTTACACCACAGGGGAGCTGGACATCACTGGCAATTTCTGAGCAAATTTGCACTCTTCACTGCATACCTCAAGTATGAGCTATGTTGACTTTATTTTCAGATAGTCTGTGTCCTTCCCCCTGTCCTGGAGAAGGACTCTGAGATGTAAAGGTCTTTGACAGCAACCCAGACCCATGGGAGACCTCCAGCTTTGGTCTATATAGAGCAGAGGACAGCAGACACTGAACATTGTATTGTTTTGGGGTAGCTACCCCCAAAGCAGAACCCAGGGGAGCAACAGATTTCTGATCATTAGGTAGCCATGATTGGATACCTCCTACAAACACCTTGCATTGCTCCCAGGTACCTAGGGGGGAAAAGAGCAGGAGAAAGTAAACATGAGTGTGTAGGGAGAGAGATCAGTTCCTCTTTGGATGAAGGAAGGTGACATTAAGGGCAATCAAAAGTAGTCAAATCACTCCTCCCCTCTCCTACAAATATTCCAGTGTAGATTCACAAAATTGCTGAGGCATTGTTGATGAAACTTTGGGTTTTTTCCTCTGAAATATCCACCTGTGGTCAGGGGACATTCCTAAACAAATTCCACTTTAAACTGTATAACTCAAGGTTTCCTGATTAATTTTTTTTTATCTCTTTTTGTATAGGGTCAGCATCCCTCCGGGCTGCCTGCACCCCTCCAACACCCTGTTCCCCACCAACACCCTGTTCCCCACCAACACCCTGCTCCCCTGGCTTCTCTGTTATGTTAAAAATCAAACTTGGTAATGGGTGTTCTCCCTGTCTTGATCTGGATCTACATCTCATTTTTCTCTAAGGGTTTTGAAATATTGAACAACACAAGACAAAAATCCTGTCTTCTTTTTTTCTAGCTTAAAAGAAATAATTTCACCTAGATGGCTGCGGTGAACATACTGCACTAACAAGAAGCTTTTCTAGAAGGGTAAATTATTTAGTCATGGTACCAACTGTGAGCAATGCTGGTTTATAACATCAGAAGTAATCTTTCAGCAACAGGGGTGGGGAAATGCTTTCAGAAAAATGTTTTTTTGTCATTGGCCACTATGGTGGTGCATCCAATTACATTGCTTTCACTTCAGATCCAGGGGACACAGCTCAGAGGAGAAATCAACAACTACAATAAATGTGTGTGACAGGGACCTGGCCAGCAGGAATAGAAGCTCGTATGTGCCCTGCTCCATGAGATAGGGTACAAAGTCTGTCCTATTTCTCCTCAGGTCCCTTTGGGCTCCTTGGAGAAATCTCGAGGCTTTTGATAGCTTGAGGCTTTTGGTAGCTTAAGGAGATGCACACAAATTGGGCAGGTTAAAGGGGGAGGGAAGCACCATGTCCTTCATTCAGAAAACTGAGTCAGCACATCAATTTCTGTCTGGAGCCAATGGAAATCTAACCTAAATTCTCTAAGTCTGTTCTCAGTCTTACTGGTACACTAGCCTTTGAAATATATATTTTTTTTTAAATCTTAAATGCAATGAAGGGTCCCTCTGGCAAGGAACTGATACAGCACACAGAAGCTGGGCAAACCCTGGACATCCTCCTGAGACCCACCATCTCCATTATGAACTACCTCATCGATTATTCCTCCTCTTCCTACTCCATTTCTCTCCCATCTGCCAATACTACCTATTATCTCTTCTAACTGTCATTCTCATTGATTTTTCCAGACTTATTCCCCTGCTCCAGACTTGCTGTCAGTGTGTAGGAATAGGGGTTTTCAGGTGCAAATTTCCCTTACATGGCCACAGAGCCACTGCTGTTGCTCACAGCAAGGTGGCCAGAGAGGGCAAGCCAGTGCCCATCCCTAGGACACTTGACGTGCTGTGCACACAGGTGACATCACCCTGGTGATATCATTTTATGTCAGTTGGAAAATGAAGGCTCTGATACCTATGTTAGCAGATATAACCCTCTCTTGTAAAGCAACGTCCTATCTGCTGCAGCAGACACCTTCCAGCTCACGCCACATCAGTGAGCCTCTGACTTATGCACACCAGATCTGAAACAGTGCTGTGCAGTCCCACAACCCAAAAAGGGGTGTGTGCTCCTGGGGAGACACACTCACGTGTCACTTATAAATAACAGAGGGAGCTATGGGGAGCCTTTTCCAGCCGGCCTCCCCATCAGCACACCTCCACGCCTTGCAGAGCTCCTGGGGAGCCCGAGATGGAGATTTTGAATCCACTCCTGATTTAGGAAGCTCTTGCTTCTGTAGGTACATAATAGAGCAATTTGTGGGGGAAATGGTTGCATAATATTAATTTATTTCTTTTCTGTCAATTATTACAATACGTTTGCAAAAACATTTTTCCAATATTCAGCCAGCTTAACAGGTGACTGAATAATACACACCAACTACATAATTTGCAATATCTTCCTGTCAGTCATCAACTAATGTATTCAGAGATTAATCCCTTTCTCCTAGGCCAGCTTTAAGTAAAATTTAGTGACTGAAAACAACATTAGCCTTATTGACTCTTTTATCAGAATCTCATTTGTTGGTGGGGAGAGACATCCCAGATTATCAGAAATAATAAGGCTGATCATACTTTAAAATCACAAGAATCAAGGGGAGAGCAGGGCAGAGGCAGAGGCAGCAATTTCCATGGCCAGATTGGGCAGCAATAAGGTCCAAGCCCTTTCCCCCCACAGCTGAGTTCAGGTCTTGGTCTGAACTTTGTGACTAATACACAGAAATCAGGATCTGATGACTCTTGTTCTCTCCTACCACGGCCTCAAATACCCAGCTGGGACTTCAGACCACAAAGCAAATCCGTGTTAAAATAATTTTCTTAGCTATTGAACAACGATTTCCCGATTCTGCATTTGCAAGACTTTCCCTGCATTTAAAGTAATCAAAATACCTAAATAAATACCTACAAAACCCTGGCAGTTTGCACTCCCAGACTGTCACTGTCACTGGCTGGTCACCAACCCCTTCCCTGGCTGCCCCCAGCACTGCCAGAGGGTGCAGGTGCTCAGCAAACACATGCAGGGGCAAGACAAGAACTCGGGTCTCCCCATTGACGGCTACCGACCCTACCCACCAGCCCATGTGCCATCCTATGATCTCCTTGATAAACAAGACTATCCGGCTCTGCTTTCTGAATAGTAATACTTGCCTGCCCAGCAGTCAAAGCTAGGGTCCTGCTTGATAAGTCATAGCCACAGCACATTTATCTGCCTTTAGCACCTGTAATCTTCTGTTTCCCATGCACTGTAGCGTTCCTTGGCAATGCAGATGCGAATCAACATACATACAGCTCTGAAGAACAGAAACAAATAATTTACATCTGGTTCCTAACCAGTAGCATTTTCATTTAATTTCCTAGCTCCTTATTATAATCACCCTCTACACAATTTCAATCAAATCACATCCATCAATCTGTCCAGCTGAAAGCTTAACGACAATAACACTCTCATGTGTGTTCCCAAACACAGTATGTAATTGCAAATTGCAGCAGGCATCAGTTATCTGACCCATGCTCACTCTTCATTGATAACTTCTGATCCAGAGATCACTTGCTCTACCAGTTTATCTCTGGGAGAAGCTCTCTGGCATAGGTAAATCTGTCACATAAATTCTCATATGAAGGTAAACTGTAAAAGGAGATAGTTATCCACTTTTAAATATAGGGAGCTGGCAAGAGAAGTCGTATCTCCAATTGTACCTCTGTTTCCCCATGTACACCTGGATTGGTGCTACCTCTCCTCTCCAGAACCACATACATTTTATTTTTTCATAGACAACTTGGTAGACCCACATCCCTATGAAGACCAAGGCAGGTTGCTTTTACCCCAGCCTTCTCTGGGTAGTTTCAAATGCCAGCTGGGGATCAGGACAAACTCTGTGTCCTCCAGGATCCTGCAGTGCCTCAGCTATCTCAAGTCATTTGCTTTGATCTAAACACAAGCTTTTTGCAGCAGAGGCACAGCCTGTGCTTGTGGCTCTGTGCACTCTCCAAGGAGGTACTTTGTGCAATGTTCAAGACAGTGAAGACAAACTCTATCAGCACCGTTCAGATTAGTCAAACCAGAAGAAGTCTCACATTGGAGCATTCCCTGGGAGAAACAGAAGATCCACAGGGTGTGATTCATAACTAAGTCTCGGCTATCTGAGCAACTTCATGGAAGCCACCTTCACGTGCCCAAGGATATGTGCCCATCGCAGCCAAGGATGGATCTGCTCCCTAATAGGAATGGAGACTAAGCTGCATTTGGGGCGGCTCTGATACATTTTCGCACCCTAGTTAGGCCCAGCTAGGAGTGCTGGGGAAAGGAACGGAACAAATTAAGAGCCACATACCAGACACACATCATTGCCCTCTATACCAGCGCAATCACATCCATGCTGGGTGTGCTGAATTACACTGAAACAGGTTCAAGCAGTGAGACCCTTCAGCATAGGCACAACCCTGGGACAGGTGGATTCGTCCCAGAGGATTGCTGTTGTGCATTGCCTTTCCAATGACCTTGCAGGCTTTGACAAGTACCGTATACAGAGGTGCAAATCAAACTGTCTGATCTGTACATGAATGTATCCCTCTTCTTCTTCCAAGGCTGCAAATCACCCCCAAAGTTGTCCTGTGAGGATCAGCCACAAGAAGGAAGTTGTGCCTGGGCACATCAGAACACGTGATGGGCAGGCCCCACCACATATGGACCAAAGAGCATCCTAATGCAAGAGGAGGGGTGATGAACCTACATGCCCTGGGCTCCTCAAGGGTGAGTCTCTTTGGCATGGGGCTGAACCTCCTGCCATGGCTTTGTATCTCTGAGAAATATCTATCATGGCTTGCCAGCACAGGAAAACTGGTCAGCACTCCTGAAAACATCACTTCTCAAAATCAGCCCAGCATTAGGAAAGAAATCACCTCACTTAGCAATTTTAACAGCTTTAGGTCTTGGCTGCGTCTGGACGCAGCACAGTCCATCCTACTGCCACCAGCACGTTTGACACCGACATGGAGCAGATCTGACTCTGCAGTAGCACAGCAACCTGCTGCTAGCAACAGGGTGTTTGCTGTATGTAAGTAATGAGAAAACTGGGAATAGTGTGGAAGAGAAGAGATTATTAGATAATAAATTACCGGTGCACGAAAAACTGCTCTGTACATATTTTTCCCCCCCTTATTGCCTCCCTAATGTCCTGGGAAAGTGACAATTACAGAATTTAAGGAGGTTAAGTTTATTAAAATCCTTTTTTTATTACTTTTAATATATGGTTGAGATAAAGCATCTGGTCAGAGGAAGGACACAAAATAAAATATTTAATACTCATGGAAAGAGCAATCCATCCTCCCCTCTGCATACAGCAGAAGCAAAGAGGCAGGGGGTCCTCATGACAGCTTGCTGCAAAGACTGCTCCACAGAGACCATGAGCAAGTGAGAAAGTGCTGTCAGTAGCCGGGCCCTACTCTTCCATGTTGGCTTTGCCATGTTATGACAGCCCTCAAAAACAGTAAAATGGGCCATGTGTGCACTGAAAGAGGCACGCCACCTCTAAAGAGGGTTTAAACATGGCTTACTAACACTTCCCTGACCTCAATATTGCTTAAAAAGAAATGAAAAATTACATTCAACAGCCTGGAGACACGGTACCCACTCCAGCTCCACACAGATGGACACTGCACCCAGCATAAGACCAAGGTTTTAAAACTTGTTCTGTGCTCCATGGTGCCCCAGACCAGCATGTACTCACCCCCTGGTGATACACCTTTCTTCACTCTACCTAAGCTGCACATCACAGACCCCTGCCTTATGTGCTTTATCTTGCCACAAGCTCACAGTCTATGCCAATGTCTTTGGAAACTATTTGCACAGTGAAGTTCATTTATTTTTCTCCATTTCAAGCATTTAGGGCATTGTAAGGTGTTACTCAACAGCGTATAACCTTATCATAGGAACTCCTGAGAGGCAGGGAAAAGCTTAGCTTGTAAATCCCAGAACGAGCAGGTCAGTTCATGCCATGGGGTCAGGGAAGAGTCTTGCCTTTCTTTTCCACCAGGAAGCAAACAAAATCACTCAGGGTCCCAGTGAGCAGATCCCAGGGATGGACCTGATTTCCTAAAGGAGAAAGGGCCCACTTGCCCACCCAGCACCCTTTTTTCCATAGGGCAGCCCCACTTCTTCTCTCCGCCAGCATCCACCTCTCCCCATCACCTGCTCCCCTTTTCCCTCTCTCTGACTCAGCACAAACCCTTACTCTAAATAACATGCTTGTGACACGCAGCCCAACTAAATGGAGTTGATGACTGCTGTTTATATAGAGCATAAAGCACTGAAAGACATTTTACCTCTGATTTAGAAAGGGATCTAGTTAGGGATGAAGTACCATGGTGAACATGATGTGACAGGAGAGAACAGCAAGGTTCCAGTCAGGAGCAGCTGAGCCTCTAATTAGTTTTCTGCAAAATATCAATAAAATAAGGACTAAAGGAAGGCCAAGAAAAGCACTTAACCTTTTTAAAAACCTTTGTCAAAGTCTTCAAAAGAAACTGTTATGGGGAATAAGTAGACACGAGGTGAGAGGCACAGCCCTGCTACTGATCAGGAAGGGACAGGGTACAGCAGGTAGGTAGAACTGGCAGCTGTAACCATGGCATGGGAATGACAGTATGGTGCTCCACCACCAAGGTGTCGCCTGGGAGGCCAAATCTCCAGGTGACACAGAATGGCTGAGAGATTAGAAAAGGCCAAAGAGTTTCAGAAGCACCCATTCAAGCTCATCTGGGCACGTGGGATGGTAAAATTTACTTTTGCCAATATGAAATAATGCCTAGAGAGAGGTACATTTTCAACCGGTTACATTCAGTCCTGGGATCTCACTTAAATACTAGTGATTGGAGAAACATCCTCCTGTTCATCAGGAAAATCACATCCCCTTCCACACTCTCTGCTGTGTGGTTGCTACACAGTCTGTGTACAACTCCAGCCACAAGCACCAGACAAATTCTGCAGGGAGCAGCACGGCAGCAAAACTGAAAAAGTCCATTAGCCTTTGTAGTGATCTGCATCCCCCAGTAGATACATGCTGCATATTTAAAGCCCTATCTAAAGTCTAATTTTCCATGAAGAAGCTATTCCAAGCTCTGCTCATTGCTCACCTCTTTTAAATAACAATGGCAGATGAGCTGTATTTAGCTGTCGGACACTGCATGCAGCCTGGTGTTTGGGACAGGACCCTGGAAGTCACTGCCTTGCAGACACATCAATTTGAGCTTTGCTAAAAACTCTGGGGTGGAACTGATTTCTCTGTGCATCTTGGCACATACTGACTCCCTTGGCTCTTGGCAAGCTGGGCTATCCTTGAACAGTACGAAACCCAAGAGCTTTGCAGAGAAGATGGATGGCAAGTAATGTGTACTTTTATGAGACTGAGTATTCTTGCATGTCCAGAGGTAAGATGCCGGTGCCCTACACAATGACGTTGTCAAGCTATCTGGATTAATTTAATAATAATGATTTCCAAATTCTCCTGTGTATAGAGATTCCTTTCTATATACTACTTGCAGTGTGCTGTGAAGCGAAGAAAAAAAGTATATGGATTGTTAACTACAATGCAGGTGAGAAATAATACCCCCAAGCTCCCAAAGCCATCTACAAACATTGTCTAATTACTGCTTGTTAACACTCCTATGAGCCAGGTATATACTTTTATTGTCCAAAACCATAAAAAAAAATCAGTATCCCAGGAGTCATTAGAAACTAGGTCCAGGCAGGCACTTATCTGTCTCACATGCAGCATCCAATCCCTTCAAGCACAGCAGATGCCTGGATGGCAAGAAGCATAGCCAGTGTTCCCCAGCTGGGCAAGTGATGCACAAAGAGATGGAGTGACTTTTGGGGGCTTAACTCCCCGTTTCCAAACCAGGAGCCCTCCCCTGTCACTGCTGGCTCCTGCACCTGGGGAAAGGTCTGTAGGTACCCTTGTGCTGCTGGGAGCACTGGGTAAGCAACCAGCTGGAGGCAAAAGTGCTGCTGATTAACACCACAAATGGGTGAGATGAAATAAAGTTTCATTGCTAGCGATGGACCCTGCATGGCTTAGCTTGATAAAATTAGGAGACTGGAGATGGATGATGCTGCGAATCACTTCTGAGTTACAGACGTAACAAAATGACAGAAATGAATAGAGTCCTCGTACTTGAAACACCGGGGCATGTATTTTAATTTAGAAGGGCTGAAAGTAAAAAATCATCTCACTGTCACATCCCCAGGTCAGCATTTGACTTATTAACTTCTGCTTTGGGCACAGGTAAATGAACCAAGCCATGTTCCATGCAGCCGCCAAAGTTACATAAGGTGCCATTTTTTTTAACAGGGTCATTAAGAGTTGCCCATGAGTCTGGAATGGGCATCAGAAAAACGTATTTCCACTTAATAATCAGGCTTAATCTCTTTAAGTTTTGTTCAAGTCACTCTCCCAGGGCCTTAGGCAAAAATCAATCTTAAAAGCGTTGTGAAGCTGTACCGTAGTAGTTAGATAATTTATTATTCCCTAACTGTGGGTCTTAATCTAATTAGAGATCATATCTAGGATTCACTTCAACATCTCTTTATTTGTCTATTTTTACTTGCAAACATTCACAAAGAAATGACATCGTAACTGGAGGAGATGGGAGGTATGTTGTGTTCTTCCTGCTGCGCTCCCATATTTAACTCCACATTCAGTTATCAGAGGCCAAGAAACAATAGCAACAAGAGCCAGACTAATGGAGTCACTTGCAGAACTTCAGAAACTATAGCAAAAACTTCCCACATGAAACCTAGAGGAAAAAAACAAAGAAACTGTGTCCAAACACAAATTTGTCCTTCCCAGATGACTCCACCATCCCAGCCTTCTCTTTGCATGTCTGTGTGGTTTACACTACCATCAGGTAAATGCATCGAGTTTTGACAGGTCATTTGTCCTGACCTGCAGCATGGGGATGGTGCTTCCCCTCAGGACAGCAGAAATCAATCACCAGGCTGCCACACCCCACCCAGGGACTCACACCACTTGAAAATGGTACCGTGCTTGCTCCACACCCTGGGGTGGATTCTACAGACAAGACATGATTTATTTCTTTAAAATTACTAGAGAAATTTCTCAGAGCATGACAAGAACCTGAAATAAATACCTGGCATGCAATAAAGTGCAAATAGAAAGAAAAAAAAACCCCACAAGTATCATGGCATATATTAACATAAAATTATTAGGGCAACATGGAAATAAACTAAGCCCCTTATTTTGCTCCATAGCGAGACCACAAACATATATTTTCTTCTGCAAGCAGAAATAATGGCTTGTTTTGGAAAGATTTTGCACAAATCTTTGGAACATTAGCCTTTCCTGTGAAAAAGTCTGAGTTGACAATTTTGAAAAATAATAATTCAAGTTTCTTCTGGCCTATGCTTTCCAAAAGAAAAGTTCCTAGGTACTGCAAAAAATACTCAGCAGGTGCCCTTGCACTCACAGGCTGAGGCAACAAGTGAACAAAACCCAGTCATACACATTTAACATCAGCACATACTTCATCTAAAGGAAAGCATGACTCCTTTTGTGGATATACAGTCTTGAAAGCATTTCTGCCCACAGTATCAGTAGATTGGAGAAAAAAAAAAAAAGACACTTATGGGAGGACAGCCTACTTCACCTACCATCAGAAGGTTACTTAGTATCTTCATGCATTGCTCTCTCCCTCTTGGAAAAGAAATGCATGGTTAGTAAGACTCCAGTGAGTTTCTCCTGTAGCTCTTGGAAGGAGCTTTTAGGGTCCTCTGGGGAGGGAGACACTAAGCCTTTGCTTTCACAGCACCTTCCACTCCTCTTCCTGCTCTGTCAGGAAGCTCATTTGGGAGTCTACAAACCTTTTGACTTCAACTGCTTTTGCAATTTAAGGATAGGCAAATGCTATTTCTGCAGCATATTCCTCATGGGTCTTTGGAAGCACAATGTAGCTAGACCTACATCTTTGGGTTTCCTCTCACACACCAGCCCAAGGAAGAAGAAATCAGGTTCATGAAGGAGCTAGTGGTAGCACTTTTTAGAAAGGGATGGCTAATTTGCACCTCCTTGCACACTAAATTCAAATTCTATCTCATGCCTTTGTACTGCAGTGCAGAGCAACAGGAAGGTCTGCTGCCTGAGTTTGCTGGTCTCTCCACCAACTCATACTTCTTCACTCCCCTACTCAATCTCCATGGATGAGGACATGCCCCATTTTTTATATTAAATGTCAGCATGGTGCTGTCTACCTGAGTAATCATGAAAAATGAAGCAGTAAGTCATCTGCTTGTGTGTAAAGGCCTTTGGCCTCCTTTGCTCTCACTGCTGAATTTAAAACTGCTGGGGTGCCTGGTATGGCACCAGAGAAATTAATTGCATTGCTAATAAAGCATTGCTCCAGTCTCTGGAGTTTAAGAGCTCAGGAGCTCTGGGTCATGATAGCCCGTGATCCTCTGGCTTGCAAGAAAGTACCAAAACTGTGCCCAAACTAACACTGTTACAAACTAGCATAAATTTCAGTCAAATTAGAATCTGAAAGCAGAAATCTTTTAAGAAAGGTTCTTCGGTCTGTTTTACGATCATCTTTGACCACATGTGCAATTTATTACTACATTAGCACCACTATAAAGGCACTCATAGCACCTTACACAACTTTTTTTAAAGGAATAGCTAAATCTGCACATTCACATCTTCATGAATGCACTTAAGCATCTATTCATAACTATTGATATCCAGCTGTGCGCTTTAACATATGCTTAACTCCTTTTCCCCACGCAGACCTTGGAGGACAATCAAATTAATAATGTTGAAACACAAGTAAAGGAAGCTGATACAAATCCCCTAAAATACAGGGAAGTTCTATTTTTCCTTTAAGTGTGAAAAATGGAGCTATCTTTTGGACACATAGGAAGGTAGGAGAATTCTGAAACTGTTCTACGTTAAATCGGAAGTAAAAGCTTTAAATTCCATGCTGCCATTCTGACAGTTCACAGCTGCCAGGAAGGGCTCACACCTCTACTTTACCCCATCCTCCATCTCAGAGTGCCCCTGGAGCCCTCAACCTTCCACAAGCTGATTCAGCTCATCTCTCCTGCCAGAAGTTTTTTCCTGCTGTTTTAATGAGCCTAACTGAGTCCTGAAGGCATTCAAGGATTCCCAGAGCTGGTGTAAGGTGAGGTGTGGGAAGAGGAGGCAGGGAGCAAAGAACATGATATCCCCTTTCATCAGCAGTGAGGTTATCTCAGACCCGTTCCCCAGAAGCACCACCAGACATAACTCCAGTAATCTGGGATCCTCCTGCCCTGCTAGAGGTTAGCACTCTCATAACACACAGCAAAAGGTTCAGGTGCCTCTAATTGTCCAGCTCCCAGATCTGCTCATTAGCTAATACCTGTCCCGACCTGCCCCAAGAGAAAAAAAAAAAAAAAAATCAGCAAAAATCATTGACTGCGCTTCAAAAGTTTTCAAAAGATTTCTTAGCAAAGATTAGCCCTGTAGATAGGATGGGCCCATGCAAGAGTAACTTGACTTAAGGAAGAAGAAAAAAGTTTGTGGAGGCTGAAACAATGAGAAGCTGTCTGAAAATCTGCTCTGACAGTTCAGCTGACTTATGACAAATCACTGTATTTGCCTTTGCCTTGAGAGTTGCATTAATTATCACAAAATCAGAAAGGGCTTCATTCAGCTCTCTTTTGAGTTGCTAGGAAAAAAATTAAAACTTCTTAGCTTCTATTTTCTTCACTGTCTCTCTTAAAACTCTCATAACAGCCAGAAATCCAGATCAAAAAATATGATACGCTCCAATCTCCCTTGATTTAATTTCTTCAAGCTAATTTAATTACAATATTTGCCTGGTACCTTGAGTTCTGCTTTCTTGCTCTCTTCCCATTGCTGAAACCTCCTCCCCAGTCCTGCTCCCTAAGCTTAAATTTGCACAGATGTTTCCAAATTTGTATTTGTTAGAGACTAATTACTCTCATCCCCCAATGGATCATTCCATAGGGATCAGATATTCTGTTTGCGATCACAGATGTAACACACACACACACATCATGTGGTTATCTAAATGAGGTTGGGTAATTAGGTATCTCAAAAAGGATAAATTGTTTAAAGTAAGACAGATTAAAAATGAAATCTGGATGATTTTTTTTAATCTTCTATGTGATGTTAGCCTGAAAGGTAGAGCTGGCTAACAAAGCTACTGGAGCAAAATTAGAATTCAGCTGAGCCACCAAGAACTCAAACAACATCAAGGTGAGGCAATATTTTAAAAGTCCACAGAATAAAAAGCTTTTAATGGATTTCAGACTTTATCTTCCCCCTTTGTTACACTTTCAATTTGTAAATAATAAAAAAAAAAAAATAGTGTCAGCAGTGAAACTATAACTCAAAATGAGGTCATACTTTTAGGCGAGAAAGAGAGATGTTTCATTCTTTGTGGGTATCTGCTCCCTCTTCCACTGCCATAAGTCAAGTTCCTTTCACCAAGTCAAAGGCATCGGGGTGGGAATTTGCCCTGGGAAACAGAGCTGTATATCATCAGCAGCCCATGCTCTGCAGCAGCAACCCCTGTGCCCATGCCCACATTCCCCCCTCCCCTCCGGGTTTGCCTGAAGCTCCCCACAGAAGCAACCTGAGCAAAGCCTTCCCCTTCCCTGAGTTTTATGTCTCAACGCAGCAAGTTTGTTTTAGATGAATGTTGAAAGCCCAACACTCTTGAGGTGGAGGTGAGTCCTCCTGTGTGTGAAGCTCTTTATGTGCATATATATTTCCTGGTTTAGAAATAGACTTTCAAAGTTAAGAATTAGGGTTATTAAATATCTTTGGAGATTTATAGCAAATAAAAGCCTTTAGAGAAAAGATAATCTCCTGATGACTAGCAGTAACCAAAGATCCCACAGCATTTTTCTCAAGATCATCACACACTGGCATGACATAAAGTGCAAACCTGCCTCCCAGCATTTCAGTATCCCTAACTACAAACGGCCAAGCGCTGCTTAGCAAATTGCAGTTCTGCCTTGCAGTCGCAGCTGTGGGCCCCATACTGATGTGCCCTGACCTGCTGCTGCAATGGGTGTTCAGGGCTTCTTGTCTCCCGTGTGAGAAGGGGACACTTGCTCTGTAAGAGAAGATTTACAGCTGTGTGCTCTAACAGGTGCTGCCACACAGGCCCCAGATAAGCCCCTATCCTCTCAGTTCCCAGGAACTGTCCTGGATTTGCCCCATCTAGCAGGCTATTGCCAATCTTTTATTCCCCCAGACCCCAGCCCCATCTCAAAGCAGCAGTGCATTCAGGTTCTTTGCATTTTCTTGTGGGCAAACTGCAGGTAGAGCTTGGGCTGAAGGACTGTATTATCACAAGACCTGTTTCTTGATTGAGGGTGACAGCTCCCCGTTGGGTCCTGTCTGCTGAGACAGGAGAGGCACTGCTATTTGCTCCCTTGTGCCCTGTTCAGCACAAAGTAGACTCATTCAGAGGAAGCCTCATGGCACCAAGAGCATCAGTATTAATGGGAGTGGTCTATCCATCAAAGGTCAGAGCAGAAAAGAGAGGAATTGTTTTAAGATGCTGACTGGAATATGAATGGAAAACCCTCTGTATTATTTACCCAATCCTGAACAGGACATTGTTGCACCAAGGCAATTAGGATTCTTTAGTTACTCAGCTTGGTTTCTATGAACTATGAACAAGCTGGAAATTACTCATAATTATATTCATTAATATTTTGCTTACAGAGCCAGCCAGCTCACAAGCTTAGACTGGGCCCTGCAGAGATCTACCAGTGGTAGGGCTTAGACCCAAACCTTTCAAATCCTGCATAACAAATACAGTGTGTGTCTAGCAGCTTGATGCTGGCTTTAGCAGTTACTCCTGAGACAAACACTCATGCACACACTCATTACTATATCTCTATTCCCATGCAAACCCCAGAATACCTCACTACGTGCTGAACCTTAAAAGTTGAAGACTTTTGTACTACCAGCAGCAAAACAGCAGTCTGTCAGACTTTAGACTGAAGGTGGCTCTTTAAGATCTCAGTAACAGGTCACCACAGCTCGGACTATCTTGATGACTTCTCAAAATAAACCTTCTCCATGATTGGATTCATTGGATTGGGTGAAAAGTGAAGGGAAGGAAGGCTTTACACCACAGGAATAACCCTTTTCTTCATAGCCTCAGCTCTTTCACTCTTGGTAGACATTCTGCATAGGGCTGGCCACAGAGAGACTTGTGCTTTTATTTGTCCTGAGTGGAAATGCAATTTTTTTTTCCTTTGTTAAATTATGGAATATCTTTCCAAAGGGAAGAAAAAGAATCTAATCAACTGATATGTTTCTCTTCAGTTTTGGCTCTTGATTTCTCCTCCTTCTGCCTTTTCTGTATTTTGAATTAAAACGTTATTTCAAACTAGAAATATCAAAAGCTGTCATTAGAATCCAGCTAATTTCCAAATTGCTGCCTTTTTCTTTTTTCCTTGCAAAGCTAAACTGTCAAATCAATACAATTTCTGCATGCTGCACACACAGAAACATACGATTTCATCAAACCAACATAAATCTTTTGCAAAGAAACAGACAGGGTCCCGACCTGCTGTATGGCACAAGCAATCAGGATGGGGCAGAGATGGTACAGGTCCAGTGGATTTCTGCAAAGCATAAGAACTGCAAAAAGCAGAGGTAAAGAACCAGACTGTGGCACTTCTCTTTTTAGTCAGTCTTGTAGGAATATGCTGATACAGTACTGATTAGTTACTGGATCATCATCCTTCACAGAATATAAGAGGGTGGGATGTTTTTACTATGGCATAAACCTAGAGTGTGGGGCAGTTTTCCTTTATTTTGGGGTGTTACGTTCACCCTTCCAGGGCTCTCTCCTTGGACAAGTGAGACCATCGCCAATTATGGTGCAGTCAGGGGTGTCCAGGTGGGCAACACCTGACCACCTTTCTCTGCTTCTCTTTCCCACAGTCTTAATGCCACCACGTCTCAGCCAAGCAGAGGGGCCAAGCCCCCAGCTTGCTCCTCTCTACCTCAAAGCTTCCCCCAAGAAGAGAAAACCATTGAGAGATCCCAGGAGGCAAAACCCAGCAGCATTTCAGAGGCTGGGTTTCCTGACAGAGAGGAGGTTGCAGCCAGTATTTATACTTAAGCAAAAGAAATGGACCTACCTTACCAGCCATAGAGGTAGAAATGATGGTTCTGTCACATGCAGGACAGCAAGGTCAGTGCTCTGAGCTTTTTCTTGGTTTTGCCCCAAGGGAAAGTGATCCTACAGGTGACGAGCTACTAGGCTCTGCTATGCCTTGGGTTCACCAGCAAGGCTCCTACATAGAGAAAAGGGTTCTTCCTGCAAGCATAGAAAGCAGAAGGCTGAATGATTCATGGGAAGAGGCATTTCCCAACACAATCCAATGTTTAGCACATATTTAGCCTCTCAGGGGTCACATTTGTCCATCTTGCAGTGGGGGCAAGAACCTTTTGTTTGGTTTTTATCCAAATGTCCTTCAGTTAAAAAAGATTCCATTTTATTGAAACTGAAGTTATTTGAAAAATGCTCCTTTCTGTCAATTGCCATTAAGATATTATGAAATGACATGACATCATCTTGTCTCAAATTTTCCATTAAGAATTTCATTTCAGCATTATGAAATTTTAGTTATGATTCTGTCATACAGCTTTGGTGGGCTTGGATTTTTTTTTTCATGACAAGTCCACTATAACTTATAACACATGCTACTATGACTGACAAGTTCTACCATGGTGGAATGCATGAGTTGAAACACTCTTGGCTTTTTATTTTAAAAATATCAGGGACAACAGATACAAAATACTTCTTCTCTAGAACAAAACATCTCCTGTTCATTCCAATGAAGCAAGTTGAAGCAAGTTGACACACAGATCAAAGTGTTGCCTACTTGAAAACTGTCAAACCATTTCATTGCAAACTAGATGCAAAGCACTTTGAAACACAGGAAAAATCTGACGTTTCATTCAGCAAGCCAAATCCCAGCCATCCTTTAATACAAGTAAGAAAAACATCAGTGTGATTTGCTTAACAGGTTGTCATAGTATACCATTATCAGTGAAATCTGTTCTGTCTATTAACATGGTGTCACAAAATGATGGTGAAACAAGACAAAGATAAAAGTAAAATTAAAGTGTCAGAGTTCCAAAGTAAAAATTCTTCTGGTCTATTTTAAAGACATGTTTTCACCTGGCAAGTTAAGATATTTGAGAACAAACACACATTTGCTGCCATGGCCCTGTCCATGAGGTGTTGTGACTGGTACAGGGTGCCCACCCCAGCCATCAGCTGCTGGAGCCTGCCAGGGCACATTAGGGGATTTCTACCATCTCCAGCATAAAAACCTTCTTACCCTCAGATCCACCTGCCTTTAAATTAAAAAAAACCAAACAACCAGAAACAATACTAAAGGCACTAAATAAACTATGAAAAAGGAGCTGGTGAGGACCACATCCTGAACCACAGACAGGACAGAAGAATGTAGGTTGTAGAAACCACTTCAAATGGCTATCAACTGTGTAAATGAGTAGGACATGCATTTAGGAATTAAAAAAAAAAAATAGTTCAAGTTATATACTGCTGTGGTGCTTGTAAAGAACCTGAATAATAATAAAAAAAAAAAGTTTAAGTCAAATTAGTAGTAAGTAATTAATCACTCCATAATATAAGTCACTAAGTCACTCCAGAAGAATTCCTCTGTTACTCAGCAGAAGCTCAGTTACCAACTATTATTGTAGAGGGTAATGCTTCACTACTAAAAATGATGGGTTCATTTTTATAGATATTTCAATTGTTACTTGTGACAAAAAGGTAAGAATTCAGACTACTAGGGGGAAGGAATAATCCAGAAGGTATTTATATAAATTACTTGTTTTCAAATCAGCTGGGTCTGCTGAGATTCACTGTCAGGTACTTAGAAGCAGTGGAGGCAATCTGAGGGCTGTTAGCGCTTATCTGTGGCGAGTCCCAGAAGAGCAGAGAATAGCAAACATAGCAGGGAATTACACGATAGTCATCTTAACTTCAATTCCCAGAAAAAAAATATTGCAATAAATCAAACAAACACTTCCTAAGCGCCTAAAAGATAACAAGGCAATGAGGAATAGCCAACACAGATTTGTCAAGAACAAACCATGTCAAACCAATCTAATATTTTTCTGTGATGGGGCAGCAGGATTCTGGTGAGGGAGAAGTGGTCACTGTTGTATACGATGACCTCAGCAAGGCTTTTGACACCATCTTACATGACATTGTCTTAAGCAAGTCACAGAAGTAAGATTAGATGAGATTTTTAAAGTGGTTCTGCATGAGGTGGAAAACATACTCAGAAAGCAGATTTCAATGATTTTCTGTGAAACTGGAGGAACATACCAATATGCCTTGGGGGAGGATTTCTCCTGGGCCACTATTATCCATTACTTTCACTAGCTGACCTGGGCAAAAGAATAAGTTTGTAGACAACATCAGCTGGGGCAGCACTACAAGCAAATATGAGACAACAGAAAATTGAACCAGTCTTGAGAAATGACGGAAATGCTCCACAGGAAAATCATACTGCGTGTCAACAAGGACATGTGCAGAGACTTACAGTTAGGTAGGAAAAACCCAGCACATGGTCAACAGCTGAGGACCATCCTGAGCCCAACTGGGGCCAACAGTAAGAAAAGCAGAGAGTTGACATTTTGCACCACCGCCACCCTCCCCCCGCAAAAAATCTTTGAGCCAATAATGAGGCACTTGTCATTTCCATACAGAGCCAAAGCTGCCAATTTTCATTTCACATTGATTTCTCTAAAATATCACCTACAGATTGTGCCCTCAGAGGAGCAAAGCGGATGTTGATACAGCATAGGAGCCAGGAGCACTGGAAAATTAAAAGCAGCAGAGAAAGGGGAGGGGAGGAAATTGGGATCCTCCTGCTCCTCTGGACAACAGCAGGATCCAGCCAGCCCTGAACAAACACAGATGCAGCTTCCCTAATGGCACAGTGCTGTAAATCCTCAGGATAAAAGGCATAAACCAATCACCCACTTGTGTCGTGCCAGGAATAAATTCTCCCATGAGAAACTATTAATCAGCTGGCCAGGTGCACTAAGCACTGCACTCAGACACAGCCTCCGAAAACAGCACCACCAGGAACAGCATGCAAAACTAAACTGAATTAACACTCTGGGTTTTTTTACCTCCCAGTCTGTAGGTTCATAGAATGCGTTGGGTTGGAAGGGACCCCTAGAGGTCATCTAGCCCAACCCCCCTGCAGGGAGCAGGGACACTGCTAACCAGATCAGGTTGCTCAGGGCCCCATCCAACCTGGTCTTGAATGTTTCCAGAGATGGGCCCTCCACCACCTCTCTGGGCAACCTGTTCCAGTGTTTCACCACTCTCATGGTAAAGAATTTCTTCCTTATATCCAGTCTAAATCTGCCCTGTTTTAGTTTAAAACCATTACCCCTTGTCCTGTCACAGCAGGCCTTGCTAAAAAGTCTGTCTCCATCTTTCCTATAGGCTCCCTTTAAGTACTGAAAGGCCGCAATCAGGTCTCCCCACAGCCTTCTCTTCTCCAGGCTGTCCTCATAAGAGAGGTGCATCCTTCTAACTAAGGGTCTTACAAAGTACAGTTCCCAGGATGGACCATTTTGCCTGTATTCAGGGACTTCATGATACATTCCCTTCTCACCCCAGACCTCACACCAACCCTATTTCCTTAAAATAAGATTTTCCCTAAGCCAGGACTCCCAGAGACATGCTGGTAAAGCAAAGATGATGCCCGCCTGGGCCTGTAGACAATCCTTAAATAAAACCCCAAGAAATTTTAACTACCTAACTCATTTAATCTCTTTTGTCCCCCCAAAAAAGAGCCACAGCAGTAGGGCACAGTCTACAGCAAGCGCAAAAAAATGGGTTGATTTATTTTAGCCCTGTGTATGAGTGTTAAAAATATACTGGGGTTTTGTCAACTCTTTGTGTTCTTTGCTGATATCCCCCCAGGGAGCTGCATGCCCTGAGTAACATGGACCATACCTTTATACTGCATTGCCCAAGGTCCCCAGGTTTCTTATCTGCATTAGCAGAACCCTCTTTATTTGTGACCTTGGGACAAGTATTGCCCTGAAAACAAAATTTTAGCTGAGTAACTGCTAATACAGAGCAAGTACTTGGGGTTTCTCTGGATTTCCACCATCAGTGTGCTGCACCTGACCTGAAGTCTGATAGCAAATCTATGGGTTTGGCCTATATCTCTACTTTCTTCTATTTAATTTATACTACTATTTCCAACCTTTCTGTCCCATCAGAGCTACTCCCAGCTTCGCATTCAGCAAGTCACTAATTCCAGGCACATGCAGTTGATTTTCTCTTCCCATACTAAAACCACTCCAGTTTCTGCTCTCATCCACCCTGTCACAAATCTCAAACAACTGACCTGACTTCCCCATTGTAATGCCCAGGCTACAACAGCAGAGATAAGGCTGGAATCTGGCTCTGCAAATGCAAAACAGGTGTAAAATGCAACCTTGAGGGCAAGGCAGTGAAGAATTCAGATTGACAGCATTTTATTCCCACTTAGCACAGGTGTAAATGGCTCCATAGGTGCAAGGCAGAGGAGACTCAAGCCCAAAGAAGATTACTTAACTGCTGAGGCTTATCTTCATTCCCCCATATATTACCAAGTTCCTGTTATAATGATCACCTAGAGCTTGTGCTGGGTAGAATTTAGACTCCTGTTGGCTGCATTGCATATTAATAATTTAAATATATGGGACAATATATCAGATCTGTTTAAACTAATATAATCTTGCCACACTTTTTATGGTATTTTAAAATTGATGGTCCCTCATTTAAATGCAAGGAAAATCTGAAAGAGTTAACACCTACCATACTTTGCCATTGCATCCAGTTTTAATTATCAAGAACACCAGGCCAAGTTTACAATATTTTTAACAGTTTTCATGTTGTCACAAGTACCTAAATTATTGATGTGCCACCCATTTTATTAAGCATAGTATTTCATGGGAACCATGTTTTGGGGATATAATTTTACTAGAATTAAGCTGTTAAGGCAGGAGGAGCCTCCAGAAACAGTTCCTGAAAAGGAAGGGAGGTGAGTGAGAGCAAGACCAATTTTGCACTTGTCTTGCTGTTTTGGAGGGAAAGGAGGAAAAGGCCCCAGCTCCTTTTCTGAAGGAAGGAGATGAGGTGGGACAACAGGAGGGCAGATGTAATCTTGGTTTTTAACCTTGATGCAGAAGAGAGGTCTCCAAAAAAGCTAGACATGCTTCCTCTAATTGAAAAAGGGACTGGGGAAGGGATTTTCCTCCTTTAAGAGCAACTGTTCCCAACAGCTATACCTAGAGAACAGGTAAAGTTCTACATCCATGATTCATTAAAAAGCCTAACACATCCCCTCTCACTCTAAGCAGCTTTGGCTTCTCAGCCCCCCAGCAATACTGACCAGTACTATACCAAATTTAGGCATGGGAAACCAAGGTGCATGGACACGGGCAGAAGCCTCAGATGATGCAGGGAGCCAGAAGCAGAAGAGGAATCAGAGAGGGAATCCCCAAACATGGGGATAAAAGAACCACACAAAAAGTGCTAAAGCAGCTCTTAACTCCTTTCCTCTTTCCAGTTATATACCTACATAGAAACTTCTGGCCAAACATGACCTGAAGATCACAACAGACAGGACAAGGGCATGAATAAGGAGCCAGATAGAGTAGCTGAGGCACAAACCCAGCTGGATGGTCCCATCTTAGTGACTTGGGGTCACTTCAGCACAACATCCTTGACAAAAGCTGCAAGAAACACCAATGCCACTCTTCCACACTGGCTTTTCCCTGTTGTTGCTGGTTTTCATTATTATTATTACTGAATGGACTGGCTCTGCTGGGCACAGCTATTTTTCCTCCACATCTAAGGTTTGAACAAGTTGCTGGAAGCAGCTGCAATGTTTATTATCAGTGTAGGCAAGTTTTTACTCCTTTAGCAGCAATCTATCATGCCCCATTTGATAAGTTGTTGTTTCTCAGTTTGCCCTCAGAAGGGCTGGAAACCCTTCTTTTCTGTCCTGGAACTGGAGAAAGCATAGAAGTTTCAGTTCCCAATACCAAGCACCACAGCAGACTCCCCAAGGTCCATCCCCTGGCAACCCGCAGAAAGGCACTGCAACTGGTCGGAGCCCTTGATTTGCACCAATAATGGAGAGGTCTTTTATTCCCTCCCTATCAGGAATGGGTTGATTTACATAAAAGTGTTTCAAATCAGCAAGCATCACTAGTCTCGATCCTTTTTCTGCTTGTACTTTTGAGTGACTCTTGAGCAGAAAGGTTCATTCTCATTGGTAGGAAATCATTAAAACATGAACTGCAATTAAATCTAGCTTTTAGATTCAATTCACTGCTTCATCTGTATGCATTTAAGCAAATACAGATACCTGTGTTCATTCAGAGCCTGAATTTTTCCAATTTTTTGCCATGTTAAACAATGCTAAGTGATACCTTTACTATTTACTAAATGATAGTTTATTTTCAGTTGTGTCAAACTGTATTTGGACAAAAACTGGAACTAAACAAAAATGTGCAAATCAGCATTTCAAGTAGCTTTCTACCAACTACACGTTCTTCATACATGCTAGGTAATAAAAATATTTTTATTAAAAACGCTTTGCATTTAAATCTGATCTACTATACAAAAGAAGAATTATATGCAGTCAATAAACTTGAACTGTTACCAATAACTAGGGCCAAAACCTTCAAGATGTTAGAGCTAGTATTATCTTGTTGCACCTAATTTTTATTCAGAGGTTGCAGAAGGAAAGTCACTTTCCTGAGTTGTGTTTTGTTACAAAATTTGAATTAGTTAATTTTTGAGCTTTAATACTGGATAAAACTGCTATAAAAAAATTATTCTTTCTGTTCTTCCTGAAGATACCTGCTTTTAAAGTCAAGCCAGCCCCTTCAGCAAGACTCCCTGCAGGTGCTTAGCCAGGTTACATCTGTCCTTTAAGTAATTTGATGCATCAGAAAACTTCAGCAGTAAACACGTTGTTTTAATATTTAAATAACATTAAATGAAAATGCATTACATTAAGATCTTAATAGAGATGGTCAGAATTTCACGTTTAATTTTCTAGTTTAAAAAATCTGATTAAAGTAATCTATTTTTATCATAGAATCATAGAATCATAGAATGTTTTGGGTTGGAAGGGACCCCTAGAGGTCATCTAGTCCAACCCCCCTGCAGTGAGCAGGGACACCACTAACTAGACCAGGTTGCTCAGAGCCCCATCCAACCTGGCCTTGAATGTTTCCAGGGACGGGGCCTCCACCACCTCTCTGGGCAACCCGTTCCAGTGTTTCACCACCCTCATGGTAAAGAATTTCCTCCTTATATCCAGTCTAAACCTACCCTACCCTTATCTGCCACATCTCCTGTAAAGATTCCTTTGCAGGCAGAACATACATCAGGGCCTTCAGGAAAAGAAAACTAACGCCCACAGATGGACGTTTTGAGTGTTCATCCACCACATCAGCCACACCTAGGCCAAGAGAGCAGGCATAGGTGCAAAAGATCCTGAAACTTTTACATATGAAAATGAAAGATTCAGTTCCTTGCCCTGCACAGTACAACACTTTAGAGAGCACTTGATCCCACAGGGGTGAGAAGATGAGGGTAGATGAATGCAGAGGACCAGGCAGCCCCTTATCCCCAGCCAGCAGCAAGCTTGGATGGTGATCTCACATTTTGCACTTCAAAAGTGACACAGTCATAAAGTGACAAAGTGTCATTCCAACTTGTGGGTGGAGGTTGGAGAGTTTTCATTTCCATTGCAGCAGGAGCACCCCATACTTGCTCATTGCTGGATCCTTGTTTCTGGAGCGCATAGCCCAGAGGCCACGAGCAGAGGAAGAAGACATGAACCCCTACAGCTACAGGTGCTCCCAGGGTCACAGTCCTGTGCTTTGAAAACTAAAAAATAGAAGCAATAGCATCTCTTGGGCATGACAAGGATCAAGAGCTTTGCTTTCCTCCAAAAAAACACCACTTACTGGTACAGCCTCGGACCAGGAAGAATGACAAGTATCTCAAGGGTGGATGTCATGAGGACAGAACCAGAATCTTCTTAGTGGTGCCCAGCAACAGGACAAAGGGCAATGGGTATAAACTGAAGCATAAGAGGTTTCAGCTGAACATGAGGAAGAATCTCTTTACTTTGAGGATGACTGATCACTGGAATAGGCCGCCCAGGGGGGTTGTAGAGTCTCTGTCTCCTTCTTTGGAGATATTCAAAACCCACCTGGATGATGTCCTGTGCAACCTGCTCTAGATGAACCTGCTTTAGCAGGGGGGTTGGACTAGATGATCTCCCAAGGTCCCTTCCAACCCCTGCCATTCTGTGATAATCACTAATGTTTTCTGCAAAATGCCAGTTTTTTGTCCAGAGATCTCCAGTCAGCTGGACCACTCACTAGAAACCAATTTTCCAGAGTAGTGGAAACCAACGGACAGCCCATTCAGGCAACAAGCCCTGTTCTGCACCCCACTTTTGTTATTACACCAGCCTGTTACTGCCTTTAAGCAAGTGCTAAATTCTGATGGCCTTTTTGCCAGATCATAGAGCTCTACCAGAAAAATAATTTGCAGCCACATCAAGGTATTTCAATTGCTACAAAATGTAGCAAACAAGTTTAACTGAACGATGAAGTCTTCCTTCAGACCTTGTTCCTTGTGCACAGTATTGGATATGTGAAGAGTGACTTTAGGAATTAATGCTGATATTGTCTCCAAAGAGAAAATTAAGGAGACAGGACAGCAAATTGGTTTGGACATGAGTAATTACTTAAATTATTAGTGCCCTTCCGTGTAACACCAGCTAAAGCAGAGGTGACAGGGAGCTTAGAATGAGCCTACGGGCAGGACAACCACAACATGCATGTCCCAGGTCCTTAGCAGCCTGGGAATACTTGGACCCCCAAAGGGCCCTTCTAACTTAAATTTGTTGATTATCCTGTCTGTGCACATCCCTCCTTGCAAGTGAAATCTAGTACCTCAGGTGTGTAGAGAGGCAATTTCTTCCAAAGGGCAAAATCAGGTACATTGGGAAAAGCATGGAAAATACAAGATGCATGATGGAGGGGATGGTATTTGAGATACACAGTATGAGCAGGTAGATGCAGGCAGTAGATGTGAAATACAGAGAGGTATGGGAGCAGTCTCCTAGCCAGTGCTCTTTCTTTTTCATGTTGTTATGTTTACAGAAAGCCCATGTACCCACACATATAAAAAACCCACTATTTTGCAGTTTTGGCAGCCCCCCGTGGTAATGCACCACCATTAATGTCACTTACCCTGGGGACCACTTTTGCCTACAGATAAAAATTAATTTTTGATAATTTTAGGGTTCCCTCCCTGACATTTTTTTCAACCCCTATGCCCACACCAATGAGAAGAACCCTTTGGGTTTGGTGTCCACATGAGGAGAAAGCTCCTGTACCACTGACAGATTCACATGTCATGCTCTTCTCATCAGAGCTCAGTAGTGCTGAAGTCCCTCATGAAAAGCATGCTCCACCATACGTGAGAAGACACTGGGGCTCTGCACCCCAATGGTCACGGTCCATACTCGTCACTGCACCAATCATATAAAGACAGTGCATCCATCCCCAGCACCACCTCAAAGGGATGCTATGCAGCATAGGGAGAAGGGGAGATCACCCAAATAAATTCACACAGGTGGAAGAGAAACAACAGAAAAAACAACCTAGAACAGAGGATGCATCTTCAAAGCATTGACCAGGAGGCATAGAGTCATTTGGTAGGAAGTGAAGGCAAGCCTACATGACGGGCATACATTTTTCATGATCTTCCCCACCCTCAATATTTGTAACCTTCAAACATATGTAAAGAGGGTTTTCCCCTCCCCTTCTCCCACCAGCTGCAGTTTGGCCCTGCTGAACACAGGAGCAGCTCAGAGTGAGCATAGAAGGAGAGGATTCACTGAGGAGTCCCTTGCTCCCTTAGAGGCTAAGCTTGACCTTAGAAAGTAGAAAGGATTTGAGTCCTCCTTGAGATGGAAAAAACCAGAAATAATACAACCAATGAAGCAAGAAAGCACTGTTTGATAATGAACAAGTGAGCAACAGGAGGAAGAACTTATCTTAAAAGATGCTCTCTCATTTTAATCCATCAAACAGGGAACTCACCTTCTGCCCCCAGCCTCGGAGACCATCTATCTTGGGCAGATAATGCAGAAAACATCAATAAATGAGTGTTACCAACTGGTTGTTTTCTCATATCAAGTATTTACCACCCCATTCTGTGCAGATGAGAGGTGAGATGTAGGAAGCCTCAGGATAAAGAAATGAAAGCAAGGAAACCTCCAGTTCTATTGGAAGAACAGCATAGTTCATTTTTTGATGAGGATTACACCAAAGAAAGCAGGGCAGCAAACTAATAATGTTTATACCAGCCCATTAGATACAGGAAGAGTATACATTTCACTTAATACACACTATTAGCTCTGCTCAGTCTACATTTCACAGCTGCCAACACCTCATGTGCTGTTTAAACACTCACATCACTTGCTCAATTTTAGAGAGTGTTGGCTGAAAATGCCACAAACCCTCTACGCAGCTGGAGGCCAGGAGCCAGCATGGCCTATTGCCACCACTGGCTTATGCTGCCTATGCCTGTGGCAGGGCAGCCCAGGACAGAGCAGAGCTCCGGGTCTCTGCCTACCTCCCCAGGACAAGGTGAGGGTCAGGGCTGGCTGAGGAAGGGGTACTCCCCAGTGGGTTTTCACAAGGGATTTTGCTCAGGTTCCCATCTCCAATGCAGAACAGCAGCTGCCAGAGACAAGCACGTAAGTACATGAGGGTTTCTTTCCTCCTCTCCAAAGACCTAATAATGGATTGTAGAGCACCTTCTATTTTCTGAAGCTGCCCACATCCACCATCTTTGGATCAAGGACAGCATCCCCAACTACGCCTCATCAGCAGCAAGGCCACAAACTTGTTCATAGGTGAACAAGTTCTGACCCTTCAGTAGAACATGAGCTGCACTTGAGGTCCCACCCTGCTCCGTACCATAGAAACATCCAGCAACCTCACAGCATAAGCTGCATCTACATCATGCAGATGTCAAGACCGTCTCATACAAGTGCTACCAAACCATGATTTATGGGCTTTTCCAGGCTGTGGAAGGATTCATCCTGGGAACATGCAGTTAAGAGTCCCCCTGCAACTGAGGCCAATTTCTAGAGAAAACATTCATTAAAGGAAGTGCTGATCTTTCTGAAGCTTGCAGGATAAGTTGTCCCCATTTCTGGGCAGGATCAGATCTTCCTTGCATCCAAGTGTCAAATAAAGGCTTTGATTGCTGCTGCCTAAAGGAATACCTCCACTTAACCAACTGTATATCTGAATCACTGCTACATTTCTATAATGCTAGTATAGCAGGCCCTATAAATCTAAACACAAGGTTTCTGCATGCAGAGACATTTCAGCAACCCTACCCAGAGCTCTAACTCCTTGAATTATTTCCCCACTCCCCCACTTTCACATGATGATGTGCATGAGCAGCATTTAACTCATGTGCAGGAAAGAGATAGGTATGTTTGCCTCCTCCATATGGGTCATGTACAAATAACCCACACATGTTCCCAAGACAGCTGCAGCAGCATTTTGATCTCTGCTCCTGGCCCTATTCACGCAGCGATGGGGAGCAGAGTGTAAGGCAGCTCTCCTTAACGTGGGGTAAGAAACAGGCCTGAAACCTCTGCAGCACATAAAGGAAGAAATTTCAATCACTTCAGCTTGAAATCAAAAGCAAAAGGATAATGTTTCCATGCCTTGCTGCCAGCTGGGGGCTAAAGGCCCAGCTTTGATGCTGAAGCTTCCTCTGCATGAGAGTCCTGGACTAAAACTGAGCTCTGGCTTCATAATGCCCAGTAGCTGGAGGCAATCCAGGCACAACTTGAACCCATCACCTCCTGTTTCACACACCAGCCACGGCTCACCCCTCCCTCAGGGCTGGGCACCAGCAAAAGGTGTTAGCGAGCTGGGATTTTTCTTGTTTTGTGGGTGTTTGGTTTGGGTTTTTCTTTCCCTAACCCACAAAAACCAAGCGAGTGGCAGGGAGTAGGTGACAAAAAAAAAAAAAAAAAATCAGTAATGCCAACAAATACTTCCTATCAGCCAATATGCCAAATGACAACAGCCCTTTCACAGATCCTGAAGTCTTAATTTCCAGATGCTCTGCACCAGCAGCATTCAGACTTTTCTCAGCATGCCCAGGAGCTGGTATTTAGGCACCAAAGGAAATTTGCTGTGAGAAATCTGCAAGAAACCCAGGACTTGAAACCACGCCAGGGTCATGACAGTCACAGAAATAGCATCTGTAGAAGATACGAAGCCAGAATACCAAGTCCCTGAGCACCCCACTCAATGAAGCTTTCACCAGGCTACAGGGCATTATACAAGAAAAATATTACCCTTACTTGCTGTATTAAACAGATTGCAGTTGTGTTCATTACACAGACTTGCATCTCTATTCAGACGTAGCACATTAAATGCAAATAAAAGAGGAATAAGTTAAGTTGCAGTTAGCCACACAGCACATTGTAGGGAATCTTGCACTGATTAGGGGGTCACAGAAGCATTTCCCAGGAAAGGAGCCAAAGCTCCCCAACAGCCCTTGGTGCAAATTGCTAACTTCTTCTGCAAAGTTGGCAGGGCTTTTCCTTCTTTCCCTGTGTTTTTGGAGCTGTGAACAGAAGTCATGTGAATAATTACTTCACACATTAGCGAACATGCCACAGAGCCAGTATTGTCCACTGTTTTTTTGGCTTTTTTAATGGCTGAAAAATTAAGCAAGGAACACAGAATATTAGCACTAGCCCTTTACAACATGCTGAACAAAGCTGTTTTGTGACATTTCCAGCAGCAGAGAAACATGAGTTTTGAAGATACAACATGCTGAGAAGCTAGCAGAGAAAAGCCCAGAAGCATGAAGGTCCATGGTGCAGCAGGCCTGGAGGAAGAGGATCTGAGATATGGATGGATCTCTACCACAACAGCACAAAAGCTTATAAACTGGTATCGGGGTACAGATAGCAAGTGAGTGCAAACCCATTTGTCCTCAGCTACTTTCAGCAAGGCAAAAAGCTGGGCAGTCTGAGGCACTTCTGGCCTTTACTGCTATCCATACCAGGTCTCATTAAGGCTGGGAAATATTTTTGGGTGATAATAATGGAGGTGGAAGCTGAACACCAAAGATGTTCTTAGCACGACTGCTACAGAGAGTTTCACTACTTATGCAGGAGGGCGTCCTGCCATCCAAAAGACCTATCGGATGGTACCAGCTCTCACTATCTCTCTGCCCTCACCAGCTAACAGATAGCACCCTCAGCTGCATGAACATTTCCAGTTCAGCAGTATTTGAAAACAGAACATAAAAAAGAGACTTGCAAATGCATCTGCATCTTTTCTCTGTATTTTGTGCTTGCTCTCTGTCCTGCAGTTATTTTTAATTATAATTCACTCCAAAAATAATTTGAGACATTTATCTGCTGCACACTGCCATGATTACCCAGCCTGTGCTTTGTTGTAGAGCAGCGGCAGCTGGCCCCGGAGCAGATCAGCACTGCTCTGCCTGGCTCCGTCTGTGGGGCTACATACACACTACCCCCATCCTGATCAGCCTCCTTTTAAACACAATTATTCAAAGGAAACTTTGAGCTTTACAATGAGTCTCACTGTGGCAACTGAAGCAAAGGGTGCACATTATTTCTTGTTATTTCATTTGCAGTTCAAGGATATGCATGTTTGTCAGAAGCCTTTCCCCCCTTCCCTCTTCTCCTGCCAGCTCTTTTATCACCCACCTATAACCCCTAACACTGATGCAAAGCCAATCTAAGCAGGGAAACCATCCACAAGGCCAGCAGTCTCGGAGTCTCGTGGCTTGTTCAATGCCATGCTGGCAGATGGCACCTCCCCCCCACATGCCAACGAAGACCCCATGCTTCACCACCACCCTTCTCCTCCCTCATCACCATGAAATAGGAAAAGAAAATCTCCCACAGTTTACTAGCAGGGCACCCAGCCCAGGAATGGACCTACTCAGCTGCTCACACAGGTACAGGGTGGCCTAGGACCCCACTTGTCCCCCACAGCTAGGTCAGCTCTGTCCAAGAATGCAACAAGAACTCAAAAATTTAAAAGTATCAGGATTTTTAGATTCAGGAGCACTCTCTACTTTTGGACTTCAGCTTCTCAACTCTGATAGAACAAGAAAACTGCAGTGCTCCATAATTATTTTATCTTAGTTTTCCAGATTAATATAGAATCAGGAAGATTTGCTTTCAAATGTTAGTTTTCTTTTTTTTTTTTTTTTTTTGAAAGTACAACCCTCTGAGCTGGCTGGCTCTAGCTGTTTGAAGGCTTTGTTTTAAAATTAAACTTCCCTTCATATAGATTTCAATAGCTACAATATTTCCACGTCTTAGATGAGCCAAGAACAAAAATGATCCCAAAGACCTGTAGCAAACTAAGTTGGGTTTTGCTTTGCGCACCTGAAGAGGCAAGAAATATCCTGGAACTAAGGTCAGGGAACAGAAGGCAGGACAGGTCTGTCTGGTGGTGCTAAAAAATGCAGATGCACCAGGGAGGGCATTTCCTGCATAACTCATCTGCCTTTGAGCACCAGCTCAGCAAGATGAGCTGCACATAGCTGGTGCCAGCAGTGAAGTCAGCATGCCACAGCAGCCAAAAGCAAGCAAGCTGGGGCAAAAAGAAAGGACTTGAGGTGTCTCAGGCATCTCAGCTCATTTTTCTATTCTACCCAACAACAAAGGAATGACTTCATGGCAGTACCCTCAGCATACAATTTACACTCCCCAGCAGTATTCCTAGGTTTAAATTTTCCCTTGGGCTGCTTAAACCATTGCAGAGGCACCTTTTGGCACCATGGTACCATCTGCTCTACCCAAAGAAAAATGGTAGAAAACAAACTGCACAAACTGCTATAGATAGAGAGCAGCCCATGTGTGGGAACAGAGTCCTGGCTGTAGGGGAACTGGTGCCAGCTGTTTGGTTTACTGTAGATTGCCTGTGCAATTTTCACCAAATCATTTAATTTTTCTTTGCCCCCAAATACTGTTTGTAAATTGTAGATAATTACATTTTCCTAGCTACTATGGATTTTGTGAGCATAAAGACACAAAACCAGTATGGAAATCATATTCAAGCATTCAGAGGTGATCTTAGAGCCACAAGCCCTACTAAATACCTTCAAAAAAGCCAAGGTATGCTGAGACCTATCATCAGCAAAAGAATGAGTTCAGCAATGATCAAGCCAAGCCCTGCAATTAAAAAATACTGATAGCTCATTGACCACTGCTATCAAAAAACCTCAGAATGTTTAGAGTCATTTCAATACGGCTTGTGCAAAGACACCCAAATGGGTTAAGGAACAAGCTGTGTAAAGCAAACTAACACTTTCTCCCTTTTCTTGATAGGTGCTGTTCTTCATAAAATTAGTTACACTCAAAAAGCCTTGTCTCTTTCCTTGCCCTTTGCATGTTCACTCCAGATACAATTTACTGTACAGTAAATTGTAGAGAGTCCTTTTTTGCTAGGTTTTCAGTGAATGGACAACAGAGAGAAACAAACAGCTGTTTTATGTTTTTAACACTGCCCAGTAATTACAAGGAACAGGGTAGTATTTTCAGGGAAATCCTGTATTACATTTTTATTTTACTCTAGGGACTGAACAAGGCTGGGACTGATGGCCCACAGAGTCTTTTCCTTCCAAGGCCCCTCTTCAGTCTGACACCGAGCAGACTGTAGCATGAAACCACCACGCTGGTGGGTTCAATAAACTGGTGGCCTCTGTCTCCATTTGCAGTGGGAAGAGGACCAGAGGGGCGTTTGCGGGTTAGTGCACCATTGTGCACCCCTTAGCTGCCAGGCAGAGGAAGGGGAAGGCATTTATTACCTGTGCATGTCCCACAGATAAAAGCAAACACAGACCCTGGTGCTGTCAACTTGGCAGAATACACCAGCAGCATATTGCCTGGAATGAGAAAAAAGAAATAATTTATATTTAAAAGGAAATAGGCTCTCTGCTGCTGTTGGTTCAGCAGAAGTCCATCATACAGACCCTTAATTATGAGTATGGGGCCATCATAAGCCAATTTCTTTTTTTCCTACCTCCCAGTGGAACTTTATGGGGAAGGCACTTTTCTGTAAAGAACCAAGTGCATTTCAGTGACACTTGCCCCATTATATGAAATAATGCACATACATGCACACACCCCCTCACTTTATACAACCCTGCATGGAGCCCAGCACTACAGTCAATTCAGAGATCAAAGATCACTCTTAATGGAGACAACTAACAGAATTAATTTAATATTCTCCTTGGATTCAAAGTAATAATATTGTCAACTATATAAAAGGCAAACATTCATTTGTATGTAAAACAGTTGGTTATATTAGGCCTATTTATGTCTGCTCTGCCTTACAACTACAAAGATTTGTGACTGAACACCCAAGGGACCTTTATATAGCTACCCAAATCCATGCATTTTTTTCATTAATCTGTGTACTGGCATCTTGTACAACATGGCATGAAACAATAATATAGATTTTATTTTCTTGCTATTCAGGCAAAGGAAGAAAAAGTTCCTGCCAATAACAGCAATAATAAATGAAGGCTCTCTGAGCTGTTTGTCATACATAAATATAGATTCTGTATTTATATGTACATACATGGGTACATAAATATATGCACACAGACACCTTATGGACGCATATGTGTCTATACACACACACAGGGCTTCTTGTCCTCCCTCTGCCTGTTCTTTTCCATCTCCGGTTTCAATTCTCCCACAGCCTTCCCACCTTCTTGCAACACCAGACTTGGTCTTCTTTCAGTATCTCCCTGGTGACAGGACAGAAACAGCTGCAATAAATAACTCAGTTTTTCCATTAAATATATTTTTAAAAGTGAAAGTTTGAAAGACAGACATGTATTTGTATGAAGTAAGAACAACCACCTTTATAACTCCAGGAAAATTACTGCTGGATGAAGGAGGTAGAAATCTGGAGGATATGGAACAAAATCCAGCTGATGTTAAGACTAATAGTAACAAAAAGTTTCTTAGCTTGACCACTTGTTCATTTTTTCTAAATCTTATCAATTATGCTGACTATGTTTCTAGCCTAGCAAAGCTGTGCCACCAAAGAGACTTCAAATCTGAAGTCCATGGCAATTGGCTGTGCCTGAGCAGGGAAACGGGTCCCAACTCCATTACATATTTGGGGACCCCATGCACTGGCCAGAGCATGGCTAGTGCCTCCTGGGGCAGAGGAAGGGAAAATGAGAAAAAAGGGATCATCCAGCTCTGGTCAATGGGGGACAGCAGCAGGTCATTACAGGGTGCCCTTCCCAAAACAAAGCACCCATCAGCATCAGAAGTCCAGGATCCCTGCTGTTAGTACCTGGGCTAACACACCAAGCAGGACACCCCCAAGTCACTCCAATTCCACCTCTAGAAAATGCCACTTCTGGCAAAACACTTATTTGAGGTGCCAGGATTGCAGCCAGGATCACTGCAGCAGCAAATGCCTTCCCAAGCCCCACCACTTGCCTGCTTGTTGTCATGAGGAGTCGCTGCTACCCAAGCAATCCTCCCTTCCTACTGACACCCCACAGACACCCCTGAGACTGATGTGCTGCAGGAGCATTTGTGCCCCCTTGTGTGGGATTATTTTGTGATATTTTGTGATGGAAAAAGGGCACACTGCCTTCCCCTGTAGGCTGCTGGGAGAACTGAGAAGAGTTTTAAGGCAGCAAGGAACATACTGAATCCAAGAGACATCCATAACTCAGATTCTATTGCCTATTGAATTGCATTAAAATTCAACTTTTCTACTTTAAAAAAAAAAAAAGCTCCCCAAGAGAGTCTTATTCTTCTTTCTTTTCCACTAGGAACTGCTAATGTTTGTCTTTGAGGTTTGGCAGGGGGGAAGCAGGCAGGAGGTTGAGATCTTTTTGGAATAGCAGAGCATCCAAGTAGCAAGAGCATTTATATCCCACCCGTCCTCAGACCTAGACTTTCATCTGTCACACATGCACTAAGAGTGTTACTACTGAAATAGCACTGTCCAATTACTGGCATCAAAAACAGCCCCTCTCCCTTTCTACCAGCATCCAGGAGGCATTACACCTCACTGAAGTGCTGTGCCTTGTCATTTAGGTGACAGGTTTCCTCCCCACCCTCTGCCTCCTGCCTCTTCCACGATGTAATTGAGCCCCTTAAGTAAGCAGTAAAACAAACAGAAGCTGGGTGGAAAAGCTCAAGCATAAATTTTGGGGGGTTTATGCTCAAGTTTATTCCCTTGCATCCTTGTATTTATGTTTAATAACACATGCTGAAGCAGAGTAATCAATCTTAAGTGAAAAGACCAGCCTTTCCAGGAGTAGCTATGTCTGCATAGTACTTGCTCTCATGCCTGAAAGTTTCAGAGTATCCTGAACTTTTTCTAGAAGTGGCTCCTTGGGGTACAATTTTCAGCTAGACTTCATCCCACAATCCTACTACATGGGTGCAAGCTAGCACTACAACCTCTAACCACAGCCTGGTTCTCATCTTTATTCCCCTGCAGGCACTGGCACCTAGATTTGAGAGTACAACAGAACCAGACAATTAGGATGAGATACTAAGTTGTTCAGAAAGAGGGCTCCCCACCCCCATGGAGTCTCCTAGGACACCATCTCCTGTACAGCAATCTGAATCAGGCCCTGACCTCCATCTGTGCTTCTGAGAAGTCTTTCTAGCATCCACAACTGGCATCAGTTGCCGCCTAGAACACACTGGTGACGATGGGAAGGAGCCAGTGCACAAGGCACACAAGAAAGTGCCTGCATCCAACAAAACACAAGGTTAGCATTTGACAATTCACATTTGCAGCCTTTCCAGCTGCTCCTCATGTACACGCACCTCTGAGACTTGATAATAAATGTGCTGCACTGTTCTCTGGTGCAGCTTTCCAGGCACACTGAAAACAGTGATTTTCATGACTAAATGGATGGAAGAGTTGCAGAACATGATGTCAGCTTGCTAAGTGTCTCATGTCAGAGTTACACACACAATTATTCTCTCTACAAAAATCAAAGGCAATCCATCAATTACTGTCTTTTTACCCTCCTTGTTTTTCTACAATTTTGTACTGTTAAAATATTGTATGTATTAACTACACAGAATTTATAGCACACACATTGATTTTCCATTAATCTTGCCTTAGCCGAGTTTAAAAAAAAAAAGTCAAGCCACCTTTTTCTGCCACAAGTCAAGCATGCAATTGTTCGCAGCGTAACTGAGCTCTTTGTAGACCACTTGCTGGCCACCAAAGGCTAACGAAAACCTAGAAATGAAAGAGGCTTTTGATATTATGTGGGTGTATCTATAGAAAACACTTGAAAGATATATTAGAGGCTAGATTTTCAAATGCAGTCACATAAGCACTGTCATTTGTATATACCCTTTCAAGGGAAAGCAACGGGGTTTTTTTTTGGGGGGGGGGGCGGGGGGGAAGGCAAAAGTAAGTATTCAAAGCCAGGGATTAGCAAGGAAAGGCCCCTTTTCTCTTGGGCTGTGCAAACAGGTCTCCTTGCAATCCAGAGAAAGGTCATTCCATGCTCACACACAGAGAGGAGGACAGGTTCATCCAGCCATGTGAGAAAAGGCAACAGCCATCCCCAACAGCCTCACGTGGTGTGGGAACAGGAACCCACATCCCCACAGCGACTCTTTGCACCTCCTGCATCATCAGACCAATGCATCTCCTCCCCTCACCAGCCCCTTTGAGGTTTCTGGATAAAAAGCTGTTAATGTAGGTTAATGCATAATTAAACATGATTTGCACACACAAGCAACTTGGCATATCTCCTACTAATACATAAATATTTTTAAATGGCCAGAGACAAAGGAGACAGAGAAGTAACAGAAAAACCTGCTGTATTGTATGAACCTTAGTGATCATTCTGAGTCCATTCATAAGAGTATCCAAGATTTGAAAGAATTAACGAAGAAATTGCACGTAAGTGACAGATGGAACACGTTTGAATGAATATCTTGGCTCCCTGGATTAGGAACTTCTGTAAAAAAATTTGTAATTGTAGGATTGATTCTATTACTAACATTTGGAGTTTTTGCTTGCTGTTTGCCATGCATAGTTGGAATAATACGCTGTCTGATAAATACCACCTTAGATTGTGTCCTGGCAATTCAAATGTAAACCATTTTGCTTTTGCAGCAACTAAAAGAACGGGGAGATGTGGGGGAGAAGGAATAGAAGACACATAGGTCACAGGAGCCAAACTGCGGGAATGCAGAAGTGAAGTTAGAAGCAGCTATGACTGGAGGAGAGTTCTGTGGATGGCGCCTGCAGGATCACAGTGAGCACGGGCTGATGGAAAAGTATTTGCGGAAGTTTTCTCTGTGGCCCTGAGTATAAAAGCATGCTCTCCCTGAATAAAGTTGATTCTGGTTGCACCTCCAACCTGGGTCCATGCCTCCATACGCTGCACTGCTGCTCTTAAAGGTTCCCACCAAAGTTAATGCTGCTGTATTCCCGGAGCCACCCTGCAGCTTGGGATGCTACTGCAACGTGACTCAGGAGCACAACGCAGCAGCAAGACAGACCTGGGAACACAGGCTTGATCCAGGCTGAACATGCTCTCAGTGACCATCCAAGCACTGCATGTGCCAGCAAAGACAGACAGTGAGTCAGGCTGGAAAAGGGTTGCATCAGCCCCCATAAAATACTCTTTTAAAATTACCATTAGCCTGTCCTTTAGTTTCCTGGTGCACAATGTGCTTCCCCAGCTGGAGCATGGTGGACCAGGGCATTGAGCACTTCGATGGTCCCTCACCAAGTACCATCTGAGAAAGCCCAGCAGGGAGAGAGCTGAGGGGGGCACTTGATGCATCCCCAGTGAGGCAGCAGTGACATTTGCTAAAGCCTGAGAAAGCCACGGAGGCTGCCTAGAGTTGCCAACCATCCCTGTTCACACTGGTAAGTCCAACAGCAGCAGGTACAATGATTATCCTGCCATGCAGAAAACCTTCATAATGCACAGGCTGGCACACTTTCATAAGGGCACAGGTAGATGTTAAATGCTCTTTCTTGCAGCCCTATTCCACGCCATCATTAGGACAAATGGAGACTGGGAGAAAAGTGGGGAAGGTTGTGTCTTTGTGCTCCCCTGTTTGCTGAAGATTAATTTAGAGCATATTAATTACATTTGCATATGCCTGAAAGCTAGCAGAGGAGTGAGCAAGCATCCTGAAGGTAATTGAGTACTGCAACAAGAAAGTTATTTTGGCAGATTTTCCTTTGCAGGGTGTGGTAAGGTAGAAGATGGGAAGAGGGCTGTTCAGGGGCACAGCTCAGAGTACCCCTCCTTCACACTGTGGCTCCAGGAATGCTCCAGGCTTGCCCCTATGGGATACAGCCTCTGCAGGAAAGGGACCCTCCCAACCCACAGCAATAATCTGCCTTAGGAGGGACTGTGTCCTGAATTCAGCTGGGTTAGAGTTGATTTTCTTCCCAGTAGCTGGCATAGTCCTGTGTTTTGGATTTAGTATGAGAAGAATGTTGATAACACCCCGATGGTTCAGTTGTTGCTGAGCAGGGCTTACACCAGTCAAGGGCTTTTCAGCTCTGCACAAGAAGCTGGGAGGGAGCACAGCCAGGACAGCTGACCCCAAGCGGCCAAAAGGCTATTCCATACCATACAACATCATGCTCAAGGGGGAGTTGGCCAGGGGACAGCAATCACTGCTCAAGACAGGTTGGGCATCAGTCAGCAGGCGGTGAGCAACTGTATTTGTGCATCACTTGTTTTGTGTATTCTCTTACCATTATTGCTATTCTTTTCCTCTGCTGTTTTATTAAACTGTCTTTATCTCAACCCACATTTTACTTTTTATTCCCCAATTCTCTTCCCCATCCCACTGAGGGAGAGGGGGGAGTGAGCAAGCGACTTTCGGGTTAAACCATGACAGGCTGACAGGGGAAAACCTTCAATGGTACCGAGAAGAATATTCATCCTCAGGTGTCCTCTATCAAAACACATCCTTCATACAACTGCTCTCCTTATGACATTACCACCACTTCCCTCTCTCTTTCAAAGGATCCTGGGATCACAAAGACCTGGTGAAAAGCCTTCTCTAAACCCAGCTGAGGCTATATTTGTGACTAGGCCAAGTCCATGTCCCATTTCAAAGCAGTCCACCTTCCCACCCATCTCTACCTATTCTCTCCCCCCCCAACATAAACCCAGCCCTCCAAGACTTCCCATGGAGCAGAAACATGACAGAAGAATAAGCTAGATTTTGCATCTGTATTCATCAGGTGGGTTTTGGTTTGGTTTTTTTTTTTTCACAACTTCAGCAGTCATCTCAGACCGGATGCACCCAAAGGACCCATCTCACTGCTCTGCAGAGGGGGAGACCATACTGGCCTCTTAACTCTGTTAAGTTCAGCCCTTTGCCCAACAGCCCTCCCACTAAACACTAAGATGAGACTTCAGTACCTCTCTGCCCCTTTGTACATCTCTTAACTCTGCTAGGTATTTCAAACACTCTGCAGTAAACAGCTGACACCTGCCATGTACTCCAAGTAATAATATCTTGAAAAAAGTTATCCAGTCTAGTTCCATTCCAGAGAGCTTGCCCTCCCCCCGCCCCCCCCCCCCCAGTGCAAGTTAAATTATAACTTCTATAACAGCTATAATAAGGAACATAACACTTCTGCATACTGGGAAGTCTGGTGTTCTTCCTTGATCACTGCATAGCTGTTCAGATTGAGTAGCCCTCCCAGCCTGGCTTGGCACCCAAAAGCCCAACCCTGCAGCTCAGGGGGCCAATTTGTCCAGGATCAATTTCAGCCCCTAGTTTCTGCAAAAGAGCTAGGAACACACAAATCAACCACTCATCCATTAAGACATCTCTGTCATGATAGATACACAACCCATAATGTCTCACCACAGGCATCAAACAGTTTATTCATAGTTTAGTAGAAGCAAGCTGGACTAGCCGAGATCCATCTAGCAGCATATTTCACCCTTGTGTCAGAGGACTAAGTGTCCTGCCCAATTTGTACACACTCCTGCAGTAACTTATTGAGCAAGCCTGGCATGTATTTTGCAAAAGCAATTGGTGTCTTTGGGTGAGCTACTTTACTGAAAGGTATGCCCCCAGGCTGGGAAGGAGTGAGCTGGCTGCTTACAGGAGGGTCAACATTTAAGTTTTGTTTTTTAACTCTGCAAATTAAGCTATTGCTGGTACAAACTAATGCCTTGACCACCCCTCCCTGTGGCAGAGGTGTCTGCTCCTGAAACACTGGCAGTGCTCCCTTCTGGCCCATGCTATGGAGTGCAACCTCCTGGGACACCCAGCACCTACATTCAGAGAGCTTCAGCGGAAAAAAAATGGAAACTAGGATATGAAAACTGAGGACAGGTCTCATTTTTGCCATGAACTGGTCATATAAAAAAAGTTTGAAAAATGGAGGAGGTGAGAGCAGGGACTTCAAAAAGGCAACCACCCTGGAGCTTTAGTCCTGTTCCTTTTCAGTGAAATGCCCCAAACCCACAGTTGTCCCATTAGGCAGTTTAGTGAGGTTTCTGGAGTTGATAACTAAGCCGACCTCCAGTGCTTTGTTATACTGAAATCTGCTCTACAATAGGTAACCCAAAGCTGTATTAAGGCATAGCTATCAGATCACACACTGCATCCCAGCCTCAGCTTCCATTTCAGGATTGTCATTCCAGTCCACGCATTAGCTGGGACCAGTTTTTGGGGGCTTGATGGTGGCTGAGCAGGGTTGCTCACCATGAGCACAGTGCAAGCCTGCACCAGCCCTCCTCTCCTCCTCAAAAATCAGCACAGGCACCTGAGAAAGTGGCCTTTTCACCACCACACAATCTCCATAAGCGAGGTGGAAACCTGTGGTTTACGTAAGATTTTATATAAATGTTCTGACAAAACCAAAATTAACTCCTCCCTGCCCCCTCCCCGCCCCCCAGCCTGCTCTTCAGACAGAAACAGGCTTTGTGCTTGGTAGCTACTTAAGTCCTTTCCTGAGCTGCTCCAGTTTTCAAAAATTCTCTTTAATTTTGTACAAAGTGCAAACTCTCCCCCATTTTTTGACCTACTTTCTTCATCAAATTGCAACTAAAAATAGATCAAACTATGCAGAAATTGCTTAAACTGTTTTTGCACTCTCTCTTTTACCATCTATTTTAAGGTTGCTCTAGCACTTTTCAAATGTAAAACAATAGGTAAAACAATGAGGGCTATGGGGTGGATGGAAGAGAACACTGGTGAGACCACTTGGTGGCCCAGACCACAGCCACTCCTCTAGGTCAGAGCCTGGGCCCCAGGAAGAACTGGATGAACATGACTTCTGCTCATATCCCAGAGGCAGGCTTGAGGTGAATGCCTGCAGTTTAGAAGTGCTCATGTTTGGTTTAGATGATGACCCAGGTTCTCTCCAGGCTCAGCTTGGGCAGTCCTCCACCCCCTGCCTATACCAGGGGCAGGAGAAACCTGTTATCTTGGTGGTCACTCATGACAACCTTAGACAAACAGCATTTCTTTCTTGCTGTCTTTCAGTGGCATGGGACTTCCACAGCTAGCAGTAAGCTATGAGGGGCCAGAATCTCTCAAGTCACAGGGCAAAGCAGCCCTCAGCCCCAATGACTTTATAACATCTCCACCCATGCCCTGGACATATATTGAGCTCTTCATGATTGAAAATTTCTCCCAGTGTAGAAATGAGCATAAAACAAGCTTTTCCTCCACAATTACTGAACTTATGGATGAAGACCTTAGGAGCATTTGTTGGGATTAAATAGGGATTTAGATGAAGGAGGAGGTTTTTATGGTGTCCGGCTCTTGGAGGCCAACCTACAGCAGATTTGCAACACATGAACAACTCAGCTTGCCAACCATTTTCTGACAGCAGAAACCCGTATTACTTCCACACAGAAAATGAGCACTCTAGGAAAAGCAGGAACAGGAGGATTGCCACCTGATCTTGCTCAGGAAAGTAAAGCCAGCAAATATTTTGCCACAAAGCCTACAGAGAAACTATCAAAAAAGTAGGTTAAAACCAAGTACTTCTCATGGAAAAAGTTACAGACAGTTGCACTTTTGAGCAAAGCAGCTACTGAGCTGAAGCAGAGGAGCTCCAGCTAGTCCATCACTGATCTTCCAGCTCCTCTCACACTTTCCCTTTGCAGTTTGTTTTGCAGCTGGTGGCAGAGCACAGGAGGAGGATCTCAGCTGCAACAGGACCTGGAGGAACCATAAAATCTGGAATAATCTTACACTTACTGCAGCAAAGTGCTCAGCAATCCTGTTATTACAGCTGTGCAACTGGGACTTTTAACCTTTTCCTTTGGTTTCAGTCACCTGGCCACTATTCCAGGCTCTTCATCTTCCTTGCGAGCTCTAGGCTGTCCCATAGGAGCAGAGGGAATCTGCCAACTTGCCACTTCTGCTGGAAGGGATTTGCCCTTACATTAGCACAGCTGCTTTAAGCAATCTCAAGGCTGGTTACAAGCACTGGTCAGCACCTTGATGCATCCATTGAAACCACAGCAGGTTCCACCAAAAAACAACTCATCATCCCAGTTAAGAACACCAGCATCTTACCTAAATGCCTAAATGTGTTACAGAGTGGTATTAGCTTTGTTGCACACTTACCCCCACTGGGTTTGATCACAAACACCCACAACCCAGCCCTGCCCATCAAAACTCCATTGCCCTCCTCCTCTCCAAGCCCAGACCCTCCCCAGAACATCAAGAACAGCATTCCTGGGCTCTCATAGGTACCCAGACAGTGCAGAAAGCAGGCACAGCACCAGAAGCAGCCAGATTTGGTAACTTATTATCAGGCTGGCATGGGAGAGAAGGAATTAAAGTAGATTTCAGAGTCAGCTTTAAACTGATAAAAGCAGCTGTGGGTATCATGCAAGGTGACATGCACCTGGGGCCGGACCCTGGAGGGACAACACCACATCTGACCAGGAGAGGAGCTTATGGAGGTGGAGCAGCCCAAATGCCTGCCCAGGGTCCATACCCAGCCCTTGCTTTGCATTCACTCAACCTGGACAAGATGTGTCCAAGCAGCCTGCCTGAACCTTCCTCCTTTAGGCCATAGCCCATCTCCAGAAGAGCAGGCAGGACCAGTGCTTCCAGCAGGACTAGGGAAGCAGATGTCCCACCAACAGCCCAAACCTCCCGCACTTGTCTTGGAGTGCGGCTGGTCACAGAAAGTAGCCACAGCATGTGGGAAAACAGCAGGTTCAATAAAGCACTGTCAGGTGAAACAGGGAGAGCTGGGGGGACAGTCAGAGCAGTCTCCCATGTATTATTATAATATTTATTTAAAGAAACCAACCCTTTCAGTTAGCAGCAGGCAGCATCTCATTAAACGTGTTGGGTTACTGGGTGCACCAAGCAGCTGCTGAAGTGTTAGCTTCTTGTCACCTTATTACAATTCTCTGCCAGATGCTTCTAGTTCTCATTCCTTCCCCTCAGATCAACATTATTTTCACACTCTGTGTTTCCTCAGTTCTTTTCCCTTGTTGTACTCATCCCTCCATGTCCCCATCAGTAGCTGTGCTGCAGAATGTATTGCAGGCAGCCACTGGTGCTTTAAAACCATGCCAGCAGCTGGAAGCAGAGTGGGATCTCACTCTGAGCTCTTAAAATCAGCTCCTAAATCCCACAGCAGCCTAGCATAGCCAACCCCTCAGTCTTCAGAGATTGGGAACAGCAAGAAGAAAATATGGGGGAAAGCTGAGTAAAAGCATTTTTTTACTCTAAGCGACTTCCACCTCCTGCAGAGCAGGGTCTGCACAGCAAGCATTGCTGGGGTAGATGGACCTGGGCTCTGGCAGGTAACCACCATCCCCAAATTAATCTCTTACTGATGGAAAAGGCCAGGGATGGCTAACCTTTCAGAGCCCTCACTCGATAAAGAAAATATTAAAATTTTCATATGGCCACAAGACAGCTTCCACCGAGAGAGACACCTGCCGGAGAAGGTCTCTTTTGGGGTGGCTTGTCCGGCACCTCTGCAAAGCACAGCCTGCACAAGGGCATTGCATGTGGGCAGGGTTGCCTTCTGTGCTCATTCAGACACAACTATAGAATCATAGAATCATAGAATGTTTTGGGTTGGAAGGGACCCCTAGAGGTCATCTAGTCCAACCCCCCTGCAGTCAGCAGGAACACCGCTAACTAGATCAGGTTGCTCAGAGCCCCATCCAACCTGGCCTTGTTGACAGACATCTTCAGGGCGGGCCTCTGTCTTCCCTGATACTGGAGAAATTAATGTCCATAAGGACACAGCACCACATGAGTGGTGTAAGCTTGAAGATGATGCAGGTAATGGTAACAGCACTAATCCTGTCTGAATCATCTCTCTCTAATGCACAGCACCTCTCCAAGGAGACCCTCTGAAAAGCAGTTCATTCATGGAAATGGCAACAAATGAGCAATGCTGAACATGAACATGAGCCCTCAGCCCTGACCTAGGGGGTGGAACAGCACCAGGTTTGTATGAATTCTCCGCCTTTCTGGGAAAAACTAAACCACCTGCAAATGTACAGCCTGCTCTGCCTAAGTAATTCAACCATGATGGACCTGGGGTGCGCAAAGAGGAGGGGGAGTGAAAATTAGGGGGATTTCTAAGGTTCTTTATGAGCTTTCTCTGAAGCTTCTCTACATGTGGTTGTCTCCAGGGAGACCAAATTATTATTAAACCAGAATGTGGTCTCCTTCTTCCAGGATGCCCACGCTGGTTTCGGCTGGTTTTGCAATGCTGCATAAACCCAGGCTCTGGATACCATTACACATCTATCAGGGAAAAAGTTCGCTAAGTCCAGAAACCTCACTGGCTCCCAGACAGGGACAAAGTGGAAAAGCAAGTAAAAGGAAACACAAGCTAGAAGAGGAGCAGCTATCAGAAATCTTTAACAAATAAAATAACTTATGGGTGCAGCGGGCTGTGTTTTCTGCATTTAATGTAGCAGGTACCCAGACACTGTGCTGTGAACTGTCTCCTCTGGCAGTCAGTGCCAATGTGGAGGGCATGAATGTGGCAATCACAAAAATGGGAGCCATGAAAGCTCCATCTTTAGCCAGTGAGAGATGGAGATCCCAACTAAGGTTTCTGGGCTGGCACCTACCAAATTTGTCAACTTTCTTGAACAGTGGGCACAGATTCCTTCCAACCAGGCCTACCTGATCCAGCCTTTTTGAGGAGGGACTGGCTGGATCCTTCCTGAGACCTGCTTCACTCCACATTTCTATAGTCCGTATTTCTTTTGCACTGCTCAGTAGTTTTCAGGTGGCAACACCAGACATTCCTGTTTCATCCAGATCTTTACCCTGATGGTGAACAGATTAGCAGGCACTTATGGATGTGAGTGGGAAATTACACCACTGGCTACTCCTGGAGGCCATTTTGGGAGTTGCTAAAAGCTGATCAAGAGATGTGGATCTCTGCCAAAGGGTTTCTGGGGCAAACAGAATGATTAATAGCCAGCTGGGAAAGAACTGACCAGGTCCTTCAGATGAGTTACGTCCCTGTAACGCCTTAGGGACACCTATGTAATCATACCACGGAGGCTGATGGCCACCAAGGCTAGGGCTGCAGGAGATGTCTTCTGATTGTACATGACAGGGACTGAAATTGGAGAAGTACAGAAGATCTGTGGGTTCATGGAGGAAGGGCTGTAAGGAAGGAGCTGCTCCCGACAGTATACAGATGCAGAATGGTGGCTGTCATGGATGGAGTGAGAAAGAAGCAAAAATATACTTTATTGCTATAAACCAGTGCATGAACAAGGTTCAACAGCTGTATTAGCATTCAGGTACCAATAATTGACTGTCAAATGCCACCTCCTGTCTGGTTTCCAAACAGACCAGACAGGCGAATTATATGGGGAGTCCGTTCTGAATATAATTTGTCATTTCTCTAAATCAGCTATGACTTCAGAAATTCTGTTCTGTGCTGCAGCAGGAAGTGGATATGGCAGTAAGTTAGTAATTTTTAACTCTGGGAGTGCAGGGACTGTGCGAAGTGCCTGCACTGTAGCCTCCCAATTTCAGGGATTGGGATCGATATTTTAGCCATTCAGCAGGTGCCAGGTTCGTCAGTTTAAAACATTGAAACCTAAAATATTTTCATGATGAGCTTTAATTGCAAAGCAAGTAGTCACCATGAGCTTCTCACCTGGGAGCCATAAATTTACCTTCTCAGTTTGACACACAACATTCACTCAGTTCACACCGTAATCTTAACTCTTTGCCATCTGGACTGTACACCCAGCTTCTTGGCATCTTGTTGTGATAATAGCAAAATTTGTGCTCCTGTATCTATTAATTTATCTATTATTTACCAATTGTCCTTGAGGACCAACTGGAATCAAAATGTATGGTCCATCATCACTTATCCACTGATAAGCCTCCACTTTCTGGACAGGCAGGCCCAATTGCCTTCCAGACATTACTTGTTTTTTCACTTCATGTCCTGCAGTTCCTCCCTAAGGGGGAGGAAGGGGCTGTCTCCCTTTCTGGGGACTGAGGAGTTGAAATATGCTCCTTCCTTTCACCGTTACCTTATTTCTGGAATGCTTCAATCAGACTCAAGATAATGCCAGTAGGCTGACCTTGTAATGGGCTCTGGGAATGCCTAGAGCTAATGCATTCCTCATTTGCAACTCTTCAAAGGCTTCCCAATTATGCCAATTTTCATAAGCCCATTCTTCTGAAAAGCTGGGACTCAGATTCACTCCATGCCTCCCTAAATAATCGATGATATCACTTGTCATCCTGCTGACTATGCCAATTTGTTGCAGATGGAGCGAGAGAGAAGCAAAAATATACTTTATTGATATAAACCAGTGAGTTAACAAGGTTCAACAGTAAACACAACAGTGGTTTGGCAAGGTTCAATGGCAAGGTACACTTGATTATTTACTGCATAGAGGACAGGGTCAGACAAAACTGTCAGCGAGGCCCTCCCATTGAGTCATGAGATTCAGAAAGGACCCCCTTGCTTTCTAAACTCTTTCCTTAGAGAGGAGTCGAGGTGTGGCCAGATCCAATCCTCATCACAGACTTGGTAAAAGGTTTATGTCTAAAGGATTATATATGCACAATCAATCCTTTATATCACTTAGTTAAGATTTCAAAGTTTAGCATGCTGTCAGTCACTTACTGAGAATCTGCTGTGGCAAGGAATCTCTCATCCTTGAGGAGTAACCTTGAAAGGTGTCTCTATTCAAAGGGAGATCCTGGCATGCAGCCTGGTGCCATGCAGGAGACTCAAAGGGCTCTTGGGCTGCTCACTATTTATGGGGGTAAGATGATTGACTCATAGTCATATTTGCATTCTGACCACATATTTTAGTTTCTTCACTGTGATTGGGTGGGCACAATAGCCCTTGGCCATTGTGTTGTTATCTGTCTCCCCCAAATCCATTGTGAGCTGGATGAATCCATCATGAATGTCACTGGTGGTTGTCTGCTTGAGAAGGCTAATGGGAAAAGGTCAGGGGCGGGTGGAGCACATTGCCACAGTGGGCACTGGTGGAGCGGTGGGAGTAGGGAGCAATGCAATGAGCTGCAGTTGGTCCATGGGGTACATGGCAGATGTGTACCCAGAACCCACAGCTGGGTGGAGGTTTTCACCAGCAGCTCTGCACACCACATGGGTGCTCTGCCCAGCCCTGCTGAAGCACAAAGAGGAGGGAGATGTTCACCTTCTTCTGGCTCTTGCCACTGCCTGGGCAGTGGGCTGCAGGGAGCAAGAGGAGGAGTAGGGCTGATTACAGTCCAAAATCCAAGTAATTAGAGAATACTAGAAGGGCATTTTCTGAAAATCCTTGTGTCATTATTTAGCAGATGCAGAAGAAATGAAATCAATCAAACTGAAAGCTCAAATTAAAACATGCTTTGGTGTTGAAATTGTTGAAATGAATTTTTTACAGTTGTATCAAAAAGGCACTCTGGGAAGGGGTACGTGGCAATGTCATCTTCTGCTGCTCCTTCACCTCGTCAGGACCCATCCCCTTGCAGCAGTCCTGCTCTCACCCCCGCCAGGCTCAGGAAGGCAGGAGACAGGGTCGTACTGCTACCTGCCAGCTGCAAAGTGCTCCAGCATTGCTCAGAGCTCACTGTCAAAGTGGTTCACATTGTGGCTCAGCTCTGCTGCATCTTCATTATTGTTTTTCCCTCTTCCTTCACCATTCCCCACTTTATATGTCCCCACTTCATATCATTCTTCCCCTTATTTCTTATAAAAAATGCATGAGTTCAATTTCCCTCAGATGCCCTTATTGTATCACTTCTTCAAAATTTCTTGTTAGGCATTCGGCATCATGTGTATCTCAGTTCCAACCTCCCTTGGCATTCTCAGCAGCTGCTCTGCCCAGATACTTTTTTGTTATGCATTGTTGAAGCACATGTACATACTGGGTGGGCTGGTGTTCTGGTTGTTGATATTTTTTTATCATAGTTTATGAAACATCTGCTGTTTATAAATTATTTCTTTTTAATGTCATAATTTTTTCAGTTGCATGAGCCACCAAGCACCTCTGAGCAGCAGAATGGTGCTGCTAGCACATGGAATTGGCTTCTACTGCAAACACTACACTCAAACAAGATGGTGCAGACCCCCATCCCCAAGCACACATGCGTGCATGCACACACACACATGCACACCCCTTCTCCATGCTGTGGGAAACTTCAGAGTCACCTCCAATCCACAAGAAGCCCCAGGGACAACAACCACGTGGGCAGTAACCCCAGCCTACATCAATCCTAAGACCCAAGTCCAGCACAGATACACACAGTGAGCAATGCACAAACACACATTCACACATATTTTGGGAACTCATCAAAACATAGCTAAGACTTTATTAGACAGACTTGTCCCAGAGGAATGACCCCCAAAGCAGATCCCCAAAAGCCTGTGACACAAGCATCCAGCCAAGAAACAAAACCATCTGTGCCCAGCCTGGCTCAAGCTCCTCCATGCAGGCCTGGGAATGCTCATGGACTGTTGAGGAGCCATGCCTGGTACTGAAATCCTGCCTATGAAAAGTTAGGAAGGTGAGTGCAGGAAAATTATAAAGAAAAGGACCAAAAGAAGTAACTGGTGCATTTGAACATCAAAGTGTTGAAGGTTAATTCAGAAACCTAGGATGGTTTGATAAACAATAATAAGAACATTTAATCATCTGTAATCAGAAAAAAAAAATGTATAGTTAGCATTCTTAGAACAAGGACATCCTGGAGCAAGTAGGCCAGGAAAGGACAGCTAATCAAGATGTTTTGGAAACTTCCGAAACTTGGCAAGTAAGCTCAAGTTCCATGTATCCTTAACTGAACTACCCTCATTACAATACTAAAAATCACACCCCCAGGTCAAAAGACCCTTGCTCAGGTGAAGACCCTTCCTCACAGAACAGGCACAGTACAAAGAAAGGACACTGTAGCTTTAAGTGTATACTAGGCTCCCGGGAACCAATAAGAAATGAAAGTGATTAAGCACAATTGTGAAATAACTGATAACTGTTGCTCTGGGAGTATAAAATGCTGCTGTGCATTAACTGACATGTGCTTGATTTGTGGGAAACTACCTAGCACCCAGGATTGCGCAAACCTGAAACAAATAAGCAATATCTCTCCTGAGTGTGTGACAACCGACTTATTGCCCACCAGGCCACGAATCCGCTTTTCAGACAACAAAAGCACTCTCAGCCAACTCTACCCCATAATTTATGGCTTACTCATGGGGTTAATTTTTTCTGCTGTGTTTTTTGTTTATTTGTTGTTATTTCCTTGAGACAATGAGAGGAACAAGAGAACCCTCTGGGGGATCAGAAGATTTTCTCATTCTGCTTAGTGAAAATTCTCAAATGATTGTAAAAACAAGGCAAAATCAATAGAGGATTATTATCTGCAGTGATTCAGCCACTCTCTGCCTGAGTGACAGTGGCAGCTTTGCTAGACTGCCCCCCTGACATTGGGTCCTAGTTCTAGTACCAAAGTGGAGAGGAAAGAGCAATACTTCTTTTTCACCAAGGAAGGCGTATTTTAACTCACTTTGATCTCTGGACACAACCGGGGGTATTTCAGCCTTAAATCAAAATTTAGACCAGCTCCCTGTGCATCACGGCAGGTGAAGGATGTAAAAGCCAGCTGGAGCTTACAACCGCTGGTAAGAGCTAGCTGAAGCTAACTGGTTGGAGTTTATACCACCTAGCAAGCCCAGGGCACAAGGGTCCTGCAGAGGACTGAGCAATTTGGCTACTTCTTTAAAAGAGCTTCTAGGTCCCTCTGCAATGGCAGCTGGAATAGGGGAATGAGAATCCATCCCTGCACTTCCAAACATATCTATTGATGGTCATGAAAGGCTGGGTGTTCTTCCTTTTTTTTTTCTTCTTTTTTTATGGGAGGGTGGCCATTTGTACCCTGTGAACAAAGACTAAGGTGTTGACACACAACTGCTTCTTGGAGGCAGGAGCAGATTCTGCAAATGCAGATGGATTCTTTTGAGGTAAGGACAAACTCACTTAGTTAAAGACCCACTCAAGGAGAAAAATCATATTTATGCTCTAGCCCTAAAACTCCTGTCAAGGAGTTCTTGTAGAGCAGCTTCTCTAGAGACACATGCCTTCTGCAGCATAATATTGTCTCAGAAGCCAGTCAGGCAAAGCAAACACAAGAACAAAAATGGATTAGAGGCCTTTTACGTAGGCAGGGGGGAGATGACACACCAAGGTCCTTGCTCTCAGGGGGGCTGAGAAGTTTGTGTCAGCAAGGACTCTTCAGAAAAGAAATGCATGCAAAAAAACCTCAAAAATAAGTCTCTTGAATGTCTTCAAATAAAAGAGACTAATGATATTTTACAAATAAAACAATCAAACAATGAATGAGGAGCGGGGAAAAGAGGTGATATAACTAATAATTAGACAATTAGGTTAATCGTTAGCAAATTAGCTAATTCCCAGGTAGATAGCAGCTGGGGACTGATTAATTGTTATGCCCCAGGAGCTACCATGTGGGAGACAAGACCTGCTTCAGGTCTTCCACCATGGGCTGGTAATGAGCTGGAAAAAGTGTATGCTGAGGGCTTCTCCTCACCTCTTCCCTCCTGGAACCTGGGTGGCCCCTGGAGTCCTGCCAGGGATCAGCCTTCCTGCACCAGAGGGACAATGAAGGGTACGATGCTACAAGAGGTCACCACACGCCTCCGGAGCAGACAGGAGCAGGAGAACTGAGTAGGATGCAAGCAGTCACTCAGCTTAAATGAATACTCCATGCAGCTGGGGTGAACTTAGCTGTAGTTGAGCTCATGGAAGTTATAGGACCAGAAAGCATGTGCCCCGCAGGGATAAGGCAACATTTCCCATGGACTAATGGCCAGGAAAAACAGCAGGAGCACCATGTTGCCAACAGGCATTATTTTTATCTCCTTGAAATTAAGATGAAATGTTATTATCATCTTTATCTCGCATCAATGGAGATATATTATGGACATAATAAAAGTGGAGTCTGGCATTCAGATATTAATTCACCACATCAGATCTGTGTTACATTGCTCTTTATTGACTTCTAGTATGACATGATTAAGTAACATTATTTTAGTCTTTTACCTTGAACAACTTCTCTTGAATGGATTATTTGAGCTCTCATGATTTTTTTTTTCAGTTCATTTCTGAGGGTCAGCACATGTGCACAAGGAATAAACTGCCCAAGGCACTGAGAAATCTGTCAGCTGGGTCTTTTTCTCCATTAGTCCTGTCATGAACTTATTGATTAAGGCCCCAGCCCACCCAGCTATTAATTCTGGATTTAAAAAAAAGAGACGGCCAGGTATCTAGAGCAATTCCTGCTAGAGCAAGCAGGCATTCATCTGCTTCCAGATGGAGGTACAAAACCACACTGGGAAGCAGAAAAATACATGATACAAGCATCAGGGTGAGGTTTTCTGTCCCTTCAAGGAGCCAACAGCTGCCAGTCGATGTGGCCGCTCTTTAAATTGCTCCTTAACATGCCAGGTCTATGCACTGCTCTGACTTTTGCTCACACTGGGGCTGTGGCAGCCCCCATTCCTGCTCCAGTGAGACCTCCCGACACGGCACACTCAGACAGAAATTTAAACTTTTTTAAACTTATCCCTCGTTATTTTTCCCAGCAGATGGAGTCCCCTGTAAGCACATTGAAGCTCCTGACTTTGGTTCTGCTTTCTTGTAGGTCTCAGCATGCTCAGCTGCCTCCAGGCTAGAGCATGGGCTCAAAAACAGAGCCCTGGTGCCACAGTGATGGTTTTACTGTGGCAGCAATGCTGGATGCCATCATGCCACCACTGTGTCAGCAGACACAGCCAAAAGCTTAGCTAAGGCTGGCCATGCAGCTGCAGCAGACAAAACCCCAGCGTGGCGAGATGAACTCATTGTAAACCCATCTTCTGCAGGAGCTGCCAACAGTTCAGCTCCTCACTAATGCAGAGAAGAAAGGGCTAATATTTCTTTGCCTCATCTCAAGGCTGAAGATTAATTCTAACTTGATATAAGCTACAAAAAAACCTGTAAATTGGATGTTTGGAAGAGAGAAAGGGGTAAGGCCAAGGACACATTTGCTCATTGCACATGCTGTGGGTGTGCGATGCCTGGCTGTGGGCACAAGCAGCATCCTAGAGTGAGCTCTTGTGTTTGATACAATGATAATGGTTTGAGAGATAATGAACACATCTCTTCCAGGACATGGGTTCCTACATATTTGATAGTGATGTTGTAACATTGATTATTTTCCATTTTTTCCCTCTCTCCAATTTGAATAGCCTTTCCTTACACACCTGCCAAAACTCTGTCTTGGAAATCTCCAGACACTGTGTGTTGAGAAGAGTGATAGAAATGTGTTTGAGATAACACCTGACAAAGCAACCAATCCCATCATTATGTCAATGGGGTAGGTCTTGTTGTATTTACATTCATTTGCATAAGGTTTTTTACATTCATTTGCAGAATGCCAAGCACAGGGTAGTGTTGCTGTTACCCCCCACACACAAGCAGCCAGCTGGAAGCCAGCCAAACTCAGGTACCACACTGCGGGTGGCCTGGGAGGTGCATGAGCATGGCTGCACGAACAGCCTGCTCCAGATCAGTGAACGGGAGGCCAAAAAGCCTCCCTGTGTCTCCACTGCTGGGTCATACACCCACAAAAACAGCTATGGTTGCTGCTGACGGGTGTGGAGCTGATGCAGGGAGGGTTGTCACAGACTCGAGCAGCTTTGCAAAGGAGCCAGGATGGAAGGATGCTGAGGTGGGAGAAGGATCTGTGATTTTGACACAACTGCTGGTGCAAAAAGACCTGCTTAGGCGTGTAACTTTCACTGTAGGCAGTTCTTCCACTTTGCATTCAAGTCCAGAAACAGTCTTTGCTGAGCTTTTCTGCCTCAAATCAAACTACATCCAGGCTTGTGACACAAGCAAGGCACTTCCCAGGCTTTCAGCTGGACCCTGGGACCCCCAAACTCACCCATGTGTGGTCTCAGATTGACAAGAGGCAATTCAGTGCTAGGAAGAGAAAATCAGCTTGTTCTTCAAATATGCAAAGACACCAACATGTGCTCTCCAGCAGCAGCGCCACAAGCCACACTACCTGGGGCCATTATAGATAATGGTTTGATTAAGAATTTACACATGTGTTTTACCTTGTTTCTATTGCTGCTGGCAGAAGCAGCCCTCAGCTGAGAGCTAAAACACCACAGCAGAGAAAATTCAGGTTTTAGCTAAAGGTAGACTCACTTTGGTTGGAAATCCCTCCAGGACAAATTTTCAAGATTGTCTTTCCAAGGGGAACAAGGTCCATGCTGTAGTCTAGGCTATAGGGAACAACTTGGGCTCCCATGTTGTTGTGGGAACAGCAAAGCCTCTCACTTGGGACTTGTCTTAGTGTCCCAGGTGGGAAGTGGAGGTGAGATGTCCCTCTCCAGGGGTTATTGGGGACCCCAGAGGCCAGAGCCTCCTTGTCTTGCTCCCCATGTCACACAGGCAGGGGAAAACCTGGCCCTATCCTGTGCAAAGATGCAAATGGAGAACCAAGAAGCCAAACGGGTGATTTAACAGTGTGCTGTGTCTTGCCAAGATGAAAAAAAAACAACCCACAAATACAGACACATTCAAGAAAAGAACGCCAGTGGGCTTGCTTTTATTTGGTACTTTAGACATTTACATACAAATTGCTCTATAATGGCTCTGCCCTCCTTCTCTTCAGCATTTGTTGTTAATGAGCTGTACAAAAGGTCAGGGGGCTGAGCTGAACGCTGATTTGGGATGTGGTGTGATCCTGTCCACTGAGCTGAGCTGTGGGTCCCTCCTTTTCCTCCCACACTCCCCACCAGCTTGCCGGGCACCCAAGCTACCAGGCACCAAAAAAAGCAGTCACCTCAAAGATGCAAGATAAGTCCTGTCGCAGTAGCAGTGCATTTTTCATGCCATTCCCAGAGAGATTTGGTCCCGTCATGTAGATGACTGTGTGTTATAGTGGCACTGCTGGTAAAGGGGCTTGAGGTCTGCTGGCATGAGCAGCAAAGGGATTAATTCAGTTTCTAACAAGCCTCCTCCAACTCAGTGTGCTCATTGCTGCCACCCTGATGAATCCCATCCTGACAGCATCACAGACGCCAGCATCACCCTGAACAAAGATGTTTGCCCCAAGACATCTAAGGGCACCCTGACACAAAAGGGAAAGAGCTGGCGGCCAGGCTCCAGTGCTGGAGGATGCAGGAGGCAGCAAGGGGAGGCTGTCTGGTCGAGGACAACTGCTCAGCCAGGTGGGAGGGCCGGGGGAACCCTGGGCATCTCCAAGCAAAGCCTTGCCCCTGGAGCTCCCTGAAGGAAGGAGGAGGGTGGCTAGCAGCCCCATGCTGGCAGGGGAGGAGGGGGCAGTCCCATCTGCCTGATGCCAAGTGCCGCAGAGCTGACCTAATTTCTGCCATCTCCCTGGGGTGTGCTTGTCTCTGGGACCGGATAAGACTCCCTTTGATCAAAGGAGACTTGTGCTAAAGTCAGCTTTGTCCATAAAGAATTAAGGCGGCAGGCACAGGAGGAAGGGGAGGGCCACACTGCAGTGGGAGAGGCAGGTGGGAATGGGCTGGAGAGAAATGCTATTAAGGGCAACAGGCTTTGAAGTGACAAAGACAGAAGGCCCGTGACAGTCCCCAAGTGCAGAAATGCCTCCAACGACAAGGAAAAAAGAAATAAAAGGGAAAAAATAGCAAAGCAGCTTCATCCTCAAGTCTAAGCTGGAAATTGCCTTCAGGGGGGTGGCTGCATCTGCAGAAGCGGGGCCCCCTTGCTTCATCAGCATCTGCATTGAAGATGAGCTGGTGCCTACAGCACATGGAGCCCTGACACCTGCCCTCTCATTGTCCAAAGGCTAATGGCAAAGTGCCTTCTCTGCAGTGTTTCCATGTGCTTAAAAAGGGGCAATAATTGGCTGGCAGACTGGAGATGAGGGAAGGTGTTTAGGTTTGATGGTATCGGACAGGGCAAGGGTGCATTAGGAAAAGGCTGTGTTGCTACCCAGTGGCTCCAGGACTCTGGGCCACTGGTGGGGCATTGCTGTTTGTCTCACCTTATGTCTTGCAGATGACCTTTAACTTAAAAATAAGGCAAGAGACAGTCATAGGAAAACCCAAAGTTTTGGAATTACCCTAAAACTCCAGCCAGTTCTACCTCTTTGCCACCCAACCACACCCGCATGCCTGACATGGTCATCAAGACTCCACCACTCATCCATGAATCCCTGCCCAGCCCAGGAAGGACCACAAATAAACCTTCTGCGCAAGAAGAGAAAACACCCCTCTGTCACTGGATGAAGAGGTTTCTCAGAAACTCCCGCACAGACAAGTCAGACAGTGCATATGCTTATTTGTGTCCCTTGAACGCAAGGTGTTGCAATGCATTCACAAGGTACATAATTGCAGAGTATTGAGAATTTTTGCAGAGAATAAGGATTCTTTTTATTGCAACATTCGTTTAATCTAATGCCTGCATTTGGTCAAAAACACACTATTCATTTAGGTGACTAAGTCTGAACTGAAGAAAAAGCCCTTAATGGCAAAGCAGCAAAGAAGAGAGAACATCCCATATCCTCCACAGAGAATGTCTGGCCAAAAAACAAAACTGAAAAAAGGTAGCAAATATCCTTTTTCCTCTTCTCTAACTTAATCCTTTGGGGGCTTTATGTAGGTGTTTCTGTAAAAAAACATGCCAAAATGTTACTGGCCTCTGTTCCTTCCTCACACTGTGAATGTTTATAGCAGATGAGTATGATGGTCTGTGAATCCCGGGTTTAAGATCAAAACTACAAGAGTGAGCAGGACTGGGGCATACTTATCTATGGAAAAATTTGGTTGTCACCCTAGCATATTCTCCAGGTCACCTGCACCATTCCCTTCTTCCCAAATGGAAAGAATTTTGCTTAGAGATATGCTCCTGTGGCTAATCAAGAAAAACTATATTCTGAATTCTTCCATACCAGGATATCCAGCTTCAGTACTTATCAGCAAGAAAAATTAAAATTCAAACTAAAAAAAAAAGCTGGCATTATAATATAAAAAAGACAGTCACCCCCAAACTGAACAGACTCAACAAGGACAGTCAAAATTTTAGTTATCTTTTACCAAGAAGACAGAACTACAAATTATGCCAAAACCCAAAAAGCCTGAAGAGGTAAAAAATAAAATAATAGTTTCTTTTGTTTTCAGAGGGAAGACATACAGCTGGGATGAATTTACAATAATAACCTGAAACTTCAACTGAGAGTGAAAAAAGAAAAAAGGCAAGCAGGGAAAATTCATGTGCTAGTGCTGAAGGTACACAGTATTTCAAGGCTCTGCCTCTCACTTCCAAGAGGGAGAAACCTGCCAAGGTGGTAAGAGGGTGAGACCTTCTCCCTGTCCCCCAGCACAGCACTGGATGCACTTGCACCTGAGGGTGCTGGGGAGGGGCGGGGGTGGGGGGCAGATAATCCCTGTGCTCTCCTTTCCACAGGGATGAGCCATACATGGGACTTTTTGCTCCTGATAGCTGCCTACAGGTATCCAAAGGGCAGTTTCAAAGATGATTCTTCACTATAGTGCCAAACTGTAAATATCGATACATAAAATATAATGTTGGGCTAGATACTAGAGAAAAAAGATCCCCTGGGAGACTGGTGTAGCTCTGGGACAGGTCACCAGAGATGGTGAAATCTCCACTCTTGGAGGTTTCCAGGAAGTGGCCACACAGAGCCATATCTGACCAGATCTAGTGGTGGTGACAGTCCTTCTTTGAGCAGAAGATTGGGCTAGAGGCTAAGAATCATTTAGGTTGGAAAAGACCTTTAAGGTCATTGAGTTCAACCATAAACCTAACACTGTCAAGTCCATTAGCAAACTATGTCCCTGAACGCCACATCTACATGTCTTTTAAATACCTCCAGGGATGGTGACTTCCCTGGGCAGCCCATTCCAATGCTTGACAACCCTTTTGGTTAAGAATTTTTTCCTAATATCCAATCTAAACCTCCCCTGGCACAATTTGAGGCCATTTCCTCTTGTCCTATCACTTGTCACTTGGGACAAGAGACGGACACCCACCTCACTACAACCAAGAATGATAAGGTCTCCCCTCAGCCTCCTCTTCTCCAGACTAAACAACCCCGGTTCCCTCAGCCGCTCCTCATAAGACATGCGCTCCAGACCCCTCACCAGCTTCATTGCTCTCTTTGGACAAAATTTTAGTTTTCTTTCCTTTAACTTTTTTCTTTATCTTTTGTTATCTTTCATCCAACAAGTCCATGAAATAAGTCAACCACAAGATTGGTTAAAAAGTCTGAAAAAATTTGTTTTTGCAGTATTTAAACCAAACGGTACCAAGAGGTATCTCAGAGATGCGGTGCTTCATGCAGTGCTTACACAGTGCTTTGGTAACTCCATTATGGGTAACTTATGAGTTTAGGAAAATAGGGCAGGCATGTAGCAAAAAGAAGATAACTTGTAAGAGATGCCTGCTCCTTCTTCTTTGCAAATAAACTGGAGATGCCAGAAGTAGAATTTCCCCAGACCTGCCAGGGAGCCAAATGTACTGGGGAGCAACGAGGGGGACAGGTCCTGGGAGCCCAGCCACTTCAAGGTGCAGAGCTGAGCATCCCCAAAATCAGTCTCCAGCAGGAGGATATGCAAACAGCAGATCGCTACTGTATGAAGTGAGAAATACATAATTACCACCAATTTAGTATAATTTAGAGGACAACCTTGTCCAAGGAGACAATTAATCATTCCTCAGAACAAAAAGGGAGGTAAACAGCCTGAAAAATAGATTCCCAAAGCTGACAGAGTATGAAATCCCTCTTTTTATTAGTAGTATCATAGTATTGCAATTAAAATAGTTGCCTGAAGGAAGGAAGGAAAGCCTGTTGGATGAGCCCACCACAGGTCCATCAGGACACAGGGTCTCAGTGGAAATCCAGACCCTCGAAAATGCACCTAGGGACCCAAGTGAGGTGATTTCCACGGTGACCACAAGCAACCTGGCCAAGGCAGTTACAGAAAACTCCAAGAGAAGCAGCTTGTGACGGCCAGCCAGGGGCCAGCTAGGGACCCACAAATATGAACCAGAGCATGAACACCCCAGGTAAAACAGTGCTTTGGGTGACTGAGGATATGCTAGTTACAGGCTGGTGAGGGGTGCTCATGTCCCACTCATTACCTGTCTCCATCAGCTGATTAGCAGAAAGCCTGTTTGAGAGGATCGGGGCTTCTCCTGCCCTCGCCCTTCCCCTGCATCATCGCAGGAAGCAAATGCGCTTTGCTATAATTGATGGACACAATTCACTGCAGTTAGTATTTCAGCAGCAGGAAGTTAACTCTCAGGGCAGAGCACAGGGGAGGTTTAGATTGGATATTAGGAAAAATTCCTTCACCAAAAGGGTTGTCAAGCATTGTCTCTATTTGGCTTGCTCTGCCTGGCCAGAATTTAGAGCAAAGTAAATTTAGAGCAAAGTAAATTTAGAGCAAGCTCTTTGTTTGCTTGCTGAGGCATCAGAGCAGGCAGTCCTGTCTGCTCCTCCGTCCATGGAAAGCTCACTCGTCAGGGCAGTAAGATGCTCCCTCAGTCACCCTTGGCTGCAGAAGCCAGCCCAGCAAAAACCCCAGGCCATGATTGCTTGCCTGCTTTAGTAACAAGGCTGAGGTCCTTTCCCTGCTAAAAGGAACCAACACAGGTCATAAATGCAGGCACTAATGCAAAACACCTTAATGGCCCCAGCACCCAGGCTGATATTTAGACAAAAAGCAATTTGTTTGTCCTTTAAGTTCCCAATAATCTGCATTTATTTTAATTGGCACTTATGGCAAGAGCATTTACAGACAGCAGCTGGGAAGGTATAATTATGTTACTATCTTAGGCATATGTACCTAAGGGTTTTCTGCTCACAGACAAAAGAGACAAAAAACAAAGAGAAAGAAAAGGGGCAGCCATGAAGGCATGGCCTTCTTGTGATCTGGACCAGACTCAGGCCAGCATGGAGGGCTTTGCACATTGCAAAGACAGCACACCCAGTGCTGGAAGTAGATTGACGTTTGTTGAGACTCCCAGGGCAGTCCTGCTAATGGGGCACTACCATCCACAAAACTCTGCAAGGGAGGTGAAAACATGGCAGAGAACCTTGCAGGGATTTCGAAATGCAGGGATTTCCCTGGAAACAGTAAATGTCTGGGGGGAGCTCTTAGGGAATTTGGAACAGAAATAAAAGTTGTGGAGAGCTCAAACACATGTTGCAGGATTACAGCAAGGAAACAAAGTTTTGCAGGCAAAGGGTTGGGTTTGGGGGACTCTGCGCTCCTCTCTCTGCCATGCACCCCCACCCACACGATGCTGTCCTAAAAGATTTGTCACTCACTGGGACTGGGAACACAGCATCTACTCACACACCATCTGGCTCTGGGAAAGAGTGGTGGTCAAGGGAGCAAATCTTCTAGCCATGCATACCCAGATATAGCTAACTGCCCCATCAATGTTTTGAACCCTACTCCTGTTCTCCAAGACCCCTGCAGCCCTCTCCAGCTTTGTCTCTCCTGCACACTTAGTTGTAAGTCTTTCTGCCCATATTACCCACAGGCTACCTGCAATATTTAAGCATGGACACAAAGCCCAGACTGGTGCTGCTTGTCTACAACTGCAGGAGCTGCACAGGCAGTTCAAATGTCAGGGTGAAAGCACCAGCACAACGTCCAGCCTCATGGCCAACCCCTCCATGCACAGGGCACAAAACCAGCCCTGTTCCTCTGCCAGAGGTGCAGGAAAATACCAGAATTTCCAATTTCTGTCTCTATATCATGGCTGTTATCTAGAGGTCATCCCGCTCTCCAACATAAACCACACAAGCCATAGTCCCTCCCACCATGTAGACACTGTTCTTGTGGGAAAGAAAAACTGCCCGTAGGGAGCACAACAGCGCACGACAGATGCTGCTGCGTACCACCACCCCGCAATGCTCACTGCAGAGGTGGGATTTGTACCGGTCAGGTATTTTCCAGTTATTTGACTGGAAAAATCTTCAAGCTTTCCAACTCCTATTTTCCAGGACCTTCTGTGTTGGGTGGATGCCCAATGACATGCAAACACATTATGGCATTTCAGCGGGCTGCTACTTATCAGTAAAGGTAAAGTGTGTTGACTTTAAACTTCAGGGAAGGCAACTTAAGCCAATACCTTGGCTTTTGCAGTTGGGTCAGTCTAAGAGCCCACTTGACAGCTCAGCACCATGAGTGGCAGCTCATTGAGCTGCTGTTATCCAAACCACATTTAATCATGTTCATACCTTTCATAATTTAATAAGAGTTTTCTTTTTCCTCTCTCAGAAAAGAAATGGCCTGTCTTTACCAGCTTAACTCTGTCCTAGAAAACTTTTTGCCTGCAAATAATAATTTATATCTACAGATTGTTTTTAACAATATCACAACATGCCTCAACAGCTGTCTTAAATCCCCTCTGTTCCAGATATATTAACAGTGTAGCTGAAAGCCAGCCTGGTCAGGATATTTAAAACTCAAGTGGAAAAAAGCTCCAGGTTAACCATCAGTAACAAAACAATCACCCTGGACAAAAGCCATGGACCAAAAATAAACCATCACTTGCCCAAATAAATGAAAAGCAAGTGCCAGAATACAAATGGAGGGAGGATTACCTGCATGAATTACCTCAGCCCCAGCATAACAGGGCAGAGACAGTGCCGAGGCTTGGGGCCGGCACGGTGCAGCACTGAATACTGGGGCCAGCTTGCTCCAGCGCGTCAGAGACAATGCCTTCCCCCCGCCCAGCTCTGAGCCTCGCCCCCCCCAGCTCAGGCATTCTTGTGCCACCATCATGTTGTCAGCTGGCTTTAATGGAGCTGACTTTTAAAGTGTAATTTGTTATTCTGTTACGGTCATCTTCTATATTAATTTTATGCGGCATCAAAAGCCCTTTCATATGTTAAACTCTAATTCATATGCTAATACCCAATTTACGGCAAGGTAATTATTTTTTGTCAAATTTATTATTCAGCATTTATTGAGGAAGGGAGAGGCAGGCAGGACTGAGGCAGTAATGCCCTCCCACTTTCCAGTTCCCGGAGTGGACACAACACCATTACCTCCTGCCGAAACCCACTCCTGTCTGATATGGGCATCCCAGTGCCATTTATTTATTTCCTTTCTGGTGGCACCTCTGGCAGAGAGCTTGGAAAAGTCTCCTCCAAAGCTTTGAAACAGTACCACTCAGCCTGCCAAAGCTGTCCCCCCCGCCCCCCCCGGGCCTGGGCTAGGGATGTGTATAACCACTCCAGAGCATGTACCATGGAAGCAGGGATGGGAGATTTACTGAGAGGATATGATTTTCAAAAGATGAAGTGAGGATCAATGGAGTGATCCAGGCAGAAATCAGACAAAAATGAAACAGGCACCTGTCTCTGCTCACAACAGCCGCATTTTTTCCCCATGCTGCTTTGTACAATAAACATGGAATAGTGATTGAAGCTTCTGCTGAACAACTGGCTCTCAGCTGCCCGTGTGTAAGGGACTAGAAACTTGTCTCAACCTTGGTGGCAGACAAGCTTATCTACCGAAGCCTAATCACCACGGCGGCAGTTTAATCACCAGTTTCAGCCCATTTAGACCCACCCCACAGGAACGTGTGTCCTGTTATCTTGGAGTACACGTCCTCTGCACATGCGCCCGGGCCCAGAGTTGACTGACAATGGGGAGGGGGCTCGGACCCCCTAGAACCTTCGAGCATACTCTAGTGATGGTACTGGGCATGCGCCCCACTGCCGAGTGGGAGGCGTGGGTATGCAAAACAGTCATTGACTATGCAAAAAGACAACCCTATGAAAGGGGGAACCAGCAGAAACCGAGGGAGCATTCAGGAACATCTACCCTCCAGCAGATTCGAAGATACATCAGGTGCATTGGACCGCTCGGGCCGCACCAGCCGCATGGACCGCGTGGATCGCTCAGGCCGCACGGACAGCACATAGACCCGTGGTGGTAGCTATCGCAACACTCCCGTGCCGTTTGTTTCTCCCCTTCTCTTTCCCTTTCTTACTTTTCCTCTCTTTCTCTGTTTTCTCTCGCGCATTTGTTATTGGCCAAATAAAGTGACTTGGCACTTGACTCCGTTTTGAGTCTTAATTCTGTTCCCGAGAATGTAAAAGGAACGTAGTCACGATAAAACATTGGAGTTAATCAGAAGTTAAGCCCAGCCGCCCCCAACCTCCCAGAATTATCTGAGGTCGGTTGGAAAGCAAGGGGGTTTAACCTCTGCCAAACTGTTCAACCCAATAGTGGATCGTGACACCGTGACAGGCAGGAGGGGATGGGGACAGCCAAGGATGCCCCAGTCCCTGACCTGAGCATGCAGCCCATGTGTAGCATATTACTTTACCCTCTCTCCCACCCCAGGAAGTGTTTTGCATATCAGCAAGAGCACCCATAGCAGAGTTTTGCATATCAGCAAGAGCACCTACACCTCTGCTAAGAGCATGTGATGAGAGCTGTGTTCAGCCGGACACATGGGGGAGAGTTCCTTTTACAGCTTGTCCCTGTTTTGCAGCTTGCCATCACCATGACTGGCCCCAGGTGGCATCACCCGCTCCAGCACCACTGCAAGGGGCTCGCGATAGCTGAGTGAGGAAATGCGTGGAGGGAGCAGCAGAGCAGGGATGGGGAGCATATGTTAAACATAAAAAACACGACAGCAGTTTAGCCTTCACCAATTTTTTTAACAGTCTATTTTCTGCTTGAAGAAGCAGGTGCATTTCCCATCCTTGCAGCATCAACAGCCGACAGGCTGTCGGAGGTGTGATGGCTCCAGGACAGTTACACTGCCTCAGATTTCACATTCCTGACACATCTGATAATTATGCCAAATGAGCTCACCTCATCTTCAGCCTTCTGAGCTGCACATATTAAATTAAGTGAAAGCTGTTAGCGTCACAGTTGAGAAAGGCAGGAGGGGAGAGGCACTGACCTGTCATGCAGAGGGGTTGGGATGGGGCTCACAGGGTCCCCACCAGTGCTCCCTTGTGAGATGACCCACCTAAAAAGGTGAGGACCAACCCTCTCCTTCCCCCAACTCAAACTGCCACCTAATATCTACAAATGCTGCCTGTGGGAGAGACCACGCAAGCTGCAAGAGGCACAGCACTGCAGCTCTCCCCATTCCCCATGAGCCAGGCAGCGCTGCATCAGCTTCTCTCCATCTCCCCATCTCTATTTTCGATTAACCCTTTTTCTCAAATCCCGCACTTAATACCCCAGCCCATCCTGGGGTTTTTGTACATATATATTTTTGGTTCTCCATCTTACATTTTTAGCATAAAACCCCCCTACAAATTATTCCAACAATATGAATGAACTCCACTAGGCAAAATGAAGCTGTAACTCCCTCAAGCTAAACTCCAAATTCATTTCATAATCCTTAGATAAAAGCTTAGAAGCCAGAATATTCATTACCAACCCAGGCTCCACAAACAGCTGGGGTAGTAATGGAATGGAGCAGATTTGACACAGGGGATGTTGCTACAGAAATTAGCCTGTCATAAGATTACAGGGAGTAAGTGTTATTGGGTGATAAGGTGTGATGTGTTAATATTAAATTATCTCACCAGTTAAGGACAAAAAAAAAAAGCACTGATGAAACTCACATTTATTAAAAGCCCTGAATATGATATTAAAAGATCTCAGATAAGCCAGTTTATTTCTGTGCTGGAGAGCCAATTGAAAGAATTCTCCAGGAGGGATTCCTTTGAATGGAGCATTACAATAATAAAACAAAAAAAAAGAGCCTTTAATAAATGTTGTGGGACTAAAGAAGCCTTAAAAATTCCAGACTGATCTATCCAGGGAGGGTTCATTAACCCTTTATACCCTTTCTTGTTGCATCAAAGCAGGGATTAGCTAGAGAGTGTTTCCATACAAAATAAAGCTCTGTACATCCCAAATTCTCTCTCCATAGCAAGAGGAGATTAACTCCACCACTCCATGTGACATAAGGCTGGGATAGAATGGTAACAAAGGTTTCTGGGGAAAAAAAAAAAACAAACCACAAGCACAAAGCTTAAGTGATTTGTCCAAGTCTCTGGGATGAGAAAGATAAAAATAGGGCCATATAGTATCTAGAGTTTGCTTAAAAATTTGATGTGTTGCCATCAGACAGCAACAAATAACACTGACACCCAATGCATGTTTGTTCTGAAGCTGTGTGGTTACATCCATCACTCATCGTCCATACTCGTGCACTTGCTGGTTTAAGCCAACACCGTGAAGTCCCAAGTGAAAGGATGGGAGCTAAAGCACGGCAGATTTAATGGGGGCATTAGGAATGTGAGGGATTTACAGGACAGCCATGGAGCAGACAGGCTGCTGCAAGGGGATGGCAGCAGTGAGGCTGGACAATGCTCGGGAGCACAGCCTTGGTGGCAGGTTTTAACCTGGATAGCCCATATACATACACCGCAATGAGTGCTTACAGGCTCTGTGGGTGGACCCCCTACCCTGCAGATCATGCAGGGAGCTCCCACAGGTGTCAGGGGGAGCACCAGCCTTGCCTTGCTGGGGGGATTTGTCTGGAGTTATGTCTAGGTCGGAAATTAGAAGGTTCTCTAATCTCTTGGAGCAATAGAGCAAGAAATATAATTAGCTTTAAAAGGCTGCTAAGTTCAGTAAAATAAAACATGAGCCAGTATGCTCAAGTAGGAGCGATGGTAGCTCCACTGGCGAGGTCCCCCAGCCCCAGATCCCCAGTCCCCACAGGTGCTCCCTCATCTCTCCTGCTAACAGCAAGTTGTTGTCCCCTAGGGCAGCAGAGGGATCTCTGGGAAGGGGTCTATAAAGGGGGTTTATAGTCCTAGGCTCCCTAGATCCCTAAAAGGACCTCTAGGAAGGGGTCTATAAAGTTCTAAATAACCACTTGTGGTGTTTTCTCAAACCCCAGTTGGGTTTTTTTACCCCTTAAAAAAAACCAGCATTGTTTTCAACCAGTGCTTGAGGAGGGAGGTGGTGGTGCTCAACATGGTGGAGGTCATCCCTGTGAGGGGCACAGGGAGCAGCACCTTGCTTGGCAAGGGCAGAGGTGGGCAGACAGAACGCTGCTCCCTCCCTCCCCACTGTAAGCTGTTCCCACCAGTTGCAGGGTGTCCAGAGGAAGCTGGTTTTTAGATGGGGGTTCAAATTATTGCATCCACTTCCGTTCCTGAAACTTTAAGCATTTTTGTCCTGCTGTCAACACCACCTAGTTTCTCTGTCCCATCATGTTGACCTCTCTTCTTGTTTAAACCCTCGCCATTGTACAGAGTCAAACTCAAGGCACAGACCCCTCTCTCCTGAGAGCTAAACCCACCACTTTCCCTTCCCATACCCACTGCAACCTGGCAACAGGGACTGTGTGCACCAGCATCCCTCTATACAGCTAAAGGAAAGCCAAGGACCTTCCTCCCCCTTCTGCCCTGGGATGAATCACAGCCCTCAGGCATTAACACAGCTTCAGAGGGACCACAAGTGCCCACGACCCAGCCAGCTAAATTATTCAAATCTTTTAAAATCCAGCTGCATTACATCTCACTTCTCTTTGCTCTGATGCACTCAGCGCAGCTTCAGCTTCATGTGAAGCAGAGGAGCTGCAGGAATGAACTCACGCTACTCCTGTACTGACTTCTGACCCACAGATTATGCCATCCAGAGCTGGCTGAGAGCTGTCCAGAAATCAAACCACTACGAAAAAGAAGAGAACTTTTCTCTCCAGTTACAGCAAATTTTACACTAGTGGGATATTTCTGTTCTCTCTGTACAAAGGATTGCACTTTTAAAAAATATTCTTTCTGTGAAATCTTTTGTGACCTACAAGCAGTATAAAAATGCAACTCAGGGACGCCGATCAAGGCTATACATCCATTGGGGGATTTTGAAGCGAATACAGTGTTGGCACTTAACAAATAATGAATAACCATCTTTAATTATTGATCACAACCCCAGCTAATCAAGTTTCACCCCTGTGGTTACCATGATATCAACAGACCCCTTTGATACAGCCTGTGAACGGCCTTGCAATGAACTCACCCAGCATGCAGTTCTCCTCCCCTCCACCCCAGGAGCCTGCTGGATGCTGAGCAGGGATTCAGGGAGGGGGTGAGAGCCGATGCTCCCCCCCATCTGCCACCAGGCTCCCAGAGGCTGTCCTCACATCCAGAGCATACAGAGTTTCCAGGGAAGCGGAGCTGCCTCCAATAGCATCTGGGGGTGCAGCAGGGCTGTAATGGGGTGGGGAAGTTTGGAATTACGGTGGATAGTCTGCGCTGTCAGGCTAAGCATTGAGCCAGTGCCAACTTCGGCTGTGCTGGGATTTTTTGGTTGTACAGCCTGGGAATAGGTCCAAGAGCATCCCCATGACATCATTCCCATAAGAGCAGCACCATGACATCGTGGATGCACAGCCCAGCCTTAGCAAGCCTCTGCTTCAAAGATAGACCCCACCACAGAGTCACAGCCACACCAGCCACCACGCTGCTTTTGGGTCAGAGCAACTCTCCACAATGGGGCCAGACAGGGACTCAGGCCCCCTGCCACCTGCTGCACCAGGCAAAGATGCCACTTGCTCTCTGCACATCACCATCATAAGGTCCTGCTCCAGCCAGGAAGGGGAAAGGGACAGCATCTTGCTCTGCCACTGCCTGACCTTTTATTTCACAAGCAATTTGTGAAAGTAATACAAGAAAACTCTATCTCACAGTTCTGACAACAGATGACTGCCTGCTCCCTTTACAGCGACATTAAATCCTGTTATTAAATGCAAGCCATTATCAGTATGTCACCCAGTGTCTCCTGATGAAGCTATATACCTGTGCAGACAGCTGGCCTATGTTTGCTTATTTATTATTCATTATAAATGCTCTGGATTGATTTTCCTTGTCTTTATCTCTCTGTGGCTGGAGGATTTGTTTTCTCTGTATGAGTCCAGGGCACTAGACCTTGCTCCCTTCTTCCCTAGGGGACATGTAGGAATGCAAAGCTCTGCCATTGCTGTCCTGCCACAAAAACTGCCTGATTTTTGGGCAGGTTGGCGAAGTCACTGCTTCTTCTGTTTTACTGATCCCTTGGCTGCGCAGAATTATGAGCAAACCATAGATCACTCTTTGCTTCCAACTAATAATTAAGGGTACTTCTCACACCTTACCTTGCAAGTAACTACGCAGCTGCCACCTTGTCAGGGGAGTGGTGCAACCACCCAGAAGCTCACATTCATGTGGTTTTCTCCAGGGAGGAGGAAAACCTTGCAAAAAAGTTGAGAGCTGGAAGTCAGGAGAACAAACAGGTTCCTACCAGGACCAGAGTGGGGACCTGAGCTCCATATTCTTGCAACAGGACATGCAGCAAGCCCACTAACTATTTAGAAAATAAGAATAAAAGTCAAAAACATTTGCTGAAGGAAGAGTTAAATACATACTGCAAGTCCTAAAAGCAACATTTCTGGAAGCTTTGATAACTCTGCAAATAGAAGATAGTGAGAATGTTTTATCCACATTCATATTTCCCAGTAGATGCACCCATCCCCCAGACAATTTATGAGCCCTCATCCAAACCAAACATCCATCTTTCTTTCAAAGTCATTATGACTCTTCTGAAAAATCTCTTGAAAAGGTGCATTTCAGTGATTCTTTCTTGCTGGAAGCAATAACACCAATTCCAGGAGCTAAGAACCTATCAAAGACACCTTGCCAAAGGGCATGGGATACGGTTCAAAACCAGGAGGCTTTCACATAACTTTCAATGAGTCTTCCTCCTCGGGACACCATGGGTTTGGTAGCAAGCCATTCCCAAGTGAGGATTTAGCTTAAATAAATGCTCTCCCCCTGCTACCCCAACCCCAGGCTTCCCTTCAACAGCAGCATCCAGGGTCCCTCTCGCCGTGAGCCCTGCCCCTGGGGTAAGGACTGCAGTGCTGGCAGGAGGCAGTGGGGCTGGTGCAAGGGCAGTGCTGGCTGTGGGCACCTGCTGGGGAGGTGAGAATGTGCGGGTCCTCATCATTCCCTTACAGGAAAGGACAAAGGCCTCTTGCATGCTGTGTGCAATTTTTAACCCTCCTCTACTGATTTTTAAGCACCCACCACTTCTTCTCACACTGGGGAGTCTTCCTGACACAACACTGACCATGAGCATGGCCACAGGTTTAAATTCTCTTTTTCCTGGGCATGTTGGGGAAGCTGCTTCAGATGCACATCCCAGCAAGGGACCCGTGGCAGATCTGTCTCTGAGAAATTGGGACAGCAAGGATGGCAGACTCTGGGAGAAGAGCTGCCTCCTGCATTATACAAGTTTCCCAACAAAATTGTATTCCCTCCTGCTCAGGCAACATGCACTTGCTAATTTGTGCTGGAAAGGAGGGAATTAAGTACACCCCTCCCCGTCTGCATGGGGAAAAGCCCCAATTTCACAGAAATCTCCCCTGACTTGTCATTTAAATAAAGCTTAAATAATGCCACACTGTCCTTTAGGCAGCTTATGGCAGAATATTAAGAAATATGAACAAATATATACTCATATACAGACAAATATATATGTAATACCCTCCTTTAAGCTGCCCAGCAAGTATAATAGGCAATCACACTGGTCTTCAAATACCTACCAGTTAATATCGTGGGAAAGGCCATTAACCCTTCTTTACCCCCACAGGATCCCAGACAGACACTTTGGAGAGACGCTCCTTGCTATGCGCTGACCCTGAGCAGCCCCATCTGTACTCTCCCTCTCTCCATCTTAGTATCCACAAAGTCAGGCAAAATGCTATCAAAAAATGTTCTGATTAGTTCCTTGGAGGGAGCATAAGCAGCCTTTCAGCCTGGGTGACCTTGGGGGCTTTATCTTCCATCAGATAAGTAATCCCCCCTGGCTGGAGGGAAGTTGCAAGGGGCCAAGATCCTCCTGTTCCGTGGAGGGGCCCTGGCCTACCCCACTGGGCTCTGGCTTTGGAGCCACGACCAGCCTTTCTGATAGCCATTGGCTGTTAAAGTCCCTGTGGCACCCCATACATCTGGGTCTCTATAAAGTCTTCCTCCCCACCATAGGAAAAGCGCATCCCGGTCCCCACAGGGGAGGAGGAGGGTGCTGGGGGCAGAGAGAAGATGGGATGGGGCTGCACAGGGACCAGGCACTGTTTGCAATCCCCCTTCCCACCCAAGCTGGAGAATTTTATCCTCCACAGAAGACAAGCAGGAATGGGATTTTTCCCCTCTTCTCTCCTCATGCCTTTGGTCCATGGTGCATCCCCAAGCTCCACAGATCTCATGTTGCTCCAGGGTTTAAGGCAGATTCTTGCTGCCTGACTGAAGGGGTGTGGAAATAGGCATAAAATGGGATTTAGAGAGCAAAGCCGTTACTAGGGATAACTGGGATAACTGAAAGCACAACAGGGGATGGATGCCTCTCGAAGCTGAGGATCCTGCCTGGGTGCACACTGTGCTGCTGCTTTCCCATGCAAGTGTTTTCACATTGGCACAACAAGGATGTGGGGAAAGAAGAGGACATCCAGGAGAACATTTCCCCCAGCCCATGGGCCAGCACCCTCCTGCCCCGGTGTCCCTGCTTGACTCACGCTGAGGGGATGGGCGCCCACCAAGCCCTGGCTCCAGCAGGAGGAAAGCAGGGAAGAGCCTGGCTTGAACAGGCTCTTTTCGCTCAATGGCATCGATTATTTCCATAATCAGTACATCGTTGCCAAAACTGAATATCCATTATTGTTCCAAAACAAAAAAACCCAAGGGGGGAAAAAGATATAATTCAGAAGCTGTCCTGCTCCCGAACCATGTGCGTTGGGTGAGTGCCATCTAGAGGCAGCAAACCAGCCAAAAGCACCCAAAACACCCAAAAGCACCCATAGCCTAGGGCTCACCCAGCACCCAGAGGCTGCATGGCCCCAGCATGTCAGGGAGACTGGAGAGGGGACACTGTGTTCATCCCAGCAATGCAGAGCCACCAGCCCTGCTGGCTGCTGCCCGGGGACGGCAGGGGTGGCGGCAGCACTGCATCCCGCATCCCTGCCCCACACAGCATGGCAGCGAGGGCAGCCGGCCCCACCACTGAGATCCAGGTGCAGCCAAATGCACTCCCTGCTCACAAGCAGCCTGGCTATTAATATGCATGCAGCTGTATTAATAGAGCTGGCTAAACATCACCTCGGGCCAGAGGAATATTTCAGCATTTTGTTTTCATCCCAAATTAGACTGAAACAGCTAAACATGAACTTTTTTTTTTTTTCCCACTGATGGAAAGTTCAGGAAAAATATCAAATGAGAAAGAGAGATGAGGCAATATCACATCTTTCCCATCAGTGGGGTCCAAGCTGGGGGTGTATCTGCTCATATCACCCTGCCCCATGGGCACCATCAGCTCCTGCATCATGCCTTTATGGCTGGTGCCCTTATTTCAGTGTGGTAAATCTACCCGTGGGACCAATTGCCCCAGACTGGCAATCCCCCCTGAGATGGCTGCAGCCACCCCTGGGGTTTATAGCTGTTCTGTAGATAAGGCCAGGATCAAGCTCACACCAAATCCAGCTGCAGCCAGGAAAGGTGACACCAGCTCAAAAACTGGGACCAAACCCTGTGCCACCATTAAGCCCAAAGGAGCCTCCAGCAGTCCCTGCCTCTGTGCCCCCAGGAGCAATGAGGATCTCCAAAAGCACCTCTGCAGTACAAACCTTTTCATTCACTTTTGTTCTCTGCTTTTTTTAAAAAATACTAATTTCTCTTCAACATATTTAAGAGCGAGGAGCCTGCATAATGAAATAATAAAATTGCCCTCTATCCCTGGAAACCCTGTCCTATTTTGCACTGATTAACTAACTGTATTTGCATACTGTCCATTCCTGGTTAAAGACTCAGAGGGACAATTTTCAAACACTTTCTAATCTTCAACAGAGCCTACACGCAGTGTTGTCATTTCCTGACAACCCCCAGTCTGGCTGCATCTGGCAAGTTCCACTTTTGCTTCCTTTTATTAATATTGTTTCATATTTCCTTTGCTGGCTTGCCCACAGCCAGCACCCCACCATGCTGGGTGCTGGACTAATGAGAAGGATGATGCCTTCCTCACCCTGGAATGTTGCTGCATAAATCAAATGGTGTTTGCACGAGCAGCAGGCTGCTAAGACCCATGCCTACACAGGCACATGAGGGCACCATGTCTTTTGCTGAGTTTTTATGCCTGTGCTCCGGTTAGGGTCACTGGGAATTGCTGCTGCTTTTCTCCCCCTGGCGCTTGCACATGAAGTTTTCCCCGGTTGGGGTCTTCCCTGCATGCACCAATGCCAATGGGTTCTTCAAACCACCCAAACATCCCAAGATAGTACCTATCTACTGGTAACTATTGATGAAGCAGCAGTGGGTCAGCCCACATAACTCCCAATTACACAATACACAATTTCTTCATCCTAGATGATCCCTCAAGGGAAACACAGAAACTCTGGTGACTTTGGGGCTGGGAATGCAATTGGAAATCAAAACATCTGTGGACTTGGTAATCACCATAGCGGGGTTTTATTAAGCAAATTATTGCTGAGCAAGTAAACATAGCAGCGGGAATCAAAGTGGCAATCGATAGCACAGTTCAATCTGGTTCCCACGGTGCCACCAAAGCCAGGTGCTGCAGCCAGCACCAAGTGGGGGGACACCCCATTGCACAGGTGCTTGAGTGGGAGCTGAGTTGAGATTAAAACAATAAATACCCAAAAAAACCAGCTAGACAAGCACAGGCTGGGACAGGAGTGGTTATGGGGTCTTAGCTGTCTTTTATATCCCACGTTACATGCTGGGCCCATCACCGCCTTTCCTGTGATACAGCCCCCCTCATCACAGCAGTAACACGGGGCAGCACGTGCACACTGCAAGCCCTTTTTCTGCTCACAAAAGCACTAGCAGCACCAATTAGCTGTCCTCTGCTGCAGCTTCCCTTGGCACAGGGCCATTCCCATCCAGCATAAAGGGAAGGAGCCACACTGCAATCTGCAGAGCTTGTAAACTCCTGCAAAGCTTCACGTGTGGCACTTTCTCCCCCACACAGGTGCAACAGTCAGCACAGAGCATTGAGAAAGCCTCCTGCCATGGAAGACAGTGCCCTGTGGTCACCTGAGGAAAAGTTTCCCATCTCCACACTGAGCTTGTCTCTTTTTCCATGGTCAAGAAAGACAATAGCATCACTGCAAAACCCCCTTACAGCACACATAGGGACCACAGAGCGGGGTCAGGTGTGGGGCTTTTCTTCCCAGTGCAAACGGCTCCCCATGAGCAAAAAGCATCTTGCAGTCACAGCCCACTCCTGCCCAGTGGCCTCAGGGCTGAACCAAAACCCTCTTCCAAGGACAGCACCAACACAACTCCCCTTGGCATTTATTTATGGGACTGAAGGTGATCAAATCCCAAATATTTGTTAACAAAGCATGACAGAAGTGAGAGACGCCTCTCTGCCCTGGTGGGGATACATCATCGCTCACTCTGACTCCTGAAATTTATGTGCTTGGTTTGCACAGGCTGCATTACTCATCAGGGGCAACGCAAAAGTGTGGCCGAGCCCAAGAAAATATATCTGCGTGCTCAGGAAGGCTGTGCAGGGCTAACCTGCAGAGAGCAGCCCCAGATGAGGACTTTTGTCACAGCAGGGGAACGTACACCCTGGCTGTGGATATGTTCACCCTTACAGACCTGTACCCACTGCCAGCCCAGTGATTGGGTGCGGTGCTTTCCACTTTTTCTTTTTTTATCTCTTTTTTCTTCCCACTTCCTTTGGCAAAGGAGACCAGCAGCCATGATCTCAAAGGGAAATGGTCACTATTTGTCCCAGTAAACATGGAGGATAGTCCCTCCAACTCCCAACACGCATAGATGGCCCCATGCTGCTTGATGCTGCTGGAAGGTGTTAGTGTCCAATATGCCCTGAATTTCCCACTGTACCAGCCCAGCTGTAATCAGCTTTGGATTACCGTAGTCTTCTAAAGTACCAGGCTCTGATAACATCCCTTCTGTTACCGACTCTCTAAATCTCCCTGGTCACGCAGATGGTTTCCCCCCAGCAACCCAGCACCAATTACCAGGAAGTGAAAAGAACCTCAAAAGAGGACCAAAAAAAAAAAATAAAATGGGTTAATAATCAGGCAAAAGTCAGACGCTGTTGCAATGAGCAGCCAGTGGCTGGTTTTTCTGCAGCAGCACAAAGACAAGAGTATATACAATGAAATCAGCCAGCAGTGAATTTAAAACTGACGATTTTCCTATAATGTATCATTAACCTCTGGAGGACGCTGCCGCGAATTCTCCCTGAGGTTTCAGTGGTGCAGGGCTTGAGCTGATCAGATGTTCAGATTGATGATGAGAAGGAAGAGCCACAGCCACCTGAAGCACAAGAGAAAAAATGTAGTATGGGTTACAGAGGTTTATCATTGAGAGTGTTGTCTGAGTACATGAAAAATTTCCCTTTTATCAACAGTCATCATTTTTTCCCATCCTTCCCTTGAATCTGCCAGCATGTGTGGCAGCAAGAAGATCCTTTGCAGTGGCTAGTCCTGCCCCAGTGTTTTGAGCTGCCTGGAGTGTACTTTCTACTTCTCATCTCTGATTTTCCAACATTCCCCAGAGGCTCCTCACCTGCGCTCCTTCTTCCACATCAGGATGCTCTTCTGTCTCTAGCTTTCCAGAAGGTGTCACTTTCTAAGCAGGGACTTGCTTTGGTGAGGAGCTGCACATATGCAGGGTTTTCATCAGTCCAGTTGCCTTGAGTGGTAAAACTCAGGTAATATGGGAAAGAGATGGGGCCCAAAAATAATTGCAGCAGCCATAAAACAGAAATAGGTTAATGAATGGTTTTTTAAAGTCTCTTTCTTCCTGCCAGCATGGTGCCTGGGGTGCATCCCACACCATGGCCAGGGCCATGGGGCAGCTCTGTGCTGCGGCAGCTCCCAGGGAGAACAACCCAGGGAACAGAATGGCACAAAGAGAGATGGCAAAGCCATCTCCCACTGACCTGGGACAAGGGCAGTGACTACTGTCTCCAGTGACCACATTTTGCAGCTCTAACTGGCATTTAAAAGCCCTCATGTGCCTGAATTCCACTGCAATACATTCAGAGACCAGATCCTCAAGCTGCCCAGTATGGCTCGTTGTCTCCTTGGCAGAATACAGTCACATGGGGACATTTTGGTACCCAGTGCTGTAGAAAAGCTTCACCTCCCAGGTCACATCAGTGCCCATACAGCTCACAGTGAACACTGCAGCCTGCAGGGAGTGACACGTGGAAGGGCCACTGCTAAAAAAAGCATGGTGCATCCCAGGAAGGCTCCTCTGGTGACTGTGCTGGCAATCCTCGCTGGCCACTTTGCGTCCTTGCTGAGCACCGAGGGCAGAGGGCAGCTGGGAACAGAGAGGACTTTAGAGCCCAGCTAAGTGCAAAGGAAATAAAAGAGGGGGGAAAAAAAGAGCTGAGAGTGTGGACAGAGAAACTTTATAGGTTCTCGCTTTCATCCTTTTCCTCTTGCTGTACGGTGAATGGGAAAGGACAAAGAGAAATGCCTGGTGCCTCTGCAGGGATGCTGCGTGCTGGCTCTTGCCGTGACACACAGGCATTGGCATTGCCGATGCACATCTTTTTCCTCGGGGTAAGTCAGACTGTAGTTTTAAACTCTTTAACATTTTCAAAAGACTGGTAAGATACATCCCTCCAGGCCCCAAGCAAGGCTCCCACTGGACCCCACAGGAGTTTTGCCTGAGTGCTGCAGGATTATTGTAACCAAAATGTTTCTGTAGATTCAAATCTGAGATTTTTCATACAGACTGTAGCTGCAAGTTTTGTCAGTGAATGGCCTTGATAAAGCCTTCCTGATTTTACCCCCATTTTAATATAATTGGTATTTCTCTCTTTGTAATCCAGACAACTTCTTTTTTATGCCATTTCACACCAGCACTGAGGATTTACTTTTTTCCTCACAAAAGGAAAAAACCAGTTTCTCCATCCTGTGCCCCAAATGCTTCTTAAGGAGCTGCTCTTACGGTGTCAAAATGAACCCCAAAGCTGAGATAGAGACCAGAGACCCAATTGCTGCTGCATCGAACCCACCTGTTCTGCTCCCAGTCAGCTGGGAAACAGGCAGAAAAACAGGAGGGAGTTTTGTAGACACTATCCATGTGTTAAATCACTGCCCGTCAGAGTCTGGCTATGCCGATGGAGGTACAGGGGCAGCCCTAGATGGGTTTGTAAGGCTGGGGTGATCCCAGGAGCTGTGGTGGTTGAGGCTTAGGGCCAGGGAGGTGACAAGCCAGCCCTGCCTGGGAGGATGGTGCTGGGGATAGGGGCTCACCACAGGAAGCTGTTGCACTCTGGCCCAGCTGCTATGGGTTTTCCAGACGGCAGAATTAAGTCTATCCATTCAGCTTAGTGCCCTAAGCTGCTCAGTGGCTTTGCCAGCTCCTTCTGCAGGGCAAGCAGTGAGGGCTGGGTGGATTACTGCCCAGCAAGAGATGCTGAAGCGGCGTCTGGAGGAAGGAATTTCTTCTTGGTCTCTTTTAGGTCATTAGCATTCATGACACCACCTTTTAGTGATGTCCTGAGACATGCCATCACCCATCAAAGAGAGGGAGCTTCGGAGTTTCTTTTAAAAATTGCCGCCTCTTTCAAGTCTTTGCTTTCTCTGCATATGACTTCAAGGAGATACTTTAGAGAGATTTCAGCAGGTGTACTCCATCTCCTATGGATCACACCAGTAGAAAATAGAGCCTGAAAGGAGGAAAAGAAATTTCTTTGCTGGGACAGTGCTGCGCCACTCCAGACTCTATGAATGAGCTTCACCCTGAAGGTCTGAGCCTGGCCTGGGGGATCACGCTGCAGCCATGCTACCCGGCTCCCCTTCCAGGGTCAACACGTGACAGCAGAGCCCCAAAGCAAACAGAAAGGAAGAAGGAGTGAGACCGAAAACCCCAGGTAAATGTCTAAATCAATAGCACAGCAGCTCAATAACATTTCCCTACAAATCCAGTGAACCACCCTTACCAATGCCTCCAATTTAAAGGCAGATTTCTCATCAGCTCAGCAACCACCTCTCCTCAAGGCCCAGGCTCATATTGAGTGGCCTGGGCCTGCCTGGGCTGGGAGAGAAACAGCAGCTGTAGCTGCAGATATGAAGTCCCAGTGGCCCCAAAGCCACCCAAGTACAAAGCTGGAGGCAACCCTAATGTTCCTGCCAATCTGTATTTGGTGCCCGACCCTCCTTGGTGCCTCTTAGCCAGAAACTGCATGGAGCTACTTCTACCCACATTTTACAGGGCCATCTAGGGACTTCCTGGTTTAGGTCTGGGGAAAAGAAAAAAAGGAATACCCATAGAAGAAATAGCAGTTTTGCTAGTGAGTTGTTTCAGTCAGGCTGCTCAGCCCAGACTCATTGGGCTGAACAGCATCCAATCCCCAAACTTGGTCTGAAGCTGGATAAGGTACCACCCATCATGGCGCTGAGCAGGCTAGGGCATCCAAGGAAATGGGATTGACTTTAGGTCTGCCACTCAGGCACCTTGCGTGTGCGGCAAGGGGAGTCGGGGCCAGTCCCTGCTCTCAGAGGGCCAGGCTGAAAGTGGATGCTGGTGCTCGCCTCCCAGGCAGGCGCATTTTGTCTCTCCCCTCCCACTAACTTCTTCTCCTTGCCAGCTCTTCCCAGCTTGTTAAAAACAGGTTAAGCTTCTGGGTTCAATTTAGTTTCAGCCCCTCTGTGGCTCGCTGTAAAAAGAACAATGCTCCCCTTGCACCTGTAAAAATCAAACTCCAGCCATTACTTATATTTTTATATTCCTCTGAGTTCCAGAAGTGATGAAATACAGCCACTGCCTGCTCATCCCCATTGGCTGCAAGTACTGCACTGGCCACAACAGCATCCCTCTGCCCACAAGGAGCACTTACTTCCACTACACAGGGAGCCATGGCCATGGCAAAAGCTTCTTGGACACAGCAACACATTTCAGCCTTATACTTATTAAATTGTACTTTCATGGCAAAGAGATGCTACAGAAACAAAGTGTTGTGTGCTCCAGGGCCCTGCCTCTGTGCCCAAGATCCCATCCCCATGGTCTTCGCCCATGTCCCACAGGATATACCTACAGTCTCCTTACCACCACCTACATTTGCACCAGAATGAAGAGCCTCCCAAAAAGACGTATGGGATTTGATGTTGAACAGTAGAGAAAAACTATTTGGAAAATTTGAAACAACCAACAACGGGCACTTCAAAGAGCTGCAGACCCTGGTGCGCTCTGGAGGCTGTGCAGACTGCAGAGTCCCTCCTCAGTGGACAAGTTTCCACCCTAGAGATGAGCTATGACCACCAAAACAGTTGATGCCATAACATCTAGAAAGGTTGTTTATTGACTGTAAGATTACTACACACTTTTCCAAAGAAGCTATACACAGCTTTGATTTCCCTCAGCAGGATGGGAAAACTGGGGTTAATGACAACCTGCAGCAAAAGGTCCTTCAACTGATTTGTCCTAAAACAGTGGTGCAGTGGTATCCAGTGACAGGACAAGGGGCAATGGGTACAAACTGAAACATAAGAGGTTTCAGTTGAATATGAGGAAAAACTTCCTTACTCTGAGGGTGACGGAGCACTGGAACAGGCTGCCCAGGGGGGTTGTGGAGATTCCTTCTCTGGAGATATTCAAGGCCTGCCTGGATGAAGTCCTGTGTAACATGCTCTAGGAGAATCTGCTTTAGCAGGGGGGTTGGACTAGATGATCTCCCGAGGTCCGTTCCAACCCTTGCGATTCTGTGATTCTGTAAAACGGCCCACTCACTCACTCACTCAGCCAAGGGATTGCACTGTGCCCACTGGAAAGGACCAACAAGGACTGGGGAGCTCCACTGAGCAACATCTCCTTCCTGGCAGGTGGAGAGAAGGGGAACAGGTGCTGATATTTGCTATGTCCGCGAATGCACCTCAGGGCCACGAGATCAGGGACCCCATGCACAGAGCACTGAGCAGCACAGTCCCACCCCGAGGAGCTTCCTGGCATGCCATCAGTGACTGTCTCTGCTGAACAGAATTCATTTTTTATTTGGTTTTATTAACCTTCACATGTCTAGACACAAAGACTACAATTTATAGCTCACACACAGTAAAATATGAAATCACCACATCTCCCTGTTTAAGGTTTGCAATCATGATGTGCAATCTGCCCCATTATTAAATGCTGCTCCCAAATCCACCAATACAGGGAAAACAATTTCTTAGGAGGTGGAAGACCCCAACTAAACCTCCACCCGTGCATCCAACACATCACCCTCGTCCTGTTCACAACACCTCTTCACATCACCCTGCTTAGCTATCTCACCAGTCTGGGCCACAATCTTATTCCTGGTACAGGAAGCCATTGCACGTGACATATTGCATTCAAGAAGGAGGAAGAATTTAAACCAGAAGGTCTATCCAGAGGCAAGCTTTTGAAATGTTTCTGCATCTCTACCTTTGCCCCCACCATCCCAAAAGCCTGTGACTTGTTTTGAGTGGAAGAGGTAATTTGGGGCAGTTTGAAGCTATCCCTGGGGTGCAGCAGAAACCAAGAAGCTGAGCTAAAGTGCACCTTAATGATGCGGCCTCATGCATCCTTTTCAAACATCTGCATCTTAATTACTTCAAAGAACAAATTTGTGACACTGGAAATGCAGATAAACTAGCTCGGGTGTCTTTCGTGACTTCCTAGCTCATTTTGCCCCTGGTTTCTTCAAAGAAAACCATGAAGCCAAAAGCATTTCCTTTAATGCACTTGATTGGGCTTTGATGTGAGTGGTGGGCTCTTTCATTTGCTGCTTCTTCAAAAAAGGATGTAAATAAAAAAAGAAAGAAAAAGGAAACCTCATGTACATAAGCATTGCACTGAGAGACTTGCTTCCTCTGCACTTGCTCTTTTAGCACGCCCCACGTGCTCATGCATCATGATTTCACCTCGCTTCTCTGAGCAGGGGGAGGCAGCACCCTTGCCCATCCTGGTGGCCTTTGCCTGTGGGACAGGGAACATCAAAAGCACAGCCAGGCTGTGGACAAGGCCAGACAACTTGTCCTGCTGAGACAGATCCCCAAGCATCTCTCTGATGCAACTGGTCTCGTTAATACATCAGAGCTACACAGGGGCTCTTGGGCACCACAGTCCCACCCTGAGCCAGCTCAGACATTTCCACAGCATCTCAGCTCACCTGGACCATGCCAGCATAGCCCTGCTCGCCCAGAGAGCATGCCTTGCCAGAAGGGCAGGCAGGGATCCCCAGACCCTCACCCCCTCAACCTTCCCCTGCAGCCTCTCAGGGACTTGTCTGCAGCGATTTTTCCCCAGTTCTTTCCTCAAGTTCTAAAATTAATGGGTCATCCTCACAGCCAGGAGAGTGCAGCTGGGGGTTGAAAGGAAGCTCTTTCATCTCCCTTTCCCTAAGGAGTCGAGTGAACAGAACCAAACAGCACAAGGAGACAGGTCAGGCCAGAGCAGGGCACCATGCCTGCCCCAAAGTCTCATCTCATGCTGCTTGTGACTGCAAGGGCTTGAAGCACCCTCTTGTGCCTCTCTGCATGCCCAGGGGCAGCTTCCCTGCCTTGCCCATGCATGCCGCATGCACCACACAGGATTTCAAGTGTGCATGCAGCAAATTCATCCTCGCCGTAGCTTTCAAGCAACACCCTGGGCTGTGTATGCGCTATCTGAGCCCAGCAAAGGTCACAGGAAAAGGGGCTGCTTGTTTTCTCCGGCCTGTCCAAGCACTACGCAGCATCAGAGAGCTGCCACCCCTCCTGCTAACCCTCATGTGTACCCACCTGCTGCAAAAAAAGCATCAGCCAGGGCCAGGTAACATATCTCCTTCCTAGGAACAGAACAGGGGAGGGAGAGGAACAAATAGGAGAGGAAAGATCAGGATGAGAAGATATGAGAGCTGACAGCACTCTCATCTATCACAGCAGGTTTTAGCCTCAGCTCTCATTAAAGCCCTGGGTCTTCAAGTCATGCAAATTAGAAGAGGTAAAAAAAATCCCAAACAACCTCTAATGGAATGGTTTCTTACAGAACAAAGAAATGTCACTTTTGGTGAAAAGTGAAAAAAATCTGGTTAGACTTGGAAATCTTTTGCTATTATAAGTGAAACAGAGAGGTAAATATATTTCATTTAGGTTTTATCACTACAACCCCTTATGACATTTACACTGTATTAAAGTTTTAATATTAATACTGTGCTGCTATATAATATTTAATACAAAAATTATATATATAAATTAATATTTCATATGCTAAAATCCAAATAGCAAAATCCCTTTGCTCCATTGAAGATAAAAGCACTCATCACTAATTAAAAGTTATCTGATGCTACTGAGGCTCAGGACTAAAACCAGCACCAAATAAAACAGCTGGAAATAAATCCCAATGATGCCAGTAATGTTTGCGAGAGCATCTCAAGGGCTCTTCACTGACCTGTACTGATGTGGGGACCAAAAATTGAGCCTTCTTGCTATTCACACCTTTGTTCATCACACACTGTGAAAGCAGAGCAGCAGCGGCACTGTGATTAGCATGTGAAGTGAGACGAGGAGGGATGGTTGATGGTATTTTGCAGGAAAGATGTTAGCTGTGTAAGCAAGCCACCTCCAGCCAAGGCTTAGCAGCTCTGGATATCCATTGCAGAGGGTTGGGGCCCCAAGGAAGGGATTGCTGACTTGGGAAGTGGGTTTGGACCAGACACTACCACTGTCCCCATTGTCACCCCAGGCCATCTCTGAGATGTATTTCTTAACTGTGCCCATTAATAAGGCAAGCAGCCAAGGAACCCACCCAAGAAATCAACAGTTTGTAAAACTGCTACCAGGTCCCACGCCAGTCCTTCTGCCCTATGCTCCATCATGGCTGTTGTGGAGATGCACCAAGTCAAATTAGGCAGGTGATGTAACCAAAAATAATATTTATTTTAATCAAAAGTGTTTGATACTTTGATGAACATCAATAAACCACAGGTTCACAATGACAACAGGAATTTAATACTATATAGCTGACAAGAATTCTTAAGCTTCAGAATGATGACACAAATGTGCAGCCACTCACCTCAACAGTGCTGTCCAATACAGCTCAGTTTTGGATGGTCATTTTACTGGCATGTTGCAGTTGTTGGTTCAAGAGTCCCAGACTATCACATGTAGCATTGGTTTAAGACTGATACTTGTAGGCCTAGTTCTAGAATGGCCTGCTGGTTTTGCACTGGAGCGATTCCTAACCCAAACAGTGATTCCATCCACCATCTGAGTCATTTTATTCCATCTTTCCATCCATCTTGCACACTTCTCAGAGAATGATCCTACCATTTATGTAGCATGGATCCTTCTCAATAGATAGGACAAAGAGAAAGCACAGCAATAGTACAAACTAATCCAGGAACAGTAGGGTATAATCAGGAATATAGGTGGCCGTCAGAACATGCCCACACTAAGTTCAGAGCTGCGGTAACAGCAGAAGTTTTACAAGATCCCTTTTCATAACTTATTGGAGTACATCCTTTTCTAGCCCCCTTAAAGTCAGCCCCTCCATGTTACCTCACAGACACTCTACCACAGTGGGTCTTGAGTAACTGGTATTACTACACAGGCAAACTTGGATTAAAGCTTCTTGAGTTGAAAGATATAACCGTATTAAGGACATTTCATCTATATGTTTACATAAAATTTCTAGTTGACAATCCCATAATGAGGATCTTCCTGGTGGGGGTATTCTTATTATTCTTCCATTTCAGCCAGGACCATAAACATTCCATAAACAATTATATGGACACACAGTGTGGTCTGTTGGTTTCACACTTTTGGACAATCATTACTATCCCACTCAGGGTGTTTGATACACAAGGAAGTGTTTAATGGTTTTGTGTATTGTAGAAGGTGGTCATAAGTGTATTGGGTGTCACCTATGGTAGCCCCCCATGGAATGCTGGAACAAGGTGCTGTCTGAGTTTTACTACCGTTGGACATTAATAAACCACAGGTTCAGGATGCCAACAGGAATTTAATACTACACAGCTGACTTAAGAATTCTTAAGCTTCAGAATGATGGCTCAAAATGCACAGTCACTCACCTAATAACACAAGGGCTCTCCCCCTCAAGCAGTGCCCCGACCCAAAGGAAGAGTCCCCAGCTGCAGACATGTTGCTCTGAGGAGGACTGATTCAATTTGCCCCCCCAGCAGGACTCCGTTTATACCCTAGTCAAATCTGACCTGTGGTCATATATGCATATGTCCATTACTATTGGCCAAGGGCTCTGTCTACTGGCGACTGTGACCAGGACAACAGGCACAATGGGGCAGTGTGAAAAGTAAGGCAGCAAAGAGTAACGAAGGCCCGGTCTTTGCCAGGGTGAGTGCCTTTGCCACAGTGGCCAACAGGAAAGGGAGGCTAGTGCTGGGAGTGGAGGTCTCAAACACCCAAACCACAGACCCCAAGCCAAGCCATGCATGGCTCTTTGCATCTTAGAAGACAGGTGAGTGCCCACTTTTCCACAGATTGTTGGACACCCAAACACCTTGGGGATACCCAGGACTTACCTCACCATGCACACAACCACCCCTGCTATGGTACAGCCCTTGGTCCTATCCGGGTCCAAATTGTTCAGATGTTACATCCCACTGACACATCTCTGAAAGTCAGAGAAAACTAAGGAAGACACAGGATACCCTCTTATCCCCTCAATTTCTCAAGCCCCTGATACAGTTATCAATATTCTCCCAGTCCCCAGTTGTTCCAGTAAGCATTACCTCCAAACCTCTCCTGAAGCTTCAAGCCTCTGGTCTCCACCAGTGTGGACACCACCCTAGCTTCCTTCATGCTGAAGAATTGATTTGAGGTAATTCACTGCATGCAGGAAGGACCACAAGCATCCTGCCCATGGCTGGCCAGAGGCTCATTCCCACCAGGGAGGAACTGCAGAGGTACAGAGCTGCTCCACAGGTCCCCCTCTCCCCACAAGCTCTGGTTCTCCAACCATCTCTGCTTAATTGGAGGCCAGCTTTGAACTGCTTGTGTTTAACAGGGTCTAATCTTCAAGCTGAATATATTTAATAGGGCCTGATCTTCATAATGGCTGTGTCTGAGACCCTGGATTTCAAAGCAACTCCCCTTAACAGGACTTTGGAAGCTGCAACCACATAATAGGGCCTGGTTTTAAACCAGGAGTGTTTAATAGGATCTGATGTTTAAAGTGCACGTATCTAATTGGACCTAATCTTTATAATCCTTCTTTCCTCCCTCTTTTCTGGCCATTTCTTTGCCTCCTTTGCTGCTCTCCCTCCCTTCAGCACCGAGACCCCAATCCCTGCCATGGCAAATCCCTGCCTCTACCAGGAGCTCCACCAGGGCCACGAGTTGCTCTTGCAGGGACCACCCTGAAGCATTTGAAAACCTTCCGGGGTTTCCCAGACCAGCTCCTGATTCCCACTGCGCTCTCTCTGCTCTCCATCTGCTTTTCAGGAGCTCACCCAGACCTGGCTGATCCCAGGGATACAGGCACAAGCCCATGATTAAAAGCTTGTTTTAACAGGAACATGAATGGTAAGAATAAAAAAACACAAACGCCTGATTTTGTGAATGGAAAACATGGGTTTTTTTCACCCTGCTCTGCAAAAATCAGCAGCCTTTGACTATTTTATTTTCATATTGCCTTCCCCAGTGCTATGAGAGAAGTTGCACATTTTGGAAGGAAATTCCTCTCCCAGAAATAGCCAAGATGTTCAGTTTCAGAGAGTTGTAACTGAAAGACTGAAGCAACAATTTCTTTTGCTTCTTCTTTTGTCAAATGGGAAAATATTATTTTAATTTTTTAAAAATCAACTCTATTTCACAAAGTTCAGGCACGAGGAATCAGCATCTCTTCCAAACAAAGAAGCCATAAATACACACACAGATTGTGTCTACAACAGCTCTGAATAGTCCCATGCCCATCTACAACGAAGTCTTAGATGTGCCCACCTGTAAGGACAGCAAAACCCCTCAGCTCACACTGCCAGAAACGCTGTATCTGCTGGGATTTCAAGGCACGCAAGTAACCCCATGGCCATGCATATAGTTTCTGTCATACACAGATATTTCAGGACACTTTTTTCTATGTGCTTAGAGTCCAAGCCTTCAAAATAACACAAACCATGGGGCCATACTGCGCTCTTGGTTGGTACAAAGTGAAGGAAGGGTCACAGGGACTGTGCCAGCAGTCGTTGTGCCCTACCCTCACATCGCGTTTCTGCTGCTGGCATCCATTTCCAAAATACCGCTGAGGTTATATAAGCTTCAGTAGTCAGTTTTAATACCTGCGTTGACTGCGCTTTAAATTGTACTGTCCACAGGTCAAGTATTTTTTTAGCGTATTTCACATCTAAGGAAGGACACGGTAACTAAGCCATAACAGCCTGTCCCAGGAGCTTTCAGCTGGCTGTGGATCACAGAGCACAAGGAACAAAGTTTGATGGGCTTTGTTCACTGCCCTGCTTGATCTCTGCCACAAACACAACCATTGTCTCTAAAGATTTATTTCTTCAGGTGCCACTGCACAAGGGGGAGGTGTGTTCTTGAGCTCACACCGAGGCTGCCTGGGGGTCACAACAGCCCACCCTGTACCTCGGCCGTTATGGCAGCTTGTTAGCAATCACGGAGTCAAATGAGCCTATGTCCAGCCTGGTCCCGGATCTCCTTTTCTGATGGTCCCTGGAACTTCTACTTTTGCTCAGAGACCACAGACTGTCCATGTGAAGTATTGCCTGTAAGCAGATGCAAGGATGCAGCTGTGCATGAGCCCTGCAGGAGGTAGGACCCTAGGACAAGAGACCTGTGCCTCAGTTTCCTCCCACACCGTCCCTGCAGTGCTGGGGGGAGACAAGCCACAGCAGGAACTTGTACTGTAGGACCTTTCAGCAATGCTCCTCAGAGCCATCTACCTGCAACGTGGAAGAAACAAAGAGAAAATCTATTTGTGACCTCAGCTGACCAAGAGAAATTAAAGCAGAAAGAAACCAGGGGTTGGTTTGAAGGGAAAGGAAGGATGGTGTCTGCAGCAGGGCCATCACAGGGCAGTTCTCCTCCAGCACCTGCACAGCTTGAGCACAAGAACATCTCACATCTCCAGTCCCTTGGATGATCAATGAACCCTTCCCTAGAAATATGCATCCCTCCTACCTCCTGTTGCTGACCCCAGCACCTCTCTGGACAAGACAGCCCAGCTGGAGCCACGCCACGGAGTTAGGCACCCATACCTGCCCAGTGCTTGCACATCCGCTGTCGTTCACCACCTGCTGGGTACTCCTGCAGAATTAATTTGCCACATTTTATTTGCAGTTGAATCAAGCTCTGGCACTGCCCTAAGATTTATGCTCCACGCAAGCTTTATTGACAGACAGTGGGGTTGGGAGGTTAAAAAAGCAATATTCCCAGAATTTGCATAAAACAAGGACATTTCATAATTTAGCTGATGCAGATTTGGATAAGATGAAATTGTTGGCCATTTTATAATTAGATGGCTAATCATAAAGTAACCTTTGTGATTCATCAAAAAACATTACCATAAAAATAAATTCCTGCTTGGTACCAAACTTACTTTACCCTTGTCCTTAAGGATCAGAGACGGTAAAAGACCTTTTTGGTAGAATTCATTCTGCACCCAGCACTAACGTTGTTACTATGTTTTACGGATCACAAATGCTTAACCAATAATGCATTGCTTTTGGGAATGATGATCTTCCTCATGTCTTTCTGTGGCTAGAATTGTTTGGCTGGCTACTCACAAATATTTTGACCTGGATCCATTGTTTTGGAGATACCCTTCTCTGCATCTCAGGGCAGGTTCAGCAGCTGAGCTAGAAGGAGTAGGAAAGTTTATTGGGGTAAGAAATGTCTTGGAAAGCAGCTAGAATCCTTGCTCTGGGTTTGCTGGTCAATTTGTCAAGTTAATGAGTGGCCATAGGAAATATGCAATGGCTGGAAGATCCCTCCTTCAGCAAATAAAAACAAAGCTGAAGCACCTCGTCCTGCATGCCAGTGCTGCTTTTCTCAGAAAGACAAACTAGGAAAGGTGATTCCTATGAAGGGACCCTCTCTGAGCTTGGGAGCTCTGTGAACCCCTGACTACCCCATTCCTGCCTGCCCCAGGACAGACTCTGCATCAGCACCTGGATGTGGAGATGGTGTTTTGCAGAAGTTTTCTTCCACAGGATTTTCCCTACACTCGATTTTCTGCCTTATTACAGAGTGGCAGACATGTTGCTCCACGGTTAGAGCTGAAGACAGCACAGACACCCTCCACTCCTCATCTCCCCTCATATTTCTCTGCCTCATTGGGCCATTGTGAGAAAAACTCCATTAAGCAGCACACAAAAAGACCCTGCACCAACACTGGGTACTTAGCTCAACCCCAGGCCAGCCCTGACCCAAAACTCACACCGAGCTTCAGCAGCATCCAGACCTTGGGCTCCCGTTGCCACGGGCCTTTATGCCAACATCTTCTACAACTCAGACTTTACTGCAGGATCAAAGCTTGAGAGAAGGAGGCACTTTGAGCAAGCACAACTGCTTTGAGGGGGAAAAAGGAAAACAGCAGATGATTGGACATTTATACATCTGGAGGCAAAGCAACAGCCATGGTCTTCAGGACAGCACCTGCCCAGCAAAGGTGGTAAGAAACTTCCTTGGGAATACTCTCTGGAAAATAGAGAGCCACCTAATTCCTGCCATCTCTGTTTAATTTTCCATGCTTATTGTAAGAGGAATTATCTATTGTAGCTCACCCTAAATTTGTGTGCCAGTCTGTTTAACAGGTGTACTGACCATGTTTGACTTTGTCATCTGAATAAATATTGAAGCTGCTCAGGCCTCATGGATGAACACGAATGAAAGAAGAGAAAATTGGGGGCTGGCTCATTATACAAACCATCTATGACTACATTTTTCCTCCAATGATCTCAAAGTACTTTGGCAAACAGTGATTAACCCAAAGCCCTCCACGCTTCCACCTTGCAGGTGGGGGCAAGGAAATAGCCAGCTTACAGCAGGTCCTGCAGGAGAGGGGTCACCGAGGAGCATGAGAGGCTGCAGCTCCCCATCTACCTCCTTGCCGCTTCTAGCTCACACTCCAATCTCTGTTCCCTGGAGCGGCTGGGTCAGCCCACTCCTCCCTCCCCAAACATCACAACCAGCACCTTTAGGCACAATTTCAGTATAAACTGAACTGAGAGCTTATCCCCAGCTTTGCTGCAAGGGCCGTAACCACTGGGATGAACTCAGGTAGGAGCAGGACTTCCTTCACAGAGGCACAAGGGCCACCAGTGCTGCAGGTTGGGGAGCCAGCAGCAACAGGGCAGACCCATGTGTTCCCATATGTGCAGCACAAAGTTACTGTAGAAGCATTAACTCTCCCTCATCAGCTATACAAACAGTGCATTTCAAGGTCCATTGCACAAGCACCTTCTCACTGCAGTATACTCGTATTTTAATTAGCAGTTTATGCACTGATTACCCTATTGGTATCCAGCATGCTATGCAATGTGGTTGGCTCGCCCCCAGCAGGCAGGTAAGCAGGCCAGCAGGCGGGCAGGCTGCCTGTGCTCACTGCCTGGCAATTATTGCAGATTGCTAACAGCACTCCTTGCCATGCATCCCTCATTGCTCTGGGGTCTTCTTCCCTGAGGGTGAAGGAAAGCTCCCGTATGAGACAGGCAGACAGTCTGCACTGGGGATGCAGGAAGGAGCTTCCTCAGAGGGGCTGAGCTCCTGTCTGAAGAATTGTCTTTGTGCTGCTGAGGTTAACAATATTCAGAGAAAAAGAGAGAAGCAGTTGGTAAGAATACAAGAAAGTAAGGGAGGATGAAGATTACTGGGAGATGAAGTGGGTAGGAAAGGTCACCATGGTAAAGGTATCATGATACAGCTATGCAGAGAGGGAGGCAGGGTCTCGCCATCTCTTTATACCAAGTGGCTTGAAGTGCGACAAGGTGAGGGGACTCCTTGCCCTCCACCCATAGCCCACCAAGGGACCACTGGCTTGCGTTAGCCACGTTAGCCCAGGCAGCAGGATGAGAGCAGCTATCAGTGTCCAAGATAGGTTGGCAAATCTTTGCAGTGTTGCGAAATGGTCGGATAAGTTAGGCTGGAGGTGTCTCATCCAACCTCCTGCTCAACAAAACATTGGCACTGGCTTCAGATAAGGACAGGTTGGTATAAGCATCAAACTTGTCAGGAAGGCACTGTGCCAGCCACAAGGTGTTCTACCCTTACATAAACACCATCTGAAAAGCCCAGCACTCACAGCAAGTATCTTGATGTGTACTACAAAACAGGAGGAAGACATACACCCTGGTTCAGCAATTAGATGCAGAGTCCCGGCAAACTCATCCAGATAATTCCCCCCCACAGCAAACTACTTTCAGAAAAGACAGTACATTCAAAACCAGTCCTGCTCCATCATTTCCCTGCAAGAGGCCACCTGAGACAAAAGGCCTCTGCAGGCAGAACAGTCCCTTCTCTCAGCTTTCAACATGGCAGATATTCCAGTCCTCTCTTCTGCAATTGCTATAGGGCTTGGACCTTGGGTTGAAGAGCAAACTGAGGGGTGCCATCTCCAGTGGGTTCTGTGTTATTTGGAGCTGTATGGTCTTACTTTAAGTTCGTAGAGAATGAAAGACTTAGAGGGCCTTCCTTTCCTTTGAGTCCCAAGTGAGGTCACTGCAAAATAGCCTTCAGATACAATCATGACAGGACCCAGAGCGCAAGATGGGCCAGTACCCACAAGAGTATCACAGCTGCCCTTGCAAACTATCATGTCAACACTTTCCAACCTTCTGCTCACTTTTCCTTCTGAGAGGAGCAGACCTGAAAAGGCAGATAGGCACCTCTAGAAAGGAGTTCAGTGCAGACTTCTTTTTTTTCTAGCAATAGGTCACATCTGTAGAAATGAAAGCCTTTAGAAATCATCTAACACCAAAGACTGGAGTTGTGAAGTTGAAGTGTGAAGACTTGCACAATAGCAGAGTCCACAGCTTGTCTGACCCAGGATCTGCCCCATGACCAGGACATCATGGGTTTCCTGAACTACAGCTCACATGTGGAGTTCCACTGATCTCTGAGTCTCAGCAACCCTCTGTTGGGATATGAGGTGCCACTAACACCTCAGCAGCCAATTTGGTCCTGCAAAGCATGAAGCAGGCAATTCCTAAAGTAATGTGAAGTTTAGGAGACTGGGTCATCTCACCCAAAATATATCATTTACCTGATAAAGCAAAAATCTTTGTTTAAGAGGGATTAAATAAGTTGGGGCAGGTGGGAAAGAAGAGGAGTTTGTAACCTTTACATCCAAGAAACAAACATCTTTTTAAAACTTCAGAATGAGGTCATATGTCATTTACTGCCTACATACCTATCTGCCTACATCTGCACACTGCAGCTCAGACATGATGTGATCCCCTTCTAAACCTGGTGTTAATCCTAAAAGCCTAATAACCATTGACCCATCATTATTAATTAGCTTGCTGGTACCAAAATACACAAGAAAGATGATCACGTTATTAATTTCTGTACAACCTGCTGTGACTCCATCTTGGGCAGGGGGAGCCTGACAGAAAGACTACTGAAGGATTTCCCTCCATGCTCCAGCAGCACCCTGGGAATCAGCTGCTCACCTGGAGCAGAAATTCAGCTTGGATACAGTCTGATCCACAGCACAAGATAGTATCACCATAGCAAGTGTGTAATAAACATAATTATAGAAGAAACTTATGATTATTCAGAAACATGTGTGGGCAGAAGCAAGCACTAAGTGATGTAAAAGCATTTCAGTAACAGCAGCAGCGCTTTCAAAATCTGCCAATTCCATATTTTATCAGAAGAACAGTGGGAGAAATTAGTGGGGGATCTAACAGGTCTTCCTATAACCTTGATACTGCCACAAAAAGTCCAGGCTAAGCAGGGTTTACTCACACCTCCTGCTACAAAGGGCTGTCCGAGCATCACACAGTCGATGGCATTCAGCTCGCAGGTTTGCTTCCAGAAGCCATATTACTTCTTCCCAAGAAAAAGATGCGCTAGTCCCTTTCCACTTTGCTTTGCCTGTCTCACCACTGAACAGAGAAGCTCCAATGGAGAGCAGGGCAGGCAGACCCACCAGCAACAGGCGGATGTCCTAGTAAAGCTCATCTGGGAGGGTCTCCTGCCTGTGAGGACACAAAGCTCTGTCACACAGCCCCAGCTTTCACTGGGAGCCCATCTGGGTACATTGGCCCACTTTTTGGCCAGTGGTCTGAGGCTGCTGATGAGCCCCAGAAGCCTAATGTTGCATTTGATTATTTACACCTTTGGTGATACAAAGCATTACCAGACATATACTCTGTGACACCAAGAGCTGATATGGAATGCCTGGGGCATGTTTCCTAACAGAGCTATTATGGATTTAAATTATAGCATTTTCCAAGCACTTGCATCAAGATGCTTTCAAAGCCACATGTGCTATGCCTTAGCTGAATAGCTGAATGATCTCTTGCAGAGATGGAGACACAGAAAGGAGGAATTTAGCTTACCAGTAACACCCAAAATGGGCTGCTTTTTTTTTTTTTTCTTTTTCAAGAAGAGGACCAGGAGTCTATTTATCCTTAGAAAGCCCTGAGGAATCAGAGGGACATGCCAGAGACATGCAAAGCTGGAGATGCTCATCAGGTCCACGTTTGACCAACAGGAGCCAGGAGAAGGGGGAGGTGGCCTGGATGGCACAGAAACTGTTCACAGGGAAGCTGATCTGATCCGAAGTGTTGGTGTCAGGGCTTCTGTGCTTGTGCATAATTGCTTGGCTTTTAAATAAGGTCCATCAACACAAAAAAGCTTTTGGTTCCACATATCAATGTGTAACATAGCTCACACTGTCTGAGTAACACCCAAGAAGGCACCAACACAAAGCTTTTCTTGGATTCACTGGGCCAGCAGAAAGGCTCTATGTGATGCACTCACAAGGGTTTGGGAAAGACAAATGTAGTCCTTAAAGAGATTTCCTTAGTGACTGAAATGCCAGCAATGCTCCCAAATCACTGCATGGCCAAGAGCCAGATGTGGCCAAGCCAGGGAGCCAAGACACAGAGGGGCTTCAGAGTCACTCACAGGTACAAAGCCTCGCCAGAGAGCTTACCCCGCTGCCACCAGCCAAAGTGGGGCCCTGTGAAACCCAGCAGGTCTCCACAGAGTGTAGCACCCTCAGCCACACCACCATCCCTGGTCTTCCACCCCCTGCAGCAAGGAAATCACTACCCCAGCTTGTGCCAGGCCAACCATCATGCAGCTCCATCGTGAGGGCTGCCCTGGGCCCTATCCCCAGTATACTAGCTGGAGATCTGCTGAAGCTAACCAACGGCTTTTTTGGGTTAAATCAGTCCCTTGTCATCTGCATGATGCTGCTCTGTGACTAGAGCCACAAGGACCAACCATCTCTCCCATCTATGGCCAGGAACTGCACCCTGAATATCTGCAATGGGGTTATCCCATCTCCAGCCTGTCCTTGGGCAATGCTCTGATCTCTGACTGTCTCTCCTGCCTATCTAGTGCAAACACACAGGACCTGCTGCTGTCCTCCCACTCAGGTGCATCATTTCTGTGCTGAATTGCAGGTCCCGCTGTTTTTCTGGGGAGGCATGGATGTGTGCGCATGGCAGGGAGAGATTCAGTTTCCAGAGAAGAACAAACATGATTCACCCACTGTTTTACAGTCTGGGAGAGAAAGAATGCACAGGGAGAGCCCCAGGACTTTGGCAGACCAGCTAGGGCTGCCAATGAGCCCTGACAAGGGGGCTGGAAGAGTTCCCCGCTATGGGACAAGAGGTGCTGGGATACAGGAATCTCTCTTTCATTGACTTTCAAGGCAAAATGCTTATGCATAAATGGGTGTGTAGCCTCAATAGGTAACATCACCCCTTCAAAAAAACCCTTTATTTCCCTTAAGATCAAAACAAAAAGAGATAGATCAGAGGAATTTTATTTAAAAAGCATACAGGGACAGAACTGAGTGCTGAAGATCCTTTCTGGGCAGTCACAATGCTCTGCAACAGGTGAGGGCATTTAGCTGCAGAGGGGTGGGAAGGGTGGGTCTGGCTGGGATGGCAAGGCAAGGAGCTGGGCTCTGGCAAGTTGAAGAGAGGGTTGAGAAGGTAAGCTGACAAGCCAAGCACTGAGCCCCGGTGTTTGTGGGGCTGTAAAAGCGCTGCCAAAGGAAGGTGAGGCTGAGCAACAGCTTTCAGTCCTGGAACTACTAGTATGTCATAAATTACTGGACATCTGCAATTTCAGAGCTGGGCTCCGGCGAAAGCAACAGAAAATGTTGGGAACATTACCAGGCAAAAGCAGCACAGAGCACCAGTGTTTGTAGGGATGTGTAAATACTGCCAAGGGAAGGTGAAGACCAGAAAGAGCTTTTGGTCCTGGCACATTTGGTGTGGGAGAAATCGCTGGAAGTTTGCCATTTTAGAGTTGGGGTACGCCAAAAAAGAGAGGGAACATTGGGCCTGTAAGATAACAAGAGAAGCATAGAGCTGGAGTGTTGGTGGGCCTGTAGAAGAGATGCCAAAGGACAGTGAGGCCAGGCCACTGCTTTTGGTCCTGGCACACTTGGTGTGGGAGAAATCAATGGACGTTTACAGTTATGGAGCTGAAAGAGAAACAGGACATTAAGCCACTAAGCAGGCAGTAGAATTGCATAGCCCCAGTGTTGGTGCAACTTTTTAAGGGCTCCTGAAAGACAGTGAGGCCAGGATATTCTCTTGGGTGATAGCACCTTTGGTGTGAAAGAAATCACTGAAAGTTTGCAATTCCGAAACTCGCCTCAGGCGAGACTTCAACAAAATGCAAGGAAGAACTTTAAAACTTTTAAAGGGCCAGAGAAGGAAAGAGCCCCAGGGTTTGTGGGGCTTTTGAAGAGTGTCATAAGGGGGTGACGCCCAGCAAGAGCTTTGGCTCCTGGCCCCTTTGGTGTGGGAGAAATCACCAGACGTTTGCAATTTTGGAGCTGGGCTCGGGTGAGATTTTGGTCATCACCAAGTTTGAACATTTGGACTTTGAGCAGGTAAGACAAATGCAGAGCCCCAGGGTTTGTGAGGCTTTTGGTAGGCTACAGAGGCACAGTGAAGCCCAGCCACAGCTTTGGGTTCTGGCCCCTTTTGGGTGGGAGAAAGTACCGGACGTTCACACGTCCGGAGCTGGGCTTGGGCGAGGCCTTGGCCAAGAATGACCTCTATCATCAGAACTTGAAGGGGGCAAGAGAAGTGCAGATCCCAAGGGTTTGTGGGGCTTTGGAAGGGCATCCAAAGGACGGTGAGTCCCAGAAAGAGCTTTAGGTTCTGGCCTCTTTGGGGTGGGAGAAATTGTTGGACGTTCATAATTCCAGAGCCTGGCTCAGGCAAGGCCTCAAGCCGAGAGTGACCTCAAACATCAGGACTTGAAGGGGGCAGGAGAAGCACAGAGGCCCTAGTGTTTGTTTGGTTTTGGAAGTGTTGCCAAGGGAAGGTGAGGCCATACAACAGCTTTCAGTTCTGGCACCTTTGGAGGTGGAGAAATCGCTGGACATTTACAGTTTTGGAGCTGGGCTCTGCCAGGTGAAAGACACAATATTGGGCCCATAAGCATGCAACACAATGGCAGAGCCCTAGTTTTTGTGGAGCATTTGAAGGGCTGCCAAGAGATGGTGAGGTCATGCAACAGCTTGAGGTTTCTGCTGGTTCCACTGCTCACACATGTCAGCTTTGAAATAGCTCTCCTATCCAGTTTACATGGGGAGGAAGCAGTAGAAATGTGTTTCACAATGAGCTGGCAGATTTTCTAATCTGCTGTATTTTCCTGCCCTCGGGTTCTGCTCCCATCTATGGCAGCTCTTTCCCATACAGATCATGTGGCACAGTGGGAAGAGCTCTCAGTTTCATGGGCAAGTATTTAGAAAATGTTTGTGCTGGAGCCTGTGCTTCACCTACCTATTTTGGTTTTAATCATCATTTCATAGAGCTGAAGAGATGCTAAAGGGTTAACAAGAGACCTTTGTGAAGCCAACTGTAGCTGGAATATGATAATAACCCTGAGAAAACAGAACATCCTTGAGAAGGATCCAGCTTAAAGTACTAACATTGTGTTTTAGGTTAGACTTACTAACTATATGAGGTTAAAAAAAACCCATAGTAAATTGTTTATCTTTGTTGTCGGCCTTGGAAGGCATGTAGGGGACAAAACATCTAGCATTTTGTTGATATGAGGATAGTCAGGGATGGGAACCATGAGATACGGAGGAAAAGGAGAATGAGGTCTACTTGCGCATGTAAGTTACGACATGAGCATCAGACCATATGAAAGTGTCCAAAAGCAGGGATCCTGAACTGCCTTACCCTAACAAGTCACTAAGCCTGATTTTTTTTCCCTCTTTTCTCCAGGCAGGGAGTGACCACTTCCACAACAGGCATTGGAGTATTTCTCCTCTTCTTGATCCACTCAAGCCTGTAGAAGGAAAGCCTGTTTCACTAGACTGCCAAGTGTTCATCCACCAGCCTGCATCCTCATTGTGCTCTCTCAGCTCTTCGTCATCATCTGTCCTCCCTGGGCCTCAAAGGGCTTCATCATGGGTCAACCAGTCTTTCAGTCAACATTGTCAAACTCATCTCATTGCAAGAGAAGGATTGATACTTGCACTTATTATCCAAGATGTGCCTGAGATTTGGGTCACTCTCCGCTTTGATATCAAACAAGAGGGTATTTCTCCCCCCCCCCAGTTATGATGTGTCAAGTCCTTCACTTCTGCTTCTCCCACCGCTTCCGGAGGAAGCAGGGGCTGCGAGGAGGGAAGGGGACTTGGTAGCTCCGGCCACGACCCAGCTCTGCGGTGAGGCAACACTCCCCCTTAGCGGTAGATGCCGAGAACACAACTTGTATTGCATTTCCCTGCCAGCCCTGCCTACCTGCAGCATTTCATCAGCTGGCGCCGGGCTGCCAGCAGCATTTCCCCGGTTTCCCCTCCCAGCCCTTGCCTGCCCGGCAGCATATCCCCTGCCTGACAGCTGCATGTCCCCAGCTGTCACTTGCCTGCTGGCAGTATTTTTCCAGCTGAAGCCTGCCTGCCGGCTGCATTTTCCCTGCCATCTCTGCTTTTTCCCGGTCCCTGCCGCATTTCAGGTAGCATTTCCACTGCCAGTCCCTGCCCATTGGCAGCATTTGCTCTGCTGGCCTCTCCCCGGTTCGCCTGCTGGCCTTTCCCAGATGGCCCTTGCCTGTCGATGGAATTTCTCCAGCAGGACCTTACCTGCTGGCAGCATTTTCCAGCTGGCCCCTGCCTGCAGGTGGCATTTCCCCAGTTGGCGCCTGCCTGTCCAGCATGTCCCTTCACTGCGCCTGCCTGCCAGTGGCGTTTTCTATGCTGGAACAATATAGAATTTCTGGCTAGTTTAATTTAACATCCAAAATAAGAAAATGTTTAATATGTCTCCCTAATAAAACCTTTCTTTTAAAAAGGGAGAGATGGAGAAATAGTACTCAAAAAAGAGAGAACAGGATCTCCTGACATACAGTCTAGTACTAACATTGAGAGACCAGAAGTCAAAAGACAAACTGATTGTGCTTGGACTCAAGAGTCATTTCATTTCAGTGCTGAAATTGATATAGTTAGGAATATGCCTCGGAGAACATGATGGCCAAGTTAGAAGAGAAGATTTGGCTGATACAGGTTAAGCAGTAGCCAGACTTGAGTGAAAAATAGTCATATTGGGAAGATGACAGAATGTTATTGCTTCCTCTAAGTTTTTATTCTAAGTACTAGTGTTAAGGAAATAAGACCTATCTCTTGAAAAGCTATGATTTCAGCTATAACAAGATAAAATGTGTGGTTATTAGAATAAGAAAATCGCAGAATCACAGAATGGCAAGGGTTGGAAGGGACCTCAGGAGATCATCTAGTCCAACCCTCCTGCTAAAGCAGGTTCACCTAGAGCAGGTTGCACAGGACATCATCCAGGCAGGCTTTGAATATCTCCAGAGAAGGAGACTCCACAACTCCCCTGGGCAGCCTGTTCCAGTGCTCTGTCACCCTCAAAGTAAAGTTGTTCTTCTGCATATTCAACTGAAACCTCTTATGCTTCAGTTTGTGCCCATTGCCCCTTGTCTTGGCACTGGGCACCACTGAGAAGAGTCTGGCTCCATCCTCGTGACATCCACCCTTCAGATACTTGTAAGTATTGATGAGATCCCCTCTCAGTCTTCTCTTCTTCAGGCTAAACAAGCCCAGCTCTCTCAGTCTTTCCTCATAGGGGAGATGCTCCAGTCCCCTAATCATCTTTGTTGTACTCCTCTGGACTCTCTCCAGGAGTTCCTCATCCTTCTTGAACTGGGGAGACCAGAACTGGACACAGTACTCCAGGTGGGGTCTCACCAGGGCAGAGTAGAGGGGGAGGAGAACTTCCGTCAGCCTGCTGGCCACCCTCCTCTTAATGCGCCCCAGGATGCCATTGGCTTTCTTGGCAACAAGGGCACACTGCTGCCTCACGGGCAGCTTGTCGTCCACCAGGACTCCCAGGTCCCTCTGGGCAGAGCTGCTTTCCAGCAGGTCAGCCCCCAGCCTGTACTGGGGCATGGGGTTCAACCTACCCAGGTACAGCACTCAACACTTGTCCTTGTTGAACTTCATCAAGTTCCTCTCTGCCTGTCCAGGTCCCTCTGAAAGGCAGCACAGCCTTCCAGTGTATCAGCCACTCCTCCCAGTTTTGTGTCATCAGCGAACTTGCTGAGGGTAAACTCTGTTCCCTCGTCCAGGTCACTGATGAATAAGTTGAAGAAGACTGGGCTGAGTACAGAGCCCTGGGGAACTCCACTAGCTACTGGCCTCCAACTAGACTCTGCACTGCCAATCAGAACCCTCTGAGCTCTGCCATTCAGCCAGTTCCCGATCCACCTCACTGTCTACTCATCCAATCAACACTTCCTGAGCTTCCCTATGAGAATGTTATGGGAGACAGTGTCAAAAGCCTTGCTGAAGTCAAGGTAGACAACATCCACTGCTCTCCCCTCATCTACCCAGACAGTCATGCCATCACAGAGGGCTATCAGATTGGCTAAGCATGATTTCCCCTTGGTGAATCCATGCTGGGTACTCCTGATCACCTTCTTTTCCTCCACTTGCTTGTAGATCACACCCAAAATGAGTTGTTCCATCACCTTTCCGAGGATGAAGGTGAGACTAACCAGCCTGTAGTTCCCTGGGTCCTCCTTCTTGCCCTTTTTGAAGACTGGAGTGACATTGGCTATCCTCCAGTCCTCAGGCACCTCTCCGGTTCTCCAGAACCTTTCGTAGATGATGGAGAGTGGCTCAGCAATGACATCTTACAGCTCCCTCAGCACTCACGGGTGCATTCCATCGGGGCCCATGGATTTGTGAGTGTCCAGCTTACTTAAAAAATGCTTAACCTGGTCCACCTCAACTGAGGGAAGGTCATCCTTTCTCCCGGCTTGCTTGCTTACCTCCAAGGACTGGGAAGCCTGAGGTCCAGCCTTGGCAGTGACGACTGAAGCAAAGAAGGCATTCAGTAATTCTGCCTTCTCTGTTTTCTCCATCACCAGGGCACCCACTTTGTTCAGCAGCGGTCCCACATTTCCTCTAGTCTTCCATTTGCTGCTTTCTGTTTGCTGCTGATGTACTTTAAGAAGCCCTTCAAGTACAGAGAAGGATCAGAGACCCCAAGAATGAAGGGATGCCAATTCAAAAAGGGGGGCTTTCATTCTCATTTACACTAAGGGCTATTATTTACATTCTTACAGATGGGTCCTTTTTATACTCTGAAGCTCCCAAAGAACCTCATCCTTTACTGTTACTGTTACTGCAGACCTTTGTTTACATCTAGGATGGCCTTGTTAACTTGGTATAGACTGCTCTTGATCTGCTAGTACTAGCTTCTGAAGAAGCTGTCCAAGGAATAGCTTCCTACCTTCCCTCATCAACACTGGGTCCCAGGCACAGTGGCAGATGGCTCTAATTGCTAACCCTTTTTTGCAGAAGTGTACTTGTTGCCTTGATTAGGCTTAATGTCTGATTTTGATTTTTATATTATCATGTGTAATCCATATGACAGGTAGCTTGTCATCTATGCTAAACTGTCTCTTTGCCAACACTGATGATGTCACACTGCCCAGGAGGTCTGGAGTACAAGTGGAACCTTTATTTTCCTTCTCTAAATGCTGGTGAGAGGACCTTTGTACATTCTTGAAATGCAATGATACACTGCAGGTTTTGGATGGGTTGAGAGGCAGGACACAGCATTTGGGTGAGCAGACAGAAAGGATACCAGTAAGTCTACAAAATATGTGAAGAAAAAGAGGGTGGAATACCTTGCCTGTGGCATATGTCTTGTTACATGCAACAGGAGTTGGAAATGAATCATGATCCTTCTTTCTTGTAGGTGCAGCCCACTCAGAAATAACCTGATATCCCCAAACCAAGGGAGTCTTGAAAGATGACACGGGATCTAATATCCATGAGAAAACAAACCAAAAGAAAACAAAAACTATCTTTCTCAGAGAACAGAAAACTAGAAAAAAACCAAAACCTATTACAATCTTTTATGTGAATCACGCTAAGATGCACATGGGCCTTGAGAATGACAAAGAAAAATATGTCCATGGTAGTCTATAGAAACTGTTAAGGGCTTTTAATGCTTTTCTAGTTTTCAGTTTTCCAGGCTGAGGAGTTGCCAGACCCTCAGTGCATCTGTGTTTAATGCCTCTAGTCAAGGACTTTGATCACAATAACTTGAGGTGTTGCAGCATGTTCAACTGACTCCAAGTGCAATGATACCAATTCTTGTTTATCAGTTGGCAGTAAATGGCACTGATGGGCATGACTTCATGTAAGGAAGCTAAGCGGTAGCTCTGACTCAGCGTGGGCAGGGACAAGAGTGATGGCAGCAGTTTAAAACCCAGTGTACCCACCATTTCAACGAAGCCACTGAGGCAAAGGGTTCTGGAGCAAAGGATCACACCGGGAGACCCTTCCTAAAGCAGCAAAACCGTAGCAAAAGTGCAGGGAGAGGGTACCCCAGCCCCACCCCCCCGAGTGCGAAAGACTGAGCTCCTGAGGGGAGGGGGACAAGAGTGACAGCAGCCAAAGAGGAAGTAGAAAGGTTAAGGAGTATCAGGGAGTGTGAGAGGGAGATAGACTTGTGGAGCTACACCCTATCATCCCTGAGGCCAAGGCAGCAGATGGAGGTTCCGCAAGAAGCAAAGGATCCCCTACCCTCTTGCCACCAAGCAGAAGGAGGGGACCTAAGAGTTGGGGGGGGGGGAATGGAATCAGGTCCCTGTTCAGGGTGACAGGTATATCCTCTCCTGGCCTGCCTCACTTCCTCAGTTTCTCTTACACAACAGATATGGGGCTGTGGAACTTGAGGGCCAGGCGAATGAGGGTGTAGGTGAAGGTCCATCCAGGGGCTTTCCTAGGGTGAGTCAGTCAGCCCCATGCATTATGACTGCCTCTGTTAAGAAAAAAAGGAGTGTAAATTTTGTAGGTGATTCCCTTCTGAGGGGAACAGAAGGCCCAATATGCACACCAGACCCATCCCACAGGGAAGTCTGTTGCCTCCCTGGGCCCAGGTTAGAGACATTACTGGGAAACTCCCTGGTCTGGTACAGCCCTCTGATTATCATCTTATTATCACCTGCTATTGGTTATGCAGATTGGCAGTGTTAATGTTGCAGAGAGAAGTCCAAAAGCGATCGAAAGGGACTTCAGGGCACTGGGGCAATTGGTTGAAGAATCAGGAGCACAGGTAGTATTTTCCTCAATCCCATCAGTGGCAGGGAAGAAGACTGAAAGGAACAGGAAAACTCACCTGATTAACATGTGGCTCAGAAGCTGGTGCCATTGGTGGAATTTTGGAGTTTTTTGATCATGGGGAGATTTGCATGGCACTGGGCCTGCTGGCAACAGATGGAGTTCAGCTATCTCAAAGGGGGAAAAGGATTCTCACTCATGAGTTGGCAAAGCTCATCAACAGGGCTTTAAACTAGGTTCAAAGGGGGAAGGGTGTAGAGAGCCTAAGGGTGGCATGCCAATGTTGGGGGTGAAACCAACAGCCCAGCTCAAGTGCATCTACACCAATGCACACAGCATGGACAACAAACAGGAGGAGCTGGAAGCCATTGTGCAGCAGGATAGTTATTACTTAGTTACCATCACAGAAACATGGTGGGATAACTCTCATGACTGGACTACTGCAATGGATGTCTATAAGCTCTTCAGAAGGGATAGGCAAGGAAGGAGAGGTGGTGGTGTGGCTCTGTATGTTAGGGAGTGTTTTGATTGTATAGAGCTCAATGATTGTGATGATAAGGTTGAGTGCTTATGGGTAAGGATGAGGGGGAAGGCCAACAAGTCAGATATACCGCTGGGAGTCTGTTATAGGCCACCCAACCAGTATGAAGAAGTAGATGGAGCATTCTACAAGTGGCTGGCAGAAGTCTCACAATGACTAGCCCTTGTTCTCTTGAGGGACTTCAGCTTACCAGAGGTCTGCTGGAAATGCAACACAGCAGAAAAGAAACAGTCTAATGCTTGTTATTACCAGGGCAAAACTCCCACTCCTCCTGTATAGACAGGAATGGCCAAGCTCTTGTTCAGCCTTGGCTGTAATATCTGCTATCATTTGTCAGCCTTCACATAATCAGGTAATTTAATGTAATTCCTACACTTTCAATCAAGGCTGGTGAGCAGATGGCAGAATTCAAGCCCATAGATTTTGTCTAATGATGCAGTCTGATTCCAGACCTGCAGCTGACTGCCGGTGCTGTCTCTGTGTTCACAACGGAGCTCAGCTCTGCTTACTTGGCTGCAGCGTAGGCTTGGGAAATGGGAGGCTCAGGGCTGGGGTGGGATCATCAGCCAGGCAGCGTCACCTGGATGGAAATGAGATTAAAGACCTTCTCTTTCATTGAACGGCTGGAACAGTTTCTTGCTATATGACCACAGAGAGCAGGTGATAGGTGTGCTGAGATGAGACAGCACAGGGTACCACAGGGTGGTGGGACTTGGCCAGTGCTATGCTTCTGCTGCACCTTCCCATGCCTGAGCAGAGGGGCAGCTCCATTGGCATCTCAGCACCGTGCTTTGAGCAGTTTGGACAAAAGCTTGTTGGTGTCTCCAGCACTGAATAAATACTTTTCAGTCAGTGGGTAAAAGAACAGTCTCTGTGTTTCAGAGCCACGATGCTAGTATGCAGCATCTCAGCTAATGAGAAAAAAAGCAAATGCATAGGGATGAAGAAGCACAGAAGTTAGAGATTTGTATGAGCTCAGCTCTGTCTTGATCTGTAAGTTTGGCCAAGAAATGTGATGCCCCATGTCTTATCTATTCTGTCTCTAAAGAGTAGCAACACTCACCTTCCATGCTGAAGAAGACACAAAGCTTAACCCACAAATGTCCATGAAATACTTTGATGAAAAGTAGTGGGGAAATTTGAAAAGTTTGTTACTGGGCAAGATTTGAGTGGACCTTTCCAGACAGCTGCTCTAAAATAATAATTTGCTTTTGAAACAAGGCAGACATTCTTCTGGGAGTCTGCTATAGACAACCTAACCAGGATGAAGAGATAGATGAAGCATTTTACAAGTGGATGGCAGAAGTCTCACAATCGCTAACCCTTGTTCTTGTGGGGGACTTCAACTTATTGAATGTCTGCTGAAAATACAACACAACAGAGAAGAAACAGTCTAGGAGGTTCCTGGAGCACGTGGAAGATAACTTCCTGGCACAGCTGGTAAGTGAGCCTACCAGGGGAGGTGCCCTACTTGACCTCCTGTTTACTAACAGAGAAGGACTGGTGGGAGAGGTGGTGGCTGGAGGCTGTCTTGAGCATAGCAACCATGAAGTGATAAGAGTTCTTGATTCTTGGTGAAGTAAGAAGAGGGGTCGGCAAAACCACTACCATGGACTTCCAGAGGGCAGACATTGGCCTGTTCAGGGTGCTGGTTGAGAGAGTCCCTTGGGAGACAGTCCTGAAGGGCAAAGGGGTCCAGGAAGGCTGGGCATTCTTCAAGAAGGAAGTCTTAAAGGTGCAGGAGCAGGCTGTCCCCATGTGCTGTAAAATAAACCAGCAGGAAAGAAGACCAGTCTGGCTGAACAGGGAGCTTTTGCTGGGACTCAGGAAAAAAAGGAAAGTTTACCACTTTTGGAAGAAGGGGCAGGCAGCTCAAGAAGAGTACAGGGATCTCATTAGGTCATATAGAGAGAAAATTAAAAAGGCAAAAGCCCAGCTAGAACTCAACCTAGCCACTGTTGTAAGAGATAACAAAAAATGTTTTTATATAAATACATCAACAACAAAAGGAGAGCCAGGGAGAATCTCCATCCTTTATTGGATGTGGGGGGGAACACTGCCACGAGGGATGAGGAAAAGGCTGAGGTACTTAATGCCTTCTTTTCCTCAGTCTTTAATAGCCAGACCTGTTATCCCCAGGGTATTCAGCCCCCTGATCTGGAAGACAGGGACAGAGAGCAGAATAAAACCCCAGGAGGAGGGGGTCCAGGAGGAAGTAGTTAACAACCTGCTGTACCACTTGGACACTCACAAGCCTATGGGGCAAGATGGCATCCACCTGAGAGTACTGAGGGAGCTGGCAGAAAAGGTTTCAAAGCCTCTTTCCATCATTTATCAGCAGTCCTGGTTAACAGGGGAGGTCCCAGGTGACTGGAGGCTTGCCAGTGTTATGCCCATCTACAGGAAGGGCCAGAAGGACAATCTGGGGAACTACAGGCCTGTCAGCCTGACCTTGGTACCAGGGAAGATTATGGAGCAGTTCATCCTGAGTGTGCTCACCAGGCATGGGAAGGACAACCAGGGGTTCAGGCCCAGCCAGCATGGGTTCATGAAAGGCAGGTCCTGCCTAACCAGCCTGATTTCCTTCTATGACCAGGTGACCTGCCTAGTGGATGAGGGAAAGGCTGTGGGTGTTATCTACCTGGACTTTAGTAAAGCCTTTGACACTGTATCTCACAGCATTCTCCTAAAGGAGCTGGTGGCTCATGGCTTAGACAGGTGTACTCTTTGATGGGTAAAAAACTGGCTGGATGGCCGAGCCCAGAGACTTGTGGTGAACAGAGTTAAATCCAGGTGGCGGCCAGTCACTAGTGTTTCCCAGGGCTCAGTTTTGGGGCCAGTCTTAGTATCTTTATCAATGACCTGGATGAGGGGATTGAGCACCATCAGTAAGTTTGCAGATGACACCAAATTGGGTGGGAGTGTCGATCTGCTCAAGGGTAGGGAGGCTCTGCAGAGGGACCTGGACAGGCTGGATTGATGGGCTGAGGTCAATTGTATGAGGTTTAAGAAGGCCGAGTGCTGGATCCTGCACTTGAGTCACAACAACCCCATGCAACGCTACAGGCTTGGGAAAGAGTGGCTGGCAAGCTGCCCAGCAGAAAGGGACCTGGGGGTGTTGGTCAACAGGCAGCTAAACATGAGACAGCAGTGTGGCCAAGAAGGCCAGTGGCATCCTGGCTTGTATCAGGAATAGTGTGGCCAGCAGGAGTAGGGGAGTGATCGTGCCCCTGTACTCAGCTCTGGTGAGGCCACCCCTCGAATGCTGTGTTCACTGTTGGGTCCCTCACTGCAAGAAAGACATTGAGTTGCTGGAGCATGTCCAGAAAAGGGCAACAAGGCTGGTGAAGGGTCTGGAGAACAAGTCTGATAAGCAGCAGCTGAGGGAACTGGGGTTGTTTAGTCTGGAGAAGAGGAGGCTGAGGGGAAACCTTATCATTCTCCCCAACTACCTGAAAGGAGGGTGTAGTGAGGTGGGTGTTGGTCTCTTCTAGCAAGTAACTAGCAATAGGAAGAGAGGAAATGGCCTCAAGTTTTGTCAGGGGAGGTTTGGACTGGATATTAGGAAAAATTTCTTTACTGGAAGAGTGGTCAAGCATTGGAACAGGCTGCCCAGAGAGGTGGTGGAGTCACCATCCCTGGAGGTGTTCAAAAAAACATGTAGATGTGGCACTTTGGGACATGGTTTAGTAGGCATGGTGGTGTTGGGATAATGGTTGGACCTGATGATCTTGGAGGTCTTTTCCAACCTTAATGATTCTATGATCTTTCCAACCTATTAATTTTCTTTCCCTTTCGATGTTGCTTATTACTATTTACATCCTTCTGGTGAAGGTCTGAGGCAATGAATCTAAGTTTGCCCAAAAAACTTAGAGCTATGGCTCCATGACATGATGTATCTCTTATCCCCCTCCCTGATAAATTCACTCCTGTGTGCTATCAGCAAAGCATTCCTAGGATGAACCACTAGAACTGCTCTGCTGGCAATTCATTCTAGCTACCAGCAAAGTATAGTTTTTATAATATTAACCACAATAAGCAATTTTGCCAGCATAGCTATATTAAATCACAGATCATACCTCATCACAACTCTTGTTAAGCATAGAACTGAACTGTTTAACAATAAGACTGCTGTATAACATCTTCACTGACCTACCCATTGTAAATTACATTGTATTCAGTGGACTTTGGGTTTACAGCAATATGAGTCAGAGTCAAATTTAGTCCAAGGAGTTCCATTTTGAGCATTCTTATAATTGATGTATCTGATAAAAGCTTCAAGTATTTGATTCCCCTCCAGTTCTCTAATTGTTTTCTAGCATTCATTCATCTGTATATTTGTATTTTATTTTGTTTTATTTTTAAGCAATGGGGACAGATCATCAGCTGAGGTAAACACATACATATAGTTTGGTGTCCCTTGTACAAATTTGTTTGTTAGTTCACCTCCAATATCTGCAGTAAAGAGCAAGCGTATTCCTCTGGAATTTAGTCGCTGACTGTTAGAAAGACAAGTTCTGAAGCCAGCTGTGTAGTTTACACAGGATTCTGCTTAATGCTATATAGAGAAACAGTGTTTGGTTTATTGTACTGGTACATTACACCTCCACATGCTAGTATTTATAGATGTGTATTTTTCAAATATGTTCACCATCAGAAATGTAACTGAAAAAAAAATACAAGAACTGCCCACATTTACTATTGCCATCTATACATCTGATTCTTCTTTCATTTACATTAGTGTAAATCAAGGGTAATTCTACTGTTAGCAGGGAAATTACAGTGATGCAGAAGTGACATAACTAAAAGGCAAATAAGGCCCTGAATCTTTTTTCAGGGATGCTGACTTACTTATTGAAACAAAAAAAAAGCTGTAATTACTGTCAGGAGCATTGTAGAACTAAATATGCAGCAGAAGCTTTTCATGTATTGTCAGCCAAATTATCAGTTCTGATTTTAGGATTTTTATTGTGAGACAGGATTAGCTTTCATGGGAGAAGCAAACTGGATACAGGCTAGTTTTTAGGAAATGGATTAAACAGACAGTTTTACAAAGATTTTTTTAAACTTGTATATCAAGCAAAAAACTTTTCTTTCAAATCATATAGTAGAATCTGAATTCCTAGGTGTAAGGTTACAACTGAGGTTATGGTTTGGACTTAAAAGACACAAGAGTCAATACTACAGCTCAGTTACAATAAGCTCTTTGACTGCAGTGGTATATCAAGAACATGAAGTTGGTGAATGGCAGGCTCTCCTATTTAAAGTTTGAATTATAGGGCAGCTCGAGTTTGAGACTTACCGAGATTGAAGAACAGTTATCTATGGGCTTTCATTGAGTAACAAGTATTCATACTGGGAGATCAAGTCTATTTAGTTTTAAGACTACTTTCACCTCCCCTTGTGATTTGCAATGGAATACTTACTGTGAATATGATTAGGGTTGTGGAACTTAAGTTAAATGAGAAGGCATTCGAGTATAGTGCTTTGTATTAAGTTAATATTAAGTTGAGGTTCAGAGTTAGGGAAAGGGTTAGGCCCTTATAAGAGAGAAGAGCTAGTGTTTGACCTGGTCTCCAAGCACCTATTTGCCTAAATTTAAGGCAGGAAATGTCAATAGGTACTGAAGTATATTTAGTTTTGAACTTTGTCAAGGGTTGAGTTTTGGTGAGGATTCTTCTTAGGACTGAAACTCACTGGGGTTTGGTTTTTGCTAGGCCTATTTTACAAGGACAAATTTGCATTAATTGAGGTCTGGTATCATCGGTAGCTACAGACGTATGTCAGGCTGAAAGCAGTTGCTTTCTTCAAGTTAACAAGAGAACTGAGAATAGGTTTAGGATTAAGATGCAGGCTAAGCTTAAGGGAGGTTAAGCTAGAGTTTATAATAGGTCTCTGAGTTCACAGTAGCACTCATACCACCACAGCTTGCCTATTACATTCATCTTTGGAGATTATAAAGGTCTTTTCTTAGCATTAGAACTACAACCAAGGTAAAATTAGGGTTAGAGTTCAGACTCATCAAGGGAAGTGAATTAAGGTTAGGCCTGAGTCTGAAAGGGGTGGCTACATGAAATTTACCACAGGATCTATTGGGATGATCAGACTGTTTTCAGTTCTAGAGTGGGTTGGACTTCTTACTTAGGTTAAAGTTAAAACTCCTTAGGTTTAACATAACAAAGTTAGGACTGGGCTTAATGTTCGGTGTAGGGTTCTGATTCTCTTGAGTATACACAGAATTGTTCAGAAAGCCATTCAAGGAGCAGATGAGACAAGTTTACTGTTGGTATCATCAGGTGTTGATGAACAATTGTTTTTTGGACTGCTGTAGGTCACTAGCTGAGAGAAAACAGTGAGATTAGACTTACGGCTAGAATTAATGTTAGAGAATAAATTTGCCAGGAAAGATGAGCTAAGATCAGGCCTTCATTTAGTGGGATAACATAAGAGATGTTTGGAGAAGTAGTATTCATTTTGTGGACAAGGACTGCCTGCTCAGACTTATCAACAAGGAGGATGGAGCTTAGTTTAAATATCAGTAACACAAGCTCTTAAATGTCTAGGAAATGGCATTTAGTGCAGGAGCTGGAAGATGAAGAAGGACTTAAAGTTTGCCATATAGCTAGAGTTAGGCCTGAGTTTACAAGGGACAGCTGAGTTTAATCCTAATTTTAGGTTGTTAACTGTTACAAGTCAGCAAAACGTAAGTAGTTTGGTGACTCACATCCTTTTAGCAATTCCTATTATGCATGGCACCAACATCACTATTATTTTAAACCAAAAGAGACAGTCATCCGTTCCAAATGGGACATCTTGCAGGAAACAGTTTCGCAAATGCAGTATAATCTGAAAAAAATATATGCCACTCCTCACTGGGTGCCATGTGCTGGAAATATCACTACATAGAAAATTCAGGTATCTGAAATGGATTTGCAAAATTTCTTTTCTAGAAACAGGCATACAAAATATTAGATGTCCTTTTGACTCCAGCAAATTCTTTGGAATTGCCCCAGGAGAGTGCAATGAATCCTGTAAGTTACATACAGTTTGTTTATGGGACCTGTTCTTTCTGCTTGACTTCTCATCAGTCTGTTGCATTTTCTCACCAGTTTGCTTTTGTATTACTTTTAATGGCCTAAGAGAACTTACTGTGCTGTTTACTCACCAAAAGAGCACACCTGGTAAAAACCCATAGCTTATTCTCACAAATGTAGTAAAATAGGAAATTTAAGGAACTAAAATGTGATCTGCAGCAGTACTCAAAGGTAGATTAAACCGTTTCAGCAATACCATAGTTTACAAAACCTAGGGGACAAGATAGATATCCAGCAGAGGGCTTTCCTCAGCCACAATAAAAGTGACTCAGAAATACTAGTATTTATGCCATAACAAGGTACTCACCCCGTGACGATATTCTGCCTAGAATATCTTTGTCCATGACAAAGAATCGCAGGTCTGTTATTTATATGCTTTCCTGTTTTATTATTGACTGTCTCTCACTTCTTTGGGCTACAGGTAACAGGGATCACATGCTAGGAACTCCCACCCACAACGCAGAACCTCTCTAATTTCCGTTTTCTTGAAACAGAGCCTTCTTCCTCTGTGTTTCTTTCTCTCTTTTTCTCTTTCATAGAAATCTGAGTATTTTTAAAATACAAGCACATTCCTTGATAAGTCAGCTAAAGAGCAGTTAGCATGCAACTGGATATAGAGGCCAAGGATACTTGAATCATTTGTACCAAACTAATGAGTTAACTAGATCAAAGACTGCTTGAGGATACAAGAAAGAGAATGTGCAAGAGGCAGAGAATAGTTCTTTTAAAAATCTGTAATTCAAAAGAAAGTGCAACCTTTATGAGAGATTATGACCTTTTTCCATTACTCACATGCAAAAAGGGTCAGGCTGGGTGTGATTCAGAGGTGTTCCCTGAATCTCACTGGGTAATAGTCTGGGCACACATAACTGGAGACAATTAATTCCCACAGAGCATTTTCCATGCTCACTTAATATAAGGACAACAGCTGAAGAAAGATAGATCAGTTCTGCATGGGACCTTGTCAGAGTGTCAGAAGTTTAAGACTGTAAGCTCACACAGCCAGACTGCTACTTAATAAAAAATGGTGTCTGCATGTAACATTGGCTTTTTCAAAAGGCGCAGATCTCTCTTCTCATCCCTGCCTGTTTGAAGCATCACTTATTGCTAAAGAAACTAGTTCTTGCTCACATATTTGGATAGTTTTACTTCGCCCAACTGGAATCCATGGGTGTCTCTAGTTTGTATTTTATGGGCCACTTTGTGTCTTCTTTCAAAACAGTCCATACTGCAGCAAGTCAACTGGAAGGTATGTTGCAGATTTCACAGTTACCCAGGCAGACTCAGTGGTTTAATATGTCGTTAAACAATCTATGATCAGTTGTTGTGAGGCAGCCATGTAAATGGAAGGCCAACAGCCAGTCTTGTGTCTGCTATTCAGAGGCCACACAGATTAATCCATTTGGGTTTATTTGCACAGAACACTCAGAACTCCTTTTCAATATTCACACTGGGAGTATTGTGCATTTTATTGGTGAAAGCATCGCTTGACACAGCTAATAGAAAGTTTCCCTACAGCTTCTCAACTAGAATATTTTTACAGAGGCAATTCAGTGGTACAGGGAGGAATCTGCCTACACCTTTGCAAGTAACACTACAAAAATACAATGAACCAAAGGGTATGAAATGAGAATAAATGGCCTGATTCTCTAGGGTCCACAGGGATTGCACAGTGCAGAAAGGAAAAGCTTTCACATTTTCTAAAACACTTTATGTCCTTTTTATTTGCTGTTCATGCCTGAACTGCCCTCATGGATTTTCAAACCACTTCTGCTGAGTGCAAGCTATTAATCCAACTAGGGAATAGAAACATTTCTGTGTGATTTACATAACCAACTAACATGATCAGATTGAATTTCAAGCATCAGTTGACAGATGGAGGCAATGACAGAAAGCGATACATCGAAAATTATCTATAGACAGAATATATTCTTTCCCCTCACGAGTGTATCATCATGAAAACCATGCTTCACTTACAAATTCCAATACTTCAGGCGCCATAGAGAAAAAAAACGCATTATGGAATTAATATCTGGAGTGAAAACAAAGCCTCCAGATTTGTTTTCTGCAGAAGACCTGCAGAAAACAAATAAAAGAATTCGAAAGATTGCCTAAAATCACATCTACTTGGGAGCATTCTATGGAAAGGAAAAATAGGCAGCACCCATGAGCAAAGCATTGCCTCTGACTTATTTGCTAATGTTTGCTCATATCTCCTACTGATGTCAGTGTAAGGTTACAACTAACTGGCTCTTTGAAAATCAAGCCTGTTATTTAGGTGCTCATAAATGCTATTTGAATTTATCCTAGTAGATGTCATAGCATTTGAAGTATTGTTGGTTTTCGAGTATTGTTAGTAGCTGGGAGCACATCTGCATTGGGCTTACTAATTTGAAAAAGCCAAGAGAGTTAGACACCCATGCTGAGTAAGATGCACTGTTTCCGATTATACCATGGTTTTCCTTCGGAATTGTGTTCTTAGTTTGGTTTATGCTTTTTCCACTTTAAGCCAGTTTTCTTCACTTGAGGGCGCTAAAGGCCTAACTAGAAAAGTGAATGCACCACTTAAGTTCACAAGCTGTACTGCTCAGAAGTATCACAAGACAAAAAAAAAGAAAAAAGGATTACAAAGTGTAAATAATAATTTTTAGTTACACATATTAACATGATGAAATCTCGGGTGCTAGAGGTGGAAAGAAACTATTGTCATACAGATCGTAATAGATGGCCATGCGCTGCTGTCTGCCTTGGATCAGAAGATCACCAGAAGCTCATCCAGGAGAAGAGTGTCATATCTGCTTCTCTGTGAGCTATACCTTTTCCACACAGGTGAGCAGAGAGACACACATCAGAGTTAGGCCATTTAGCTAAATAGGGACCTGAAGATTTTGTTTGCACTTTCCTCCATCAGATGTGATTCTAGTCCCCCCCAATCCATTTATGTCCAAATTCACAGCTACCATTCAGCTTGTTTAAGTTCCATGAGTAACTGTTTAATTCAACAGCAGATCTGGTCCTCTCATAGACTTGAAGAGTTCACTTCACTCAGATTATCTTTCTCTTCCCTCTGGCTTCTCCTTTTCAAAAAGCTTTTTACAGCATTAATCTACACAGTAGTATTTTTTTTTAAAGATCTATAAGCAGAGCTTCTACCTTCTGTCACTTCTTCACAACTGAATTGTTATTCAATCTGTAAAGTACTAGCTAGACTCAAGAGGTAACAAAAGCAATATTCCACTGGTGTCATAAGCAAAGCCACTTTTCATAGCTAAATCACATATGAGTAACATGCTGGTCATGCTGATGTGCTGGGTTGTGGTTTAAATGTTTCTAATGATGTTCTGTAGCTATTTATATGCCTACTTCTTAAGAATAATCTGGCAGTTAATTTGAAACATTTACAGTCTGTTTGAACTAGAAGACCACCATAGGTTCAGATATTTTAAACCGCTGTCCCCCTGGAATTTTTCAGCTGTAGCTTGATTTTGCTTGCAATACTATATAAATGAGAATGCAACATGACAGGATGTGTTAATTATTACACATGCAAAATCAGAGCCTGAATGAAGGGTGCTGTAAACTGTGGATCCTTTCAATGTTGATTTCATTGCTAACATTTTTCTGCTACTGATCACAGCACTTTAGCCCCCCTTCCTGGGCTAAAGGCATGCACATGTCCCAGATGACCCTCCTTCTGCTAATTTATGCTGTTAAAAACTGGATGTCTCAAGTACCCATGTAGTTGAGCACAAACATTGAGGTGAGCGTGTGGAAGAGTAAGTCTCCCTCCTTCGTTGTGGGGCTTACTCAGCTGCCCATCCTACTGACTGTCCATAAAAAAGCAATTTGTCTTAGAGACACTAGTTTCTCACCCACCAACTATAAAACCATGAGCTCTGTGCAGTCACCTGAATTTCCAGGTTTCACTGAAGTGGATGTGGAAAGCTGACAGGAGGTTATGAGCACAAAACCTGCCAAAACTGAGAAGCATGAACACCCCTTCTAAATGTGCTTATATGCCCTCGTCAGGTGGGAGGGTTGTCTGCATTTTTCAAGATCCTTAACCATCTTGGGTCTCCTGGGATGAGAAAAGTGAGATACTCAATGAACATGTCCTTCTATACTGCACACAGTAGGACAGCACTGTCAACAGTGGCTGTGTCTGTGATACTGATCACAGTGGGGAACACAAGCAGAAGCACAACCTTGTCCCTACTACATGACATGGAAACCACACTGTAATAAATGAGGCCAGAGAGACAGCAATATTCCCTTAAACCTACAGTATACTGGGCTCATCTAATCAACATTTCTTTTAACTCCAGTATTGACCAGTAATTTTAAACCAACTGAGCTGTTTTCATTGACACTTGTGTCAGCATGTATGAAAAAAGACAAGATTTTCAGAAGAGTGTGTATTTGATTTGCATACATGGTTATGGAAGCAGTGAATGTAAATCATCAAAATTTACCATCACTGGCTGCTTGTGACACATTTGCTAACCAAATGGCATGGGAGTGCCAAACCTGAACCAAATACCTATTAGATATCTTCCTTGGGGGAGAGAAAAAAGGCTTGGTAAAAATAAAAATGTTGCAACTATGTACCCAAATTACACTGTGCTTCATGCCAGGCACTACAGAAATATACAAGAAAAAACAAATTCTGCCTCCAATTACAGATGTGTGTAATAAAAATTGTGATCCCTTATTAGTGTAATATGGCTGCTTTCTTACAGTAAATTGCATGAACTCCTGCATGATAAAACACTGCCTTGTTCTTAGCATACAATATTTCTGTTTCTAAAAGTTTTAACAGTTCCCAGATAAAAAGATACTTATTCTCATAATAAGAGACAGACACTTAACTTTTGATGGTGTCTTGTCCTGCCTCTTTCAGACCACTATATATCTATGATGTTTTATGTGTTATCTTTACAGAAAATTTCAAATGTTTGCCATGGCTTCATATGCTTGTCATATTAAAATGCAGCACTGGCAATTTAGAAATCCATTTAGTATAGGCATATGGTTAAGTAATATTTTACTATAAATAATAAAAGACTAAGAGATTAAAAAAAAAAAGAAGCATTATTTCCTTTCTGCTCCAGCTAATTCAAACAAAGCCAAAACACCACCAAGACATTTGGAGACAAACAACTTCATTGCATTATGCCTTTCGGTATGGTAAATCAGATGGGAAAGACCTTGAGTAACCTGATTTTCACCTACACAGAAAGCATGGGTGCATCACCACTGCTTGTGAAGAGTCCACAAGCCAGGTCACAGTGTTAATCACTCAGAGAGCTGTGAGGTCTGAGCAGAAAGAGATCCACAGTTACAAGAAAATAATGTGCACACTTGTTTCATAAGCAGTGAAATCTGCTGTAATTTTGTTGTACGCATTCAGAAGCTGAGAAAGTGGAAGTCTGGGTATCTTGCTAGCATTCCCACAAATCTGCTTTGTCTCCTGTGCCAATTGCAAGACCTAACATTTTGCTAGCAATCCAGCTAGCCAAAGAGAACTACGACGAACAGTACAGCTGGTCTTGAGTTAATAAGGGCCCGCTACCATGTAAAGTGAGTTTGCCTCAGCCCAATACAACCATTTCTAGGCTCTGCTGGAATATAGTACATGCTGTAGCGCTGTTCAACCATGGAGAGAGCTTGGAGTGAGGCAGAATGGGAGAATGGTTTATGCCAAAGACTTTGTTTGCCAGGGCTGGTTTAGATCTCACTCATGTTTTGTCTGAAAACTCAAAATTTGTTGATAACATGGCTTGGATGTCTTTGATTATGGCTTATCCTTATATGTGAATGCCCAGCCTATAAGATTATCTGTTTCAGCCCTTAGTGGCTTGGGTGTGTTTTCTGTATGCCACAACCTCATACTGATACATCAGCCTACAAAGTATTTTACTCCGGATTAAGGAAGGAAACAGAGAACAAATACAGGTCTCTTATGTGACCCCTCCTCTAAACACATAGCTGTAATTTATGTGTAGAACAACCTGCCGCTTCTGTCAGTGGGTGGCAAGTCAGTTCATTTAAAGACACAGATAGCAGAAAACAGGACCAGAATCTGGTTCCTATTCTAACATTGTAACACATGTGAAAGCTTAGCACAATGTACAAAGACAAATATTAAATATGTCCCAGCTTTTTGCTTTCTGTGCCAATGCGAGATTGAGTCAACATGTCCTGGTAAGATTACTGTGGTAGCTGAAGAAGGTACTTTTCTATGGTGAAAACCTGGCAGCCTTGTTCACTGGTTAGCTTTTTCTACAGAGCTAAATCCAAGCATTTGTGAATCAGGAATACAGCTTCCCAAACTAGAAGATTGCCTTAAAAGGCACAAAATTTTACAGAGTTTAAAACTGGTGTGTTCTCTATTAGCCTTCTGATTGTAAATATTCATGTTTCAAAGATTTTCTCTCCAATCTCAAAAGCTAGCATCCACTTGAAAATGAAATAAATGCTCTCACAAATCATGGGTACTTTCCTAAAGCAGTAGTGGCATATCCTCAATGACAGGATATGTGAAGCTGAGCCTAGAAATTGCTTGTTTCTAACCAGAATGTCACTCAAAATAGCTCTGACTAGGGAGACTGAATTAGAACAATTTCATCCAGAGATCTCATAAAAAAGTGATCACATACTCCTTTTCCTCCACTATTCTAACATCGCTGTACTTCGATGAGAAAACAGGAAATATTCATTTTTTAAATGACCAGGACATATAGGACAATGTTATGATTTCCACAGTTAAACTCTATGGAACTTCAGAACAAGCAGGCCAATACATCAATTTTCTTTGCAAATACCCATCTATGATCCCAAAAAAGGGAAGAAATAATATACAGCCTTCAAACTTAGTAGCTACCAACCAAGTAATCAAACTGCTAGGAACACCGCTGTGAGTATGGCAGACACACATATATTTGCACATGTAATATGTCTATTTTACAGTCTTCTAAAGTAAAAGCAAAAATGTCAAAATGGGGCCATCAAGTTGGACTGTCAAAAGAAAGAATAGCCATCAACATGATAACAGTGGAAGAGACTAAGACCGCTGCCTTTTACATGTTTAGGGATGCTTTCTGTTGGTGGTTTAACATGGTATTAATGGAGCCCCTTTGCCCTCCTGATAAGTCTCTACCTGCTCAATATATCATAAAAAAATATTTTAGTCTACATTACACTCAAACAGTGCCTTACTGAGGGCTTCTTTCACCTGAGCACCAAATGCAGCTGCACTTCCCAGCCATGGCATAATGTCTTAATGTCTTCCAGCCCACATAATGTCTTCATCTCCCAAGACACACAGTTCTAATGTCAAATTAGGCACACTCAGTGAACAGTCCTTTCACCACACTGAAATGAGATTTTGCAACTAACTGCAGTGAAAGAATAATGGGTTTGGCATAATTCTCAGAATTATTTTCAAAGATTTTCATTCTTTTCCTCAAAATATTTTAAGATCACATTAGCTGTTTTTCTGAGTGGAGAATGTGAGTTATTTGGCTAATTCAAAAGCAACATAAACTAGCTCAACATTACTACTGAATATAGAACTGTGCTGCATACAGAGTTTAATTGCATGATGTATAGTCATGGTTGGAGGCATACAAGGAAAGAAAGCCTTTCAAATAGAACAGAAGGCAGATAAACAGGGAAAGAATATGTGTATCTGCATGTATATGTTTGCAAGTCAATTCAGTGCCAATTACAATAATTACTATTAAACTGATGTAAAGAGCTAGTTGTAGCAAATACGTCATTAGTGCAAGACATAAATCAACAGCATACAATGCCTAACAGGTGGACACAGCTCACAGTTTGTATAAGCTACTTCCTTGGCAAGAAGCTTCTCTGGCTTTCTGCCCAGGGGCCAGGTGCTCCTCACTGACTGACAGGGCTAACTTCACAGCACTTCCCCCCTTGCATATTGCTAAATATTTTGCATTAGGAAGGAAACCTTACTCTAAAAAAAGATGCAGAATGGACAGGAAAATTCTTGGGAAAACAGCACTGGTCTGCACAGTAGCTCAGTTTGCAGTCCAGAATTAGCAGAAATTCCTTATAGATCTTCTTTTTGCTTCTGCTGCCCATTTTTAATCATTTCCATAGGGACTGATTCTATTTATTCTGCCTGGCTTCTAACTGTTTTCTCTGCTGTCCAGTAATGTACTTACTAGAGGATTTCCCAGGGGACTCCACATTTGATTCGCTGTCTCAGCTCTCTAAATTTTTTCCAGTTCAACACTGCTTGCCCTAAAATCAATAAATCCAGATGGTAGAGTTCTCCTACTGCTAACAGTATAATTGAGGTAACTGAACAGTTACTGAAACAAATTATTAACTGGGTATTTATATGAGTATTCAGGTGGTATTAGCAAGATGTTTCATCATCAGGTTTACATACAGTTCTCTCCCTCTCATTCCCACTGTTTTCTTCAAATCCAGATCTCAGACCTTCTGTATCTTTCTGACCAACTTACTGCCAGCAGCCTCACACTGAACTTGCATTCCTTCCCAAGGAAGCTCTGTAATTTGAGAAAAGGACACAGACAATATATCTAAACAGCACTGGGCAATGTCATGATATGAAAAAAAATTCATTTGACAGGAGAGGCAATATAGCTGTATTTACACAGTGCTGTGCCAGAGAAATTATACCAGCTGTTTCTGTAATTATACCACATACAGCACTCCACTAATGCAGTGATATTCTCCCCCTCTACAGTCAGGCCTCTGAAACTCACATCAGTATTTCTGCACAGTGCTCATATTTTACCTTTTATGTTAATATTTTACCTTGAAGTAATTTACAAAGGATAATAGCCATATATGGAATATGTGAGATTTATACAATTCTAAGTGAATAAAAATTAAATTTTTCCTTCCTTATAAAGCCAACAGGACTGATCAGACTTTCAGCTGTCTCTCTCACAAGAGAACCTGGACTTCCGTATAAAAAAGTCTGAAAAACTAACACTTTGGCTAAACCCCAAATCTGCAGTTTTCATATTTTTTGCATTTCAAAAGATCAGCAACATGTCCAAAGAAAGAAAACACTTCTCCCACAGAATAATTTTGTTAAAATCCCACATTTCAATCAAAAACAAAATAGAGATTTTTTGTTTTAGTAGTCCTGGCAGAAGGAGCTCCTTATGAAATCAATGGTACACATAGTCTGGTATCTATTTGGTAGAATACAAGACTCATATGGCTTAGTACTGTAAACCACATCTTCAGATGTGCTATACAGAAGCAGATAAAGACACTTCGATCCTGAACTGCAGGCTCTGTTCAGTGTCATAATAACAAATACTATGTAACAATAATAGCATCTGTTAGGAAGATAACAGCATTTGTCTAAAACCAGAGATGCAGTAGAATCTGAAGATCAGTTTTTAAATCTAAGTGTTCACATATTCAAATATGATTACCTTCATGGCCTATTTTACTGAACACCTACTGCCTGACATCAATGTGTGCTTCTGGTGGGTAGCAGCCCTAAAAACAGGTATTTTAAGAAGCTTGAAAATTTGAGACTATATTCCTTCTATAGTCTTTAGAACCACGCCTAGGCCAGAAAAGCCTACAATTACCTAAATACATATAAACATTAGAAACAACTTGTCTTAAAAAAAAATAAAATAAAGGGATATATTTGTTTTTAAAAAACGGCAGCCAGAGTGAGAGAGCAGATGGGAAAAGTATTTTTGCCAATCACTGCTTTTGACTGCAAATTGAGAAGTCTAATTGAGTGGAAAGATGCAAATGAAATTGAGTAGCTCCCACACCCTGAAGTGCCTGAGAGGTGGAAGACCCATGGCTGGATAATCACTCACTTGCAATTTTTCCTGTCTGAGAGGTGATAATGAGACTTTATTTGCCACACAAGTGCTAGTTAGGCTTGCATGTATCTGAATGCCACAGGACTGACTTGTTACACATTCTGTCTTGTGCACAGAAAAGCCTGGTTTGCATTGTATTTTGCTTTTCACATAGGTAATAGCGTAACTATTCAGATTTTATTGACAGAAACCTTGTATTCAGTAAAAATGAAGGAAACAGAATGCTAAGCTACCAAAAGATCCTTGTTTACAATATAACAAAATCCTGTCAGAATTTCTTAAACCGAAAGTTGAACAATGTTTGCAGATTCACAGGGGGTTAGCAATTAGCAATTGCTCTCACCTCTGGCACCCATGCCTGTGCATCAGCCCTGATTTTGCTTACTAGCGGGATGACTTCACTCGCAAGTAGAGCTATTAGTAGCACCAGGAATTAAACTGATAAATGACCTTCTCTCTGACCTTTCATCTGATCTTTATATCTCATCATTTCTTGTAAGAAACTCAGGGAGTCATCAAGAAATGTCCCTGACTTTTACCATACAGTATAGATTTTATTCATGCATGTGCAGAACTCTTCACATTTTTCACAAAGCCAGTTCAAGACAGTTCCTTGGCTCCTTGATTCAGATTTAAGCAGACTTGTTTCCTTTCCTCTCAGCAGGAAAGGCTTCCTCTCTCTGCTCATTACTGTATTCATTTATTCTTGATTTGCTTTTAGGTATTCTTTAGAGGAATCTTCATTTAGACAAAAGGAGCTTTGTTCTGGTTTTGCCCCTTATATCTTCTGCCTACTGGGCCAGAATTAACACGTGTAACCCAAAAGGTCTAGTAAGGTCTCCAGTCACCCTTATTTTACTTAAGCTTCATTTTGCTTAAACATTCATTTATCTTTTCAGTATTTCCCAAATACTTTATGAGACTAAATATTACTGGAACAAAAGAAACATATTGACAGAACTGAAGTGTGTGTGTGTGGAGAAATTGGGGGACTGACTCTTTCCCTCTCTCTCCAGACTGGTTCAGTTTACAAAGTGCAAAATGATTTTTCTGTGCTGTTTCGCTGGAAACTTCTCCATGACCTTCTTCAATGTCTCTGTCTGTCCTGGTTTCGGCTGGGATAGAGTTAATTTTCTTCACAGAAGCTAGCATAGTGCTGTGCTTTGGATTTAGTACTAGAAGAATGTTGATAACACGCTGACGTTTTTAGTTGTTGCCAAGTAGTGCTCAGACTGCTCAAGGACTTTTTGAGCTTCTCCTGCTCGGCCAGGTGCATAACAAGCTGGGAGTACAGCACAGCTAGGACCCAAACTGTCCAAAGAGCTATTCCATACCATAGAACGTCATGCTCGGGGGGGTTGGTGGGTCGGTCGGTCGCTCGGGTACTGATCGCTGCTCGGGACGGGCTGGGCATCAGTCAGCGGGTGGTGAGCAATTGCATTGTGCATCATTCGTTTTGTATATTCTGTATATTTTGTTATCATTCTCATTATTACTATTATTATTATTTTCTCTTATTAAGCTGTCTTTATCTCAGCCCTCGGCTCTAACCTTTTTCCCCTTCCCGATTCTCTCCCCCATCCCACTGAGGGAGGGGGGGGAGTGAGAGAGCGGCTGCGTGGTGCTTAGTTGCCAGCCGGGTTAAACCACGACACTGTCTCATCATTGTGTTGGCTCTTTTGGCCTTCTTTTTAAAACCGGTATTTTAGTGCTCTAGTTTCCCCCTATATCTCTGTACTTTGTTACTTAAATTCCAGCTACCATTTAAAGGAAATTTCCTATACAAAAATTCAGCTGCAATATGTTGTACTGACACAGAAGAAATAAGCTGTTAGCTGTCCTGGTCTGGTGTTATTAGGAAGCATGCTCAATTTGAAACTGAAATTGTTCTGTAATTTTTTCAGCCAGTAGAGTGGAAAAATAATTTCCATATCAGAGGTCATTCAAGTGAAATGTGGAGACTCAGATTTATTGAACCCACCTCGCCTCTGCCCTTATGCACATGGATATTGTCAATGACTTCAGATGGCCTATTTGTATGATTACCTTGCACAAGCTTTGTTTGTTGCTGTGACCTGGTGCTTGCTAAGCAGAAATCTAGCCAAAGCCTAAACTTCACATACAAACCGCTGACTTCTACTCTAGAGGAGCATGGGAAAGATGGGGCTCTGTGGGGATTTTGGTGCTTGAACAATGAAAATACATCTCTAGCGTAAGCCATGCCCAAAGCATCAGCCATCAAAAGAGAAGGCTTTGTCTGCACACAAGATGTTTCCTCTCCTTATGCTTGGAGAAAGCAGATGTAAAAGATGTTTTGCCTTGTTCTCCAGGAACTGGCAGAGCTTAGGACTGCTGACTGAAGTCTGCAGGGACTTCCAGAAAAGTCAGAATTGTGGAGGCTCATTTCAAGGCTTGGGACTATTTATATAATGAATCATCATGGAGATCTGCAATGGATGTAAAGGTGCAAAATTGGCTGCACACTTTAGTTCAAGACAACATCCTCAGAAAGGGAAAGAAAATCCTGCTTAGCTTTTTATACTTTATAGTCACTTAACACCAGGGTGCATCTATGATCTATAAAGTCTAAATGTCATGCATGCTGAAGACAAACACCTTGGACTTTTTGTTTAAAAAAAGCATTTTGTAGCATGTTAGCTACACTCAGTTCGGATTAACTTTTTTTTTTCCCTGAAAAAGCAATTCCAGCATAGCATTGAGTCTACATGGTGATATTTTTCTTCAGTTTTGAAAAGGACAGGGTATTTCTACCTCTAGTCAAGCATTCTGAACAAAACATCACATTTTTTACCTCTGGACTTTGACTAGAAAGTTTTGGCCAAAATGAGGATTTCTCAAATGTACCAAGCTTCTGAAAGCAAAGGGGCCATAACTGACATGTTTACTATTGTTAATGCAATTTGATTGTTAAGAAAAGCTGTAAGAAAAACAGCTCTGCCTCATTTCCTTTCATCTTCAGTCTAAGACCTTCTGCATGCTGAGTTCTGGGCCATTAGTGTTTACACCAAGTTCCATCTTCTGTGGCAAAGCATATAGGCCTCCTCCTATCTTTAATCTGCTATCATTGGCTTCCTGTTACAACTTGCACAGCACTTACACTGTAATTGAAAGTGTTCTGTGATTTCATGAGTGATACTGTCAGTTTAATGGCATTTTTATTGATACACCTACTTCCAATATTTCTGCACAAAATCAGCAAGAAAAAAAAAAAGGTCCCTTTGAAAATATCAATAAGGCAAAAAAAGTCTGATTCCCATTCTCTAGTGGGACTGCTGTAGTCAGTTAGTATTCTATTAAAGCTGGGTGATGATTTCCCAGAATGTCTTTCTACTACTCTGTGAGCTCACAGTCCATGCACTGACTTTATATAAGTGGTTATAATTCCATGGACTTCATCCAGCATTGATGCATGCAGCGGTGCAAGACTATAGTTTCACAAATGGCTTTAAACTGATCTGCATGTGAAT